>CM035840.1:299572157-300830260 GCA_020510985.1 Pholidichthys leucotaenia
ACTGTATACATTTTTATTGTTATGCAGATGACACGCAATTATACCTGTCAATGAAGACAGCTGATAGTAATCAATTAGCCAAGTTAGAAGCCTGTCTTAAGGAAATCAAAGCTTGGATGACTTGTAATTTCCTGCTATTAAATTCAGATAAGACTGAAGTCATTCTTGTTGGTCCAAAAAACCTTAGAAATTCCTTTCCAAATCAAACTTTCAGTTTGGATGCAGTTACTCTTTCTCTTAATAGCTCTGTGAGGAACCTTGGAGTTATTTTTGATCAGGATTTGTCCTTCAATTCACATATTAAATTTGTTTCTAAGACTGCCTTCTATCATTTGCGGAATATTGCCAAGATTAGGAGCATCTTGTCTCAGAGTGATGCTGAGAAGCTGATCCACGCTTTTGTTAGCTCGAGATTAGATTATTGTAATTCTTTATTATCAGGCTGTCCTAAAACATCTTTAAAAAGTCTTCAGCTGATCCAAAATGCTGCAGCAAGAGTTTTAACAGGTACTAGAAAGAGAGATCATATCTCTCCGGTTCTGGCCTCCCTTCATTGGCTTCCCATAGAGTTTAGAATTAAGTTTAAAATCCTTCTTCTTACTTACAAAGCTCTAAACAATCAGGCTGCTTTTTATTTCAAAGATCTGATACTACCGTATTATCTTAACAGAGCACTACGCTCCCAAAATGCAGGATTACTTGTAATACCTAGAGTCTCCAAAAGTACAATGGGAGGCAGAGCCTTCAGTTATCAAGCTCCTGTCCTGTGGAATCAGCTGCCAATCTGGATTCGGGAGTCAGACTCGATCTCTGTTTTTAAGAATAGGGCTAAAACCTATATATATAGGGATAATAATAATATAATTATATATATATATATATATATATATATATATATATATATATATATATATATATATATATAATTAGGGAGGGATCATGTGTTTCTGAACCCTCCCTTAGTTATGCTGCTAATAGGTTTAGTCAGCCGGGGGACCTACAGTAATGCACTGGGCCTCACTCCTTTCCTCACTCTCTATGAAATATTTTTTTTTGCTGGTCATTAACATTTGTTTGCTCTCTCCCATAGATTGAGTCCCCATCGTGCTGTTTGCTCTCTACATGTCTGTTCTTTTCTTCTTCTCTATCCCCTCACCCCCCAGCCAGTCGCAGCAGATGACTGCCCCTCCCTGAGCCTGGTTCTGCTGGAGGTTTCTTCCTGTTAAAAGGGAGTTTTTCCTCTCCACCGTCACCAAGTGCTTGCTCACAGGGGATCGCCTGATTGCTGGGGTCTTTCTGCAACTGTGGGGGTTCCCCCCTACAGTTGATAGTGCTATGAGATGACTGTTGTTGTGAAATGGCGCTATATAAATAAAGATGAATTGAATTGAATTGGTGAACCTTCCCAGGAGTGGCCGGCCGACCAAAATTACCCTAAGAGCGCAGCGACAACTCATCCAAGAGGTCACAAAAGACCCCACAACAACATCCAAAGAACTGCAAAGCCTTACTTCTTCAGTTAAGGTCAGTGTTCATGACTCTACCATAAGAAAGAGACTGGGCAAAAATGGCCTGCATAGCAGAGTTCCAAGACAAAAACCACTGCTGAGCAAAAAGGTTTGTCTCAGTTTTGCCAGAAAACATCTTGATGATCCCCAAGACTTTTGGGAAAATACTTTGTGGACTGACGAGACAAAAGTTGAAATTTTTGGAAGGTGTGTGTCCCATTGCATCTGGTGTAAAAATAATACACCATTTCACTGTGGGGGATGATTGTGTTGAATGCTGAACTGAAGTCCAAGAATAGCAATTGCATATAGGAGTTCTTTGAGTCCAGGTGGGTGAGGGCTGGATGGAGAGCAGCAGCAATGGCATCTTCTGTGGAGCTGTTTGGCCTGTATGGAAACTGAGATGGGTCGTGGGAGGGAGTAGGATGGACTTGATGTTCTGCATGACCAGCCGCTCGAAGCACTTCATTATGATGGGGGTCAGTGCTATGGGCCGGTAATCATTGTAGGTGGATGCGACGGGCTTCTTTGGGACTGGTACTATGGTGGAAGTTTTGAAACATGTGGGGACAATAGCTTGAGTCAGGGAGATGTTGAAGATGTCAGCCAGGACATTCTTGAACTCCTCTGCACAGTCCTTCAGGACGCGACCCGGCATATTGTCTGGTCCAGCTGCCTTGCATGGGTTGATCCTGCAGAGGGTCCTCTTCACGCAAGCTGGATCCAGACTCATGGCCTGCTCGTCTGGAGGAGGAGTGGCCTTCTGTGCTGATTTGTGCTTCAAAGCGGCCGAAGAAGTCATTTAGGTTGTTGAGCAGTGTGGTGTCACTCGCACTTGTCTGAGGTGGAGGTTTGTAGTTGTTGAGGGTCTGTATGCCACGCCAGAGGGAACGTGCATCTCTGGTGTTGCTTAAGTGGCTGGATATTTCCTTGCTGTACTGTAGTTTTGCCTCCTTGATGCCACATGACAGGTTGGCCCTAGCTGTTGTTAGTCCTGCAGTGTCGCCGACCCTGAAGGCTGCGTCCCGAGCCCTCAGGAGCCTGTGGATCTCTGCTGTCATCCATGGCTTTTGGTTGGCACGAACAGTGATGGTTGTGCAGTGAGTGACATCATCAATGCATTTTGCTATGTATGCTACAACAACCTCAGTGTACTCCTCTAGGTTTGTGTGTCCATTGTGAGTGGCTGTGTGCTTGCAAACTGTCCCAGTCTGAAGCAGTCTTTCAGAGCATCAGAAGCCCTCTCTGGCAACACATGTACCTGCTTTTTTGTTGGTCTGTTTTCACTCTGGGTTTGTATGCCGGCCTTAACAGGATAGTGATGTGATCAGTGAGACTCAGGTGGGGAAGGGGGGAGGCTCTGTATGCTTTCTTGTGAGTTGTGTACACCAGGTCCAGCAAATTGTTTCCTCTTGTTGGAAAGTCTAAATGTTGGTGTAGGTTTGGTAGGAGGGCCTTTAAATCTGCATGGTTGAACTCTCCTGCTGTGCTGAGGAATCCGTCTGGATGTGCTGTTTGTGTCTCACTGATGGCCTGATAGAGTCCTTTTAGTGCTTTGCTCCTCTCACCAATCCCAGTAGGCGGGGCATACACAGTGATTAGTAGGACAGATGAAAATTCTCAGAATGTAAAAGGGTCGGCACTTGATGATTGTAAACTCCACCAATGGAGAAGAAGAGTGTTTATGTATAACAGCTGCATCCTGGAACCAGGCGTCACTGATGTAGACACAGACACCTCCCCCACGGGTTTTCCCTCCTTCCATGAACACTCAGCACAGGGGCCCCACAAGGGTGCATGCTTAGCCCGCTACGCTTCACCCTGCTAACCCATGACCGTGTACCAGCCTACAACACCAACCACATCATCAATTTTGTGGATGACACAACGGTAGTTGGCCTCATCACCAACAACGAGGAGGCCAACTACAGAAATGAGTTGAGCTACTGTAACTGGTCCAGTGGTGTAAAGACAATAACCTCTTCCTGAATGTGGGAAAAACCCAGGAGATTGTGGTAGACTTCAGGAGGGGGACACACACAGCACCCCCCTCTGATCATTGATGGTGCAGCTGTGGAGAGGGTGAGCACCACCAAGTTCCTGGGAGTGCACATCTCTGAGGACCTCTCCTGGTCCAACACCACCACATCATTGGCCAAGAAGGCTCACACTCACCCCTGTTTATGCCACAAGAACACTCCACAGTATTTCTTTTTCTTTCTTTTTTTTTTTTATATTGTGCACACCACTGAAGAGCGAGAGAAACACCATTTCAATTCTCCTGTATGTCCTGTATGTATAGTAGTACTGATGAATAAAATCTTTGAATCTTGAATAAATGCATCGGGATGCTGAGCCAGTAAAGTGACAGCAGTAGAGCTGATGACGTCACAGGCCACCGATGCATCAGCTGACGGACGTAAATAGTGACCAAAATGGTGGACATGAACTCTCGTGGCAGATATGGTTGGCATTTTGGCAATTTGGCAAATTTGGCAATTTGGCATTCCCAAAGCAAGCAGTTCAGTGTTCGGGCTACAGAGACCCTCCTTCACATGTATGTGTCTGGGTTTACGCCACTGCTCACTCACATACAGTGTAGTCCCTCCTCCCTTTTGTTTTTACCACTCCTTATAACGTCCCTGTCCTCCCGAACAGTCTTATAGCTGGGTATTGCAATGCTGTTGAATGGAATATGCAAGTGTAGTCACGTTTCCAAAAAGCACATAATGTGTAGTACGCTCACGGTATTCCCTCTGGGTCTACTGTCAGTGTATTGTGTTTTTCGGAACACACAATGACTGATAGAAGATAACATAAGATAAAATTTAAATACAGCTTTTTTTGATCAAGACAGGCTTGTGTGTTTTCGTGATCATGATTGTTGTTGCCAAGGGATCTAGGTCCAAGTATTTATAGACCCAAGTCAGCCTCGGTAGGCTTTGCTGCCAGCTCCTGTTTATTGATGAGTTCCTCTTTTTGGTAAATTACCGTAACAGATTTAAAAATATGAACATCCAGCTGGCCCAGGGAGGCTGTCACCATAACTGCGACAAAACACCTTTACAAAAAAAAAAAAAAATCAGTGTTCCTTAGTAATTGTTCTTATTTTTTCCACATTTTTTTTATTATAGCAAATTTACAATTTCATTTTCATCAATTTGCAACTTTATTTGAACAAATTTGCAATTTTTTTCTTCACAAACATACATTTTTTTCTCCTATGTATTTTTTCCTTTTTTTCTTGGTGATTTGTGACTTTTTTTGGTCTAATTTTATGACTTTATTCCCATAAAGAATATGGGGGCGGCTGTGGCGCAGGTGTAGTGTGGCTGACTACTGATGGGAGGATCAGTGGTTTGATTCCCACGCTGTCTGAGTCTGCATGTTGAAGCGTCCTTGAGCAAGACACTGAACCCCCAGTTGCTCCTGGTGGGTCAGGCCAGCGCCCGTGCATGGCAGCTTCTCTGCCATCAGTGTGTGAATGGGTGGATAGCAGGATCTGTAAAGCACTTTGGTGAGATGAGATGAGATGAGATTCAACTTTATTGTCATTACACATGTATGAATACAAGGTAACGAAACGTGACTTGGCATTTGGGCACGCTCTGCAGAGCGCATCCAAGGCCGGGGCAGCCGCTAGGCGCCAGTCATAAAGAAGAAAGGAAAAAAAAAGAAAAGAGAGGATATGACACAATAGGCGAGAGAAAAAAAACATGTTTTATCAAATTGACGCTTAATGAGTAAGCGAAATTTTGATTGCAGGCAAAAAAAACCCTCAATGCATATTTAGCAGACATTTAGTAGACAAATCACACGCAGAAGGAGAGCAGTGTGTGTATATCGTATGCATGTAGTGTTGTATGCATTGTGTAATGTAAATGTAACAGTTGTTAGTGAGCAGCAGAGGGCGCCTCCTGGCAGTGGATAGATGTTATAATCATGTGACTTATAAACAAGTCCAGAGTCTCTCTCTCTCTCTCTCTCTCTCTTGCTTGCAGAAGGCACATGGGCATTGTCCTCGGGGGTCCAATCCGCTGACGACAAACAACTGATTGTTGATTGTTTGGGTAGACATGAGCCGATCCTTCCACTTATCTCAGTCAGGAGGAATGTAAACACGGGGCAAACAAGGTCAAATCAAATCAGCACAGTGCACTCAGAGAATAGAATTTGTCCTCATCCGTGTAGTTCTGTGCTTTCATTATATATGCAGGCTTAAACTGTTTTTCCATAGAGAGCACAGGGCTTCAGATGTGTTCCTTCACTGAATCACTGTCATTCAGTTCACCGTTGCCGCTACTCGTGCCCTCCCCAACTGGTCGAATTTGATGAAGGAGCTTGCTGGGTCCGCTTGAACAGCTCTCTCACTTTCCTTCAATTTCTGATGCATCAGGGAACTCCACAGCCAAAAATAGAAGTCCTGAGATCATAACCAATAATGTTTCCATAGACGCATGAATTCCAATGTCCATGAGTCTCCTCGTAGGTTCCAATTCTTGGGCTCCCCCTTGGCCCAATTCTTGTTGAAAAAATAGTGACAATAGCACATTTAAGCCGCTTCCAAATCCATAATTTCCGTTTAGATTAAGATTCAGCAGAAGAAGAGCGACTAAACACAGACAAAAGCACAACATTGCAAAAGCTGGGAATAGATCAGGAAGGCAGGGGAGGAGGGAAGAAAAATGCGACTGCTCTCTCTCAAGGCAAGATGGAAGAACTGGTCATCTAGAGATGAGAAAAAGTGATATATCGGTGAACACCATTTACCATAAATTTGCATCTTTTTGTAAGTATTTTTTCCATTGTTTTTCATCAGCTTGCAAATTTTTTTTTAACATTTGCAACTTGGCAACTTCATTCCTTTAAAATTGTGTCCTTTTCCTTGTAAATTTGCATTTTTGTTGCAAATTTTCAATTTCATTTTTATGAATTTTCAGCTTTATTTAAACAAGTTTGCTGATTTTTCATAATGATTTACCATATTTGTTGTCCTTTTTTTAACCTTTTCCTTAGTAATTTGCAGCTTTTTTGCAGAATAAAAATAGACATTTTAACATGTGTGAAGCTGGAGCAATATAACGTAAAGCAAAAATCCAGCTTAAGTAATGTGTTCTGAATAAACAAATATAGGTGAAATATCTATACTTTATTCTTTGACAATATAGTCAAATGTGGCTAATGACTAATACAAATATTGATGATTTCAGGGTTAATTTCAGGATTTTAAAATACAAAAAATATGAAAAATGGTTAAATTTAAAAGAAGTATAAGGAAAATAGATTGACTATTAAAGTAAAATTGTGGGACACAGGATGTACGGTGGCATGCCATGTCTGACGTGGAGGACACTTTTTGAGAAAAGATTTGGTTTAAGGAGGAAAATTATGTTTCTGACATTCAGAAATGTTCTGTAGGTCCACAACAAGCAGCGTGTACACTTATGTCCAACTGATTTTTTTTGTTTGTTTTTGAAACATGGCACCCAACTGAATCCTCTTCATTCCTTTGTCACGTCTTAGTTTTTCTGAGTAATAAAACCACATTTGCCTCCATGTTCTTCTGCAGGTTACCATATAATCAGTATTTCGGAGGCGTGTCGTCACTGAGTAAAGAGCAGTACTTGAAGATCAATGGCTTCCCCAACAACTACTGGGGCTGGGGAGGAGAGGACGATGACATCTACAACAGGTATGCACGTCTTCATATGTTTAAAAAAAAAAATTTAAAAGAGGGGTGTTTGGACTTCCGGTCTGGACACCATGGTGATAGCAGCTTAATGCTGAAGCTCCCAGACCCGATCCGTGAAAATACCTTGAAAATCAGATTTAACGGATTTTTGGAAGAGTGAAAATCAAAAGACAAAGTCATTATGCCTAAAGGAAAACAGAAGAGATCGACATTTCCCAGGCCAAGACATGCATCGGCCAGAGAATCTGACCTGGAGGACATCCACTCGGAAGCGGAGGAGCTGAATGAAGCTAGCAACACGGTTAGCTTAAAAATGGTACTTCAAGAATTAAGACAATTTCGCCGAGAGTGTTGGGCCGAATTTTGTGAAATTAAAGATGAAATAAAAAGGACAAACAGCAGAGTGGACCAGGCTGAGGACCGAATCATGGAAGCAGAGGAAAGAATAAAAGGGCTGGAAGAAACCGTGCTGGAACTACTCAAACGACAGTCAAGACTGGAGGCTAAGCTAACCGACCAAGAAGGAAGACTAAGAAGAGACAACATAAGAATTCATGGTCTGAAAGAAGGAGTCGAGGACGGTTTCACCACAATGGCTGCATGCGTGGAATCCATACTGAGAGAGAAGTTGGAAATTCCCCAATCCACTGACTTGAAGATAGAAAGGGCGCACCGTACATTAGCCCCAAGGCCGTCGGCGGAAGCGCCACCAAGATGGGTGGTGGTGAAGTTCTCCAACTCCAGAATAAAAGAAGAGGTTGTCAGACTGGCTTGGCAGAAAAAAGGATTTATGCACCAAGAGAGAAAAGTTTTTGTGGAGCACGACTACGCCCCGGAGGTCCTTAAAAAGCGTCGGGAATACAACAACGCTAAAAAGGTAGTACGAGAGAAGAAACTGCGCTTTCAAACTCCATTTCCGGCGAAGCTGCGGGTTTTTTACGGGGATGAGATGTGTCTCTACAACTCGGTGGAAGAAGCAACCACGGACATGGCGAGAAGAGGGCTCCCGGTAACGGTGTATAAACCTGCAGCAGACCCAATCGAAAGAATCAAGGCTCAAACGTGGTGCACACAGAGACCCTCAAAATCCACGAGCCAGCAGCGGGAAACCCAGCTCCAGGGCTATAAGGAAAAACTGAGCGTTTACAGGAGGGAATAACGATATTTCTAGCCAATCTGCGCATCCAACCCTCCTCCTACAAGGTAACAAACATTAAAGGAGATGCAGAATCAGCAAGTATCAAGTGGTAAAACATTTCATGGAACAGTCATAATATTAGAAACAAATAAGTCTTAAAAAAAAAAAAAAACTTGTTAAAATAGAAATGTGACAATGAACCACATGATCTCTCCACACTAAAAAATACTGTATTAACGTGACTGTTTGCTGTGATGGTGGTGGGAGGTTGCACACAATTTCATAGGATATAGGCATTAAAAAAAAAACAAATCATAAGTTCGGATTGGGATCTGAAATTCACGTTAAAAACATGGGACAACTTACAGCGGTAAGAGAGGGCCCTCAACACGTAACAGAGTTTGTGGAATTTCCCTCAGAGCCAACACACCATCAAGACTCTT
The DNA here is from genome assembly GCA_020510985.1 of Pholidichthys leucotaenia. Classification (NCBI taxonomy): domain Eukaryota; kingdom Metazoa; phylum Chordata; class Actinopteri; order Cichliformes; family Pholidichthyidae; genus Pholidichthys; species Pholidichthys leucotaenia. The sequence goes on from CM035840.1 coordinate 299,580,939, forward strand.
CTAAGGTCACTAAAAAGACCTCAGCTCAGGAAGATCTTTGGACAGTTTTTTGTTTTAAAGTTTTATATACTATGTTCTTAATGTTTTTTATGTTCTTAATGTTCTTTCAGTTTCTGAGTAGCATAAAAGAGGGCCACCACACTGTTATACAAAATAAGACAACACAGTGGAGAAACAGGGTGTAACCAAAATAATCTCATAATGTAAAAGGGATCCTGAATCCAGTTAAAAGATCCAAGATTCTAGGCAAAATGAAAAAAAGACAAAGCAGGAATAATATTTTTACAGGAAACCCACCTAACAGATGTGGAGCACACTAAACTTAATAGACAAGGGTTTAAAATGATCTCTTCATCTTCATATAAGTCAGGGAGGAGGAGGGGGGTAGCGACATTGATCTCAACCAAAATTATATTTGAAAAAAAAAATCAGAACACAAAGATAAAGAAGGGAGATTCAGCATGGTACTTGGTCGGCTAGAGGGAGAAGATATCACCCTGCTGAATGTATATGCACCTCCAGGGGCTAACTGGAAATTTTATAAAAATGTATTTGACCTAATGATAACTAAAGCCCAAGGTTTGGTGATATGTGGTGGAGACTTCAATCTAAGACTGAATCCATACTGGGATGCATCAGGTAATTCTCCACATCAAAATAACACTCAAAGCAGAAAAACTCGGATGCTACTAAAAGAAATGGGAATCTGTGACGTGTGGAGGGAATTCAACCCCAGTGTAAAAGATTATGCATTTTACTCAGCACCACATTCATCATACTCAAGGACTGACTATTTTTTTATGTTTAATAGAGACATTGGAAGAGTAAAAACATGTAAAATAGGACTGATGGATCGCTCTGACCACAGTCCGATCTATATGGACTTAAGTATCCAAAAATACACAAATAATACATTTTCTTGGAGGTTAAATTCAAATGTGCTGAAAGGACCACTGAAAGATGAATTGGAATCAGATATTCTCAGATATTTGGAAGAAAATGATAATGGAGAAGTATCCCCTTTAATACTGTGGGACGCATGCAAAGCTGTAACAAGGGGAAAGATTATCGCAAAACTGGCAATCCAAAAGAAACTGAGACAAGAAAAACTAATCACATTAGAGTCAGAACTTAACCCCTTGCACTCCGGTCAATTTTCCTAAAAACGCCAAAAAATAATGTGCCCAAAGTAAATCGAAAGCTGTTCTTCAACCCTTTGCAGCATCTTCATGGGGTTGGTCTCATTTAAAAGAAAACACTTTGAATTTTTTGGCAAAACAGTCATAATCTCTCCAAGTGCTCCGGCCACTGAGTTAGTCATCTAAACATAGTGAACTTGAAGAAAATAAATTTGGCCTGGGTGTTTTTTTGGCTACAAATGCTTGCAAATAACACACAGCTTCAGATCCGGGCTGGAAAATGCAACAGAAATGTAGAACCAAGTGTTATCCAGCTGAGGTCCAAATTTTGTAACAATACCACAAAAAATGAATATATTACACAGGTTTATACTCCGGTAGTTCCCAGGCGTTTTGGAACTGTGCCAAATTGTGCCAAATGGCACAGTTTGGAAAAACGTCTGTAACTTTTGAATGATTCAATGTAGAAGCTTCATTTTGGGCTCTAATGAAAGGTCACACTCAGGGCTGTCTTTGTGTGTGTGTGTGTGTGTGTGTGTGTGTCCCCCCCTTGCTACAGAGGACGGCCATCACTACATGACGGAATAGACTCATATGGCTATGTGGCGACCGCTGCGCAGTCACCGCGGCTTCCCCCCTCCCCCCCACTACAGAAGAGGAGGGGGGGGGGGGGCGTTCATGGTCCAGACACGGCGAATTAACCGTTTATTGCGGCGCACACACTTCATACTTCGTGCGCAGCACAGCTGTAATTTACCGATCGGTCAAAAGTCATTTTGGATTACAATTTTCAGGGATAAATAATAATTTAGCTTATAGCACCTTACCTCTTCACAGCAGCAGAGTCCTGGCGAACTTCTCTTCCTCACTGTCAGACGAACACGACGCTGGTCCGCTCGTGGTTCTGGTCTCGTGACCCGATCAAAACATAATTCCATTATTGCAGTTTTGTGCTTCCATGATTGCGGTTTTTGGCGAACGATTTTTCAAAACAAACAACAGTAGTAATTAAAAAAAGACTGGCGAAGGCGTGTGTGTCACTCAGCCTCCATCGGTCTATGACCATGGAAGAAATCATAACGTCTACTCTGCTGGAACCAACACAAAATAAGCACCGCCTGTGGCCGAACATGCTGATCCGCGAATGGCACTCCCTGTCACACAGGTTGCATTTGTGGATGGTCTCCGTGCTGCTGGGTCTGTGACGGTTCTTCCTGCGAGTCCTTTTTTGATCCGCTGCAGCTGCCACTCTTCACCCAGCCTTAAAAAAAACAGCGAACTTCTCTGCTTCGATTGGCTCACTGCATTCACAGCGTTGGGAGGCGGGTCCTTCTGGCTAGGTTTTCATTCATTGGTTCTTCAAGCTTTCAGAAACCCAATTCAAGGCTCTTATTAGTCGAATGAGAGGTCAATCAGATGAACTAATCTGTTCGCGGCTGTGTCTGCAGCTTTTATTTTCAGTGCCCGCTTGGACGCCATACACCACCTACATCACAATCTCCATCAGGATCTCCATCATGCGTCCGAGAGCGCACGAGGGTGCTCTCGTGCACCCTCGTGCGCTCTAGGACGCAGAGACTTGCCCGTCCGCGGTACAACGGAGCGCAAGAGGTTAAGAAACTAGAAAAAGAGCACAAAGACAACACTCATTCTAATGACTCGCTCAAAATTAAGGAAATTAAAAAACAAATAAATGAGATCTACACAATAGAAATCCAGAAGAAACTTACATTTCTGAAACAAAAATACGATGAAACAGGTAGCAAATCGGCAAAATTACTAGCCTATAAATTGAGGAAACAACAAACGGAGAGAGCAATCTACAAAATCAGAGACCCAGTATCAAAGGAAATAAAATTTAGAATTCAGGAAATTCTTAAAAGCTTCGAGAATTACTACAAGAACTTGTACTCCCTCAAAAAACATAAAAACGCATCCGAAGCCTTCCTAAATACATTAAACCTTCCCCAACTTACTGAATCACAAAATAAAACACTATTGTCAGAAATACAACCTAAAGAATTAGAAAAAGCAATTATGAAACTTAAAGCTAACAAATCCCCAGGAGCAGATGGCTTTACAGCAGAGTGGTACAAAACCTTTAAACAGCAACTATCTCATCTCCTCCTGAAAACATTTAACTATGTCCTCCACACGGGGGAAATCCCCCCCTCCTGGAGAGAAGGGGTCATTGCAGTCATACCTAAACCTGAAAAGGATAAACTAGACTGCTCCAACTACAGACCAGTCAGTGTGTTAAATCAGGACTATAAGCTTTTTACCACTATCCTTGCCAAAAGGTTAGAAAATATACTGACAGACTTAATTCATTTAGACCAAACAGGTTTTATAAGACAAAGACAGACACAAGACAACATTAGACGCACTTTACACATAATTCATCATATTAAAAAAATATAATTTAAGATAAGATAAGATAAGATAAGCCTTTATTAGTCCCACAACGGGGAAATTCCAGGATTGCAACAGCACAGGGATAGCAACACTCAGAGCAACAATCAGAAGGCAAGAAAAAACAAGCAAGCAAGAGCAGCTAATATACATATGTACATATTACTATAAAATATATATACACACACACACACACACAGACACACAGTGCAGAGCATTGTAGCTGGATGGAATAAATATATGAATATATGAACACACAGTGCAGAGCATTGTAGCTAGATGGAATAAATATGTAAATATATAAACACCCACAGTATGGAGCATTGCAGCTAGGTGGAATAAATATGCAAGTATATAAACACACACAGTGCGGAGCAATGTAGCTAGATGGAATAATATGTAGATATATAAAAACACAGTGCGGAGCATTGTAGCTAGATGGAATAAATATATAGATATATAAATATAAACACACCCAGTGCAGAGCATTGTAGCTAGATGGAATAAATATGTAAATATATAAACACACACAGTGCAGAGCATTGTTGCTAGGTGGGATGAAACAGCATAACCGTCTATTTAGTTATCCTACATGGTATGATTATGTGCCCATACATATTCTCACCCTCCATAGCGACCGGTATGTTCCTAGTTGTATGCCGGAGAGGACCATTGTGTAAGTCTATTGCATCTTTTGCATTCAAAAAAAAAAAAAAAAAAAAAAAAAAACTATTAGTTTGTTACGTCTTTTTGCTATCTCTGCGAGCAGCCCTGCTTAGGTTGTACAGTCTGACAGCCGTTGGTAGGAAGGACCTACGAAACCTCTCGGTTGTGCACCTGGGATGATGTAGTCTGCTGCTAAATGAGCTCCTCAGTGCATCCAGTATGTCCTGCATAGGGTGGAACTCGGACTCCAGCAGAGATGACAGTTTAGCCACCGTCCTTCTCTCTCCTATCTCCTCCATCGGATCAAGGCGTTGCCCCAGGACAGAGTTAGCTTTCTTAATCAGTTTGTTCAGTCTCTTCCTATCGGCTGCAGTAATGCCACTGCCCCAGCAGACCACTCCAAAAGTGATGGCTGATGCCACCACCGTGTCATAGAATGACTTCAGCAGCGCCCCTTGTACACCAAAAGACCTGAGTCTCCTCAGCAGGAACAGCCTGCGCTGTCCCTTCTTGTAGAGTGCGTCAGTATTGTGTGACCAGTCTAGTTTATTGTTCAGATGAATACCCAGGTACTTGTAGGATGTCATCATCTCGATGTCTGTTCCCTGTATATTTACTGGTGCTGTGAGGGGCTGCCCATGCCTGCGGCAGTCCACCACCAGCTCCTTAGTTTTCCTCGCGTTGATCTGGAGGCAGTTCCGATGGCACCAGTCCACAAAGTCCTGGATAAGCCCTCTGTACTCAGCTTCATCTCCGCTGGAGATGAGACCAACGATCGCAGAGTCATCAGAGAACTTCTGTAGATGGCAATGTGTTGTGTTGTGTGAGAAGTCCGCAGTATAAAGAGTGAACAAGAAGGGAGCCAGCACCGTTCCCTGGGGGGCCCCCGTGCTACTGATGATCGTGTCGGAAACACAGTCCCGGGTTCTCACAAACTGAGGCCGGTTCGTGAGGTAGTCCAGGATCCATGATGACAGGTGCTGGTCCACCCCTGCGCGCAGCAGCTTGTCCTTCAGGATCATCGGTTGGATGGTGTTGAAAGCACTGGAGAAGTCAAAGAACATGATCCTCACCATATTCCCGGGCTTCTCCAGGTGGGACAGAGAACGGTGAAGGAGGAAGATCACCGCATCCTCCACCCCAATGCCATGCTGGTAGGCGAACTGGAGTGGATCCATCGCTGGTTCCACCAGGGGGCGGAGATGAGCAAGGAGCAGTCTCTCCAGGGTCTTCATCAAGTGGGACGTCAAGGCCACCGGTCTGAAGCTGTTCAGGTCTTTGGGGTGGGAAGTTTTTGGTACAGGTACCACACAAGATGTTTTCCACAGCTGTGGTACCCTCCCCAGTTTCAGGCTCATGTTGAAGATATACGTCACAATCCCACACAGCTGGTCTGCACAGGACTTGAGGAGCTTTGCGCTGATGCCGTCCGGTCCTGACGCCTTCCTCGCCTTGATCTTCCTCAGCTCCGTCCTCACCTGGGTCTTGGTCAGGGTCAGGATGGGGGGCTGTGTGTTGGGAGTGGGGGGGGTGTTGGTGGAGTGGGGAGTGGGTAGCAGGACTTGATTTCTTAGAGGCAGCAGTGGTTGTTGTGCAGACAGGGGGGAGGGCGGTTGGTCAAATCTATTGAAAAACAGATTCAGGTTGTTCGCCCACTCCCTGCCCCCCGTGGCCTGGGGGGAGGTATTCTGGAGCCCCGAGATGGTTTTGAGGTTTCTCCAGACCCCGCTGATGTCGCTCTGTTGCAGCTTGTCCTCCATCTTCTTCCTGAAGCTGTCCTTGCCTTCTCTGATCTTTCTCCTCAGCTCCCTCTGTACGGACTTCAGCATCTCCCTGTTCCCCGACCTGAAGATCCTCTTCTTCTCTCTCAGAAGTGTTTTTATCTCAGGGTTGATCCAGGGTTTGTTGTTTGAGTGACGCCGTATGGTCTTGGTGGGAACGGATTTGTCCACACAGAAGCTGAGGTAGCCCGTGAAGGTGTGAATGAGGCCATCGATGTCCTCACCATGTGGATCGCAGAGCTGCTTCCAGGCAGTGGCTTCAAAACAGTCCTTTAGAGTGTCCATTGTCTCCTCAGACCATAACTCCACAGTGTGCATGGCCGGAGGTTGTCTGTGCACTAGGGGTTTGTACACCGGTCGGAGATGAACCAAGTTGTGATCCGATCTCCCAAGTGGGGGGAGTTGTGATGAGGTGTACGCCTCCTTAGTGTTTGCGTAGAACAAATCCAGTGTTTTATTGTCTCTAGTGTGGCATGTGACATACTGGGTGAAAGTGGGCAGAATGGGAGACAGTGAAACGTGGTTGAAATCGCCTGAGATGAGGAGAAGAGCATCTGGGTGTTCTGTCTGCAGCCTGCTGGTTACTGAATGGATGACGTCACGCGCTGTCCCAGCGTTCGCCGTCGGATTTGCATAAACACAATGCAGATCACGTGTGAGTGTTCTCTCGGGAGATATGTAGGCCTCATGCTAACAGCTAGCAACTCAATGTCTTTGCTGCAGTGTCGTTGTTTAACAGTGATATGTCCCGGTCTGCACCAGTTGTTGTTAACATACATGATCACTCCACCGCCCCTAGTTTTGCCACTCTCTGGTGTTCGGTCAGCTCGTATCGTGTGAAAACCCTCCAGCTCAATGTTAGCATCTGCTGCTAGTTCAGTTAGCCACGTCTCAGTAAACAAAAGGAGAGAGCACTCCCGGTAAGTGCTATCATAACGGGAGATAGCCGCTAGCTCATCTAACTTTCCCAGTATCGACCGTACATTTCCCATGACAACAGATGGAAGGGAGGGTCTGTACCTTATATTTTTTGTCCTCCGCCTTACTCCAGCCCGGCAGCCGCGGCGTTTTCGCCTCAGTTCTCTCGGTATGTCGAGTTTTTTCAGTGGGACCGGGTGGCGGTTAAATGCTAGCAGCTCTTCCCTGTTATATCGTATCCTGCTATAAACAGTGGCTCCGTCCACCGGCTCAGGAGACATTTGGGATGATCTGTGTGTCCGTGATATAAGTGGGGTGAAAAAAAAAAAGTGATCAAAAGAGAGAGGAAGGGAAAAAAAAACTCGGAATCGAGCCGCTGTTGCAAAAGGCAGCCGACTGGTGTGGCGCCGAGAGGAGAAAAAAATGCAGCCATATTGGGATTAGATGCTGAAAAAGCATTTGATTCGGTTGACTGGTTTTTCCTATATAGAATCTTATCCAGTTTCAATTTTCATAACAACTTCATTAGAACTATCCAGGCATTATATAAAAAACCAACAGCTTTTAATGGTAAATTATCATCATCTTTTGAACTGGAAAGAGGATGTCGTCAGGGCTGCCCCTTGTCTCCACTGCTCTTTGCAATCTTTATAGAACCTCTGAGCCAATGGATAAGACAGAATCAAAAAATTCAAGGTATTACACTTGGTCAGAAGGAACATAAAATAGCACTCTTTGCTGATGACATTTTAATATACCTGGGGCAGCCGGACACCTCTTTTCCAGAACTAATCTCAGTTTTCTCAGAGTATGGAGATTTATCGGGGTACGAATTAAACATGCATAAAACCCAGATTTTAACATTCAACTATGACCCAAATCAATATTTACTAAGCAAACTCAAAACTAACTGGGAGATGGAATCTATGAAATATCTGGGGGTCAATATCCCGAAACAACTCAACAAAATTATAACACTAAACTATGATCCACTGATGGCAAAAATAAAATCTGATCTAGCAAGATGGAATATGATACCATTCTTGGGTACTGCACAAAGAATTGAAGCAGTCAAAATGAATATACTTCCACGTCTTCTATACCTTTTCCAAACAATACCGGTAGAACCTCCCAAAAAAACATGGCAAGAACTGGACAGAAGGATCTCAAGATTCATATGGCAGGGCAAGAGACCTAGAATCAGATATAGAACCCTACAGCTAAACAAAGACAAAGGTGGGCTTGCGCTGCCAAATATCAGGGACTATTTTAAAGCCGCACAAATTAAAACTTTAGTAGAGATATGTAACCCAGTCTACTCTGCACAATGGAAGGAGATGGAATGCCAAATAACAAGTGACATTCCCCTACAGGCGATAATAGGGAACAATGCCTTACCTAAACTTTTGAATAACACTAACCCGTGGATAAGAGACCCTGCTAAAAATTTGGTTTAAGATAGTCAGAGAGAATCAAACTAAAGAACCCTATCAATTACTGCAATGGATTGCCTATGATCAAGACTTTACTCCTAATAAAACAGACACTAGATTTAAAAAGTGGAAAGAGAATGGACTGATAACATATTACGATTTTTTTAAAGGGCAAACTTTAAGAAGTTTTGAAGATTTGAAAAAACAAGGTCTAATAAATCAAGACCTTTACAGGTTCTTTCAGCTTTGACACCACATAAACAAAATACTTAAAAAGGAGGATTTGGAAAGGGCCCAGTCAGGTGTTCTGAAGGTTTTCTTAATGGCATATAAAGGGATCCCAGGGATCAGATACATTTCTAAAATATACCAAGGTCTTCAAGACTTAAAAGGAGACAACACATCATATATAAAAGAGAGATGGGAAAAAGAGGGGAATTTCACTTTACAACTGGAAATATGGGAAAAGCTAAATAAACAACAATGGAAAAGTACCTCATCCCTGCAGTGGAGAGAATTTGGATGGAAAAATTTGGTAAGATTTTTCAGAACACCTGCACAAAACAAATTTACTCGTTAGGGGTTGAATTGTTGGCGCTTATGTGGTGAAGAGACTGCAAATCATTTTCATGTGTTTTGGTCATGCCCAGTTATCCACCAATATTGGACCAATGTACAGACAATATTGGGGAAAATATTCAAAATAACAGTTCCCTTTTCTTTTGTAACTTTGTATTTGGGTTTACTACCGGAATCACTGGAAAGACGAGGAGAAAAATACTTACTCAGTGTTTTAATATTGGCAAGTAAAAAAGCTCTAACAAAAAAATGGATGTTGAAGGACTGTCCTACACCTGAAGATTGGATTAACGTGATTCAGGACATTTATTCGATGGAAAAGTTGACATTCGCACTGAGACAGGACATGGATGGGTTCTTGAACTTTTGGCAACCCTGGAATGCATATGTGTCTTCCATTAGATCTAATCTTTGACAAATACGATTTCAATAATGGCACCTCTCTTTGTTCCAATGCTACTCAGATACTCTTTTATTTATTTTTTTTGCTCTTTTGTTTTTTTTTTTGTTTTTTCTTGTTTTGTTTTTTTTTTGTTTGTTTTTTGTTCTTTCTTTAATTTCTCTTTTTCTTTCACTTAAAAAAGGGTGTTGTAATAATTATTTTTCCAATGTTGTCAAAAAACAACAAAAAAAAGGGAACGTGATGAAAATGTAAACAATGCAATGCTGTAATGACATGTATACCCTTTACAAAAACTTAAATAAAAAAAAAAGAGGGGTGTTTGGACTAACCTTACTGAGGACCAGCAAGAGGGTGATGAATAGTAAAGACAGGGGCTGGATATTTATTTTTATCTATTTTTTTTTTCTAATTGAAAAAATATTGTCTCATAAATAACCCCAAAAAATGTAGCGTGCATGCAGGAAAAAAAAGGTTCTGTGAGATGAAAAAATGCTGAAAATTATGAGGGGTGGGGTTAAAATTTATAAGACTGGAAGAAAAAGTTGCAAATTTACAAGGAGTGAAAAGTCACAGCTTTACAAAACTAGGGAGAAAAGTCACAAATTCACAAGACAGGAATAAGTTAAAAATTTACAAGACTGGAAAATTAGTCAAGAAGTTATTTGTGGGGTTGCAAGTGTACCAGACTTGGGATGTGGGAGGGAGATATCACAAATTTATAACATTAAGAAAAAGTCACAAATTTACCAAACTGGTGGGAAAAGTCACAAATTTAGAAGACAGAGAAAAGTCACAAATTTACAAAAGTTACAAATTTACAGAACTAGGAAAAAATTTACAAAATGAGAAAATTCACAAATTTACAAAACTAGGAAAAAAGTCTCAAATTTTACAAAATGAGGAGAAAAGTCAGATTTACAAAACTAGAAGAGTCACAAATTTACAGAACTAGGAAAAAGTGGGACGTGCCTGCCAAGGTTTTCAGGCACGTCCCACTGGGAGGAAACCCTGGGGCAGACCCAGGACTTGGTGGAGAGACTGGCGTTCCCAGCTGGTCTGGGAACGCCTTGGTATCCTCTCTGAAGAGCTGGAGCAGGTGGCTGGGGAGAGGGAAGTCTGGGCTTCTCTGCTTGAACTGCTGCCTCCGCGACCCGGACCTCCGGAAAAGCGGTAGAAGATGGATGGATGGATGGATGGAAAAAGTCACACAAATTTACAAAGCTAATAGAATCACAAATTTACAAAACTAGGAAAAAAGTTGCAAATTTAGAAAACTAGTGAAAAAGTCACATATTTGCAAAACTAGAAGTCACAAAGGCACATCGGTGGTACAGTGTTGAGCACTGTGGCAACACAGTAAGGTCACGGGGTCGATGCCACCCCCTGACCATTGGCGACCCTTCTGTGTGGCGTTTGCATGTTCTCCCCGTGTCTGCGTGGGTTTACCACAGGTACTCTGGTTTCCTCCCACAGGTCAAAAACATGCAAGTTAGGTTAATTGGAGAGTCTAAAGTGGCCCTAGGTGTGAATGGTGAAGGGACTGGTGCCGTGCTGTGGCTGCCTCATCCATTCAGGTGATGCCCTGAATTTCCCTCTGGGGATTAATAAAGTATACAAAAATAATTTACAACACTCATCGTTCATAGACATATTAAAAGATTGACCCACGGATTTTATGGATCAATATCAGTTCAGTCAATCGTGGATCGATCCAGATTGTTGAACCAACCTTTTGAACCCACCCCTACTCAACTCAGAAAACATTGTAGCTAAAAAAAAGTGCATTGTTAGCTCCCTTGGACATTGCCAGGGTTTCAACAGCTAGTGTACTTCTCACTACCCTTTTTACTTTGACTGCCAAGAAAGAGGTGAAAACTTTTCTTTTTCTCACGAGAACAATGAACTGTCCTCCTTGAGTGCCTCCATCAGACAGGTTTCCAAATGAGGCATCACTAAACACATTTATCTTTAATACACTATTTGCCCAAATGTGAGAAGTTTAGTACAACCTTCTTTGACTTTAGCTTGCACACTATTCTCTTTGCTTTGTGGATTGATCCAGATCGTTGACTAGATCTTTTGAACTCACCCCTAGTCATCCCCTAGTGTACAGTTGCATTTTTCAATGTTGATGCCAGGTTACTAGCATCAAACATAATATCTGTTCTACTCTGCCTGGCAACCCGGAGAATCTGACCAATCTTTGATCCGAGTTGATCTTTTTTTTCCTCCTCGCAGACGAATCTTGCTGTACTGCTCGCGATGGGTCAGTGTGTATGGGCTGCATGTGCTGAATGTATTTCTCCTGGTGCATTTGTACCTTTCTATGGAGAGTTACAAAGTCTGTTCCCACATAAGAAAAGTGTTTGTGTGCCTTATGCCCAACTTCAAAAACAGTTTTCAGGTGAGATATGACTGCTGTGAAGAATTTGTGTGTGCCTTCCCATATGAAATCATCTACATGACAGACAAGTACCCCAGACACGGTGCAGTCTTGATCTAACCAATAGAAAACAACCAGATTGTCCTTTGACATACATCTACCTGCCTTCAGCACTATCTCTTTCACTGTGTTGTACCAGTACGGTGATGCATCTGCTAAGCCATACACACTTTTTGAGCTTCTATAATATTCCATTACAGTAGGCTTCAGGAGGTGGTCTAATGTAAATGTCATGTGACACCTCCATTCCCTGAAGGAATGCTGATTTCATGTCCATAGAATGAAGTGGCCCAGCCAGAGCCCAGACTTGACTCCAATTGAACATCTCTGGAGCGATCTGAAAATGGCTGTGCACCGACACTTCCCATCCAACCTGATGGAGCTTGAGAGGTGCTGCAAAGAGGAATGGGTGAAACTGCCCAAAGATAGGTGTGCCAAGCTTGTGGCATCATATTCAAAAAGATTTGAGGCTGTAATTGCAGCCAAAGGTGCATCAACAAAGTATTGAGCAAAGGCTTTGAATACTTATGTACATGCGATTTCTTACTTTTTTATTTTTAATAAATTTGCAAAAATTTCAGTAAAACTTTATTCACACACTGTCATTATGGGGTGTTGTGTGTAGAATTTTGAGGAAAAAAATTAATTTAATCCCTTTTGGAATAAGGCTGTAACATAACAAAATGTGGAAGAAGTGAAGCACTATGAATACTTTCCGGATGCCCTGTCTTAAGATGTTTGTTTCATAGAATACTCTATCATTTATATTGTGATTTAAAATGCACATACTCCTGTTTAATCAGTAAAGCTCCTCACCACTACTTGTCAGCGCCCCGTCTCTCCCCCGCAGTGTGTGACTGCGCACAGCGGAACAGGTATTGTGGGTGACTAGGCTTCAGTCCCATGGTTGCTAATGCTAACTCCAAACTACCGGTTCAGATAGCTGCTACTCCTGTTTACCAGGGATGTGGGACTGTTTTCCATCATGCTGCGTCAGAGAGGATAGTTCACTAACCTTGTTTTAATTAGAAGTAAGTAACGTTAACACCATGTCTGATTATATAATGTTAAATGACGATGCTAAGTTGTGCTAACTGGAAACATGTAGCAGACCATTGTTTCTTTGGTTTAAATTACTGCTGAGTTTCTTAGTTTTGTCTGAAAAAAAATTATTAAAGCTACAGAAGTGCATGATGGTGGCACATACACACAAAATAAATTGTAAATTAAAATGGGCTGGAGGACCAAGTTGGCCCTTAATGTAATTTATTTGATTTCTGATCATTTTAATTAGTCAAGTAGTGATAAGGAATAAAGTTAGTCATCACATGTATTTTATTACATTACCTTTTTTTGTCTTTGATTTTCAGCTCATGGCCAATCTGAAATATTTTTACTAAGAAGCAAACAGGCTAAATCAGGCCAGAACTGCATAATCAGGCTGCAGGTCTACACTTAAATTTTTACTGATTTAAACTAACAGCTAATTTATATCTGTAGATGGTAGTGATGGGTAATTGTCTCATTTTCAGACATTTTTTTATGTGCTTTTGCTATTCTCCTCTGGCTCAGGAAATATTTAACTTATTGATGTTTACTTTTTATTCATATATGAATTAGAAGAAAAACCTGAAATTTATGAGAATCAAGTGTCAAATGCACATTACAAAACTATTTTATAACAACACTTCAAAATTATGAGGGGAAATGGTACATGTAAAAAAAAAAAAGTTTAAAAAAAATGGTCCTTTTTATGTGATTAACTGTGACAGAAACTGTCTATCGTGATGTAAGATGACTTGTATCGTGATATGAAATTTTTGTCATATCGCACAGCCCTAATGTCTCTCCAAAAGGCCATTGCTCCATGGGCTGTAGGCAGCTGTTGTCTTAATTTCCATGTTGAAATTTGCTGCCATGTCTCTCACTTCAACAGTATTGAACTCTCCTCCATTGTCACTAAATAATTTCTGTGGTGGACCGTGTACACTTATCCACACATGAATGAAGTGCTTCACTAGTTCTGAGGCCTTTTTTTGTAGTGAGAATGCTGCCTGCACTGAATCGTGTGGACTGATCAATAATGTGAACATACCACAGGCCTGGCTTCAGTTCATGACCCAACTGCAGGCCTTGGTTTGGTCTGACTGTACCTTTGGCAAATGTCACGTTCACTGATAATTTTTTGCAGGATCATGTTGCATTCTATGTCTTTATTTCCAGAGCTGTCTAGCAGCTTCTGCAGTTTGTCAGCAGAAGCATGGCCAAACTGTTTGTGAAGCTTCACCAGGATTTTGTGATTTTCTGCCGAGTTCAAGTTGTTTGTGGTTGTCAGGATCTCCTCATCACATTGCTCTTGACTCTCATCTCTATGTTCATGTTTTGTGACATCATCATCAGCTGCCAAAATCTGAACATCACTCTGACTCTGTTTTTTCTGTCCATAATGTTCACACAGTAATGACCATGGCTGGTCAAGTCAAGTTTCAGTGGTTGCCTAAACCAGTGGTTCCCAACCTTTTTCCCAAGAGCCCCCCCCCCCCCCCGCCTGTGTCACAGAAGTGCCGGGCCCCCCCAGCCCACACGATCACGCCAGAGGAATTAAGTCATTTTAGAACATTTATTTAGGAAAAAAAATAACATCAGTTTTGTGCTTAACCTATTCCATTTGTTTTGAAATGTAGATTTGTTTTCCTTTATACTTAAACTAAATTGAAGTATAAGAACATGTGTATCACACACAGACAAAAAATAAATGTGGCAAATGACTGCAATGATATTAAAATATTTGTCCTTTTGTTTTAAGACAGCATTACTTTTAAACATGGCCTTTTTGACACCAGAAGGCAGTCCTGAGTCTTCATTGTTCATTGTCAGTAACAAAGTTTTCAATTTTGCCAGAGGTATGAAACAGAAATGTTAACAAGAACATGTCCCTTGTGAAAGTAAACATTTCTAACAACCAAAATAGTGGGTATGCACACACAAGACAGCATAAATCAGTCAAGGCTGAATGGCAGTCAGTATGGGCCTAATAGCAGTAGGCCTAAAAACACCCGTCATGTCCTTGACTGCTCTTTCTCATAACACTACCCAGCAATTAACATTGTAAAAAATAGTTCAATGAGTCATTGCTTTTTACTCTCTCCATTCTCATTCATTCATTCTTTCATCTTCTTCCGCTTAATCCTTTTCGGGTCGCAGGGGTGCTGGAGCCTATCCCAGCATCTCCAGTCTGTTGATTCAAAAAAGAATATTAATGTGTACCTTGAGCTTGCATGTCTCTGACCAGGGATGCAATGTTTGGGGTGATAGTGGCGATAATCAGTCTAAAGTCCTGGTGGACATCCAGCCTGTTCCTTGACACTGAATCAGATTGAAGGTCACACAGCTCATCTTCACAGCCCAAGTATTCAACATCGTTGTAATTGGAAATATAGGGGCCCATCACCCATGCTTCCTTGGATAAATATTTGTTGATGTCGGCAAAGCGACTCCTCATCTCATCACACAGCAGGTTCATGTGGTGTGTGAAGTCCGTGCTTAAAGACACATGCACGGTGCCACCAGACTGCTTCTGCAGAAGTGGAAACTGCTGCAACTCCCCTTTTGACATTTTAGCGACCCTGTACTCCAGTTTTCGCACAAAAGCGTCCAGTGCATGTTTGCATTGTAGGATGTTTGAGTCAGATCCCTGCACCTGCTTGTTTGGAGCACAGTCTTTACTTTATCAACTGCTTGTGCTCCACACATTTTCTCCACAATTTTTAGGCATGTGGGCTTGATCAGCTGCTCACCAATATTGTGCGGCTTTTTTGCCTTTGCAATGAGCAGCGCACAGTCGAATGATGCTTTAGTGGCTCTGAGTAAATCACTACCTGCCCGTTCAAAGGATTTTCTGATATCCCTGTGTCTCCTTGAAAGCGCCAGGCGCCGTTTCCTCTCAAAAAAATCCCAAATTGCACCAGTGGTCTCTTGGTGTCGAGTCCCCTGATGCCGTCTCAGTTTGCTGGGTTTTATACTGTCATTAGCTAGCTTTTCACCACAAATAACACATTCTGGCCAAAAAGAGTCTTGTGCTTCTATAAATCCATAGTTCAGGTAACTGTCTCTATATTATCTTTTTTTCTTTTTTAACTCCATGGTGTCCTCCGCATATGTACCTTTCTCAGCCATTCTCTTTCTTTATTTGATGTCATTCAACAGCGATGAATAAATTCCTCGTGTTTAGCACTAGCTATAGTGCGAGACTAAACAGGTCAGAGGTCATACACATAATATACTGTAAATAAAATGAAAAACTTTTTTCCAACAAATTTTATTAGTTAAATACATACGCTTCACAACATGTCTGCCTAGAAATGTGTGGATTAAAAAAAAAATCCATATAAAATATATGCATTTTTTTTACCCACACATTTCATGACCTCCAAATAAACGGAGCTTCGCGCCCCCCTGTGGGCTCAGGCACCCCCCCCCCCCAGTGGGGCGTGGACCCCAGGTTGAGAGACAATGGCCTAAACATTACTCGACTGTCATTTTCCATGTCCAACACTGTTCCTGCTCTTTTCAAGGATGTCTTGCTCAGAAGAAGTGGGATTTTTACAGGAACGACTTCAGTTTCAATATTTCATTTTGTCTGTCCAATCTTTGCAGGTATTGCCAACTTTTTTGTGGAACGAATCACTTATCCATCACCAAATGTAAATGGTCTGTTACTCTGCTTCTCTGTCTTTCTCAGATACTTTATCTCACTTGGACTCAGCCTTGTCATGTAACTATCGAGCCATTCTTGTCCACACACAGTCGGTGTGCATGCAGTGTCAATTATTGCAGAATCAAAACACTCACTCATAATGATTTCTGCTTCATTGGGTGACTCTTTAGTAAACAGGGTAAAGTTACACTCTTCTATAAGTTACTGCTTCACCCGTTTCTGTAAGTTTGACTTGTTCACTTCTGTGTGGGCAGTCTTTAGCCCAGTGAAATGTGCTTTGGCAGATGACGCATTTTGGTCTCCGGCCATACCTGTCCAGAAGGTTGGTGCCTGCTTGTGGTGTTTTTTGTTTATTATTCCAGGAAGATGGCTTTCTTGTTGGCCGTTTTTGTTCTGTAGTATAGGCCGTTCCCTGATTAATGCCCGTGTTGAAGCAGATGAATTTTCACCAAATATTTGTTTGAGTGCTGATTTCATCGAGGCAAAGGTTAAGTCTGTACACGCAGTCAAGGTGAGCTGCCGATCTTTAACATCCAGGCATGCAGTGTCTAACAGTTTAAACGCTAACACAGCATTGGGACACTCCATCTTATATTTACACATGCGGGAGTAGTACTGCTCAAAGTCTGTTATGTAGAATAGAGGGTTAGTATTAATGAAAGCGCTTTGAGTGGTCTTTGTGACTAGAAAAGCGCTATATAAGTGCAGGTTAGTTAGTTAGTTAGTAATCTGCCACAGACACATCGCTGTCTTTCTTTTCATCATCATAGCCGTCTGTCGTAGGCAACAATGACTGTTTAATTTAAGTCTGATCAGATTCCTCCACGCAGCTCTGTCCTTAGCCTTCTGCTGCCAGGAACTCCTGTCTATATCCAACTTCTTCAAGTTTCTTTTTACAGTGTCTTTAAATCTGAGCCTTGGTCTACCCTGATTGCGTTTGCCCTTAAATAACTGTGAGTAGAGTAACTGTCGAGGGAGACGCTGGTGGTCCATCCTCTCAACATGTCCGAGCCATCTCAGGTTCATCTATATTAGCATGTTCTCAATTGATGGTAGACCAGCTCGTTTCAACACTTCTGTGTTGGTTATCTTGTCTTTCCATGAGATGTTCATTGTGGCTCGAAGGTGTCTCATCATATACGTGTAGAGTTTCTTTACCTGCACTCTGTAGGCAGTCCAAGATTCAGCACCTTACAATAGAGTAGCCAGTACTGTCGCTCTGTACACTTGCATTTCACACGGATAGACACATGTCGATTGTTCCACAGTCTCTCCCTAAAGTTTCCAAACACAGCGCTCGCTCTTCCCATTCTGAGAGATTGTTCATCCTCCAGCCTAGCATTCTCTGAAACAGTACTCCTGAGAAACTTGAAAGTCTTGACACTTTACTAGTGGCTCTGTACCAATGCTGATCTCTTCTGGTAGTGATGTTGATAACTGGAATTTTGGTGGTTGATAAAGGCACTCTGTCTTCTTGATGTTGATTTTGAGACTGAATTGGCTAGCTGCTCTTGCAAATTTCTCCACTAAAGATTGCATATCTTCCGCACTGTGTGCAACTAGAGCACTGTCGTTGGCAAAGAGCATTTCTCTTACTACCTTTATCGATGTCTTACTCTTGGGCTTTAAACTGTGCCACATTGAACAAGTCTGCTTCTTTCCTTGTTTGAATGTATACTCCTTCTGAAGTATCTTTGAAGGCCACCTCAAGCATGGTTGCCAGATATAGCGAGAAGAGTGTAGGCACCAGCACACACCCTTGTTTCACCCCGTTGCTTACTGAAAAGTCTTTAGACACTGAACCACTCATTGCCACGTTTGTTTGCATACCTGTATGGAGTGCCTCGATCAGGCTGACAAACTTCTCTGTACAGCCATATTTCTTGAGTACCTGCCAAAGTCCTTGTCGCGATACAGTATCGAAGGCTTTACTGAAGTCAATGAAGACTACATAAAGCAACATGTTCTGTTCGATACACTTTTCTTGAACCTGTTTCAAGCAGAAAATCATGCCTATTGTGCTTCTTCCACTTCTAAAGCCGCACTGGGTTTCCAGTAGTACATTCTGCAAGATGTGTTCATTGAGTCTGTTCAGTAGTACGCATGAGAGAACCTTACCAACAGTGGCTAGCAGTGATATACCTCGGTAATTTCCACAATCTTTCCTGTCACCTTCCTTGAATAAAGGCACAATACTTGCATCCTTCCAGTCTTGAGGTACTTTCTGGGCATCCCATATCTCTTGAATGAGCTTGTGCAGGTAGATGGTCAGCTGAACACCACCAAATTTCCACACTTCTCCTGGAATTCCATTCCTTCCTGGAGCTTTACCATCCTGTGTTGTCCTGATAGCTGCCATTAGTTCATCAAGATTTGGTGGTTCATCCAGACTTGATACAGCTGGTCGCTGCACTAGAACTTCTTTAGCCTCTTCAGTGAGATCTCCAGGGTTGTTTAGTAGTTGGTCAAAATGGTCTGCAAATCTGTCCAGGATCTTGTCTTTCTCCTGCAAAACCGTTTCACCATCCATAGCCTTTAGTTGGATCAATTCTCTTGGTTTAGGGCCGTAGATTTCTCGCAGACCTGTGAAGAATGTTTTCATGTCCTTTCTGTCTGCTGCAGTTTGAAGTTCCTCCGCTTTTTCATCCCACCAGTTGGACTTCATCTCTCTGGTGTACTTCTGTAGCTCACTCTGAGCCTTTGAGTATTTCTTCTTCTTCGACCTTGTGTTACACTTAGGTTTTCCTGCCTAGCTGTATTCCTCGCTTCTAGTAGTTTCTTCAGGTGTTCATCATGCTCATCAAACCAATGTTGATGTTTCCTCTCAGGGTAGCCTAATACATCACTCGCAGTCTGATACACCGTATCCTTCAGTGTTGCCCATTTCTCTTCTATGTCATTCTCTGAGTTGCTGCTGTCCCAGTCTTTCAAGTTTTCATCCATTTCCTGTGTAAGTTCTTCCTGCTTCTTTTGGCCTTTCAGTGCACTAGTGTTTAGCTTCCGTGGTGGCTTCGCACCCATCCTGCAGTGCTGTTTTCGTCTGCAAATCCTTAATCTAGATCTCAGCATAACATAATCAGTACCACAGTCCGTACCTCTCATTGCTCTGGTATCCATTACATCCCTTATGTCTCTCTGCCGTACTATGATGTAGTCTAACAAGTGCCAGTGCTTGGATCTTGGGTGCATCCATGTCTTCTGGTGTGTGTCCTTGTGCTTAAATAGAGTGTTGGTTATCACAAGGTTGTATTCTGAACGTAGTGCAAGTAGAAGTTCTCCATTAGCATTGCACTTGCCTACTCCATGACTGCCTAGTGCTCCTTTCCATTTCTCAGTGTCCGAACCAACTCTTGCATTAAAATCTCCTGCGAGTATCAGCCTGTCATCAGTCGGTACACGTCTGATAGTCTCATGTAAATCACTGTAGAACTCTTCCTTCACCTCCTCTGTGTTGGTCATTGTTGGGGCATACACACTGATGAGTGTGGCATACATCTTCCACTGTAGTGGGAGTCTCATAGTCATTATCCTGTCGTTGATTGGCACCAGTTCCTCATCAAGCGTTGCTGCTATCTCCTTTCTAACTGCAAAGCCCACTCCTGCTTCTCTCCTTTCTTGAGTTGATTTCCCACTCCAAAAGAAGATGTACCCATGGTCTTCCAAGCTGTCATATCCAGGCAATCTTGTTTTACTAAGTGCAGCTATGTCTACATTGTACCCGTTCATTTCCAGGGCCACAAGCGCGGTCTGTCTTTCTGGGCACTGTGATGTTGATCTGTCCAACAGAGTGCGTACATTCCATTCTGCTACACACAGGGCTGCTGTTTTCCTCTTCTTTTCTGTTCCTGCTCCTAACTTACTTTTCGCTGCCTGTCGGATTGTGAACAGATAAGCGCAGACCTCGTTAACCCCAGCGATGTCCGAGCCGGTATGAGTTGCTTTCTGACTGACCATTTCATGAAACTGCTTGCAAAGTATTTGAGTACTGCTAGCTTTTGCTGGACTAGCAGCACATTCTTGGCAGATAGAGGTATTATCAGTGGCAAGGACAAGTCAAGACAAACTGACTCCAGTATCTGTTGCAGTGACTGACCAGATGATAGGTTTGTTTATCTCTGCTCTTTGTGTAGTGCATGTCACGATGCCCCGACTGGCACAGTCCACCACAGACCTTGCGACAGATGTGTTTATCTGCCAGGATGTCTGGTCTCACCCCGCATAACTGGGATTGATCCACCACAGACCTGTGGCAGATATTGTTTTTAGTTGTGCCAGGATGCCCAGTTTCACCCTCCATGCCCTCGGAAGGGCGGGGATGCCAGTTGAATAGCCGACAGCCCAACCCATGAGACAGGTAGTACCGGTTTTCATGGTTATCCGGTAGCAAGCAGACCATTGCCTGACCTGACATCAAATATACATAACTAACTAAATAAATAAAATATAGATGTAAGTCTCAGTTAAAAGTTGTGAATTTCTGACCAAAAAAGGTGGAATTTTGTGGGTAAAAAGCTGCAACTTTGGCAAAAAGACAAAAAAGGTGTAAATTTCCAACTGTTTGTGACCTAAAACGCTGCAAATTTACGAGCAAAAACGCTGCAAATATAAGCGACTTGCTCGTTTGAAATAACTCGTTGCCACCCGTTTCAAAGTGAAATGCCAGTTTCACATTGTCGAAGCCACGCAGGGTTTAAATGACACCAACAGCCAGCTTACCAACAGCGACAAATATAAGCGAATATAAGCGACAGCTGTGAGGAGGAACTAAACAGTGGTGTTTGGTGGTGTTAAATCCTGCAGATCTGCACTTATCAGCAGGAAAAAGGAGAAAACGAAGAGGAGGAGGTGATCCACAGCAGCAGAAATAATCCAATTAACCCAGGAGGAGTAAACACATGACACCCAACAGATTATCTCCCTCACTCCCCAGGACATCAGTGGGAACAGCTGGGACAAACTTCATACCTCTGTCCATTTACATCAGGGGTCCCCAAACTTTTTCCTGTGAGGGCCACATAACTTTTGCCTTCTCTGATGGGGGCCGGGGTCAGTTTGTAACAGAAAAAGTGTGACGATCGCAGGGGTGCCTAAATGTAAACATTTATTGTTTTCCAGAAAGCCACACATAACCAAATATTAATAACCCTTTCCGGGATCTTCACAGGAAAAAAAGTCAGAAAATAAATAATAACACTATTAATGAAATAAATAATAACCAAATAACCCTCTCTGGGTTCTTCACAGAAAAAAAGTCCATGGAACATTAACTTTCTGTTGTGCCGTGCACAATCTTAACAGGTAGAAGTTTAGCTTAGTTGTCAGAGCAGAATCTCTTACTTAAATGACTCATATGAGCAGTCTCTCAAAGTTCTTGTGTTTCTTCCTTATAATCCTTTTGTAGGTTCCAGTAGGCTTGTAGACACCACTGTTGAACAACCTTTTCTTTGCATTGAACAAAAAAATAATCGTTTGTCCACTGCAGGTTAAATACCCTGCATTCTGAATCAATTTTTCTCTTACCTAACCTTTTTGCCATTTTTCCATTTTATTTGACAGGGATGAGTCTAGGATTTTTTTTTTTCTGAGGGGGGGGGTTTCAGATAGGGGCACAGACTGCAGAAGGGTGGAAGAGAATGTCACGTTCTATGCGTGTATTAGTCTCGATCGCGTGGCCAGACTGAAAAAAAAAATCATAACGCTTACCAGTGTGGAGGCAAAAAAATAGTCCACAGCGCGGCAGACAGGGATGAGAATGGGGTTTGGGATAAAAAGAGGAAACTAAGCCGGGGGTCTTAGTTAGGCCTGCGCCCCCCAAGCCGGATCCAAGGTGGAGCCTTGGTGGGGGGTCTGGGGGGCAACGCCCCCCAGAAGGTAACGAAATCTGGTGTTTTAGAAAGCTCAAATGTGGTCTTATATTTAAAGTTAGAAGTAAGTACAAATGCATTTATAGTTTACCTTTTTAATCTGCTGCTGCATCACATGTGTAAATTTATGATATCTGAATGGTATGTTGATGTAATAATACTAAATTATATTTTACTACTATTTAATATTTAGAATGGTAAATGGCGTTCACCTGTATAGCGCTTTTTCTCATCTCTGGATGACCAAAGCGCTTTACAGATCCTGCTATCCACCCATTCACGCACACATTCACACACTGATGGCGGCAGAGCTGCCATACACACACAGGCGCTAGCCTGGCCACCAGGAGCAACTGGGGGTTCAGTGTCTTGCTCAAGGACACTTCGACATGCAGACTTCAGACAGAGTGGGAATCGAACCCATGACCCTCCGATCAGTAGTCGGTCACACTACACCTGCGCCACAGCCGCCCGTAGAACTGACACAGAATTACATTTACATAGTTCTAGAAAAGACAAAATAATTTAACCAAGTAAAATAAATTATAAATATTAACAAAATTCCATCACCAAGTCCATCACCCATTTATTAAAATATACTGACATTCTGCAAGCATTTTGATTTATTAATGTGTGCATTTGTTAGTGTTACTAGGAATATAAAAAGTTGCATATTAGTATATTTTAATATTTGAAAGATAATCTAAGAAAGTAAGTAAAACCTAAAAGATGTTTAATTAGTGTTTCAAATTATCAATTAGTGTTTCAAAACAGGCATGACGTCACAACTTACACGTGCTATTTCATAACAAATTCATTACGCGAAAATTCTCAAGTACATTACTTATAACGAGAAAAAAATCTTACCTCGGAATGTGTCTTCCGATCACTAATTGCTGTAATCGGGGCCGATTGTGATGAACTTTGGCATCTGAATTTAACCGTGTCCATCGATCGTTTTAAACGCAGCACGAGTGAGTAATTCGATCTCCTTGTAGCCACAATTTTGAGATGTTTCTGTTTTTTTTCGAGCCATTCCCAACGAAACTTGTTCCTTATCCCTTTGTCTTCTTGCTTTGTTGTCTTTCGTGAGTTTTAGGTTCACCATTTTCACGAAATCGGGAAAACTCGGTTGATTGAATTGTCCGCCATTTGCATTTCGCTCCGCGTGTGGGATATGACAAAGGAATAACAAAATCGTCGATTGGTTGCTTCAATAAGTATCAGCCAATCAGTGGCCTTGTTACATTACATTCCTGATCTCGCTGGATAGCGCGTTCTGCGCGGTGGATTTGAGCAGCCGATCGAAAATACGACTCGCCGCTCATAACAGACATCCCCCCCCCAAAAAATTTTCTCCTCGAATTTAGACGATTCACGAGAATGACCCTAGACATGATGAAATCCGAGGAATTCCTCGGATCCGCGGAGGATTCTCATCCCTGGGCAGAGGGAGAGACAGTCCGTTCACGTCAGGTCACAAGTGTGGAGGAAAAAATAAGTGCAGGCGGACACAGCAAGCCGAAGTTTAAAGGTGTTTTATTCCTCCATCACGACGCTCACCCAGCACTCTGGCTGCACGCTGTGAGTGAGCCCTGAGTAGTTGTCTAAGAGCGAATTCTAAGTGCGATAGTGAGGCATGTACAGTCAGCTCTTTTATACAGTGATACAGAGAATGCATGGCACAGAATGCATGGCTGAGCACACGCTCAGCAGGGGAACGAGACGGCGCTCGGCCGGCTTTGGAAGCGAGGTGCGGGAAAAGCTCTGTGCAGGAGGAGGTGGAGGTAAGCATCTCTGGTATTGTTCAGGGGGCCGGGCCAAATGCGAAGGCGGGCCGTAGTTTGGGGACCACTGATTTACGTGTTCCCTTCTGAGGACAATTCAAACAGAGCTGCTGCTGAGATGGAAACCAAAGGATTAAAGGGTGATGTGGCTTTATCAGCAGCACTGATAACACCCCCTCATCTCCCCCAACTTACCTGCTGGACAGAAACTAACAACTTCCTTAGACCTGTTAACACAATTTCAACAACAAAAGAACATGCAAAAGACCAAGATTCCCTTTGATTTAACAAGATAATAGTTGTTAGCTTGCCTGAATATTCTGGTCTGTGAATGAACAGAGCAGCTATGAGTGTTTCACGAAGTCACTTATAGAATTATAATGGTTAATCTAAGTCACAATTTCAGTAAACATAAACTTCAGGGGACACTAAAACCCATGACACATTGTTTTAAATTTTGCTGAATTTTTTTTCGCTTCTTTTCCAGTCCTTATGGCCACTTTCTGATTGCTTTGAATTTTTAAAACATCATTTTAAAAATAATGTTAACTGACAAAGTACATTTCTAACTACAGTATATCATACAATATGCCGTTTAACATACAATTTCATTTGATCACATTCAGATCTTAATTCAAACAAGCCGAGTATTTGCTTCCAACTTTATTAAGGCTTGATCTAAAAACAATCAATCTGAATACAGCTGGGAGCGTTTAAGAATAAAAAATCTTTGGATCCCTTAATGAAGTTCTGCCTGCGAGATCACCTGCACTCAAACATTCCAAGTACCGTTCATGGGATGGACCAGATTCCATACAAAAATGTTAAAATTTTGCTTTGACTTTGTTATTAAAAGGTTGCTGTTCCAGGTAAAAGTCTCAAGTGTTGAAGAGTCCACTTTTGTATAAAACGGCCAAGTCAGTATACCACAAAAGGCTCAAAGTTGCTAAAATAATCCAAAGGTTAAGCTGGCTGTTGGTGTCATTTAAACCCTGCGTGGCTTTGACAATGTGAAACTGGCATTTCACTTTGAAATGGGTGGCAACGAGTTATTTTAAACGAGCAACTTTAAAACACACATAACACTAAATTTAAGAGCATTGCAAAAAGAAAAATAGTTTAATGTAAAACACAGCTGTCTTACCTTGAAATGTCCTTTACAAATGAAGAGATTCAAACGTAGCTCCAACAGACAGTCACACAAGATGGTAATTCAGGTAAAATGTAACTCTAAACAATAGAAGCAGTTACTTACATGTGTTGTCTCAAGTATTATCCTGATAGAATCCCAAACAAATGTGTGGGTAGGGCTGTCGCGGTAACGGAATTTCCCCTGCGGTTACGGTGGACAGCTCAACGCCGTGGTATGCGGTATTATTGCAAATGTTTTTCGGACCCTGTGGTCTCCTAATTTAAACACAGGGTTCATAATTTATGTGGCAAATGATGGCAGCTTTGCAGCTCCGCTGTCAATTTGTGTGCAGAGCTCAGGTCTTGATACAGTCATGAGCTGCTGATTCTGTTAAAAAAACAAACAAACAAAAAAAAACCCCAACAACAAATAAACAAATGGATCATTTTCATAAAGCAGTGGCGGTAACTCCAGCATTTCAACTAGGGTGTGTGGACTGGTTGGAGAGAGCGGTGGCGTTCAGCTTATTTAAACAGGACAGACTCCGTGCAGGCTCCGCCTGTCTGTCCATAGTGATTTTTGGACAATATTGCCGCTGTCCGAAAAATCACATTTACACAGCAAACGAGCAATGCACGCTGCAGTAGCTGTTTCAGAGCTTAATCTTCAGGCTCATAGACACTCCACTCAGGAGCCCAACCAGCCATTATTTTATTAAATTTAGGATATTTTCTCACCTCGTTTTCCCCCATCTGCCACAAGCATTCACACCAAAAAAAATAACACGCTTTATACCCTTTCAGTGCTCTACGAATTTGGTTTATTAGTAGAGTATTAATGTGTACATTTTTTGTTTTGACCCTACAAAAGTGGCAGTTTTTAAAACATTATAGACTATGCTTTATTGCTGACCACAAGAAGGACTCAATACGATGCGTATGGAGAACAACCATATGCGAGACAACCATGGAGAACGATTTGTCTTTTTTTTTTTTTTTAACAAATGGTAATAAACTAAATATAAACTGCCAAAAAACAAAGTAACACACTGTATTTATACTGAAAACTGTTTCCGTAAAACTGCAGAATACATATGTGGGGAAAAATCATGCCAAGGAAACAGTGAAAAACTCATGCAGCATCACACACTGAATGTTTAAAGACTATAAACGAATGAATGAACAAAATGAACACGAAGGATCAAGTCATTTCAGGCTGTCGTGTCTTTGTTGTGCACCAGGAAAACCAGCATGTTAACCTCGTGTGGTTTCAGAGAGGATCGGAGCAGTCTAACAGTGTTCCCAGCAGCACTGAAAACTCTTTCTGATGGCGTGCTTGTTGCACAGATGCACATGTATTTGCGGGCAACTTTGGAGAGAAGAGGAAATCTATTCTGGTTGTCTCGCCATCAGGCAAGTGGATCTGCATTAGAGTGGTTTCTCCACTGTGTTAAATGGAACCATCTCCTCAACCAGATACCGAGTAACAGCATGTGTAAGGTACTTATTCCACTCACTGTCATGGTTGTATTTAGTAATTCGTCCAAACGCTTCCCCAACTCCGAACTGCCTGCTGGAGCCTGTCTGGAGTCTGTCTGGAGAGCGCGCCATACGGTGCTGGTGGCGGCAGCTGGGCTTCTATGGCTGGATGTAGCAAGCTAGGTGAGACCTCAAATTTGTCATATATCCCCATTTTACTGGGACCTTTTTGGCACAGATTTTGCATATTGCCTCTTCTAAATTAGCTGGCTCTCCTTTTTCATTCGGCTGAAAACTGAAATGTTCCCAAACCGGCGATGATGTCTTTAGCTTGGCAACCAGCACAACTGCCATCTTTTTTTTTTTGCACCCGGCACTCTGAAAGCTTCCACAGCTTCCAGAGTGCCGTGTGCAAAAATGCTGCTGGCAATAAAAATATACTTAACTTTTAAAACGCATTTAATATTCAATAGGGGCACACAAGTAAATAAGATTTAGCCACACAAAAAAAGTGAACACTGCGGTTGTTGCGGTTGGTCATTTTCCTCCACGGTAGGCATGCCCATACTGCGGTATTACATAATTGTGGTTATCGCGACAGCCCTGTGTGTGGGTCTGTCCTGGTTGAGGAAGCACGCCCTAACATCGTCATTAATGGCTCCATCCTTATATAAACTCAACCACTTCTTCATAATAATTATCCGCGTCACCAAGTGTGCCCCAAATCCTCTGTCCCTCCATTCCCAGGCCATCAGTGTACACTGTACTAAAACGGTGTCCCACTTTTACCACTCTATAATGTTAATTTATATGAAAATCCAGCCTGTAGCCTACGCTTTTGTCAAAATCACTTACTGAAATGGACCCTGCCAGCGCCCTAATCCTTAAGTGAAGCTCAGAGCTCATTTAGCCGGTCAAAATTGGAGTAGGCCTCTTAAACTCGTCCTTTTCTTCTCTCAAGAATAGGTTATCGAGATTCAAAAGCAAAGTGTCGATACCAGTGTCTTTATTCAGGTCATCTATCAGTATCTCCATTGCCACTTCTCGCACGCTTCCTGATGGCGCCACAGCAAGCACTTATTTCTTTTTCTCCAGCTCCATGACTCGGGTTCAAATCATGACTTAATTTTTTCAACTTTCATAGGGCTTTCCCTCATCAAACGTCGGCGGGACTCTATAGTTGCTAACTAACCTCTGCTACCACTAATAACAAATGATAAAGACAACACACTTGGGATGTTAGCCGACAACTTCATGACCGCCATGTTCCAGAACAACCACTGAAGAACAGCATATCCACTAGCTTCACTTTCGCTCGCTTTCCAGGGATGGCAATTTTCCGCCGATCCGCGGATTTCCGCCGATTTATTTTCAAATTGATCATTTCTATGAATCGTCTAAATCCGTTGAGAAAATTTTAGGGGGGGTAAGGTACCTTATTGTTACCGATTTTAGCGAAAATCAACATGATTACATAAGCTTTACTGCCCTCCCATCGAGTTTCCCAGTTTTCGACTAGTAGGCAGCAAGCTAACACGTGTGGTGCAGGCCTCAATGATGACAAGATGTTTCCTTTTATCTCGTTTATTGAAGCTACCCCACAAGGAACTCAACGTGATGTACACTCGTCTTTTGGGTTTTACATCCGTTTACATTTGTTCCTACATCCGTGTAAAACTGCAACAAAGTAAACATATACACGCCGTCAATGATATGGTCACTGTATTTAGCTTAGCACATGTTAGCGTTAGCTCTAGCTTAGCTTGGTAACAATGACTGGTAGGACTAGAGTCACATCGCTTAAAATACACCAATGCAACCATGCAGTTCTCATTGTAGCTGTTAACACTGTCAAACCATGCAGATACTCACGGACTAATGATGTCCAAGGCGCCGATAATTAAACAACAACCACAGCGTCCGTACAATGAGTGACGTTCTGCTCCGTTCTCCGGTTATATCATTACTGCGCATGTCCAACACTTTGTGTATCAGTTCAAAACGATGCTTTCACTGCACCACTAGAGGGAGCCAAACTCCCTTACATGAAATGCTGTAATGGGAACTGCTTAACTTAATACAAGGAGGCAGCATACTCCCCGTCTGGTGCAATAACATTGTACCACTATTTAGCCTTACAACATTTCAAACAACAGTGCATAACAATGTTAGTAAATATCATTTTCTGTTATTCCCCTTCTGCTATCAGTAAAACCATTTCTGTAATTGGTCTCAGAAACACTTTAACAGTCCCATCTCTTATTATCTTCACCTCCGCTTTTCGTACTTTATTGTCCCTTCCGTGAAATGTCTTCACAATCCGCCCCACGGGCCAGTCATTTCTGTGTGCTTGCCCGTCCTTGAGCAAAACGACATCTCCAACATTGATGTTTGGTTTCTCATCAGACCATTTTCTTCAGCTCTGAAGAGTCACAAGATACTCTTGTCTCCATTGTTTCCAAAAACTGTCCGCAAGAGCCTGCACTTGTTTCCACTGACATGCATGAAGTTCTGGTGCAGCGAAAGTTCCCGATGGTGCTGTCAAGGGGTTGGTTTTTTGCGTCAGTAGCATTGCTGGGGTTAGGATGGTTGGATTGTCAGGATCTGTTGAGACCGGCACAAGTGGTCTTGCATTCATCACTGCCATAACCGCCGCCATTAAGGTGCTCAGTACCTCATGCGTGAGCCGTAGTTTGTTCTTGAGAAATAGTGCATCTAAAATCCGCCTGGCAACTCCAATGGGTCTTTCCCAGGATCCACCCACGTGTGATGCATGAGGTGGGTTAAAAAACCATTTGCAACCCTTTTCTTGTAGGTAACTCATTAATGCTGCATCACTGCACTCAATTCTCAGTTCCTTACATTTGTTCCATACCTGTTCTCTCTCAGCGGGAAGTGGTTCATCCCAGTCGCCATGTTCTGTTGACAGTTCACGCAGGAGGTTCTTCCCCTGCATCGTGATAGGCACCACAAACCTTAGAGGATCATACAGGCTGCTGACCGTCGCTAAGACTCCCCTTCGTGTGCAGGGCTTCCTGTTGATGGACACCTGAAACATAAAACTGTCAATCTCAAGATTCCAAGGCACCCTTAAACTCCATTGTAGTGGGAGCTCGTCACGTTTGAGATCTAAGTCTTTTAAGTCCTTTGCTCTTTCATTCGCCGGAAAGGCTTCCATGACCCTGCAGTCATTAGATGCTATTTTGTGTAATTTGAGATTGGATTGTGCTAACATCTTTTGTGCGTTTGTCAGGATGTCAACAGCTTCTTCTGGTGTGGCTGTGGAGGCTAATCCATCATCTACATAGAAATGTCTCATTATGAACTGTGTTGTGTCATGTCCATGCGCTTTCTCACCTTCAGCTGCAGCACGTCTCATGCAGTAAACAGCCACGGCTGGAGAAGGGCTATTTCCAAACACATGCACTTTCTTTCTGTAGTCTCTTACTTCTTTGTCCGTGATGTCAATAAAAACTTGATCTTCTATTGACAGCACTGGTTTATCGTCGTCCTTTGTTTTATCAAAGACTGTGTTTCCTAAGTGGTCTGTGTCTCTCTCACCCTGCGAGGCATATGGTAGTACGCTGTTGGGGCGTGAGGTGGAGCAACCTGAAACCTCTTTGACAAGAAATGTGTTTAGGCATGGGCTGAGGGATGATGCACGACCATTGTAGAGCACTTGTGTCTTTAACACGTTAACAGTCGAAGGCTTGTGTGTTGTCCCTAAACACGTTTCTCCCACAATAACCCATCCCAAGTCCAAGCGCTGTGCATAGGGAGTACTGTGGGGCCCATTTATTTGTTCCCTCACCTTGTGTACCTGTAGGACGTCTCTTCCCAGCAGTAGGAGGATGGGAGCATGTTCATCTACAGGTGGAATCTTGTCTGCGACTTTTCTCAGGTGTGGATGCACAAGTGCGTCCTTTGGAGATGGGATCTCCCTCCTGTCATCGGGGATCATGTCACACTCGATCAAGTTTGGAAGCTGGAGCTGTACTTTTCCATCCATTGATTCTATCATGAAGTTTGGAGCTCTCCGCCCCCAAACCGTAGTAGCCCCTGAGCACGTTTTCAGTGTGTAAGGGTCAGAAGGTGCTCTAATGTTGAACAGCTGGAAAAACTCTGATTTAGCGAGTGATCTGTTGCTTTGTTCATCGAGCGCTGCATACATTTTCTGGGCTTCTTCTCTATGTCCTGCGGGATAAACTAACACAGGGCTAATTTTTGAGCAGGATCGTGGGTTTTCTGCATTACCGCAAACTTCTGTGCATCTAGACGTGACTAGTGTGCCCTCATAACCACGGTACTCCCCGCCATAATCCGTTTCAGCTTCCTGAGGCTCCATGGGAGGAGGAGAGGGGCCAGGATGTAGTGCTGCTACATGTCTATCACTACCACAGTCAGAGCACTGGATTGACTGTTTACAGTCTTTTGCCAGATGCTGAGTGGAGCCACAACACTTAAAGCAGATGTGATTCTCTCTCAAGAACAGTTTGCGTTCTTCTATTGGTTTGGCTCTAAACGTTTTACATTTCTTTAATGGGTGTGGCCTTCTGTGTATGGGACATTGTTTATCTGGGCTTTCTGTTCTTTCACGTGTGTGGTTACCTGTAGCTGCGGGTGAAGCTAGTGGGATGTCTGTTTTGTGGACACTGATGAGGTGCTCACTGGCGAACTTGGGGGCTTTTTCAACTCTGGTGTTCATGTAGGCCGGTGGAGAGAAACTGAAACTTGGGTCGTTTCTTATTTTGGCTTGTCGTCTGACGTAGCTGGAAAAAAAGCTGAAAGGAGGAAAGGCGACTTTGTGCGTTTCTTTGTAATTGGCACCTGCTGCAATCCACTTCTCCTGTAGGCTGTAGGGCAGTTTCTCGACAACAGGATTCACTCCACGGGCTGTATCCAGGTATGCGAGCCCAGGTAGGTATCCGCCATCCTTTGCACATTCGAGTTCCTGTAGAACGTCACCAAGTTCTCTCAGCTTGAGTGCATCTTTGTTGCTGATTTTGGGAAAATCATCAAGCTTTTTTAGCAGTGCATTTTCTATTGCTTCGGGTGACCCATAACACTCTTCTAGCCTTTCCCAGACTAAGTTGAGGGCTGCTTTTGGGTTAAAGACATGTGCAGAGCGGATCCTCTTTGCTTGTTCTGCTGATTCTGTGCCGAGCCATTTTATCATCAGATCCAATTGCTCGTGGTGTGAGAGGCTGAGGTCTTGTATGGCGTTCTGGAAGGATGCCTTCCATGCCCAATAATTCTCTGGGAGGTCATCAAACTGTAGGAGTCCCGTGCTCAACATCTCTCGGCGTGAGGTATTTGGTCAGATCCTGAATGCTTTGTGCTTCGGCATAATGTGTTGCGGGGGCATAATAGGGTCGTAACGTTGGGGGATTAATTGTCTCTGCAGCTCCCTGCTCCTCCTTCATGTTGACACTGACCCTACTCTTACCATCTACAGCATTAGATGGGATGAATGGTACATTTGTGGCCATTTCAAACTGTTCACACTGGATCTTAGAGGGGGTGGCTGGATCAGTTTTAAATGGAGTTTCCTCAAAGCGCACATCAAAGTGTTTCTGTACATACTCAGATGTGTGTTGTGCTGAGCCAACTGGCAAGTCCATTAGTGCTTGACTGAATTCACTTCTTGCACATTCCTCTGCTTCTTCATAGGCCGCAGCTTCAGCTTCTGCAGCTGCAACAGCCTTCTGATGGTTCAAAATGTGCATATGTGCTTCAAGATTAGCTTTCTGTGCTTCAAGATTAGCTTTCTGCGTGATGAGGGCTGCTTCTTTCTCTGAATAAGCTAATTTAGCTCGTGCAGCATCTGCTTTGGCTCTAGCTCTTATGGCTGAGGAGGTAGCTGAAGAAGCCTTGCTTGACTTGAAGCTACGTGAGTATAATGAGCTAGCTCGTGCAGCTGTAGCCAAGGGAGCTGTGTGTTCCGTCTCCATAACTTCACTTCTGAGTTGGGGAGTTGGCTGGTGCTGCTCTCCTGCCCTGAGGCTCATTTGCTGCTTGTTGTTTGTTTATCGGGCCCGCCGCACTGTTAGTCCTTTTACTTTACTGCTCTCCCATCGAGTTTCCCAGTTTTCGACTAGTAAACAGCAAGCTAACACGTGTGGTGCAGGCCTCAATGATGACAAGATGTTTCCTTTTATCTCGTTTATTGAAGCTACCCCACAAGGAACTCAACGTGATGTACACTCGTCTTTTGGGTTTTACATCCGTTTACATTTGTTCCTACATCCGTGTAAAAGGACTAATGATGTCCAAGGCGCCGATAATTAACAACATCCACAGCGTTGGTACAATGAGTGATGCTCTGCTCCGTTCTCCGGTTATATCATTACTGCGCATGTCCAACACTTTGTGTATCGGTTCAAAACGAT
Source organism: Pholidichthys leucotaenia (assembly GCA_020510985.1). Taxonomy (NCBI): domain Eukaryota; kingdom Metazoa; phylum Chordata; class Actinopteri; order Cichliformes; family Pholidichthyidae; genus Pholidichthys; species Pholidichthys leucotaenia. The sequence continues at coordinate 299,614,080 of CM035840.1, forward strand.
GCTTTCACTACACCACTAGAGGGAGCCAAACTCCCTTACATGAAATGCTGTAATGGGAACTGCTTAACTTAATACAAGGAGGCAGCATATAAGCGCTCGGCGCTTCCCCGGGTCAAGTCTCCTGCGATAACCCGGATGGTATGTGCTCAAGCTACTGCTGTATTGTAAACAGCCCTGATTGGATAGTTGCAAACGATTGGACCAATCAAATGGCTCGTTGTATGCTTTGTCAAAAATTCATGGCGGCGTGTTCTCAGGGATGTGATTTTTCTGCTAATTCGCCGAATTCCGCTTTTTTTTTTATCTTCCAGGAAGATAAAGTACGTTAAGTACGTTAGCGGCTTGTGGTCCATGAACGCAGTGAAGGTGCGCCCTTTCAGGCAGAACTGGAAGTGGTGTATGGCCAGGTGGAGAGCCATTAACTCTGTTACTGGCGGCGTACAACGGCTGTATGAGCTGGGCTGCGCGGGGGAGGAAACGGTAATAAAAGTTAACCATCCCCCAAAACTCCTGCAGCGCCCTGACATTGATGTTGAGGAGAAAAAATAGCATAGCAATTTAGTTACATTACTTTTATGATTCCAAACAGTTTGAAATTGACAGTGCACAGTGGACATTGACTCATAACTTCTGAATGTTTCTAAGACTTGGCTACATCAGTGATTGTGCAAAATGAACTGCTCAAGACTCAGTGGAGATTGAAACTGGTGATCTGAAATGAATGCTGAAATTATAAAAAGTAATGGTATGTTGGAATTTTATTTCTATTATGGAATAGATAAAATTAACTGATTTTGATTTGATCAAGTGTTAAAGCATGTGATGGATAATGCTTGTTGGAATATTTTAGGAATGCTATCTTCTTGGAACACAAGTCAATATTATACAGTAATAAGTGGCATTCAGCTGTTTGTTTTATGTCATTTAAGCACAGTTCTGGTACTTAAAAATCATAAAAACCCAGGAGCTTCGGGGGCTTTGCCCCCCTTGCCCCCCCACCGGGGCTCTGCCCCGGACCCCGCAGGTGGACTGTGTCCCCCAGACCCCCTGCTGAATTTTCAGATAATTTCCCCAACCCCAAATCACATCCCTGGTTTGTGTTGGAATTCTGAGCTTTCGGTATTGTTTCCAGTGGAATTATGAGATTTTTATCGAAGGATCAGGAGTCATCAGTGCTAGAAATAGACAAAAGTGTCAAAAATAAGTTCCGATGGAATTGGCTTGAGAGAAAAGTGACGGTAAAGGTGAAAATTGGCTCAAAGTTCGACGAGGTAACAGAAACACTCGGACAGTTTCTGAAGAAACCAGAAAAGGAGATGAAGTTCAAAGTTCAGAGACTGACACAGCTTGCTGCCAAAAGGAAGAAAGTTTCACAAATATGTTGGACTAAAGACAGTGAGACAACATTGAAGAAAAAGTTAACTTTTCATTAAATTTAATGATTTATCTAAGTCTAGTATTTCATTTTTTTTTTAATCATTTTTTTCAGTCTAAATTACTTCTGTTTTACTGAAAACCTCCCAGCTTCAGGGGGGCTGCACCCCCGCCCCCAGCCCCCCCATAAGTCAATCGACCAAATTAGATTTCAGCTGAAATCAGAATTTCCTGTTGCCATCCCTGGCTTTCACAATAAAAACCTTGTGTATGATAGTATAACAAACATTTGGTAAATGACGGTTATATACAATATGCTGTATCTGAAACTTAACAATGGAGGCTGCCCAAGCCCTGGATCCTAGAGCAACTCAGAACAGAACTGATGCTAATAGATCAAATGAGAAGAAGAAAGATGAGTTATTTTAGCCATACCATCAGACATGATTGCCTGGAAAAGAACATCCTCCAGGGAATCACATAAGGCAAGAGAGGCAGAGGGAGACCACCTAGAACTTGGAAAAAGGACATAGAGGAATGGACTGGAAAGAACAACCAGAATGGCAGAGAACAGGAATCTGGCATGACGTGGTCTACGTCACAGCAGCTCATACGTGAGCCACCTGACCAGAGAGAGAGAGAGAGAGAAGAATAAGTCACAAATTTACAAAACTAGTGAAAAAAGTCATAAATTTACAAAACAAAGAGAAAAGACAAATTTAAGAAACTAGCAAGTTTATTAAGAGGGCAAACAAAATTTAGTAGAGGGCCGTATGTGGCCCCCAGGCCTTATATTGACACGTGTGCTTTAAAGCGTCTGACACATTTAATGTTTGTGTGAAGTGAAATAAGTGGGTGTGGAGGTGAGACTGTAAAACATCTGCAGCACTTTCAGTTCCTCTTTAAAACTCCGAATTCTGTCGTCACTTTTATTTCTCAGGCTGGAGTGAAACGTTCACCGCAGGCTTTTTGTTTTTCAGGCTGGCGTCTAAAGGGATGAGCATCTCCAGACCGACCGGAGAGATCGGCAAATGTCGGATGATCCGTCACAACAGAGACAAGAAGAACGAGCCCAACCCTCAGAGGTACGTCACTTATCCTCACTAGAGACATTGAAGTTGTGATCTCCCCCCCCCCCCCCGGTAATTTGTTTTTCTACATTATGCTACGATAAATTTACATGTTTTTTCATTAATTTGCAACTTTTCTTCTCGATAATTTTCACCTTCTTTTCTCCTAGTTTGACTGTATTTGTGTAAATTTTTAACTTTATTTTCTTTAGTCTGATTTTATTTCTATATATTTGACTTTTTATTGTAAAGTGGCTTTTTTTGACTTGAAATTTTGGGACTTTTTTGTCCCAGTTTTCACCCTTTTTGTCGATAATTTACAGCTTGTTTTCCCCCTAAATGTTTTATCTTGTTTTCCTTTTGTAATTTTTTCTTATTTTTTTCACATTTGTATTTATTATTGTAAATTTACAATTTCATTTTCATTAATTTGCAACTTTATTTGAACAAATTTTCGTCTTTTGTCTAATTTTTTATGGCTTTATTCCCATAAATTTGCATTTTTTTCCTTTTAAATTTACATTTTTATTGTAAATTTTCAGTTTTATTTTCATGAATTAGCAGCTTTAAGTTTGTTGCTTTTTTTAACCTGTTTTTTTTCCTTAGTAAATTGCAGCCTTTTTGCCTAAATTTGTGGGTTCTTTTCTCTAGTTTGCATTTTTTCTATTTTAATTTGCAACTTTTTTCCGCTTATAATTATGACTTCATCTCTGTAAATTTGACTTTTTTGTCCTAAAGTCAGTTGGTGAGTTGAAGGATGGTGCAGAATGACCCAATGTCATCCCCCTTGTTAACTTGCCATCCCCAGAGTTGTAAAGCTGGATTTATGTAGCCGTGTCGCACCTCTCCAGAGAAGGAGAGGTGCACGCTGGCGACGCAGCCTGTAAGAGCAGTGATTGGTCCGCTTTGTCTCCTCCTTCACATTCGTTGTTCTCGTAACTGCTTTGTTCTGCCGACGCACAGCTTCCAGAGTGAATTGGTCGAACAACGGTCCAAATTCAAAGAATACTGAGGAAGTGAGCACATACAGAACATTTTGTGGCTCGTCATAACCCCAGTAATTACGCAGATTGTCAAATAATGGCAGCAGCGGTGGTCACATGCACCGTTTTCTCCCACTTCTCTTTTTCTCTGTGCAATGATCATATGAAAAGTTGCTTTTTCTTAACATTTATTAGCTCCAACTCATGACAATCTGCTCTTTCCCATCGCTATTTCATAAACAAAAACACAAGACGAACACAAATCACTCTACACATCGGCTGGAACCTGTTTTGGCAATGGAACGCACTTCACTGAGCACACAAGAAAAAATTGCTGATCCTGCGTTGGTGACAGACGTCGGTAATGGCGTTGACGTGATGAGTGCATAAATCCCAGCTTCAATCAAGCAGGGGAAATCTTGTAAATTTGCAACTTTCTTCCACATAATATTGCAACTCCCATAAATTCTCAACTTCTTCTCATAAATTTGCAGTTTTTCTTGTAAATTTTTAACTTTTTTCTCAAATTTGTAGCTTTTTTCTGTCAACTTGCAGCGTTTTGTCATAAATTTGTAACTTTTTTCCCTGTGAATTTTCCATTTTTTTTCTTGTAAATTTGTAACATTCATCTAGTTAGATCTTTATTCAGTTAAATTGCAATTCATGGCTTTTTTCATTTTTAGTTTTGCAACTTTTGTCATATTTTTGCACACTTAACTCTTGCAAATTTGTCCTAATTTATATTTATGTGTCCGTATCTTAAACTACATATGTGAATACCCCCACCCCCCTTGTTTAAAAAAAATCCCCTACTGCCTAAACTTGTCATTTTTTTCCTGTAAATGTGCAGCTTTTCTTGCACATTTTCATTACAAAATTCTGGGGTTCTGAGGGTTCTGGGTGTGTTCTGGTTCCAGGTTCAGCCGGATCGCCCACACCAGAGAAACGATGCGGACAGACGGCATCAACTCTCTGAGCTACAAGGTGGTGCTTGTGGAGAAGTTCCCCCTGTTCACCAAGATCACCGTGGACGTGGGGACGCCCTAAGGTGGACCTGGGACCAGGACCGATGGCGTCTGTGGAACACTTGAAGCTTTACTGTGTGAACATGCTGGACTATCTGCTGGATTCTCTTCCCCCACCCCCCACCCCCCCACACACACAGACGGGTTTGTTGTTTTTGTTCACCTCTTCACAGCCTTAAAGACTCGTTTCTGATTGGTCAGCAGGAACCAATCAGTTGCTTCATGAACCTTTTTATTTTTCTGGAAAAAAAAAAATCACTTGGAGACAATCAGAGCTGCCTGTGGGGTTACATGGCCGGTGTGTGTGTGAGGGGGGGCTGATTGTGGGTAACTGTCGTGTTCCTGGGTTCTCCACCAGGAGCGGAAAAATAAAAATAAATAAAATAACTGAAGGAGAATTTGAGGTCAGGAACTGAAGAAAAGTCTAGTCAATGGAAATCTTTGGTGGTTTGTGTAGGGAACATACTGGGTTCTACTGACACCCTGTGGTCACCTCTGGTTCTGCAGCTTCATTTCATTATTTCATATTTTTATTTATTATCTTAAATTTGCAGCTTTATTGTTACATTTGCAGCCTTTTCTTAATGTGTAGCATTGTTTCCTCCTAGCTTTTTGATTTTTTTTCTAAATTTGTGACTTAATTCCTGTAAATTCAAATGTTTATTTTAAATTTCTGACTTTTTCACAAATTTACAATTGTATTCTATTTTTTTTTAATATTTGCAGGTTTTTCTCCTTAAGTTTGTAACTGTTTTTTTCTCTTAAAATTGTAACCATTTTCCCTAAATTTGTGAGGTTATTCCTGTAAATTCACTTTTTTTTATTTTGATAAATTTACATCTTTATTCTGTTTGTATCTTTTTTTTCCTTGATAATTTGCAGCTGTTGGGGTTTTTTCTGCCTAAATTTGTAAAATTTTTGTTTTCCCTGCAGTTTGCAACTTTTATTTTCAATGTTTTGCAGCGTTCTTCTTTCACATTTATAATTTGAAATTATTTCATATCCAAAGTTTTTCACTTTTTGTGGGTAATTTGTGGGTGGTTTTGCCTTATTTTATGACTTTTTTTATTAGTTTGGATTTTTATTTTCCTCCAGAATTTGCAGCTTTTTCTTTTACATTTTTGACTTTATTCTCACAAATTTTCAGCCTTTTTCCTTTAATTTTATTGCGATTTACTGTTTTTTTCCCCTTCAAATATTCTCTTAATTTGCAGCTTTTAAAGTACAATTTGTGACACCCTCCCTTTTTTTTTTTTTTTACTTTATTTCCATAAAATTGAAACTTGATGAGATTCAGTTTGTGGTAAAAGGTGTCCCGAGAACTCCAGTCTCTAAAACTTCCAAACCGTACCTTTTAAGTTAAAAAAAAAAAAAAACAACCCACAAACAAGACTTCCTGTTCTTTTCTTGAGGTTCCATTCAGATCTCAGCTGGAATTGAGTAATCCTGGTTCTAATTTAATTATCCAGGACCGTCTGATCAGGAGCAGGACTAAAACGCCTGATAAACTGTGTTCCATGATTATTTGTTTCCCATCTCACAGCTGGATGAAGTCACCGTTTTAAAAAAATAATTAATCATATCTGGATCAATGTCTCGTCCAAAGTTGGATGAAGTTCAGTGTCAAACCAAAACAAAGACTCATCGATGCATTATTCCTATTACAGATTAAAAAGCTACTTGACTTGATTCCAACCACACAAAAAAGAAAATTTCAGAAGCTTGTAAAAAAAAAAAAAAAGTATATTATTGGTGTAATGTGAGGTTGGTTATTTTTCTTTATTTTGTTTAAACTGACGTATGATCAGAACTGTAAATTGCTGATTGATTGTATCTAAGTGTCTTTATGGAGATGTTGGTACCAAAGACTTTGTCACTGATCCTGTGGATGAGGTCAGATGATCACCGATGTTACATGATCATGTGTGTGCATGCGTGCGTGCATGTATGTGTGGTTATGGTGGTGAATGTTTGGACATTTGTGTCTGCAGACCAAAGCTTCTTTGTTTTTTTTTGTTTTTCTCTGTGAAAGACTCACCTGTAAATGTGCCTTAATGGAGTGACTGGTGGATTGAACTGGTGTGTGTGTGGGACGCTGATGGAGCTCTGCGTGGTGTCTGACTCTGCTGGATTTTTTTGGCCGCTGCTCTTTCCAGCCTCCTACAGAATGGGGACAGATTAAAGGAAAAAATGCTGCAGTCAGTTGCTGTTGTAAGAATCTTATTTGTAAGTTGGTGCTAATTTTTAGCCCTGCAAGTCGATTAAGGGATAAGGACCTGTACTTGTGGTACTTTTTCTAGTCTCAAAGATACGGTGGCCCAGAGAGCTCACCAAAATGCAAAAGCCACAGCACAAGAAAAAAAAAAAAAAACAAATTTCTGAGAAAAAAAAAATTGCAGTTACTGTACAAGAAAAAAGTTGCAAACAAGTTTTTGTTTTTTTTGTTTTTTAAATTGGCTTAGAATTGGTGGTTCAAAGTCATTTTATGCAGTTGTATAGCATGATATGGAAAGATTTATGATATTGAGGGTGACTATTATCTTTTCTTTTTATAGGTTGTGGGTGTCCCCCTTTGATCTATGTCTCAGAATGGGGATGGGGGAACGGCAGGTTAATGATGGGGATTTTGGGTCATTTTGCTAAGGGGGGGGTAGCATCCCTCCTCACCCCCATCAGCTCACCTACTGCTAAAAGGTATGGATGTTTTTGTTAAATCCAGTTATACTGACTCCCGTTGGTCACTAGATAAACTGTAGTCTCATTGACCATTTCTGAATTTTTTCTAAAAGGTTGATTGTACTCACCGACTTGTCCTGTAAGATTTTGGGTTTTCCTTTAATTTGTCCCACCCCTTTGTGTCTTTCTGGAAACATCTTTAGCCCTTTGAGATAACAGCCTCGAAGATCACTGTGTGCTGTAGAGATTTCGGCAGTCATCACATGTTAGTTTTTTTTTAGGGGACAATCAACAGTTGATTTAATCCAACTTGACAATTCTTGAGTCTGAATCAGAGGTGGAGAGAGCAAAGAGCCACAGCAGAAACTTTAATGTAAAACACAGCAGAATCATCCTTTAAAAGCACTTTCATAATTCCTGAAAATAGTTTTTGGTTAATAATAAAAGTTTAAATCAAATTTCCTGTCTGCCTCCATTGTCTTTCTTATGAAATGTTTTTAATTTAAAATGTTTAGAGGTTTTGGCGACACCTGTGGTCAATAAGTGAACTGCAGCCAAAAAAGGAGTAGAGACCTGCCTCTCACCCAATGATGCTGGGATAGGCTCCAGCCCCCCCGTGACCCGAAAAGGATTAAGCGGAAGAAGATGGATGGATGGATTTGACTAGAGATTCAAAGACTTTATTATCATGTGCACAGTTAAGAAAAGCTACATTTCCTGAGCAATGAAATTCTTGCTTTGCTCTCGAACAAATGCAAAGGTAATACGTACACAACAATACTAATAAGGCAATAACACAATAACTCAATCCTAATACTAATGGATGCTAATAACACACACACCAACACACAGGAAAGTAGGACTCTAGCATGCCTTGATACTAAATACTAATAGTAATGAGTACTAATAACACACATTAGGCAATTTGGGCAGCTAAAGCAGTTGATGCAGTCAACAAGAGGAATGAAATTGAAATTCACTGAATGACTATAGTGGTATATTGATATCAGAGGTGATGTGAACCTGAGATGGCATAAACGTATGTACAGTGTGCAAATGAGCATTGTGCAGTGAGCAGTATATAATTATAAATTACAAATTAGCACCCGGTGCTGATTTCTCTGTAACGGCAGTACCAGTAGACTACGAAATAAATGGCAACAGAGATGATGATAAGCAGCAGAGATGATATGAACATAAGACAGGTGAGACTGTATACACTGTACAGGCGAGCAATGTGCACATTTAGCAGCCGGTGTATGAGTTCCTATATGTAAAGCTGCGTTGCGGAGTTTTGGGAGTTATTTGTTCAGGAGTCTGATGGCAGTGGGAAAGAAGGTGTTTTTCAATCTGGTTGACCTGCATTTCACACTTCTGTATCTCTGGCCTGAGGGTAGAAGTGTGAACAATCTGTGCTGGGGGTGGGTGGGGTCCCGGAGGATGGCGTCAGCTCTCCTTTGGACTCTGCGGTGGTTGATGCTCTGCAGAGAGGGGAGTGGAGTCCTGATGATCTTCTCCGCTGTCTTCACCACTCTCTGCAGGCCTTTGCGGTCTGCATCACTGCAGTTGGTCAGGATGCTCTCGATGATGCAGCTGTAGAAATTGTTGAGGATCCTGGAGAACATGCCAAACTTCTTCAGCCTCCACAGGAAGTACAGCTGCTGTTGAGCTCTCTTAACCAGCTTTGTGGTGTTGTGTGTCCTCTTAAGATCCTCGATGATGTGGATGCCCAGGTATTTAAAGCTGCTCACCCTCTCCACCTCAAGCTTCTGGATGAACAGTGGCTGATGAGGTCTCCTCCTCCCTTTCCTCATGTCCACTATCATCTCCTTTGTCTTGTCCAGGTTAAGGGTGAGGTTGTTGTCCTCACACCATAACATCAGGTTGGCCACCTCCCTCCTGTAGGATGCGTCGTCATCACCAGTGATGTGTCCTATAACTGCTGCGCCATCTGCAAACTTCAGGATGATATTGTCCTTGTGGGAGGCCTTGAGTGATTTAATATTGTTTTAACAGCCCAAATGTAATGATGAGGACATTCTTTTTTTCCCTCCAACCAAATCTATCATGTACAAAATAAATATTGGATTTTAATGTTCAATGAAATGTTCAACACAAGCTCCAGGAAGCAATCGGCTCCTCACTTTTTTGGCATTAATGGGAAGGAAGCAGGGATTCATGGAAAAGAGGAGTGGGCACCTCCATGCAACAGCTCGAGATTCTTGACGCCACGCTACCAGAACACACACCTAGATCAGGCGTGGGCAACCTCTACTATGCAAAGAGCCACTGTGAAAGATTTTCCACATGGAGCCACAAAAATATCTGAGCATCTAAAGTAAAAACGTAACTTTACCAGTCCAAACTGGCCCGACACCATCAAGGTTTATCCTCATAACTTTTTTTTCCCAAAATTTGTGAGATTTTTGGCATGTTCTTATTTTCTAATAAAATCGTCATTTTCTATTGAAAGTTTAAGTTTGTGATTTTTTTTTCAGAAATTTTGTGATTCCCCCCCCCCAAGTTTTTCTTCTGAAATTAAATTTTTCATATTTTTTGGCATAAATCTGCTTTTCTAATAAATTATTCTATTCTCCCTTGCAAATTTGTTACCTTTTTCAGGGAAAATTGCAGCACTTTTCACACAAATTTGTAACGTTCTCAAAAAAATAGCAACTTTTCCAGTATTTTTTTTTCCTCAAAAATGTCATAATTTCTCAGAAATTTGTTCCTGTGAAAATTTTTGGCATCAGTTTTCAGCTTTTGTTATACATTTGTCATTTTTCCTCACAAATTTGTGTACTTTTTAATGAAAGGTTTGAATTTTTTTTGTCAAGGCCTTAAAGAGCCACAGGTTGCAGGCCCTTGGCCTAGATGAACGCATAGTCATGTGAAAAAATTTGGACACCCCTATAAATATTCAGTTCTTTATTAATGAATGTTCACATATCTATGTCTAAGCTTGTTTTTGTTTTTATTTGCATTTTTTAACATTTAGCCATTTTAAGTGGGAATGAATGTGGGGGTGTCCCCCCTCATGGATCGTCACCTTATCGTGGTGGGGGGGTTTGCGTGCCCCAGTGATCCCAGGAGCTATGTTGTCCGGGGCAATTTGCCTCTGATAGGGTCTCCCAAGACAAACTGGTCCTGGGTGGAGGGCCAGACTAAGAACGATCCAACAGACTCTCATGAATTGTATATCAAGGATTCAGTGTACCCCGCCCGGTATGGGGTTACCGGGGCCCCACCCTGGAGCCAGGCCTGGGGGAGGGGCTCGAAGGCTAGCGTCTGGTGGCCGGGTTTCCACCCATGGGACCCGGCCGGGCTCAGCCCGAAGGAGTTACATGGATCCGCCCTCCAGTGGGTTCACCACCTGCAGGAGGGATCATGGGGGTCCGGTGCTATGTGGATTAGGTGGCGGTCAAAGGCGGAGACCTTGGCGGACTGATCCCAAGCTTTCTAAACTGGCTTTTGGTACGTGGAATGTCACCTCTCTGGTGGGGAAGGAGCCTGAGCTGGTGTACGAGGGTGAGCGATACCGGCTAGATATAGTCAGCCTCACCTCAACACACAGCTCCGGTTCCGGAACCAGTCTCCTGGAGAGGGGCTGGAGCTTGGCCTTTTCTGGAGTTGCCCCGGGCGAGAGGCGACAAGCAGGGGTGGGTATTCTTGTATCGCCCCACCTTGCTGCCTCTATATTGGAGTTTTCCCCGGTGGACGAAAGGGTTGCTTCCCTGCGCCTTTGGGTTGGGAAACGGGTCCTGACCATCATTTGTGCCTATGCACCAAATGATGTTTCAGAGTACCCACCCTTTTTGGAGTCTGTGACTGGGGTGCTGGAGGGTGCTCCTCCTGGAGACTCCATTGTCCTACTGGGGGACTTCAATGCGCACGTGGGCAACGACAGTGAAACCTGGAGGGGGGTGATTGGGAGGAACGGCCTGCCCGATCTGAACCCGAGTGGTGTTCAGTTATTGGACTTCTGTGCTAACCACAGTCTGTCCGTAACGAACACCATGTTCAAGCATAAGGGTGTCCATATGTGCACCTGGCACCAGGACACCCTAGGTCGCAGGTCGATGATCGATTTTGTTATCGTATCATCAGACCTGCGACCGTATGTCTTGGACACCCGAGTAAAGAGAGGTGCAGAGCTGTCAACTGATCACCACCTGGTGGTGAGTTGGATCCGATGGCAGGGGAGGAAGCCATTCAGACCTGGTAGACCCAAACGTATAGTGAGGGTGTGCTGGGAGCGTCTGACTGAGGCCCCTGTCTGGGAGGTCTTCAACTCCCACCTCCGGAAGAACTTCAACCACATTCCGAGGGAGTCTGGAGACATGGAGTCTGAATGGGCCATGTTCTCCACCTCTGTTGTTGAAGCGGCGGCCCAGAGCTGCGGCCGCAAGGTGGTCGGTGCATCTCGTGGTGGCAACCCCCGAACCAAGTGGTGGACACCAGTGGTGAGGGGGGCCATTAAGCTGAAGAAGGAGTCCTATCAAGCTTGGTTGGCTTGTGGGACTCCCGAAGCAGCTGAGGTGTACTGGCAGGCCAAGCGGAGTGCAGCTCGGGTGGTTGCTGAAGCAAAAACCTGGGTATGGGAGGAGTTCGGTGAGGCCATGGAACAAGACTTTCGGTCGGCTTCAAAGAGATTCTGGCAAACTGTTTGGCGGCTCAGGAGGGGAAAGCAGCTCCCCGTCCACACTGTGTATGGTGCGGATGGGACACTGTTGACTTCAACTGGGGATATCGTCGGGCGGTGGAAGGAATACTTCGAGGATCTCCTCAATCCCACTGATACGCCTTCCACAGAGGAAGCAGGGTTTGGGGACGAGGGGGATGACTCGCCTATCACAGGGGCTGAGGTCGCCAAGGTGGTTAAAAATCTCCTTGGTGGCCGGGCCCCGGGGGTGGACGAGATTCGCCCCGAGTACCTCAAGGCCCTGGATGTTGTTGGGTTGTCATGGTTGACACGCCTCTGCAACATTGCGTGGAGGTCGGGGGCAGTGCCTTTGGCATGGCAAACCGGGGTGGTGGTTCCTCTCTTTAAAAAAGGGGACCGGAGGGTGTGCTCCAACTTTAGAGGGATCACACTCCTCAGCCTCCCTGGGAAGGTCTATGCCAAGGTACTGGAGAGGAGAGTCCGGCCGTTGGTCGAACCTCGGATTCAGGAGGAGCAATGTGGTTTTCGTCCTGGCCGTGGCACATCGGACCAGCTCTTTACCCTCTCGAGAATTCTTGAGGGTTCGTGGGAGTTTGCACAACCAGTTTACATGTGTTTTGTGGACTTGGAGAAGGCATTTGACCACGTCCCTCATGGATCTTTGTGGGGGGTGCTTCGGGAGTATGGGGTATCGGGCTTGTTGTTACGAGCTATTCGGTCTCTGTACGACCGTTGTGAGAGTTTAGTTCGTATTGCCAACACTCGGTCGGAGTCATTCCCAGTGAGAGTTGGACTCCGCCAGGGCTGCCCTTTGTCACCGATCCTGTTCATAATTTTTATGGACAGGATTTCTAGGCGCAGCCAGGGAATGGAGGGTGTCATGCTTGGTGACCACAGGATCTCATCTCTGTTGTTTGCAGATGATGTTGTCCTGTTGGCTTCATCCAGCAATGACCTACAGCTCTTGCTGGGATGGTTTGCCGCTGAGTGTGAAGCGGCTGGGATGAGAATCAGCACCTCCAAGTCCGAGTCCATGGTCCTCAGCCGGAAAAAGGTGGATTGTCCTCTCCGGGTTGGGGACAGGCTCCTGCCCCAAGTGGAGGAGTTTAAGTATCTTGGGGTCTTGTTCACGAGTGAGGGGAAAATGGAGCGAGAGATTGACAGACGGATTGAAGCAGCATCTGCAGTGATGCGGACGTTGTACCGGTCTGTTGTGGTGAAGAGGGAGCTTAGTTCTAAGGCAAAGCTGTCGATTTACCAGTCAATCTATGTTCCTACTCTCACCTATGGTCACGAGCTTTGGGTAATGACCGAAAGAATGAGATCGCGGATACAAGCGGCTGAAATGAGCTTTCTTCGTAGGATTGCTGGACTCACCCTCAGAGATAGGGTGAGGAGCTCAGTCATCCGGGAGAGGCTCAGAGTAGAACCGCTGCTCCTCCACATTGAAAGGAGTCAGTTGAGGTGGTATGGGCATCTGATTAGGATGCCTCCTGGACGCCTCCCACTTGAGGTGTTTCAGGCACGTCCCACTGGGAAGAGACCCCGGGGCAGACCCAGGACTCGGTGGAGAGACTATAGGGCCTTTTCCACTAGCACGCTTTAGCGCGACACGGGACGGCTCAGCACGCTTTGTACGCTTTTCCACAAGCCCCAACACGGTTTAACAGCCGCGATTCTCAGCCCCGCTGAAAGGCAGGGTACAGCAGTGCTGAGCTGTGCCATGTTGTGACAGACTGGTCGCCGCTGATTGGTCAGGTCGTAACCGGCGCCGATTGGTCAGGTTGTAACCGCCCCTCTCCTCCTCCTCATCTACCAAATCTTCACGACCTTCTCAATAAAGTTTTTGAAAAAAAAAAAAAAAAAAGAATCTTCACGACCGCCTTTACTCAGCACGCAACCACTGTTGGCGGTTCCTTTCAGTGTATTGCTGTGCTATTTTCATTTATTCTCTATCAAAAATGGCTTCGCGTAATAAGGGTGTTCCATGGACCAGTAAGGAGCTGCAGTGTCTGTTCATTGCATTGTCAGACGAACGTATGCAGTGCGAGTTAGACGGAGCTGCCCGGAATGAAAAAATATACCGGGAGGTCTCGACATCGGAGTCCTTTAACGGTGAGTTTTAATTTTTTTTTATTGTGCGTTTTTTCGCAAATATATTCGGTAAGACGCTCAGTTTATTTATGCAATAAAAAAGCTGTTCATTTGTGGATGATGATCGCTGCTTAATTGCAGCACACTGCGGACTCAAGCTTTTATTTTAATTATTCATGTGAACAATACGCTGAAATAAGCTTATGTATTCTTGTTAAAAACTATTGTGCTGTATTTTATTGTGTGCATTTTCCTTGTAGAATCATCCCACGCGTCCGCCGCGACAGCCCGTCCGGATTATTCAACCGAGCCTTCCTGACCCACAGCTGGCAGAGACGCCTTCATTCAGCCGAGTCGTGACCCAGTTTGGGAAGCTGGTGTAGAGGCACTCAGTGGTCGGCGTGTATAAAATGTCGATTAACCTTCATGTTGTGTTGCAAAGTTTTTTTTTTCTTTTAATATTTTGTATATAATAAAATGGAATTGTTTTGGAAAGTGTGGTTTGTCTGTTATAACACTGAATTATAAAACAGTATAATTTCATAGAAATTCCATTGCCTAGTCTGATCAAAATGATACTGATTTTCCTGTCAGGGTCAACCATTGTAAAGGTAATGCAATTTTTAACTAGACCAAAAAACAAATGTTTTTGTAAGCTTTCTGTTCTTTTTATTGAAATATCATAAAAAATCAGCCCCACATGATCCAGTTCTAAACTTTGGGTACATTTTTTATGTTAACTTATAAGAAGTTGCACAGTTGGACTTTAAAATGCAGCAGGAGAGACTGATCAAGCTTACAAGTCAATGTAAAAAAAGTAAGTATATGTAAATTGAATGTTCTATCGGCATTCCAAATTCAGAGAATTACAATACTTTAGAAGGAGTGTAGCATCATCTAAACGGAAAATAATAATACTGTTGTTCCAAACGTTGACCTGAAGGTGAAAAACATGAATTTTTTTTAATTCAGTACATCCAAAATGCCCTAGGATGTAAAAAATAATAATTTGGTGTAGGCCAGTGTGCCACGTCTCATTATTTAATACGAATAAAAACAAGTTTCAGCTCTTTATTTCTAGGTCATTTGGCAGTTAATTCAAAACAAAAGTGACTTGTGTTGTTGCAGCTTAATTATGAGATAAAATTAATTGTGAGATAAATCCACAGAGCGAGCAAGGCAATAATCCTTGAATCCTTTTTTGTCTAAATAAGGACTCAGTCGGGTGCGTAACGTCACGGGAGTGTGGCCCCGCCTCGCTCAGAATCTGCTGCTGCCCCGCTTCTAAAACCTCCTAACAAACCATCACAGCACAAGCACAACACCAATGGAGACAGAAGCATTCCGAGCTGTACTGAAGTGAACTGAGCCGTACCGAGGTGTGCTGGGCTAGTGGAAAACAGGCTTAAGTCTCCCAGCTGGTCTGGGAACGCCTTGGTATCTTCTCTGAAGAGCTGGAGCAGGTGGCTGGGGAGAGGGAAGTCTGGGCTTCTCTGCTTGAACTGCTGCCTCCGCGACCCGGACCTCTGGAAAAGCGGTAGAAGATGGATGGATGGATGGATGAATGTGGGGGTGTCCTAATTTATTCCTCACTATTCGTTTAGAATTACATTTTACAGAAAATTTGAAAAAAGTCTTATACTTGATGCTGGTAATT
This sequence comes from Pholidichthys leucotaenia, assembly GCA_020510985.1. Taxonomy (NCBI): domain Eukaryota; kingdom Metazoa; phylum Chordata; class Actinopteri; order Cichliformes; family Pholidichthyidae; genus Pholidichthys; species Pholidichthys leucotaenia. The sequence continues at coordinate 299,629,622 of CM035840.1, forward strand.
CCCACGGCCTTCAGGAACTGCTGGGTAGATTTTGCAATGAAGCCTCTGCAACCGACTTCCAAGGGTAAGTTGACACCTCCTATCCTGCTTCCCTACAAGCTGCAGCAAGCTCACAGTTTCTTTCCTTTTTTCTTTCAAAAGCTGCCTCTATATTTTCCACCCAAGGAACGGTAAGTTCAACCATGATCACTGCCCTCGCAGTAGTGGACCACAGGAGTGTGAAAAAGTGTTTGCCCCCTTCCTGATTTCTCATTTTTTTGTATGTTTGTCACACTTAAATATTTCAGATCATCAAACAAATTTAAATATTAGACAAAGATAGCACAAGTAAACACAAAATGCAGTTTTTAAATGAAGGTGTTTATTATTAAGGGGGGAAAAAATCCAAACCTACATGGTCCTGTGTGGAAAAAGTAATTGCCCCCTAAACCTAATAACTGGTTGGGCCACCCTTAGCAGCAACAACTGCAATCAAGCATTTGCGATAACTGGCACTGAGTCTTTTACAGCGCTGTGGAGGAATTTTGGCCCATTCATCTTTGCAGAATTGTTGTAATTCAGCCACACTGGAAGGTTTTCAAGCATGATCTGCCTTTTTAAGGTTATGCCACAGCATCTCAATTGGATTCAGGTCAGGACTTTGACTAGGCCACTCCAAAGTCTTCATTTTGTTTTTGTTAAGCCATTCAGAGGTGGACTTGCTGGTGTGTTTTGGATCACTGTCCTGCTGCAGAACCCAAGTGTGCTTCAGCTTGAGGTCACAAACAGATAGCCTCATATTCTCCTTCAGGATTTTTTGGTAGACAGCAGAATTCATGGTTCCATTTACCACAGCATGTCTTCCAGGTCCTGAAGCAGCAAAACAGCCCCAGACCATCACACTACCATCACCATGTTTTACTGTTGGTATGATGTTCCTTTTCTGAAATGGTGTGTTCCTTTTATGCCGGATGTAATGGGACGCATACCTTCCAAAAAGTTCAACTTTTGTCTCATCAGTCCACAGAGTATTTTCCCAAAAGTCTTGGGATCATCAAGATGTTTTCTGGTAAAACTGAGACGAGCCTTTATGTTCTTTTTGCTCAGCAGTGATTTTCGTCTTGCAACTCTGCTATGCAGGCCATTTTTGCCCAGTCTCTTTCTTATGTATACAACTAGGACAATATCAGTCGCTATGGAGGGTGACAATATGTACAGTATGGGTACATATTCATACCATGAAGGGTAACTAAATAGACGGTTATGCTATTTAGTCCATCTAGCTACAATGCTCCGCACTGTGTATATATGTATATTTATATACTTATGTGTACATATGTATATTCACTGCTCTTATTTTCTTATCTTCTAAATTATTGCTCTGAGTGTTGCTATCCCTGTGCTGTTGCAATCCTGGAATTTCCCCATTGTGGGACTAATAAAGGCTTATCTTATCTTATCTTATGGTGGAGTCATGAACACTGACCTTAACTGAGGCAAGTGAGGCCAGCAGTTCTTTGGATGTTGTTGTGGGGTCTTTTGTGACCTCTTGGATGAGTCAATCTTGGGGTAAATTTGGTCGGCCAGCCACTCCTGGGAAGATTAACCACTATTCCATGTTTTCGCCATTTGTGGATAATGGCTCTCACTGTGGTTTGCTGGAGTCCCAAAGCTTTAGAAATGGCTTTATAACCTTTTCCAGACTGATAGATCTCAATTACTTTTTCTCATTTGTTCCTGAATTTCTTTGGATAGAAGCATGATGTCTAGCTTTTGAGGATCTTTTGGTCTACTTCACTTTGTCAGGCAGGTCCTATTTAAGTGATTTCTTGATTGAGAACAGGTGTGGCAGTAATCAGGCCTGGGTATGGCTGGAGAAATTGAACTCAGCTTTCCAAAGATGTGATAAACCACAGTTAATTTATGTTTTAATGGGAAGGGGGGCAATCACTTTTTCACACAGGGCCATGTAGGTTTGTTTTTTTTTATCCTTAATAATAAACACCTTCATTTAAAAACTACATTTTGTGTTTACTTGTGTTATCTTTGTCTAATATTTAAATTTGTTTGATGATCTGAAAATTTAAGTGTGACAAACATGCAAAAAAAAAAGAGAAATCAGGAAGGGCAAACAGCTTTTCACACCACTGCATGTCAGGGCGTAAAGATGTTGACATTATCTCCTCTGGAAATTTAAGCTAATGGTCTACCTGCATGTTCCACCTGCAGCCAGCTGTCAGCACTGACCACTCCCTCCAATGGATGTTATGCTCCCCTGCTCCTTGGCTGACAAAGTAGATTTGGCACTGAGTTGTTACTGGTCTGCCTGCATTGGTTTGTTGACTGCATGTCTTTACAACTTCTGCCAGCTTTCGCAGGACCCGGTCGTGGGGCCATCTGTAACGGCCTTGGGACAAGGCTGCTTTGAAACCTGTCAAAATGTGCTGCAGGCTGGGATTTGGGGTATCGCAAAGATGACAGATCTCTTCTGAGCCATACCAAAGGTGTTGGTTATTTGGGTTTGGAAGGGTATCATAGGTGGATCTTATTAGAAAGCTCAGCCTTGCTTGTGGAATTTTCTACGTCGGTCCATGTGATTACTCGTGGAACAACAGCTTCCCAGTTTGTCCACCTCCCCTGCCGTTGCTGACTCACCGCTTTGACTTTATACGTTTCATGTTCCATTCTGGTTACCTCTGATATTACTAGGCCTCTCTCTCCTTTCTTGATGCTTGTGGCCACTTCTTAGGGGGTGGTGCCCACCCAAGCCCAGCCCTGCCTGGCTGTGACCACCCAACTATCTCCTGGTGCTTCAGTTGGCTAACTGCCTGGTCCACTACTTGTTCAACCTTCCACTTATACCCTGTCCGGACTGGTGTTTTGGCTTTTTTGACTGCTGCATCACGTGACTCGCTCAATTCAAACAGCAGCCTCACTATCTCCTGTTTAAAGTCAAGGGTAATAGCTTTGAATGGGAGCTGTAACATGTTCTTCCCAAGCAGGGCTACATCAGAGAGGCAGTGAGGAAGACCTAGCCACTTCCTGATGTAATTGTTGGCTTTGGAGTCCATCTTCACCACCGATGTTAAAGCGATCTCACACAACTTCAGTGGCAACATCAGACGATGGTATAAGGTGAACTGATAACACCAGTTGCCCCGGTGGGCCAGGCCAGCGCCGGTGTATGGCAGCTACACCGCCATCAGTGTGTGAATGGGTGGATAGCAGGATCTGTAAAGCACTTTGGTCATTTAGAAATGAGAAAAAAAAATGCTATAAAAGTGAATGCTATTTACCATTTTACCATTTACCAGACCATAAGTTTTCCAAGGAGGTGGAATTGATCTATTTTCAGCAAGCCTTTGGAGAGTTGGGTCATTGCAGATGCTACCATATGTACAGTATATCTGACAGGTCAGCTGCATACACTCTTCCAAGACTTCGTACCTGTTGCTCTATTAGAAGAGGTATCTTCTTGTCGTCAACTCTAAAGGAGACATTGCCGTTCCTTACTCCTTCCCTGATTGAAAGGCTCCTGGACTTTGATGGATTGATCTTTATCCTTGCCCAAATGAAGGAGTTCTTCCAGCCTTTAGAGGGTCCTGGTTGTGCAGGGAGCTGACTGCAATAACATGGTAACATCATCCATGTAGCTCCTTAAGGCTGGGAGCCGCTGTCCTTGCTTGGATCTCACTCCTCGGACCATCTGATCTGTTTCCCTCCAATCAGGATGATCTCAAAAGCTGCAGTGAACAAGACTGGGGACATAGAGCAGCCCATGGCTATGCCTTTCTGAATCTGCTGCCATCCAGTTGTAATTTCCTGTATCATGTAGCAAACATAGAAGTTCTTGAAGTAACTGGAGACCATGTTTCGAATGCATATAGTCATGTGAAATAATTAGGACACCCCATTAAATATTCAGTTCAGTTCTTTATTAATAAATGTTCACATATCTATGTCTAATCTTGCTTTTGTTTTTATTTGCATTTTTTTAACATTTATTTTAGCCATTTTTAGTGTCCTAAAAAGAATGGGGGGGGGGGGGGTTCTAGTTTATTCCTCACTATTTGCTTAGAATTACATTTTACAGAAAATTAGAAAAAAGTCTTTAATTCATTTTTAATTGTTTAGTTGTATTACATGAATCTCCCAATATTTTTAACATTGATATTAAATATCCATATGTCCAAATATGTTAAAAAAAAAACATACAGGCTTATACAGGGTGTCCTAATTTTTTCACATGACTGTACGTAATATATTGTAGAGATTGAATTAAGTTAAAAAAAAACATATATTTGCTAATATATTTGATGCAGACATTTGTTGCGGAGATTTTAGAGTGTATAGCGCTCTAAACAGCAGCTCTGATGCAGTTTTGCTTGAGCAACTGGTCACAACAGTGTAATGTTTTAGACCTTGTTCAGCTCACTATGTGTATTAAGATAAGATAAGCCTTTATTAGTCCCACAATGGGGAAATTCCAGGATTGCAACAGCACAGGGATAGCAACACTCAGAGCAACAATCAGAAGGCAAGAAAAAAACAAGAGCAGCGAGTATACATAAGTACATATAAACATAAATATATAGACACACAGTGCGGAGCATTGTAGCTAGATGGAATAAATATATGATTATATAAACACACACAGTGCGGAGCATTGTAGCTAGATGGAATAAATATGTAAATAAATAAACACATTATCTTTTATTATTATCTTTTATTCTGCCTACGTATATAACTAACTACTAACTAACTAACCTGCACTTATATAGCGCTTTTCTAGTCACAAAGACCACTCAAAGCGCTTTCATTAATACTAACCCTCTATTCTAAGGGCCTATAGGAAACAGATATCTAGGGACAATTTAGAACAGCCAATTAACCTAACATGCATGTTTTTGGCATGTGGGAGGAAACCGGAGAAATCCCGGAGTAAACCCACGCAACACGGGGAGAACATGCAAACTCCACACAGATCACTGTTGGTCGGGGGCTGGGATCGAACCCACGATCCCACGATCCCCACAATCCCCCGGCCAAGGGTAAACTGTGCTGCCGCAGTGCTAACCACTGCTCCACCGTGCAGCCCATATAACACATGAAGTTAATCTTGACTTTTTTATTTTACTAGATAAATGTTGGATTGATGGTGCCACATGGAACTGATTTAAAACCTGTCAGAGGGAAAACATTCCCATGATTTGTAGACCCAGAGGTAGCAGCTCCTGATCTGCTGAAACAAGCTGTCCAGAAAATGAAAACATTTACTCAGAACATGCAGGAAGGACTGCATGTCCTCTTGTATCCAGACTGCTCAGAAGTGGTCCACATCCCTGGGTCAGAAAGGCCATTCAAATTGGCAGAATATAAAAAGGAACTAGGGAAGGTATATTCCAGGATCACCTTTTTCATTTGCCTGGAAACTGACTTTAAAGGAGGTTAGTGGATGTCATGATTTCAATATTTTTACACATTTAGATCCTCTAGTATAGGGTATCTGCATGGTCTTTTTTTTTTTTTAACAGCAGTGGATGATACTTTGGACTCCGATTCTGAAATTATTATTACATCAAGGAGCACAGCTGAATTCAATCGAGCTGACACTGTGGTCCATTTTTTTTTTAAAATACTTACGTATGCGCGTATTCATTTGTCTATTGGCTATACATTTGATTTTAAGCATAAACCTATGTCCTGGTGAATATTTTAGAAAAACAAGGCTTGCTTTTATTATTTTGCAGTTATTATTATCAGTAACACTGTGACAACCTTCCACCATTGATATATACTGTATATGATAAGGGAAAAATTATGGAAGGTGTTACAAATTGTTGATAAATTGAAGCATTTCTTCTCAGTTTTTTGAACCACAAAACCGAAGTCCTCCCAAACACAAACCTGAAGATGAACGGTAGGTACTAATTTTTATACAAGTACCTTATGCCTTTATTGAGGAGGTGTGGCCATCCAGAACCAATTAAAAGAACTCAGACAGGTTTTGGTATCTAGTCCATTGTCAGGAGTCAGATTTAATGAGAGACAATGGGTATTCGGTGGTATTCAACCAGTAAAAATCTTGGTTGGATTTTTTGTGTTTATGTTCTTGAATGACTGCTGTAGGCCTGGATGACAGCAGTAATTGATGCTGTCATTTTTTAAATCATGTTTCAGAGATGCAGCGGGACCTTTGGCAACAATTCTGTCTGGACAGGTAAAAAGGCAGGCTGCGGCAGCCTGACGGTTCTTACTTTCAGTGTTGTTGTTTCAGACATTTTAATTTGTTTTTCAGATGGTAATATCTGATGCTGAGGATATCGATCCACCTGAAACAAATCAAGACAAGACTTCTCGCTACAGGTAAGAAAAAATGACAGTGACTGACATAATTTTAATTTTATTGATCAGGAAGAAATTTGTTTTGTAAGATGTTTTAATGTGGAAATTGTAATTTCTCAACAGGAAATACACAGACTTGTATGCAGCAGGTGCTGAGGAAGAGGATGAGAAGCTGGTTACAGTCAGTGTGGAGAATTTCCAACACACAGCAGTGGAAAATTAGTTTTTTAGTGTGGTGTTCTAGTTTTTTCACTGTTCAAGATGTGTGGCATTGAAATGATTTTTGTAAAAGTAGCAAATTGTGCACAGTCTGGAATGTCCACTAATTACATCACTTTTTGTCATTACATAGAGGAGATGAACATTCCACTACCCGACATTGTAGCAACCCTTCCTATTGATCACCAAAGAGTCAACAGTTTCAACATTTCCAGGGCTGATATTTGGGATGGAGCAGTCAGAGGTTTCAAGCTTACAACATATTCTGAAAGCTGTGACATACTGGTCATATTTACTGATGATGCTGGTTTTTTTGAGGAGGAAATTGACATAGGTGGTCCAAGACGAGAGTTTTTAACTCTGCTAATGAAACACTTAAAAGACCGGCCCATTTTTGATGGCCCAGAAGGACATCGGTTCTTGGTCGACAATGCAAATGGTATGCATAGGGTTAGACGTGTACTGTTTTAATGGTTAGTTAATGATCATTAAACATACAGCTCTGGGGGAAAAAAATAAGAGACCACTGCAAAATCTTTACTGAATTTGCATCTCTACATGTATGACAGCTGTTCAGTTTGAGTATCTGTTGAATTCCAACACAAGTGTAGTGATATTTAATTTATAATGATGGTCAGGTATAAAGATTATTTAATTTAAACTTGGAAGGGTATGTGGGAATGGGAATTTACCTCCCAGTCCACCCATACACACCAGAAAACAATATCTATCACTCGTTGGGGCACCAGCTCACTCTCTTGTGAACAATTTATTAATTAATTCCACTTTATACCTGCTTAATCATCAGTTACATAAATCAATCAATCAGTCTCAAATTAGTCAATTCGATACTGGAGCTTCGAAGACAGACTCAGAATGGAATAAATTCCCAACAACTCCTCTCATTTTACAGATTTATTTAAATGAAGCTGATTAAATGACGTCACATTCAAATAACTTGTAAACAGTGAAATGATCAACATTAACCATCACATTAAATTTGTAACTGAGGATAGAGTAACAATGTGATAACATTTGCAGAACCAGGACGGATTATGAAAAACTGAATGCAAATTTATTGAGAAAATTAAACTAATTACTGTATATGGAAAATTCTGGATTACTCTTAAGAAAGTAAAAATGAAATTTTAATTAAAAGAAGAGTTATATTAATTGCTCTTTAATTCTGTATCTGGTCAGAGTTATAAATTAGCTTTAACTCAGACAAATCATGGCACACTTCAAGGGATGGACATCAAACAGCAGATGAAACAGAAATCTAGCTCACCTGAATTCTGGTGTGTCGCCATGGTGTTAGGGTCCTTGTGGGCTTCGAGCAGGGTCCTTAGCTATTTGCAGATTAACAGTGGATATTTCTTTACCAGGAACAAACAGTAGGGAGCTGAAGTTTGGCAAAGGTGATGGCTGCTGCTGCTGGCCGTGTCATATGCCATGCGGAAAACTCGAGGAATTTTTCAGCGGTGTTCTCAAGCCCGGATATAAATGGGATTGAGTTTTTAAATTAGCATACAAGAATAAACATTCATTTAAACATTTTAACATGCACATATTTAAAATCAAGGATTTAATAAGCATTTCAAACCCATTACTGATTGTCCACAGAATATCAGAGTCCCACAGAGGCAGTGATCTTCAACAAATAGTGTCCTTAGAATTGTCCTGAGAAATGAAACTTGAAGAAAGAGAGTTAATTTCAGTTCATCAGTGTACAGTCCAAAGTGAGCGTCTACTCCAGAGACGTCCACCGGGGTAGTGTCCAACTATGGATAATCCTGGGGCCTTAGGAAGTGCCTTTAAAGTTTATGGGATGCCTGGTAAATGTCAGATAACTGATAACCAATAAACCTGTCTTAGTTGGGGAAGTTTCCAGTTTATGTATGATGTAAGCTAATCCATTCCTTGCACGCGATGGAATCCTTCTCTCTCGTACCTCTTTACAAAGGAATATGTTCTCCACAGTGGTCCTGAGATGAAAAAGCAATTCTTGACTGGCCTTTTTCTGGGTGAAACAATGTCTTTACGATGCAAGGTCTATTTTATTGATGAGCCAAAGCAAGATGATGCTACACAAGAAAACCTCAGTTTACTTGACGGTACTGATTCAGTGATCATCCAAGAATGGTAAGATGCATGAAAGCTGTGAATAAAAATCAAAGTTATTCCACAAGTACAGCTTTCCAAGTTCTTCCCAAGTTAAAAGTTCAGTATTGTAGTGTTTAAGAATGAACATGAACTTGTTTTCTTTGTATAATCTGATCAAAAAGCAGCATCTTTTGTTTTGGCCAGCTGCAATTTTCTGTAAATAAATGCTCTAAATGATATTTTGACTTGGTATTTGGGTGAGTTTTAAGTAGGTTAGAGAATAAAACAACATTGTTCATTTTACTCAAACACATCTAAATAGTAAAGCCAAATAAAGTGATAATTTTGCAGTGGTCTCTTTGGCCTCAATTCTCTCCCCCCCCCCCCCCCCAGAGCTGTATATATCACAATGGATAATTTTTTTAAATCAACATTTTAAAGTATATATTGTATGTTTTAATTTTGCAATATGAATTAATTCACAGCTATTAGGGAGGATGAAGCCTAACCGGCAGGAAAGATGATTGCAGTGTCAGTTGTACATGGAGGCCCAGGACCCCATTTTTTTGTCAGAAGATCTTGTACATTATCTTGCAGGCCAGTCTTCATTCAAATCAATAGTTAATTTAATAGCTGATGAAGAAATAAGGAAAACTTTGCAAGAGGTGAGAATAGCATCAGGCTACAGTGTGGTAGGGCACAGTTTTACATAGTTCCTGCAGTGGTTCTAAGATTGTTTACTTCCTATATCATGTACACAGAATTGGCTTCATTTTTTTTTTTTTTTTTTAAATTTTTGATAGGTTAGGGTTATACCATGCTATGTGTGTCACTGAATTAAAAACCTAGGCAACAATATGCAGTACATAGTTATTTACTGGGGTGTTTATGCCTCTTTATGTCTTTCAGATTGAGAACCCTGCTTCACTGGCTGCTCTGCAAGAATCTATCATGAGACACAGCACAATGTTCCAGACAGCAGGTTGTCTGAGACGTGGCTGCTGTGGAAGAAAAGAGAGAAATTGTGGCTGACTACTTCCGATGGTATATTATTGGCTGCAACTCATCTGTAATTGACAGGTAAGATTATATTTTGAATAATGTGATTTTGTTATTTATATAAGAAAATTTTGCTTGAGATTCCTCTGATTTATGCAGACATGTATATCTGTTATCAATTAAGGCCCTTTTCCACTAGCCTCACTTGGCCCTACACCGCACCACTCAGCCCGCTTTAGGCGCTTTTCCATTAGCCCCAGCACCGGTTAGCAGGTACTTTTTTCGTACCTGATCCAGGGCAGGGTCTAACCGGGCTGAGTAGGGCTGTGATATGACTTTAAGAGACTGGTCGCCGCTGATTGGTCAGGTTGTAACGTCATGAAAGCGACTTTTTCTGCTGAATTTACTTCAAGACCGCCATTTGTAATTGTTCAGCAGTGAACACAGTGCGCCCCTTTAATACGGTATATTATATTAATATACTGTATAATATACTTATATAATAATATACTCCTAATATTATATATTAGGAGGTGCGCAATTTTCTTTCTATATTAGGCGACGATCGCATCCAGCGCGAGTTGGACGGATTTACTCGAAATGCAGGTGTCCGAGCAGATGGGTTCCCAAGGGCACATCCGTACTGCCAAACAGTGTCGGGAGAAGCTGAAAAAGCTGAAAAGCGATTACCGAGCAGTGAAGGACCACAATGCTCGAAGTTCAGCGGATGGAAGGAGTGGAAGTGGTTCGCTGAGAGACATTGGGCTCCACACGGTCACAGTCACGGTCACGGCCCTTGGAAACCGTGGATGGTGAGTGTTTATTTGATATTGCGCATCTGTTCGCCACTTGATCCTTTCTGTGCCAAGCTCACTGTTTTTAAGAACTAGGAAGGTTGTTAGATTGTGGGTAATGGTTGTTACTGAGGCTCGCGTATTGTTTTGCAGCCAACTGCAGATTCACGCATGCTTTGTGTTAAGTATTAGCGCGAACAAAACGCTGAATTACGCTTATTGTATTCCGGTTAAAAACTTGAGTGTTGTGTACATGTTGCACTTTGGTGTTAAGTTTTAAATTGCGTGCATTTTCTTTCTAGAATCGCATTTCATATCACAGGGGTCCACCTCAGTGGAGATGACTGACACATCAGACTCTCTTGGCGCTGCGTGTGCATCTGGCTGAGCGCCAGCTGGATCAGCTCCACATCACCAGCTCCATCTGGATCACGTTCAAGTGCCGGTAAGGCACAATAACCACGATTTTTTTTTTTGGTTGAAACAGGTTCAGCAGCGGAAACCAGGGTCGAAAATCCATCCATCTTCTACCGCTTAATCCTTTACAGGTCGCGGGGGGGCTGGAGCCTAACAAGTTATGTACCAAATTGATTAATGCAATTTCCTGTAGCTGCATATTAATTAATTGAAAATGTATTTTTAAATGTACAAAAAGGTTATTCTTTGGTCTTCACTTATTGGTGTTCCACAACCATTTTTAGGTGTGGTGATTGGTGCTGTTGTAACTCCTGTTTTAGAAAAACAAAGCTGATGAACTACTGTTGAAATCAACATGCTTCATTGAAATGCTTTGCGTCAGCTGACTGTATTAACCCATTCAGATTTCTGCGGCCACACTACAAGCAACTAGTTTAAACATTACCCATCCCCAGAATCAGAATCAGAATCAGGTTTATTGCCATTGTTTATGTGATACACAAACTAGGAATTTGTCTCGGTGCCATGCTGCAACATTAAAAACATAATGAGAAAAAGGGATAAACTAAAAAACTAAAGGACTAGAAACGTGCAATAAGTGTAGAAAAATAAGTAATAATAAGTAATAATAATAATAATACTAGTAATAATGAGTAGTACTAGTCAAGGCAGTTTTAAAAAAATTAGCATGTAGCAGATAATGTGGAGTACCACATAGTGCAGTCAATAATGCAACAGAAAAACAGTGATGATTGACATGAGTCTGGTTGAGCTGCTGTACATAGTGCACGAGAGTCAAAAGTCACTTAGTGTTCAGCAGTCTGATGGCAGAGGGGAAAAAGCTGTTCATGTGCTGGGAGGTTTTAGTCCGAATGGACCGAAGCCTTCTACCTGAGGGGTGGGGGGCAAACAGCACGTGACCAGGATGTGAAGGATCGGCTATGATCCGGCCAGCACGCCTCCGGGTCCTGGAGATGTACAGGTCCTGGAGAGATGGGAGCTTGCAGCCTATCACCTTCTCAGCAGTGCGCACAACGCGCTGCAGCCTTAGTCTGTCCCTGGCAGTGGCTCCTGCGTACCACACAGTTATGGAGGAGGTGAGGATGGACTCGATGATGGCCGTGTAGAATCCATCCATCTACCTATCCATCCATATTCTTAATCTTAATCCTTTTTAGTTTTGCAGGGGGGCTGCAGCCGAAGACAGCACCCTGCGTGTTGCAAAATCTGCTCTACTGAGGGGCAGCAACATGACAGTTCAGCTTATATACAGCAATGAAGCACAATATAATAGTGACATTCCACCACAGACTTTCACCTGTGTAATTCCATAATATATGTAGTGATCCAGCTTTAACGACCATGCCTTTCTGTCTTTCCATCTAGGCAAGACGAAAACAGACAACTCCCATCGCTGACCTTACATTAGCGATGGTCAACATGCATGACGAAGAGATGCGGCTCTTGGAACGGCAACATGACCAGTGGCAAGAATCAGGAGTACATGCAGCATTTGCGACAGGTGGCCGCAGATGTGCGGGCAGATGCGCATGAAGCCCTGGAACAGGACGCTGCGTTACGAAGGGAAGAGCTCGCAGAGATGTCATCGCCCAGTCTTGTTTTTTTGTTTGTAAATTTTGCTTCGGGAATAAAATTGTATTGTTTGCATCAAAAGTCTGGTTTATCTGTTATGACACCGTATGAGAAAAGCCAATAATTACATACACATTCCATTCTCTGTTCACTCCACATGCTGCTGTTCATCAGGTCAGGTGTATAGCCTTCTAATGGTAATTTAATTTTTAACAACACAACGAAACGTAATGTCTTGGTAGGTTTTTTTTTTTTATTTTAAACAAATTTGCAATGCGGAATCCATTTCTCTTGAACGGGTACATTTTTTAGGTTATAAGCAGTTGTACAGGTGTGCTTGAACTTGTTGACACTGCTAAAGGTAAGTACGTGTAAGTTGAATGTTGCATCACCAGTCAAAATTTAATAAATTAAGAAGGAATCTAGCAAAAATTTGGCACTAATAACAGTAGACAAATCGGACAAGGATACACAACTGTGTTTTTGTTGCACACAACTGTTGTTACCAACAAGTGCAAAATTTATATTCCCTTTTCCCAAAAATTAAAAATCAATTTGTAAGTAAAAGTGGGAGACTTTTACATGGGAAAATATGACATGTATCAGCACATGATTTATAGTTCAATTTGCATTTCCACCTAAGCAAAAGTGGCTTGTCGAGCTGGATTTTTGTGAAGATGGCCTGTGCGGTGTTTCTGCATGTAATTACATACCTGTCAAGTGATACGGTTTCGCTGTATTTTAATACGGGGAAAATGCAATTTTAGCAAATACGGGCATATTGCCATTTCTGTATGCCAAAGAGAAAAATATACGGGAAAAAAAATTGAGAGTGTGGGGAGGAACACGTCGTGTGTGACCCCCACAGCGTACGGGGCTGTCAGAGCGCTCAGTGTGAGCAATTATCACAACAGAAGTGTGGACTCATCATTAGGCTGATGGCTTCGCACCTTCTTAACAGATAAGTTATGAACAAGAGGACAGGTAGATGGACCATGCACAACATTTTATTTACAAAAAACATTTTTGAAATATGTATGAAATAGACAAGTATTGCATCATAGCATCTCGTATTATATTGTAACGTGCAGCTTGACATGGCGACGTCCCACCGGGAGGTTTGAACTCACGCCTCCCGCTCCGGAGTCCTGCACTCTACCTGTGTCACCAATAGGGTCAACCCACTTGTCAAGCCAAGTAGGGTGCTTATATTGAGTTCGCTACAATATCACCACCCTGCTCCTCTGCTCTCTGTGCCGCTGCCACCACTGGTTCATCTACTGCATCATCCAATGTAGTGTCAAACGTCTCTCCATGACTCTCACACAGATTGTGCAGAGCACAACAAGTCAGCACCATAGATTTAACCAGTTTCATGTCACAGTCATTCCTCCTTCCTTCTCTCCTCGTCATCAGCCATGTTTGTTGTGGAGGATTCAGTCGCGTGTGTTTCACGTCACGAGGGTGTGGCGCCGCCTGCTGTTCAACAAATCCCACCCACAGCAGGTGTGCCAGCAGGTGCGCCAGCAGTAGTTGAAAAGCAACTGAGGCTGAACCGAACCGAAGTGAGTAGAGCCGGGTTTTCAAATCGGGGCTGAGTGGGGCTAGTGAAAAAGGGCCTTTAGTCACTGTGTCAAAATTTGTGTCTTAGTGTAGTACAATGGGGATGTGATGTCTTACCTTGTACCAGTTGATAAGTCCTCATGCCACCCTGTCCTGTCTGTCTTTGTGCTTGTGTGTGGAAGTCTTGCAGTTTGTAAAATTGGATTTATGCACCTGCATCATGTCGGCACTACTGAATATGTTGTTACCAAAACAGGTTTCTAATGATGTCTAGAGTGATTTGTATTTGTCATGTGTTTGTTCATTAAATAACAATGGACAAAAGCAGATTGTGATGGAGTTTGAGTTAATAAATGTTTAAAAAGCAACTTTTCATACGATCACTACAACAGAGAAAAAAGAAGACATTACAGTACGTCCAACCACCACCACTGCCATCATTTGACAATGTATTTACTGTTTAGGACAATTCATAGAAATGTTTCTATCTCTGCTCAACTTTCTCAATACTCATTTGAATTTGGATTTTTGCTTTGTGACTTGCTTTGGAAGTAGCACCATGGTGAATGAGTGGAGCAGAGGTGAGAACCAGAAAATGTGAAGGATGAGCCAAAGCAAACCAATCAGAGCTCTTGCAGCCTGCATTGCTGATGTGCACCTCTCACATGATGACATGGGTGCATAAATACCTTGCAATATGCAAAGCAAGAAATTGGGTTCTTTAGATCAGTGATGTTCAACAAAACCAGGGGTGCTCATTACGTCGATCGCGATCTACTGGTCGATCGCGGAGGTAGTACTGGTCGATCGCAGCGTGACATTAAAAAAAATGTTTGTCAGCCTATCAAACATCCCGTCACTTGATTGACATACAGGGCAACCATTCAGATGACAACTGAATTTTGACCTTTAGGTCACCGCTCATGCGTAAACAACGGCGCTAAGCGCAGCAAAACTTACAAGCTAGTCAGCGAATTACCTCAGATTTTAAGCCCTTGCTAAAACATATGGTGATCAAAATGAGTGAGAAAGCTGGACCAAGTAAGAAGGCAAAAACATATCACTTTCATACGGAATGGGAGGTGGACTTTTTTTTCACAATGTCATTTTCGAAGTGCGTTTGCCTCATCTGCCAGTCTACCATCGCAATACCAAAGAAGGGAAATGTGGAGCGGCATTTTCGGACTGTTCATGGAAAATACGACATCGACTTTCCGCCGAAAAGCCAGCTGAGAAAGAGAAAGGTGGAGGAACTAAAATCCCAGTTGTCCGGACAGCAGTCATTTTTCACTCAACAAACTTCAAAAGCGAAAGCCGCCACCGAAGCATCGTTCTGGGTGAGTCACGCCGTCGTTAAAAATAATAAGTCCTTCCAAGATGGAGAGATGGTAAAAGAAGCATTTGTTGAAGCAGCTGACTCATTGTTCCGAGACTTTAAAAATAAGGCAGAGATATTATCTTCAATCAAAGCTTTGCAGCTGTCGCATCAAACATTGCAGCACTGTTTCACTTGAACTCTTCTGGAGTGGAAGATGAGATTTTGACTCTACAAACCGACATTGAGCTGAAGTCGAGAGCTCATGGACAGTTCTGGAACTTACTCACAGAGGAAAAGTACCCCAACATGAGGAAATGTGCTACCTCCTTGACTGCATTATTCGGCTCCACTTATTTATGTGAGTCAGCCTTTTCCTACATGAAGATCATTAAGTCCAAATACCGTTCCACCATGACTGATGAACATTTGGAAATGTGCTTGAGGCTGGCTGTCAGCAGCTACTGTCCGGACTATGCATCCCTGGCTGATTCAATTCAGTGCAAGTCATCAAAGTAAACTCAGGTAATTACAAAAAAATGTTAATAGTTATTTATTATGTGTGTTGTGCAATATTGGCTTATTCAGTTATGCAAGGTACATCAACATACATTGTACATACAAAGAATCCTTAATACATTTGAAAATAATTATATGTTTTGCATTTTTGTAGTGGGTAGATCATTTTGACTTGGTTGTTTTATAAGTAGCTCGCATGCTGAAAAAGTGTGAGCACCCCTGAACAAAACTGATAGGATATTTACAGTCAAGGATATGCACAGTCAAAGAAGAGGAGAGGCCCACACTTCTGGGAAGCGCTAAAAAAAAAATGCTGAATTTCCCTCTTCAAAGGCCTGGTGATGTCTGGGAGCGACGTGGAACTCTGACGGGTCTACCGGAACTCAGAGGCGGATTCCAGGTGAGAGTAATTTATTCCAGTTTTTGTTATTGTTGTTATGGCCAGAGAGTGATTGCCTAAACCGATTGTACACTGGTGAAAGACTGAAAGAATGAGACTTACGGCCTAATTGATGAGTTACTTTACTCGCGGTGTGAGTATCGCAATAATCCCTTGGGAGGAACAAGTTTTTCCTTTGCAAACGGTGATCAATATTTCAAGACCCAGGGTAATCCTTAGAAATTCGCTGTTCTCCGACGCTTGAGTAAGTTCTAGTGGAGGTTTAGAAGCTACTAGTAGAATAACGGGAAAGATTCATGTCTCGTTCCTGTCCAGAAGAGTCACGTGATCCCAGAGAAGTGAATTTTCTGGGTAAGATTGGTGCCTCTTGGGACCGCTCCTGCTTATGATCCAGTTTTGGACCTTCAGCATTAGTGGGGAGGCTACGTGAACCCCAAAGGGAAAAGGTTTTTTCACGGAAGATTCGTGCCCTTATTGGGTCTGCTTTATTGCCCATGGGGCTATTGCAAGATGCCGAAGGAGGAGGTCTAACTTTGGGCTTTAGGCACACAGCAGGGGGGTTAATGTGCCCGTTGAAATATTTTATTTTGTGAGTTTGTTGAAGCGCTACAAAAAAGTTACTGCGGTCTGAGTTTGTTTTGTTTGTGTTACATGAAATCTGCTCCGGTGTGAAACATAGAGAGGCTGAGTTCCCATGAAGGCGGAGTGAATAGGGTGTGAAATTGATGTCTGTGATTTTTTTTCTCCCTAATATTTGTGGAGCATAAAAGGGTTGGTTAGTTAATTATCTTTTGGGAAGTGTTTAAAATTATAGGTATTTGAAAACAGTGGCCTTGAGCAGAAACAGTGGACTGGTGTTGTGCTTTATGGCAGTGTAAGGGGAAAAAAAAAAGAGCTTCGCGCTGCAAGTGGCGGTGTGAGGGTTGCCATATTTGATTTTTCCGCTGAGGTTGCCAGATCTGGAGATTAATTGAAGTAATTCTCACGCTGTTTTGGGTTTTGGCATGAACCTAAAAGTCTTTATTGTATGACCTTGTAGAGATAACGCAAAAGAAAATGTGTTGGGCCCTGTCTGTCTCTGTGTGTAATGTCTGAAAATCTATGTGTAATATCTGTTTGTGATTCTGTGTATGTGTGTCCTTGAGAGAGGGGAAAAACAAAGAGAGAGCTTGGGAAAAAAAAAAAACTTAGAAAAGCTGTGTAGCCACTGATTTGTGTGTGGAAACTTGGTAAAAAGAGAAGAAGGAAAAAAAACTTTCAAACATGGGTTGCTGTTATAGCAAAAAGATGAAACAGCCACAAAGTGTCCAGACAGGAAGAAATAATGCCTCATTTTGCTGTAAGGGTTGCAGAACACAGCAAGATGAGAATGAAATTTATGTTTTGGCAGGAGATGGTAAATTTATGAACAAAAAAGACAGAAATAGCACAAGTTTTCTGGCAAAATGGAGAAAGAAATTTAATTTCAGTGGGGAACTTGAGGTTAAAGATTGTGAGATTTTAATCTCTGCCATTAAATTATCAGCAGATGGCAGTAGGCAAAAAGAGTTAAAATATGGACTTTTTGAGGCTGAACAATAGCGTCAGATTGCCAGGCAACAGCAAGCTGATTTGAATAGACAAGACCAGACCTTAAAAGACTCGGATGTTTGTAATAAGAAGGGTTTGACCAATGCACATTTTTTTCTCAAAATTCCGAGGTGACAAAGGAGATAACGGCCGGAGCAGATGGCGTGGAGACCACCCGACCCCTCCCTCTCCGCATCCGGACCTTGAGATGGTGACCGCCCCCATGGCACCAACTGCAGACCTGGCTCACCCCTCCTCTACGGCTGGGCACCCGCCTCCCCGCCCGCCTCCTCCTTCCTTTCAACGCAGGCCAGACATCAAACCTAGAGTCCAGCTTTCTCATCTGACAAAAAAGTTAAGTGATTATACACCTTCAAATTATGCCATTTCAACAGCACACACATCCTCACCCTTAGATAAACACATTAAGGGAGAGGAACATGCGATAGAATTAGGACAATTTCCTATGGTTAAATTATACAACCCAGCTTATGTTGGTCCAGCGGCTGAAGGTGCTGAAGTCAATAGCCAAAACATTCTTTGAAACATTCCCACTGTGCTAGTTAACCACCAACTGATGGTGCTAGTTAACCACCAACTGATGCAGTATTAGCTCAGCAGGTGAAGGAATTAAATGAACATATTAGGAACAAGTGGAGATTAAAACATGATTTGACAGCTATTCAGAATGCCACTTAACATAAAACAAAGTGTTGAAACCTATAGGTGTAGACTACAGGATGTTTCTTTTTTTATAATCATTCAGGTTTGGAAAATCCTACCGCAGATACAGGTTCAGAACCTTATTGACAACATTTGAAAAGTGTATTCCTACAGAACATGCATCCAAATTTAGCACAGCATGTACATAAACACCTTGTAACATATCGTACATGTTCATTTGCTGATGTGTTGATATATGCAAAACATGCAGAACAACTGAGCTGACCCTCAGGGGGAGGCCTTTGGTTCCACCACTTCTGTATTTTCCCAGGGTCCTCGGCGTGGAGGAGGGAGGAGAGGCCTTGGTGCTGGGTCTGTAAACCACGTTCAGGAGGCTGGAGGGAGGGGAGGGGACTAAGCCCTGCTCAGCGGCCACAACAACGACAACAACAACGACAACCGGACTCATCACAGCCCAACATGTGACTGACCGAACCAAAGCTAAGTACAGCTACTGATAATGACATTTGACATACAGTATTTCATTTACCTGACTTTGACCTAATCATGACACTAAAGGGTTTACCAGAGGTTACTCTAGAAGTTCAGGGAGCTTCTTTGAAATTTCTTCATGATACTGGGACTTGCAGATCTGTCATTTCAGGCCCAGATGCTGGGGGGCTCACAAAATCAGAACACACAGTGATCATTAAATCAGCAAATGGAAGCTAAAAAAGGAATGTCTTTCTGAAATTGTAACAGTAAAAGATCCTGTTACAGGGGACAGTGCAGAAGGTTCATTCATTTTGTCACAAGTGTGTCTAGTTAACTTATTAGGAAGGGATCTGCTCACAACTCTCAATATCGCCCTAATTCCGACAGAAGGTGGTATGAGGGCATCGCATTTCCCACATGCATCAGAAATTCATATTTTGCAAGATTTTGCAGTACCAGCTCATGGTCACTTTGTTTGGTACCGGCCGGACCAACCTGAGTGACTGAGAGCTTGGAAGCCAAAATAATGCAATATTTCAAAACACAGGTTCCTACAACTGTGCAGGCCACAAATCAATATCATTGCAACATGTATGACAGATATCTGAGTGGCTCAGATGACAAATTTGAGAAAACATGTTTTGCAAACTCATCCTCCAGAACAATTATTGCAAATTTGTACTGGTCACCAAAGGGCTATGCAGAAGCATCTGTGAGGTTATCAGATAAAAATAAAGGTCACTTTAAACACTGGGAGTCACCACACATTGCACTGATCAAGCCTAAATACATGCAATGGAAGGATGTAGGCTTAATGAATAATACAGAATTGGTAACAATAAATGTAAAATCTCATTTTAGGCCTTATCAGAGACAATATCTTTTACGCCCAGGAGCCATGAGATGACTGTTGTTGAGATATAGTGCTATATAAATAAAATTGAATTGAATTCAAGAAGGCATTAAACCTGGTATACAGGGATTGATAGATGCAGGGGTTATAGTATTACGTCCAAAAACACCATGTAATACACTTTGTTAAATGATCTACAATCACAAATCAAATTTTTCACAGTGATTGACATCAGTAATGCTTTTTTCAGCATTCCCATTCACCCAGATCATCAGCTTTGGTTTGCATTCACATTTCAAGGCAAGAGGTACACATTCACGAGGCTGCCACAAGGCTATTGTGAATCACCAACCATTTTTTCACAGGCAATGTCAGCAAATTTGGCCCAGTTAGTTCCACCTCATGGGAGTCAATTACTCCTGTATGTTGATGACATTTTGCTGGCATCCCCTGGTGAAATCACCTGCAAAAGAGACACCATTGCCTTGTTGAAATTTTTAGTGGAGCAGGGTCACAAGGTTAACAAAGCAAAGCTGCAGTTGTGGAAGCCAGAAGTGAGATACTTAGGCCACATTTTGTCAGCAGAAGGGAGACATGTTGATCCTGTTCGCAAAGAGGCTATTTTGGCAGTGCCTAAACCAATCACAAAAAGAGACATGATGTCATTCTTGGGGACATTATACTATTGTCGCTCCTGGATTGCAAATTATTCATTTGAAGTCCAACCATTGTCTGACCTCATTTATAAAAAGCCAATGGCACAGGTGGACAAGATTGAGTGGACACCTGAAGCAGAGTTGATTGCTCTAAATGAAGCATGCAAATTGGGACAAAATAAAAACTCACAGTTTACATTGATAGCCAGTATGCATTTTACACTATTCACCACTTTGCACAAAAAGTGCAAACACCTCATTTTGGAGCTGCTTGAAAGTGTCAAACTGCCATCACAACTGGCCATATGCAAATGTGCTGCTCATACAAATGGCAATGATCCGGTTTCTAAAGGTAATCATTTTGCGGATCAAGCTGCAAAGGCGGTTGCACAAGGCTTGCAACCTAGACAAAGCACATTTCATTCTGTTCTGACACTGACTGAAGAGCTATCGCATGGTGTTCTTGTTGAGGCTCAAAAAGCAGCACCACAGGCTGAAATTTACAAATGATAAAGAAGGGAGCTAAATGTTACCAAATGTAAGGCAAACAAGCCTATTCTACCACGCAAACTGTTTCACCAAGTCTCTACCTTGCTCCATGGCGTTTCACATGTAGCAAGAGGGGGGATGGTATCTACATTGAATAAAACCTTTACTGCTTATGGGTTTAGCCAGTTTGCCACACAGTTTTGTAAAAAAATGTCTGATCTGTGCAAAAAACAATGCACAAGGAAATTTCAAACCTGAGAGAGGCACTTTTCCAGCCTCTACTTATCCATTTCAGAACATTTGCATGGATTTTATTGAACTGAATAAATGTGAAGGCAAGAAATATTGTTTGGTCATTTGTGATGTGTTTTCTAAATGGACAGAAGCTTTTCCTTGCACACGTCCAAATGCAATTACAGTGGCAAAGAAATTGCTTGCCAAAATTGTACCTAGGTTTGGAATACCTGAGAAAATTTACTCAGATAATGGTACACATTTTGTAAATCAAGTTATATCACATTTAGGCACAGCACTGAACATCAGTTTGAAGAATCATTCAGCTTATCACCCACAATCTGCAGGATTGGTAGAACGCACAAACAGAGCTATTAAAGAAAGACTCAGAAAAACAATGGCAGAAACAGGGCAAAATTGGGTTTATTGCCTTCCATTAGTTTTGTTTTACATGAAGATAATCCGAACCAAAGGGGGGTTGTCTCCATTTGAAATCATGTATGGCAAACCATACTTGCGACCATTCAATCCTAGTGATGAAGAAGTGTGTTTAGCACATTACATGAGAAGGATGTTGACTAACAGAGATATTATTGCTGCTACTTTCCCCAGGGGGGTTCACAAGGAATTGTAGGTCAGTACTGTTGCACCTTTATACCTGCACATGATGCAGATGGAAGTGTCATTGCTTCAGCCATACGTAATCTGACTGCTTTGCAGACTGCTGGGGCTAAGGATAATGTTGATGACTCATCACACTGGATAAACTGGTTGTTTTCCTCATGGAGGAGTCTTGTCATAAACTTGGTGGTGATTATTGTAGTGATACTTTTGATCTTTTCATGTTTCATTCCTTGTACCTGTGATATGATGTTGAGACTTGTTCATGTGAATTTAGTGTTATATCACGAGGCCACCACTGGAGATGATGGGGAAACAACACCAGCTTAATGTTTTATGAGTACAAAGTATGACTGACATGCAGAAAACCAAAAGGAGATGTATGTTCATGATGCGAATTTGAAATGTACTGAGCTGCAAGAGTAATTAGATATGTCGATGAAGTTCAGAGAAGTTGTGTTATACTTATTTGAGATTTTTCACTTTATCCTGTTTTTGTTCTGTTTTAATATACGTCGTATTTGAAACCATTATGTTACTAATCACTATTTAGCTAGTATACCGTTTTACTGTATTGATTGTTGTTTGAGTGTTGATACCTTGTTTGCAGTTTCCCATTGAGGTACTAATACACATAGGTTAGGATGCTAGCACACATAGATCTCTAATACAAACATACACATATGTCTTTTACATGTAATAGGTTTTTAGTCATTTTTTATTGTTCTTTATTGAAGTTACATTTACATATAAGTATTAACTTATTAAATCACTGCTAATCTACTGACACATAGAACAACAAATACATACACTATTTCATCTCAATTTATAGTTAATCACCATCACTGGTTCAATTTTATGACTTAATTAGATGATTGATTTCTTTTTTGAAATAAAAGGTATTATCCTCACATGCTCCCCAGGAAATGAAACATTCCAGCGGCGCTCGGGAGTGGCAGCGAGGCCAATGGCGGACTTTCCTCATTAAAAAGCGAGTTAGGATCTTTTGCAATATAATGTTTTAGCATAAAATGCACCGGAACTTAGCGAGCTGCCCAATGAGGTTTTAGAAGCCATAGTGTTTCATCTCTGATGCTTTTTAAGCATCAAAGGGGGAAATGATAGTATATTTTCAGGTTTCATTGATTATTCTATATGATTTTAATGCTGTATTATTCTATTTTATATTATAACTGTATCTGGTGCATATAATGAGCCAATGTCTGATTCCCTGTGATTTTTTCATTGTCTCAGAGCTTGTAAAGACTGTCTGTTTTTCAGTGTAAGATTAGGTTGAGCAAGATTGTAAATAATGACGAAGGTTTCATTGTTTTATCATACCAAGCTGTACTGTACAGTATGCCTGAAGTTAGAGTGACTTAGGATGACCAGGTCATGTAAACATCATAGCAGAATGTTCATTGCTGACCATAGATTAGAAGCAGTCTCTTGGAGAGATGGCTCCAGCCAGTTTAGCTTAGATAAGGGACTGAGGTATAAGAAGCAACATCCTTGAACACATGTTAGGGAGTTGGTGCTGTGAAGCTCTGAGGCAAGTTTTGCTGTCACTGATTAACTCCTTTCTGATCAGAAAGAGAATAAATGGCTCAGAACTTGGAAAACTGCCTATTGATTATTGATTCAGTCTCAGTCAATTTATTTTTGATCTAACAAAAACCATTTTCCCCCAAATGTACATTTGTTTAGATGGATTGTAATTATCGGTAAGAGAATGATTAAGTTTTTCTTTAGATCATTTAAATGCAGGTGGTACTACACAGCAGTGAAACAGTGTTTGTACTCACTTTGTAGATTCAAAGATGGACTTTCAGCCCTTCAGTTCTTGACTGCACTACAGCAACAGCCTACTTTGCTGGCCCCTGTTCTGTGCCACTCTGAAAAGCGACTCACTGGCTTTGAACTTGAGCGACTCTTCACACCTGACCTCAGTCCTTCAGGGAGTAACAGGAGACTAAAAGAGAGTTGAACCTTGGCCTACTGAGCAGACTATCTCCTTGACTGAAATTTTTTTGTAACTAGTTGGAAACCACATTACCATGGTGTATGGATCTGAATATTTTTTTTCTTTGCAGAGGGCCAGGCTGCTGTGTCTGAAGGATGTTTTGATGTTTGACACTGGGCTGACTTCATTTCCCCCATCTGGCTTGGAACCATCGCCACGAATACAGTTCCTGAATGACTCTCCATTCCCAATGGCAAATACATGTTCAAACACATTGAAATTTCCACTCCTAGATTCATACAGTGTGTTTAAGTTACAGATGGACTTTGGAATTCAAAACAGTCCAGGATTCGGCTGTTTCTAAGCCATGTGACTGAATGACATCTAGAGCTCAGACTCTGAAAATGTTTTTTCTTTGTTGCTGTTGATAAAGGCACACCTAAAGGTGCAGCTGCGTAATACAAATATGCAATAAAAGCTCATTACTTTTTTTTCCACAATATCTTTATTGAACCTTTTTTTTTTAACAAACATGATACAAACAATCAAACACTAACACTAAAGTACTACAAAAAAAAATGCACTAAAAACACCAACAACCACCAACAAAATCAAATCTTCAACAATGCTCCTCTGTTTAGTCTAGACAATCCAATACATAAGTATACATATGTTCACCAGTTTGGAATTTACAAGGTCCACACACATCATTCACCTTCTTCTTCAAGAGTTATGTTTAAATTTTTTACATAATCAATAAAAGGTCTCCATATATTCTCAAACACAATTTCCTTTGATTTCAGTATATATGTTATTCTTTCTAATGGAAGGTTTGTTAACATCTGTCTTAACCACTGAGTCACATCTGGTCTATGAGTCTTTTTCCATAATAGTGCAATACATTTTTTGGCATTAAGCAAACTGAGGTCTATGAATGTTCTTTCACTTTTATTAAAATTATGCTTTTCTGGGTACAGACCCAACAAAAACAGTTTAGGATTCAATATGATTTGTTTTGAGATTATTTTTTCAATTGTTACCCTCACCTCTTCCCAAAACATTCTTATTAATCTACATTCCCATACACAATGAAATAGGGTTCCTTTACTTTCCATGCATTTTGTGCATGTATCTGGTATATTTTTGTTATATCTATTTAACTCCTCCGGTGTAACATACAGCCGCATTAACCATTTGAAATGTATCAATTTAAGGCGTACATTTATTGATTTGGTTTGAGCTTCTGTACAAGCCAATTCCCATTGTTCCTCTGAAATTTCAGTTTGCAGATCTTCTTTCCAGTAGTTTAATCTTTTCAGTGAATTTTCACTTGAAGATAGTGTCAATGAGTTATAAAACTCTGAAATAATACCCTTTCTTTTACTATCTTTCATCATCATTTTTTCCAAGGATGAATAAATAGGTCGAGTGAGAGCTTTATTTTGATTTGATCGAATAAAGTTTCTAAGTTGAAGATATTTAAAAAAAATGTGTTCTATTGAGATTAAATTTGATCCTCAGCTCTTCAAAAGACATTATGTTATCTGCACATGGAAAATATAAATCCTGAATCTTTTGTATCCCTTTTAAATTCCACACTTTAAATACAGCGTCCGCTCTCCCTGGTTTAAAATATTGATTACCCCATATTGGACTAAATTGTGACAATAACTGTGGTTCTTTTAAATAGTTTTTAGCTTCACACCATATTTTGATCATATGCTTTACAAATGGATTTTTAACTTGTTTTTGTAATTTTTTTTGCCGTATCTGAGTATATGAATATGGGAAGAGGTAAAGGTAAATTGTATGATTCCATTTCAGTCCAGTGAGGGAGATCATTTGATGAAAAATAATATGTCATAGACCTCAGTTGTGCCGACCAATAATACAACATAAAATTTGGACATTTCAGACCTCCACGATCAAATGGTAAATATAATAAAGACAGACGTAATCTAGCCCTCCTGTTGTTCCATATAAATTCCACTAACTTTTTTTTTATTCTTGAGAATAAATCTAAAGGTGGTGATAAGGGAATGTATTGAAATAAATAAAGTATTTTAGGTAAAATATTACTTTTAAGTATATTGATTCTCCCGATCATCGACATTGGTAGTGACATCCATCTCTGAGTTAACTCATTGATATCTGACATTAAGGCTTCATAGTTGACACTGGCGACTGATTCTAGCTTAGGCACAATTTGGATTCCTAAATATTTAAACTGATTTACAACACTGAATTGATTTACCTCAGGGGCTGGGTAATTTCTCTGGGTCTCATTTAGCATTAATATTGAAGATTTAGTTTTATTTATTTTATATCCTGATATTTCCCCAAAATTCTTTATTAAATTCAACAAGGTTGGAATTGATTTTTTTTAGATTCGACATAAACAAAATTATGTCATCGGCGTACAGGGAGATTTTATGTTCTGTTGGTCCAACTTTAATTCCATATATTTGTGAATGTAAACGTATCGCTATCGCTAAAGGTTCAATTGCCATAGTAAACAGTAAAGGTGAAAGTGGACAGCCTTGTCGACATCCTCTATTGATTTTTATTGGTTTTGAAATATTGTTATTTGTTAGGATTTCTGCTGTAGCATTATTGTATATTATTTGAACCCATTTTATGAAATTATTTCCAAGTCCAAACCTTTGTAGGACTTCAAAAAGAAAGGGCCATTCAACTCTATCAAAGGCCTTTTCGGCGTCCAGTGATAGGAGAGCTGTATCCGGTGCTTCTTTATTAAAATAAATAATATTAAATAGTCTTCTTACATTATGGAAGCCTTGTCTACCCTTTATAAAGCCATTCTGATCTCGATTAATAATATTTGGTAAAATTTCTTGTATTCGTCTTGCTAAAATTTTACAGATTATCTTAAGGTCGGCGTTTAATAGGCTTATTGGCCTCATATTTTCACATTTATTAGAGGGCTTACCTGGTTTTGGCAGCAGTATAATTAAGGCATTATTTATGTATGATGGTAAATTATTATTTTGAAATGCTTCTAAAACCATTTCCAAAAAGGTTTTATTAATTTATTCTTAAATTTTTTATAAAGGTCAACTGGAAGACCATCTGGTCCTGCACTTTTTCCTGATTTCATATTATCAATGGCTAGCCCAACTTCTTCTTGACTAATTTTAGACTCCAATATCTCCCTGTTTTCATTTGGAATACACGGTATAGATAGTTCGTTCAAAAACCCATTTAGTTTTGTTAAATCAAATTCATTTTTGGTATCATATAATTTTTCATAGTAATCTCTAAAGGCTCTGTTAATTTCTAAAGGATCTATAACTACCTGTCCATTACTTATAATACTGGTAATTGGTGTTTTAATTTCTAATTGTTTAATCTGCCATGCCAATAATTTTCCTGATTTTTCACCTTGTTCATAAAAAGATTGTTTCAATCTTAGAAGACTCGAGGCAGCTCTATTCGCTGATTTTTTGTCGTATTCAGCTCTCAAAATCAGTAATTCATTCTCCAACCTTGGGTCACTTCCTGCATACACTTTTTCCTGAAGACTTTTTATTTTATGTTCCAATTTAGCTCTCTCCTCTCGAGTCTTCTTAGATTTTGATCCTGTATAACTAATAATATGTCCCCTAATAAAAGCTTTGAAAGCCTCCCACTTTACACATGCTGATGTTTGTGTAGTATTGATGTCAAAGAACTCGTCTATCTGTTTTTCTATATACTTGACAAATTCCTCATCCTGAAGCCATTTATGCTGAAATTGCCATCTACCTGATTCCTTTGTCAATTTTTTATCTACATATATTAGACAACAGGGTGCATGATCAGAGATCACGATGTTATCATAAAAGCAGTTTTGAATTTTGGACCTTAATTCTGTGGAAATCAAAAAATAATCAATACGTGAGAATGTCTTGTAGGTACTGGAATAACAAGAATAGGCTTTAACTTGTGGTTTCATTTCTCTCTATATATCTAACAATCTCAATTCTTTCATAAAATGATTAATAGTCATCCTACATCCATTGTGCGTACAATCCAGTCCTGTTGATCTATCTATACCTGGATTCAATGTACAATTAAAATCCCCTGCTATTATATGTTGCCCTGTAAGTGATGATAAGATAAGAAATAAATTAGCAAAGAACTTTTGATCATCTATATTGGGACCATATAAGTTCACAAGATTTATATTTTCTAATAGCAAAGAACCTTGAATGATTACATATCTTCCAAATTTGTCTCCAATTACATTTTTCACTTGAAAAGGAACTGATTTATGTATGAGAGTCATAACTCCCCTGGCCCGGGATGAGAATGATGAGGTGAAGACACTTCCTTGCCATCTACTCCTAATTCTTTTTATATCCTCCTCTATTAAATGAGTTTCTTGTAAAAACACAATTTTTGAACCCATGTCTTTTATTTTATTCATAACTTGTTTAAGTTTTTTTAAATTTTGTAGACCTCTGCAATTCCATGAAGTTAAATTAAGATTAATACTTTGGTTTATGATCAATAGAGAGTTTGGGATTACCTTGCAGTGTAAACATGCTCATACAGAGAAGCAAAAACATGAGTGGTTGAACATTCATCCTGCAAACTACACACAAACAAATTTCCCCTTCCCACACTTGTGGCAAACCCCCCAAAATCAAAAGAAAAATTCCGTCTCCCGATATAGCCATCGACCGCTCCACACCCACGGGGAACAGCCTAAGCCACTCCTTCTTCATCCTCCCAATCACCCTAACTCTACTGCTTTTAATGATGTAACATTAACTCTCCTCTGTAGTTTTCCAACTTAACTCCAAAATTTTTAACAACTTTGTATATCATAGTTTTTTTTGTTTGTTTTGTTTTTTGTTTTTTTTTATATATAATACAATCTATATTTTGTAAACTTACTATTTACTTCAAGTCAGTCAGATGCCTGTGCAAATGCTTAATTATTCTACCTTATATTTTGTTCATGCTTAGCTCCCACCAGTCTCTTCTTCTTCTTTGATCTTCTTGATGAACTCCTGCGCCTCCTCTGGGGTCTTGAAGATGTGGGTTCTGCCCTCATACGTGGTCAGCAGTCTCCCAGGATAGATTACACCATGACGAATCCCAAGGTTGCGCAGCTCCTTACGTATGGGATCAAACTGCTTCCTCAATTGTTGGATTCCTGTGGCCAAATCTGGGTAGAACCGCACCTGCTGATCCTGGTGTTTAATCTCTCCTTTAGCTCGTGCAGCATTGAAGATCTTCATCCTGTCTCTGTTGCTAAGAAACTTCATAATTAAGGTCCTCGGCGGTCCCTTATCTCTCCGTGGGCCAATACGATATGCATTTTCCAGAACCACTGCTGAATGCAACTCCTCGCTGCCCAGCACCTCCAGAATCCACTTTTCCAGAAAGGAACATACGTCCCGACCTTCTGATTCTTCTGGAAGACCCACCAGCCTCAAGTTATTCTGTCTCGACCGAGATTCCAAATCCAAAATATTATCTTCCAGACATTTATTTTTTTTTTCCAAAGTGCGCACCTTTAATTGAAGATGGGTGACGTCATCTTCAGCACTAGCGAGACGGAGCTCCATCTGCGCCGTTCGTTCTACACAGTCACCCAATTCCTTTCTCATTCCTTCCAACGCTGTCATAATCCCATCAAATCTAGAGGAAAAGTCCGCTCTCATTGAACTCATGGCAGCCATCAGCGCATCTGCGCCGCTCCCTGCAGACATCGCACCGTTGCCAGCCTCCTCCGCCATATATGGAGTTTTATTTGCTGCGTCACAGACCTGAAAGTCCGTTAATTTGGACTGTTTCGGCGGCTCGCTTTTTCCTCTACCTGGTTTTCCAGCCTTAGGCTTCGCCGATATATCCTCGCCCAAACGCTGGGATGCGTTCTGTCCCAAATGAGAGAGTTATTTGCCGTTTTTTTTTCTCCAGGAGCAGAGCAGAGTGAGACACGTCCGTCTTACGTGGCAGCCATAACCGGAAGTCAAAAGCTCATTACTTTACTTTTTTTATTCATTATTTCCCAGTTTAAAAATAATGAAGCTGTGGGTAACAGACTCAGACACTGATGTTCAGACAGACGATGTTCCACCTTTACAATAAACCTTTTTGATCAATTTCAATTCACAGCAGAGCAATTTCTTTGAGTTTCAGATACAGTTTTCTGAAACTCTGAAACTCAATTTCTTTGAGTTTCAGAGCCAGTATGACTGGCGCCTAGCGGCTGCCCCGGCCTTGGATGCGCTCTGCAGAGCGTGCCCAAATGCCAAGTCACGTTTCGTTACCTTGTATTCATACATGTGTAATGACAATAAAGTTGAATCTCAATCTCAATCTCAATCTCAATACAGTTCAGATGCAGACTGCCAGTCCTCTGGCTTCTGTAATTGACTGTACTCCATGGCAAAGTCCAAATACTCCTGCATATTTGGGTCCCCACAAGGACTTACTGACAGGTGAGCCCCAGGAAAGGCATCCAATTCAGCCGGTTCAATTTTAAACCCACAGTCTCTGGAGCCAAACCTATGTCAACCAGAAGACATAATTGTATTTATTTAAATTTAAGCTAAAAATAAAATGAATATTAATCTGTCATCCAATGTATTACCTGTGTGGTAAGTAGTAGGGTTCATTGGGCTCTCCTCCTGGACATGATGCTGCTCTGGATGGATGAATCCTGTCACTGTTCCACAGTCTCACTCACTCATCCAAGTCCTGAACAACATCACCAAAGCAATATTTCAATAGGCACTGATGCTTGTGACTCCCATTGACGTGTCCGGCATCTCTAAGGGCTGCAAACAGCTCCATCCACAACTGACACCTATAGAGATGTTTTGTTTGTTTTTTTTTAGTTTTAAGCATATTGTAGAAGAGCTTGAAACGATGAGGCGATTTGATATATAAACCAAAGTTTATTTATCAGCTCTCCTAACAAGTCTCATTCAGTGCAGAGGTGGCAGAAGGAAAAGAGGCCGAATATCTCCGGCTCACTGACTTTATACTTGCACATAACAAAAGACATGCATAACAAAGGCTGACATCCCTCATTATCTTAATCCCCCCATTGTCTTGGTATTTCCTCTCCTCGCCCAGGGGGTGAGGGTAGCTCCTCCGGTCTCCACCACAGTGTCTGGGAACGTCTTTGTTCTTCACTTGGCGGTTGAGAGCCTTTGTCCTTTCAGAGGTGTGAAGTTGCTTTACATATGTAATTACCAAACATTTCCACATGCTTCAACATATGTAGGTTATGGAATATATGCTTAATATAGCCCACAGCCCCCCCCAAACGACTAAGAAAGGACAATAGAAAGGTTCACAGTCTAAGATAATTACTATGACATACTAAGTGTTACATCTCTTGCCACAGAAGAAACTTTCCAGCAGCCATGCTCCTAAGAGAGTTCAGTGTTAATCATAACAGCATAGTAAAATCATAAGTCGGTCCTAAACTGTTGCAGCACAATTAGTGAACAATTGTGGAGTGGTTTGCATCAGTCCCTGTGCTGTCTGGGTTTTAATCTTCTCCCAAAACTGCTGTGGGTTCGTTTAGGCGTCCTGCTGGGACCTTCTTGTGAGGAATCTGCAGCGTGGGAAGGAGAGTGGTTAATTGTTCCCTGCGGGGGGGCTGAGTCTTTTCTCTTGGGGGGTCTACCCCGCCGAGGTGCTCTCGCCAACTGTGCAGGCTTGTCTTTCAACAAGAAGGCAGGTTTAAGTCTGTCAATGCTGACTGTTTCTTTTCTATCCCCAAAATCAAGCACAAAGTGTTTATCACCATGTTCCAGCACTCTGAATGGCCCATCGTATGCTGGGCGGAAAGTTGGTTTTAAAGCTTCATGCCTAACAAAAACGAACTCGGCGTTTTTTAAAGCTTGAGGGACAAAAACCCGTGGAAAGGAGTGATGAGCTGGACCGGGGAGAGAGTCCGGTCCGTTGCTGCCTAAAAACCTTGGGACTGGAAGATGCCCTGGCTCTGGGTTCTCTGGTAAAAATTCACCTGGGAGCCTGAGAGGTTGTGCAAAAACTAATTCTGCCGGAGAGGCGTCTAGATCCTCTTTAGGCGCAGCATGCAACCCCAATAAAACCCAGGGAAGTTTATTTACCCAATTTGTATCCGTTAGTGAGGCTCTGAGGGCAGCCTTTAAAGACCTGTGAAAACGCTCGCATAACCCATTAGCCTGAGGGTGATAAGCGGTGGTGCGGTGAATTGTTGCCCCTAAGCTGCTGGACATGGCTGACCAAAGCTCTGAGACAAATTCAGGCCCCCTATCGGACGTGATGTCGGATGGGACGCCGAAACGTGCTACCCAGTTTGTCAAAAAAACGCGAGCGACTTCCTCCGCTGTGGTTGCCGCTAGAGGGACTGCCTCTGGCCAGCGTGTGGTGCGGTCTATCATTGTTAACAGGTGTGTGAAACCTTGGGAGGAAGGTAGTGGCCCCACGAGGTCGACATGAACGTGGTCGAACCTTCTAGCAGGGATTGGAAAAGGCTCCAGAGGGGCTTTTGTGTGTCTGTGTATTTTGGCGCGCTGACAAGAAATACAAGTTTTTGCCCATTCTTTTACGTTTTTGCGCAGGCCTGGCCACACAAACTTTTCGGCGACCATTTTAACCGAGGCACGCATACCTGGGTGCGCGAGGGAGTGAATTGCGTCGAAAATACGGCGGCACCATGTAGCTGGTACTAACGGGCGAGGTCGGCCGGTTGAAACATCGCATATTAGGGGGGGCACGCCGTCGCGTAAACCCTTTTTCTCCAGCCTTAACCCTGTTGGTCCAGACAGGAGTGCGCGCACGTCCGCGTCACTGCTTTGTTCCTCTGCCATGGCTGCATAATCTATCCCTGCATGGATAGGTGCTGCGTATGTGTCTGCGTTAGTGAAGAGTTCTGCTGCTGAGGCAGTATAATCTGTCTCCTCGCGCTCTGGTGATGTCACAGCGCGAGAGAGGCAGTCTGCTACCACGTTAAGTTTGCCTGCCACGTGTCGAATGTCTGTGGTGAACTCTGAAATCGCAGCCAGCTGTCTTTGTTGCCTGCCTGACCATGGTTCTGAAATTTTAGCCATAGCAAAGGTGAGCGGTTTATGGTCTACAAAAGCCGTGAAACTCCGCCCTTCTAACCAGAACTGGAAGTGGCGGATGGATAAATGAAGCGCTAGCAGCTCCCTGTCAAAAGTGCTGTATTTACGCTCAGTTTGGTTTAGCGATTTGCTAAAGAATGCTAAAGGTTGCCAGATCCCGCTGACATGTTGTTCTACAACTGCCCCTATAGCCAGGTCTGAAGCGTCTGTGGTTAGCACGATGCGGGCTGAGGGATCTGGGTGAACTAACAATGTGGCGTTAGCTAGAGCGCTCTTTACTTCCGCGAAGGCGCGTTCGCGCTCCGGGGTCCATTCGACCGCGTTGGAAGCTTTCTTTTTTCTGAGCGCGTCATATAGGGGCTGCATGAGCTGGGCTGCGTGGGGGAGGAAACGGTTGTAAAAATTAACCATTCCTAAAAATTCTTGTAGCGATTTGACCGTCTGTGGCCGTGGGAAACTTTTTATCGCGTGAACTTTGGAAGTGGAACTGCCCCCTTCGGAGAAACTTTGTGTCCTAAAAAATCAATTTGTGACACGCCGAATTTGCATTTGGCTGGATTGATTATTAGCCCGTGCTCTTCTAGTCTCTGAAATACCGTAGTGAGGTGCTGCTCGCGTTCTTCCTCAGACGAGCTGGCTACCAGCATGTCGTTGAGGTAGACGAAGACAAAAGGAAGGTCGCGTAAGACCGCGTCCATCATTCGTTGAAAAGTTTGAGCAGCGCCTTTGAGGCCGAAAGGCATTCGTAGAAATTCGAAAAGGCCGAAAGGGGTTATTACAGCTGTTTTAGGAATGTCCTCCGCTCGGACTGGGACTTGATGATAACCGCGGACCAAGTCTATTTTTGAAAAAATGCGCGCACCCGCCAGATGTAGTGAAAAATCTTGAATGTGAGGTATTGGGAAGCGGTCATGCGCTGTAGCATTGTTTAATCTGCGGTAATCTCCGCACAGTCTCCAAGAACCGTCGGATTTCGGAACCATGTGAAGTGGTGAGGCCTAAGGGCTCTTCGAGCGTCTAACAATGCCCAATTTTTCAAGGGTCATAAACTCGTCCCGTGCTATGTTGAGCTTGGCCGCGTCTAAGTGGCGAGCTTTGGCAAATACGGGTGGGCCCGTTGTGGGGATGAAGTGTTCAACCCCGTGTTTAGCCACAGTGGCTGAGAATTTGGGAATTGTGAGTGCTGGAAATTGGGTGACGAGTTGCTCAAACTTACCTCCTGCCGTGGTGACGTTAGCCTGCACAGGTGGTGGGGAAACTCGAGCCGAGCATGGAATAGAAGCAAATGACAGTGCATTAACCAAGCGCCTATTTGCTAGATCCACTAATAACCCATGTGCACACAAAAAATCTGCGCCTAACAAGTTAAAACTCACCGCCGCTACAACAAATGCCCATCTGTAGTTGCGGCCGTGGATGTGGAGGTGCAGGCTCTTTTCACCGAAAGTGTCGATGTTAGAGCCGTTGGCTGCCACCACTCCGTTG
Source organism: Pholidichthys leucotaenia (assembly GCA_020510985.1). Taxonomy (NCBI): domain Eukaryota; kingdom Metazoa; phylum Chordata; class Actinopteri; order Cichliformes; family Pholidichthyidae; genus Pholidichthys; species Pholidichthys leucotaenia. The sequence continues at coordinate 299,663,976 of CM035840.1, forward strand.
CCCCGGGTGCCCGTGGCTCGATCTGCGTGGGAGGGCGTGACGAAACTCAGCTGCACTCCTGTGTCGATGAGGAACTGTTTGCCGGTGTATCCATCCGTCACATACAACAGCTTATTCTTCTCGCCGAGAACCGCTGCCGTTAATGGCTCTCGGCTTTTGGCGTTTCCCGAAATCGTAAATCTGCAGGGGGGAACGCATTTGCGGGCCTTCTTGGCGAAACGGTGGTGATAATAACAGACGTCGCTCTGTCTGTTGCGTTTTGGCCGTGTCGCTGTCACCGCGGGCTGGATCTGCTCAGTGGGTTGTGGCTCTTCGTGGTTCTGGGCATCAGCGTTGAGGTCTGCGGATGCTGCTGTGGGTGTCAGCTCCTTGCAGGCGTTGACGAGCCGATGAGCTTCATTGGCCAGCGCGCGGAAGTCTTGGTGGTTGTTGCATCTCATGTTGGCGAGCGTCCCTCTCATGTGTGGCGGCAGCGTGCTGAGGAATATGAATTGGAAGAGGAAGTTGTCATTGTCCTCTTCTTTCAGCTGTAGCAAATCCTCCATGAGGGCTTTAGGTTTGCACCCTCTGTGGCCGTGCAGGATCTTCTCGGCTCTCTCTTCCGCTGAGGGGACGTAATTCGCCACGATGGTTGCTTTAAGAGTTTCATATTTGTCTTGGGCTGGTGGCCACCGGATCATGCTCTGCACACACTTCGAAGTGGCGGCGTCGAGTTTGGAGACGATATGGTAGAATTTGGTATCGTCAGCCGTGATGCCCGCCAGTGTAAACTGGGCTTCAGCTTGCTGAAACCACGAGGCGGGGTCTTCTTGCCAGAAGTCTGGCAGCTTGACAGCGACGGCATTAGTGTATACCATCACTGCTGTGTCCGCAGGGTGAGAGTGCCTTGCTTCGACTCTCACAGCGGTGCTGGTGCTCAGTTGAGCCCTCTCAATCCTTTCTGCCGGGGGGGACAGTCGTCCATCTGGTCGCTGGCGTCTGCCTGGGTCGCCAAGGATGAGTCGATTGCGGGGGAACGCCTCAGGTCCATACTCGCGTCAGGGGTCACCAGTGTAGAAGAGCTTGAAATGATGAGGCGATTTGATATATAAACCAAAGTTCATTTATCAGCTCTCCTAACAAGTCTCATTCAGTGCAGAGGTGGCAGAAGGAAAAGAGGCCAAATATCTCCGGCTCACTGACTTTATACTTGCACATAACAAAAGACATGCATAACAAAGGCTGACATCCCTCATTATCTTAATCCCTCCATTGTCTTGGTATTTCCTCTCCTCGCCCAGGGGGTGAGGGTAGCTCCTCCGGTCTCCACCGCAGTGTCTGGGAACGTCTTTGTTCTTCACTTGGCGGTTGAGAGCCTTTGTCCTTTCAGAGGTGTGAAGTTGCTTTACATATGTAATTACCAAACATTTCCACATGCTTCAACATATGTAGGTTATGGAATATATGCTTAATATAGCCCACAATATACACGTTTGAAGAATGACATCAAAGGTTACGCATAATCAATAAGCAATTTTTTTGGGGGGGGGGCATTCACCAATTTAGGGTACAAATGTATACATGTAAATTGGGTACAAATTTGCAAGAATAAAGGTACATAATATGATAAAAGATGCCAATTTAAAATTGAAAAAGTCACAGATTACAACTAGAAAAGCACTCTGAGAGCGCAGACCTCCGCCAAGCGCCACAATTCCCCCCATACAGTGTTTGTGTTTACGTTTTCAGATTCCTTGACCATGAAAACATATTGACTAGCAATTGGATTCACAATGATAGGATTAGTGGTTCAGTAGTTATTGACGAAAATGGCATTTTCCGTAATGGCGGTTTTCTTCTGGACAGTGATCCGGATCACCACCAAAATCTAATCATCTGTAGGATACTCCATTTCTGACAATCTGTGAAAATTTCATGAAAATCCGTCCATAACTTTTTGAGTTATCTTGCTAACAAACAAACAGACAGACAGACAAACCAACGCCGATGAAAACATAACGTCCTTGGCGGAGGTAATAATTAGTTACACAATAAAAATTTATCCAGATGAGCACTGCAAATTTATGAAGAAAAATGGTGAAAGTTTACAGGAAAAAACTGCAAGTTTACACAAAAAAATTGCACATTTACAAGAAAAAAAAATAAATGAGAAAAATGTTGCAAATTTGAGAAAAGTCACAAATTTATAAGAACAAATTTGCAGATTTATGAGAAAAAATGTACAAATTTATGAGAAAAGAAAAATTGCATTTGGAGATTTATAACGGGAAAAACTGGAAATCAGTGTCAGAAAGTTTTTTGCAGTTCTGCTTAGTCAATCAAAGTAAAGTTATTCTGTTATGTAACATGATATAGTAAAGTTGATGATATTGGGGGGACAATTTTCTTTTTTCCAGGTTGGGAGGGGCAATGTTCTCCCTGTACAGGTTAACAAGAGGAACCCCTCATATCACCTTCTGCTCATAATTATTAAATTACTTTATGAAGCCCACTTACGCCGGTGGTTGTGGATGAGCCATCCATGTGGCTGGACGCTCCACAGTAGCGGTCACTGTGGTGGTGGAGGAGGGGACACTGGTCTGCAGCCATGATCCCGTTCTCTGTGCCGCAATCAGTCCTCAGTCTCATGGGGATGACACTGAGGTTTCCCACACATGACAGGAAATAGTGAGCGATCATTGAAGGGTTATTATTTGTTGGTCCACATGCAAGCCACAGTACTTTACGTGAAAATCCATCTATGCCTCCTGAAAGAGCCAAACCAAATGGCTTCACTTTATCACAGCCATCTGTGTGCCACATATAGTTCAGTCCCATGGAGTGGAAGGTTCTTCTCATAAACCTTCTGCGTGCTCTCCTCTTGCACCGTTGAGGATTAAGCTGCTGGAGCAAATTCATTACATCATCCCTTTTCACTCGCAAATTGTACTTTTGTTTGAGTACCTGACACATCGTGCGGTAGCCCAACAGTTATCCATGTCCATGAAGTTCCAATCAGATGGCCAGGAGTAATCCTTTCTGCAATATAACCCGGCTTCATTCAGTTTGCTTTTCAGAGACCTCAAGCTGATGTGTACACCGTGGAAACATGACATCATGTCTACGATTACAACGTATGAGTGGCCGTCATTAAAATATTGTCTGCACTGCTGCAGTAAACCTGGGCCTTTCCGTCTCAACCACGTCACATAAACATTGTAGAGAATGACCACACCAAGAACAAAACCTCGTTAACTGGCTCATATGTTGTCCACAAAACGGGCAAAACGACTCGGTCACTGTCCATTATTCACCATAAATGACAGCTCATGTTATCACTTCCGGGTTAACCTCTTGTACGCTCCCCTTCCGGTTGTCATTACTTGTAAATTTGTTTCAGGATTTGTAAATTTGTTTCGCCACTTGTAAATTTGTATCGGCATTTGTAAAAGCGTTTTGCCACTTGTTAATTTGTTTTCTGAAATGTAAATTTGTTTCGGGACTTGTAAATTTGTTTTTGTAAATGTAATTTTGTTTTATGATATGTAAAAATGTTTTCCAAATTGTAAATTTGTCTCAAAGTTTGTAAATGTGTTTTGCACTTCCCAGCCACCATAGCACGCGGTCACCCACTGCTGCGTTTCAACCGAAAAAGCAAAAGAAGATGCTAAGACCCGCAGAGCGCATGTGCTGTGCAGGGCGAAAAAAATTCACCTTTCCAGGTTAGGAGAATCACAACAAGTTCCAACTGCACATTCCAATGTCCACCCATCTACTTCAAATCAATAGGGTGGACAAACTATACAGACTGCAGCGAGGAAAAAGACACAAGCGCAAAAACTAGTGATGGGACGGCAGACTCCGGAGCTTCGAGGGGTGCTCCGAGCTTATCCAGGAAATATTTGGCGAAGTACGTTTTGAGGCGTGTATTGTGACGTATGTGTTGACGTCGTACCACGTGACTGGGTCAGGAAGCCATTCATGATTTTGCACGCAACACGAAATAAAATGGGCAGCGATACACAATGGAAATCCCCGTCCCTCATATTTTGTGTTGTCGATGTTTGACTGTGTAAGGGATTTGTCACATCCAATTTTCAGATGGAGCCAGCACCAAAAACATGGACTTCTCCCATTTGGGAACATTTTGAGTGCATTTCTCCCATTGATGTATTTTTCACAAATACTATTTATTGTGACTGAGGTGATAGCTTAGCGCTAAAGCATCTGCTCTTCAAGTGGGAGACTTGGGTTGTAATCCCAGCTGTCAGTCTTGTAATTTTATTTTTATTTGCTAGGTGAAGTGACTGTTGTGTGTCAAAGAGCTTGGATCATTATGCTGAGGCACTATTGTTCCCTAAATGACAATAAGGACAGAGATAAATGTACTGGGAGAGACAGAAATGTGTCTAGCATACACTGTACAAATTTGTAGTAGCCTTCCTTTGCACATCTGTATCCTCTGCCCTCAGAGAGTATTCTCCAAAGCTGGAGAAATAATCTCGAAAAAAAAGAAATTGCCTTAGTCCACACACTGATGAAAAGTTACTATTTCTTAATAAAAATGGATAAGTACCACAAACACATTCACTGTAGTCACCCGAGTTTTAATATTTCTTTTTCCCTTATAATCATTGATATTTCTTAAAAGACAGTACATTTATTGAAATTGAAAAAATACACATTAAACCAATAACACCCTTGTAAAAATCAGCATGCTGCATGCTTTTTGTTGACTACATGGCCTAGTAGAGCAAATGAAGTTTCACATGAGGCTTCGTCAATATGAACCATTTTGATGGAAAGGCTCAAGTCTTCAAGAAAGCCTTAGCTGGCCATTACTACATGGTAGCCTAGAGGTAAAATATCTGGCAGACCTGGGTTTCAAGTCCCAGTGGGGTTTTTCTTGTAATTTATTTTTTTTTCCACAATATTTTTTATTGAACCTTTTTTTTACAAACATGGCACAAACAATCAAACACTAACACTAAAGTAATTTAAAAATTTAAAAAAAAACCAACACTAACTACAAAAAAAAAGTACTAAAAACACCAACAACCATTAACAAAGGCAAGTCAACAACAATGCTCCTCTGTTTAGTCTAGGTAATCTATTACATAAGAATACATAATACAGTGATCCCTCACTACTTCGCGCCTCACCTTTCGTGCCCTCAGTGCATCGTGGATTTTTCAAAAATATTCATCAAAAATTCAAAATTGAGAAAAAAGTTGCCCGGGTGCTAGCAGAAGGCAGGGAGACTACACGGAGAGCCGGCACAACTCAAAATCCACCTCTCTGATTCGCTGGCCAGCATCCCCCCACCCCCAAGAGATTTTGTTCTCGTGTTGGCTCGGCTCAGGAATCTCACAAGCTGATTGGCCAAGACGTCGCTGCTGCCTCTACACCTCCTCCTGCTGCCTCTACGCCTTCCCGTCGAGAGAGAGAGTGAGAGAATGAACGTACGTATTATTTATATTATTTATACATTATTTTATGTATATTATTTATATTATTAATATTTTATTTACATGTTTCAAACTATTCTTTAATGTTCTAATGATAACATATGCATTTATAGGGTTAATATACACTTATTGATATTATATATACACAAAAAAAATGTATGTAAAAAATGGGGGGGTGACGCTACTTCGCGGTTTTTCACTTTTCGCGGTCGGTTCTGGACCTCATTAACCGCGATAAGTGAGGGATCACTGTATACATTCACCAGTTTGGAATTTGCAAGGTCCACACATATCATTCACCTTCTTCTTCAGAAGTTATGTTTAATTTCTTTACAAAATCAATGAAAGGTCTCCATATATTCTCAAACACATTTTCCTTTGATTTCAGTATGTACACTACCGTTCAAAAGTTTGGGGTCACTTAGAAATTTCCTTATTTTTGAAAGAAAAGCACTTTTTTTCAATGAAGATAACTTTAAACTAATCAGAAATACACTCTATACATTGCTAATGTGGTAAATGACTATTCTAGCTGCAAATGTCTGGTTTTTGGTGCAATATCTACATAGGTGTATAGAGGCCCATTTCCAGCAACTATCACTCCAGTGTTCTGATGGTACAATGTGTTTGCTCATTGCGTCAGAAGGCTAATGGATGATTAGAAAACCCTTGTGCAATCATGTTAGGTCTGCAATGCTGTAATTGCTGCAAATGGAGGATTCTTTGACGAAAGCAAAGTTTGAAGGAAAAAATTATTATTTCAAATATAAATCATTATTTCTAACCTTGTCAATGTCTTGACTATATTTTCTATTCATTTTACAACTCATGGTGGTAAATAAGTGTGACTTTTCATGGAAAACACAAAATAATTGTCTGGGTGACCCCAAACTTTTGAACGGTAGTGTATGTTATTCTTTCTAGTGGAAGGTTTGTTAACATCTGTCTTAACCACTGAGTCACATCTGGTCTATGAGTCTTTTTCCACAATAGTGCAATACATTTTTTGGCATTAAGCAAACCGAGGTCTATGAATGCTCTTTCACTCTTATTAAAGTTATGTTTTTCTGGATACAGACCCAACAAAAACAGTTTAGGGTTCAATGTGAATTGTTTTGAAATTATTTTTTCAATTGTTACCCTCACCTCTTCCCAAAACATTCTGATTTTTCTACATTCCCATAAACAGTGAAACAGGGTTCCTTTACTTTCCATACATTTTGTGCATGTATCTGGTATGTTTTTGTTATATCTATTTAACTCCACTGGTGTAACATACATCCACATTAACCATTTAAAATGTATCAGTTTAAGAAGTACATTTATTGATTTGATTTCTTGTAATTTATTTTTATTTGCAAGGTGAAGTGTCTGCTGTGTTTCAAAAAGCTTGGATACAACAATAACACATCATTATGCTGAGGCACTATTGTGCCCTGCATGACAATAAGGACAGAGATGAATGTACTGGGAAAGACAGTATAAGACTGTTGAAAAGTTATTATTTCTTAAAAAAATGAATAAGTAGCACAAGCACATTCACTGTAGTCACCACGGTTGTATTATTTTTTTTGCCTTATGATCATTGATATTTTCTTAAAAGACAGTGCATTTATTGAAATGGAAAAAAAAAAACACATTAAACCAATAATACCCTTGTAAAAATCTGGATGTTGTATACATTTTGTCCACTAGATGGACTGGTAGAGAAAATGAAGTTTCACATGAGGTCTTGTCTATATGGCTACGGTCACACTGCAGGTCTTGATGCGCAATTCCGATTTTTTGCTGAGATCCAATTTTTTTGTGTGGGCATTCACATTATAATTTAAATGCGACCCCCATCAGACTGGAGTATGAATGGTCTCCAGCTATGAAGTGACTCACATGCACAGAAGAAAACACAACGTCAGACACAGCGCTGTGTTTGAGGAAGTTAAATATGAGCACCGAACGATAGAGGGGACAGAACTTCTTCGCCTTTGATGTAGCGCAGCAAAATAAATGTTAAAAAAACATTCTGAAATGTTTATGCACAAAATAAATGAGGCCACCTTCATTCCTCTACATGCCAGATGACCACTTTTTTTTTTTTTATAAATGTGCCGTTACTGTGCACATGTAATGTCTATGGCTTCAGCCCTGAACCCCTCCCCCCGCCCTGCAATTTTGAAGTTATTGTGCAGTCTGACCCGACAAAAATTACAATCCAGTGATAAAGGGAAGGAGATTGATTAAAAAGAGAGTGCGGTGACCCACCACAATCTACATGGACATTCAATCCTCACACTCAGCTAGCCTGCACTAAGCAGAGGACAATTTGCATATGGACAGAGAGCCCCTAGGAGACAATCAGAACAATGGACTATTGTTATACATCCCCGGATTAAGGAGAGGAGGTCCGGGCGCCAGTTGGTCACACGATTGATATGTATTGACTGATATGTATATCAATATGCAAATGTGCCATGCATTCTCTCTCTTTGTATAACATGTATAAAAGAACTTGCTATACATGCCTCAATAGCACACACAGCGCACAGCACTACAGTGTGTCTCATGATGTTGGAGGAAAATAAAACTCTGCAACCTCTCAGCTCGTCGTACCTCGCCTGAACTTATTTGTTCCTCCACACTGGTGACCCTTGATGAAGAATGGAACATGAGGCAAACACCCTGGAGATGACCCCGACCGGGAAAGCCCCAGCACGCGTCATGGTGCGCCCGTCACTTGATCTCTTCCCTCCACACTGGTGACATGACGAGAGAGAATGACCGTCTGCTCCCTCTCACCACACTGGGGACACAGAGGACCAGAGAATGCCTGCAACCTCTTCATCCTCACCGGAGCGTGCGCTCCGGAGCGCAGCGCTGAGACCAAAACGCACCATGAATGACACGAGTGAACGAAAGAAGCAGCCTGACCGGGGACAATCATCGACGCCGACTGCGTTGATTTCCGCCAAGCTCCTTGAACCTGACTAACCTCACGACAGCAGACCTCCCGCGCACAGAAGCCCCGCACGCACACCGCAGGATTACGAGGACCGCGCAACTGCCAGTTATGTGGTCACTGCGCCAAGTGCGCACCACACACAGAGACGAACCGGCTCCATAGACTGATACATCGTCCCCCGCCGCTGCACATGCCCGAGAAAGATTGCCGATCACCACCCTTGGAATCTTCAGGGGTGCTCACGCACTTGAAGCATACGTGCAGCCCACACACAGGACTTTGTATGGGTTTCTCAGCCATGGCGCACAAGTGGAATTTAGCCGATTGCTTTCCCCAATGACTTTAGGGCTGCTCCCACACCTAAAGCCAAACCGCCTCACACCCTCACACAGCTGCAGTTGTTTCACAGCTGCTACGCATCCTGGGGAAATTTGGCCGCTCGCCTTCCCCACATCCTCGCTGGGTCGAGCCGCAAGAGGAGTCAGAGATCACCGCCAGGTTTAACGGGAAATTCCCTCACCATCGCGGATGATCCACACGCAATTTTTGTGCGGCCCAGACACTTTTGACGTCCCGGGCCGGTACTCATTTACTCTCACCCCCTCCCCCTCCTCCTCCACAGCGCTTTTCCCGCACCTCACTCCCTAAAGCTGGCCGAGCGCCGTCTTGTTCCATTACGCACGAAACGCACAACCGTTCAACGTGCTGGAATCCGGAGCTGGAGCCAAACGACAGGGGGGAGGGGGGGGGGGGTCACAACCCCTGCTGAGTGTTCTGGGGGGAGCGCTGTGGTGACCCACCACAATCTACATGGACATTCAATCCTCACACTCAGCTAGCCTGCACTAAGCAGGAGACAATTTGCATACGTACAGAGAGCCCCTAGGAGACAATCAGAACAATGGACTATTGTTATACATCCCCGGATTAAGGAGAGGAGGTCCGGGCGCCAGTTGGTCACGCGATTGATATGTATTGACTGATATGTATATCAATATGCAAATGTGCCATGCGTTCTCTCTCTTTGTATAACATGTACACTACCGTTCAAAAGTTTGGGGTCACCCAGACAATTATTTTGTGTTTTCCATGAAAAGTCACACTTATTTACCACCATGAGTTGTAAAATGAATAGAAAATATAGTCAAGACATTGACAAGGTTAGAAATAATGATTTGTATTTGAAATAATAATTTTTTCATTCAAACTTTGCTTTCATCAAAGAATCCTCCATTTGCAGCAATTACAGCATTGCAGACCTAACATGATTGCACAAGGGTTTTCTAATCATCCATTAGCCTTCTGACGCAATGAGCAAACACATTGTACCATTAGAACACTGGAGTGATAGTTGCTGGAAATGGGCCTCTATACACCTATGTAGATATTGCACCAAAAACCAGACATTTGTAGCTAGAATAGTCATTTACCACATTAGCAATGTATAAAGTGTATTTCTGATTAGTTTAAAGTTATCTTCATTGAAAAAAAGTGCTTTTCTTTCAAAAATAAGGAAATTTCTAAGTGACCCCAAACTTTTGAATGGTAGTGTATAAAAAAGCTTGCTATACATGCCTCAATAGCACACACAGCACAACACAGCGCACAGTGCTACAGTGTGTCTCATGATGTTGGAGGAAAATAAAACTCTGCAACCTCTCAGCTCATCGTACCTCGCCTGAACTTATTTTTCCTCCATAAGAGCACAAATCAGCTGTGTCTTCCATGCCTGCGGCATCCACCACCACAGAACTGTAACGTCTGTCTCACTTCAATGAGGAAAAAGTCAGATGAAATGTGACATGACCGTTCAGACGGAGGTTGCTTTGGAAAATATCAGCTACGATTCGGAATTAGGACCACATATGAAAGTGGTCTGGTGTGAAAAAATCGGATCTGTGTTGTTCAGACAGTCATTAAAAAATCAGATATGGGTCGCATTTGTGCAAAAAGATCGGAACTGGGCATTAAAACCTGCAGTGTGACCATAGCCTATGAGCCATTTTGATGAAAGGCCTGAAGTCCTCCAGAAAGCCTCATTTGGCCATCACTAGCAAAAACCTATCCCTGCTGCCAGCAGACTGGACTCAAGTTCCCACTGAGGTAACAAGACAACCAGACAGAGCACAGATCGTTCTGGGTTTGCCTGGATTGCCGGGGTACTGTGATAATGTTTAACCCCTTGCACTCCGGTCAATTTCCCTAAAAACGCCAAAAAATAATGTGCCCAAAGTAAATTGAAAGCTGTTCTTCAACCCTTTGCAGCATCTTCATGGGGTTGTCTCATTTAAAAGAAAACACTTTGAATTTTTTGGCAAAACAGTCATAATCTCTTTAAGTGCTCTGGCCACTGAGTTACAGTCATCTAAACATAGTGAACTTGAAGAAAATAAATTTGGCCTGGGTGTTTTTTTGGATACAAATGCTTGCAAATAACACACAGCTTCAGATCCGGGCTGGAAAATGCAACAGAAATGTAGAACCAAGTGTTATCCAGCTGAGGTCCAAATTTTGTAACAATACCACAAAAAATGAATATATTACACAGCTTTTTCCTCAGGTAGTTCCCAGGCGTTTTGGAACTGTGCCAAATTGTGCCAAATGGCACAGTTTGGAAAAACGTCTGTAACTTTTGAATGATTCAATGTAGAAGCTTCATTTTGGGCTCTAATGAAAGGTCACACTCAGGGCTGTGTCTCTGTGTGTGTGTGGGGGGGGTTGTCCCCCCCCCTCGCTACAGAGGAAAGACATCGCCCGTTGCGCCACGGTCCGTCATGCAGCGATGACGCACAGCTGTAATTTACCGATCGGTCAAAAGTCATTTTGATTACAATTTTCAGGGATAAAATAGCTTAGAACACCTTACCTCTTCACAGCAGAAGCGGAGCTGGCGAACTTCTTCCTCATTGTCAGACGAACGCGACGCTGGTCTCGCGACCCGATCAAAGCATAATTCCATTATTGCGGTTTTGCGCTTCCATGATTGCGGTTTTTGGCGAACGATTTTTCAAAACAAATAGCAGTAGTAATTAAAAATAGACTGGCAAACGCGTGTGTGTCACTCAGCCTTCGTCGTCGGCCTCCGTCGGTCTATGATGACCATAGAAGACAATCCTAATATCTATTCTGCTGGGACAAAAAAAAAAAAAAAAATAAGCACCGCCTGGCCGAACATGCCGATGCACGAATGGCAGTCGCTGTCACAAAGGTTGCACTTGTGGATGGTCTCCGTGCTGCTGGGTCTGTGGGGTTCTTCCTGCGGGTCCTTTTTGTCATCTGCTGCAGCAGTCTGTCTTCACCCAGCCTTAAAAAAAACAGCTCGCGAACTTCTCTGCTTCAATTGGCTCACTGCATTCACAGCGTTGGTAGGCGGGTCCTTCTTGCTAGGTTTTCAGTCATTGGTTCTTCAAGGTTTCAGAAACCCAATTCAAGGCTCTTTTTAGTCGAATGAGAGGTCAATCAGATGAACTAATCTGTTCGCGGCTGTGTCTGCAGCTTTTATTTTCAGTGCACGCTTGGACGCCATCACCATCTCCATCATGTGTCCTACATCACCATCTCCATCATGCGTCCCAGAGCGCACGAGGGCGCTCTCGTGCGCCCTCGTGCGCTCTGGGACGCAGAGACTTGCCCGCCCGCGGTACAACGGAGTGCAAGAGGTTAACATGCAACAGATGAAGCAGCTCACAACTTATTTTCCTGTTAAAACAGTCTACCAGTGCATCTCAGTAAATTAGAACGTGAAAGATTTTTAATATAACTAAAAAAAGATAAATTTTATAATATTGGTAATAGTTTTTAAAATAAATTAAATATCATAACATTTGTAATTTACTGAGATGTGCCAGCACATAATGCACACTAATACACTGCATAATTTGTTAAACTACAAAAAATGCCATTGTCAGTAGTAAAAAAATGCAAATGGTACAATAAATCATTGAGGAATGTGATGTTCATGTTTTATTCAGTATATCAAAAACAGCAAGTTTTTATATGTTAAAGAGACCGTATTGTACCGAGGGAAATTCAGATTCTCAGAAAAAAACGCCACTTATTAATTAATCATTAATCGGTCGATAAAGTGAATCAGTTATCAATGAATGAATTAATTACCTCCGCCAAGGAGGTTATGTGATCATCGGCGTTGGTTTGTCTGTTTGTTTGTTTGTTTGTTAGCAAGATAACTCAAAAACTTATGGACGGATTTTCATGAAATTTTCACAGATTGTCAGAAATGGGGTATCCTACAGATGATTACATTTTGGTGGTGATCCGGATCACCATCCAGAAGAAAACCGCCATTACGGAAAATGCCATTTTTGTGAATAACTACTGAGCCACTAATCCTATCATTGTCAATCCAATTGCTAGTCATATGTTTTCATGGTCAAGGAATCTGAAAACGTACACACAAACACTGTATGGGGGGAACTGTGGCCGCCATTATGGAAAATGCCATTTTCGTGAATAACTACTGAACTGTGGTCTATATTAATCATATATTCCATAACCTACATATGTTGAAGCATGTGGAAATGTTTAGTAATTATATATGTAAAGCAACTTCACACCTCTGAAAGGACAAAGGCTCTCAACCGCCGAGTGAAGAACAAAGACGTTCCCAGACACTGCGGAGGAGACCGGAGGAGTCACCCTCACCCCCTAAGGCGAGGAGAGGAAATACCAAGACAATGGGGGGATTAAGATAATGAGGGATGTCAGCCTTTGTTATGCATGTCTTTTGTTGTGTGCAAGTATAAAGCCAGTGAGCCGGAGACATTCGGTCTCTTTTTTCCTTCTGCCACTCTGCACCAGATGAGACTTGTTAGGAGAGCTGATTATTAAACTTTGGTTTATAAATCAAATCGCCTCATCATTTCAAGCTCTTCTACATGAACCACTAATCCTATCATTGCCAATCCAATTGCTAGTCATATGTTTTCGTGGTCAAGGAATCTGAAAACGTACACACAAACACTGTATGGGGGGAACTGTGGCCGCCATTACAGAAAATGCCATTTTCGTGAATAACCACTGAACCACTAATCCTATCATTGTCAATCCAATTGCTAGTCATATGTTTTCGTGGTCAAGGAATCTGAAAACGTACACACAAACACTGTACGGGGGGAACTGTGGCCGCCATTACGGAAAATGCCATTTTCGTGAATAACCACTGAACCACTAATCCTATCAATGTCAATCCAATTGCTAGTCATATGTTTTTGTGGTCAAGGAATCTGAAAACGTACACACAAACACTGTATGGGGGGAACTGTGGCCACCATTACAGAAAATGTCATTTTCGTGAATAACTACTGAACCACTAATCCTATCATTGTCAATCCAATTGCTAGTCATATGTTTTCATGGTCAAGGAATCTGAAAACATACACACAAACACTGTATGGGGGGAACTGTGGCGCTTGGCGGAGGTCTGCGCTCTCCGAGTGCTTTTCTAGTTAATAACTTGCATCCCTATTAACAACAGAAAAAAATTGATTTTTGCCGGAATGCCACTTTACCATATTTTAACTGTGTCAAATGGGCAATTTATACAAGGCTCACATAGGTCTCACCAGTGTGACTTAAAGACAATCACTGGGTAGTGTGTGATCTAATTCTACAGTTGAAAACTTGAAATGACTTCAGTTGACAGGGAAATGCAATTTTGTCTTTATTGTATTCTTAATACAGGAAAATTAAATTCAGTTCCACTTTATTTATATATAGCACAATTTCACAGTAACAACGGGAGTGGTGGCCTAGTTGGTAGAGCATCTGCCCCACAACCAGGAGGTTTTGGGTTCAAATCCCAGCCAGGTCATACCTAAGACCATATAAAAATGGTACTTTCCACCTTCTAGTTTGGTGCTCAGCATAATAGAATGGGGAAAGGAAAGTTAATGCACAGAGCTACCAGAGGACTGACCCCCCCCACTCCACTGTATCTTTCACTACTCACAGTAGCTGTGTGGCCCATGATCAGTAAAACTGAGATACGCACCACCCCATGGTGTCCCACGCGCTGTAGAAGGGATTAACTTAATTTCCAGAAATACCAACAAATGTGAAAACACCTATAATTCACAAGTCTTGAACTGTAGGAAATGCATAAAATTTTAAAAAGACGCAGAAAGTTCACCTCACCTCTGTCATCCCTCAGCTGGAACATCTATGCCGCTTCATCTGGGCAGAAAAACATGTCCCTGGGGAGTGAGGGACGGGGTCATTTTGTCCTTCTATAAGAATAAGGGTGACTGTCGGAGCATAGCCAGCTATCGTCCCATAACGCTGCTGTCCATACCTGGCAAGGTAATCACCGCTGTCATCCTGAGCCGCATCCGTCCCCTGCTCCTTACCAAGAGCTGCTGCCAGCAGGCCGGCTTCACCCCTCGCTGATCCACAGCGGACTGCATCCTTGCCTTGAGTGTCCTGGCACAGCAATGGAGGGAGTACCGCCAACCTCTATATGCGGCCTACGTCGACTTCAAAGCTGTCTTCGACTCCCTAGACAGGAACGCCCTCTGGCAACTCCTTCGTAGTATTAGAGTCCCGTCCAAGTACATCAACATTCTCTGGGATCTCTACACCAACACCATGTGCAGGGTACACACTGAGGGTGACATGTCAGACCCTTTTATCACCACCTCTGGAATCGGGCAGGGATGCATCACCACACCAAACCTCTTCAATGCTGTGGTTGACTACTGGGTCAAGAACACAACGGAATGATCATTACGATTGGCTTCAGGTGTGCTGGCAATGGAGTAGGTGTGTGCGTTGCTGGCTCCTGCTATATTTTTTTTCCTTTACTTTTTAAACCCTACTTTGCTGTAAGCTGTTAATGTTTTGGACATTTAATACATGCAGAATCTGTTTTGAAATATGTCCAAAACAAGAAAGCAGATTGAAAAGGAGGCAGCAGGGAACAATATTAACACCAGCTTAGCTGAGGATGCTAGTATCAGCCTTAACCCTGCACTTGTTGCCTTGCTAGAGCAACACAGAATGTCCATAGCTGCTGACTTCAAAGCTTCATTTGAACTTATTAATGGTAAGCTGTATGGCTGTGTTGTGAGACATGTATATGTTGGACACTGCATATGTGATTTAACCACGATGAAGGAGAGCCAGCCCCCTGCGGTGCGGAGCCACAGAGCCTGGACCCCCTGCGGAGGACAGGGGACAGAAGACTTCCTGACCACTGAGGCTTGAGAAGAGAGAAGGGGGAGTTATGTAAATAAAAGGCTAATGAATGTGAATAAAGAGACTTTGATATAGATGTGTGATTTCCCCCGCGAGGGAAATGGTTTGATGTGAGAATGTTTAAATGAGAGAACTTTGGTGTGTTCAGTCTCTTTGTTCGCTGCTCAAGAATAAGAGCAGACAGTGGAATGATTTCTTGAATAAACTGAAATGGAAGACAATTCGGTTTCGTTATTCAAGTCTCCCCACATTGGTGACTGACGACGTTGAGAATGAACGAAGAAATTCTCAGGGTCCCGGACTCACAGCGCTCAGAGCTGGCGAGCGCAGTGGCCGTTAAGCTGCCTGATTTCTGGCAGGATAACCCACGGTCGTGGTTTCTGCAAGCAGAGTTGCAGTTCGCGCTCGCAGGAGTAACGGTGGATGACACTAAGTTCCACCATGTCATCGCTAAACTGGACAACAGCACAGCTCGGTGCGTGCAAAGCTTGGTGGAGCAGCCACCCGCGACCGACAGGTACGGCAAGCTGAAATCCACCCTCATCAAGTTTTTCACCCCCTCGGCTGAAGTGAGGGCGAGGAGGATCCTGTCTTTGCTAGACCAAGGTGGACACAGGCCGAGCGCCCTGATGGAGGAGATGATACAGCTGAGAGGGTTGGACAACGATGATTTCATTTTTCAGTTCATCTTCCTCTCCAACCTCCCGGCGCATGCGAGAAGCACGCTGGCCGGCAAAAAGTGTCACACCCTGGAGGAGTTCCGGGAGCTGGCCCAGGAGGCAGACGGGATCCTGGACGCCTGCGGCGGGCAAGCAACCACAGCAGCGACCCGAGACAGCGGGGAGCCAGAGGCGGCAGAACCAGACTGGCCGACGACGGCGGCAACACGGCCGCGACGAGGGGGAGCCAATAGCCCGGCGACAGAGGCGCGGGCACGACACAGCGGAGGAGAAGATCTCTGCTTTTACCATCGGAGGTTCGCAGAGAAGGCACGCAGGTGTGTGCCGCCCTGCATCTTCAGGAGTTCGGGAAACGGCAAGACCGGGGGTTGCTAGCAGCTTCGACCCTCGGAGAACGCAACAAGCTGCTCTACATCACGGATGCGCGCTCCGGACGAGTGTTCCTCATTGACACCGGAGCACAAGTGAGCTTCATCACCCCAACATACGCGGACCGGGTAGCTGGACCCCACGGTGACGGAGCTACAGCGGCAAATGGCTCGAACATCAACACCTACGGGAGAAGGACCTTGCCTTTATGCTTACATGGCCGCACATATGAATGGACTTTTGTAGTAGCGGCGGTGAGTTTCAACATGTTGGGCGCGGATTTTTTGTGTTCACACAATCTGTTAGTTGATCTTGCTAATAGACGGCTGGTAAATGCACTCTCTTTTTACTCTCTCCCCTGTTCAGCTCGAGTGTCCCCGCCACCAGTACAGACCCACGTCGCTACAGCAGGTGGTAAGTTTCACACACTCCTCACCCAATTTCCAGCGCTCACTGTGCCCACTTTTTCAGCGACGGTCGCGAAGCACGGGGTGAAACACTTCATCCCCACTTCTGGTCCTCCCGTGTTTGCAAAAGCTCGGCGCTTGGATGCAGTTAAGCTCGCCATTGCGCGCGAGGAGTTCGCCAGCCTGGAGAGGCTGGGCATCGTTCGTAGGTCGAAGAGCCCGTGGGCTTCGCCGCTGCACATGGTACCGAAAGCCGATGGCTCCTGGAGACCGTGCGGGGATTACCGCAGGCTAAACAACGCTACGGCACACGATCGTTATCCCATCCCGCACATTCAGGATTTTTCGGTGCACCTGGCGGGGGCGCGCATTTTTTCAAAGATTGATCTAGTTCGCGGCTATCACCAAGTCCCGGTCCAACCGGAGGACGTTCCTAAAACAGCGGTAATAACCCCGTTCGGACTTTTCGAATTTTTACGCATGCCGTTTGGTCTCAAAGGGGCGGCGCAAACATTTCAGCGGATGATGGATGCCGTGTTACGCGATCTCCCTTTCGTGTTTGTGTACCTCGACGACATTTTGGTCGCGAGTACTTCAGAGGACGAACACGAAACGCACCTCACAGCAGTTTTTAGGAGGCTGGGAGAGCACGGCTTAATAGTTAACCCAGCCAAGTGCCAGTTCGGCGTTGAGCGGATTGATTTTTTGGGTCACCGCGTCTCCCCGGAGGGAGCGGTTCCGTTACCAGAGAAAGTACGCGCGGTAGCGGATTTTCCCCGTCCACAAACGGTCAAATCACTACAGGAATTCTTGGGGATGGTGAATTTTTATAACCGGTTCCTGCCCCACGCAGCTCAAATCATGCAACCGTTATATGCCGCGCTCAAAAAACAAAAGCCGACCCAGGCGGTCGAATGGTCCCCGGAGCGGGAGCGCGCGTTCACAGAGGTTAAAAAAGCCTTGGCTGACGCTGCGCTCCTGGCCCACCCAGACCCTGCAGCACGTATCGCGCTGACGACAGACGCTTCAGATTTAGCCATAGGGGCCGTTATTGAGCAACAGGTAGCCGGAGTTTGGCAGCCTTTGGCTTTCTTTAGCAAATCTTTAAGCGCGGCTGAGCGAAAATACAGCGCGTTTGACAGAGAACTGTTGGCGCTGCATTTGGCTATTCGTCATTTCCAGTTCTGGCTGGAAGGACGGTGCTTCACCGCTTATGTGGACCACAAGCCGCTCACATACGCCATGGCCAAAATTTCAGATCCGTGGTCCGGCAGGCAGCAGAGGCAGCTGGCCGCAATCTCGGAATTTACCACTGACATTAGGCACGTCGCGGGCAAATTCAATGTAGTAGCGGATTGTCTCTCACGCGCGTTCACGACCCCGACACGCGCAGAGGCAGAACGGGCCACCGTGACCGCGCCGCAGGAGAGCGGCACGGTGGCGCGCGCAGCCCCGGTGCACGTGGGTATAGATTACGCAGCCATGGCAGCGGACCAGGGGGCGGACGCAGACGTGCGCGCGCTCCAGTCTGGACCAACAGGGTTGAGGCTGGAGAGCAAGTGTTTACAAACCGGTATGCCCCCCCTGATCTGCGACATGTCGACGGGGCGCCCGCGTCCGGTGGTTCCGGCCACGTGGCGCCGCCGTGTTTTTGACTCGGTCCACTCACTGGCGCACCCGGGGGTGCGCGCGTCGGTGAAACTAGTGGCGGAAAAGTTTGTTTGGCCGTGCCTGCGCAAGCACGTGAAGGAATGGGCAAAAACCTGCATTTCCTGTCAACGGGCCAAAATTCACAGGCACACAAGAGCCCCGTTAGAACCGTTCCGCATTCCGGCCAGAAGGTTCGACCATGTGCACGTCGACCTTGTGGGCCCCCTACCGGCATCACAGGGGTTCACGTATCTTTTGACAATGGTGGACCGCACCACACGTTGGCCGGAAGTGGTCCCACTTGCGACGACCACGGCCGCGGAGGTGGCTCGCGTTTTTTTAACGGCTTGGGTGGCGCGCTTCGGGGTTCCGTCGGACATTACGTCCGATAGAGGACCGCAATTCATCTCTGAGCTGTGGTCAGCGATGGCCAACGGCTTAGGAGCCAAAATTCACCGCACTACGGCTTACCACCCTCAGGCTAATGGTTTATGCGAGCGTTTTCATAGGTCTTTGAAGGCAGCACTCAGAGCGTCGCTCACGGATGCAGATTGGGTAAATAAACTTCCATGGGTTTTATTAGGGTTGCGTTCTGCGCCTAAAGAGGACTTAGACGCCTCCCCAGCGGAGCTGGTATTCGCACAAACTCTGAGGCTGCCGGGCGAGTTTTTACCAGAGCACCCAGAGCCCCCACCTCTCTCTGCTCTGGGACCGTTAGTCGGCACGGGGGCAGACACGCTCCCGGGTCCGGTTCATCACGCTTTTCCACGAGTTTTCGTCCCCAAGGCTTTGAAAAATGCCGATTTCGTTTTTGTCAGGCGCGAAGCCCTTAAAGCAACGCTCAAACCACCTTACGAAGGGCCATTTCGAGTGCTTGAGGCAGGTGATAAGCAATTTGTGCTAGATTTTGGAGACAGAAAAGAGACAGTCAGTATTGACAGACTAAAACCTGCTTTTGTCATGAAGGACGTGTCTGTACCGGTCGCGGTGGCGCCTCGACGAGGCAGGCCCCCGCAGAGGGCAATTAACCACTCTCTTCCTCAGTCAACAGACCCGAAGCAGAACAGCACCGCAGGCAAGGCGGGGCCAACGCACAGCAGATTCGGCAGACGGCTGAAGCCCAAGCGGCGCACAGACTGAATGTTGGTGTTGATTATTCAGTAGTGAGTAAGGTGCTATTAAATTTTGGGAATTAGTCTGTTCTTCATCGTTTGGGGGGGGGGTTATATGGCTGTGTTGTGAGACATGTATATGTTGGACACTGCATATGTGATTTAACCACGATGAAGGAGAGCCAGCCCCCTGCGGTGCGGAGCCACAGAGCCTGGACCCCCTGCGGAGGACAGGGGACAGAAGACTTCCTGACCACTGAGGCTTGAGAAGAGAGAAGGGGGAGTTATGTAAATAAAAGGCTAATGAATGTGAATAAAGAGACTTTGATATAGATGTGTGATTTCCCCCGCGAGGGAAATGGTTTGATGTGAGAATGTTTAAATGAGAGAACTTTGGTGTGTTCAGTCTCTTTGTTCGCTGCTCAAGAATAAGAGCAGACAGTGGAATGATTTCTTGAATAAACTGAAATGGAAGACAATTCGGTTTCGTTATTCAAGTATATGTTGGACACTGCATATGTGATTTAACCACGATGAAGGAGAGCCAGCCCCCTGCGGTGCGGAGCCACAGAGCCTGGACCCCCTGCGGAGGACAGGGGACAGAAGACTTCCTGACCACTGAGGCTTGAGAAGAGAGAAGGGGGAGTTATGTAAATAAAAGGCTAATGAATGTGAATAAAGAGACTTTGATATAGATGTGTGATTTCCCCCGCGAGGGAAATGGTTTGATGTGAGAATGTTTAAATGAGAGAACTTTGGTGTGTTCAGTCTCTTTGTTCGCTGCTCAAGAATAAGAGCAGACAGTGGAATGATTTCTTGAATAAACTGAAATGGAAGACAATTCGGTTTCGTTATTCAAGTCTCCCCACAAGCTGGACAAAATTCAAGCAGATGTGGCGAACCAGGAGCAACGCATTGGCGACCTTGAAAACAACGCGGAGGACGTCAGCCAGCGCCTAGCGGCGCTTGAAGTTACATGCGAGTCAATACAGGAGGAGAACAAACTTTTGAAAAACAAACTTTCTGACCTGGAGGGAAGAAGCAGGAGGCTGAATATTCGTCTGGTGGGTCTGCCGGAGTCCTTTGATGTGGGTCCACGGCCATCTGAATTTTTTTCTCGGCTGTTGGTGGACGTCTTTGGCGCACAAACTTTGCCATCTCCCCCAGAGCTGGATAGAGCCCACCGCAGCCCCATGTCCAAGCCGGGTCCGAATGGGAAGCCGCGCACTGTCATTATTTGTTTCCACCGGTTTCGGACCAAAGACTTGGTGATGAGAGAAGCGCGGAGACGCCGTGGGACTTTGGAATATCGTGGGCATAAACTTCAGTTCTACGAGGATTATAACGCCGACGTTCAGAAGCAACGAGCCGAATATAAGGAGGTTATGTCCGAGTTGTACAAGAGAGGTTTTCGTCCTTCTCTTCTTTTCCCCGCCAGGCTCCGGATAACTCTTCCAGACGGCAGAAACCAGTGGCTGGCGTCCGTCTCAGAGGCCACCCGCTTCATGCAAACTATGGAGAGAAACCAGCAATTTTCGCCTTGAACTGGACATTTCTGGGTTGACCAGCTGCCGCGCTGGGCTGCTTGTTACTTCATTGAAGCTGCACTGACTGGACATTGATGCATTTTCAGATGTTTAAAAACAAGGTAAAATTGGCTCCCTATACGTTGTTGTTTACTTAATTCTTTTTTTTAATTTTATCTTATTTATTTATTTATTTTTTTAGGGTAAAACGTTCATATTATGCAGGATTGAAGCCAGTTGTATGGGAGCATTCTGTTAGGATGAAAATAGAGCAGGAGATGGAGCGGTTGCTGTTTTTTTGCAACCGGCTGGAGTGTTGTTATAGGTTTGGTTGTTGGATTTTTTTATTTATTTATTTTTTTTTTAATTTTTATTTTTTTTATTTATTTTTTTTTGTTTTGTTTTTTTTGTTATGGTTTTATTTACACCCCCCTTACCCCTTCCTTTTTTTTTTTTTTTTTTACCCGTACCTCACTTTACTCTTCTTTGGGCTACACAACATAATATATAAATTTTACTCTTTGAATGAATAGTAATCTTACTTTGGTAAGCTGGAATGTGAAGGGGTTGAACCATCCAATTAAACGAAAGAGAGTCATGTCACGTCTAAAGCAGTTTAAGCCTGGGGTATTGTTTTTGCAGGAAACCCATTTGCAGGATTCCGACCACTTGCGTTTGTCAAAATGTTGGTCAGGACAATTTTTTCATTCAAATTTTAAAGCTAAGGCCAGGGGCGCTGCTATTCTTATTGATCGAAATATCCCATTTATTCCCTCTAATGTTGTATCAGATAAAAATGGACGATTTGTAATAGTATCAGGTAAACTTGGCGATAAACATGTCACTTTGGCTAATCTGTATGCACCGAATTTTGATGATGTGCACTTTTTTCGCAACCTTTTTTCGCAACTTCTAGATTTAAATACTCATTCTCTAATTCTTGGGGGTGACTTTAATTTGTATATGGATCCGATCTTAGATCGCTCATCTTCAAAACCTGCTAGTCTTAATAAATCTGCAACTTATGTTAAGTCTTTTCTTGAGGAATATAGCCTTACAGATCCTTGGCGTTTTTTACATCCTAACGGCAGGGACTATTCTTTTTTCTCTCACGTACATCATACTTATACCAGAATAGATTATTTTTTTGTTGACAATTTATTAATTAATAACCTTTGCTCTTGCAGTTATGATAGCATCTCGGTTTCTGATCATGCCCCTCTTGTACTTAAAATGATCCTCCATGGATGTGACTCCATGAGAAAGCATTGGAGATTGGATCCATTATTACTTACAGATGAAAAATTGGTTGCGAATATTTCTTCTAAAATTAATTTTTTTTTGAAAGAAAATAAAACTCCTGGTATGTCAAATAAAACGATATGGGAGGCCATGAAGGCATTTCTTAGGGGGGAATTTATTTCATTGGCAGCATTTAAAAGACGATCCTTAATACAGGAACAGAAGGTTATTTTAGATCAAATCCTGGACATTGACAGACAATATGCTCAATCTCCATCACCCGCTCTGTACAAGGAACGTATGACATTACAAACTAAATTTAATTTACTTTCTACTCGACAAATTGAAGGTTGTTTAATAAGGAACAAGAGTGAATTTTATGAACATGGCGAAAAAACCAGTAAACTTCTAGCTAATCAACTACGTGGTATTAGAGCTAAGCAAATTATTACTGGAGTTAGGACAGATAAAGGAGAGGTGACATCTGACCAACAAGCGATTAATGATATTTTCAGGTCATTTTATTCCAAATTATATACCTCAGAATATACAACAAACTTAAAGGGTTTGGAAATTTTTTTTGATTCTATTGATATTCCTTCGATTTCTTCAGAATCTCGGCAAATTTTAGAAGCTCCCATCACAAAAGAAGAAATTCAGCTGGCAATATCATCCATGCAATCAGGAAAATCTCCAGGACCTGATGGGTTTTCCGCTGATTTTTTCAAAAAATTCTCTGATGACCTCGCCCCTTTCCTTTGTCAAGTTTTTACAGAGTCGCTTGACTCTGGTACACTTCCAATTTAATTACTTGTTTAAAAATAATTTTCTCCCCTTACTTGACCAGTGCAAGTTAATACTTTCCAAATGGTCCCCATTATCCTTGTCTTTAATTGGCAGAATCAATTCTGTAAAAATGATGTTACTTCCAAAGTTTTTATATTTGTTTCAATGTCTCCCCATTTTTATTCCTAAATCCTTTTTTAAGTCTTTGGACTCTCTGATTACCTCATTTATTTGGAATGGTAAACATCCGAGATTGAGGAAAGTTTTTCTTCAAAGACCCAAATCAGTAGGTGGTATGGCTCTGCCTAACTTTCAATATTACTACTGGGCAGCAAATATCAGGTGCATGTTATATTGGAAACATTTTTATCTGGAACCCAAATCACCTATTTGGATCCTTATGGAGTCACATGTGGACAATCAAACTTCCCTACCGGCAATTTTAGGTTCACCACTTCCCCTTGCTTTGTCTACACTGGGTAATAATAAAGTAGTTCGTCAGTCTCTTAGAATTTGGTCTCAATTCAGGAAAAATTTCGGTCTTCAGTTTTTTTCCATTAGAAGTCCAATTGCCGCAAATCATTTATTTACCCCATCAACTATTGATAGTGCATTTCATATATGGCACAGAAAAGGTTTAAAATCTTTTGTGGATTTATATTTTGATGGTCAATTTGCAAGTTTTTCTCAACTTTCCACCAAATTCGACATCACTTCTACACACTTTTTCCGCTTCCTCCAGGTCAGACATTATGTGCAAACCATGACAAAACAATTCCCTCAAAAACCTTCTGATAATCCTCTAGATGATTTTTTATTAGTTAAACCAACTTCTAAGGGGGTAATGTCAGTTTTATATAATTTAATTTCAAATTTACAATCTTCTTCTCTGGCCGCTATCAAATTGAACTGGGAACAAGATCTTAATTTTACTTTTACTGATGAACTGTGGGACTCTATTCTTGGCCAGGTTCACACTGTATCAATGTGTGCTCGTCACGCTCTTATTCAATTTAAGATTGTACACCGGATGCACCTGTCCAAGGTTAAGTTAGCACGCATTTACTCGGATATAGACCCAACTTGTGAAAAGTGTGGTAGCGCTCCTGGCACTTTGCTTCACATGTATTGGTCCTGCCCTGCATTGATGAATTTTTGGCATTCTGTTTTTATCACTATGTCTGAAGTCCTGCAATATCAAATTAAACCTGATCCATTATGCGCCATTTTTGGTGTGGCTCCAGAACTTGTCTTGCCAAGTTCCAAATTAAAAGTATTCAAATTTTCATTATTATTGGCCAGACGTGCTGTATTACTGAAGTGGAAAGATTCTTCGCCCCCTTCACATTTACAGTGGATAAAAGATATAATGTCCTGTTTGGATTTAGAAAAAATCAGATATACAGTCTGTGGCTCTGAAAACAAATTCTATAAATTATGGCGCCCGTTTCTTGATTTCTTTGAAAGACCCACGATTATAGTTTCTGAGTAGCTCATATCCCCTTTACCCCAACCCCATTTCACACACATAATTTTTCTTTGTATTTTTTTTTTTTTTTTTTTATTGTTTATTTAAAGGTTTTTGTGCTTTGAAGCATTTACATTTGTTGGCTTTAAGTTCTAGTTTTTTACTGTTTGGTTGAAACAAAAATGAAAATTTCTAATACTTTGTATTGTATTGATACTTCAATTAATAATAATAAAAAGACCTTTGAAAGAAAGAAAGAACACAACGGAATGCTGCCCCAATCTCGGAGTTGACTTCTACTCCCATTTCACAGACCTGTGGTATGCAGACAACGTGGTGCTTTTCGCCAGGCATATAGACATAATCGCTGAGGCACTGGAGCTGCTTGCAGAGGAAGCATCACCCCTGGGCCTTACCATCAGCTGGGCAAAGACAAAGGCCCGGTCACTGTCAGACTTCTGGCCACCACCACCACAAGTCATCACCATCAAAGACAAGCCGGCTAAGACTGTCAATGACTTTGTCTACCTTGGATCTAAGATCACCAGCTCCTGCTCATCAGACCCAGAGATAATTTGCCACCTGCAGCTGTCTTGCAGTGCTTTTGGCTGTCTCCTGAGAGTCTGACAGAGCGGGAAAATCTGCACGACCACAAAGTTGCAAATCTTTAACACCTGTGTGATCCCCATCCTCCTTTACAGGTCCGAGACCTGGACCCTCTCCACCACAACCACCCATCATCTGGATACATTCCACCAGACCTGCCTCCGTAACATCTTCAGCATCCGATAGTTCCACCACAAAACAAATGATGAGGTCTACAGGAGGGCTGGCTGTCCTATCCCCATCTTCACCGTCATCAGAAGAGGGAGGCTGTGGCTTTTCGGTCACGTGGCCAGGCTGAAAGACGGGACACTGGCCAAGGAGGTTCTCTCCGCCAGTGCTCGTCTGCCCCCCCAGGGTTGGCATTGCCCCTGAGGTTGGCCCAGACGATCCTGGACGACCCAGATTGCAACGATAAGACCTCTGGCTGACCTCATCGCCCTAGCCCAAGATCACCCTGCCTTCAGACGGTTGGCCGCAAAGGTCACTTATGTGGCCAGGTGAAGATTAAGTACAGTGGTGTGAAAAAGTGTTTGCCCCCTTCCTGATTTCTCCTTTTTTTGTATGTTTGTCACACTTAAATGTTTCAGATCATCAAACAAATTTAAATATTAGACAAAGATAACACAAGTAAACACAAAATGCAGTTTTTAAATGGTGTTTATTATTAAGAGTTAAAAAAAAAAATCCAAACCTACATGGCCCCGTGTGAAAAAGTGACCCCCCCCCCAATTAAAACACAATTTAACTGTGGTTTATCACATCTTTGGAAAGCTGAGTTCAATTTCTCTAGCCCCACCCAGGCCTGATTACAGCCACACCTGTTCTCAATCAAGAAATCACTTAAATAGGACCTGCTTGACAAAGTGAAGTAGACCAAAAGATCCTCAAAAGCTAGACATCATGCTGTGATCCAAACAAGTTCAGGAACAAATGAGAAACAAAGTAACTGAGATCAGTCTGGAAAAGTTTTGGGATTTCAGCAAACCACAGTGAGAGCCATTATCCACAAATGGCAAAAAAAAAAAGGAACAGTTGTGAACCTTCCCAGGAGTGGCCGGCCGACCAAAATTACCCCAAGAGCACAGTGACGTCTCATCCAAGAGGTCACAAATGACCCCATAACATTCAAAGAACTGCATGCCTCACTTGCCTCAGTTAAGGTCAGTGTTCATGACCCCACCATAAAAAGGGACTGGGCAAAAATGGCCTGCATGGCAGAATTCCAAGACAAAAACCACTGCTGAGCAAAGAGAACATAAAGGCTCATCTCAGTTTTGCCAGAAAACATCTTGATGATCCCCAACACTTTTGGGAAAATACTCTGTGGACTGACGAGACAAAAGTTGAACTTTTTGGAAGGTGTATGTCCCATTACATCCGGCGTAGAAGTAATACAGCATATCAGAATAGGAACATCATACCAACAGTAAAATATGGTGGTGGTAGTGGTCTGGAACTGTTTTGTTGCTTCAGGACCTGGAAGACTTGCTGTGGTAAATGGAACCATGAATGCTGCTGTTTACCAAAAAATCCTGAAGGAGAATGTTTGGCCATCTGTTCGTGACCTCAAGCAGAAGCACACTTGAGTTCTGCAGCAGGACAATGATCTTAAACACACCAGCAAGTCCACCTCTGAATGGCTTAAGAAAAACAAAATGAAGACTTTGGAGTGGCCTTTTCAAAGTCCTGACCTGAATCCGATTGAGATGCTGTGGCATGACCTTAAAAAGGTGGTTCATGCTTGAAAGCATGCCAGCAGCAGGCCAGTAGTGAAACAAATCAGGATTTGGCCAGAGAGTGCAACCTCTGCACTGAAAGACTGTTTTCTGCACACAGACTGGGAGGTCTTCAAAATAGCAGCCTCCCTGGAAGACAAGACAGATGTGGAGGAGTATGCTGAAACGGTCACCAGCTACATCGCGAAGTGCACAGAAGATGTCACTACGGTGAAGACCATCACTGTACGGGGAAACCATAAGCCCTGGATGACCGCAGAGGTGCGCTTGCTGCTTACAGCCAGAGATGCAACCTTCAGAGTGAAGGACAGGATCGCCCTCCGCTCAGCCAGGTCTGCGCTCTCAAAAGGAATTAAGACGGCGAAGCGCGCCTATGCGAAGAAAATCCAGGGACACCTCTGTGACACTAGGAACACCAAGCAGATGTGGCAGGGAGTTCAGACACTGACGGGTTATAAGTCTAGGCTGGGGGGCGATGATGACGACGATTCGCTTCCAGACAGGCTCAACGACTTCTTTGCACGTTTTGAAGCATCAAACCTGACAATCAGAGGGAGGGCTGGCCCATCTCCACCATCGGTCGGACCAGCTATCACCATCAACACAGCAGACACACGGAGGACCCTAACCAGGGTCAACCCACGTAAAGCTGCAGGTCCGGACAACATCTCGGGACGTGTGCTCCGAGACTACGCGAGCGAGTTGGCGGATGTCCTGACTGACATTTATAACATCTCCCTGAGTCAGGCCATCGTTCCCAGATGCTTCAAGACCTCTATCATAGTACCGATGGCAAAGAAACCAGTTGTGTCCTGTCTGAATGACTATCGTCCTGTTGCACTGACACCAATTGTGATGAAGTGTTTTGAACGGCTTGTCAAACCACACAATACAGCCTGCCTCCCTGCATCACATGACCCGCTCCAGTTTGCATATCGTTCAAACCGCTCCACGGAGGATGCTATAGTCACCACCCTGCACTCTGTCATCACCCACTTGGATCAGAAAGACACCTACGCCAGACTCCTGTACAATGATTTCAGTTCAGCATTCAACACCATTATTCCCCAGAGACTGAAGGAGAAATTACTCCTTCTTGGTCTGAACACCGCCACATGTCTCTGGATCCTGGATTTCCTGACTGAGAGACCCCAGTCTGTCCGGGTTGGAAACAACATCTCCAACTCTGTCACGCTGAGCACCAGATCCCCTCAAGGCTGCGTACTCAGTCCACTGTTGTTTACACTTCTAACACATGACTGTGTATCCAGACACGAGGGGAACCAGATTATTAAGTTTGCAGACAACACCACGGTGGTGGGACTTATTCAGAAGGATGAGGAATCAATGTACAGGGAAGAAGTGAGAGACCTGGAGGGCTGGTGCAGGGAGAATAATCTGGTGCTCAACGTGAACAAAATGAAGGAGATGATTATCGACTTCCGGCGGTCACAGCCTGAACACGTCCCCCTCAGCATCGGCGGCCATTTAGTGGAGAGAGTGGAGAACATCAAGTTCCTTGGAGTGCAGATCTCGCAGGACCTGACCTGGAGCAAGAATTCCATGGGGATCAGGAAGCGGGCTCAGCAGAGACTGCACTTCTTGAGGAAACTCAAACAGGCTTCTCTCCCCATCTGCATCCTCAGGACCTTCTACAGAGGTGTGGAGGAGAGTGTTCTGATGTACTGCATTGCTACATGGTACTCCAGCTGCAGTATGTCAGACAAAAAAGCCCTGCAGAGGATAGTTAAGGGAGCTGAGAGGGTAATTGGAGTCTCCCTCTCCTCTGTCCAAGAACTTTTTCAGAACCATTGTAGGAGCAGGGCACTGAACATTGTCAAGGACCACTCTGACTCTCTGTATAAACACTTTGAACTTCTGCCATCTGGCAAACGATTCCAGAGCATCAGAGGCAGAACCACCAGACTGATTAACAGCTTCCTTCCACAAGCTGTTAGGATGCTGAACAGTTGATCCGGAATCTCTCATACATACTATTGCACCTACGGACATTATGTATATTATTTGTATATTATAGTTCTGGTTAGTTTTTCAAGTATGTCTCAGGGATGTGTGAATGGCTGCGGTGGGGTGGGGGTGAGGATATGTGTGAGTGTGTCTTAAATCATGTTCTTTTACTTATATGGATGCCGAGAGAAACGCAATTTCATCTTGCCTGCACTACAGTTGTATGTACAGCAATACGACAATAAAGGTTGATTTGATTTGATTTTGATTTGAAAACCCTCCAATGTGGATGAATTACAACAATTCTGCAAAGATGAGTGGGCCAAAATTCCTCCACAGCGCTGTAAAAGACTCATTGCCAGTTATCGCAAACGCTTGATTGCAGTTGTTGCTGCTAAGGGTGGCCCAACCAGTTATTAGGTTTAGGGGGCATTCACTTTTTCACACAGGGCCATGTAGGTTTGGATTTTTTCCCCTTAATAATAAACACCTTCATTTAAAAACTGCATTTTGTGTTTATTTGTGTTATCTTTGTCTTGTGGTGACACTAGACACAGCGGGTGGACATCCTCTCACACAAAGAAGCAGGAAGAAGGGCAGAACAATGGCCTGAAGGGGGTAGCCCCCCAAGGAGTAACTAGACAGACAATGAGGGCAGGGGGGTGAATGTATTGTCATGAATGTAGCAAGTGTTATGTTAATGTATCACCCATTCTCTTTGTACACACACAAGCATAATGCACTAGCCCAGCTCTTTATGCACACCATTAAAGGGATATAAGCAGAATGCAGAGAGAGTTGGGAGGCTCTTCTACTGAGACTCGGCCCCAGCGTGGCCACTGGGGCCACAGGCTGTGCATATATGTTAGGGGGTCAATAAAGATTCTGTGTCGACCTCCATATCCTTCCCTTTTACCCTCTTCATTGGTGACCCTGGACGTGCATGGTGCGTCTCTCGCCTGTACCATTACCTCCATATTGATGACCCTGGACGTGGCATGGAACGTCTCGACTATGCCATTTTCTCCACACTGGTGACCTAACGGGAAATGGACTATCTCTCCCGTTGCTACACTGTGGACTCCATCTTCATCCACACCGGAGCACGCTCGCCGAAGCCGGCAGCGCTGGGAATGAGACGCACCATAATCGGCAACATGAGCGAACTGAAGGAAACAGCCTGAACGGGGGAAAACGGCGTCATCTGCATTGGTTTCCATCAAGCTCCTCAACCCTAACTCACCTCCAGACAGCGGAGTTTCAGCGCACAGAAGTCCTGTGCGCACAGGATTATGAGGACAGTGCAACTGGAAGCTATGTGGCTGCAGCGCGCGCCACGCACCAGGGACAAACCGGCTCCATTGACTTATATATCGTCTTCCGCCGCTGCACATCGGTCCATGGCCGATCGCCATCCTTGGAACCTTCAGGGCTGCCCTCGCATCTAAAGCAGCTGTGCAGCCCACACACAGGACTTTGTATGGGTTTCTCAGCCACGGCGCACAACGGGAATTTAGCCGATTGCTTTCCCCGATGCCTTTAGGGCTGTTCCTGCACCTAAAGCAAAACTGCCAAGTCCCTGACACAGCTTCAGTTGTTTCACAGCCGCTACGCATCCTTGGGGAATTTGGCCTTTCGCCTTCCTCACATCCTCGCAGGACTGGGCCTGCACGAGCAGTCAGAGACTAATTTTTTTTTTTCCACAGCCGCTGCGGATCACTGTCAGGTTTACCGGGAAAGTCCCTCACTCAAGGCTGATTTGCATGCAATTTTTTCACGGCCCAGACACTTTTGACGTCTCGGGCCAGCACTCCATTGCTTCCCACCCACCTCCCCCTCGTTCTCCACATTGCTATGCCCGCACCTCTGCCTCAGAGACCTGCCGATCGCCAGCTTTGTTCCATTATGCACGACACGCACTGGACCCTCTGCGCCCACGAATCACAGCCGTCACGTGTTGGAACTTGGAGCGGAGAAGACAGTGTTTTTCACCCCTCCCCCTTTCCCCCCATGGACTTACATGCCCTCCAACACTCCTCACCAGCAGGACAGTTCGACCGGAGTGGCAACCCCCCGCTGCAACCTCCACTGGTGTCGACTTGAGCCCACACGACAGGAGGGGTCACAGCCCCTTCTGGGTGTTCGGGGGTAGGGCTGTGTGGTGACACTAGACACAGCGGGTGGACATCCTCTCACACCCAGAAGCAGGAAGAGGGGAAGAACAATGGACTGAAGGGGGTAGCCCCCCAAGGAGTAACTAGACCAGGGGTCTGCAACCTTTGCCAGCCGAAGAGCCGTTTTGCCCGTCTCCGACTAAAACAGACGTGGCTGAGAGCCGCAACGGCAATTTGACCTTTAAAATAAAGATTATGCTGCTTATAAAGTTTTTTATATACTGTATATAGCTCTGAATATTATGTGGCATTAATGAATTCCTACTACAGCAGTGGGAAAAAACTGCTTATAGCTTCATTTATATAGCTTCATTCATGAAATAAATGTTAGATATATATTATAAATTGTTGTGTGCTGAAAAATAAATTTCTGAATATCTGACCATAATTTTTGCATAGTTTTAATTATCAGCACATTCATAAATTGTTTAAATCTGAAAAATATCACCCATCTCCTACTTTCAACAGTGATCACACAGCTTTAGTTCCTGATATTTTCATAAATTAGAGATGAAAGTTTTATTTAGAAGAAGCTACTTTTCATCCTGTTTCCTCATAATGTTCCTTGTTCAAATGTATTAATATAATATAAATCTGTATCCTTCACTTGTTCTCCAGACTCTCAATTTGACAACTAGTGGATTGGTTGTGGGCGGCGCGGTGGAGAAGTGGTTAGCACTGCGGCAGCACAGCAACTCACCCTTGGCCGGGGGATCCTGGGTTCGATCCCAGCCCCCGACCAACAGTGATCTGTGTGGAGTTTGCATGTTCTCCCCGTGTCTGCGTGGGTTTACTCCGGGATTTCTCCAGTTTCCTCCCACATGCCAAAAACATGCAAGTTAGGTTAATTGGCATCAACTGGGGATTCTAAATTGTCCTTAGGTATGACTGTGAGAGTGAATGGTTGTCTGTCTCTCTGTGTTGGCCCTGCGATGGACTGGCGATCTGTCCAGGGCAGGGGTCAGCAACCTTTACCGCTCAGAGCCATTTGGACCCGTTTCCCACAGAAAAGAAAACACTGGGAGCCACAAAAACCCTTTTGACACTTAAAATGAAATAACACTGCATATAACTTTTTTTTCCCTTTATGCTATGTATAAACAAACTATAATGTGTTGCATTTATGAAATCAGGGAACTCCTGCAGAGAAAACAAAATTACATTTCTGCATGCAACAAAAACATTTTGAACTCCGAAAAAAAAAAAGACATTGGGTTGAAGGTTGACATTGGGTTGAAAGGAGACTGCTATTTCTAGCACTGATGACTCCTGATCCTTCGATAAAAATCTCATAATTCCGCTGAAAACAATACCGAAAGCTCAGAATTCCAACACGAACCAGCGATGTGATTTGGGGTTGGGGAAATTATCTGAAAATTCAGCAGGGGGTCTGGGGGACATAGTCCCCCAGCGGGGTCCAGGGTGGGATGGGGGGCAAGGGGGGGCAAAGCCCCCCGAAGCTCCTGGGTTTTTATGATTTTTAAGTACCAGAACTGTGCTTAAATGACATAAAACAAACAGTTGAATGCCACTTATTAATGTATAATATTGACTTATGTTCCAAGAAGATAGCATTCCTAAAATATTCCAACAAGCATTATCCATCACATGCTTTAACACTTGATCAAATCAAAATCAGTTAATTTTATCTATTCCATAATAGAAATAAAATTCCAACATACCATTACTTTTTATAATTTCAGCATTCATTTCAGATCACCAGTTTCAATCTCCATTGAGTCTTGAGCAGTTCATTTTGCACAATCACTGATGCAGCCAAGTCTTAGAAATATTCAAAAGTTATGAGTCAATGTCCAGTGTGCACTGTCAATTTCAAACTGTTTGGAATCATAAAAGGGGATGGTTAACTTTTATTACCGTTTAAT
Organism: Pholidichthys leucotaenia; assembly: GCA_020510985.1. NCBI lineage: Eukaryota > Metazoa > Chordata > Actinopteri > Cichliformes > Pholidichthyidae > Pholidichthys > Pholidichthys leucotaenia. The sequence continues at coordinate 299,697,201 of CM035840.1, forward strand.
CCCTCGCGCCAGCCCAGCTCATACAGCCGTTGTAGAGTTAATGACTCTCCACCTGGCCATATCAATTACCGGTGGCCATACGCCACTTCCAGTCCTGCCTGAAAGGGCGCAGCTTCACTGCGTTTGTGGACCACAAGCCGCTAATGTACTTAACGTACTTTATCTTCCTGGAAGATAAAATAAAGCGGAATTTGGCGAATTAACAGAAAATCACATCCCTGAGAACACGCCGCCATGAATCTTTGAAAAAGCATACAACGAGCCATTTGATTGGTCCAATCGTTTGCAACTATCCAATCGCAGGGCTGTTTACAATACAGCAGTAGCTTGAACACAACACATCCGGGTTATCGCGGGAGACGACTTCCGACTTCGTGTTGATTTTTCGCTGACGGTGATTAAACTTTAACACGTTTTTTTTTTAGATTTTACAAGATCACCATAATCTTCAAATTTAGAATTACATTTTAAAAACTAATGAACTAAAATAAAATACATTTTAATTAAATACTCATTATTTATTTTCCAAAGCCACAGGGAGCCGCAGCAGAGGGATGAAAGAGCCGCATGCGGCTCCGGAGCCGCGGGTTGCCGACCCCTGAACTAGACAGACAATGAGGGCGGGGTGGGGGGGATGAATGTATTGTCATGAATGTAGCAAGTGTTATGTTAATGTGTCACACATTCTCTTTGTACATGCACAAGCATAATGCACTAGCACAACTCTTTATGCATACCATTAAAGCTATGTAAGAAGAATGCAGACAGAGTTGGGCGGCTCTTCTATTGAGACCCAGTGTGGCCGCTGGGGCCACAGGCTGTACATATATGTTAGAGGGTCAATAAAGATTCTGTGTCGACCTACGCTCATGCCTCGCCTCCACATCCTTTCCTTTCACCCTCTACAGTCTAATATTTATTTTTTTATTTATTTATTAATTTTTGACGATCTGAAACATTCAAGTGTGACAAACATACAAAAAAATTGAGAAATCAGGAAGGGGGCAAACACTTTTTCACACCACTGTAAGTTAAGTAAGCAGAAAGTTTAAAAATACAAATGTGGATGTTTTTAATGCATATATTTTCACATTTGTGCATTATTTGAATTTTTGTTTCATACATTTCTTACTTGTCATGAATTGGCCCCTCTGGGGCAGAAAGACAAACCCAAGTGCTGAACTGCAGTGTGACATTTATTAACAAAAATACCAAAACGGTGCAGAAAACACAAAAATATGAACAAAGGTAACTTACAGAGGATACACTCCAGTGCTGAGATAGCTCTGGAGGAGGAGAGAAGTACACGGAGGGGATGATGTTCATTCAATGCAAACAATGCAATGCTGCCGCAGTGAAACAGTGAACTTACATTCCTTAAATACTTGGACAAACAAATGAGCAGCAGGTGTGGGCTAAGCAGGCAAGTGACCTAACTACCTGCTGCTCACAGCTGGGAACAGACTGTGAGCAGTGAGTGGGGATGTCTGAGAGAGGAGGGCACATACAGTGGGGTAAAAAAGTATTTAGTCAGCCACCAATTGTGCAAGTTAAAAGATGAGAGAGGTCTCCAATTTTCATCATAGGTATACCTCAACTATGAGAGACAAAATAAGAAAAAAAAAATCCAGAAAATCACATTGTCTGATTTTTAAAGAATTTATTTGCAAATTATGGTGGAAAAAATATTTGGTCAATTACAAAAATTCAGCTCAATACTTTGTTATATACCCTTTGTTGGCAATGAAAGAGGTCAAATGTTTTCTGTAAGTTTTCACAAGGTTTTCACACACTCTTGCTGGTATTTTGGCCCATTCCTCCATGCAGATCTCCTCTAGAGCAGTGATGTTTTGGGGCTGTCGCTGGGCAACACGGACTTTCAACTCCCTCCAAAGATTTTCTATGGGGTTGAGATCTGGAGACTGGCTAGGCCACTCCAGGACCTTGAAATGCTTCTTACAAAGCCACTCCTTCGTTGCCCGGGCGGTGTGTTTGGGATCATTGTCATGCTGAAAGACCCAGCCACGTTTCATCTTCAATGACCTTGCTGGTGGAAGGAGGTTTTCACTCAAAATCTCACGATACATGGCCCCATTCATTCTTTCCTTTACACGGATCAGTCGTCCTGGTCCCTTTGCAGAAAAACAGCCCCAAAGTATGATGTTTCCATCCCCATGCTTCACAGTAGGTATGGTGTTCTTTCTCCTCCAAACACGACAAGTTGAGTTTTTACCAAAAAGTTCTATTTTGGTTTCATCTGACCATATGACATTCTCCCAGTCCTCTCCCAGATCATCCAAATGCTCTCTAGCAAACTTCAGACGGGCCTGGACATGTACTGGCTTAAGCAGGGGGACACATCTGGCACTGCAGGATTTGAGTCCCTGGCGGCGTAGTGTGTATCTGATGTAGCCTTTGTTACTTTGGTCCCAGCTCTCTGCAGATCATTCACTAGGTGCCCCCATGTGGTTCTGGGATTTTTGCTCACCGTTCTCGTGATAATTTTGACCCCACAGGGTGAGATCTTGCGTGGAGCCCCAGATCAAGGGAGATTATCAGTGGTCTTGTATGTCTTCCATTTTCTAATAATTGCTCCCACAGTTGATTTCTTCACACCAAGCTGCTTACCTATTGCAGATTCAGTCTTCCCAGCCTGGTGCAGGTCTACAATTTTGTTTCTGGTGTCCTTTGACAGCTCTTTGGTCTTGGCCATAGTGGAGTTTGGAGTCTGACTGTTTGAGGTTGTGGACAGGTGTCTTTTATACTGATAACGAGTTCAAACAGGTGCCATTAATACAGGTAACGAGTGGAGGACAGAGGAGCCTCTTAAAGAAGAAGTTACAGGTTTGTGAGAGCCAGAAATCTTGCTTGTTTGTAGGTGACCAAATACTTATTTTACTGAGGAATTTACCAATTAATTCATTAAAAATCCTTCAATGTGATTTTCTAGATTTTTTTTTCATTTTGTCTCTCATAGTTGAGGTATACCTATGATGAAACTTGGAGACCTTTCTCATCTTTTAAGTGGGAGAACTTGCACAATTGGTGGCTGACTAAATACTTTTTTGCCCCACTGTAAGTGACAATAAACCAAAATATATACAGAAAACTGACAACATAATAACAGACATGCAAAACTCAGAAATAAATTGAATCTGAGCTCAGAGAGAATAATTGAGCTCAGACTCATGACACTAGTGAATATTTGTATTTCCACATTTTTATATTTTTATTTTTATTTTCTTATGGATTTGAGTAGGCCCCCTGACCAACCTTGCTCTTTGGTCCGGTGGCCCTGGGACTTTGGTAGGCCACCTGACCTGTTTTTGCTTTTGGGTTGGGGCTGTGGACTTTGAGTATGCCCCATAAACTATGCTGTTTAGTTTTAGACTTTGTGTGTGTGTGTGTGTGGGGGGGGGGTTGTTTTGCCCCACCTGGCCTGGTGGCCCCACCACCTACCCTGGGAGAGTTTTTCTTGGTTTTTCGTTTTTGGTGTGACCTTTGGGGTGTCTGTCGGGGTCTGAGTTTGGCCGGAGGATCTGGCTGATGCTTTAAGTTTTTCTTGTGCTTTTCTTTATTATTATTATTATTATTATTATCCTGAGTTGTCATCACCGTGATTTTTCCTGTCATGTTCCCCTGTGTTTGGTTTGCTTTTATTTTGACAGTGTTCTTTGTTTACCTCCATTGTATCCTAGCTTGGTTCGTGTTTGGTTTCTGATTTTCCACAGCTGTTTAGTGTTTCTGTTATCAGTGTACCTGTTATTTAAAGGACACAGCCCCTCAGTTGGGTGCTGCGTCATTAGTCATTATTTGGCATCTCACATACACTTCAGCACGGTTAGTCTTTTGTGTTTCTGCTCCCGAGCTGTTTGCTAGTCTGAATTTATTAAAATGATTTTGAATGCTCACTACGTATCTGGGTCCTGCTCTCTGCCCCAAAGAAAGACCATCAGACACAAATGGTTTTGGGTTCCCAGTAGTGCCAATTTAATTAAACAAGCACATAGAGTGACAATCTCCTTGCATAATTTCTTCTAATACATTAGAATTATCATCCATGCGGGAGAGTCCTCGGTGTGCGTCTGATTCGCACGGTCTCCAGAAAGGAAGAGAGAGAGAAGAAGGAGGGTTGGGCTGACACACCTGTCGGCACACAGTGTGCCTCTAGTGCTGAGATGCGGTACTACATACATGTTTGTACACTGCAACAGTGCTGAATGTTATAGCATCCCCCCCCCCCCCCCTCATGTCACCTACTGGTTCCCTTCCAACATGTGCGATCCAATGACAGCAGCCACATGCTGTGTTCGAAATGCTCACTCCTTCCCCATATAGTGTACTATATAGTGAATCAGCCATTTTGTAGTGCTGTTTGAAAACTTAACTGAAAATTTCATTCACTATATAGTACACTCAAAATATCCCACAATGCATTTTGAAAAGTAGTGGTTTTTTTTTTTACGTGTTAAGGTGAGCTTTATTGTCAGTCTCATGGCAAACAGTACACATTGCAGGGTGTGGCTTTTTTTTTTTTCCAAAACTTTATTAAGAACAAGGTGAAAGTACAAAGTTTTGACGTAGATGTGATAAACATAGCAATTAACAATTTTTTATCTAAATTGTGTAGTTCAGTCAACAGTCTTACAAGAGGTAAGAAGGATAAGATAAAGTAGTAAGAATAGTAAATAATAATAAGATAAAGTAACTAAAAGCATAATAAAAGTAGACAAAAAGAGAAACGGGGGGTTCTTTTCAGTCCAGAGTGTCCAGAGTTCTAGGGGTTTTCCATGAGCTTCCGATCATCGACCAAACAGTGGAGTTTCACAGCATTCCGCTTCTTCATGTGTTTCAGTGATGAGAAAAAAAGGCAGAGTTCTTTATGAAATACATTAAAATTTGGCTTGCATTTTAAAAATCTATTTTTGTGTACATAAAATTTTCCCAAGATTACGAGGGTGTTAATAGACATATCATGCAATGAGTTCTTAATAATAAAGCCATACAAAATATTCTGACAGTTAAAAACAGGGGTTGGTACATGTTTAGATAACCAGTGATGAAAATCATCCCAAAACGCAATGGTGTACATACAGTAAAAGAAAATGTGATCTGTACTTTCTATATGTTCATTACAAAAGGAACAGTTATTGTTCTCAAAGCCAAAGCGTTTACTTAGAAACTCAGCAGAAGGATAAATTCCATTTAAAACTTTATAGTGGATCTCTTTTGCTTTTGGTGAAATAGGAAATTTAAAGAATTTAGATCTTAGAATTTGAGCTTCTTTTTTGGAGAAAAAATTAAGAATAGCAGCTCTAGAAACTGTTGCTGGGAAGATTTCTTTATTAAATATTTTCCTAATCGTTAAATTGTTTAATTTTGAGTCATCTAGGCGGAAACCATTCACCAAAAGCAAAGGGAGGTTTGGGCAAGAGCCTAATCTATTTAAAGTTGAGGCCATTAGTATAACTGTCTGAGGTATTGCCTCCATTACTTGGTTATATTCTCGTTTATCATTTATGTTATATTTAGCACAGAAGTTCTCAAAAGTTAAAATATTCCCTGTGCCGTCTAATAAGTGTAGTACAGACCAAATGCCCTTATTTTGCCAGTTTTGTAGGAATATTGATTTGTGTTTATATAGTACATATCTACAATTCCACAGAGGGGTCATATGAGGGCTAAAATTATGTTTATAAATCAATCTCCAATATAGTAAGACCTGTTGATGAAATGAGGAGAGTTTATAGGGGAGCTTTTTTAGGTCATAGTCACATCTGAGCAGGAATTCAATGCCCCCAAATTTAGCAAAAATTTCATTGGGAATATGAAACCAGAAATGTTTGGGTTGTTTAATAAATTGTCTCAGCCAGTTAATTTTGATGGTGCCATTAATGCATTCAAAGTCTATAGCTTTAACACCACCTTCCTCATATTCTTGAATCATGGTACCTTTTTTAATATAATGTGTTTTCCCTTTCCAGATATAATTGAAAATGGTTTGATTGATGGCTTTAACGGCATCTTTGGGCATTGGTAATGAATGGGCTGGATAAATAAATCGGGAGATGCATTCCATTTTTGTCAGAAATGTTCTTCCTATGATGGAAATATCTCTTTGAGACCAGGAGTTGAGATAAGTTTTTGATTTCTCCAAGCAATTCCATATATTGAGCTTGACTAATTGATCAGCATCTTTAGTGATATGCATGCCCAAATATTTCACTGTTTGTTTGACGGGAATGGTATGAATGGCTGATAGACTGCAATCATGAATAGGTAATAATTCACATTTACCTAGATTCAGTTTAAGCCCAGAGGCTTTAGAGAAAACATCTATATAATTAAGAATTTTAGGGACTTGATCAGTGTTGTGCATGAATATGGCTGTGTCGTCAGCCAGTTGGCTGATTGTTAGTTGTTTTCCAAATACTGTTAATTTATCAAAGTCAGAGTTTTTTATAAAAATTGAGAGCATTTTAGCTGCTGCAATGAACAACAGAGGCGAAATCGGGCAGCCTTGTTTTATTCCTTTGCCTATTGAAAATCTAGGGGAGGTACCATGTGGTAATAGAACTGAGCTGTTGGTATCCGTGTAAATTAGTTTTATAAAGTCTAAAAAGTGCTCCCCAAAACCAAAAAGCTCTAAGGTCCTAAACATAAATTTGTGTTCAATCATATCAAAAGCTTTAAAAAAATCCAAAAATAAAATAAACCCCTCGTCAATTAGGTCCCTATAGTCAAGTAAGTCCAATACCAGGCGTATATTGTTGTGTATTGAGCGCCCTTTAATAAAACCTGATTGTGTCTCTGAGATAAGATCAGTAATGCCAGTTTTGAGTCTGTTGGCATAAATATGTGTTAAAATTTTGTAATCATTATTAAGTAAAGTAATTGGTCTGAGATTATCAATCAATTTTGGGTCCTTGCCAGGTTTGGGAATTAGTGTGATGACTCCTTGTTTCATAGTATTTGGTAAAACTGATGTAGCACGGATTTCCTTTAACATATTAAAAAATAAGTCTTTTAGGTTAATCCAGAAGTGCCTGTAAAAATTGGCTGTCAAGCCGTCTGAGCCAGGTGATTTGTCTAGAGCTAAGGATTTTAAAGCTTTCTCAACTTCCTCCATTTGGATCTCTGCGTCACATGATTTTCTAAAATATTCATCAATTTTCGGTATCCGTCCTGAAATGGATTCAAAGAAACCCTCTGCATTAGTATGCGAGTAAGAGGAGGAGTATAATTCACTGTAAAATTTAAATATTTCTTTAGAGATCCTCACAGAATCAGTACATTCTTTACCATCAATTATAAGAGACTTAATGGCATTTCGTTCTTGTCTTCTTTTCTCAAGCCTACAGAAGTATGCTGAGCTTCTCTCTCCCTCCTCTATCCATTTCGCTCTTGACCTAATATATGCTCCTTTGGCTTTATTAATATAGATGTTATCTAGGGAAGAGTGCAATAAAATCAGTTTTTGTTTGTCCTCTTCACATAAGGAATGTTTGTTGCATATTAAATGGATCTCTTTTACAATATCCATTTCTTTTTGTTTATTGGCTCGGCTTATGACTTTGCTGTATGAAATGGAAATCTGACGGATTTTAAATTTAAGAAATTCCCATTTCTCCCTGTAAGTTGACAATAATGTATCTTTAGTTATACTGTCGATTGTCCTTTTAACATCCTGACAGAAAGGGTCATGTTTTAGAAGATTTGAATTAAATTTCCAGTAGCCTTTATTTCTTCTGACTGCACTAGTGGGAGTTATGGTTAACTTGATCATACAATGATCTGTAAGCGGAGCTGCAGAAATTGAGGTATTTATGTCTATATTAGGTTGGAATTCAGAAATAAGCCAGTAGTCTAATCGCGATTTAATGGTGCCATCAGGTTTAAACCAAGTAAAGGTTTGAGTATCTGGATTTAACGCACGCCATATGTCACTAAGCTGAAATGTGTTACAGAAGTCTAGTAAAGTGGTATTATACTGATGATTAGGAAATCTTGAAGGTTGCCTATCAAGCCATTCATCCATAACCATATTGTAGTCGCCACCCAACACAAAAACAGGACTGATATATATTTGGGATAATTCCTTCAATATGTTAGTCACGTCTGTAATTAATTGTTTGTTCTGACTGTGGTTAATAAATCCATAAATGTTAACAAGAATCAAGAATTGTTTGTGTATTTCAAAAACGCAAATAATCCAGTGTCCTGTGTCATCTCTTTTGGTTGCAACTACTTTCCCAGGAAAGTTATTTAGGAGTATGGCGACCCCTGCTGATCTATTTGTGCCATGACTATAGTATATTTTTTCTCCCTATTGATTTGTCCACATTTTTTCATCTGTATTGTTGCTGTGAGTCTCCTGAATAAGATAACAATGTGCTTTTTCATTTTTAAGGAATAGAAATGTAGCCTTTCTTTTTATAGAGTCTCGTAAACCCCTAGCATTAAGTGATGCAAAAGAAAAGGTTGTAATAAAAGACATAAAGGATGAAAAAGAATAAGGAAAAAATTAAAATAATAATAAAATAAAAATAACAAGTAGATAAACGGTTTAGGTTGTTACTTTGGACCAAGTACACTTGAAGAAAGCCCCTGATTAAATTGCTAAATATATGTTTTAACTCATAACTTTTTTCCCCTTTTTTTTCCTTCCCTTTTTTCCTTTTTCTTCCTCTTTTTTCCTTCTCCTTCTTTTCCTTTTTCCCCTTTTCTTTCCCCTTTCCCTTCCTCCTTTTCCCCCAAGCTGCACGCTTGTTATGACAGAATCCAAAAACCTAATCTATAAAATTATCGAAAATATGTAATGCAAATTATCAAAATGGCATTGAAAAGGAGCTGCCTTATAAATCTACCCTTCAAAAAAAAAAAAAAGGATTCAGGAACCTGAGTAAAAGTAGCATAAGATAAGATAAGATAAGATAAGCCTTTATTAGTCCCACAACGGGGAAATTCCAGGATTGCAACAGCACAGGGATAGCAACACTCAGAGCAACAATCAGAAGGCAAGAAAAAAAACAAGCAAGCAAGAGCAGCTAATAAACATATGTACGTATTACTATAAAATATATATATATACACACACACACAGACACACAGTGCAGAGCATTGTAGCTGGATGGAATAAATATATGAATATATGAACACACAGTGCAGAGCATTGTAGCTAGATGGAATAAATATGTAAATATATAAACACCCACAGTACGGAGCATTGCAGCTAGGTGGAATAAATATGCAAGTATATAAACACACACAGTGCGGAGCATTGTAGCTAGATGGAATAATATGTAGATATATAAATATATAAACACCCACAGTACGGAGCATTGTAGCTAGATGGAATAAATATGCAAATATATAAACACACACAGTGCAGAGCATTGTTGCTAGATGGAATGAAACAGCATAACCGTCTACTTAGTTATCCTACATGGTATGATTATGTGCCCATACATATTCTCACCCTCCATAGCGACCGGTATGTTCCTAGTTGTATGCCGGAGAGGACCATTGTGTAAGTCTATTGCATCTTTTGCATTCAAAAAACTATTAGTTTGTTACGTCTTTTTGCTATCTCTGCGAGCAGCCCTGCTTAGGTTGTACAGTCTGACAGCCGTTGGTAGGAAGGACCTACGAAACCTCTCGGTTGTGCACCTGGGATGATGTAGTCTGCTGCTAAATGAGCTCCTCAGTGCATTCAGTATGTCCTGCATAGGGTGGAACTCGGACTCCAGCAGAGATGACAGTTTAGCCACCGTCCTTCTCTCTCCTATCTCCTCCATCGGATCAAGGCGCTGCCCCAGGACAGAGCTAGCTTTCTTAATCAGTTTGTTCAGTCTCTTCCTATCGGCTGCAGTAATGCCACTGCCCCAGCAGACCACTCCAAAAGTGATGGCTGATGCCACCACCGTGTCATAGAATGACTTCAGCAGCGCCCCTTGTACACCAAAAGACCTGAGTCTCCTCAGCAGGAACAGCCTGCGCTGTCCCTTCTTGTAGAGTGCATCAGTATTGTGTGACCAGTCTAGTTTATTGTTCAGATGAATACCCAGGTACTTATAGGATGTCACCATCTCGATGTCTGTTCCCTGTATATTTACTGGTACTGTGAGGGGCTGCCCATGCCTGCGGCAGTCCACCACCAGCTCCTTAGTTTTCCTCGCGTTGATCTGGAGGCAGTTCCGATGGCACCAGTCCACGAAGTCCTGGATAAGCCCTCTGTACTCAGCTTCATCTCCATTGGAGATGAGGCCAACGATCGCAGAGTCATCAGAGAACTTCTGTAGATGGCAGTGTGTTGTGTTGTGTGAGAAGTCCGCAGTATAAAGAGTGAACAGGAAGGGAGCCAGCACCGTTCCCTGGGGGAACCCCGTGCTACTGATGATCGTGTCGGACACACAGTCCCGGGTTCTCACAAACTGAGGCCGGTTCGTGAGGTAGTCCAGGATCCATGATGACAGGTGCTGGTCCACCCCTGCGCGCAGCAGCTTGTCCTTCAGGATCATCGGTTGGATGGTGTTGAAAGCACTGGAGAAGTCAAAGAACATGATCCTCACCATATTCCCGGGCTTCTCCAGGTGGGACAGAGAACGGTGAAGGAGGAAGATCACCGCATCCTCCACCCCAATGCCATGCTGGTAGGCGAACTGGAGTGGATCCATCGCTGGTTCCACCAGGGGGCGGAGGTGAGCAAGGAGCAGTCTCTCCAGGGTCTTCATCAAGTGGGACGTCAAGGCCACCGGTCTGTAGCTGTTCAGGTCTTTGGGGTGGGAAGTTTTTGGTACAGGTACCACACAAGATGTTTTCCACAGCTGTGGTACCCTCCCCAGTTTCAGGCTCATGTTGAAGATATACGTCACAATCCCACACAGCTGGTCTGCACAGGACTTGAGGAGCTTTGCGCTGATGCCGTCCGGTCCCGGCGCCTTCCTCGCCTTGATCTTCCTCAGCTCCGTCCTCACCTGGGTCCTGGTCAGGGTCAGGATGGGGGGCTGTGTGTTGGGAGTGGGGGGGTGTTGGTAGAGTGGGGAGTGGGCAGCAGGACTTGATTTCTTTAGAGGCAGCAGTGGTTGTTGTGCAGTCAGGGGGGAGGGCGGTTGGTCAAATCTATTGAAAAACAGATTCAGGTTGTTCGCCCACTCCCTGCCCCCTGTGGCCTGGGGGGAGGTATTCTGGAGCCCCGAGATGGTTTTGAGGTTTCTCCAGACCCCGCTGATGTCGCTCTGTTGCAGCTTGTCCTCCATCTTCTTCCTGAAGCTGTCCTTGCCTTCTCTGATCTTTCTCCTCAGCTCCCTCTGTACGGACTTCAGCATCTCCCTGTTCCCCGACCTGAAGATCCTCTTCTTCTCTCTCAGAAGTGTTTTTATCTCAGGGTTGATCCAGGGTTTGTTGTTTGAGTGACGCCGTATGGTCTTGGTGGGAACGGATTTGTCCACACAGAAGCTGAGGTAGCCCGTGAAGGTGTGAATGAGGCCATCGATGTCCTCACCATGTGGATCGCAGAGCTGCTTCCAGGCGGTGGCTTCAAAACAGCCCTTTAGGGTGTCCATTGTCTCCTCAGACCATAACTCCACAGTGTGCATGGCCGGAGGTTGTCTGTGCACTAGGGGTTTGTACACCGGCCGGAGATGAACCAAGTTGTGATCCGATCTCCCGAGTGGGGGTAGTTGTGATGAGGTGTACGCCTCCTTAGTGTTTGCGTAGAATAAATCCAGTGTTTTATTGTCTCTAGTGTGGCATGTGACATACTGGGTGAACGTGGGTAGAATGGGAGACAGTGAAACATGGTTGAAATCGCCTGAGATGAGGAGAAGAGCATCTGGGTGTTCTGTCTGCAGCCTGCTGGTTACTGAATGGATGACGTCACGTGCTGTCCCAGCGTTCGCCGTCGGATTTGCATAAACAACAATGCAGATCACGTGTGAGTGTTCTCTCGGGAGATATGTAGGCCTCATGCTAACAGCTAGCAACTCAATGTCTTTGCTGCAGTGTCGTTGTTTAACAGTGATATGTCCCGGTCTGCACCAGTTGTTGTTAACATACATGATCACTCCACCGCCCCTAGCCTTGCCACTGTCTGGTGTTCGGTCAGCTCGTATCATGTGAAAACCCTCCAGCTCAATGTTAGCATCTGCTGCTAGTTCAGTTAGCCACGTCTCAGTAAACAAAAGGAGAGAGCACTCCCGGTATGTGCTATCATAACGGGAGATAGCCGCTAGCTCATCTAACTTTCCCAGTATCGACCGTACATTTCCCATGACAACAGATGGAAGGGAGGGTCTGTACCTTATATTTTTTGTCCTCCGCCTTACTCCAGCCCGGCAGCCGCGGCGTTTTCGCCTCAGTTCACTCGGTATGTCGAGTTTTTCCAATGGGACCGGGTGGCGGTTGAATGCTAGCAGCTGTTCTCTGCTGTATCGTATCCTGCTATAGACAGTGGCTCCGTCCACCGGCTCAGGAGACATTTAGGACGATCTGTGTGTCCGTGATATAAGTGGGGTGAAAAAAAAAAGACGGATCAGAAGAGAGAGGAAGGGAAAAAGACTCGGAATCGAGCCGCTGTTGCAAAAGGCAGCCGACTCGTGTGGCGCCGAGAGAAAAAAAACATATTCAAATGACAGCTGCCAGGAACACAGCGTACTTCAAAAGGGGACTATGAAATGACTCCCTATAAAGTAAACATTGAAGTAGCTTAGCAACATGTACAGAACATAAAAGAGTCAAAGTGCTTGTTCAGCCATAGTTGTGAACCAGACCCTTAGATGCTGACTCTTCTACCGTCGATGTATCCCACATGGCCTTTATACCAGACGTTTTTCCCAGCTGCACGTGCTTGCTCCATCTGTGGCCATGCTGCTGCGCGGGCATCCCTGTCGGCTTTACAGAAATCTTGCTTGAATCGGATCCCGGCTATTCTGCAGAATTTGGAGTTTTTGGTCAGCCTCCAAATTTCTTCACAGTGGTATCTCATGACAAACTGAAGAATAACCTGGCGGTTTCTCCCATTTTCACGTTTTCCCAGGCGGTGGACATTATCAACAATAGTGCCCATGGTCGTTGCCCACTGCGGTGCAATTTCTGACAGAATGTGGATTACCTCCTCACGGATCATTTCGTTATCCTTTTCTTTGATCCCGTGTATTTTAAGGTTCCAGCGCCTCTTGTACCTCTCCAGCTCAGTAACCCTTTCCTTTAGCTCTTCGTTTTCTTGTATAAGCTTGGGGATGTCTCTCTCAAAGCTCTGTAGTTTGGTCTGGCAATTTTTGATGTCAGCAATATTAATTTCAACAAGACGGGTGATGCTGGCTACCATTGTGGCGGTCTCCCTTAACTGCGCTCCAAAATCATCAACTTTGGTGGTTAGTTTTGTGATAGCATCTACCAAGTTGTCGTAAGATTGCTCTTGGGCGGTTTTCATCTTGGAAAGTGGCGGAGCAGAGGACTTAGTTGGAGTGACGGGAGAACTTTTTCTCTTACCAGGACCGCTACTAACAGAGGTTTCCATCAGGGTGTAGTCATGGTCAGTAGTAGCTGTTGTTAGCTTAGCGTTCGTTTTCCCGCCGGACATATTAGTCGGATTTGATTAGTTTCCTGTGACAGAAACTTGCGTTCAAAATCACCAATTGAACTTACTTGCTTTGAAGCTGTCAGCTCTGAAAATGTTTTCAGTCTGAATATGAGTTATTGTCCAAGTTTCGGGGCTGGAGAATGCGGGTTTAGAAGAGCGAACTGGTCCGGATCGCCATCTTCCGGAAGTCGCACCCATTCATTTTGAAAAGTAGTGTACAATGGATGGTCACTACATTAGCCTATATATCCCATAATGCAACGCGCAGCTAACGGAGCAGTGAGAGGAGAGCTTCACATCACAACATAAACTACTGTAAGGTATTTATATTTATTAATTTGGGAAAAATGATTTGATTTAATATATATTTACTACAAATTACATGCAGATATTCATTTTTTTTTTTTTTACCACCGTTGCTCTGTTATGTTTTAGTGTCTCACCAAGATGATGTCATTAACTGCGCCACAAAAACAAGCCCAGTAGTGTCCGAAATCTTATAATTTTATTGTTATATTGAGTTTACCACATAGTCCACTATATCTAAATTCACTATACAGCGAGTAGGGAGTGAGTGAGTGAACATTCCGAACACAGCCACAGTGTGGTTCCATAAAGAACAACTTGAATGGACACTGAGGTCAGTGGATCATCTTCAGTCAGTTTGAACTTATCATGTTCTCCAAAGTTGCACGGAAATAGTCAGTGTGACATATTAGAGTCTTTCTTCAGCTCACCTGACACAGTGACAGACAGCAGGAGGCTCTCAGAGGAGAAGTTATGAGAGAAAATGTAGACGTGATAAACACAGCTGTAGTCTCCCTGGTGGGCAGGCTCTGCAGCAGGAAACAGGAAGTCTGCATAATGATTGACAGCTGGTTGAGTGTAGTTCTGTGCTCTGGATGAGGAAGTGAAAGTGAGCTGGAAGGAACCTCCTGGGTACTGTGGCAGGATGAAGCAGCTGATGGTGAAACTGGAGCCTTTGGACACCTGAAGATACTGCTGCTGGTCTTGGGAGACCCCATTGATGGATGCAGAGATGTTGGGCTGAAGCAGCAGGTCTGCAGACACAGAGATGATGAAAGGTGAAGAGGCTGGACTAACTTAGAATCAGGTGGAGTCTGCTATACAGTGGTGTGAAAAAGTGTTTGCCCCCTTCCCGATTTCTCATTTTTTTGTATGTCACACTTAAATGTTTCAGATCATCAAACAAATTTAAATATTAGACAAAGATAACACAAGTAAACACAAAGTGCAGTTTTTAAATGAAGGTGTTTATTATTAAGGGTAAAAAAAAAAACAACAAACCTACATGGCCCTGTGTGAAAAAGTGATTGGCCACCTGTTAAAACATAAATTAACTGTGGTTTATCACATCTTTGGAAAGCTGAGTTAAATTTCTCCAGCCACACCCAGGCCTGATTACTGCTACACCTGTTCTCAATCAAGAAATCACTTAAATGGGACCTGCCTGTCAAAGTGAAGTAGACCAAAAGATCCTCAAAAGCTAGACATCATGCTACAATCCAAAGAAATTAAGGAACAAATGAGAAACAAAGTAATTGAGATCTATCAGTCTGTACAAGGTTATAAAGCCATTTCTAAAGCTTTGGGACTCCAGCGAACCACAGTGAGAGCCATTATCCACAAATGGTGAAAACATGGAATAGTGGTGAACCTTCCCAGGAGTGGCTGGCCGACCAAACTTACCCCAAGAGTGCAGCAACGACTCATCGAAGAGGTCACAAATGACCCCACAACAACATCCAAAGAACTGCAGGCCTCACTTGCCTCAGTTAAGGTCAGTGTTCATGACTCCACCATCAGAAAGAGACTGGGCAAAAATGGCCTGTATGGCAGAGTTCCAAGATGAAAATCATTGCTGAGCAAAAAGAACACAAAAGCTCATCTCAGTTTTGTCAGAAAGCATCTTGATGATCCCCAGCACTTTTGGGAAAATACTCTGTGGACTGACGAGACAAAAGTTGAACTTTTTGGAAGGTGTGTGTCCCATTACATCTGGCGTAAAGTAACAGAGCATTTCAGAAAAGGAACATCATACCAACAGTAAAATATAATGCTGGTAGTGTGATGGTCTGGGACTATTTTACTGCTTCAGGACCTGGAAGACTTGCTGTGGTAAAAGGAACCATAAATTCTGCTGTCTACCAAAAAATCCTGAAGGAGAATGTCCAGCCATCTGTTCGTGACCTCAAGCTGAAGCACACTTGGGTTCTGCAGCAGAACAATGATCCAAAAAACACCAGCAAGTCCACTTCTGAATGGCTTAAGAAAAACAAAATGAAGACTTTGGAGTGGCCTCGTCAAAGTCCTGACCTGAATCCGATTGAGATGCTGTGGCATGACCTTTAAAAGGTGGGTCATGCTCGAAAACCCTCCAATGTAGCTGAATTACAACAATTCTACAAAGATGAGTGGGCCAAAATTCCTCCACAGCGCTGTAAAAGACTCATTGCCAGTTATCGCAAACGCTTGATTGCAGTTGTTGCTGCTAAGGGTGGCCCAACCAGTTGTTAGGTTTAGAGGGCAATCACTTTTAACACATGGCCATGTAGGTTTGGAGTTTTTTTTACCCTTAATAATAAACACCTTCATTTAAAAACTGCATATTGTTTACTTGTGTTATTTTTGTGTAATATTTAATTTTTTTTTATCTGAAACATTTAAGTGTGACAAACATACAACAAAATGAGAAATCTTATGCATGAAACCAAATCCTGCTTAAAGCTGATTGGTTGATGTCACTCAGACTACATTGTGGACTACAAACAGAAACCAGGAAGATTTCAGACCCAAAATGTTGTTCCTGTCCTACAAATTCTTCCAGGGCTTGACATTAACACCAGCCAACTGGCCAATGGCTGGTGGATTTCAGCAGTGGCCAGTAAGATAACCACGCCCAATACCCACTTTGACAGGTTGTAGTTTTCTCAAATGGCATCTAAAATAATAAACTGATTGCAATGTGAGACTACGAAACTACAACTCCCATAAGTACTGTGCTTTTTTTCTAATCAGTTTTCTTTTTCTTTCTCCTCTTTTTTTCTGGTGAAAACAGGTAGTGTCCATTTAGGTTAAATCCATCAGCAACTACTAATGATGTCGTGCAGCCATGAAGGGGTGTCCCATTTCATAGGGGTAGGCGAAGGGGTAGGGGTACAAATGAGAATTGGGATGGACCCAAATGCACTTCTTCTCACATTGCAAATATTTTTCTCTACTATCTTGCAGTATTTACTGCTCTTCATCAATCATTAAACAGAAAGTAATTTACATTGAAAAGGTTGTAAATTTAGTTCAAGTAAATTTTAGCATACCATAGTCCAGTTTGATCATATTAAACATAATTTTGCAACCACAAAATTGTGGCTAGTGAAAAGGCTGAGTGGCAAGTAACTTTGGAAAATCACTAGCCACAGTGACTGGTGAGCAAAAAAGTTAATATCAAGCCCTGGATTCATCATATTCATGTTTAAAATCTGTTTATTGAGACAGGCAGCGTTCTCCAGGTGTTTCCTTTCAGGTGAATGTCAGCAGTCTGTGGAGGGTTTGAACCTTCCAGAAAATTTACAGTCACTGGACACCAATGACTGTTACTGATGAGAGGGGAAGGAGAACACTGGAAATATGACTGACATACATGATGAGAGATGATTACCTGAACAGGTAAGCTTCAGGATGTAAGAGTAAGACGAGCTTCCATGAATACACTCTCTCACAGATGATCTAGACTGAAAGCAGGAGTGATTGATCGTCCACACAGACCTCTGCGAGGACTCCTCTCTCTGTCTTACAGAAACAGCAGAGCCACAGTCCAGATGTGCACAGAAAACAGCTGCTGTCTTGAGGGTCCAGAATCTGGCTTCCACTGGTTTCCACTGTTCCAGATGTTTCACCTCCAGTTCTCCTTCACAGCGACTGCCTCCTCCCACCAACCTGACAGGTTCTGAACAGAAATCAAAGACCAAAGTGAGTTTGATCAGAGCAGAAATGACCCAAATCAAAGCTGCAGCTCCTCTTCTACCTGAGCAGGTGAGTCCGACAGCTTTTCCAGGTGAGCAGCTGTTTCTAACTGAGCCTGAGCTTCTACAGTCCAGGAGAGAAGACTCGTGGCCTCCACACTGGAACTCTTTGGTCCACATGGGAGCCTCCACTTCTCCAGAGAGACCCCCCTGGAGGACTAAAGGAGGCCCACAGCCAAGCTCCCTACAGACCACCTGTGCATCCTGCTGGTCAAAGTCATCTTCACACACTGAGGACCAGCTCTGGTTAGACTTCACCTCCAGTCTGCCTGAACACAGACTGGTCCCATTCAGCAGCCTGACAGATTCTGGAGAGATGATAGAAGATCAGATAAAGAGATAAAAGACAACAGACACACAAAAAAAAGATGGCAGCAAATAACAGCTTAGCAACAGTTTCAGAGCATTTTGCACTTTCGATTTAGTTACAATCTCAGACCACATTTTCATAATCTCTAAAATATTTCCCTTCAGTCTATGACATATTTTC
Organism: Pholidichthys leucotaenia; assembly: GCA_020510985.1. NCBI lineage: Eukaryota > Metazoa > Chordata > Actinopteri > Cichliformes > Pholidichthyidae > Pholidichthys > Pholidichthys leucotaenia. The sequence goes on from CM035840.1 coordinate 299,715,316, forward strand.
TCTGTGATTTAACTCTGTATTTTTACATTTAGCTTCATAATAAAAGGAACAGGCCAGATTTGAAGACCTGTTTAAAAAATTTCTAACATCAAACTCCCTGTAACAGTGTGAGATAGAAGTAATTCTAAATGACCTCAGTCAGAAGTTTCAAATTGTAAGAATGAAGTAAAGCATCACAGTCAAAGAAGAAAAACATCTCAGAATTATGCATTCATGCATGCATCCATCCATCTTCTACTGCTTTTCCAGGGATCCGGGTTGCGGAGGCAGTAGCCCAAGCAGAGAAGCCCAGACTTCCCTCTTTCCAACCACCTCCTCCAGCTCTTCAGAGGGGACACCAAGGCGTCCCCATGGCAGTGGGGAGAGTCTCTCCAGCATGTCCTGGGTTTTGCCCCAGGTCTCATCCCAGTGGGACGTGGCATCAGATGCTCGAATCACTTCAACTGGCTCCTTTCAATGTGGAGGAGCAGTGGCCCAACTCTGAGCCTCTTGTGGATAACTGAGCTCCTCTCCATATTTCTAAGGGTGAGTCCAGCAAACCTACAGAGAAAGCTCATTTCAGCCACTTGTATCCACGATCTCATTCTTTTGATCATTACACAAAGTTTGTGACCATAGGTGAGGGTAGAAATGTAGTTTGAACAGTAAATTGACAGCTTTGCTTTAGAGCTCAGCTCCCTCTTCACCACAACAGTTTTTTAACCACTTTAGCGACCTCAGCCGTCGTGATGGGTGAGTCGCCCCCCTGGTTCACAAGCCCTGCTTCCTCTGTGGAAGGCCTGTCAGTGGGATTGAGGAGATCCTCGAAGTATTCCTTCCACCGCATGACAATATTCCCCAAAGTCAAACTCGGCAGCTCTCCATCTGCATCATACACAGTGTGGACAGGAGCTGTTTTCCCCTTCTGAGTTGCCAGGCAGTTTGCTAGAATCTCTTCAAGGCTGACTGAAAGTCTTGGTCCATGGCCTTACCAAACTCCTCCCACACCCACGTTTTAGCCTTATCAACCACTCAAGCTGCACTCTGCTTGGTCTGCCAGTACAACTCAGCTGCTTCAGGAGTCCCACAAGCCAACTAAGCTTGGTAGTACTCCTTCTTCAGCTGGTGTCTACTATTTGGTTCAGGTACTTCCACCACGAGTAGCACCGACAACCTTGCGGCCACAGCTCTGAGCAGCCACTTCAACAATGGAGGTGGAGAACATAGCCCATTCAGAGTCTATATCTCCAGTCTCCTTCGGGATGTAGTGAAAGTTCTCCTGGAGCTGGGATTTGAGACATCCTGGACAGGGGCTTTAGCCAGATGTTCCCAGCACACTCTCAGTATACTTTTGGGTCTGCGGGATCTGAGTTACATCCTTCCCTGTTGTCAGATCCAACTCACCCCCAAGTAGTGCTCAGTTGACAGCTCTGCACCTCTCTTCACTTGAATGTCCAAGACGTATGGTCGCAGGTCTGATGGCACAATAACAAAGTCGATCATCGACCTGTGACGTAGGATGTCCTGGTGCCAGGTGCACATATGGACACCCTTATGGTTGAACATGGTGTTTGTTATGGACAAACTGTGGTTAACACAGAAATCCAGTAACTATGTTCACTCCTGAGTTCTCTGGAACATCTGATCCTCATTTCCTCTTCTTTTTTCTCTGTGTCTCATGATAGAGAATCTTTCCTATTATTTAACAGCATTAAAAACAGGTGATGGAAATTTGATTCCAGCTGTTATTTAACTAGATAAAGACCCAATGAGTGTAAAACCTTTTCTAACAGAGACCTGATGAAGAGTGTCACAAAGTCAATTTTCCAACAATAAATCTAAACAACGGACAAAAGCAGCTTTCAAACTACAATTGGTGAATGCAGTTGTGACCTCCATTAGCATAAATTAACACCTCATCAACCCTCCATGTCATTCATGCCTTTTTTTCAGATTTCAAGAGGAGACAGCCTCATCTCCCGTAGATAACAGCGCATTTCTCTGGGATATCAGGTTTCATGTTTACCCTTTATACTGCAGACTCCTCACACAACACACTGCCATCTACAGAAGTTCTCTGACGAGTCTGCGATCGTCGGCCTCATCTCCAACAGAGATGAAGCAGAGTACAGAGGACTTATCCAGGACTTCGTGGACTGGTGCCATCGGAACTGCCTCCAGATCAACGCGAGGAAAACTAAGGAGCTGGTGGTGGACTGCCGCAGGCAAGGACAACCCCTCACAGCACCAGTAAACATACAGGGAACAGACATTGAGATGGTGACATCCTACAAGTACCTGGGTGTTCATCTGAACAATAAACTAGACTGGTCACACAATACCGAAGCACTCTACAAGAAGGGACAGCGCAGGCTGTTCCTACTGAGGAGACTCAGGTCTTTTGGTGTACAAGGGGCGCTGCTGAAGACATTCTACGACATGGTGGTGGCATCAGCCATCACTTTTGGAGTGGTCTGCTGGGGCAGTGGCATTACAGCAGCCGATAGGAAGAGACTGAACAAACTGATCAAGAAAGCTAGCTCTGTCCTGGGGCAACGCCTTGACCCAGTGGAGGAGAGAGGAGAGAGAAGGATGGTGGCTAATCTGTCATCTCTGCTGGAGTCCGAGTCCCACCCTATGCAGGACACACTGAACGCACTGAGGAGCTCATTTAGCAGCAGACTACATCATCCTAGGTGCACAACCGAGAGGTTTCGCAGGTCCTTCCTACCTACGGCTGTCAGACTGTATAACCTAAGCAGGGCTGCTCGCAGAGATAGCAAAAAAACATGATGACCTAATAGTATTGAATGCAAAAGACGCAATAGACTTACACAATGGTCCCCTCCAGTATACAACTAGGACAATATCGGTCACTACGGAGGGTGACAATATGTATGGGTACATATTCATACTATGTAGGATAACTAAGTAGACGGTTATGCTGTTTATTCCATCTAGCTACAATGCTTCGCACTGTGTGTATATATATTTATTCCATCTAGCTACAATGCTACGCACCGTGTGTTTATATATTTATATGTACATATGTATTTTCGCTGCTCTTGTTTTTCTTGTCTTCTTGATTGTTGCTCTGAGTGTTGCTATCCCTGTGCTGCTGCAATCCTGGAATTTCCCCATTGTGGGACTAATAAAGGCTTATCTTATCTTATCTTATCTTATGCTGTCACACTGCTGATGCCACACGAATGCACCAGTCTGCCTGGAAGTTGCTGATGCCGATGCTATTGAGTCACCGGCAGTTTTACAAGTCTTTTATTGTCGCTCTGTGTTTTGGAGGGGGCTATCATGGAAAAAACAAAAGGTGACTGGGATACATGAACAGGCAAAGAGTGGAGCTAAACAGTGACACTGCCCTTCACCGAACAAGGACAGGCTGGTATTGGCCCCACAGCAACTGAGGGATGGTGTTGGAGTCTCCAAGGGAGTGACTGAAAAATGCTCTTAAAAGAAATCCCTCACTCTCAGCCGCTGTTTATGTAATTGTGCACACACAGTTGTCTGCTGCAGCTTCGAAATTAATATAATCTGTCAGAATAATGACAGACAGCCATTTCATTTCATCTCCACTCTTTGTCACTGTGCTGTGATGTGGTGACAGTGACACCTACTTCATCGCATGTTTATCCGCTTTTACTGTTCAAATGTCTGCTGAGGTGAGGTGGTCAACAGCCCACCTTACTTGCAGGGTCATTTAGCCCACATCATCTGGCACAGGTAACCGTATTCAGACAATAGTGGCAAGCTGATTTGTACTGGATTTGAGTGGATTACCGCGGTAGACTGAAAAGGGCTAAAGGCAAGAGTCACACAACATCTGAAGAGACTAAATATCCAGCTGAACTGAGAGTAAAGAGCTCAAATATGAAGATGAAACTAAAGACTAAAGACAAAATCTAGTTAAGATGCAGAAACAGCTGCAGAGCTGCAGTTCTCACACTGTTCTTTTACTAGACTCAAGTCTTTGTCTGCTCTACCCACCTCTGATAATGTTACTAATGATGTCACTGATGGACTTACCTGAGCAGGTTAGAGTCTGAATTTGTTCAGAGAACGATGATAATGTTACACAGTCTCTCAGAGGGGATCCAGACTGAACACAGTCATCATTGATCAGCCACACAGATCTCCGCAAGGACCCAAATGTTCTTCCAACAGAAATAGCAGAACCACAGTCCAGATATTCACAGAAAACAGGTGCGTTCTTCAGGGTCCAGTAACCGCCATTTAAGGGTCTCCACTCTCCCAGATGTTTCACCTCCAGTGTTCCTACACAGCGACTGTCTCTTCCCACCAACCTGACAGGTTCTGAACAGAAATCAGAGTCATCAGTGAAAGACCAAAGTGAGTTTGATCACAACAGAAATACCCCAAATCATAGCTGCAGCTACTCTTCTACCTAAGCAGGTGAGTCCAACAGCTTTTCCAGGTGAGCAGCTTTTTCTAGATGAGCCTGAGCTTCTACAGTCCAGGAGAGAAGACTCATGGCCTCCACACTGGAACTCCTTGGTTCCCATGGGAGCCTCCGCGTTTCCATAAAGCCCCCCCTGGAGGTCTGAAGGAGGCCCACAGTCAAGCTCCCCACAGACCACCTCTGCATCCTGCTGATCAAAGTCATCTTCACACACTGAGGACCAGCTCTGGTTAGACTTCACCTCCAGTCTGCCTGAACACAGACTGGTCCCATTCAGCAGCCTGACAGAGTCTGGAGAGATGATAGAAGATCAGATAAAGAGATAAAAGACAGCAGACACACAAGAAAAAGATGGCAGCAAATAAATCAGCAACACTTTCAGATTTTCATTATCTCCTTTCCCTTCAGTGTAAACCAATGTGAAAATACCTTTTTTTTTTCTCAGATTCACTGCATTATTTCTCCTAGCGTAGTTCCCTGTTTTGTGACTTCCTAACTTATTGGACTACCACTCTGTCTCATTATGTTCTGTACCTTGGTGATTTTCTAGAAAATTTCTAACTTCAAACTCCGCATAATAGTACTGGATTCACCTCTCTTTTTGCTGAAACTCCAGGAGGCACTCCAGCACATTCCAAATGACAAAGCTCCTGGACTAGATGGTTTTCCAGAAGAATTCTATAAAGAATTCTGGCCTATGCTAACACCTACTTTTTTCAGAATGGTGAATCACGTTAAGCAAGATCATGTAATTCCTCCAAATATGAACACAGCCAGCATGATCCTACTCCTCAAACCTGACAAAGACCCTACACTCCCTTCCAGCTATTATCAAATTTCACTTACTACTGCATGCTCGTAGAAAGCAAGAATTGTTGTCTGAAGCAGGTAGCCCAATTAGGCTTTACAGGCCCAAATGTAGGCTGTGTTTGAAAGTGGAATAGAGAGGTGTAGCCTATATGTAGGCAATCACATGTTAGACTTTGACAAATATGAAAGGTACTGAACTGAGATTTATTTGATTGTGTGAATATTAATTACAGAATGATTGAAAATGAATAGGACATCCAATATTATCCACTGTTTAAGGACTGCTTGTTTATTTTTTTGTCAGATCGCTTATGTGTGTGATAATTTATGACTTATTCATAAATGTTGTATCTTGCACTTTGGGGAATGGGAATTGTTCAGTCACCATTATAATTTAGTTTATATGTGTAGTTTATAGTCTATCATCAATAAACTCATGCAGTACTATAATAGGACACGTTTACAAATATTTGAGACCGACTGTAGTGCATCCTTTTATATTATAGCAATATTATAAGTACAAAACACCAAACATTATTATTTTTTTTTGTATTTGTATCTTGTATACTTTATTGATCCCCAGAGGGAAATTCAGGGCATCCATGTATGGCGCTGATCCCGTCACCATTCACACACACACACACACACACACACACACACAGAGGAGAAAGGCGTTTGGCTGCAACTTTAGCATCAGTGTTGCCCATTTTTCTGTAAATATATAAATAAAAACGATTTATTTCATTGTTTGGGCATTTTTGCGTTATGTTGTTATTTAGCCAAAGCGTGCGTATGTGTTTGCATGTAATATGCAGTTGATTTGGTCTTTCCGCTCCACACTGAAGCAGCAGCCGGGACTGTCATCTACCACTGACCGGGCAGGCTGAGTGTGCTTCCCTGCAAACGATCGTGGCGCGCCCTGTCGGACACTGGTGTTGCCCGGCTAACGGGAGTCTCAGCTGCTGCTTTACCCGTGTGCTAGTGATGTCCTTTGTGGTACCATGGGTCCCTGTCAGTGCCCCCCCCACGTTGTGTTCTCCATGCCGAATTATCCATTAGACTTACGCAATATATTTTGACTGAGCGACTCCATACTTGGGGATAGCACTTATAAAATCTTTGTTTGCGAAGCACTGTGGTGACTGACAGGTTGTGATGCTGTATGTTATCCAATCAGCGTGGTCGTGATGCCGTGTATTGTCCAATCAGCATGGCTGTGATGCAGCGTATTATCCAATGAGCACGGAGTCAATCCAAAACCCCACCCACACTTGTTGAAGCCAGGACATGAAGACACAGAGCGGTCACAGAGCGTGGCTAAACTTTTATTGATAAAAATTACATATTTTGACAGAGTGACTCCATACTCGGGGATGCACAACCTCATAACCCCAGCAAAGCACTTCTAAAATCTGAGGTCAGTCTGACGAACGGTTTGAGAGAGATGTGAGGAACACATACACAGACAGACAGACAGACAGACAGACACAAACAGACAGAGATTTGTTGCATTTATAGATAGATGAGTGATGATCTTAAAATAATTAGCAAAGCCCTGTTGCATCATTAGTTGGTTAGGAATTAAACTTGTCCCTTGATCCTGAGGAGAAATCCTTGGAACCCAAACCTCCATTTTAAAATTTCATGAACCCTGGAATCAAGCATCATAACTGCTTTGAAAGTATTATTATCAGCTCATTGCTGACAGCCTGGTGGAAATTTCTAAAAATAACTGGGTCTTCACTTATCCCTTTTGTACCCATTTGGAACAACCCTAATATCCCAGAAATAAAGTGAATCCTAAATTTTTCACTGTGGTACAACAAACGAATAAGAAACTTGGAATATCTTGTTCAAGATAGAAACTTTATCCAATTTCAGGAACTGGTGTCACAATAAAAAGTTTCTCAAATACCAACAACTTAAATCCATAATACATGTTTTCTTAAAATGACATTGAAAATATATAAATTATTCTTATTATCAGAGTTGGGTGATTCAATTTCCCTCCCCACATCAAAATGGGAGACAGATTTATCTGTCAATCAGGTTGAAAGTTTCTGGACACAAATACTGTATGTTTCAACACTTTTAAGATGACTAAAAATTCCAACTTACAACTCATACAGTATAAAGTACTACATAGAATTCATTACGTAGGACAAAGGATGTTCAAAATGGGCCTTAGTCACACAAACATTTGCTCTCCTTGTATAAGCAACACCTCTAATAGTTATATGCATGCTATGCGGTCATGGTTGTGTATGGGTGTAGGTGGACATACATTATGTGACAGTATGTACAGTATGTGTGTGTACACATGAGGGTGGGCATGCATGTGTGTGTGGGGCAAGTAACTGCGTTTGGACACACGGTTGTGGGGGGGGGTGTATGTGAGGGAAAGACCTTGTTGGGCGGTGGTGCGGGCTGTCTGGTGGCCGGGTGGATAGTGGTTTGGTTTCCACTCTCCCTGGTTGTCCTGTCATTGGTTCCCGGGGCAGGGCGCTTTGCCCACGCTGCCTCCAGTGTCCATGGCACTGGGTATGGGTGTGTGCGGGTGTTTGGTGGCAGTAGCGGTCAGGGGGGCCATTGGCATGGGTTAGTGGCCACGTTTCTGTCGGTTTGCCTTGGGGTGGCTGTGGGGATAGCCTACCTCCGGCGATGTCTGGCTGGGGGAGATGGTGAATGGGCTTGCGGGGGCCATTTTGGGATGTCGCTTGACATGTGGATCGCTGTATTATTATATATGTTTGTGTACTTGCATACAGGGTGTGTACACGATGCGTGAGAGTGAGTGTGAGTGTGGCTGCCCCATCATGCCTGTGGTGCTGGAGGGTGCTGGGATATGACATTGGTAGGTCCTGGGTTGCATGGCCTGGCGCCTCTTGCCCTGGTATGGGATCTGGGGGTGGTGGGTGGCTTCCAGAGCCAGTTTGGGAGCCGGCTTCTGGGGGGGAATGGGCTCTCTCTGGGACCACCCCCCCTCCCAACCCCCCCCCCCCCACACACACACACACACAATTTTGGGGGGAATCATACATCTTATTGGATACATTTAGGCTTTTGGGGTGGGGGTGTGCCGTACAGTGTTGGTGAAGAGGATCCCTCTGTCTACTACTGCGCTGTGGGGCTGCCCTCAGCTCAAGTTTAGTTGCACTGTATACACTGAGGGCTTGGGGTGACGGGAACTCTGCTGCCGATAGTGGGTAGCAATGCCCTATTACACTATCCCCCAGTTTTAACTGCACTTTGGTAGTTCACACACCTGCACCCAATGACACCACACAAGTAACACTCACCCATCACAATTCATGCATGGGGGTGAGAGCGTGAGGGTCTTCCTCTACCCCTGCTGCCCTCCTTCTGCCGGGGGCCTGGGGTCTGGCTGATGACCTGGGGCCCGTCGTGCTGTTGTCATCCCAAGGCTCTACCATAAGTGAATAGGTGCGAGCAAGGGAGTGAACGAGAGAGTGAGTGAGCAAGTGAGAGTGAGGGAGTGATGAGTAGTGATGGTGGTGGTGGGTCAGATTTGTGTGGTGCTTTGCATGTCGGGTGGCATCTCTGGGCACTTGCGGTGGGTCCATTGGTTGTTCACTCCAGGGGTGCATTGATGGCTGTGGGATGCTTATGTGGCCACAGCTTCCCTGAAGCGGGTTGGTGAGGGTGTGGCGGCCGGTCCATGCTGGTGGCCTCCCCGGCTGTGGGTTGGGGCGCTGGGGTGGGCGCGGTCCTGCTGTGGGAGGGGGGGTCTGGGAGGCACATGCCGGGGGCGTGGGCTGGTTGCTGGCTTGGGGGGGAGGGGGGGCGCGTTCTCCTCCTGGTGCCTGGGACCCAGGGGCTGGTGTTGGCCCCACTGGGGGGGCGGGAATGGGCTGGTCCGGCCGCAGGGGCGCACCATGCCAGCCTCCCTCAGCCGTCCCTCCTGGGGCGGTTGCATGGCTGTCCTGGGGCTTGCCGGCATTTTTGTTCTGTGGGTGTTGGTGGTGCTGTCTTGCTTGCTTCCGGGGGGATGGGGGGGCGTTGCTGTGACCTGCCACCCTCTTTGTATGTTTCCTGGCAAACCACTCACTTTGAGGCGCTCTCATATACGCACATACACACATATGCACACACACGTTCTTTTACAGGTGCAGATACCAGACTCATGATGAGATCTTTTCAGAAGAAGAAGCAGTTTGTTTTCTGTTTGTTTCAGTTGTGTCAGTTTGTTTGTTTTTTCTGTTTATTCCTCTCTTTTTTCTTTCCCCCTCCCCACCCCACATCCCATTCCCCCGTCAGGTCTATCATGGGTAAAACAATTTAAATAAAGTATTAAAATTTATTACAAGAGGAGTCTATAAATAATATACAGTACATATACTGTATATGTTCAAGATTCAAGATTCAAAGATTTTATTTGTCAGTACCACTATACGTAGAGGACATATAGGAGAATTGAAATGCCATTTCTTTCTCTTCAGTGGTGTGTACAATATAGAAAAAATGAATAAGTCTTCAAAAACAACAACAGCAGACTGTGTACAGTAATGCAACCCATAGTGCAAATAACGACAAAAGATAAAACCCAGACATCCCATAGTGCTCGTAAAGATAAACGATAAAACCTAGCAATCCTATATACAGAAAAAGGTAGAGCTGTAATACTCATAGTTACAAGTTCAATGCGGGAGTGAAGGTGCAGACAGTGACAGATTGGACTGCACATGATCAATATTGCAATACAGATAGTAGCAGGTATAACATTTGTACATATGGTTGCAGTAAAGTGCAGAGACATACGCAGCAGATGTATTACTGTTGGTGTGCCAGTCTTTCTATGCAAACAGCTGAGGTAGTTATTGTGCTGGTGTGTGTGTTATGGTCTGGGGGTGGGGGGAGTGGACAGAGTTCAGGGTCCTGATGGTCTGGTGAATAAGCTTTTAGCAGTCTTGTGGAGCAGGCCCAGAGGCTCTTTTTACTGCAAGGGCAGGGGGATGAAGAGGGAGTGTGAAGGGTGGGAGGTGTCGCTTGCAATGTTGATGGCTCTGCGGGTGAGGTAGATATCCGAGAGGGGGGCAGATGGGCACCGATGATCTTGCTGGCAGCTTTCATTGTGCATTGTAGTGTCTTCCGGCAGGAGGTGGTGCAGCTTCCATACCACACCGTGATGAAGCTGGCGAGGATGCTCTCAATGGTGCCCTGGTAGAATGACAATGGTAGAATGGGGGGTGGGACTTGTGCTCTCCTCAGTGTGCGGAAGAAATAGAGGCGAATTTGAGCCTTCTTGGCCAGTTATGTGGTGTTGTTGGACCACAAGAGGTCCTCAGAGATGTGCACCCCCAAGAACTTGGTGCTGCTCACCCTCTCCACTGCCGCACCATCGATGATCAGAGGGGCATGATATGTGTGTCCCCTCCCAAAGTCAACCACGATCTCCCTGGTTTTTCCCACGTTCAGGAAGAGATTATTGTCTTTACACCACTGGACCAGTTGGCTCACCTCATTTCTGTAGTTGGCCTCCTTGGTGATGAGGCCCATCACCGTCATGTCGTCTGCAAACTTGATGATGTGGTTGGTGCTGTAGGCTGGTACACAGTCATGAGTCAGCAGGGTGAAGAGCAGTGGGCTGAGCATTCACCCTTATGGGGCCCCTGTGCTCAGTGTGATGGTCTTGGAGGTGTTGCTGCCAACTCGCACGTTGTGTGGCCTTCCTGTGAGAAAGTCCCGCACCCAGTTACACAGACAGGTTTTGAGTCCCAAGTGTCTGAGTGTTTGTATTAGGTGCTGGGGGATGATTGTGTTGAATGCTTAAGTCCAAGAACAGCATTTGCACATAGGAGTTCTTTGAGTCCAGGTGGGTGAGGGCTGGATGGATGACATCTTCTGTGGATCTGTTTGACCTGTATGCAAACTGAGATGGGTTGTGGGAGGGAGGGAGGATGAAACTGATATTCTCCATGACCAGCCGCTCGAAGCACTTCATTATGATTGGGGTCAGTGCTATGGGCCGGTAATCGTTGTAGCTGGATGGAACGGCTTTCTTTGGGACTGATATTTTGGTGGTAGTTTTGAAACATGTGGGGACAACAGCTTGACTCAGGGAGATGTTGAAGGTGTCAGCCAGGACATTCTTGAGCTCCTCCGCACCATCCTTCAGAATGCAACCCGGTGTGTTGTCTGGTCCAGCTGCCTTGCATGGGTTGATCCTGGAGAGGGTCTTCTTTACGCTCGCCAGATCCAGACTTATGGCCTGCTCGTCTGGGGGAGGAGTGGTCTTCTGTGCTGATTTGCTGTTTTGTTTTTCAAAGCAGCTAAAGAAGTCATTTAGGTTGTTAAGCAGAGTGATGTCACTCGGACAGGTCTGAGGTGGAGGTTTGTAGTTGGTGAGCATCTGTATGCCACACAAGAGAGAACATGTATCTCTGGTGTTGCCCCTTCAGGGCAGAAAAACAGACCCAGGTGCTGAATTGCATTTATGACATTTATTTAACAAAAAGAACATAAAAGTCCAAAAATAGTGCTGACAATACTAAAATGGAACAAATAATAACTTACAAGGATGAACCTCAGAGCAGGGAGCGCTCTGGAGAAGTAGAAGAGACACTTCAGAGGCTGGGAGAAATGGAGTGATCAGAAGTAGATCAAATATTGCCACAATGCAACAGTGAACAGGCAGTGCTTAAATACACAGGGGAAAAGGAGCTGCAGGTGTGAGTCGTTGAGTGAGCAGGTGCCCTAATTTGACCAACTGCTCACAGCTGAGCTGAGAGGGGAGCAGACTGTGAGCAGTTAGAGGGAGTGTCTCAGAAAAGGGGAGGCACAAGTGTAAACAAACCCAAAATATATACAGAAAGCTAACAAAATCAAACTAATCAGACATAAAATACTTAGGAATAAAGTGAGGGTCTGAGCTTAGTGACAACATGAGCTCAGACACATGACAGAAGTGGCAGGATATTTTCTTGCTGTACTGTCGCTTTGCCTCCTTGATGCCACGGGACAGGTTGGCCCTAGCTGTTGTTAGTCCTGCAGTGTCCCCGGCCCTGAAGGCTGCATCCTGAGCCCTCAGGAGCCTGTGGACCTCTGCTGTCAGTGATGGTTTTGCAGTGAGTGACATCATCAGTGCATTTAGCTTTGTATGCTACAACAACCTCAGTGTGCTCCTCTATGATTGTGTGTCCATTGTGAGTGGCTGCATGCTTGAAAGTGTCCCAGTCTGTAGTGCTAAAGTAGTCTTTCAGAGCATCCAAGGCCCCCTCTGGCCACACATGCACCTGCTTTTTTGTTGGTCTGATTGCTTTCACTCTGGATCTGGTGCCAGCCTTAGCAAGATGTTGACATGATCAGAGAGACCCAGGTGGGAGAGGCTCTGTACACTCTCTTGTGAGTTGTGTACACCAGGGGCCTCATGAACAAAGGGCACTTACGCACAAAAACATGGTGTACGTCCTTTTCCATGGAAAATTTCAGATGTATCAAGAATGAAATGACCGTGGAAATATGCACAGCCCCATGCCAACTTCATGGCTGGCGTACGTACGTTTCTACTGATATTGGTCCGTTGACGACACTTAGAGGTGATGTTGGGAGACTAATAATGGCGTTGAGGCGGCATGAAAAAATAAGCAGTGATGCTGTGGTTTTAAGCAGGTTTTATTAATCATACCGCTGTCACGGGAACTCGGCTCCAGCCATAGCGTGAGCAGGCTGAAGCCGAATTCCTCAGGCTCTCAGTGAAGAGGGGACACAAAATCTGTGTCCTGCAGCAGGGTTGAAGTCAGATTGAGAGAGAGAGATTGCGTTACAGAGTTGCACCTTAAATACTTGATCATAACAATACATCAAAAAGACATACCCCACAGTCTAGAATGATCAAAGGGACAACAGAACAGGCAGGAGGTATTTGCATTTGTAAGCCATACATCACAATGGGCAGATTAGCTAGACCTCGCTCTAAGTGCAAGACAAAGAGGCTAACAAGCACATCTACATATTGATCTGAGTCTCTAGGTCACAGTAAGGACAGGACGCATGAGTACAAAGGCTGAAAGGCATCGATTAACATCACATAGGTGAGACAGAAGAAACTCGTCTACCTGTAGACATTAATACACCAAAGCACATCTAAGATGCTCAGAAAAAGCACAGTAAGGACAAGCCATATGCACACTATACCGAATGGCGCATTACATCACAACACATGCATGTTTGCATCACAAATACATGAATGGCACATTGCTTCTCAGTAATGCAGCAGAAAAACAGAGAAAAGAGGGCTGAGTGTCCTTAGTCTGTTGTGGGGTTAAAACGAACCGCCACACACGCTCCCCCCAGAGGACGCGGCAGGGGGTCGCGACCTCGATAATCCATCTGTGTGAGCGAGCTGTGGGAGAAGCTCGCTGCAGGCGGAGGGGGAGGGAGGGGAGGGGTAGTAAGTGCCGGCAGGAGCTGTGAAATCGTCCTGAGCCGTGCAAAAATTGCTTGCTGCTCCGTGATGTCGAGGGTTTGTCCCGTTGCACGTGCGGAGATCACAAGAAGAAAAATTAGTCTCTGACTCCTCTTGTGGCCATGAAGAAAAGCAGGAGCGGCTGTAAGAGAAAAAGTAAACAAAGCAGGGGGACTGTTGGCTTTGGGTGCTGAAGCAACCCCAAAGCTCCCGGGAACAGCTGACGGCTGAAATCCCGTTGTGCCGTGGCTAAGACCATTAAAAAATCCAGTGGCGAGCTGCGTGCTTGCTTCAGGTGAACGAGCAGCCCTGAAGGTTCTGTGGGCAGCGGCGGAGGACGATGGCGGTCTCTGGCGTGGCTGAGACTGTTAACAAATCCTTCGAGCGTGCTGCATGCGTGCTTCAGGTGAGCGGGCAGCCCTGAAAGGCAGCGGCGAAGGAGGAAAGCAGTCTGTGGAGCCGTTACTTGTCCCGTGCGTGATGCGCCGTCCTTGTAACTCCCCGATGCGTGCGCGGGGGTTCAGTGCGTGGGTGGGCCGCTGGAGTGGCGAGTCAGGGTGCAGAAAGTTGGTGGAGAATGGCGCAGACGGCGCCGGTAAAATCCAGGTTGAGCTGTGGCTGTAGATTGGCCATGGTGCGTTGGAGCGGTGAGAGGAAATAGACGATCTTTAGTCCCTCAGGCCCGTGCAGATACGTTGGAGCGGCGGGAGGGAATAGACGATCTTATGTTCCTCAGGCTCATGCAGCTGCGTTGGAGCGGTGTGAGGAAGTAGACGATCTCCGTCCCTCGGGCTCGTGGAGGCGCGTTGGAGCGGTGCGAGGCAATAGACGATCTTTGTGCCCCGGGCTCGTGCAGCAGCGTTGGAGCGGTGAGAGGGAGGAGACGATCGTTGTCGCTCGTGCGGCCATGGTGCGTTCAGTTCCACGCGCTGCGCTCCCCGTCGGCCCTGGAGGTTGCCGTCGTGGAGAGAGGACGAGGTGCGTGCGCTCTCAGTGAGAGCGGCCGGTCCAGCATGGTTGTGCAGATCTCAGGCGACGGAGCATTCATGCCCGGGTGTTGCGTTCGCTGGCCGCTCGTTTTTTTCAGCGTCGGTTCGCCAGCGTGGCCATCCAAAACAGAAGGCTGCGTTGCACAAAACGTGTGCGTCTTCAAGGGGCCACCAACGCAGCTGTGTGGCTGTCCAGCTCGGAAGGTTGCTTTCGCACAAAACGTGTGCGTGTTCGAGGGGTCACCAGTGAGGCGGCATGAAAAAATAAGCAGTGATGCTGTGGTTTTAAGCAGGTTTTATTAATCATACCGCCGTCACGGGAACTCGGCTCCAGCCATAGCGTGAGCAGGCTGAAGCCGAATTCCTCAGGCTCTCAGTGAAGAGGGGACACAAAATCTGTGTCCTGCAGCAGGGTTGAAGTCAGATTGAGAGAGAGAGATTGCGTTACAGAGTTGCACCTTAAATACTTGATCATAACAATACATCAAAAAGACATACCCCACAGTCTAGAATGATCAAAGGGACAACAGAACAGGCAGGAGGTATTTGCATTTGTAAGCCATACATCACAATGGGCAGATTAGCTAGACCTCGCTCTAAGTGCAAGACAAAGAGGCTAACAAGCACATCTACATATTGATCTGAGTCTCTAGGTCACAGTAAGGACAGGACGCATGAGTACAAAGGCTGAAAGGCATCGATTAACATCACATAGGTGAGACAGAAGAAACTCGTCTACCTGTAGACATTAATACACCAAAGCACATCTAAGATGCTCAGAAAAAGCACAGTAAGGACAAGCCATATGCACACTATACCGAATGGCGCATTACATCACAACACATGCATGTTTGCATCACAAATACATGAATGGCACATTGCTTCTCAGTAATGCAGCAGAAAAACAGAGAAAAGAGGGCTGAGTGTCCTTAGTCTGTTGTGGGGTTAAAACGAACCGCCACAGCGTGAAAATTATTGTACACACCAGAGACACATGATGAACAAACATCCAAGTGTGCACAATTATATGAGTGGATATAAAAGCAAGTGCAAAGAAGTGCAGAAAATGAGGGGTGCCATTATTGGAATGGTGTTTGTCGACGATTGGATCTAGTGGAAGACGCATATGCGTTCCGGGGTTGCCGGGGGTTCGGGGACCCATCCATGTCCTGTCTTGGTGCCGATGTCAACTTTTCCGTCGAGTGGATGTCTTGGATCGCGTTGATCCGGTCTTCGGGTGTGGAACAGTCCTTCAGCATCCATTTTTTTGTTGGAGCTTTTTTGCTTGCCAATATTGAAACGGTGAGTGGGTATTTTTCTCCTCGTCTTTCCAGTGATTCCGGTGGTGGACCCAGGTACAAAGTTGCAGAGGAGGGGAGAACTTTTATTTTGAATATTTTCTCCAATATTGTCTGTACATTGGTACATTGGTCCAATATTAATAATAATCCGGTTCCGGTTCCGCCGGACCGGCGGCGCCACACGAGTCGGCTGCCTGTTGCAACAGCCTTTTTTTTTTATCTTCCTTCTTCTTTCTACACCTTTCACTCTGTATATATATCACGGACGCACGGATCACCTCGGGGGTCTCCCGGGTCGGCGGACGGAGCCACGGTTTGCAGCGGGAGACGTTACAGCGGGGAGGAGCTAGTGCTAGCTAGCACTTGGCCGCCGCCCGGTGCTAATGGGAAACTCGACATACCGGGAGCTGTAGCGAAAATGACGCGGGTGCCGGGCTGGAGTTTAGGCGGCGTGAAAGAAATATAAGACAGAATAATAAAGAGCGATGGCAAGAACCAAGCAGACCGCCCGTAAAATCTACTGGAGGAAGAAGCCCCCCCCCCGCAGGAGACAGCTAGCCACCAGGGCTGCTCGGAGAGGCGCTCCGGCCACCGGCAGAGTGAAGAAGCCTCGCCGTCACAGGCCCGTGGCTCTGAGAGAGATCTGTTGCTGCCAGAAATCCACGGAGCTGCTCATCCGTAAGCTGCCCGTCCAGCGCCTGGTGAGGGAGATCGCTCAGGACTTCAAGACCGTCCTGCGTTTCCTGAGCTTCGCCGTCATGGCTCTGCAGGAGATCAGCGAGGCCCACCTGGTGGTCTCTTCTTCGCTAAGGGGGTCACCATCATGCCCAAAGACTTCCAGCTGGCCCGCTGCATCCGCGGAGAGAGAGCTTAGACTTTCTGCTACACATTCACCAGCCATAATGCTCTGCACTGTGTCTATATATATATACATTTATAGTAATATGGACATATGTTTACTAGATGTTGTTTTTTTTTCTTGCCTTCTGATTGTTGCTCTGAGTGTTGCTATCCCTATGCTGTTGCAATCCTGGAATTTCCCCATTGTGGGACTAATAAAGGCTTATCTTAACAACAATGGCGTTCGCATTTTTAGAGGATATTGCAAATTGCAAAGTAAGGAGAAAAAGGGTATTTAGAGACAGAAGATTTTCTGGCTCAGGATGATGACTGACTTGTCAGTCAGTTTAGGTTTTCATGGGCAGTCCTTGAGGAACTGTGCTCAGAGCTACGGCCGCTCTTGGAGCGTGACACGGCGAGAAGCTGTGCGCTGCCCGTCCCAGTGCAGGTGCTAACAACACTGGGGATCCTGGAAACAGGGCCATGCCAGAGGGAGCTGGCAGACCAATCATGAATTTCCCAGTCAACCCTGAGCCTAGCTATGCCAACTGTGTGGGATGGCATTATTTGGCTGTCACCCAGGTACATCATATTCCCAAACAATGCAGTTGAACAGGCCAGCATCAAAGTGCAATTTGCAGCGAGAGCTGGTTTTCCTAATGATTCTAATGAACAGCATTGTTGGAAGCAAACTACAAGCTGGCACTGTGCGGATAGGTGGCTTCTTGGTGAGTAAATTCATGTAATTGTCCTAAATGACCCACCTCATGCGCAACGCGCCTGTGTGCCCCCAAATATCACCCTGTCTTCAAGGCTTCATTACAACTCAGTGGGTCGACTAATAAGTGACTTTCTTTTTTTGCTGATTAAACTACAGTTTCACAGCATTCTACCAAGCCCCCAATTACCTCTGTGTGTATAGACGTTATGCCAGTAAACACATGCGCAAAGTTTGAAATGCAATAGTCTCACCCTTTCCCCGGTGCACTTCATTCATTTAGTAGCGTGTGTAATCCATGTAAGTTATATATAACGATAAAGGATGAGATTTGCATTTTGGACATAAAATATGTACTTTTCGCGTCTAATATGATCTGCTTTCAACTGACAGGTGACCGTGTCTACACACTAAATAGGTGTCATGATTCTGAGCACGGGTAGGGAGCCATGCTCAGTCTCCTAGTTATGTTAGTTATTTTCTGTATTGCATCTCTTGTGGTGGACACACATACGTGACCTGTTTTGGGACTCACATTTAGATCAGAACAAAAGCAGAGCTTCCTTGGTGAGCCCTTGGGCCCACCAAGCCCTTCCTTGTGGAGCCCCTGTCTTCCCCATCAGAGAATCGTTGTCTGCTCCCTCCAAAGTAAATAAAAATATAATGCATAAGCATCCCAAAGTGATAAAGCAAAATATTGGTAAAACTCAAATTAAACATAAAGCCTCTAAACTGAATGAATTGGCCTCTGTTCCTCCTCATAATTTAAAAATTAAATGTGGTTTATTAAATATTAGGTCTCTAACTCCCAAGTCTCTGTTAGTCCATGATCTGTTAATTGATCATCAGATTGATTTAATTTCCCTTACAGAGACTTGGTTTGGGCAAGAGGATTATGTTGGTTTAAATGAATCAACTCCCTCTGGTTATTTAAACTGTCAAAATCCCAGAAGTTCTGGTCGTGGAGGAGGAGTAGCAACAATTTACCATTCCAAATTACTAGTTAATGTAAAGCAAAAAACATGTTATAATTCCTTTGAGGGCCTGGTCCTCAGTATTGGGCACTTTAGCAATTTTAGGTTAAACCCAATTTTATTTGCCATAGTTTATCGTCCCCCATCAACCTACTCAGAATTTTTATCCGAATTTGCTGATTTCTTAGCTGATTTGGTGCTGAAATCTGATAGAATAATTATAGTAGGGGACTTTAATATACATGTGGATGTAGATAGTGACTGCGTAAATGTGGCATTTAATTCAATATTAGACTCGATTGGGTTTTCTCAGAAAGTAGGAAATTCTACTCATTACCTCCACCATACATTGGACCTTGTTCTGACATATGGCATAGAAATAGAAAATCTTGTAGTGTCTCCTCATAACCCTGTACTGTCAGACCATTGTCTGTTAACCTTTGATTTTACTATTTCTGACTATTTGGCTCCTAAAGAAAAATATTATTACAGTAGATGCCTCTCAGATGATGCTGTTACCAAATTTATGCAGATTGTTTCTTCTATGCCATGTGTCAACACAACGGAAATAAGCTATAGACAGCTTGCTCCTTCTGTAATTGATAACATGGTGGATAGTGTTTCAGCTTCTCTGCATCAGACTCTAGACTTGGTGGCCCCCTTAAAAAAGAAAAAGTCTAATCAGAGATTTCTAACTCCTTGGTTCAACACAGAAACTCGTAGCTTAAAACAGAAGACTCGTCAATTAGAAAGAAAATGGCGCTCCACTAATTTAGATGAAATCTATTTAGCTTGGAGAAATCATCTTTTAATTTATAAAAAATCTCTTAGAAAAGCTAGAACGAGTTATTACTCTGCATTAATAGAAGAGAACAAGAATAATCCCAGGTTTCTTTTCAGTACTGTAGCCAGGTTGACAAAGAGTCAGGACTTTGTCAATCCTAGCATTCCCTTAGAGCAGGGGTGTCAGACTCATTCCATGGAGGGCCAAGTCCCAGCAGGTTTTACCTCCACCCAGTGTCTTCAACAGGTGATTCACCAAATTTCTTCCAACTGATTGCTGATCAGTGAAAACACCTGCTGAAGACACTGGGTGGAAGGAAAACATGCAGGGTCTTGGCCCTCGATGGAATGAGTTTGACACCCCTGCCTTAGAGCTTACTAGTCAGGACTTTATGAACTTTTTCAATAATAAAATTTCATCCATCAGAGATAAAATCAATCAGATTCTTCCCACAGTTAACTTAAATACTGTAACTACTACAACTCCTTCTATTGATGTCTGTCTTGATGAGTTTACTCCAATCGACCTTTGTGAGTTAGACAAAATAGTTTCCTCATCCAAACGTTCAACTTGTCTTTTAGACCCTATTCCTACCAGGTCATTTAAAGAAGTCTTCCCACTTATTGGTAGCTTTATTCTTCATATAATCAATTCTTCATTAACTTTAGGCCATGTACCGCAGGCTTTTAAAACGGCTGTAATTAAACCCTTACTCAAAAAGCCAACGCTAGATCCAGGAGCTTTAGCAGCTATAGACCAATCTCTAATCTCCCTTTCATTTCAAAAATCTTAGAAAGAGTTGTTGCTACGCAATTATTTGACCACCTGCAGGGAAATGGTTTACTTGAAGAGTTTCAGTCTGGGTTTAGAATCCATCATAGTACTGAAACAGCCTTAGCGAAGGTCACTAACGACCTCCTCATTGCATCTGATAATGGACTAGTTTCTGTACTTGTCCTTTTAGACCTTAGTGCAGCTTTTGATACTATCGATCATAATATTCTACTTGATAGATTAGAACACTATGTTGGACTTAATGGAACTTCGTTGCAGTGGTTTAGATCTTATTTATCTGATAGGTTCCAGTTTGTTCATGTAAATAACGAGTTTTCTTTCAACTCAAAGCTCAGTCATGGAGTTCCACAGGGATCTGTGCTAGGCCCGACTCTTTTTAGTTTATATATGCTTCCGTTAGGCAACATTATTAGAAAGCACTGTATACATTTTCATTGTTATGCTGATGACACACAATTATACCTGTCAATGAAGCCAGATGATAGTAATCAATTAGCCAAGTTAGAAGCCTGTCTTAAGGAAATCAAAGCTTGGATGACTTGTAATTTCCTGCTATTAAATTCAGATAAGACTGAAGTCATTCTTGTTGGTCCAAAAAACCTTAGAAATTCCTTTCTAAATCAAACTTTTAGTTTGGATGCGGTTACTCTTTCTCTTAATAGCTCTGTGAGGAACCTTGGAGTTATTTTTGATCAGGATTTGTCCTTTAATTCACATATTAAATTTGTTTCTAAGACTGCCTTCTATCATTTGCGTAATATTGCCAGGATTAGGAGCATCTTGTCTCAGAGTGATGCTGAGAAACTGATCCACGCTTTTGTTAGCTCAAGATTAGATTATTGTAATTCTTTATTATCAGGCTGTCCTAAAACATCTTTAAAAAGTCTTCAGCTGATCCAAAATGCTGCAGCAAGAGTTTTAACAGGTACTAGAAAGAGAGATCATATCTCTCCGGTTCTGGCCTCCCTTCATTGGCTTCCCATAGAGTTTAGAATTAAGTTTAAAATCCTTCTTCTTACTTACAAAGCTCTAAACAATCAGGCTCCTTTTTATTTAAAAGATCTGATACTACCGTATTACCCTAACAGAGCACTACGCTCCCAAAATGCAGGATTACTTGTAATACCTAGAATCTCCAAAAGTACAATGGGAGGCAGAGCCCTCAGTTATCAAGCTCCTCTCCTGTGGAATCAGCTGCCAATCTGGATTCGGGAGTCAGACTCGATCTCTGTTTTTAAGAATAGGGCTAAAACCTACCTTTTTGATATAGCCTACAATTAGGGAGGGATCATGTGTTTCTGAACCCTCCCTTAGTTATGCTGCTAATAGGTTTAGTCAGCCAGGGGACCTCCAGTAATGCACTGGGCCTCACTCCTTTTCTCACTCTCAATGAAATATTTTTTTTGCTGGTCATTAATATTTGTTTGTTCTCTCCCATAGATTGAGTCCCCATCGTGCTGTTTGCTCTCTACATGTCTGTTCTTTTCTTCTTCTCTATCCCCTCACCCCCCAGCCAGTCGCAGCAGATGACTGCCCCTCCCTGAGCCTGGTTCTGCTGGAGGTTTCTTCCTGTTAAAAGGGAGTTTTTCCTCTCCACCATCGCCAAGTGCTTGCTCACAGGGGATCGCCTGATTGCTGGGGTCTTTCTGCAACTGTGGGGGTTCCCCCTACAGTTGATAGTGCTATGAGATGACTGTTGTTGTGAAATGGCGCTATATAAATAAAGTTGAATTGAATTGAATTGAATTGATTACAGGAAGCTGCAAGAATCTTAGCTTTGGTATGCAAGGCTTGAGACTGTGGGGGGTATAATTAAAGGATTAAAGAAGGGATGCATGGGAGACAGTGGATCTTAGCCGAGGAGGTGGCGCGCGCGTTTTTAACAGCTTGGGTGGCGCTTCGGTGTTCCGTCGGACATTACGTCCGACAGAGGCCCTCAATTTGTGTCCGAGCTTTGGTTGACAATGGCCCGCAGCCTGGGTGTCACAATTCACCGCACAACCGTGTACAATCCGCAGGCTAACGGGTTATGCAAACGTTTTCATAGGTCATTGAAAGCGGCTCTCAGAGTGTCACTGACGGATGCAAATTGGGTAGACAAGTTACCGTGGGTGTTATTGGGGTTGCGTTCTGCACCTAAAGAGGACTTAGAAGCCTCCCCAGCGGAGCTCGTGTTTGCGCAGCCACTCCAGCTGCCTGGGGAGTTTCTCCCAGATAACCCTGCGCCAGACGCCTCCCCATCTCAGCTGTTGCGGAGTAACATAGAATTAAGCACGCTGCCCGGCCCCGCGCACCACAGTTTTCCGTGCGTTTTTGTGCCTAAAACCTTGAAGAACACAGAGTTTGTTTTTGTCAGACACGATGCGCATCGAACCCCGCTGCGACCGCCTTATGACGGACCGTTCAGAGTGCTAGAAACAGGGGACAAGCAGTTTTTGCTAGATTTGGGGGGTAGGAAAGTGAAAGTTGGCATAAGCAGACTCAAACCCGCTTTTGTGGTGGCAGATGAGCAAGTGCTGTTGGCGAGGGCCCCGCGGCGAGGTAGACCACTGCGGGGGGCTTCACAGAGTCATGTTTCCCCAGAACACCCACAGGTGCTGACAAAAGGTTTCCACCCCCAGACGGCAAACCCCCAGCGTGACAGCGCCACAGAGACATTGAATCCCAGCTACAGCAGATACGGCAGGAGACTGAAGCCTAGACAGCATGTGGACTGATGTGTATTGATACTATCACGGCATGCATGTGGTTATTCTCTTGTTTGTTCTAAAATGTTGGGGGGGCTTTGTGTAGTGGACACACATACGTGACCTGTTTTGGGACTCACATTTTAGATCAGAACAAAAGCAGAGCTTCCTTGGTGATTACAGGAAGCTGCAAGAATCTTAGCTTTGGTATGCAAGGCTTGAGACTGGGGGGGGGGGTATAATTAAAGGATTAAAGAAGGGATGCATGGGAGACAGTGGAAGTGATATCATGGAGTGAGGATGCATTGTTACTGTCATTATAATGCAACGTGGTCTGTGATACATGTGACCTGTGAACTGTAAGAGTCCTGATATTTAAGGGCGAGAGTTTCCTGTGTGGCCCTCTTTTCTGCTTTGAGATGATGGTGATGTGAATAAAGCTGACTTGAGAGAGAACTCTGCCTCGTCATTCTCACATCTCCACACTGTTTATTTTGTATTGATTATGGTTATCTTAGTTTGGGGTTTTTATGCATTGCTGCATTTTGTCTCTGGGTTGTTATGTGTTTTTGTTTATTTATGAGTTGCTGTGCATTTATTTTATCATCTGTTATTTTGTCCTCACTTTAGTTTCTCTTTGTTGCACAGTTAGTAGTCTGGTCATTTATAGTTATCTGGTCTTTGTCTTGGGTTCATTAGTTGTTCTTATTTCTCTCAGTGTGACAGCTGTCTGTGCTCACTTCCTGCTGTCAAGACCTGTTCACAGGCTTTGACAGCTGTCACCGGTTAAGTTGATTATTTCCTCTCTCATGATCCACACCTGTTGATTATTGTTTCACCCTTATTAAAACCCTGCAGCGTAGTTCATTCCTCGTGGCGATCTACTGTTATCATGACGTTATTTCTACATCTTCTCCTTCTGAAATGGATTCCCCGTTTGGTCATATTCTCTGGGTGTTCCCTGTTATCCCACCTGTAAGTGTGAGTTTTTGTTCTTGTGTGTTTTTCTGTTTAATAAGTGTGCAAACTCACAGCTCCTGTGTTTGGTGTCTCCTGCCTGCCCTAAGGGGCAAGTCATGACAGAAGACTGCTACCAGTCAAGATGCCAGCGGTCTGTGAGTGTTGCCTTTTCCCCTTTTTTTCCCCTCGCGTCTATTTTTGTGTTAAAGTCTGTTTTTCGCTGGTATGTCAGCATATCCAGACTATAGCTTGCTCGGGTTGGATGAGGATGAGTGCTGGGCAGCGCGGTTAATCCAAGATCTCATCTCAGATGCCTGCACCTCCCATACTCCTGAGGAAGCCCAGAGATGGCTGGACTGCGTGGTGGAGGTTATTGAGGCAACTCCCAGCCTGTGGTGTTACCTGGAGCTCACGAACCTACTTCTCTCCATCATCAGCCCAAGATCCATGCTCCATAGGTGAGAAGAAACTTCTTCTGCATCCGTGCCTGTGCCAACGAGGAAGCAGCCCCGGGTACGGAAGTCCCGAGCCTCTCGCTCTCCAGCAGCAGCCCTGCCTTCATCTCCCAAACAATGGTCCACATCATCAGCCGTCCCTCTGACACTGGAAGAGCCCGCAGCCTGCCGGATCGGGCACATCGTCCACGCACCTCCTGACAGTCCTACTGCAGAGGAGCTGGAGGAGCACCAGTGGGTCTTGGCAGCGGAGAGAGAGTTGGTACTGGAATATAAATCATGGCTTCTTCCAGAGTTTATGCAGCAGCTGGAGGAGGGTTCACTGGGTGGGGTAGAGTTTGAGCCAGAAACAGAGCATCCCCTGACTCCAGAGCCTCGCCCACCTCGCCATGAGCCAATGTTTCCACCTACTTGCCAAATGACCTCCACAATCCCCGGAGGAGCTTCGTTTGGTGCCGCAGCAGTAACCATCACGCCCCAGGAATGAAGGCAAGTGCTTTTCATTCTCCTTCACATAAAAATTAACTATCTTGCCTGATTCCCGGTAGTGAGGGTCAGCCCCAGCAGCACACTTTAGCTGAGTCCTCACCGCCTGCTGCAGCCACTGTTTCCTCACCTGCTTCTCCCATGTTCCCCTTTGCCTTCCCTGAGTGTTAGCCAGTCCTGGGAGGGAGCTGCTGGATGACAGAGGGTCCTGTGGCATCTTAGGGTCCAGTTCCAGTCCCGTAGTCACACTCTCGATAGGAGAAGAGTGCCCCCTGCATCCCAAAACCTGAGCCGACAAAGAAGTGTCTCCTGGTTTCGGTATCATGGGACCCGGTGCCATCAGTGAGGCGCTCCCTGGCTCCGCCATGCAGGGCTGGGGTTTCATCTGCGCTGAAGTCTGACCCAACGAAGAAGCGTCCCCTGACTTAATGTCAGGCTGAAAACAGATTGTTTCAGACAGAGCTTTTAGAACATGTTCAGTCTGCTTTATCCTGCCTTGAGAGCTCTTATTGCAGGAAAAATCTGAAGAAAATCAACACAAAATTGCCAGTAATTTCCTCATTTTGGAGTGAGAAACAGGGTTTGAGGAGTGAGAGAGAGGGAATAAGAGTGAGAATCACTCCAAAAGAGTGAGATGGCAACACTGCATAAAATTGTCAATGTTTCTTACCTTTAATATTATGGATTTAATCTGATGTGCAGTGATCCAAAGAAAATGTCCATTATCCACAGTCCAAATGTCTGCTGTGACAGAGACATGATCCAGTCCCTCAAATTCCTTTTGGAGGTCAAATCCATTTTGGAATAATCTTTATTCAGGTAGCAAGTAAATGTGTTTTAACTTCAGTGGATCACAGTCTCAGCTGTCTGATGGGAAATGACTGTTATCAGATCTTCATTCTGTAACAACGTATCTGGCAATCAGCCATTTACCTGTGCTTGAAATCCAGTCGGTGTTGTTAGCAGTGTTGTTAGTATAGCATAGCATAGCTTTGTCGGATCTTGTTGCTGTTCTCAGGTGCTTCTGAAGATTGCAGTCGGTCTCACACAGACCACCAATATGCTTTTGTCCCCGAAACAAAGGAAAAGTAATCTGTCCATTTCCACAAAAACAAAGTAGCTTCCTCTTTTCCCAGCAGAGTTTCCTCTTTTCCTTGCAGCAGTGAAGAGGCTATTTGACGGCTCGTTGACTGACTGCTGCATCAACTAGGGTCAGTTTGTATTTATTTGATCTAAAAATATCTATCCATAGTGTCCAAAGTGTCATTTATCAGCTGGCTTTCCTGGGCGGGGCCTGACAGTTCTGCTGGGCGGCTGCCTAGGAAAGCTAGCTGATAAATGACATTTTGCAGCAACCACCTGGCACTTCTGATGAAGACTGCAGTGGACAGTCAAAACATGTAAAGGTAAAAACATCTCCTTTCTAGCCTTGTCTTTAATAGGAAAACAAAAGGCTAATAATTTCTTTCAAGTATTTATGTTCATGAGTTTTATTCATATTGCCCTTGCAATAAAGTTGTTAATGTAACTCCTATCATGTGATTTTCCTCTAAGGGGCAAAAAGTATCGGTAACGAAGAAAAAGTCCTATTAATGGTATCGTATCGAAAGAAAAAAATGCTGGTGTTGCCCATCCCTAGCGTCAGGTACACAGGGTCAGTTTGTATTTATTTGCGCTAAAAATATGTATCCATATTAATAAAATGAGTAACACGAGTAATGCATCTGATCAAATTTCAGCAACTGTAACGTATTACTGAATTTTTAAACAGTAATTTTGTTACACAGCACATTACTGCAAAAGTAGTGGTGTTACAGGAATGCGTTACTTTGTAATGCGTTACTCCCAACACTGCTTATGAGTGACTTGTGAGTCGCTTACAAGTAATGTGTGTGAACAAATGCATAACTGCCCTACAACTTATGCCCTGCTTATGCAGGACATTTTAGCCATACACTGGATATGTCGGAAAACTTTCAGCATGCTGAAAATTTTCAGAGGAGCTTGCCATACAACTCCATATACCAGCGTGCTTCAGCTGCTTCAGTGTTCTTCGGCGTTCTTTTAACTTATACAAAACTTAACCATAACTGATTCAACATACACCAGCGTATTCTCCAAATTTTTCATACGTTTGGCAAACACTGCCTAAATCGTCTAGGTGTGACAGAGTCTTTACTCTTGTACCAACTCCCTTTGTCAGTTACAGGTACAGCCAGGTGCCTGGTGATAATCTGGTGCACCTGTGTGATTGTGGGCTGGGTCTATAAAGATGACTCAGTTCTCAGCTGACTCTCTCCCCCACACTCCAGAGAGACATATCTTTTTTCTTCCTCGCTGACTGGGTTTTTATTGATTTACCCTTTTTAAATGCTTTGATTTTTGCATTAATTGTTGTGTTATGGTTCCTGATGTTGCGGTCTTAGAGCACCCCCCTCTGATGTCACTGATGTTGCTTACCTGAGCAGATGAGATTGAGGAATTCGTAAAGGAAAAATGATGATGACACACACTCTCTCAGAGAGGAACCAGACTGAACACAGTCATGATTGATCCTCCACTCAAGACTGTATGAGGAGTCCTTTATCCTTCCCACATAAATAGCAGAGCCACAGCCCAGATGTTCACAGAACACAGCTGCTTGCTTCAGAGTATAGATTCCACCATCCATTGGTCTCCACTTTACTAGATTTTTCAGTGGTCTCCACTCTCCCAGATGTTTCATCTCTACTGTTCCTGCACATCGACTGTCTCCTCCCACCAACCTGAAATCATCAGGTTCTGAACAGAAACCAGAGAGTCATCAGTCAAAGATCACAGTGAGTTTGATCAGAACAGAAATGAAGCACATCAAAGCTGCAGCTCCTCTTCTACCTGAGCAGGTGAGTCCAACAGCTTTTCCAGGTGAGCAGCTGTTTCTAACTGAGCCTGAGCTTCTACAGTCCAGGAGAGCAGATTCATTGCCTCCACACTGGAACTCTTTGGTCCCCATGGGAGCCTCCGTGTCTCCATAGAGCCCCCCCTGGAGGACTGAAGGAGGCCCACAGCCAAGCTCCCTACAGACCACCTCTGCATCCTGCTGGTCAAAGTCAGCTTCACACACTGAGGACCAGCTCTGGTTAGACTTCACCTCCATTCTGCCTGAACACAGACTGGTCCCATTCAGCAGCCTGACAGAGTCTAGATAAGAAAAGATTTTATTAGTCCCACATCAGGGAAATTAACAGTATTGCAGCAGCAAAGGGATAGTGGCACTCTGAGCAATCATTAATAATACAATTAAAAAATAGGGCAAGAACAATGTATACACAGTGGAAGAAGTTAAAAAAGTAAAACAGTTTTTCCAGTTAAAAAATAAGTAAAATAGTATTTACAGCATTGCAGTTCAATTATTCAGCAATATACTGTATATATTAGTATATTTTACAGTTGAACGAGTGCACTGCTGCTGCCACCTTCAAAAATAATTATATTAAATGAACATTACTTATTGTGCAAAGCAGTAGTTATGTGTGGTCTCTGAGCAGTGCAGATTGTAGAGTCTGACAGCAGCAGATAGGAAGGACCTGCGAAACAGCTCCCTTGTGCACTTTGGATGGAGCAGCCTGCTGCTAAACGAGCTCTTCAGTGCACTCAGCGTGTCATGCATGGGGTGTGACTCAGACTCCAGCAGAGGTGACAGATTAACCACCACACTCCTCTCTCCTATCACCTCCACTGGGTCGAGGCGGCACCCCAGAGCAGAGCTGTCCTTCTTAATCAGCCTGTTCAATCTCTTCCTGTCAGCAGCTGTGATGCTGTTGCCCTGGAAGACCACTCCATACATGACAGCTGATGCCACCACAGATTAAGACATAAAAGGCAGCAGTCACACAAGAAAGAGATTGCACCAAACAACAACTCAGCAATACTTTGAGCATTTTACACTTTTGATTTCTAAGACCAGATTATGATTTTCTACTAAAGGGCATGAAAACTTTGACTTGGGTTGACTTTCATGGAATACGTCAAGAAATTGCAGTGTTTACGTTAGTGACCAAAATGGAAACTTCGAGTTTCCAGTGTGCAGAAACGCCTCAGAAAAAGCTCGGAAGAAACTGTCTTCTTCTTTTGGCTGCTTCCTTTAGGAGTTGCCACAGTGGATCATCTGCCTCCATCTCACCCTATCCCTTGCATCTCCCTCTGTAACACCAACCCTCTCCATGTCCTCCATCACTACATCCATAAATCTTCTCTGTGGTCTTCCTCTTCTACTTTTGCCTGGCAGCTCCATCTTCAACATCCTTTGTCCAATATATCATATATCCACTATCCCTCATCTGCACGTCCAAACCATCTCAGTCTCTCTAACTTTGTCTTCAAACTACTCAACCTGAGCTGCTCAGTGGCCACAGGTCAGTCTGTGTATCTGTGTGCATATGAAGAGGGCAAATTCAAAAAGAGAGGTTACCACTCCTTCCCTGTATAAATTAAGGTTAAATAAATAAATCCTATCTCTCCCAGTGAGAATCTCTGCATCTTCAACTCTGCACCGCCAACTGTACTTCCTGTTGTTTTGTCAGTTTCACCATCTCCAAACCATACAGTGGGGCAAAAAAGTATTTAGTCAGCCACCAATTGTGCAAGTTCTCCCACTTAAAAGATGAGAGAGGTCTCCAATTTTCATCATAGGTATACCTCAACTATGAGAGACAAAATGAGAAAAAAAAATCCAGAAAATCACATTGAAGGATTTTTAAAGAATTTATTTGCAAATTATGGTTGAAAATAAGTATTTGGTCACCTACAAACAAGCAAGATTTCTGGCTCTCACAGACCTGTAACTTCTTCTTTAAGAGGCTCCTCTGTCCTCCACTCGTTACCTGTATTAATGGCACCTGTTTGAACTCGTTATCAGTATAAAAGACACCTGTCCACAACCTCAAACAGTCAGACTCCAAACTCCACTATGGCCAAGACCAAAGAGCTGTCAAAGGACACCTGAAACAAAATTGTAGACCTGCACCAGGCTGGGAAGACTGAATCTGCAATAGGGAAGCAGCTTGGTGTGAAGAAATCTACTGTGGGAGCAAATATTAGAAAATGGAAGACATACAAGACCACTGATAATCTCCCTCGATCTGGGGCTCCCCGCAAGATCCCACCCCGTGGGGTCAAAACGATCACGAGAACGGTGAGCAAAAATCCTAGAACCACACGGGAGGACCTAGGGAATGACCTGCAGAGAGCTGGGACCAAAGTAACAAAGGCTACCATCAGTAACACACTACGCCGCCAGGGACTCAAATTCTGCAGTGCCAGACATGTCCCCCTGCTTAAGCCAGTACATGTCCAGGCCAGTCTGAAGTTTGCTAGAGAGCATTTGGATGATCCAGAATAGGATTGGGAGGATGTCATATGGTCAGATGAAACCAAAATAGAACTTTTTGGTAAAAACTCAGCTTGTCGTGTAGAAAGAACACCATACCTACTGTGAAGCATGGGGGTGGAAACATCATGCTTTGGGGCTGTTTTTCTGCAAAGGGACCAGAACGACTGATCCGTGTAAAGGAAAGAATGAATGGGGCCATGTATCGTGAGATTTTGAATGAAAACCTCCTTCCATCAGCAAGGGCATTGAAGATGAAACGTGGCTGGGTCTTTCAGCATGACAATGATCTCAAACACACCGCCCGGGCAACCAAGGAGTGGCTTCGTAAGAAGCATTTCAAAGTCCTGGAGTGACCTAGCCAGTCTCCAGATCTCAACCCCATAGAAAATCTTTGGAGGGAGTTGAAAGTCCATGTTGCCCAGTGACAGCCCCAAAACATCACTGCTCTAGAGGAGATCTGCATGGAGGAATGGGCCAAAATACCAGCAACAGTGTGTGAAAACCTTATGAAGACTTACAGAAAACGTTTGACCTCTGTCATTGCCAACAAAGGGTATATAACAAAGTATTGAGATGAACTTTTGTTATTGACCAAATACTTATTTTACTGAGGAATTTACCAATTAATTCATTAAAAATCCTTCAATGTGATTTTCTGGATTTTTTTTTTCTCATTTTGTCTCTCATAGTTGAGGTATACCTATGATGAAAATTGCAGACCTCTCTCATCTTTTAAGTGGGCGAACTTGCACAATTGGTGGCTGACTAAATACTTTTTTACCCCACTGTACATCATAGTGTAGTGGAGAAAACTCATGCATTGCCTAATCACTTCCAGAATGGTCCTGAATTCCCAGCATAGGACGGCAGTATTACCATAATTGGTCATCTTGGCCAATGGGAAGAGTGTGGGCGATGCCACTGTGACGCACGAACAGCTGTTTACATCCTGTTACTGTATAAATTCAGCTGCAGAAATCATGTAAACTGATTTCTCTGACCTTGTCTCTGTATAGTTTTGAACTAAGCTTGGCATTAAAATACCTGGTGAATCTGCTGTGTCTTTTTTATTAAGAGTAATTTTTTCTCAACAAAAGCAGGTCTCACTACAGTCTTGTAAATCTTCCCTTTCACTATAGTTCCATCCTTTTGTCACAAATCACCCCTGACACTCGCCTCCACTCACTCCACCCTGATTACACTCTCTTCTCCACCTCTCTTGTGCACTGTCCTAAACAGACAGTGGTAAAATTTAGACTTTTTTCCTTATACAGTTTACACTTTTAGAGCCTGAACAGAACAATAATTTCACTCTGATTTTAAAGAAAAACTATTAATAAAATTATATTTAATGAAATAAACTAATTTAAATGACCAAAGATACAGTTATTTCTGTTATAATATTTCTATATATTTACAGTTTTTTTTTAGAACTCTCCTCACCAACCAGACAGCAGGAAAAACCTCCCTTATTTTGAAATCCAAATGTTGGCAGGTTTATTTTGTCTGAAGGCTGGAAGATGTTGACGGATTTAAGTCACTGACTTCGTGAATTTCGGTCATCTTAACTTGCCAGGCACATAATAATGAAAATAAATTAGTTAATATTGTAGTGACTGGTGAAGTAAATCTTCAGAAATTCATCAGTCACTCTTGCCTTTCCCTGCATATGAAGCCTGCATATGAAGCCTAACCACACCTGTTTGCGAAGCGACTCTTCATTATTACTCCCGTTGCCAGTGGGTTAAAACCACGATAAATGCCTCCACCGCTTACATACCTCTTCTGCTTTTTTTTTCCACATTTCAAGTACTTTAATAAGCTTATGCTTCTCTCGGACAGCGATGTTAGAGAGACACTCTGCCTGCCGACTTGAACGGCCACATGGGCGGTGACTTCCAAACTTTGACGTGTGAATGACTGTCATGTGTGTTGTTGGTGTACGCGCTTGCAGAGCGTCATTCCTTAATTTATTTTTCTTAAATTTATTTTTCCTTAGCGTGGCAGCATAGTTTCAGTGGTGGCCAGTTCAGAGGCCAGTAGCCCTGGTCCTGGACCATAAAAGTGATCGGTGAGTCGGGGCAGGCGATCTGTCGTGGAATCAACGATGAAACCACTCGGAGATGGGCCAGAGTGAACCAGGTGATAACAGGGATGGCTATTAGGGTGACTAAGGTCTGAAGAAAATAATATAAGCCACACTTACAGCCAGTGTCCTTGTACCAGTGTTAGCTCATGGGCTAATAGCTCAGGGGCTAATAGGCTACCTTTAGCCACCACTTTGATCTACATGTTGGACAGCTAGGTGGGCCAATAACAGAACAGTGGATGAGTCTTTAGGACAGCAGTGGGTGGGCTTTTTCAAGACTTGACATAAGAAACTTACCCGGAAGAGTCAAAAAAACATTTTTGGGAGTTTCTCTGAGAGGCAAACGAGATAAAGGCAGTGTGCTTTTTTCAGATCGTTGACTATTTTGAAAATTTTTGGCAAATTATGTGGCTAGTTAACACATTTCAGACAGTTAAATCCTACACACACACACACCATTTTTCAATAAATGACCCCTTTAAGGAAGCCAGGCTTTGGATTGTATTAAAGTTGTTAAAAGGTTGTGTGAAAAAATAAACTACGTCAGAGTTACTATTCAAAGAATGTGGTTTTTGTAAACACTTTTTTTTAATCAAGTAAGATTCTGGTGTACTTGTGTTTTTCCAAATTGAAACAGTTTAAACACATTAATTAGGTTGAAGCAACTTTGGTTTAATATAATAGGTAGTTTGATTTGATTCAGGTTTGCCAATGTACCATTTTATTTTCAGAAACAGAGTTTTCATCAGCGGTGTACATAGCGTTATGCTAAATTCATTAAACATCAGCACAATGTATATGTTGTTGAAGAGAAAGCCGGGCTCCCATCGGACAGCACAGAATCGGCTCACTACGGCCTCTGATGCTACACAACAGAGCCTGTGAACTCTCACCTGCCTCAGTCACCTCGAAAAATCTAAACGCCAAACCTAGACCTGCGAAGTCAAGGCTTATCGAAGCAGGCAGAATTTTAAATAAAAAGGGACAATAAACTACGTTTTTCACTGCAGAATTGATCCCTCGTTCCACGCAGCTGTATCCAATCACAGATGCATGTGTTTTGACACATCTTGCTGTTTTATTTGATTTCAGTGAACCTGTAACTGTGTGACTATGATCCTCCGGTCAGGAGCATTATACCAAATTAACCACACCTGTGGATGCACCCCCCCCACACACACACACACATACATGCATATACAGTATATGTGTGTGTGTGTGTGTATGTATGTATGTATGTATACACCCTGCATCCACCCACTCTTCCTCTTTCTATCTCCTGGTCGGTGAGAGTTTATACCAGTCTGTTTGACATACTTTTTCTGTGCTGTGTTGGGCTGCCTTACCTTCGATACCCCATTGCTGTGTCATAAGTTTGTTGCATTTCTGCTGAGTGAGAGAAGGCATGTAGCGGCTGTGTACAGTGTAGTATGCACTATCCTTATCTGCTCCAGAGGTATGTGATATACAGTATTGTTGTCTTCTGTACAGTTGCCTTACAGTATTGGTGCCAAGCAAACAACCTGAAACTGAATGTCCAAAAAAACCCCAAAGAACTCATTCTGGACTTCAGGAAGAACAGACAGGTCCACGCCCCCACCCCCATAAATGGCGACCGCATGGAAAACGTCCCTGCCTTCAGGTTCCTGGGCACCCACATCTCTTCTGACCTCCCCTGAACTGTCAACACCAACGCCCTGGTGAAGAAAGCCCAGCAGTGGCTGCACTTCCTCCGTGTCCTGAGGAAGCACAACTTGGACCAGAAGCTGCTGCTGGCCTTCTATTGCTGCTCAGTGGAGAGCGTGCTCACCTACTGTCTGGGTGTGTGGTACGCCAGCTCCATGGCCGAGAACAGGAAGGCTGTGCAGAGGGTCATCAACGCCACCCAAAACATTATCGGCGGCCCTCTGCCCTCTCTGGAAGACATCTCCGGAGCCTCCTGTCTCAGAAGGATCAAGGCCATCACAGAAGACCCCTCACATCCTGCCCACCACTTGTTTGGCCTGCTTCCCTCCGGATGACGGTTCAGATTGATCAGGTCCCACACCTCCAGACTGACAAACGGTTTCTTCCCTTGGGCCATCCAAACTGCAAACAGTCAGAGGCCCCACCCCCACGCCCTCTGAACGTTCTCATGTACAGAACTGAGGTCCTTTTAAATAACTTTTATCTTTACCTCAGTCGTATGGTTAATTGTGTGTTCTGTAACTGTTTTATTTCAAATTCTTGTCACTTATTTTGTTGTGCAGTAGTCTGGTGGAGCCCCACAATTTCGTTGTGCTGTATAACTGTACAATGACAATAAAGCCTATTCTATTTTATAACAATACAGGAGAGCATTAAATGTGTTTGACTCCAGATAAGTAGATATAAAATTTTAAAATTACAGCTAAAATTATCAACATGTAAAGTTTTACCGGAGAACACAATCTAAATTACATACATTTAAACAAAATCTCACAGAAAGTCCACCTCTATATTTTCAATATAGAAAAAAACTGTTTCAAACTATAAGCCTAAAAAAGGACATAAAATATAATTCCACACTACAGAATTCCTCTTTTTATGTCAACATTGTTCTTATGTTTTTAACACTGTTTGTGTCTTTTTTGGGTAACCGTCACAGGGAGAGAGGAGGTGGATGTGTGTGGAACTTTTCATGTTTGGTAACAAACAGACCATTAATGTTTTTACGTGATGTTGGTGGGTCACGGAAATTACATCCATAACCGCTGTCATGTGGATCCCTGCGTGGATGCGGCCTCAGACCTGCATTCCAGCACAAAGTACTCTCGGCAGGATTGCGGAGATGCAGAGGAGGCGCTAGAACCTTCCGTTTACAGACTAGTCATCTGTTGACGCGTCTAGACTCGTATCATCGGAGGCAGACAGAGCAGCGGTAGATACAATTCAAAACAGCTCTTCATTCCGCGGGCACAAGTTGGGAACAAAGTGTGCCTGTCTGTGGTGAACATCCTGGCTGTCCGCCTCCTGCAATGGTCACAGCGGACCGTGTTTTTGCAATTGCAGTAACGCCATCTGCACTTCAGGAGTGCTTGGTTGCTCTATCTGAAGTTACAAAGTTATTGTGTATCTACTTAGTATTTTACAGTAAAGCGATGCACATAGTAAATGCTGCGTTCAGTTACAGGTTGTGAACAGGGTAAATCTTTACAATGCTTTACAAGACGATAGAAATGCTTTAGGAGAGATACAGAGAATACATGTTATTTACAACTGTCATTTTAAGCATAATTTAGAGATAATAATTATTGATTGTTTTACTTCTAACTTGAGGGGTATTGCATAAAACCAAGATAAGGGATTAAGCCAGGATTTTCAAGCAATCCTGATTTAATTTATACTTTACTTGGTTGCATAAAAGTAGGATAAATGATGTCCAGCTAAGTTGCTATGGAGATTTATTCTCTGGAGCGACCAGGCTCAGAGTCTGGCTAAGATTAATCCTAGCAACTTATTTGTCAGTGCAGGGGTCATTCCTATGAGAAATTGGTACTTTTCACTGTCATTAAATTGTCTATTGTAAATATGTTGCAGCATTTTTACTATCCTGCATTGAATGGAACTCAAAGAAATGAAGAAAAATTAATCTAGCATTAAAATAAATTTCCCCACTGTGGGACTAATAAAGGCTTATCTTATCGTAAAATAATATAGATACATTGTCATTCAAGTATGCCCACTGATCTTTTAATTGAAACAACCATTTTCATAATCATCCATGTTGTGGCGGCATGAAATAATAAGCAGCGAACTGAGGTTTAAAAGTGGGTTTTATTTCATTCCGCCATCACAGAACTCACTCCAGCGCCGTGCAGGCGCGCCGGAGCGAGCTCTCAGGCTCTCGTCAGGAGACACGGAATGCGTGTAGTCAGAAGCAGTAGTCAGAGAGAGAGAGGTAGTAAGAGAGAGTTACAGAGCGATATGCAGTTTAAATACCCCACTACAGACAATGCATGAATGGCACATTAACATCACAGTACAGAGCAGGAAGTCATGAACACCTGCATTTGAGTCACACATATCAGCAGCAGGATACTGGCAGGAAGGAGCTAGACAAAGAGAAAGCTGCCTATTGACCTCAATACGCACATCTCATTGTTCTGCTAAGTGCTCCAGCTGAGCGCTCTGCTTGTCTCAGTATGTTGTGGGGGTTACCCACAATGTAGTGATTATTACTGTCTGTGATGATCAGGCGAGCGTGCTCCCCCTCCCCTCCTGAGCAAGGGGAATATTGTTAGCTAGCTGATGGGTCTCCGGCAGGGGAATCGGTCCGTAGCCGATTTCTCCATTGAGTTCCGAGTCGCTGTGGCGGACTCTGGATGGAATGATGTTGCTCTGCGCAGCGTCTTTCTCTGGGGCCTGAACAGTAACCTCCGCGATGAGCTGGCTATCTGAGCATCTCCCTCCTCTCTGGATGAGCTTATTGCGCAGGCGGTGGCCCTTGATAACCGGTTTAGGGAGCAGAAGACCTCTGCTTCTCCGTTTGCTCCACGCCCCCCCCCCCCCAGTTCCTGAAGCTACTCCACCGGTGTCGTCACCAGAGCCAATGGTCCTCGGTAGGACCTGTCTGACGCCGAGAAAATGTCAGTGTCATAAGAGGGCAGGGGTGTGCATATATTGTGGGGTCCCTGGCCACACAATATCGAAATGCCCAATTCGGCCCAAAAGATCTGGCCCGTCAGTAGCCGTGGGGGGTCTGGCAGGAGGATCTTCCCGAAATTCTCCCAACCATTTTGAATTCCCGGCCCTCATCCAGTTTCCGAGGGCCGAATTCAAAACGTCCGGCCTGATTGATTTGGGAGCGGAGCAGAATTTCATTCAACTGGCACTGGTCCAAGAATTTCAGATTCCCACCAGGAACCTCCCAATGCCTTTCAATGTCTCGGCAGTATCAGGCAGCAGGATCGCAGCGATTACCGAACAAACTGAGCCCATTTCAGTCATTTTGTCGGGTAACCATCGCAAGACTGTTCTGTTTTATACGCTTCCTCAATCTACTACCCCCACATCTCCTGATCTCCTCCCCTCTGGCTGAACCGGTGGATCTTAGCTCCATGCTCGAGGTCAATCATGACTTCGGGGAGGTCTTTAGCAAGTCTAGAGCCCTATCTTTACCTCCTCATCGGGCCTATGACTGCTCTATCAACCTCCTTCTGGGCACATGGCTGCCATCCAGCCGGCTCTACAGTTTATCTGGGCCAGAAAGCGAGGCGATGGAGGCCTACATTAAAGACTCCCTCAGTGCCGGCCTTATTCGCCCGTCGTCTGCTCCTCTCAGAGCTGGGTTATTTTTTGTAGGGAAAAAGGACAGGACATTGCGGCCATGCACTGATTACCTTGAACTTAACACCATCACCCGTAAGGATAAATATCCTCTGAATCTTACTAACTCAGCATTTGAGCTTCTCCAACGGGCGCGTTTCTTCACCAAGCTCGACCTCCGCAGTGCGTACCATTTGGTCTGCATTTGTGAGGGAGACGAGTGGAAAACGGCATTCAAAACACCTCTTGGCCAATTTGAATATTTGGTCATGCCATTTGGTCATGCCTCCTGCAGGTGGGCTCACCACCTGCAGGAGGGATCATGGGGGTCCGGTGCTATGTGGATTAGGTGGCGGTCCAAAGCGGAGACCTTGGCTGACTGATCCCAGGCTTTCTAAACTGGCTTTTGGTATGTGGAATGTCACCTCTGTGGTGGGGAAGGAGCCTGAGCTGGTGTACGAGGTTGAGAGATACCGGCTAGATATAGTCGGCCTCACCTCAACACATAGCTCCAGTTCCAGAACCAGTCTCCTGGAGAGGGGCTGGAGCTTGGCCTTTTCTGGAGTTGCCCCGGGCGAGAGGCGACGAGCAGGGGTGGGTATTCTTGTATCCCTCCACCTTGCTGCCTCTATATTGGAGTTTTCCCCGGTGGACAAAAGGGTTGCTTCCCTGCACCTTTAGGTTGGGAAATGGGTCCTGACCATCATTTGTGCATATGCACCAAATGATGTTTCAGAGTACCCTCCCTTTTTGGTGTCTCTGACTGGGGTGCTCCTCTTGGAGACTCCATTGTCCTACTGGGGGACTTCAATGTGCACGTGGGCAACGACAGTGAAACCCGGTAGGGGGTGATTGGGAGGAACGGCCTGCCTGATCTGAACCCAAGTGGTGTTCAGTTATTGGACTTCTGCGCTAACCACAGTTTGTTCATAATGAACACCATGTTCAAGCATAAGGGTGTCCAAACAGTATGTGCACCTGGCACCAGGACACCCTAGGTCACAGGTCGATGATCGATTTTGTTATCATGCCATCAGACCTGCAACCGTATGTCTTGGACTCTCGGGTAAAGAGAGGTGCAGAGCTGTCAACTGATCACCACCTGGTGGTGAGTTGGATCCGATGGCAGAGGAGGATGCCATTCAGATCTGGTAGACCCAAACATATAGTGAGGGTATGCTGGGAACATCTGGCTGAGGCCCCTGTCTGGGAGGTCTTCAACTCCCACCTCCGGAAGAACTTCAACCATATTCCGAGGGAATCTGGAGACATGGAGTCTGAATGGGCCACGTTCTCCACCTCTATTGTTGAAGTGGCGGCCCAGAGCTGCGGCCGCAAAGTGGTTGGTGCATCTCATGGTGGCAACCCCCGAACCAAGTGATGGACACCAGTGGTGAGGGGAGCCATTAAGCTGAAGAAGGAGTCCTATCAGGCTTGGTTGGCTTGTGGGACTCCTGAAGCAGCTGAGGTGTACCGGCAGGCCAGGCGGAGTGCAGCTCAGGTGGTCGCTGAAGCAAAAACCCGGGTATGGGAGGAGTTTGGTGAGGCCATGGAACAAGACTTCCGGTCAGCCTCGGAGAGATTCTGGCAAACTGTCCGGGGGCTCAGGAGGGGGAAGCAGCTCCCTGTCCACACTGTGTATGGTGCGGATGGGGCACTGTTGACTTCGACTGGGTCTATCGTCGGGTGGTGGAAGGAATACTTTGAGGATCTCCTCAATCCCACTGATACGCCTTCCCCAGAGGAAGCAGGGCTTGTGGACGAGGGGGATGGCTTGCCTATCACAGGGGCTGAGGTCGCCAAGGTGGTTAAAAAGCAACTTGGTGGCCAGGCCCCGGGGGTGGACGAGATTCGCCCTGAGTACCTCAAGGCCGTGGATGTTGTAGGGCTGTCATGGTTGACATGCCTCTGCAACATTGCGTGGAGGTTGGGGGCAGTGCCTTTGGCATGGCAAACCGGGGTGGTGGTTCCTCTTTTCAAAAAAGGGGATCGGAGGGTGTGCTCCAACTTTAGAGGGATCACACTCCTCAGCCTCCCTGGGAAGGCCTATGCCAAGGTACTGGACAGGAGAGTCCGGCCGTTGGTCGAACCTCGGATTCAGGAGGAGCAATGTGGTTTTCGTCCTGGCCATGGCACATCGGACCAGTTCTTTACCCTCTCGAGAATTCTTGAGGGTTCATGTGAGTTTGCCCAACCAGTTTATATGTGTTTTGTGGACTTGGAGAAGGCATTCGACCGCATCCCTCGTGGTTTTTTGTGGGGGGTGCTTCGGGAGTATGGGGTATCGGGTATGTTGTTACGAGCTATTCAGTCTCTGTACGACTGTTGTGAGAGTTTGGTTCGTATTGCCAACACTCGGTCAGACTCATTCCCAGTGAGAGTTGGACTCCGCCAGGGCTGCCCTTTGTCACCAATCCTGTTCATAATTTTTATGGACAGGATTTCTAGGCACAGCCAGGGAATGGAGGGTGTCATGATTGGTGACCACAGGATCTCATCTCTGTTGTTTGCAGATGATGTTGTCCTGCTGGCTTCATCCAACAATGACCTACAGTTCTTGCTGGGACGGTTTGCCGCTGAGTGTGAAGCGGCTGGGATGAGAATCAGCACCTCCAAGTCCGAGTCCATGGTCCTCAGCTGGAAAAAGGTGGATTGTCCTCTCCGGGTTGGGGACAGGCTCCTGCCCAAGTGGAGGAGTTTAAGTATCTTGGGGTCTTATTCACGAGTGAGGGGAGAATGGAGCGAGAGATTGACAGATGGATCGAAGCAGCATCTGCAGTGATGTGGACCTTGTACCGGTCCGTTGTGGTGAAGAGGGAGCTGAGTTCTAAGGCAAAGCTGTCGATTTACCAGTCAATCTACGTTCCTACTCTCACCTATGGCCACGAGCTTTGGGTAATGACCGAAAGAACGAGATTGCGGATACAAGCGGCTGAAATGAGCTTTCTCTGTAGGATTGCTGGACTCACCCTTAGAGATAGGGTGAGGAGCTCAGCCATCTGGGAGAGGCTCAGAGTAAAACCGCTGCTCCTCCACATTGAAAGGAGTCAGTTGAGGTGGTATGGGCATCTGATTAGGATGCCTCCTGGACGCCTCCCACTTGAGGTGTTTCGGGCACATCCCACTGGTAGGAGACCCCGGGGCAGACCCAGGACTCAGTGGAGAGACTATGTCTCCCAGCTGGTCTGGGAACGTCTTGGTATCCTCTCTGAAGAGCTGGAGCAGGTGGCTGGGGAGAGGGAAGTCTGGGCTTCTCTGCTTGAACTGCTGCCTCCGTGACCCGGACCTCCGGAAAAGTGGTAGAAGATGGATGGATGGTCATGCCATTCGGGCTGACCAATGCCCCTGCCGTCTTCCAGCGGTTAACCAATGACATCTTGAGAGACATGGTGAACCAGTTTGTTTTTGGTTTTTTGGACAATATTTTGAATTTTTCCCGCACACTGGAGGAGCACGTAGTCCACATTCGGTTCATCCTGCAGCAGCTGCTGGAGAATCAGCTTTTTGTGAAAGCTGAGAAGTACAAATTCACCACTCGCTCTATTTCTTTCCTGGGGTTCATCATCACCAAAGGCACGTTAAAGGTCCATCTGGCAAAAATCAAGGTGGTAGCAGATTGGGCTACCCTCCAGTCCAGGAAGCAACTCCAATGCTTCATGGGCTTTGCCAACTTCTACTGCCAATTTATCCGTGATTACAGTAAAGTGGTGCAACCACTGACGCAGTTGACGTCGACCAAGAGCCCATTCAAGTGGTCCGAGGCTGGTGAACG
This sequence comes from Pholidichthys leucotaenia, assembly GCA_020510985.1. Lineage (NCBI taxonomy): Eukaryota > Metazoa > Chordata > Actinopteri > Cichliformes > Pholidichthyidae > Pholidichthys > Pholidichthys leucotaenia. The sequence goes on from CM035840.1 coordinate 299,756,472, forward strand.
AGCTTTTGTGACCCTGAAAGGCCTCTTCACCAACACGCGTGTCCTGGTGCAGGTGGATCCTCAGGCACAGTTCGTGGTCAAGGTGGATGCTTCCGATTCGGGGGTGGACGCTGTCCCCTCCCAGCATTCCAGCTATAACCAGAAGCTCTGTCCATGCACGTATTTCTCTCGGTGGTTGATGCCAGCCGAGAGGAATTACAATGTTGGGGACCCCAAACTGTTGGCCATTAAGTTGGCGGAGGAGTGGAGACACTGGCTCGAAGGGGCTAGCCAACCGGTCATTGTCTAGTGCATTGCCCGTAGAACACAAGTATTGCTGTCTGAAACAGACATCCCAATCAGGCTTTACAGGCCCAAATTTAGGCTGTGTTTGAAAGTGGAATACAAAGAGATGTAGGCTATATATTGGCAATCACATGTAGCAATATTTAATTATAAGGTAAAAAGATTATTTAATTTAGACTTAAGAGGCGTTTGTGGAAACGTAGGTTTGATCAGTCACCACAAACACTCACAAAACAATAGATGAAACACTCGAAAAAGGGGCACCAGTCCAATGTGCTTGAACAATTTATTAATAATTAAGCTTTACACCTTCAATCAATCAGTCTCAAATATTCGTGAATTCTACTGGGTGACTTCATAAACAAACACAAGAAAGAAATTCACTGAAAACTTCTCTCTACCGTTAACAGATTTAATGATCTGGTTCAGATGAAATGACATTACATTCAAACAATTTGTAAGCAGGTCAAATGATCAACATTATGCATCACATTCATTTTGTAACTGGTTATTGATTATTGATAGATTATTGAACAACAGAGTTTAATCACATTTGTGGAACCACGAAACTTTAGTATGAGTTTGTAACTAACAAAAATATGAAGAAAATTGGATGCAAATTTTATGAAGAAAATTAACTATGTGAAAGTTACATTCTGAATTTCTCTAAAAATAAAAACAGAATTTAATGAAAAAGGAATATTAATTCTCTTTAATTCTATAGCTCAGATCGAATATGAGCTAGTTTTAAACATGAGACAAATTATGGCATATGTTTTAAGGCACTGAACTTTGCATTATTCAGCAGATGAAACAAAGAAGTCAGCTCACATGAACGTTGGGTTGGTGTTTTCTTCACTCCGTCAGTGGCCAGTGCACTTTTCTGGGCAGCTGTGGTGGCAAGCTGCTTCCTGGGGCGTTTACTCCGGTAGCTTTACGGGAGGTTTGCTTCGCTGGATCCTTAGCTGAAGCTTTATTTGAAGATGGTACCAGGATTTCTGCCTGCAGATATCCTGCCAAAGTCCAGCAGTCACAACTGAGATTTGACTGCGATAATGAGGCTTCTTTGTCTTCTTTTTTGGCTGCTGATGCAGTATACCATGCGGATAACACGAGAGGGTTTTCGTTGTTCAGCGGCTTCCCTCCCGGGTCCAGATAAATTGGGGATAGTTCAGTCTGATCAGAATTACAGAATTGGGGAGACAAGATTAATAAAAATTCAAGCCACGAAATCCAAGTCCTTCAGATGTCTTGAGGGTTTGGCAGTAACAGCTTCCAGGGTGAGAACGATCCATCCCTTTTTTAAAACACGCATGGTGGATTTAAAGAAAAAATCAATAGCAAAGTTTAGCAGAATAAAATAGGAAACGTCTGGACACGAAGTTTCACTCTGTATAACGAGAAGTTGAGCTCAAAGAAGGAAAAATTAATTCCCAGACGTTTAAAGGAAAAAAACATACAAAACACACAGACTTTCACAAGACAACTCTCTCACTCTCCTCTCTGTCCTCTTCCCAACTATTATGGCTGTTCTCCCTTAAAACTGAGTCAGCTTTCCCAGAGAAGACACGACTGACATGAACGGGAACCAATTGTCTTCCATCGTGGGAGGGTTGAATAAACTCTGGGCCAATAAGAAAACAGTCCTTTGTCTGTAATCGACCAATAAAAATGAAAGGGCCATTGCCCATTAGAGGCTGGCTGGTGATTGGCTGAGCCAGTCAGATGACTTGAGTACTTTTCCATCAGGATGATAACACATCTTAATACACTGAAAATTCATTATATACATAATATGAAATCTAGCTAACTTCAGTGAGCATGCATTTATACTTGTACTTATATAATTAACATGCATTAGAATAAGGCTTATTCACGCATTTTTCAAACATGCACACATTTCAAATCAAGATTAATGAAATACCCCAAACCAGAATGACATGTCAGAGTCCCACTTGATTTTCCAAGGTATCCTGAAAAAGAAAATAATCTGAGAATTGAGAGTTGTAACAAAGGAAGTCATTCATTCATTAACCTCAGTTCAGCTTGTACAGTCAAGAGTGAGCATATTCCAGAGTCGTCACCAGGGGGTAATGTTGAGCTGTGGATAATTCCTAATGAGTTAGAATGTACTGGATGAGTCTGTGATATGTCTCAAAGATTATTAATGCATAAATCTGTCTGGTTGGGAAGAAGCGCCACTTATTTATGAGGGCAAACTAATCCATCCCTTGCACGAGATGTGATCCTTATCTCTCATACCTTTTACCATGGAATGTGTTTCCTTGGTGGTCCTGGGATGAAGAAAAACAATTCTTGACCAGTCTTTATGGGTGAAACAGTTCCTTCAAGGTGAAAAGTAATTTTATAGATTATAGACAAGGGAGTTGATGCTACATATTTGACAAATATAAAAGGGAGTAAATGGCAAGATTTATTTGACTGTGTGAATGAAATGATACTGAATAGAATACCTAATTACATAATACCAAATACAGAATAACTAATTATTGAAAATGAATGGGACATCCAATATTAGCAAATGTTTCAGAGCCCTTGTTTATTTGTTTGTCAGATCACTTATTTGTGTGATCTTTTATCACTTAAATTCATAATAGTGTGTCTTGCACTTTGGGGAATGGGAGTTGTTCAGTCATCATTATAATTATTTTAGTTTATATCACTGTTCACTGATAGAGTTCAGTGTAATATGAATTTCTTCTGTGTATCGTCAGTAAACTTATGCGGTACTATAACAGGACACATTTACAAATATTTGAGGCCTATTGTAGTGCATCAGTTTATATTTTAGCAATATTTTGCTATTAAAAGGATTTTAAAAACTGTAATCAACCAAATTAACTACAGAACAGTCAACATTATTATACACAGCAGAAGGACCTGTTTGACTGCAACCGTTGCATCAGTGTTGCCCAGTAAATATTTAACTAAAAATGATTTATTTTGTTATTTGGGCATTTTTGTGTCCTGTGTTTGGTTGTTAAGTCATTCCGGCCATTCCACTCCACAATCATGGTGGTATTATTAAGTTCTTAATTTTTAGATACTCAGGTGGGAGGGGCGACTCGCAGTACCACACAGGTGAAACAGAAGCAGGGACTCCCATCTACCACTGACTGGGCAGGCTGGGAGTACATTACCGTGAAGGACCGTGGTCCACCCGATCAGGCTGCTGCTTCTCCCAGCATGTTCTGTGTTGATACACCGGTGTTCTTTGTCACACTCGAGTCCCCTGCTGATGCTCCACCCAGTCTGCTCATGCGCCTCATGTTCTCCACATATGCCGAATTATGCTTTAGACCAGGGGCCACCAACCTTTTTGAAACTGGGAGCTACTTCAAGGGTACTGAGTACTACGAAGGGCTACCAGTTTGATACACACTTACAAAAAAAAAGGTGCACTGCTTAAATTTATGTTATTATTAATGATTACGGGGAGATTTACTCCGGGATTTTTCCGGTTTCCTCCCACATGCCAAAAACATGCAAATTAGGTTAATTTGCATCGAACTGGGGATTCTAAATTGTCCTTAGGTATGACTGTGAGAGTGAATGGTTGTCTGTCTCTCTGTGTTGGCCCTGCGATGGACTGGCGATCTGTCCAGGGTGTACCCTGCCTCTCGCCCAAAAGATGTTGGGATAGGCTCCAGCCCCCTCACGACCCGAAAAGGATAAAGCGGAAGAAGGTGGATGGATGGATTAATGATTACTGATATTCATCTATGTGAAGACACTGATCACATTAATAAATTCCTGCAATAATTATTAAAATTATTTAACAAGCTATGAAACAGATACAAACAGTGTAGCACTTTTTTTTCTCTGTAACATCACAGAGAAAATACTCATTTTGGCTTTAAATGCATTGACAGCACTTATGTCAGCAACAGTTTTACCTTGGTCTTGCAGCTCACAGCTCAAAAGGTTTAATTTCATGGTGATGTCTGTTAAAAATGCAAGGTCAAGTATCCACTCAGGGTTGTCCAGCAGTGAGACGTCTTCACCATTGGATTGCATGAACGCTTTGATTTCACATAAAAGTGACAAAAAACGCTGATAAACTCGTCCCCTGCTGAGCCATGGGATTTCTGTGTGTAATAAAAGATCACCATATTCAGCTGATAGCTCCTCCAATAGCACCTTGAATATCCTGTGTTGTTTGGCTTTGGAGCAGATATCGTTTATGATTTTCATGAACGGAGTCATCACATGCTCAAATCCAGTCACTTTTGCACATATGGCCTGCTGATGAACGATGCAGTGGTAATGCAGGAATGGTGGGAAGTCTGTGTCACCTTTACAGTGCACTATGAAACCTGCATGTCGCCGGTCATAGCAGGAGCCCGTCTATAGTCAGTGATACTAATCACCGCTAATTGTTTTAAGAGGCAGTAGTGTCAGGAGTTCTTGTTTTGTGGAGAGCGCATCAAACACCATCTGAATGAAAATTATCAGCTGCGCTGTGCTGCCGCTGTCCACGGACTCGTTACACTTGATGCTGAACCACCAGCACTTCGCCAGATCCCGGTCCAGCTGCTCGGTCAAATTCTCAGACATTGCTAACTCTCTTCTAATCATTGTATTTGCCCCCATTTGCATATCAAAGAGTGGAGATGACATCAGTTCCATTCTTTGCATCTTTAAATACAGTGTTTGCAACTATCATCACTGCTTCTTTGAAAACCTCCCCGTCTGTAAAGGCCTTCTTCTTCTTTATCAAAAATTGTGTAGCTCTAAATGAGGCGTCGGTTGTTTTTGGGGAATTTTTTCAGTGGCCTTGTGAAAAAACACTGCTGTTTGCCCAAAGTTGCTTTTAACTCACGGACTTTCTCTGCCGCAGTGCGCTGCCCGGTGGGTAGTTAGCATGGTAGTTTTCATGACATGTACTGAAGTGTCTTTCGGCGTTATGTCACTTTGCTGTTGCCACAGTCACCCCGCAAATGAGAAACACACATTTTTCTTTCACTGTAGTAAAAAAAGAACTCTTCTTCACATTCGCTATGAAAATAATAAGTTTTCTTTCTTTTTTCTGCCATGTTTTTGGAGGTAGAATCCACATTTAACTCCTCATCATTGCGGCCCCCACTAACTGTCATGATTCCGAGTGCGGCGCAGAGACGTGCTCAGGTCTCAAGGTTTTGCTGGTTATTTTCTGTATTTCTTCTTCTTGAGTTATTGGGTATTATTAGCCTTCCTCAGTTTTCTCCTTTTGTGTATTTTGATTCATGCATGTGTTCTTGTTTTTCATTCATTACTGTTTGTGTTTTTATTTTGACAGTCACCTTTGTTTACTTCCTGTGTTACTAGCTTAGTTTCGCGGTTGTCTCCAGCTGTTATTTAGGTTAATCATCATTGCTCTTGTACCCACAGCTGATTATGATTTGGTTAATCCCCTTACTCTTTATAAGGCCGCCTGCTCCGCAATTTGGCGCTGCAACCTACATTCTCCTCCTGACGTGGATTCCATGTTTAGGACTTTATTCCTGTGTGTGCTCCACGCTTTATTCACTGCCTCAGTATTCAGCCTTGCCTGATACTCTGTAAGTTACCCCTCGTGGTTATTATTTCTGTTCATTATTATCTGTAGTTACCCTTCATGGTTTATTTGTGTTCTTTATTATTAAATGTGCAAACTCACAGCTGGTGAGTGGTGGCCTTATTTCTGCCCTGAAAGGGCTGTTTATGACACTAGCTTATCTCACCAAATGCTGAAATTTGTCATGCGCACTATACTGACAGGCTCACGGGCGACTCACATGGTTCCTGCGGGCGACCTGGCGCCCGCGGGCACCGTGTTGGTGACCCCTGCTTTAGACCTATGCAATCATGGCAACTTTATGGTATAATTTTTTAGCATTAAATCTTCAGTATTATATTTTTCTAGCCAAATTTGTCGCTTTTCACTTCCTTGTTTTGCTCACAGTGTGCTGTGGTGACGGAAGCCATGATGTCATGTATTATCCAATCAGTACAGAGTCAATGCAAAACCCCGCCCACACCTCTAGAAGCCAGAGCATGAGGAGAGAGTGATGACTAAATTTTTATTGATAAAAATTTCATATTTTGACTGAACAACTCCATACTTGGGGATGCACACTCTCGTAATGTCAGCAAAGCACGTATAAAATCTTAGGTCAGTCTGACAAACTGTTCAAGAGATATGCGTGGAACAGACGCACAGACACATAGACATTGACACACAGACACACTGAAACACACACACAGACAAAGATTTCGTGCATTTATAGCTAGATTATACGTTTCACCTCCTCATAGGTTTCCATGATAAGTTGCTGTTTTGCTGGTGAGAAATATGCTGCTCGTGTTTGCCTGCTGTCTTATCTGCAGTAGGATCAGTGATTCTGTGATCAATCTTGTGGTCTATTTAAGTTTGCCGTGAATGTGCACTTATCCCAACTATCTATTTTTATGCCTTGTTTATATTTGTGCACTCTGTGCCTTTTAATTGCCCCTTGGGGATGAAAAAAGTGTTGGAATTGAACTGAAACGCCTTGCTTGGCATAGCTTTCTCTTCTCATCCTGGCTTAACAATGGTGCAACTGAATAAGCCAGGATAAGCAGGTCCAACTATGTCAATCCATGATTTTTAATAATAATAATAATGGATTGGATTTACAGTATCTCACAAACATGAGAACGTCCCTCAAACTTTTGTAAATATTTTATTATATTTTTTCATGGGACAACACTGAAGATATGACACTTTGATACAATGTAAAGTAGTCAGTGTACAGCTTGTATAACAGTATAAATTTGCTGTCCCCTCAAAATAACTCAACACACAGCCATTAATGTGTAAACCGCTTGCAACAAAAGTGCGTACACCCCTAAGTGTAAATGTCCAAATTATGCACAATTAGCCATTTTCCCTCCCCGGTGTCATGTGACTTGTTAGTGTTACAAGGTCTCAGGTGTGAATGGGGAGCAGGTGTGTTAAAATTGGTGTTATCGTTCTCACACTCTCTCATACTGGTCTCTGGAAGTTCAACATGGCATCTCATGGCAAAGAACTCTCTGAGGATCTGAAAAAAAAAGAATTGTTGCTCTACATAAAGATGGCCGAAGCTATAAGAAGATCGCCAACACTCTGATACTGAGCTGCAGCACGGTGGCCAAGACCATACAGCGGTTTAACAGGACAGGTTCCACTCAGAACAGGCCTCGCCATGGTCAACCAAAGAAGCTGAGTGCATGTGCTCAGTGTCACATCCAGAGGTTGTCTTTTGAAAACAGACGTAGGAGTGCTGCCAGCATTGCTGCAGAGGTTGAAGGGGTGGGGGGTCAGCCTGTCAGTGTTCAGACCATACGCCGCACACTGCATCAAATTGGTCTGCATGGCTGTCGTCCCAGAAGGAAGCCCCTATTAAAGATGATGCACAAGAAAGCCTGCAAGCAGTTTGCTGAAGACAAGCAGACTATGAACCTGGATTACTGGAACTATGTTCTGTGGTCTGATGAGACCAAGATAAACTTATTTGATTCAGATGGTGTCACACGTGTGTGGTGGCAACCAGGTGAGGAGTACAAAGACAAGTGTGTCTTGTCTATAGCGTGGTGGGGGGAGTGTCATGGTTTGGGGCTACATGAGTGCTGCCAGCACTGGAGACCTACAGTTCATTGAGGGAACAATGAATGCCAACATGTACTGTGACATACTGAAACAGAGCATGATCCCCTCCCTTTGGAAACTGGGCTGCAGGGCTGTATTCCAACATGATAACCACCCCAAACACACCTCCAAGACGACCACTGCCTTGCTAAAGAAACTGAGGGTAAAGGTGATGGACTGGCCAAGCATGTCTCCAGACTTAAACCCTATTGAGGATCTATAGAGCATCCTCAAATGGAAGATGAAGGAACACAAGGTCTTTAGAGTCTCCAATTAATCTAACTTGCATGTTTTTACTGTAGCATTCCAATTGATTCTTGCAGAGGGCCTCTTTGATTACAACTGTGATGGTTTTACAACAGTTTTTACTGTATTTTAAGATTTTTATAATAGTGTCATGGATTTTTTTAGAGGTAGGATGAAAACTGTGTTACAATACTGAGTATGTATTTTGAGCAAGAGAAGGATAAAAAGAAAAAAACCCAAATGTCAGTCAGTGGAACAGATTTACTCTTACAATCAGACCAAAGGATGAGGATGGATGGATGGATGGACTGACCACAATTAAAAATAAACATATACATACATAATAATGTTAAAGACTCAGAACTGAGGGGACATCTGTCAATAATAATGATAGCAAAAGCTTGTGTCAAACTGTTTATCAACATTTTCCCTGACCCACACTGGTGTCTTAGAAGGTCTCCAACTATCAACATTACAAACTCCATGAATAACTAACGACTAATTGCTTTCACCCTTCTGTTGAGTTTGGCCTGATTTTTTTCCCTTTATAAAATGTGCCACATCTGCTACTGAAACAAGATCAGTTTGAATACAGACAAAATAGATCTGCAGACAATGAAATGCGTATGTTGCTCTCCCCACTGTATTAGAACACCTAAAGGACCTAGCACATATGGCAAATACTCTTTTTAGGTTTCTGTTCAACACAGTAATTCTCAACACAAGACTACATTATGTTAAGTGGTCCCTGGAGACCTCATGTTGAACACTGGGGTCTCTCAGTTGAGTTCTGAACCCACTGTTCTGTACCCACGATGGCGTACCTCTGATATTTAATTTATGTGTATCACACTGCAGTATAATGATGATAAAGGTTCTTAACTATTCAGGTTTTGCAGTCATGTGATCTCCGTTGGTGAATGATCTGGGTGGAGGAGGTAGAAGAGAAGGGGAAGGAGGAGGAGGTGACATCTGTTATTGATAATTTAATAACCACTGCGCCACTGCACGGTGGCGCAGTGGTTAGCACTGTGGCAGCACAGTTTTACCCTCGACCGGGGGATCGCGGGGACCGTGAGATCGTGGGTTCGATTCCTGCCCCCGGCCAATAGTGATCTGTGTGGAGTTTGCATGTTCTCCCCGTGTTTGCGTGGGTTTACTCCGGGATTTCTCCGGTTTCCTCCCACATGTCAAAAACATGCAGGTTAGGGAGTTAAGGGGCGCTTGCGCACGCAGTGACCGGCAGCTGGTGGCTTGTCACCAGACTGCAAAACAAATCTACCTATGGGTACAAATAAGTAACAAAAAAAAAAAAAATTAAAAAAAATAAAAAAATTTGTGGCAGCATGAAATAATAAGCTGCGAACTGAGAGTTTTTGATGGAGTTTATTAATCATACCGCCATCACGAGAACACACTCCAGCGCCGTGCATGTGCGCCGGAGCGAGCCTGGAGGCTCTCAGGCAAAGGCAATGCGTGTAGTCAGAAGCAGTCGTCAGAGAGAGAGGAAGAGTTACAGAGCGAAATGCAGTTTAAATACCCCACTACAGACAATACATGAAAGGCACATTTGCATCACAGAACAGAACAGGAAGCATGAACACCTGCATTTGAGTCACACATATCAACCGGATACTGGCGCCTGAATTAGACAAAGAGAGGCTGCCTATTGATCTCAATACACACATCTCATTGTTCTGCTAATTGCCCCAGCTGAGCGCTCTGCTTGTCCCAGTCTGTTGTGGGGGTCACCCACAAATTAACATTTATATCATTAATATCAGTCATATGACAACAGAAAATATCAATAAACTGATTCAAATAAGGCAATGTTTTGAGGAGAAAAATCAGCATTACAGTTAATTAAAAACAGAAAAACAGACCAACACAACCCTCTGCCCTCCCTCTCGGATATCTACCACACCCGCCTCACCCACAGAGCCATCAACATTGCAGGTGACACCTCCCACCCCCACACTCCCTCTTCAGCCCCCTGCCCTCAGGGAGAAGGTACCAAAGCCTCTGGGCCCGCTCCACAAGACTGCTAAACAGCTTTGTTCACCAAGCCATCAGGACCCTGAACTCTGTCCACTTCCTCCCCTCCCCCTGCCCCTGGACTGTAACACACTCAGCCACACAATAACTCTACCTCAGCTGTTTGCACAGAAAGACTGGCACACCAACAGTACTATATCTGCTGATGTATGTCTTGCGCCTTACTGCAGCCATTTGCACAAATGCTATATCTGCTGCTGTCTGTTACTGCAATACTGATCATGCGCAGACCAATCTCACTGTCTGCACGCCCATTACTGCATTGAACTTGCAATTTACTGGTATTACTCTTTACTGTACATAGGATTGCTGTGTTTTTACCATTATTTGCACTATGGGTAGCATTACTGTAATAGACTGTTGTTGTTGTTTTCCATCCTTATACCTTCTTGTCTTATATATTGTACACACCACTAAGAGAGAGAAATGGCATTTCAATTCTATTGTATGTAATGTACATATAGAAGTATTAACAAATAAAAATCTTTGAATCTTTTTGAATCTTTTGAACTAACTCAAAAGTCAAAACATGTTGAGATAAATGTCTAGCGTACCTGAAACTTATTTCTAACATATGAGTAACACTCTTTGAACCTATGTGTAACTTACTGAATGGATTTCTAACTTACAGCTACCCAATAATGACATATTTGCAGCATTGGTTCACAGGAAAAACCCATATAGAGCTCAGCTTCTGTCTGCAGCGCAAACACACACACACAGAGCTAAACACATATACTTTTTCATATAATGGGACCTGTCGGGGATGTGTCTGAGCACTGTCAAGCTACAGGATAAAGATCCAAATCGCTGTTTAGCCCTCCTTGCCATGGTTTTTTTTTTTTTTTACATTTGACTGCAGTCTGTAACATCAGCTGTCCAGTGCTGTTCTGATAGATATGCCAAAATGTCAGAACACCGGAAGAGGTGAATCCAGTCAGCTGATCGCCCGAAGCACAGAGCTCAGTTGTTTTCCATGATAAATCTCACTTTGTTGTCCTTTGGCTGTGGCTAATGGCAAAAGCACACTCCATGCATTATCTTGTTTTTTTTTTTTCACTTCATTGAAAGTAAACTTTTTTTTTTTATCACTATCAGTTCGTGTGCCTTTGAGCCAGGTTGTGACAACTGTCATCTGATGATTGTGATGTGTTACATCAGCTGTTTTAGGCATGACCGACCTGACAGATTTCACAGCTCTGCCAGGTCGGTCACACCCCCCACCATAGTCTTTGGAGGGGAGAATCATTTCGGTTGAACAGAGATGATCTCTTGCACACCTAAGATTCATGGATTGGGAGGCGATGGCAGTTTGACATGACTGCGCTATGCAGAAGTTATGCATAAGTTAGACTATTACTGTGCATAAGTTGTGAACGTCGGCAACATGCTAAGCATTCATTGGATTAAGTTATTTATGCGTAAGTTATGGAAATATTCTATATACAGTAAGTTACCAATTCGTTATATATACATCCAACTCATTATGAATACACAATGCATACAGCCAAAAGTGAAAATTTTGGCATATGCCAGCATTTTAGAGAAATTTTTATACATTTGACAAACGCTGCCTAAATTGTCAAGGTGTGACAGGGCCTTTAGCTTCAGCTGCACAGCAATAAATATTACACTATCCTCAGACAGTTCTGCTCAGAACATATCATAGGTGAGTCCACATCCATCACAATTTACCGCTGCCACCATGTTGTGTTTTGTATCAAGGTTAGTTAATCCCTTCCACAGCATGTGGGACATCATATGGCGTATGGGGCGGTGCCTATCTCCATTTCTCTGACCCTAGGCCATTCAGCTACTGTGAGTAGTGAAAGCTACAGTAGGGATTCAGTCCTCTAGTAGCTCTGTGCGTTAACTTTCCTTTCCCTGTTCTATTTTGAGGAGCACCAAGCTAGAAAGCAGAAAGTACCCTTTTTTTTTTTTATATGGTCTTTGGTATGACCCAGCTGGGATTTGAAACCACGACCTCACGGTTGTGGGGCGGCTGCTCTACCAACTAGGCAACCACTCCGGTATTTGTACCATCCATCTTCTTCTTCCGCTTAATCCTTTTCGGGTCGCGGGGGGGCTGGAGCCTATCCCAGCATCATTGGGCAAGAGGCACGGTACACCCTGGACAGATCGTCAGTCCATCACAGGGCCAACACAGAGAGACAGACAACCTTTCATTCTCACAGTCATACCTAAGGACGATTTAGAATCCCCAGTTTGATGCCAATTAACCTAACTTGCATGTTTGTGACATGTGGGAGGAAACTGGAGAAATCCTGGAGTAAACCCACCCAGACACGGGGAGAACATGCAGACTCCACACAGATCACCGTTGGTTGGGGGCTGGGATCAAACCCAGGATCCCCCAGCCAAGGGTGAGTTGCTGTGCTGCTGCAGTGCTAACCACTCCGCCACTGCGCTAGACAATAAAATATACCATAACTGGAATGCTCAGGCTGAACTGTATTTATTTAGGCCACAAGATAAACACATTCAAGTGCCATTATGAACTAACTGATGTATCACTCCGCACTGTGTGCACTGCTGACTATACATGTCATTAGCACATATCACAACAGCAAACAGTGAATTATATACCTACAATGCTCCGCACTGTGTCTATATATTTGTTTATATGTACACTACCGTTCAAAAGTTTGGGGTCACCCAGACAATTATTTTGTGTTTTCCATGAAAAGTCACACTTATTTACCACCATGAGTTGTAAAATGAATAGAAAATATAGTCAAGACATTGACAAGGTTAGAAATAATGATTTGTATTTGAAATAATTTTTTCCAGATACTCAACCTGCTCAAAGGAAGGTCAGTTTTATAGCTTCTCTAACCAGCTAAACTGTTTTCAGCTGTGCTAACATGATTGCACAAGGGTTTTCTAATCATCCATTAGCCTTCTGACGCAATGAGCAATCACACTGTACCATTAGAACACTGGAGTGATAGTTGCTGGAAATGGGCCTCTATACACCTATGTAGATATTGCACCAAAAACCAGACATTTGCAGCTAGAATAGTCATTTACCACATTAACAATGTATATTAGATATTAGAGTGTATTTCTGATTAGTTTAGTTATCTTCATTGAAGTTATCTTCATTGTGCTTTTCTTTCAAAAATAAGGAAATTTCTAAGTGACCCCAAACTTTTGAACAGTAGTGTACATATGTATACTCGCTGCTCTTGTTTTTTTCTTGCCTTCTGATTGTTGCTCTGAGTGTTGCTATCCCTGTGCTGTTGCAATCCTGGAATTTCCCCATTGTGGGACTAATAAAGGCTTATCTTATCTTATATGTGCAGATTGTCTGTCAATGCCACGCATTGTTTTTAAAATTGTAAAGGCATAGCATTTAAGTCAGTGAAAGAAAGTACTTTTAAACTTTTTTTTCACTCTGCTGTAATTATTTCTAATTGGCTTAATTTGCAACAAATGACTGTTTAAAGTTAATCAGAAAATTGTTTAGTATTCTTTTTGTTTGATTCCAAAATAAATAAAGATTATGTAAAAGTTATCAGACAACCAATCCACTAGTTATCAAATTGAGAGTCCAGAGAACAGGTAAAGGATACTGATTTATATTAGTAGACCTGAATAAGGAGCATTTTGAGGAAACACAAAAAGGATGAAAAATAGTTTCTTCTAAATAAAACTGTAGTCTCAAATGTATTAAAATATCAGGAACTAAAGCTGTGTGATCACTGTTGAAAGTAGAAGATGGATGACACTGTTCAGATTCAAACAATTTATGAAATGTGCTGATAATTAAGATAAGATAAGATAAGCCTTTATTAGTCCCACAATGGGGAAATTCCAGGATTGCAACAGCATAGGGATAGCAACACTCAGAGCAACAATCAGAAGGCAAGAAAAAAAAAACCAACATCTAGTAAACATATGTCCATATTACTATAAATGTATATATATAGACACACAGTGCAGAGCATTATGGCTGGTGAATGTGCAGCAGAAAGTCTAAGCTCTCTCTCCGCGGATGCAGCGGGCCAGCTGGAAGTCTTTGGGCATGATGGTGACCCCCATTAAAAACTATATACAAAAAAACTAAGTCAGACATAACCTTTATTTTTCAGCACAAAACAATTTGTAATCTATTTGTATTACTTTTATTATTTCGTGAATGAAGCTATGTATAAAACTTGACAGTTTTTTCACTGTTGTAGTATGAATTCATAAATGCCACATAATATTCAGAGCTACGTATATATAAAACTTTATAAGCAGCATAATCTTTATTTTAAAGGTTGCGGTCCTCAGCTACTTCTATTTTAGTTGGAGAGGGACAAAATGACTCTTTGGTTGGCAAAGGTTGCAGATCCCTGCCCTAGCTGTAGTCATTCTATACAAACAGTGCAAATAGTATGCTAACCTTGACCTTTGACCTTCTGACTCCAAACCCATATTCAGAGGTCAGGATCCCAAGGTGAACCTGTATATCAGGTTTGGTGGCCCAAGCTTTACTCATTTTATAGTAATAATAAATTTAGCATTTACCAAATAGTGCTAATGGAATGTTAACTTTGACTGTTGACCTTTTGACCCCAAACCCATAGTCAAGTCAGTCAGTCAAGTCAAGTCATCCAAGATGATACAACTACTATATCGTTTTGAAAAGGCTACATCATTTCTTTCAGTAGTTATTGCCTTTAAAAGATTTAGGGAAAATCTGACCTTTGATCTTAAAGTCAGCTGATGACAGTCAAATTGCAACATGTGCATCATCAGTGTATATCAAACCATGATACCAAGCTTCAAAACATTTGGAACAAAACTGTAGGAGGAGTTGATTTCACAAGACAGTTACTGTCTGTGAAGTGAAACAGGAGGTCATAGGTCAGAGGCTACAACTCCTGCAAAAATCATCCGATTAGAACCAAGTTGCAATATGCACATCATCAGTATAACCTTGTTTCAAGACAATTGGAACAAAATTGTAGGAGTTGATTTCACTAAAGTGGGACAGACGGACGGAAGGACGGATGGACTCATCCATAACATTAATTCATATTTCAGGAAAAAATGCTTTTCTGTTGGATTAAGTACTAAAGTTACTGAGTTGGTGATGTTATATTGGGGTAAAAAAGTTCAGAAACATATTTTTCAGTATGGGAGCAATGTCCGTGTAACACATTTGCTTGCTGTTTTTTTTTTACCTCCGCCAATCAATCAAACTTTATATGTATAGCACTTTTCAAACATTAGATGCTGTGCAAAGTGCTTCACATAGAAAAAAACAGTAGACACGTTCAGTTACATAGATTTACACACTATATCCCCACCCCTTCCAACCCTCCCATAAACATACTCACAAAATACACACACACACACACACACTACCCCCTACTTCTGTTACACACATAAAATAAAACAGACATTGGTCAGCACCGAGGCACCATGTGAAGGAGCAACAAACCTGTGGCGCCCCCCACGCTAGGAGATCACACAGCCCATAACCACAGAGTGCACCACAGAGGCCACCCCAACCAGGACAGGCCAGGGCCCACACCACAGCTGTAGGCAGTGGCATAAAGCCCCCACCCACCCAAGCTAGAGCGACCCACAAGACCAACACCCCTGCAGATGGGCCAGGCTGCATCCGGCATGAGGGTCTCCACTAAGGAAACACTGGAGCTAAAACACATAAAATAAAAGATAAAACTAAGAACACATAGAACAAAGAACTAAAACCCCATATGTATAAACTGAGCTAAGAACATACTGTATCAAAATAAGAAAATCTAAAAGCACATGGAGCTAAGAAGAATGTAAAACAATGGAACATAAATGACTACTTCAATAACAGTTAAACAGGGTTGTTAAAAGTCAAATTTAAAAAGTTACAGAAAGAAACTAAGAACACAAAAACAAGATGAACTGAGGATGCTTTCACACCTGCAGGCTTCAGTCCGTTTCAGTCGAACTCAAGTTCGTTTTCTCCGTTAGTGCGGTTTGTTTTGTCAGGTGAGAACACAGTAATTGCACTCAAGTACGTACCAAAACAACCGTACTGAGACCACTTGAAAGAGGTGGTCTCGGTTCGAATTAAATGGCGAACTCTGGTGTGGTCCTGCAGGTGAGAAAGTGACTGCACTAAAACAAGGCCAGCAGCAAATGATAAAACATTTTATGTCACTGTACATACCTGATAGAGCTTTGAAAATATCTGTGGCTGAGCACGTCACAGTTCTGGAGGATTAATGAACGTTAACATGTTATTTCCCATCTGTAGCAGCGCTTCATTTTCAAACTGTACAATTTGCCGAAAGTGGTAAATGCACGTATGTAATAAACAATGACCAGGGCAATGAAAACCCTCCGTAGATTACACTATGATTTGTATTTTCTTCCCAGAAATGCATAAATACACAGTAGTCATCCTACTTCCTGTATTTACCTTTCCTGTTCTCGCGGCAAAAAAATCTGACCAATAAAAATAGAGAACGTTCTGACGCAAGTCTCGCGGGATTTAACATGACGCAGTTTGGTCTGCTTCTGTTTTTGCCTGTGTGAAAGGGGACCGAACCAAGGAGAAAATGATACAAAGTAACACACTTGTCAACTGATTCGGACCAAATTAAAACCCTATAATTAAAAACTGAGCTTAAACAAATCAATAAGAAAAGATGAAAAAATCTAAAAGCAAATGGCGTCAAGAACATAAAACAATGGAACATAAATGACTACTTCAATAATAATTAAACAGGTTTGTTAAAAGCCAGATTAAAAAGGTGGATCTTTAGCCTGTTCTTAAAAACATCTATTGACTTTGCAGCCCTGAGGCTCTCTGGCAGGCTGTTCCACAGACGAGGACCATAATGAAAGGAAGCTTCACCAAAGGTCTTGATCTTGACTTTGGGAACCATTAAAAGGCCAGTACCACAGGACCTCAGGGTCTGCAAGGGCTCGTAAGATAAAAGCAGCTCAGATAGATAAGAAGGGCCAAGGCCATTGAGGCATTTAAAAACTACTAAGAGAACTGTAGAGGAGCTTGAAATAACGAGGCGATGTGATTCATAAACCAGAGTTTATTATCAGCTCCTCTAACAAGTCTCATCTAGGTGCAGCAGCAGAAGAAGTAAGAGAGCGAACACCTTCGGCTCTACGAACTTATACTTGCACATAACAAAAGACATGCATATCAAAAGCTGACATCCCTCATTATCTTAATCCCCCCATTGTCTTCGTACTCCTCCTCCTAGCCCTGGGGGGTCAGGGCAGCCCATCCGGTCTCCACCGCAGTGCCTTGGATGCTCTTTAATCCTCACTGGCAGTTGAGACTCTTTGTCCTGTTCTGAGGTGTGAAGTCGCCTTACATATGTAATCACCAAACACTCCCACATGCTTAAACATATGTTGGTTATGGAATATATGATTAATATAGACCACAAGAACCTTAAAATTGATCCTAAAATGCACGGGGAGCCAATGCAGCGATTTTAAAACTGGTGTAATGTGTGCCTGCTCCCTGGCCCTCGTCAACACTTGTGCAGCTGAATTTTGGAGCAGCTGGAGATGTGATATTCTTCTTTGGGGAAGACCAGAGAGCAGGGCATTGCAATAGTCTATATGACTGGTAATAAAAGCATGCATCAAGACCTCCGTACTGGCAAGAGAGAGAAAAGGGCAGATTCTGGCTATATTCCTAAGATGGTAAAATCCGATTTTTGTTACAGTTTTAATGTGTGAAATAAAATTAAAGTCAGAGTCTAGAAGAACGCCCAGGTTCTTGACACAATGTGTAGGTTTTAGACCTAGCAATTTGGGTAAACATTTCTCTCTTGTCTCCAGGACTAGTGATTAAAACTTCTGTTTTGTCCTGGTTGAGCTGTAGGAAGTTCTCTGCCTTCCATAACTTTATATCTAAAATACACTTCAAAAGGGCATTAATTGGTTTTGTGTCATCAGGAGACATAGCGATGTACAGCTGTGGATCATCAGCATAGCTATGGAAATTGATACCATGTCTCCTGATAACATCCCCAAGCGGTAACATATAAAGATTAAAAGGTACTGGCCCTAAAATTAAACCTTAGGGTACCCCACACTTGATTTCGTGGACTGCCGAAGAACATGTATCCATGGTTACAAAATAGTGACAAAATAGTGGGTGGTGCGGTGGCGCAGTGGTTAGCACTGCACCAGCACAGCAACTCACCCTTGGCCATGGGATCCCTGGTTTGATCCCAGCCCCTGACCAACAGTGATCTGTGTGGAGTTTGCATGTTCTCCCCGTATCTGCGTGGGTTTACTCCGGGATTTCTCCGGTTTCCTCCCACAGGCCAAAAACATGCAGGTTAGGTTAATTGGAGACTCTAAAGTGGCCCTAGGTGTGAATGTGTGTGTGAATGGTTAAGGGATAGCGCCGTACCGTGGCTGCTTCATCCATCCAGGTGGATGCCCTCAATTTCCCCTCTGGGGATCAATAAAGTATACAAAATCAAAAAAAAAAAAAATCTGTGCGATAGGAATGAAACCATTCAAGAACAGCACCTGAGAGGCCCACCAGGTGTTTGAGTCTGCTTAATAAAATGTGGTGCTCTACTGTATCAAAGGCAGCACTGAGATCCAGCAGCACCAGGACTGACAATTTGTGGGAGTCCATTTTTTTTTTTTTTTTTTTTTTTTTTTTTATTTGTACCCGTAGGTAGACTTGGTTTGCAGTCTGGTGACAAGCCACCGGCTGCTGGTCGCTGCGTGCGCGAGCGCCCTAAACCTACATGTTTTTGGTATGCGGGAGGAAACCGGAGAAATCCCGGAGTAAACCCGCGCAACACGGGGAGAACATGCAAACTCCACACAGCTCACTGTTGGTCGGGGGCTGGGATCGAACCCACGATCTCATGATCCCCGCGATCCCCCGGCCGAGGGTAAAACTGTGCTGCCACAGTGCTAAACCACTGCGCCACCGTGCAGCCCACGGTGCATAATATTGCACCTGATATCATTAATGATTTTTAAAATGGCTGTGTCAGTACTGTGGTTTGTCCTAAAACCAGATTGAAATTTTTCAAAAATGTTGTGGTCAATAAGAAAATTGTTTAACTGGATAAAAATGATTTTTTTCCTAAAACTTTACTTAAAAATGGTAAGTTGGATACAGGTCAATAGTTACTGAGAATATCAGGGTCTAAATTACTCTTCTTCAAAAGGGGATTCACCACAGCCATTTTAAAGGCTGTGGGGAAAACACCAGTCCGAAGAGAGCTATTTACAATATTTAAAACCTCATGTTCAAAGAATCCATAAAATGTTTTGAAAAGTGATGTGGGAATTGGATCTAAAAGGCAGGAGGTCAATTTTACTTGGGAGAAAACTCTACCAAGCATCTTAGCATCAACCAAGGCAAAACAGTCCAGTGTTTCCTCAGCTAAAGGCAAGTCTAAGATTCCATTAAAAACAGTCTTCTGGTCAGATAAAATGTTGGATCTAACAGAATCAACCTTGCACCTGAAGTGGTCTGCAAAACTCTCACACACAAAACTCCCACATGAAGCGCTGCTGTCGGCTGTGGAAGGCTACCTGGGCTGAGCTTCGGCGCACGGCGGACCACAACTCGGACATTGCCAACCACCGCAGGACACCGGCTCTGTCCTACCAGGTCAGGCAGCAGGTATGGTTGTCCACAAAGAACATTAATCTTAAGACTGAGTCCAGGAAACTTTCCCAGCGCTTTATTGGTCCTTTCTCCATCACCCACATTGTGAACCCTGTCGCTGTACACCTGGCTCTCCCCCCCTCCCTCTGCATCTGTCCCACCTTCCACGTCTCTCAGGTTAAGCCATTCGTTTCCAGCCCTCTGTGCCCCCCCCCCCCAAGTCACCACCTCCACTGGTGATGATCGATGGTGACCCTGCTTGGAAGGTCAACTCCATCCTGGACGTCCGACGCAGGGGTAGTGGCCTTCAGTACCTAGTGGACTGTGAGGGTTACGGTCCAGAATGGAGATCCTGGGTGCGTCCCTCCTTCGTGATGGATCCTCAGCTCATCAGGGAGTTCCACCGGACGCACCCGGGTAGGTTGGATTGGCTGCCAAGAGGCGTCCCGTGGTGGTGGAGGGGGGAGTACTGTGGTGACCTGGTCTGTGTGCCTGCTGCCCTAATTGCCTCCACAGCTGCGTGCACACCTGTTCACCTCATTAAACAGCCTTCTTAAGGCATGCTGCCCTGTGGTCTGCACGGAGACGTCAACGCTCCTCTGATCTGGAAGGACCTCCTCGACTACTCAGCCATCCTGCTCCGGAGAATCCTCTTCTTCGCCAATCCTGCTACGTCAGGTCTTCTGAGAGCCACGGCTCTCCAACAGCAAGTAAGCCTTTGGGATTCCATCCCTTCCATGCCTCACCTTTTTTCCCCTGTGCACAGGTGGAAGCCTCCTGGCGGCAGACCTCCTCCTCCTGGCGGTAGACCTGTGCTTCTTCCCGCACATTGTATAGCACCGTTTACTCACCTGCTCATTCTCACCTCGCTCCTCAGTGACAACACGGACACGGAACAGACTGCAGCTGGTTCGGAGTCTCTGGGAGATCTTCAGCACCTCAGCCTTTCATCCAGTCCGTAAGACTGTACATTCACCTGTTTATTCACCCTGGGCTCAGTATACTCATCCGCCTGTCTGTCCTCTCTCCTTGGTTTGCCAGTTCGTCCGTGCTCTGCTCACCCAGCTGCCCACTTCAGCACACACGCACACATTCACATTTACTCACACTACAAATAAGATAATTGTATTTATTCCAAGTCTGAGTCTGCTTCTGGGTTTTACTAGACGTGTCAATTGATAGTTAATTTGTTTTTCCTCCATTTCCTCTCAGCCACCCTGCGCTCTCTTTTCAGTTTTTGGATTTGGTTATTTCTCCATGGAGGCTTTGATTTATTCCTAACTGTCCTTCAGATTATTGGGGCAACTCTATCAATGGTTGATCTTAATTTACTGTTAAAATTAACAATAAAATCACAAGATGCAGATAAAATAACTGGGGGAGTGTTGCATAAAAGTAATCAGCAGCCACTTCAGGTGTCAGATGGCGCTTCCTCACAGTTCACACCGAGGTCCCCTGTTGCATAAAACCAGTGATGATAAAAAACACACAGTAATGGTCAGATACAGCCAAGTCAACAACAGAGGACACACTAGTGGGCAGGCCATGGCTAATGTCAAGATCCAGAGTGCGTCCCCTGTCGTGAGTCGGCTGCATGACATGTTGAGTAAAATTCATGGATATGCGGTCATTAAACTCTTCTGACATATGGTCACCCTGCTTATCAGTGTGTAGATTAAAATCACTGGAAATGAGAATAAAATTGCATGAGAAGTGGATTATTGATTAAAAACTTAGAGAACTCATTAATAAAAACAGGGCAGTATTTGGGTGGTCTGTAAACTGTGATGCACAAAATTACGGGGTTGCTAAAGACAAAAGCGTTGTGCTCAAAAGCGGTATATTGATCGGGTAAGATTTGCTTTACTGCAAGTGAGGAAGAAAAAATAGAAGCAGTGCCTTCCTGCCCTTTCTTATGGAAAAAACTGAACAAAAATTTGGTGGGGAGGCCTCAGAGAACCGCTGGTGCATCCGTGCCAAGCCACGTCTCTGTTAAAAATAGTCAGTCTTATTATCTAAAATCAGGTCATTGATGATAAGTCTTCTTGGCAAGTGACCGTATATTTAAAACAGCCATATTTAGGGTAGGTGGTGAGTTATTTATGGGTGGATAATTTGTTTTCTGTGGATTATTGTTGGGCGACTGATCCACAGAAAGTAAGCAGCGTGGGCGTGAGTTCTTATGAACTAAATGTTGCAAGAATGGAGGTCTATCCGTGATAAACGTCCTAATAGGGAAGGTGGGTAGTGAATGAATATCCAGACCAGATGGTGGAGGCTAACAAAAATGGGGCTGGTGTTGGATGGTGGTCTTCCTGAAGGTCACAGATGTGAGTGAATCTGGGGGGAGGGGTCGTGAGATGTAAATAGTCAGTTGCGTGTTGTGGTTTGAATGATATGCATCAGATTTGCTGCTAAAAGCCGGCTACCTGATGCATTTAAATGTATACCGTCAGATTTATAGAGAGTGTGGCGGCCCCAAAACAAGTTAAAATTGTCACTAAAATTAATGTTGCTGCTGCAGGCGGACTTGAGCCAAGTTGAGAGGGCAAGAATACGACTAAATTGATCTGATCCACGGCGCAGTGTGGGAATGGGGCCAGAAATAAAAACAGACTTTCTGCTGTTTGATAGAATATTAAAAAGTTTGCAGAAGTCATTTTTAGTGATTTCAGACTGTCTGCGGTGGTGTCATTGGTTCCTACGTGAATTACACATTACCTCCTCCAAGGGGACATTGGTTTGTTTGTCCGTCTGTTAGCAGTAAAACTCAAAAGGTTCTGAATGGATTTTGATGAAATTTTCAGAAAAGGTGTGTAATGGCATGGGGAACAGATTAGATTTTGGTGGGGATCCAGATCATGATGTGCATGCAGGAAATTTTTTTTTTGAAAATAATAATATGGAGATTGTGGAGAGAGGAATAATCAGGCCAGGCATTCACAGCAGACTAACTTTATTCACTCTCTCACATCTCTCAGAATCAGAAAAAGCATTGACCTCATGCTGCAGGGTCTCTCCTTTATATTACAACACTCACCCCCCCTGCTGCCTGAGGTCTTGCATCACAAATGCCCAAGGGCTGTTTGAGCACCTGATGATGCCCAGCCTTTCCAAGTTGGCAAACTCCTTGCACGCTATGGCCAGTTTAGCTGTGTCCAGGTGCCGAGATCGTGCGAAAACGGGCAGCCCGGTGGTGGTAATAAAGTGCTCCACCCCGTGTTTAGTGATGGCCGCAGAAAACGTTGGGACCGTGAGCGCTGGGAACTGGGTGAGCAGTGTATGGAACTTACCACCTGGAGCTGTGATGTTGGCTAGCGTTGTTGGCCCGGCTCCTCGAGCTGTACAGGGGAGGGAATCAAAAGACATTGCATTAATCAGGCGTCTGTTAGCAACATCGACTAGCAGTCAGTGTGCGCACAAAAAATCAGCGCCCAAGATTGGGAAACTGCATACCGCTATGATAAATGTCCACTCGTGCGTACGGCCGTGTAGGGATACAGTCAGTGTCTTTTCACCAAAAGTCTTAATGTCCAAGCCTTTTGCGGTCGTCAGCTCGGGGCCGCTAGCACCCGCTAGCTGGTCGACGTAGGATGGCAGGATGAGGCTCTTTTGGGAGCCGGAGTCCACCAGGAACCGTCTCCCCGAGCGCAAGTCTGTCACATAGAGCAGCTTGCTTTCTTCACCGGCAGTCGCAGCTGCTACCGACTGCCGGCCTTGACGTTTCCTGAACGCTTGAATTGGCACGGTGGCACGCATCGGCGTGCGCCCTCTCCAAAACAGAGGTGGTAGGAGCAGAGCATGTCTCTCTGGTGCTTCCTGGCCCCCACTGCCACTACCATCGCTGGCTCCTTGCTTCCGCTGGCCGTCTCGCTGGGTTCTGACACCGCTGCGTTCACTGTGAGGGCCCTGATGGTGAGGATGATCCTATCTGCCTCCTGGGCTAGCGCACGGTAGTCACGGCCGGCCAGCAACGGTGAGTTGGCAAGGACCGCTCTGGCCACCGTTGGGAGGTTCCGGAGGAAAAGGTGGGCAAACAGAAAATGCCCGTCGTCTGTGCCCATCAACGCCAACATCTTTTCCATCAGTTCGACCGCCGACCCATCTCCTAACTCGGAGCGCGTCAGGAGCCTCTCTGCTCTCTCGCAGTCTGAGAGCGTGTAGCGCTGGGTCAGTGCGGCTTTGAGAGCAGTATTTGTCGTGGGCTGGGGGCTGTTGGAGCAGGCTCGCTACTTGTAGAGTCGTGTGAGCGTCCAGCTCTGCGACCACATAGTAATATCTGGTGTCATCTGCCGTTATTCCCCGGAGCGCGAACTGGGCCTCGATGTGGAGGAACCAAGACTTCAGGTCGTGCAGCCAAAAGTCTGGTAGTTTGACCGAAATGGCACACGTGTTGCTGGGGCTTCCTGTCCTGATCATCTCCGGGGTGTTTGCCTCGTGTTCCATTATTCATCAAGGGTCACCAGTGTGGAGAGAGGAATAATCAGGCCAGGCATTCACAGCAGATGAACTTTATTCACTCTCTCACATCTCTCAGAATCAGAAAAAGCATTGACTTCATGCTGCAGGGTCTCTCCTTTATATTACAACACTCACTCCCCCTGCTGCCTGAGGTCTTGCATCACAATACATTCTCGCATCACAATTCCTATTGTCCCCAGTTGCTTAATCCCCCATGCTCTTCCGGCAGAGGAATTTACTGCCTCTCCCTTCCTTCCAGTCTGAGATGAATACCACAGCATGGGTCCCCATAAGATTCCCCTTTAAGACATGTCTGTTATGTATGAGGAATGAGCAGGCAGGAGTCCAGTCTTTATGCAGCTAACTTCCAACTTTATTACAGTGAACTTGAGTATATATACACGGTGTTTATAGTCAGCTACATGTGTGCCTGTGTTTGTGTTCATGTTGAATGTAATTGTGGTTTGTAAATATGGATGTCACCTGACAGCAAAACAAATCTACCTATGGGTACAAATAAAGAACCTGAACGGTGGGTCGTGCCCGCCTGACGTCACCCTGTGGGTGGGCACGGCATCACACGCACACACTCTCATACCCAACACTCTCCCCCCCCAACATCCAACATTCTGCTGCGTCGTCTCCACACCTGCCAGTCGCTGCTCTTCCCCGGGGTCCTCAGCCTCCAGCTGTGGGATTGACTCCTGCTGCCTCTCCTATCTGCCGTCCTCGTGCACCATGCCGTCCGACCCGTCAGCACTGTGGTCCTGCGTCAGGCTGGGCTCCAGGGCAGGCTCACCATCCTCTGTGACCGGGGACTTTTCTACTCGTGGTCCCGGTTCTGCCTTGAGGTCCAGTTTGCCCCTCGCCGACAAGTTTTGGCGTGAAGTTAGCTCCTCAGCTAGCCTGTCCATAGACTTAGAATGGGCCGTTAGCTTCCTGAGGCTAACTAGCTCAAATGTTCCTGGCGCCATTATTTCCAGCACCTGAAGCTTCACGGACTATGTATGCTCTTCAAAGTATTCACCCAGTCGCTCGACGGCATCCTCATAACACTCCGTTGCGCCCAGAGCACCGAGGATTCTCCAGCCCTCTGCGCCAAGGTTGTGAGCCAGGAGTGCCCACCGCTGTCTCCCGTCCTGCCCATACAGGCCCAGCGCCCTAATGTAAACTTCGAACTCAGCCCTCCATTTTGGCCACAGGTTCACCGGCTCTCCAGCTTTTTCCAGAAACGGCAGCAGTGCTGGAGGTTGCCAGCACACTTCCATTTGTCTCCTCATTGTTATGTATGAGGAATGAGCAGGTAGGAGTCCAGTCTTCATGCAGCTAACTTCCAACTTTATTACAGTGAACCTGAATATATATACACAGTGGGCCGTGCCTGCCTGATGTTACCCTGTGGGCGGGCACGTTATCACATACACACACTTTCATACCCAACAGCATCCACCCCTTTAAGACGTGTCCAAGGAGTTACGTTCACCTCTGCACCTATACACAGTATGTGATGGTTGACATTATTTCATCTGAAGACGCCAACAAAAAGCAAGCAAACTGTGGTTTATGAACAGATTTTGATGACATTTTCAGGAAAGGTGTGCAAAGGCATGTGGAACACAGTAGCATGGTAACACAAGCACAGTAACACAAGCTAAGGATGCCTTGCAAGGCATGTTACCCATACGGTATGTAAACACACAGCACTGGACAATGTTTCATTCTTATTGTAGCCGTCAAGGGGAGAAGGTAATGTTTTTGCCTGTGTTGTGCCAAAAAGTACACTGTAACTGTCCATTGTTGATGCATAGAATATGTATTTATAGTATCTACATGTACTGTATATATCCAGTAAATCTATGTATTTTTCCATGTAACCTTGTGACTGCATTATTTTAATTGCTTTTAATCCTACATCAAGTTTTCCGGTTCAAAATGCATCTTAAGAGTTACAGTAAATATATCTTATACCTAACTCAGTACTGTTTACCTATTGAAAAATATATTTTACGTCTAATATAACCCCATAACTACAATATGACATCTGGTGATCAATTTTTGGCAATTGATCACTTTTTTTTGCCATGACACCGGCATTGCTTTGTCTGTCTCCTAGCAACATTACTCAAAAATTTATGGGTTTTGATTAGATTTTTTAGGAAAGGTGTGTAATGGCATGGGGAAAAGATAACTACATTTTTTCGGTGATCCAGATCACCACCTGGATCCAGGAATTTTTAGGAAAAATCAGTATCAACTTGGTTAAATTTTACTTTTGCTAGTACACCAGAATTTCTGTAGCTAAGTTACCTAATACTATTTATTTGTTATTTCAATAAATCTTATAGAAGGAAGCTTGAATTAGTATTTTTCATAAATATCAAATGCAGAAATGTTTCATTTAGAAAACTGCTGCATTTCTAACAATGTCATTTGGGGGAAATGAGCTGCTTGCCAGAGGTCTGCGCTCTCCGAGTGGTTTTCTAGTTGTTTTTGCTGCCGTTTCTCTGTCTGTTCGCAGGCTCACGCAAAAACTCAGATGGATTTGGATGACATTTTCATCAGAGGTGGCCCTTAGCCCAGAAATGAACTCATTACATTTTGAAGGTGATCTGTGAGTGCATACCTCCACCAAAGCCCTATCTCGCAATGGATGGACAAAGGGAGGGAGGGAGCGTTGGCGGAGGTATGCACTCTGAGTGCCCTCTAGTTATTTATTAACTTTTATCAGTCTCTTTTAATCTTAAATTCAGCTTCCATTATGGACAATGAAAGTGAATAAAACTGAACTAAAGCTGTTCAACATTTCAAAGCAATGGCCTCCAATTATTTTTGAAGTGCATTAACTTTAACTGCCTGCTCGACCAAATGGTTTAGCACATTTTGATTAAATATATTTCAATGAGAGGAGTGTCTAACTTAACTTGATTGAACCATCTCTACTGCTTGGCTGAGGTATGTGTAGGATCATAATATATATACTATATTAGTATGGCGGTGCCTGAGGCTAGGGAGGGGTGATGCCCTGCCTTTGGGGGGGTGGCGTCACCTGTGGTATATAAGCCAGTAGCAGGAGACATACTGGCTCTTCTTTGTGGCTCCTGTACTCATAGTAGGGACTCCCCCTGTGTACACAGTTCTTGTTAATAAACTTTATAAACGTCACCTCACCTCCTAATTATTTGGACACAACATTTGGTGACGAAGATATACGGAGATGGAGAGGGATGCTACCGCACTTCGTGCAGTTTTGGAGGCTCCGGCTGAGCCGTTGGTCCCTTGGGCCAGATGGTGCGCGGCCTTTGAATACTATCTGTTGGCGTTAGACCTCGGTAACTTTGACAAATTATGTGCAAGGGCTATTCTGGTCCATAACCTGGATGTGGAGAGCCGGAGGGTCCTGAGCACGCTTGGAGGAGGTGACTTATTCGGCGATGTAACGAGGCTCATGGCAAGCTATTTTCGCGCCCCTGAAAACATCATGATGCCGCGCATGCAGTTCAAGCAGAGACGCCAGCGACCCGGAGAGTCGGTTCGACAGTTTGTGGCAGACCTTCGGTGGCTGGCGGGTGAGTGCAGGCTTGGGACTTTGGAGAAGGAGTTGGTCCGTGACCACTTAGCGGAACACGGGGCCTACACCTCGGCGAGAGTTCGCCTGCTAACTCGCGCTGGTGAGCTAACATCACTAGCAGCCATGGAGCTAGCACAACGACGCGAGGCAGTGGAATGACTACCGGAAAATCTCAGTGAAGATGAAGCCCTGCCGAAGAATGACGCACGGGGGAAGACCCTGGCCTTGGATTTGGACGATGGAAGCGATGACGAGTGTGCGGCCATCGCCAAAATATGGTCCGCTCCAGGGACGCAAGATGCTACGGCTGCAGATCCAGTAGGCACCGCTATCGAGCCAGGGAGTACACAGCGGAGGGCAAGCGTTGTGGACAGTGCGGTCTGCTCCATCACTTCGCCAGAATTTGCTGCAATTTCAACAAGGAGGAACGAGGACCTGCAGAGGACAGTGTTAAGAAGACAGCACCTACAGTGGTTCACGCTGTCTCACCCAACATGGGGTCAGCGGTCTCCATTTCGAACTTGGAAACAGTAAGTCAGTGTTTTCCTCACTACAAAGTGAGTGGGCTTGGTTTCTCCATCACCTGTGGAGATGTGGAGGAGTGGTCAGGTGGTGGCCTATCGGACTGGCCAGTCTATGTGGGAAGTGGCGAAGAAGTGTGGGACTTAGGGTGGCCCATTTCAAGTGAAGAGGGACGCCACCAGCACCATAGTGCGCCGACGAGGCGAGGGTCCCGTGCCAAGGTTCGTGGTCCCACAGTCAGTGGACTCGAACAGCATGGTTTGACCCCCGCGGTGGTCGAAAGGCCCAAAAAGCGTGAGCTACAGGGCTCTGGTGGCCGACTGGATATGGCTGCTGAGTCAACAGTGGCTAGTGCCGCTCCGACGCAACAACATCATCTTCAACATCTAGCATCTGGGGTACCATCAGATGGCATGAACCCTGGCCGTGCCGACATCAAAAGCAAGGGACATGGCTCGAGTCAACTTGGCGAGCCGCTGAGGAGTCATAAGGGTGCCAGATTGCGATGGAGGAAGCTAGTGAGCGCTCCCCTGGGTGAGAGTGATGATGTCTGCTCTAGGGTCGAGCCTCGGCTTGGTCGGGTGCGCAGTTCCAGGAAACTGACAGCTGGACAGGATAATCTGCGGGTGGTCCAGTCCGGCAGCGACGGGTACTTGAGTTTGACTGATGGGTTGAAACGGCATCCCAACGAGCTGCGGTGTTTGGGCAGGAAAGGACGCCAGTGCAGCCTGTCTCCTGCCACGATTAAGCGGAGACGCTGTGGAAGTGAGCCGGGGGACGGACACTCCAGGTGGGGGCCTTTGGGAGACCCGGGTTAGGGTATGACTGAGGGCTTATGGTGTGTCTGATGTGGTGCATTTAAACTGTGTCTGTAATATTTAATGATGTTCATGTAATGCTAAGTGGCTTTGTTAAAAAAAAGAAGACTTCCGGTCTGGACGCCATGGCGATAGCAGCTTAACGCTGAAACTCCCAGACCCAATCCAAGAAAATATCTTGAAAATCAAACTTAACGGATTTTTGGAGGAGTGAAAATCAAAAGACAAAATCATCATGTCTAAAGGAAAACAGAGGAAACAGAAATTTTTCAGGCCAGGACACGTATCGGCCGGAGAATCTGATCCGGATGATTTCCGTTCAGAAGACGAGGAGCTGAATGTAGCTAACAAGAAGGTTAGCTTAAACGCTATTTGAAGAACTACGACGATTTCGCCGAGAGGTTTGGGCCAAATTTCGTGAATTCAGAGACGAATTAAAAAGGACAAACAGCAGAGTGGACCAGGCCGAGAACCGAATCTTGGAAGCAGAGGAACGAATAAAAGTGCTTGAAGATTCTGTCCTGGACCTACGCAAAAGACAAGCATCAATAGAGGCTAAGCTAACCGACCAAGAAGGAAGACAGAGAAGAGACAACATAAGAATTCATGGTCTGATAGAAGGAGCCGAAAACGGTTTTAACTCAATGGCAGAATGCGTGGAATCTTTACTAAGAGAAATTGGATATTCCACAAACCACCGGCTTGAAGATAGAAAAGGCACATCGTTCATTAGCCGCTAAGCCAGCGGCGGAAGCGCCCCCACGTTCGGTGTTGGTAAGATTTTCCAATTTCAAAATAAAACAAGAGGTTGTAAGACTGGCTTGGCAGAAAAAAGGATTTATGCACCAAGAGAGAAAAGTCTTCGTGGAACACGATTACGCCCCGGAGGTCCTTAAAAAGCGCAGGGAATATAATGACGCCAAAAAGGTGCTACGTGAGAAGAAACTGCGCTTTCAGACGCCATTTCCTGCGAAGTTAAGGGTCTTCTACGGTGAAGAAATATGTCTCTAATTCGGCGGAAGAAGCAACAGCTGACATGGCGAGAAGAGGGCTCCCGGTAACGGTGTTTAAACCCGCAGCTGACCCGAGCGATAGGATCAAGGCTCAAACGTGGACCACACAGAAACCTTCAAAATCCACGGGCCAGCAGCGAGAAACCCAGCGCCAGAGCGTCACGGATAAACTGGCCGTTTTCAGGTTGGAATAGCGACCTTTTTTTTTTTTTTTTTTTAGTTAATCTGCACATCCAACCCCCCTCATACAAGGTAACAAACATTAAAGGAGATGCAGATTCAGCATGTGGTAAAACATTTCATGGAACAGTCATAATATTAGAAACAAATAAGTAAAAAAAAAAAAAATATATTGTTAAAATAGAAATGTGACAATGATCCACATGTTCTCCCCACACTAACAAATACCGTCCTAGCGTGAATGTTTGCTGTGATGGGGGTGGGAGGGTGCACACAATTTCACAGGGTATAGGCATAAAGGGGAAAAAAAAAAAATCATTACAAGTTCGGATTGGGTTCTGAAATTCACGTTAAAAGCATGGGACAACTTACAGGGGTAAGAGAGGGCCCTCAACACATAACAGAGTTTGAGGAATTTCCCTCAGAGCCTACACTCCATCAAGGCTCTTCCAGGGTCTTTAAAAAGACCTCAGCTCAGGAAGTTCTTTTGACAGTTTTTTGTTTTAAAGTTTTATACACTATGTTCTTAATGTTTTTCTTGTTCTTAATGTTCTTTCAGTTTCTGAGTAGCACAAAAGAGGGCCACCACACTGTTATACTAAATAAAACAACACAATGGAGAAACAGGGTGTAACCAAAATAATTTCATATAATGTAAAAGGAATCCTGAATCCAGTTAAAAGATCCAAGATTCTAGGCAAAATGAAAAAAGACAAAGCAGGAATAATATTTTTACAAGAAACCCACCTAACAGACGTGGAGCACACTAAACTCAGTAGACAAGGGTTTAAAATGATCTCTTCATAGAAGTCAGGGAGGAGGAGGGGAGTAGCGACATTGATATCAACCAAAATTACATTTGAAAAAAAATCAGAACACAAAGATAAGGAAGGGAGATAGTTTGGTAACTGGGCGGCTAGAGGGAGAAGATATCACCCTGCTGAATGTACATGCACCCCCAGGGGCTAACTGGAAATTTTATAAAAATGTAATGACCTAATGATAACTAAAGCTCAAGGTTTAGTGATATGTGGTGGGGACTTCAATCTAAGACTGAATCCATACTGGGATGCTTCTGGTAATTCTCCACATCAAAATAATACCCAAAGCAGAGACTCAGATGCTACTAAAAGAAATGGGAATTTGTGATGTGTGGAGGGAACTCAACCCCAGTGTAAAAGATTATACATTTTACTCAACGCCACATTCATCTTACTCAAGGATTGACTATTTTTTTTATGTTTAATAGAGACATTGGAAGAGTAAAAACATGTAAAATAGGACTGATGGATCTCTCTGACCACAGTCCGATCTATATGGACTTAAATATCCAAAAATACACAAATAATATATTTTCTTGGAGGTTGAATTCAAATGTCCTGAAAGGACCACTGAAAGATGAGTTGGAATCAGACATTCTCAGATATTTGGAAGAAAACGATAATGGAGAGGTATCCCCTTTAATACTGTGGGATGCATGCAAAGCTGTAATAAGAGGGAAGATTATTGCAAAACTGGCAACCCAAAAGAAACTGAGACAAGAAAAACTAACCGCATTAGAGTCAGAACTTAAGAACCTAGAAAAAGAACACAAAGGCAACACTCATTCTATTGACTCGCTCAAGATTAAGGAAATTAAAAACCAAATAAATGAGATCTACACAATAGAAATCCAGAAGAAACTTACATTTTTGAAACAAAAATACTATGAAGCAGGCAGTAAATCGGCAAAATTGCTAGCCTATAAATTGAGGAAACAACAAACAGAGAGCAATCTACAAAATCAGAGACCCAGTATCAAAGGAAATAAAATTCAGAATTCAGGATATTCTTAAAAGCTTCGAGAATTACTACAAGAACTTATACTCCCACAAAAAACATAAAAACACATCAGAGGCATTCCTAAACACATTAAACCTTCCCCAACTTACGGAGTCACAAAATAAAACACTACTGTCAGAAATACAACCTAAAGAATTGGAAAAAGCAATTATGAAACTTAAAGCTAACAAATCCCCAGGAGCAGATGGCTATACAGCAGAGTGGTACAAAACCTTTAAACAGCAACTATCTCCTCTCCTCCTGAAAACATTTAACGATGTCCTCCACACAGGGGAAATCCCCCCCCTCCTGGAGAGAAGGGGTCATTGCAGTTATACCTAAACCTGAAAAGGATAAACTAGAATGCTCCAACTACAGACCAATCAGTGTATTAAATCAGGACTATAAGCTTTTTACCATTATCCTTGCCAAAAGGTTAGAAAATATACTGACAGACTTAATTCACTTAGACCAAACAGGTTTTATAAGACAAAGACAGACACAAGACAACATTAGACGCACTTTACACATAATTCATCATATAAAAAAATATAACTTAAATGCAGTCATATTGGGATTAGATGCTGAAAAAGCATTCGATTCGGTTGACTGGTCTTTCCTATATAGAATCTTATCCAGTTTCAATTTTCATAACAACTTCATTAGAACTATCCAGGCATTATATAAAAAACCAACAGCTAAAATAAGGATTAACGGTAATTTATCATCATCTTTTGAGCTGGAAAGAGGATGTCGTCAGGGCTGCCCACTGTCTCCACTGCTCTTTGCAATCTTCATAGAACCTCTGAGCCAATGGATAAGAGCCAATGGATAAGACAAAATCAAAAAATTCAAGGTATTACACTTGGTCAGAAAGAACATAAAATAGCACTCTTTGCTGATGACATTTTAATATACCTAGGGCAGCCGGACACTTCTTTACCAGAACTAATCTCAGTTTTTTCAGAGTATGGAGATTTATCGGGGTACAAATTAAACATGCATAAAACCCAAGTTTTAACATTCAACTATGACCCAAATCATTATTCACTAAGCAAACTCAAAACCAACTGGGAGATGGAATCTGGTCAATATCCCGAAACAACTCAACAAAATTATAACACTAAACTATGATCCACTGGTGACAAAAATAAAATCTGACCTAGCAAGATGGAATATGATACCATTCTTGGGTACTGCACAAAGAATTGAAGCAGTCAAAATGAATATACTTCCACGTCTTCTATACCTTTTCCAAACAATACCGGTAGAACCTCCCAAAAAAACATGGCAGGAGCTGGACAGAAGGATCTCAAGATTCATATGGCAAGGCAAGAGACCTAGAATCAGATATAGAACCTTACAGCTAAACAAAGACAAAGGTGGGCTTGCGCTGCCAAATATCAGGGACTACTTTAAAGCCGCACAAATTAAAACTTTAGTAGAGATATGTAACCCAGTCTACACTGCACAATGGAAGGAGATCGAATGCCAAATAACAAGTAACATCCCCCTACAGGCGATAATAGGGAACAATGCCTTATCTAAACTTCTGAATAACACTAACCCGTGGATAGAGACCCCGCTAAAAATTTGGTTTAAGATAGTCAGAGAGAATCAAACTAAAGAGCCCTATCGACTTCTGCAATGGATTGCCTATGATCAAGACTTTACTCCTAATAAAACAGACACTAGATTTAAAAAGTGGAAAGAGAAAGGGCTGATAAAATATTACGATTTTTTTTAAGGGGCAAACTTTAAGAAGTTTTGAAGATTTGAAAAAACAAGGTCTAATAAACCAAGATCTGTACAGGTTCTTTCAGCTTAGACACCACATAAACAATATACTTAAAAAGGAGGATTTGGAAAGGGCCCAGTCAGGTGTTCTGAAGGTCTTCTTAATGGCATATAAAGGGATCCCAGGGATCAGATACATTTCTAAAATATACCAAGGTCTTCAAGACTTAAAAGGAGACAACACATCATATATAAAAGAAAGATGGGAAAAAGAGGGGAATTTCACTTTACAACTGGAGATATGGGAAAAGCTAAATAAACAGCAATGGAAAAGTACCTCATCCCTGCAGTGGAGAGAATTTGGATGGAAAAATTTGGTAAGATTTTTCAGAACACCTGCACAAAACAAATTTACCCATAAGGGGTTGAACTGTTGGCGCTTGTGTGGTGAAAAGACTGCAAATCATTTTCATGTGTTTTGGTCATGCCCAGTTATCCACCAATATTGGACCAATGTACAGACAATATTGGGGAAAATATTCAAAATAACAGTTCCCTTTTCTTTTGTAACTTTGTATTTGGGTTTACTACCGGACTCACTGGAAAGACGAGGAGAAAAATACTTATTCAATGTTTTAATATTGGCAAGTAAAAAAGCCCTAACTAAAAAATGGATGCTGAAGGACTGTCCTACATCTGAAGATGGGATTAACGTGATCCAAGACATTTACTCGATGGAAAAGTTGACATTCGCACTGAGACAGGACATGGATGGGTTCATGAACTTTTGGCAACCCTGGACCGCATATGTGTCTTCCATTAGATCTAATCATTGACAAATACCATTTCAATAATGGTTCCGCTCTTTGTTCCAATGCTACTCAGATGCTCTTTTATTTTTAATTACCTATCTTTCTTTTTGTTTGTTTTTTGCTGTTTTGTTTGTTTGTTTATTTTTTATTTTATTTTCTTTAATTTCACTTTTTCTTTCACTTTAAAAAAAAAGGGGTGTTGTAATAATTATTCTTCCAATGCTGTCAAATAGCAAAAAATAAGGGAACATGTGATGAAAATGTAAACAATGCAATGCTGTAATGACCTGTATACCCTTTACAAAAACTTAAATAAAAAAAAAGCTGCAAAATGTAAAAAAAAAAAAAAGAAGCAAAGGAGACGCGGTGGCGCAGTGGTTAGCACTGCAGCAGCACAGTTTACCCTTGGCCGGGGGATTGTGGGGATCGTGGGTTCGATCCCAGCCCCCGACCAAACAGTGATCTGTGTGGAGTTTGCATGTTCTCCCCGTGTTGCGTGGGTTTACTCCGGGATTTCTCCGGTTTCCTCCCACATGCCAAAAACATGCATGTTAGGTTAATTGGCTGTTCTAAATTGTCCCTAGATATCTGTTTCCTATAGGCCCTTAGAATAGAGGGTTAGTATTAATGAAAAGCGCTTTGAGTGGTCTTTGTGACTAGAAAAGCGCTATATAAGTGCAGGTTAGTTAGTTAGACACTGTTTTGTCAATACGGTAGTGCAAATGTTGTGTTTTGCTTACTTGACCGTTTTGTGATTTTGAGCAGTTTACCACCATTGTGCATATGTATGCTTGGTGGCTGACTGGTGTGTGTGTGTGGAAGGCGCAGTAACACCTGGGTGTGAATGTTTGTATGACTGTTGGTGAGAGGTATATACTGTATATTCATTGCCCTATTTTGGTGTAATGTGTGTTTTTTTCTTTCTTTCGGAGATCTCTGTGTTTACTGTGTATATCCTATGAGTTATGGGGTCAGGTACCGCTTTCGTTTATTTTATACTTGTTTGTATATGTTTATGTGTTTATTTTAATGGGATTGATTTAGTTTGGAGAGTGGCCCTTTTTCTTTTCACTGACTGTATGTTTACATAGCGGAGAGCTCCGCTGGGCCAGTGTGGTGTGTGAATGTGTAGGCCTATACCCCTTTGTATTAGTGTATGAATTGGGTGCAAATTATATGGTTGGGAAAATTTGTGTGCTTATTTTTTTCAAAAGGGGGGAGGGTGTAGGCTCATAATATATATATTATATTAGTATGGCAGTGCCCGAGGCTAGGGAGGGGTGATTCCCTGCCTTTGGGGGGTGGGGGGGTGGCGTCACCTGTGGTATATAAGCCAGGTATATAAGCGGGAGACATACTGTCTCTTCGCTGTGGGTCCTGTACTCATAGCAGGGACTCCCCGTGTGTACATAGTTCTTGTTAATAAACTTTATAAACGTCACCACGCCTCCTCATTATTCGGACACAACAGTATGTTATGCTAAAAAAATCCAACAGGTGTCACTGTTTCTGCAAATAGCAAGCTTCTTCATTTACTATCCAACCAGGAAGTAAAAAACGAGAAAATCAGTCAAGACATTTTGACTGTTTCTGGTGCAACTGTAAAAGGTAGGAATACTTTTTTGATATAGGATAGTGTTTGAGGCCTTACTGAACAGAAATATGTTACTTGATACCACTAAAAAAAACTTAAATTTAGTATCTAATAATTTTTTATTTTTTTTTTTTTGTAAAAACATGCTCAACCAAACAGTTGATTTGTCACTTCATGGTAAGTGTAACAAAATTAAGCTAATGGAATTATAATTGAATATTTACTATAAAATCAAAACTTCTGTTTATCCATTGTTGTAAATGTAACGGATGCCAACTAGTACTGTTCGGCGTAGAACGTTAGTAAACCTCCCTCCCAAAGCCTCATACAGTATCGGTAGCGCTGAGCTATTGGTCGGACCTTTAGCTCAGCACGATCGTGCTGTGTGTGTCTCTGTGTAGTTAACTGTGAGGTCGCGGGTTCGTGTCCTGTGTAGGGCGAACTGCGCTGATGACCTCAGTTAGTTAAAAAGTGGTGCTGTGAGCCCCAGATGGTAGCGCTGAGCTACCGGTCGGACCTTTAGCTCAGCGCGATCATGCTGTGTCTCCCATGCTCGAACTGTGTAGTTGACTGAGAGATCGCGGGTTCGTGTCCCGTGTGGGGCGAACTGCGCAGGATGATCTGTCACACTGGTGCCGTGAACCCGGCATGGGAGTGAGGTTTAAGGGGGAGAGTGTAACGGATGCCAACTAGTACTGTTCGGCGTAGAACGTTAGTAAACTTCCCTCCCAAAGCCTCATACAGTATCGGTAGCGCTGAGCTATCGGTCGGACCTTTAGCTCAGCACGATCGTGCTGTGTGTGTCTCTGTGTAGTTAACTGTGAGGTCGCGGGTTCGTGTCCTGTGTAGGGCGAACTGCGCTGATGACCTCAGTTAGTTAAAAAGTGGTGCTGTGAGCCCCAGATGGTAGCGCTGAGCTACCGGTCGGACCTTTAGCTCAGCGCGATCATGCTGTGTCTCCCATGCTCGAACTGTGTAGTTGACTGAGAGGTCGCGGGTTCGTGTCCCGTGTGGGGCGAACTGCGCAGGATGATCTGTCACATAAATATGAAACATTAAGTGTTTCTATATAGTGAATATACTGAAAGAATTTTTAGTAAGTATTTTTTGACACTTTCTAAGTTGATTTTAGTAAATATGGTAAAAAAAAAAAAAATCTAGAATAAGAATATGGTCGTCATGAATATCACATTTCATTTTGTTTTAGTGAAATGACATTACCACTGATTGCGGTTGTTGATTAGAAATTCATTTTTTGACTTGTTTTACAACTACTAGATGGACAGTAAAACAATCTATGGTGCAAGACCACACACTCTTCTGGCCCTTGTACCTGAAAATCCTCAAGACTCTGATGCTAATCTGATGATGATGATGATCCATTAGAGGATCCTGATTATCACCCGACACAAGCAGAAGGTACAGGTGGCAGTTCTTTTAAATCGCTAGATGAAGAGGAGGCTCCCTCAACAAGCAGATCTTCCACGCGGCTGCCTCGTAAGAAGAGCAGAAAAGGCAAACGGACCCTAAAAACAGTTTCCTTGACGGAACCAGGGGACAGCCCTGACCCAAGTTCCCAGTCAGGCCCAAACAAAAGTACAACAAGAATCTGGAAGCATGAAGACATTGATCAGTTCCAGGTTCTGGATTCAAAATTTGAACCCCCTGAGGCTGTACAACACACCCTTCAGTACTTCAAAATGATCTTCACTGATGAGATGATTGAACATATTGCTCATCATCCAAATTTGTACTTTGATCAAGTGTTGGGAGATCCAGTTAAGACTAGCCCTGAAGAAATTGAGAATTTCTCGGCCATCCTTCATCCTTGCCCACAGTTTGAATCAAGTCAACAAGCCAGCATCCAGAATTGGCCAACCATCATTCAGCTCTCCACCATCACAGAGGAAAGGCTACACCCCAAGACCTCATCCACAACCAGATGTGCATTATGAGAACTTGGTACACTGGCCTCTTCACTCTGACAAGCGGGGACGATGCAGCCTTTGTCTTAAGGGTGTATCAAGGTGGAAATGTAACAAATGTAATGTTTTCCTGTATTTAAGGAGAAGCCATATTTGTTGTCATTCAAATCCATACAGCAGAACAAAATTATGTTTCCCTTATCTACAACGTTAATCACACATATATATAGAATCAGAGGGGTCACTGCCATCCCCTCCTCCGTTCCATTATTGCTGAGCACCAAGTTCCGCTTTTACAGTGGGGCAAAAAAGTATTTAGTCAGCCACCAATTGTGCAAGTTCTCCCACTTAAAAATTGAGAGAGGTTTCCAATTTTCATCATAGGTATACCTCAACTATGAGAGACAAAATGAGGGGAAAAAAAAAATCCAGAAAATCACATTGTCTGATTTTTAAAGAATTTATTTGCAAATTATGGTGGAAAATAAGTATTTGATCACCTACAAACAAGCAAGATTTCTGGCTCTCCCAGACCTGTAACTTCTTCTTTAAGAGGCTTCTCTGTCCTCCACTCGTTACCTGTATTAATGGCACCTGTTTGAACTCGTTATCAGTATAAAAGACACCTGTCCACAACCTCAAACAGTCAGACTCCAAACTCCACTATGGCCAAGACCAAAGAGCTGTCAAAGGACACCAGAAACAAAATTGTAGACCTGCACCAGGCTGGGAAGACTGAATCTGCAATAGGTAAGCAGCTTGGTGTGAAGAAATCAACTGTGGGAGCAATTATTAGAAAATGGAAGACATACAAGACCACTGATAATCTCCCTCAATCTGGGGCTCCACGCAAGATCTCATCCCGTGGGGTCAAAATGATCACAAGAATGGTGAGCAAAAATCCCAGAACCACATGGGGGGACCTAGTGAATGACCTGCAGAGAGCTGGGACCAAAGTAACAAAGGCTACCATCAGTAACACACTACGCCACCAGGGACTCAAATCCTGCAGTGCCAGACGTGTCCCCCTGCTTAAGCCAGTACATGTCCAGGCCCGTCTGAAGTTTGCTAGAGAGCATTTGGATGATCCAGAAGAGGATTGTGAGAATGTCATATGGTCAGATGAAACCAAAATAGAACTTTTTGGTAAAAACTCAACTTGTTGTGTTTGGAGGAGAAAGAATGCTGAGTTGCATCCAAAGAACACCATACCTACTGTGAAGCATGGGGGTGGAAACGTCATGCTTTGTGGCTGTTTTTCTGCAAAGGGACCAGGACGACTGATCCGTGTAAAGGAAAGAATGAATGGGGCCATGTATTGTGAGATTTTGAGTGAAAACCTCCTTCCATCAGCAAGGGCATTGAAGATGAAACATGGCTGGGTCTTTCAGCATGACAATGATCCCAAACACACCGCCCAGGCAACGAAGGAGTGGCTTCGTAAGAAGCATTTCAAGGTCCTAGAGTGGCCTAGCCAGTCTCCAGATCTCAACCCCATAGAAAATCTTTGGAGGGAGTTGAAAGTCCATGTTGCCCAGCGACAGCCCCAAAACATCACTGCTCTAGAGGAGATCTGCATGGAGGAATGGGCCAAAATACCAGCAAGAGTGTGTGAAAACCTTGTGAAGACTTACAGAAAACGTTTGACCTCTGTCATTGCCAACAAAGGGTATATAACAAAGTACTGAAATGAACTTTTGTTATTGACCAAATACTTATTTTCCACCATAATTTGCAAATAAATTCTTTAAAAATCCTTCAATGTGATTTTCTGGATTTTTTTTTTCTCATTTTGTCTCTCATAGCTGAGGTATACCTAAGATGAAAATTGGAGACCTCTCTCATCTTTTAAGTGGGAGAACTTGCACAATTGGTGGCTGACTAAATACTTTTTTGTCCCACTGTATATGGTCTTCAGCATGACCCGGCCGGGATTTGAATGCCGGCCTCCTGGGTTTGGGGCAGATGCTCTACCAACTGAGCCACCACTCCGGTTTGAACACAGACCAGGAATGCCTTCTAGCATATCACTATTGGTAAAGTGGATCTGCTCAAAAAGCATTTGTGCTGTTGCACAGTCACATAGATGAGGTCCAAAATGTAATGTTTTAATATGTTTGGCAAAGTTTTCCTGTGTTTTCAATGTTTTTTCAAAGTTAAAATGGAAATCAACTTAATTGATCCACCAAAAATATGGATCTTGTGTCCCAAAAAACATTAGTGTTGTTGCACCACTGAGATGCTGAAGTAGGAAGTGCAGCAATTTGTTTTTGAATGCAAAAATGAATGTGTTGCACTCAATCAGAAGTTGACTGATTGTGAGAATTGTGGGCTGTTGTATCTTAAGACAGCTGCAGTTAAAATGACAAAGCTGGAAATGCAATCTTTCCTTGTTTGATGCAGTATTTTCCTTAGCTGAAATGAAAATCAATACTGTTTAGTGCCATACTACCAAAAATAAAGTGTGTCAACTGCCCTGGATGTTTTTAGTTGTCTATTTCTTTATAAGTTAGTATTTTATTTGACTTTTTCTAATGTTTATGGTATTTGTATGACATTTCATACCTAAACCATGAAATGAAATCTAAACTGTTTGGTAGAGGTCAATATTTTAAAAATTACAGGGACTGTTGATAAAAAAAAAAAAAAAAAAAAAAAAAAAAAATCGACTGTGGTTAATACTGACCCAAGGGAAAAAGAAATGAAAACAATTTTTTTTTCCATTGCTTTTTTCTTGGTGGGGTTGTTAAAGGGTCAAGACACTATGAGTCACACTTCACCTTAAATTTCGTTTAAAAAAGAAATCAGCAGCAAATTTTAACGAGTACTTTTAATGAATTAATGGCATATCAGCTTACAAAGGCTTGAAAAACAGTTGTTTTTCATAGAAATGGTCTTTTTCATGTGAACAGTTACAATAAAGGTTGAGACATTTTTGTGATTGAATTTGTGCTTTCAAATATGGTGTGATGAAGGGCTGATTTGCTTTAACAGTTCAGCTATTTACAGTGCATCCGGAAAGTATTCACAGCGTGTCACTTTTTCCACGTTTTGTTGTTACAGCCTTATTTCAAAAGGATTTTAAATTAATTTTTTCCTCAAAATTCTACACACAATACCCCATAATGACAATGAATTTTTTTTTTGAAATTTTTGCAAATTTATTAAAAATAAAAAAACTAAGAAATCTCATGTACATAAGTATTCACACCCTCTGCTCAATACTTTGTTGATGCACCTTTGGCAGCAATTACAGCCTCAAGTTTTTTTGAATATGACACCACAAGCTTGGCACACCTATCTTTGGGCAGTTTCACCCATTTCTCTTTGCAGTACCTCTCATGCTCCATCAAGTTGGATGGGAAGTGTCCGTGCACAGCCATTTTCAGATCTCTCCAGAGATGTTCAATTGGATTCAAGTCTGGGCTCTGGCTGGGCCACTCGGAGACATTCACAGAGTTGTCTTGAAGCCACTCCTTTGATTTCTTGGCTGTGTGCTTAGGGTTGTTGTCCTACTGAAAGATGAACAGTCGCCCCCGTCTGAGGTCAGAAATGCTCTGGAGCAGGTTTTCATCCAGGATGTCTCTGTACATTGCTGCATTCATCTTTTCCTCTATCCTGACTAGTCTCCCAATTCCTGCTGCTGAAAAACATCCCCACAGCATGATGCTGCTACCAACATTGGCGTGGTTTTGTGTGGCACCTGGTTTTCTCCAAACATGACGCCTGGCATTCACACCAAAGAGTTCAATCTTGGTCTTATCAGACCAGAGAATTTTGTTTTCATGGTCTGAGAGTCCTTCAGGTGCCTTTTGGCAAACTCCAGGTGGGTTGCCATGTGCCTTTTACTAAGGAGTTGCTTCCGTCTGGCCACTCTACCGTACAGGCCTGATTGGTGGATTGCTGCATAGATGGATGTCCTTCTGTAAGGTTCTCCTCTCTTCACAGAGCATCACTGGAGCTCTAACAGAGTGACCATCGGGTTCTTGGTCACCTCCCTGAATAAGGGTCTTCTCCCTCGATCGGCCGGCCAGCTCTAGGAAGAGTCCCGCTGGTTCCAAACTTCGTATATTTACAGATGATGGAGGCCACTGTGCTCATTGGGACCTTCAAAGCAGCAGAAATTTTTCTGTACCCTTCCCCAGATTTGTGCCTCGAGACAATCCTGTCTCGGAGATCTACAGACAATTCCTTTGACTTCAGGCTTGGTTTGTGCTCTGACATGCACTGTAAACTGTGGGACCTTATATAGACAGGTGTGTGCCTTTTTAAATCATGTCCAATCAACTGAATTTACCACAGGTGGACTCCAGTTAAGCTGTAGAAACATCTCAAGGATGATCAGTGGAAACGGGATGCACCTGAGCTCAATTTTGAGCTTCATGGCAAAGGCTGTGAATACTTATGTACATGTGATTTCTTAGTTTTTTTTAATTTTTAATAAATTTGCAAAAATCTCAAAAGTTTTTTCACATTGTCATTATGGGGTATTGTGTGCAGAATTTTGAGACAAAAAACAAATTGAATCCCTTTTGTAATAAGGCTGCAACATAAAATGTGGAAGAAAAAAAAATGAAGCGCTGTGAATACTTTCCGGATGCACTGTATGATAAAGCATATTTCTTCGATAACCTGGCATTAGCCTAAAATTTAACAACTGGTGCATCAGTTCATTTTATTTATTGACGATGATATCACTGATAGGCTT
Source organism: Pholidichthys leucotaenia (assembly GCA_020510985.1). Classification (NCBI taxonomy): domain Eukaryota; kingdom Metazoa; phylum Chordata; class Actinopteri; order Cichliformes; family Pholidichthyidae; genus Pholidichthys; species Pholidichthys leucotaenia. Next base: position 299,799,505 of record CM035840.1, read on the forward strand.
ACCTGAGCAGGTGACAGTTAGGGTGAGGCGAAAGAACCGTTGTGTTCGTATACAATCTCTCGGAGAAGATCCAGACTGAACACATTCCTGAAAGATCCACAGAGATGTGTCTGAGGACTCCTTTCTTTCTCGTACGGAAACAGCAGAGCCACAGTCCAGACGTTGACAGATAACAGCTGCTGTCTTCAGGGTCCAGTCATAGTCAAACACTGGTGTCCACTCTGATCGTTTCACCTCCAGTGTTCCTGCACATCGACTGTCTCCTCCCACCAACCTGATATCATCATCATCAGACTCTAAACAGAAATCAGAGAGTCATCAGTAAAGAAGTGAATTTATTATTGAAAATGTTCATTTAAAACTCAAACTCCTTTTTCTTTATTTTCTACCTGTTAGATTGGGTTTTTCTTCAGTCTGAACTTCTGAGGAGAAAAATCAGAAAACAACCATCAGTGCAAAGCTGACTCTGATTGGAGGTAGTCTTATAAACCAAGGTAATCAAGGTAAATGGTAAATGGCATTCACTTATATAGCGCTTTTATTCTCATCTCTTGATGACCAAAGTGCTTTACAGATCCTGCTATCCACCCATTCACACACACATTCCACACGCTGACGGAGGTATAAATGGTAGTCTTATAAACCTGAATCTATCAACTCAGAAATATTCAGACTCATTTTAGGAGGCTGCTGCTACAGAGACAAACATGAAAACACACCTGTCTACCTGAAATTTGCAATCAACATTTTATGGTTCACTTTCTAAATAATGAACACATAACTGACTTTCAGTTTAATTTAATTGTATATGTGTGTTTTAATTTCGTACAGTGCATCCGGAAAGTATTCACAGCGCTTCACTTTTTCTACATTTTGTTATGTTACAGCCTTATTCCAAAATGGATTCAATTAATTTTTTCCTCAAAATTCTACACACAATACCCCAAATGACAATGTGAAAAAAAGTTGAGATTTTTGCAAATTTATTAAAAATAAAAAACTAAGAAATCACATGTACATAAGTATTTGCAGCCTTTGCCATGAAGTTCAAAATTGAGCTCAGGTGCATTCTGTTTCCACTGATCATCCTTGAGATGTTTCTACAGCTTAATAGGAGTCCACCTGTGGTAAATTCAGTTGATTGGACATGATTTGGAAAGGCACACACCTGTATATATAAGGTCCCACAGTTTACAGTGCACGTCAGAGCACAAACCAAGCCTGAAGTCAAAGGAATTGTCTGTAGATCTCCGAGACAGGATTGTCTCGAGGCACAAATCTGGGGAAGGGTACAGAAAAATGTCTGCTGCTTTGAAGGTCCCAATGAGCACAGCGGTAGAGTGGCCAGATGGAAGCCGCTCCTTAGTAAACGGCACATGGCAGACCCCTGGAGATTGCCAAAAGGCACCTGAAAGACTCTCAGACCACGAGAAACAAAATTCTCTGGTCTGATGAGACAAAGCTTGAACTCTTTGGTGTAACTGCCAGGCGTCATGTTTGGAGGAAGCCAGGCACCACTCATCACCACACCAATATCATCCCTACAGTGAAGCATGGTGGTGGCAGCATCATGCTGTGGGGATGTTTTTCAGCGGCAGGAATTGGGAGACTAGTCAGGAGAGAGGAAAAAATTAATGCAGCAATGTACAGAAACATCCTGGATGAAAACCTGCTCCAGAGCACTCTTGACCTCAGACTGGGGTGATGATTCGTCTTTCAGCAAGACGACAACCATAAGCACACAGCCAAGATATCAAAGGAGTGGCTTCAGGACAACTCTGTGAATGTCCCTGAGTGGCCCAGCCAGAGCCCAGACTTAACTTCAATTGAACATCTCTGGAGAGATCTGAAAATGGCTGTGCACCGATGCTTTCCATCCAACCTGATGGAGCTTGAGAGGTACTGCAAAGAGGAATGGGCGAAACTGCCCAAAGATAGGTGTGCCAAGCTTGCGGCATCATATTCAAAAATACACGGGGCTGTAATTGCTGCCAAAGGTGCATCAACAAAGTATTAAAGGGCTGGTGACATGATTTTTACATTTTTTAGGATTTTGTATAAACCCAAAAGTCATTGTTGATGATCAATATAACATTTACTACCGCGCCTGCATAAACTAGTTATCATCAAAAAACAGCAGCCGCTGACTGGACGGTGGTGCCGCCCACTGAATTAAGGGAGGCACCCCCATGATGTAAGTGGGAGAACGGACTCCGGTGTTGTTGACTGGAATGACAGCAGCTTTGTAGCTCACAGTTTCTCTGGTTTCTTGTTTTAATTTTATGGCTGTGCCTTCGTGTTGTGTCGCAGGCTTAGATAAACATCAAACCATGAAAGACCACATCACACGCTTCAGCTCCAACTGTTATCAAGTCTCCTTGCGCGCTTTTATGCAGGAGGAGCGCATGAGGAGGGGAAAGATTAATGGATTTACGCGCAGCTTTGACCTACTTTCTGTGATCCCATGCTGACATCTCGCCGGTCCGGGCATGTTCCTTCTATCATTATCATCAGCTGATTCAAACTCCTGCTGATGTTTCCCGGTCCTCACCCAGGTGCTTCTAATCACACCATCACCAGCAGTGTGTGTCCTTCGCGGCCGTTTGCCAGTCATGCACTGATGGTCCATAGTATTGTCATCTGTGCTGTTTGTCTGCCAGTATTTTCAGCACTCTCAGGACACGCTAGTCACTCCATGTTCGCTGTGGCTCTTGTGCGTCCTTGAAGCGATGTCGGCTCTGGGGCGCACCTGTGGCTAACACGTTGCCTCTCATTTGTTCGCTGGGCCATGTCTGCCCCCGAACGCCATCAGTAAGTGTGTCTGTTTCTTGTACGTCTTCACCTTTCAGGGAGCGGTCTGTCTTTCTGTATTAAATGTGCTGTGGTGAACCCTGCCCGCAAATCCTTGTTATTTCATCCTCTCTCTCTCCCTGCCCTGCGTAAGAGCACACAGAGGGTCATGATGAATGGATTTAGACGCAGAATTCACCACAGCACATGTATTGAACATAAGAATGATGACAACAGTTCCCAAAAAGGTGACGACCCACAAAAATAAACAGAAACACTCACAGTTGGTGTTCGGGGCCGACATCGCCCAGCGAACATGGAGAGGAGACGTGTTAACCACGGTTGTGCCCCAGGGCTGACATCTCTTCAAAGGGCGCAACAGAACCACGGGTGTGTGGAGTGGCCAACACGTTGTGATAGCGATGGCAACATTGGCTGGCTGACAACACGGCAGATGATGCACAGAAACCATGAACAGCTGACTCTCAAAGGAGAGGGCGCGTGTGTTTGGACTGGTGAGTCTTGGACAGTGCCCACCTGAAAGTGGCTCAAAACACACATAAAACACATGTACAAAACAAAAACTACAAGAACTCAAAATATAATCCATAATAAACCTGATGCCTGAGCCACAGAGAATACACTGCTATGATTTTATTGAAAAATTGGGTTTAAATAAATTATATTTATGAACAAATAATTTGTTGCAATATCTGTAACAAAAGAATAACACTGGTGTTCCCCTGCCGTGTGTTTGTCACTGCTGCTGCGGCGGGCATGTGTGCCTCTCCACCGTCACTCTGAGTGTGACTGGCTTGGCACAATGCCCACTTGGCACGACTCAAACCTATATGGTCTGATGCCCCCAGATTCTTCATTGTCATCCCATTCTTCTGAACTATAATCGTCTGAAGATTGGACAACACAAACCAATTCCAGACTACATGTGCTGGAACCGTTGTCGATGTTTTCAACCGCTTCCATCCTGTGTGTACAATGAGCAGCCAAGCGCTGTGTTCTCCCGATGATGTGACTACATGGCAGCGGGGTTTTCCAGCCACTGATGTAATTGGTGACGTGGTGCTCATGAAAACGTCGGATATTCGCCTGAAAAAAAGCCTGTTTGACTTAGAACTGCACAGACCAACCTATTTTGTCATATTGTGTTATGCGTTGAAAAATTAGAGGAAGTCAAAAACGTGTCATCAGCACTTTAAGGAAAGGCTGTGAATACTTATGTACATGTGATTTCTTAGTTGGTTTTTTTTATTTTTAATAAATTTGCAAAAATCTCCAAAAAAACCCAAAAAACCTTTTCATGTTGTCATTATGGGGTATTGTGTGTAGAATTTTGAGGAAAAAAAAGAATTTATTCCATTTTGGAATAAGGCCGTAACATAACAAAATGTGGGAAAAGTGAAGCACTGTGAATACTTTCCGGATGCACTGTATGTAACCTTTTAAGCCTCATTACAGTCAATACCAATGTTCCCACAGGTGATTAAAGTTTTAAATTAAAATTTAAAAGTCGCTGCTGGTATTAAATTTGTATTATGTGTGTTACAGCCTAAACTATACAATAATATATTTGATACTCAAAACAATTTATTTGTGTGACTAATATGTGAACCCTTTAGAATGACCTGGTTTTCTGCATTAATCGGTCATAGATGTGATCTGATCTACATCTAAGTCCCAAGTGTAGACGAACACAATGTGCTTAACATAATACTGCACAACAAGGGGCATCCAGGACTTATTTTTGACCACCTAAATCTCTGTCATACCTGACCCCAACAGTAGCAGCAGCAGCAGCAGGTGGTCCATGTCCAGGTAGACTTTTCTCTGGCTGTTTCTGTGTCTCCTCTCTGCTCTAATCATCACATCTGCTGTCCTCCTCAATCTTTATCTGTCTAAAGGAAGAGGAGAGTCAACACCTCTGTATCTGATTTTTAGTATAGTCAGCGGTGACTCTGCTACATGTTACGGTTCAGGTCCGGTCTGCCTTGCAAACGCGACTACACAAATACAAAAACAACTCAAGAGGACCACAACTCTAGCATGATAGCTAATCACCTCATCAGTTTGTCTAGGGGTTTAATCAATTCGCTCCCTAGGACCCAAACATAACTTCCCCTGCCATGTGTGCACTTAACATGGACTTGAAATTATATCAGTATTATACAACAGTTAGTTCTACCTGAGCAATTTGATTGGACAGTAGGGATTCCAGGAGTTACTATAATCTGTGATAACTGCACTCCAATTTCACTGGATATGTATCACTCTGCTTCAAAGGTGTTCTAGTAACTTTAATTACTAACAGTATTTTTCAGTCAACTCTGACAATTGCAGTACTGATTTGGATACCTTCATTTCCACAGTGAAGCGCTGTTTGACAAAAAAATTAAACATCCATGACCTGGAAGTTTCACCCTTTTGCAAAGGTCTACTTCCGTCAACCCGGTAAACGTCCTGTCTAAAAAAAAAAATAGGCAGTGCTAGAGTTTGTTTATTGTCTTGATTAACAAACCACAATACCTTTGTCGTAATGGACTCTTTAGCCCCTTTTCCACTAGTACCTCTATAGCCCAACTCGCCTTGACACGGCTTTACTCAGCTTAGCTCGCTTTTGTTTCCATTACAGCTGAGTACCGCCTGAGGTGGGTGGGATTTTTTTTTACTGCAAAGCAGCGCAACACTCCCGTGATGAAAAACACATGACACAAGCAAAACACAAGATGGCGGATTACGAGGCGACTACTCGGTCTCTGGCTTTTTGTCAGAGTAAAGGCAAAAAAGGATTGCCAGAAAAGGCTAAAGGCAGCAAGACGAAACACTCTGGAAAAGTACTGGAGTGTTTAGGAAGCCACAGAGCAGTATAAAGCCAAAGACGTGAGGATACGAACTAGATCACATATGAATGTAAGCTAATGATTGCTAATACTAGTTTGCTTTAAGTCCGCCGTACTACATTGTAATGTCGGCAAGTTATCGCTATTAGATACTAAAATATGTATGCTGTGTGTATGTTTCAGATGGCTCTCTTGTAGCAAAATTATTGCTTCAAACCGTGGGTCTGGGCGTTCAACACAGCCTCCCAGTGATGTCACCCCAGCTTCACAAACGCTCAGTGTCCATGACTGTTGAGACAACATGGGATGTACCTGCTCCAGCCAGTGGTGTCGTTGTGGTGGACCCATGCTGTAGAGTTCAGTAGTTTTCCACTCAGACTGAGAGAGCATGGAGATCAAAGGGCTGAGGGATAAGGGGAATTGTCTTGGGGGAGTGAATGGTGAATGCAGGACCTCAGGTAGCAGGGAGGTGTGAGTTTTGGGATATAAAAGAGTCCCTGCTACAAATGTTTAATGTTCAATGTCTGATTCTGGAAGATGTGAGAGTGAAATAAAGTTCGTCTGCTCGGAAAGTCGGCCTGGTTATTTCATCTCCACATCGTGACAAAAAGTGATCAGCTGCCAAACTTGATCGCCAGGTGCCATATTGTAGTTATGGGGTTATATTACCCGTAAAATATATATTTCAACAGGTAAACAGTAGTGAGTTAGGTATAATAAGATATATTTGACAATTATGATGCATTTTTAACCCCAAACAAACTTGATCAAGGATTAAAAGCAATTAAAATAATGCAGTCACAAGGTTACATGGAAAACACATGGATTTACTGGATACATGTAGGTACTGTATAAATACATATTCTCTGCATCAACAATGTACTATACATGTATTCATTTAATATTACACTAGGAATTTTGACAATAAACCTTTGTACTTTTTGCAGATCTTTCTCCATTTTTGTTTTATTTGTGGAGATTACCAGCAAATGACATACAGACGTGGACAAAATTGTTGGTACCCCTCTGTTAATGAAAGAAAAACCCACAATGGTCACAGAAATAACTTGAATTTGACAAAAGTGGTAATAAATAAAAATTCTATGAAAATTAACCAATGAAAATCAGACAATACTTTTGAATTGTGGTTCAAAAGAATTATTTTAAAAAACAAACTCGTGAAACAGGCCTGGACAAAAATGGTGGTACCCCTAGAAAAGATTGAAAATAATGTGACCATAGGGACGTGTTCAACCAAGATGTGTCCTCTAATTAACATCACAGGTGTCTACAAACTTGTAATCAGTCAATCGGCCTATTTAAAGGGTGACAAGTAATCACTGTGCTGTTTGTTGACATAGTGTGTATCACACTAAACATAGACCAGAGGAAGCAAAGGAGAGAGTTGTCTCAGGAGATTAGAAAGAAAATCATAGACAAGCATGTTAAAGGTAAAGGCTATAAGACCATCTCCAAGCAGCCTGATGTTCCTGTGACTACAGTTGCACATATTATTCAGAAATTTAAGATCCACGGGACTGTAGCCAACCTCCCTGGACGTGGCTGCAGGAGGAGACGGATAATACTAATGGTAACAAAAGAGCCCAGAACAACCTCTAAACACATTCATGGTGAACTCCAAGGTCAAGGTACATCTCTTCTACTTCTGGCGCCACATGAGTAGGCTGCCTTTTTGCAACAGCGGATCAATTTCTGCCTATTTCTATTTACTATATGGCTCTCTAGCCAATCTTTCTGATCCAGCGTCACCTTTATTCCATCCGAACATGTAGATCGCCCAAATGTCTCCTGAGCCAGCGGACGGAGCCACTGTTTCTAGCAGGAGGCGGCAGTACAATGCTGGGACAGCGCGTGACGTCATCCACTCAGTAACTGGCAGGCTGCAGACAGAACACCCAGATGCTCTTCTCCTCATCTCAGGTGATTTCAACCATATTTCACTGCCCCCCATTCTACCCACGTTCACCCAGTATGTCACATGCCACACTAGAGACAATAAAACACTGGACTTATTCTATGCAAATACTAAGGAGGCGTACACCTCATCACCACTCTCCCCACTCGGGAGATCGGATCACAACCTGGTTCATCTTCTGCAGGTGTACAAACTCTTAGTACACAGACAACCTCCGGTCATGCGCACGGTGAAGTTATGGTCTGAGGAGGCAATGGACGCGCTAAAGGACTGTTTTGAAATCACTGCCTGGGAGGAGCTCTGCGATCCACATGGTGAGGACATCGATGGCCTCACTCACACCATCACGGACTACATAAGCTTCTGTGTGGACAACTCCGTACCCATCAAGACCATACGGTGTTGCTCGAACAGCAAACCCTGGATCAACCCTGAGATAAAAACACTTCTGAGAGAGAAGAAGAGGATCTTCAGGTCGGGGAACAGGGAGATGCTGAAGTCCGTTCAGCGGGAGCTGAGGAGGAAGATCAGAGAAGGCAAGGACAGCTTCAGGCAGAAGATGGAGGACAAGCTGCAACAGAGTGACATCGGCGGGGTCTGGAGAAACCTTAAAACCATCTCTGGGCTCCAGAATACCTCCCCCCAGGCCACGGGGGGCAGGGAGTGGGCAAACAATCTGAACCTGTTTTTTAATAGGTTTGACCAGTCACCCTCCCCCCCGACTGCACAACAACCACTGCTGCCTCTAAAGTCATCGAGACCTGCTGTCCACACCCCACTCCACCAACACCCCCCACTCCCACCACACAGCCCCCCAACCTGACCCTCACTAAGACCCAGGTGAGGACGAAGCTGAGGAAGATCAAGGCGAGGAAGGCCGTGGGACCGGACGGCATCAGCGCAAAGGTCCTCAAGTCCTGCGCAGACCAGCTGTGTGGGATTGTGGAGCATATCTTCAACCTGAGCCTGAAGCTGGGGAGGATACCACAGTTGTGGAAAACATCTTGTGTGGTACCTGTACCACACAGATCTGAACAGCTATAGACCGGTGGCCCTGACGTCTCACATGATGAAGACCTTGGAGAGACTGCTCCTTGGTCACCTCCGCCCCCTGGTGGGACCAGCGATGGATCCACTCCAGTTCGCCTACCAGCATGACATTGGGGTGGAGGATGCAGTGATCTTCCTCCTTCACTGTTCTCTGTCCCACCTGGAGAAGCCCGGGAATGCGGTGAGGATCATGTTCTTTGACTTGTCCAGTGCTTTCAACACCATTCAACCAATGATCCTGAAGGACAAGCTGCTGTGCGCAGGGGTGGACCAGCACCTGTCATGAATCCTGGACTACCTCACTAACCGGCCACAGTTTGTGAGAACCCGGGATTGTGTGTCCGACACGATCATCGGCAGCACGGGGGCCCCCCAGGAAACAGTTTTGGCTCCCTTCCTGTTCACCCTTTATACTGCGGACTTCTCACACAACACAACACACTGCCATCTACAGAAATTCTCTGACAACTCTGCGATCGTCGGCCTCATCTCCAACGGAGATGAAGCTGAGTACAGAGGACTTATCCAGGACTTTGTGGACTGGTGCCGTCGGAACTGCCTCCAGATCAACACGAGGAAAACTAAGGAGCTGGTGGTGGACTGCCGCAGGCAAGGACAACCCCTCACAGCACCAGTAAACATACAGGGAACAGACATTGAGATGGTGACATCCTACAAGTACCTTGGTGTTCATCTGAACAATAAACTAGACTGGTCACACAATACTGACGCACTCTACAAGAAGGGACAGCGCAGGCTGTTCCTACTGAGGAGGCTCAGGTCTTTTGGTGTACAAGGGGCGCTGCTGAAGACATTCTACGACACATTGGTGGCATCAGCCATCACTTTTGGAGTGGTCTGCTGGGGCAACGGCATTACAGCAGCCGATAGGAAGAGACTAAACAAACTGATCAAGAAAGCTAGCTCTGTCCTGGGGAAACGCCTTGACCCAGTGGAGGAGATAGGAGAGAGAAGGATGGTGGCTAAACTGTCATCTCTGCTGGAGTCCGAGTCCCACCCTATGCAGGACATACTGAACGCACTGAGGAGCTCATTTAACAGTAGACTACATCATCCTAGATGCGTGACTGAGAGGTTTTGCAGGTCCTTCCTACCTACGGCTGTCAGACTGTAAAACCTAAGCAGGGCTGCTCGCAGAGATAGCAAAAAAACCGTGACGACCTAATAGTATTGAATGCAAAAGACGCAACAGACTTACACAAATGGTCCCCTCCAGTATACAACTAGGACAATATCAGTCGCTACGGAGGATGACAATATGTATGGGTACATATTCATACTATGTAGGATAACTAAGTAGACAGTTATGCTGTTTATTCCATCTTGCTACAATACTCCGCACTTTGTATATATATTTATATATTTATGTGTATGTATGTATATCCACTGCTCTTATTTATATTTTTCGTATCTTCTTAATTATTGCTCTGAGTGTTGCTATCCCTGCACTGTTGCAATCCTGGAATTTCCCCACTGTGGGACTAATAAAGGCTTATCTTATCTTATCTTATCAGTGTCAGATCGCATCATCCGTCGTTGTTTGAGCCAAAGTGGACTTCATGGGAGACGACCAAGGAGGACACCACTGTTGAAAACAAATCATAAAAAAGCCAGACTGGAATTTGCCAAACTGCATGTTGACAAGCCACAAAGCTTCTGGGAGAATGTCCTATGGACAGACGAGACAAAACTGGAACTTTTTGGCAAGGCACATCAGCTCTATGTTCACAGACGCAAAAATGAAGCATACCAAGAAAAGAACACTGACCCTACTGTGAAACATGGAGGAGGTTCTGTTATGTTGTGGGGCTGCTTTGCTGCATCTGGCACAGGGTGTCTTGAATCTGAGCAGGGTACAATGAAATCTCAAGACTATCAAGGTATTCTAGAGGGAAATGTGCTGCCCAGTGTCAGACAGCTTGGTCTCAGTCGCAGGTCATGGGTCTTACAACAGGATAATGACCCAAAACACACAGCTAAAAACACCCAAGAATGGTTAAGAGCCAAACATTGGACTATTCTAAAGTGGCCTTCTATGAGCCCTGATCTAAATCCTATTGAACATCTGTGGAAGGAGTTGAAATATGCCGTCTGGAGAAGGCACCCTTCAAACCTGAGACAACTGGAGCAGTTTGCTGATGAGGAGTGAGCCAAAATACCCGCTGAGAGGTGCAGAAGTCTCATTGACAGTTACAGAAATCGTTTGGTTGCAGTGATTGCCTCAAAAGGTTGTGCAACAAAATATTAAGTTAAGGGTACCATCATTTTTGTCCAGGCCTGTTTCATGAGCTTGATTTTTAAAATAATTCTTTTGAACCACAATTCAAAAGCATTGTCTGATTTTCATTGGTTAATTTTCATAGAATTATTATTTATTATCACTTTTGTTAGATTCAAGTTATTTATGTGACCATTGTGGGTTTTTCTTTCATTAACAGAGGGGTACCAACAATTTTGTCCACGTCTGTAAATACTAAAAGATTGGAACAATCCAGCGGTTTGAGAAATCACTTTTGGTTTGGTGTTAAGTCTGTCAACAGAATTATGAACCATAAAGCAGTTTGTGTTAAAATGTTAAATCCCATTAAACCCTAACCCAGGGGTGTTCAGTCATGTGCCATGGAGGGCCAAGACCCTGCAGGTTCTCTCTTCTACCCAGTCTCTTCAGCAGGTGTTTTCACTGATCAGTAGTCAGTGGAAGAAATTCAGTGGAATCTGCTGTTGAAGACACAGGTTGGAGGTAAAGCCTACAGGGTCTTGGCCCTCCATGGCACATGATTGGACACCCCTGCCCTAACCCATTATTAGGAAATCCAGATGCTAATATGACCCGGAATTCCTCCATATACTGGTACTATCACTAAAGTGTGCAGTGTCTTCTGCACTGGCACATCCAACAATACAGTCTTCAGTAAATAAAATAATTGTTTTTGGTTACTTTTTTTCTTAAAAATGAGCCATTATTTTCAACATCACATATAAATGATTTGTACTGTTGACTCTTTTCCCACCAGTGTCTTAACAGACAAAACAGAAAATCATGATGCAAACACATACAGTAAGTCACTAAATTGTTTATTACAATCAACAGCAAATTCCATATTATCTAGGATGTGCAAAATTCAAACTCTAAACTGTAAAAACCCCCCCAACAACTTAGAATGGGTCATACACGCCGGCCACGCTGCCTCACAGAGAAGCAACTGGATGTGCCGCTCACACTGGTCCCGGTTCAGCAGATCTTCAGCCTGCATGTCTGTAAATAGTGATGCAAGATCCGGTTTGGGGTGGATCATTTTCCTCTTGCCTAGACGAAAGACAGAAATGGGTGGTGATTAATCAAAGCAAGTTTAAAACATATTTGGGAAATACACTTGTCACTAAAAGCCAGTGCTGGAATGTGATGAAAAAGTGCTTCGTTGTTGTATTTAACTACAATTTTCATGTACAGTAGCTACGCTTCAGTAGATTTTACAAGGGCTGGGTTACGTTTAAAATCATTTTAATAATGGTGACTGAACAACTCCCATTCCCCAAAGTGCAAGATTTACTATGAATGCAAGTCATAAAGGATCACACAAGTGACCTGACAAAAAAAAAAAAAATAATAAATAAATAAATAAGCTCTTAAACAGTGGCAAATATTGGATATCCCATTCATTTTTAATTATTCTGTAATTAATATTCACACAGTCAAATACATCTCAGTTCAGTCCCTTTCATATCAAGTGAAAATTGTGCTACTTTACTTTTGGCACTTTATCTATACTTAAACTTAAAAAGCAAAGGATTTGAGTACTTTGTCCACCACTACTAAAAAAATAACGGGATGTGCAACTTACCAGTCATAACATTGCTGTGTCATGCTGCATTGCTGGTGTCAAAGCAGATGCTGGTTGGACTCTAGAACGAAAATACACACAACTTAAGTGCATGCACAGCACGAAAGTGCAACATGTAAAAAAAAAAACAACCCTTTTTAGCCAGGATTAACACTAGCTTATTTTGTCAGATGTCGATACAAGCAGAGCACAGAGTTAGCATTGATGGCTCACTAGCTAGCTCATTGTCTGCATACAGCACACAACGGTGTTGTTTGTTCAAGATAGATAGATACATAGATGGATAATTTTATTGTCTGTCCCAGTCAGTGACAGAAATTCTTCTTAGACACGGCTAAAACAAAAGTGAGCTTTCCACTGCTGCGATAAATAACGTAAAGATGCAGAATATCACTTCATATCACAACACTCACCATCCTTTATATCCTCTAATATCACGGATTTCAACTGCCGTGTTTGGGTCCTCACGTTATTTGCCAGTTGGTGGCCATAAATTCATTTTGGGTGGCTCCATCTAGTTCCCTCTGGATTCTCTTATCAGCCAAAAAGCACAGAAAAGTCTGTTGGACCACGGTGCTGATTTCTGTGAAGGCATGCTATCGTTGTTGTTTATACTGACGCTTGCTTGCTGGCTTGCAGACGAATTTTTGCAAATGGCGGCTGGAGATTCTGTTGAAGACGTCACTCTCATGACGTTACGCCCTGACCAATCAGTGGCCTGCAGTCGGTCTGTTGACGTCACATTTTCAGCTCGACTCATCTCACCCGGAACCTGAATCAGATGGATACGAAAAAAGTACCTGGAAGCAGGTACCAGGTCCTAATGGAAAATCCTACAAAGTGTGCCGAGACAAGGCGAGTAGGGCTATATAGGGACTAGTGGCAAAGGGGTTTTTGTTTCATCTGAAAATGCAAAGAAAAGTGAGCAAAATGTGCTAAATCGCTAGCATGCTAACTACTAGCTTCTGGCGACCGATAGATACGTTTTGATCTGGGATTTTCTGAAGTATCGACTTAGTAGGTATGTTTTATAAAGCACTTATTACGTATGCACTTGACAATATTTAATTTGTTTACATGGGTGTAAAATGACAATAGATGTCTTCATGCTGACTGAGATGTTTAGCAAGTTACTGGCTAGAGACGGAAAACATGACGAGCTGGAATGATAGGCAAACAGATACACACACACACAGACCCAGGACAGAACAGGGGATGACACAGAAGAGACATACAGTGATCCCTCGCTACTTCGCGCTTCACCTTTCGCGCCCTCAGTGCATCGCGGATTTTTCAAAAATATTCATCAAAAATTCAAAATTGAGAAATAATGGGCGGGCGCTAGCAGAAGGCAGGGAGACTACATTAGACCATCACGTGTCAACACGGAGAGCAGCACACCTCTCTGTTCGCTGTTGTCGTGTTGGCTGGGCTCGGAAATCTCGCAAGCTGATTGGCCGAGACGTTTCACCCCGCAAGCTGATTGGCCGAGACGTCTCACCCACCTCTTCTCCCTGCCAAGCACCCATGAAGGGAAGAAAGACCGCATTCATTGCTTTTTATCGCTCGTGTTACTTAGTCTCGCCGCGTGGAACTTTTTGCTGTTCTCTTGTGCCATTTTGTGCGAAATAGTCTTCCCGTCGAGGCACTACGCCGCCTCCTGCAGCTTCAGCTCTATCGGAAGCTGCCCTCGCTGATCCTGCGCCTCCAGCACCTCACGATGAGGCGTCACCTGAGGAGCAGTAAAGCTCTCATTAACCTGTGCAGTAAATCATTTTCATCTTGAGTTACGTATCTTGTTATAAGAATAAAAGAGTTCTAAAAACATATTTATGTACACTTTGTTTACATCTACGTATGTATGTACACGTACACACACACACGTATCATATGAGAGAGAGAGAGTGAGAGAATGAACGTACGTATTGTTTATGGATGACGTCATTGGGGTGACGCTACTTCGCGGTTTTTCACTTTTCGCGGTCGGTTCTGGAACCCATTAACCGCGATAAGTGAGGGATCACTGTAATGCAAATCATAAATAATCACAGGGAGAATGAGAAACAAAGCGTGGGCATGATCCCATGATCATGCCCAGACTGTGACAGAGCCCCCCCCTCAAAGGCAGATTCCAGAAACCCTCCAAACAAACAAAGAACATCCAAATTGGGTGGGAGGATGGGGACATAGGCACGGCAAGAAAAAACTAGAACACAAACACAAAAGGAAAAAATATTCATCAGGTGGTCGGCCAAAGTCCCAAGACCACCAACAGGAGAAACATGGCGCATCTGGTGGCCTACCAAGGTCCATGGCCCACCAGATGGATGAACATGATGCGTCAGGTGGCCTACCAGAGTCCATGGGCAACCAGATGGAGAAATGCAGCATGTTGGGTGGCCTACCAAAGTCCCAGGGCCACCAGATGGATGAATACGGCACCGTGGGGACATTGACCTCAGGAGCTGTTAACACAGGAGCTAACATAGGAACTTTATGTTCAGAAGGTGACAACATAGGAACTTTCTACTCAAGAGATGACAACATAGGAACTTTCTGGTCAGGAGACAGCATAGGGGCCTTAACCTCAGGAAATAATGACATGGAGACCGCAAACACAGGAGATGACACAGGAGCTTCTTGCTTAGGAGGTAACACAGAAACGTTAAACCTAGGAGGTAATGATAACATGGAAATTTTAAGCTCGGGAGCTAATGACAACACAGGTACTTTAAACTCAGGAGATAATGATAACACAGAGACTTTAAACTCAGGAGATGACAACATGGAACCTTCGACCTCAGGAGGTGACAGCATGGAACCTTTAAACTCAGGGAGTGACAACAGAAAATCTTTAAACTCAGGAGGTGACAACAGAAAATCTTTAAACTCTGGAGATGATGACTTCCGGGAAGATGGCGGAGAGACATAACACTTAAACAAAGAGCTCTCCCTAGCCGGATTAAAAATCATCGGTAAATGGCCAACTCGACATAAATGAATCAATAAACTAAGGGATGAAAACACGAAGGAACCGGGCACAAGGACAAAAACAGGGTAAAATTGAAGAATTCCTCTCCAACAACGCAGGAAAAACCGCTGTACGCAAAGCCCAAAAAAACGAGGTGTCTACAGCAGAGAAAATGGAAGACACCAGACTCGACAACATGAACGCTGGCATCGCCAGTTTGGGTGAAGAGTTAAGAGAATTCAAGCGACAGCTACAACAGGATTTAGCGGCTCTTAAGGAGGAACTGAAAAAAGAAATTAAGGAGGAAATCATGGACCTCCGAAGAGAAATGGAGCGTAAATTAACGGAAAACATGGAGGAGCTGCGCTCCCAGCGGGCGTGTATGACAGAAGCGCAGACCCGAATTTCGGAACTAGAAGATTGGAAAAGCGAGGCAAACGAACAACTACAGACCCTGACGACGCAAACGCAGAGGATGCAGGAGAAAATAAACGACTTGGAGAGCAGATCCCGACGAAGCAATATGCGCATCTTTGGAATTCCGGAGGGCATTGAAGGCAACTCGATGACAAAATTCATGGAGCAGTTCTTAAAAAAAGAACTGGAAATACCCGGAGAAACGGATCTGCAGATTCAACGGGCGCACAGAACACCGGCACAGAACCCGAAAACAAACTCTCCACCCAGGTCAGTTGTGGTAAACTTTGTGAAATATGACATAAAGGAAAGAATCCTGACGCAAGCATGGAAAAAAAAGATACGAATCGGCGACAAACAGGTATTTTTTGACCATGACTACCCGACAGAAATCGTGCAGCAGCGGAAGAAATATGCCAATATTAAAAAAACGCTGAAAGAGAAAAAAATTAGATTCCAAACGCCGCTAACGAAAATGAGGATTCATTGGGAGGAAGGCACAAGAACCTACAACACGGCCGAAGAGGCAGCGCGGGATATGATGGAGCGGGGCCTTGAGGTGAGCGTGCCAAAGGAGACGGCTGGAGCAGCGGCGGCCCTGAACGCACCACGACAGACGGAGTGGAGACGAGTGAACGGCGGAAGAAGGGGGAGAGACGTAGAGCAGCGGGCCCAGGACAAACTACAAGGCTTTCAATTGAAAGCCTAGATCATAACAAAGATTAAGAAAGGCACAGAAGAAATGAAGGCCAAGAAGACAAGGTAAAAGAGAAACAGATGGCTAGGAGAGGTTTAAGTGATATTTGTTGGACATTTCTAGACTTATGACTATTACTTTGATAGTAATTAGAAGTCTAGGGAGGGCCCTTCACTCTGTGAAGACAAACCCCCCACCCACCAACAGGGACCAGTGGGCAGAAGAAAGGCCCAAAGTACGGAGGTCGAGATTTTTTAATGTGTTTTTATATAAATATGTGTTATTTTTGTTGTTAAAGGGGCTAGGAGCACAAGTTAAAAAAATGGAAAAACATGAATATGGGTAAAAATCTTAAGATAATGACATTAAACGTGAATGGTCTGAACTCACCTGTTAAAAGGGAAAGAATAATAAGAAAATTCAAGAAGGAAAAAGCTGAAATTATATTTATGCAAGAGACACATTTGAGCAAGACAGAACATGTGAAACTAAAGAGATTTGGCTATAAGAACTCCTACTACAGTTCATTTAAGGGAGGAGCAAAAAGGGGGGTTATGATACTAATCTCAAACAAAATACAATTTGAAAGTGAACAGGAAATCCAGGATAAAGAAGGCAGGTATGTAATAATAAAGGGAAGAATAGATGGTATGCAGATTACATTAGTGAACATCTATGCCCCACCAGAAAGTGACAAGGGTTTTTTTTCAACATCTGTTTGATCTCATAGCAACACACAGTGAAGGAGTCCTAATTTGTGGAGGAGACTTAAATGCTGTCATGGATCATGAAGTTGACACAACAAGTGTTAAGAAGACAAAAAAACATGTAACAAAGTTCATAAGAACCTCACTGGCAGAAATGGGTATGGTAGACATATGGAGGGACCTGCACCCACTCGAAAAAGACTATACACATTATTCAGCAGTCCATAAAGTACACTCTAGAATAGATTACTTCCTTATGAATGAAGGTGACAGACACAGGGTGAGAAATTGTTGGATTGGAGGGGCAGAAATATCAGATCATAATCCTATATACATGGAAATATATTTGAACAATAGAAAACGACAAACAACATGGAAACTTAACGTAGGACTGTTAAATGATGAGAAAATGAAAGAAAGAATAAAAATAAACATAAACAAATATATCCAAGAGAATGACAATGAAGAAGTGGACCCAACAATACTATGGGACACACTAAAAGCCGTGTTAAGGGGTAAATTAATTGTTGAAACAGGAAAAGCAAATAAGACTAAACTGGAAGCGTATGAACAAAGATGTGAGAGACTGAGGGAATTAGAACGTAAACATCAAAGCACAAATGATCCAAAAATATATCAAGAAATTAAAGAAGAAAAAACAAAGATAAAAGAAACACAAATGGATGAAATTGAAAGGAAAAATAGATATCTAAAGCAAAAATATTATGAAACGGGGCCAAAAGCCACAAAACTGCTGGCAAAACGGTTAAGAAAACAACAAACAATGAATAATGTATACAAGATTAAAGACCCCACCACAAATAAAACCACAGTTAACCCAGAAAACATCGAAGAAATTTTCCATAATTTCTACCAAGAACTATACTCGCAACCTGAAGAAACAAATACTAAAGATATCAAAAAATTTCTAGACACATTGGACTTGCCATCAATAGGAAATCAACAAAATGAAAAACTAACAGCAGAAATAACAACACAAGAGATCAGAGATGTGATTAAGTCACTTAAAAACGGTAAATCACCAGGTAGTGATGGATACCCATCTGAGTTTTATAAACTGTTTATAGAAGAACTCACGCCACAACTCCTAAAGTCATTTAATTGGACGCTGAACAACAGCAAAATACCTCCATCATGGAACGAAGCAATCATTTCAGTTATTTTAAAACCAGGGAAAGATAAAGAACAATGCGGAAACTATAGACCAATCTCTTTATTAAATGTAGATTATAAAATATACACAACAATTATACGTAAACGAATAAAGACATTCTTGACGGAATTGATAGAAGATGATCAAACTGGATTCATAGAGGGACGCCAAACACATGACAATATCAGGAGAACAATACATATAATTAACCAAATACATAAAGAAAAGAAAAGCGCAGTAATAATGAGTTTAGACGCAGAAAAAGCATTTGACAGGGTTAACTGGAAATTCCTATATAGTGTACTGGAGCGCTTTGGATTTAACGAAAAATCAGTACAATGCATAAGGACGCTATATCAAGAACCTGTGGCAAGAATCAAGATAAACGGTAGCTTAACAGACAAAGTAAATATACAAAGATCAACTAGGCAGGGATGCTGCTTATCGCCCACCTTGTTTGCTCTGTTCATAGAACCATTGGCTCAAGCGATACGACAAAATAAGAAATTAAAAGGTGTAACAATAAAGGGGGGCGGAACACAAGATTGGGCTATTTGCAGACGATATTATAGTTTACCTTGAACAACCAGATAAATCAATAATGGAAATGATGAACTTGATAGAAAATTTTGGAAAATTATCAGGATACAAGATAAACATAACAAAAACACAAATACTGACATTCCACTATAACCCTCTAACCAGATAACTGATAAGATCAAACTAAACTGGAACCAAAAAGAAATAAAATACCTTGGAGTGAACATACCTAAAGACCTAAGCAAAATATATAAAGCAAACTATGATAGGTTGGAACAAGAAATAAAAAAAGATATTGATAGATGGTCAATCTTAAATATGGATCTGAATTCAAAAATTGAGACAGTCAAAATCAGCATACAACCTAGATTACTTTACCTCTTCCAGGCTATACCAACAGAGATTCCAGATGCCCAATTCTCAAAGTGGGACAGGATGATATCGAGATTTGTTTGGGGAGGTAAAAAACCAAGAGTGAAATATAAAACCCTCCAATTACCAAAAGAGAAAGGAGGCATGGGCCTACCGAGTCTAAAGGAATATTACTACTCAGCACAAATAAGATATATCATATGTTGGTGCGACGAGGGATATGAGGCAAAATGGAAAGAAATGGAAAAGGAAATTGAGGGACTCCCAGTACAAAGCATAATAGGGGATAAAGATGCATATAAGCAAATCAAACAAATAGACCCAATCACTAAATTTACTTTAGAACTGTGGTATAAAATAGTACAAAAATATAATATAAGGGAAGACATAAAACTATTGAAATGGGTAGCATTTGACAGTCAGTTTGAACCGGCAAAACAAGATAGGGGATACAAAAATCTGGTGAACAAGGGAATCACAGCATGGGGCAATATCGGAAAAAAAGATCTCGGGAGCTTTGTAAATATCAGGAGAAAATTTAAATTAGAAAGATCGGAATTTTTCAGATATCTGCAGATGAGAGATTACTATATGAAGAAGATTAGGCATAACCTCCAAACAGATGTGAACGAGATTATACAACTTATTTTAAGCTCATATGCAGGAAATAAAATAAGAATTATTTCAAAACTATATCAGAAACTTATGACAAACAATCATACAAGTAACTATATAAAGGAGAAATGGGAGAAAGAGCTCAATTTAAACATAACAGAAGAAAGCTGGCAGGAAATATGGAAAACACAACACACATCAACAAATTCAAGGGCATGGAGGGAATTTGGATGGAAAAACCTGATTCGCTTTTTCATTACACCACAGATTCAAGGAAAATATACAAATACCCAATCTTTATGCTGGAGGGGATGTGGGGCTCAAAATGCAGACCACTCACATATGTTTTGGAAATGCTACAAAATATCATCATTTTGGAAATCTATGCATGTGACAATACAGAGGATATTAGGATATAATATACCAATGAACTGTAACCTGATGTACTTATGTGATCTTAAAAAAGACAATGTTATACAGGCTGAGGACAGATATCTAGTTAAAATCTTGATTGCATGTAAAAAAACTATCACAAAAAAATGGCGATCAGAAGTTCTTCCTGACCAAGAACAATGGACTGACATTGTTGAGGACATACGTATGATGGAAAAACTAACATATCGACGAAGAATGCAAGAAGGAATATGGGAGAAAAAATGGCGGAAATGGACACACTACAAAGTGCAACAACGAGGCAGAAATTGAAAGAATAACCAAAGACACTGAAAAAACCAGAAGAATTAAGAGATGGAAACTAAAAACTTGATGCTCCAACATTTGCCCCCCCCCTTTTATTTATTTTTTTATTTTATTTTTTTTTATTTTTCCCTACCCTAACCCCTTTGTTTTTTAAATGTAGAATGTGATCTGAATGCATTATATATGATGAAAAATGAATAAAAATCTAAGTTACAAAAAAACTCTGGAGATGATAACATGGAACCCTTAAGGTGCCTTCAGACCAAATATGAACGGGCGGTGCAAATCCATACAAAGTCAATGGAAAGAGACGAGCACACGCAAAATTGCACATTCACATCCGAGGGATAGCGCTAGCTTTGAGATTCTGCTGTCACCAGAGTAAAAGTATCAACATTGGAGAATAGACTAGTTTGAAAATGAGACTGCCACTCACCTGAAGACAGGATGACTGGGAGCTCTTCAGCTGAATCGGGATGTTGGAGTTATTTACCCATGGATTCCTGCCACAGATCATCGTGTGAAGTTTTGGAAACAGAGACAACTTTTTCAGGTGAGCCCTCCATCGAATAATGTAAACCTAAAGCATGACGTTATTTGGGGGATTTCCACAGTAGGTTGAACACTGCTGCAGAAGTTATAAAGACAACTTTGCCTGTCTGCATCTTACTCAGATGGTGAACTCATGTCTATTCGTGTGTTTATATTGAGTTATAATGTAATCGTGGCACGCAAAAAAATTCACCCGTTTGCATTTGGTGTGAAAGCACCTTTAGACTCTGAAGATGATAACATGGAACCCATAGAGTCTGGAAATGATAACATGAACACTTTAACCTCAGGAGATGACCACACAGAACGTCCAAATTTAGGAATGTCAGGACGTGGGTAGGACCCCTGTTTCCTCTTTGTGTTACATTTATGTTTCTTGTCACCAGATCAAGGTCTCCAACCCACATCCTTGCTTAAAGTTCATTTTCTGGGTTTCTGTATTTTTTATGGTTTATTTTCTTGGTCCTGTTTGTCATTTTGGTTCTTATATTCATGTTCCATCTTGTTGTATTTAATGTGTGTTTATTTCTCCCCTAAGTCTTGCCTGGTTTGTGTGTTATTTAGTTCTTGATTAGTCACAGCTGTTTTGTGTTAGTAATTAGTTCACCTGCCTTATTTAAAGGACACAGCCCCTCTGTTGGGTGCTGCATCATTCTTTATCATTTTGGCATTTCACCATGCTTCTGCCTGCCTGATCTGTTTCTAAGTCTGTGAGTTTTCTTATTTGCCTTGCCAAGTTTGTTTAGGTTTTTGTGTTCAGCTTCTGAGCTGTTTTTATGTTAATTATTAAAATGATTAATGCTTGCTACGCATCTGGGTCCTGCTCTCTGCCCCGAGGGGTGAACCATGACAAGGAAAAGATGACATAGAACCTCCTAACTCAGGAGATGACATGGAAGCCTCTTGTTCTGGAGAAAACATAGGAGCTTTTTGCCCTGGACTCCACAAAGGAGCCTTTTGCCCTGGAGACCACAAAGGAGCTTTTTGCTCTGGGGACAACAAAATGGGAGTTTTAAACATCTTAAGAGCTTCTGGCTCTGGAAGCAACATGGGAGCTTTATGCACTGAAAATAACACAGAAACTTTAAGCTCAGAGGATAATGATAATATAGGAGCTTCAACCTCAGGAGACAACAACATGGAAACTCTTTGCCCTGGAGAAAATAATATAGGAGCCTCTTGCTCAGAAGAAAACAAAATAGGAGCCCTTTGCTCTGGGGATAATAACATAGAGGCTCTAAACTCAAGAGATGATCTGGGAGCTCTTTGCTAAGGGGAAAACAACATGGTGGTTCCAAACTCAGAAGATAACATTGGAGTGTCTTGCTCAGGAGCTAATAACACAGGAGTTTCTAGTTCTGGAGAAAGTACCTGAGGGGCCTTCGCTGCAAGGGCTAACAGCAGCTGAGAAGCAGTGACCCCAGGCAGTGAAAGTGGAGCAGACTGCTCGACCTCTTGAATGACACATGGAGTGGACTGCTCGACCTTGGATGATGAGTGGAGCGGACTGCTCGTCCTCTTAGACAATGGGTGGAATGGACTGCTCAGCCTCTGGAATGATGGGTGGAGGTCCCCTGACCTTTGGAATAACGGGTGGAGGTCCCCTTACCTCTGGAACAATGGGTGGAGGTCCCCTGACCTTAGCAATGGCAAGTGGATTGTGCAGCTCAAATGGTGGTGGAGCTGTGGTGTAAACCTCAGAGACAGCTGGAGCTGTGGTGTGCACCTCCATCCCTGATGCAGGCACCTCGGACGTGGAGGGAGAAACACAGGTTGGTGCCATGTCCAAACCAAAACAACCAGCAGAAAAGCGATGGGGGGAGCTCAGAAGCAGACGGGAGCTGCAACTGGGTCTCCCTGCCAGGAACAAGAAACGTCCTCTCTAAAACTGATGTTATAGAAATAAAGAAAGGTACTTGCCTTAACTCCTGCCCTTCTGCTGATGAGGACCCCGGTGACTCTGCTGCTGGAGAGGCGATGACAGTGTCAGGAGAAGCTGGAGGAACAGCAGATGAAGCAGTCTGAGTTGCAGCAGCAGACGGGGGCACCAGTGTAGCAGACGTGAGAACCGGTACTGCAGGTGTGACGATGGGTGAACTCGCAGGCATGATGACAGGCGAAACTACAGGCATGAAGACAGGCAAAACTGCATTCGTAATGACAGGCGAAGTGGGTGGGGTGCGAGCTGATGTGTGCGTCACTGGAATAGACGGCTGGGGCGCGCCGACCTCCCGTCCTGTAGCCGTTGAAGCTGCCACTGCTGAAGCACTTGAGGAAGGTGGGGCGGCAGCAGCAGAGACCCTCAGGGGAACCTTGAGTGAAAGGCCCGGATGGCAAGCAGAGTGACGCTTCCTCAAGGCTTGTTTCCCCGCTGATCCTTTAAAAGCCGGCTGGTCCTCTCGTGCCAGGAACAACACCTCCGGAGCGAGCCAGGGCTGGTTCTCCAGCAGGATGTCAGTTTGTGAGTGGACCACCTGTCTCCACTCCTCCTGCTCCATAGTATCCACTGCCGTGACTGGTGGAATGAAGATGACAGGTAGCATAGGAGCGATTGGGGGGGGGGGCAGCTCACTGACAGGAGTGGAAGCTGATGACCCGGAGCCAGACTTGGAGGTGCAATGCAGGGTGTAGTATTCCCAAGCGAGTCCCACAGTCAACATATGCAGACGTACAGTCGAGCTAGCTCGGGAGCTAGCATCAGATCCTGATGGCTGAGCAGAAGATCCTCTGCTAATACAAGATCCCTCACTCCCTCCATCGGATTGGGGTGATCCAAAAATTGATTCACCACGTGGGAGGCCTGGTTAAACACCTCCTCATACACCTTCAGATGAAACCCCTTCCTCCTCCTATCGATTTCGCCCGCTGAGTCCTTAACTGGTGGCGTCATTCTGTCAAGGGTTGGGTGGTGGAGAGGACTCAGGCACAGACAAGATCAAGTGCAACAATGATGATTTATTAACAAAACTGAGGCACAAAATAATAGCAGCACATGGACTAAAAACTACTGTATACTCAAACACGACAAACTCACAGGTAAGGCAAAACTGGGATAAAAAAAACTCTGGCATGAGAAACTCATAGGCAGGACTGGCTAGGGCCAGGCTAGGAACAATAATATGGGACTCGGCAGAAACATCAATGACCCCACACTGGATACAGACTGACACAGGTATACAGTATGTACTGTATACTGGGGATAGTCAAGACAACACAGGACAGGTGGGAACAGATAATTGACTTAACAGGACAGGCGGGGCTGTACAATCAGACAGAGGATGTGCATGAAATCTAACAATGAACATACAGGACACAATACAGAAGTAATACAGAGAAAGTAGCGGCTAGGGGCACAGAAAACATGAGGAGCTGGAAACTATAAGTAAACAGATACACACACAGACCCAGGACCAAACAGGAGATCACACAGAAGACACATAATGCAAATCATAAATAATCACAGGGAGAATGAGAAAAATATAAAGCATGGGCATGATCCCATGTTCATGCTCAAACAATGACACTTCGAACTACATTGGTCTGACCCTTTTACATACAGAGAGAATTTTCAGCTGTGCTACTAGCCGCCCTGCATGCTCCGCCCACCAGCATCGGTGAGAGAAGTAAAGCACTAAAAGTAATCTATCAGGCCATCAGTGAGACACAGATGGTGCATCCACATGGATTCCTCATCACAGCAGGAGACTTCAACCATGCAGATTTAAAGGCCCTCCAACCAAATCTACACCAACATGTAGACTTTCCAACAAGAGGAGACAATTTGCTGGACCTTGTGTACACAACTCACAAGAAAACATACAGAGCCTTCCCCCTTCCTCACCTGGGTCTCTCTGATCACATCACCATCTTGTTAGGGTCAGCATACAGACCCAGAGTGAAAACAATCAGACTAACAAAAAAGCAGGCACGTGTGTGGACAGAGGGGGGTCACTGCAGGACTAACAACAGCTAGGGCCAACCTGTCCCATAGCGTCAAGGAGACAAAACGACAGTACAGCAAGAACATATCCGGCCACTTCAGCAACACCAGAGATGCACATTCCCTCTGGCATGGCATACAGACCGTCACCAACTACAAATCTCCACCTCAGACCTGTGCAAGTGACATCACATTGCTTAACAACCTAAATGACTTCTTCAGCCGCTTTGAAGCACAAAACAGCACATCAGCACGTAAGACCGCTCCTCCTAAAGATGAACAGGCCATGAGTCTGGATCTGGCTAGCGTGAAGAGGACCCTCTGCAGGATTAACCCATGCAAGGCAGCTGGTCCAGACAGCATACCGCGTTGCATTCTGAAGGACTGTGTAGAGGAGCTCAAGAATGTCCTGGATGACATCTTCAACATCTCCCTTAGTCAAGCTGTTGTCCCCACATATTTCAAAACTGCCACCATAATACCAGTCCCTAAGAAGCCCGTCCCATCTGGCTACAACGATTACTGGCCCATAGCACTGACCCCCATCATAATGAAGTGCTTCAAATGGCTGGTCATGCAGAACATCAAGTCCATCCTCCCTCTCTCCCATAACCCATCTCAGTTTGCATACAGATCAAACAGATCCACAGAGGATGCCATCGCTGCTGCTCTCCATCCAGCCCTCACCCTCCTGGACTCAAAGAACTCCTACGTGTGAATACTGTTCTTGGACTTCAGTTCAGCATTCAATACAATCATCCCTCAGCACCTAATACAAAAACTCACTTGGGACACTTGGGACTGAAAACCTCTCTCTGCAACTGGGCGCTGGACTGTCTCACAGGGAGGCCACAGAATGTACGGGTTGGCAGCAACACATCCAAGACCCTCACACTAAGCACAGGGATCCCACAAGGATGTGTGCTCATCCTGCTGCTCTTCACCCTGCTGACCCATGACTGTGTACCAGCCTACAACACCAACCACATCATCAAGTTTGCCGATGACACAATGGTGGTGGGCCTTATCACCAACAACGAGGAGGCCAGCTACAGAAATGAGGTGAGCCAACTGGTCCAGTGGTGTAAAGACAATAACCTCTTCCTGAACATGGGAAAACCAAGGAGACTGTGGTCGACTTCAAGAGGACACACACAGCACCCCCCTCTGATCATCGATGGAGCAGCTGTGGAGAGGGTGAGCAGCACCATGTTCCTGGGGGTGCACATCTCTGAGCACCTCACCTACAACAACACCACATCACTCATCAAGAAGGCTCAAACTCACCTCCATTTCCTCCACAAACTGAGGAGAGCACGAGTCCCAACCCCCATCATGTGCTCATTCTACCAGGGCACCGTTGAGAGCATCCTCACCAGCTGCATCATGGTGTGGTATGGAAGCCACACCGCCTTCTGCTGGACGACACTACAACATACAGTGAAAGCAGCCAGCAAGATCATCAGTGCCCTTCTACACCCCCCCCCCCCCCCAGACATCTACCTCACCCGCAGAGCCATCAACATTGCAGGAGACACCGCCCACCCCTCACACTCCCTCTTCAGCCCCCTGTCCTTGGGGAAAAGTTCTCAGAGCCTCCGGGCCCACTCCACAAGACTGCTAAACAGCTTTGTTCATCAGGCCATCAGGACCCTGAACTCTATCTGCCCCTCCCCCCACACCGGACCGTAATGCACTCACCCACACAATAACTACCTCAGCTGTTGGCACAGAAAGACTGGCACACCAACAGTAATACATTTGCTGCTGTATATCTCTGCACTTTACTGCAACCATTTGCACAAATGCCATATCTGCTGCTGTCTGTTATTGCAATATTGATTATGTGCAGTCCTATCTGTCACTGTCTGCACCTACACTATTGAACTTACAACTACAAGTATTACCGGTCTACTTTTCTGTATATAAGATTGCTGGGTCTCATTGTTTATCATTTATCTTTATTTGCACTATGGGAGGTCTGGGTCCATCTTTTGTCACCATTTGCACTACGGGTACCATTACTGTACATAGACTGCTGTTGTTGTTTTTCCAGGCTTATTCCTTTTCTTTTTATATTGTGCACAGCACTGAAGAGAGAGAGAAATGCCATTTCAATTCTTCTGTATGTCCTGTACTTATAGGAGTATTGACAAATAAAATCTTTGAATCTCACAAGACAGTTACTGTCTGTTAACTGAGGTGGAATAGGGCATCATACAGTAAGTCAGGGGCTATATGTCAAAAAATCGCCCGTTTCATGGGTAGCATGAGATACCAGACACCATCTGTGAGTTTGTAACATTTATTAAAGTAAAGACAAACGTGACATGCAACACAACACTTACAAATAAAGGGGAAACACTTGTGCCGGAGGAGAGCGGATCTCATGACCAGGGGGAGCAGAACAGCCTGGGGAAAAACAGCGGCTGAGGTGCTCGGAGATGCCAGAGAACAGAGACAGTTTCAGCTGAAGCACACCCAAGAAGCAGCGAGGCTCACGGCTGAGGGAATTAAGGGGAAATGACGATTTACATGATCGGAGCTTAATGCGATCTCCTCAACGGCTACAGCCGACAACACACTCAGATTCTTGACAATTATCCGAGGACATCACAGTAGGGCATGACAACGGGGAATGTTGTTGTACTCTTAAATAGGTGCCTGACAGGTGTGAGTACATGAGTGGGAAAACAATCAAAACAACAAGTGACAGCTGCACAGCCCACCAACAGAATCAGACAGCCAGAAGCTGCACAGCACTGTCAAAATAAAAGCACAGACCAGATAGCATAACCTCAGCAACAAAAAATATATCATAACTACAAAATGACCCACAATACATAGATAAGACAATCAGGATAAGACTAAGAATACGGATGACTAACAACAGACAGAAACCAAATACAGCAGGTAATGATGAACAAAGAAATAAACTAACACGAAAAGACTAAACTCAAAACTGGCGCTTGGGCACGGCCCCTATCTGTGCCCAGGATCATGACACTATAACTCCTGCAAAAATATTCTGATTGGAGCCAAATTTCAATATGTGCATCATCAGTGTACGTCAAACTCTGGTACCAAGTAACAAAATTGTAGGACGAGTTTATTTCACAAAAATTGGACAGACGGACTGACAGAAGGAAGAACGGATGGACGGACTGCCTCATAACATAATCCCCCGTTGGTCTTCAACCAAAGGGGCATAATAAAAGTTACAAATTTATGAAAAAATGGCAAATTTACAAGAAAAGTTGAAGGAAATTTTAATTCTCCACCCAAAAAAATCTTGAGGGTGAACTTGTAGCTTGGGGGACCCCAAGTGGCTGAAATGGCCTGGAGCATTTGCATAGTCTGCTTTATCATCAGAAATGGCAAAGAATGTAAGAAAAGGTGCAGTTTATTTTCTTTATAAACTAACTCAAGTAAGACTGAAAATTATCTGCAATAAAAAATAAGTACAATTTTGTTTAAAAATGTTACATGTTAAAATCACAGCTTTTTTTCTTGTAAAGTTGCAACTTCCCCCCATAAATCAACTTTTTTCTCATACATTTGCAACTTTTTTCTGTAAATTTGCAACATTTCATTTTAAAGGGTTTGAACTCTTCCCCATTACAAAAACCCAGGCCCCCAATCACAGTCTTGCATAGGTTTCACCAAAAAGCTAGAAACAACCCTACTCATGAAAGTACAATTCTGTGAAAAAGTTATTTGGCTTATGGACTTCAGTAAACATAACTAGTTATTGCAACCTCTGCTCTGATTCATGACTCTACAGATAAGGACACTGAGGATCATTAACCGGACTGACCTTGTGTTCCCCTGGTCTATCCAGCAGCTGAAATCCACATCAGGGACACTTCTCTTCTTCTTCTGCTTTTCCAATAGGACCAGAGACTTTATAATGATGATGATGGTGGTGGTGGGTGTTATAGTCTGTTTGGCCATGACCAATCAGGAAAAAGCACAGTCACTGCTGTGGGAAGCAGCATGAGTGTGTGTGAGTGCTTTTGTTTTAGAATCATGCTTGATCATAACTCACATAATGCACAGTCTGGTATCCATAACATAAAAAGACATTACATAGTCTTTAGGGATGTTAATGATTAATTGACTTTGATTAATTATTGATAAGAATTTATTTGACAAAATTAAATTAATTGTCAATTGATAACTCAGCAGTCCTTTTCAATGGGAGATTATTCTATGAAACGTAGTGGCGTCACTGTCTAGGTGGAGCCGCCCACTGCCACCTTTCAACCGAAACTAAAGAACAGGCAGAAGAAGATGCCAAGCCCCAGAACGAAAAACCTCACCCTTCTGGGTTATGTCGGAGCGCCACAAGTTCCAATGGTACACGAGCTTGAAGATTCACCTGGAGAACCAGACCAGAGCAAGGAAGAAATGACACAAGTGCAAAAACCCATCTCTGCTGCCTTCAACCCGCCGCTAGATCGGAAAGCAGACCGGACTCAAGTTACCACTGAGGTAACAGACAACAGATGGAGCCCAGATTATACTGGGTTTGCCTGGATTGCCGGAGTACTGCGATAATGTTTAACATGCAACAGATGAAGCAGCTCACAATTTATTTTCCTGTTAAAACAGCTTACTAGTGCATCTCAGTAAATTAGAGCGTGAAGGTTTTTTTTTGTAATATAAGTAAAAAAGATAAATTTTATGATATTGATAACAGTTTTTAAAATACATTAAAAAACCATGACATTTGTAATTTACTGAGATGTACCAGCACAAAGTACACACTATACAGTATGAAGTTTGTTAAATTACAAAAAATGCCATTGTCTGGAGTAAAAAATGCAAATGGTACAATAAATCATTGAGGATTATGATGTTCATGTTTTATTCAGTATATCAAAAACAGTAATTAACTTTTTATATGTTAAAGATAGAAAGGCAGTATTGTACCAAGGGAAATTTCAGATTTTCATAAAAATTGCCACTTTTCAATTAATTGTTAATCGATTGATAAGGTGAATTAATTAATGATTAATCAATTAGTCGATAACTTGCATCCCTAATAGTCTTACATTCATTTCCTAGAGACATAGCCTATAGTTAGGGTGGGATCTGGTGACCCTGAACCTTCCCTTAGTTAGGCTGCTAAATATGTTTAGACAGCTGGGGGACCTCCTACAAAGCACTGGGCTTCACTCCTTCACTCAATAAAATATTTTTGCTTGTCAT
The DNA here is from genome assembly GCA_020510985.1 of Pholidichthys leucotaenia. NCBI lineage: Eukaryota > Metazoa > Chordata > Actinopteri > Cichliformes > Pholidichthyidae > Pholidichthys > Pholidichthys leucotaenia. The sequence goes on from CM035840.1 coordinate 299,829,897, forward strand.
TAACATCTGTTTGTTCTCTCCCATAGATTGAGTCCCTGTTTGATCTCTACGAGGCAGATTTACTAAGACAACGCAAATTAACGAGTGTGCAAATTAGACGGAGCACCTAAGGGAGTGGCCAATTTTTGCCAGTGATCTGCTAACATGCAAAATTATGAACACAGATGCAGTCACTTCATTTCAATAATAACCATCCATCAACCAAGAGCACAGCAAAATTGCGCACAGGCACAACTGATGAGGAAGCGGGTCATCGACACAGTCACAGCCAGTTTGGAGGAGCATAATATAGGAGTTTTGTGGGCACCCAGCACATGTGTGGGAACCCAGCTCAATGCAGACTGATAATATTCATGCTCAGCAGGGATTGCATACGAACAGAGAGCCCTAGGGGGATAACCAGAACAATGAGTATTGTTATTCATCCCCGGAGTAAGGAGAGGAGTCTGATGCCAGTTAATCACGCGACTGATATGTATTGTCTGATATGTATTGTCTGATATGTACAGTATATCAATATGTAAATGTGCCATGCATTCTCTTGTCTGTATAAAAGAGCTGACTTTACATGCCTCACTAGCGCACAGAGAGCACACGATGCTGCAGTGTGTCTCATGATGATGGAGGAATAAAACTCTTAAACCTTCAGCTCGCCGTGTCTCGCCTGAACTTATTTTGTTCCTCCACAGTTTGTTTTTTTAAAGCTTTTTTAAAGCTTTCGTTTAAGTGGAAAAACTCGCTAAAATAGTTTATTTATGTTCGTCATATCTCAAAGTTTTGATTTTCATTTCGCATGACAGACTCCTGGGTTCGATCCCAGCCCCCGACCAACAGTGATCTGTGTGGAGTTTGCATGTTCTCTCTGTGTCTGCGTGGGTTTACTCCGGGATTTCTCCGGTTTCCTCCCACATGCCAAAAACATGCAAGTTAGGTTAACTGGCATCAAAGTCTGGGGATTCTAAATTGTCCTTAGGTATGACTGTGAGAGTGAATGGTTGTCTGTCTCTCTGTGTTGGCCCTGCAATGGACTGGTGATCTGTCCAGGGTGCACCCTGCCTCTCGCCCAAAGATGCTGGGATAGGCTCCAGCCCCCCCGGGACCCGAAAAGGATTAAGCGGAAGAAGATGAATGAATGAATGAATGAATGACAGACTCCTTTAATATGTTTAAATTTAGTATTTGTATATAATTTTTTTTTAAAAAAGGACTACTTGTAGCTGTGTATTTGTGCATACATATGTTTAGACATAAAAGGGGTGTATTTGTGCATACGTATGTTAAACATAAGAGAGATGCTGACAGCACATATGTGGATTGACCTCACGACGAAGAGGACAGTAAGTCCGGACCTCCAGGACGCAGGTAGAAGACGGAAGACTGGAGGGGGGAGAGATGTCAATAAAGGGTTTTGACGGGGATACGTGATCCCCCCCTGTGTGTGAGAAGTCTGTATGAGAAAAGGTATAAATGTGAAACTCTGATGTGGCTCAGCCTCTTGTCTTCCTGCTTATTGGAGAGAGCAGGCTGGGGAAATGAATGTTGGAATAAGCTGGAATAAAACACAATTCAGTCTCTTTATTCCACGCTCCCCACCTTGGTGACCTATCGACGTAGAGAATGCCTGGAGAAGGTCTTCGCGTTCCAGACTCGCTGGAGTCTGCCCTGGCGAGCGCCGTAGCCGTCAAGCTGCCGGAATTCTGGCAGGACAATCCACGGTCGTGGTTCCTACAAGCGGAGTCACAGTTTGTGCTCGCAGGAGTAACGGTGGATGACACTAAGTTCCACCATGTCATCGCTAAGCTGGATAACCGCACGGCTCGGTGCGTGCAGAGCTTTGTGCAGCAGCCGCCCGCCACCGACAGATACGGCAGGTTGAAAGCTACCCTCATCAAGTTTTTCACGCCCTCGGCCGAAGTGAGGGCTAGGAGGCTCCTGGCTTTGCTCGACCAGGGAGGACACAGGCCAAGCGCCCTGATGGAGGATATGCTGCAGCTGAGGGGGTCAGACAACGACGACTTCCTTTTCCAGTACATCTTCCTCACCAACCTCCCGGCGCACATGAGAGGGACGCTGGCCGGCGTACGTTGTCAGACCCAGGAAGATTTCCGGGAGCTGGCCCAGGAGGCAGACAGGATCCTGGACGCCTGCGGCGAGCAGACGACCGCAGCGGCGACCCACAGCAGCGGGGACCCACAGCAGCGGGGAGCCAGAGGCAGCAGACCCAAGCTTACCAACAACGACAGCGGTGCGGCCTCAACGCGGTGGAGGTGATGGTTCAGTGGCAGAGGTGCGGCCCCGACGCAGCGGAGGAGAGGATCTCTGCTTTTATCATCGGAGGTTCGCCGAGAGGGCACGCAGGTGTGTGCCGCCCTGCAGCTTCAGGAGTTCGGGAAACGGCAAGACCGAGGGTCGTTAGCAGCTTCGACTCTCGGTGAAAGCAGCAAGCTGCTCTACATCACAGATGCGAGCTCCGGACGGGATTTCCTTATAGACACCGGAGCCCAAGTGAGTTTCATCACCCCGACATATGCTGACCGGTTGGCTGGACCCTGTGGTAGCGGAGCAACGGTGGCAAACGGCTTGCGCATCAGCACCTACGGGAAAAAGACTTTGTCTTTATGCTTACATGGCCGCACATATGAATGGACTTTTGTCATAGCGGCGGTGAGTTTCAACATGTTAGGCGCTGATTTTCTGTGCTCACATGGTCTGTTAGTTGATCTTGCCAATAGGCGGCTGGTAAATGCACTCTCTTTTTACTCTCTCCCCTGTTCAGCTCGAGTGTCCCCGCCACCAGTACAGACCAACGTCGCCGCAGCAGGTGGTAAGTTCCACACACTCCTCACCCGGTTTCCAGCACTCACGGTACCCACTTTCTCAGCAACGGTCGCAAAACACGGGGTGGAGCACTTTATAACTACATCTGGCCCCCCCGTCTTTGCGAAAGCTTGGCGCTTAGATGCTGCCAAGCTCTCTATAGCGCGCGAGGAGTTCGCCAACCTGGAGAGGCTGGGCATCATTCGCCGTTCGAAAAGCCCATGGGCTTCGCCGCTGCATATGGTCCCGAAAGCTGATGGCTCCTGGAGACCGTGCGGCGATTACCGCTGGCTGAACAACGCCATGGCACACAATCATTACCCCATCCCACACATCCAGGATTTTTCAATACACCTGGCGGGGGCGCATTTTTTCCAAAATAGACCTGGTTCGCGGCTACCATCAAGTTCCAGTCCGGCCGGAGGACATTCCTAAAACAGCGGTAATAACCCCGTTTGGACTTTTTGAATTTCTACGCATGCCGTTTGGTCTTAAAGGGGCGGAGCAAACATTCCAACGGATGATGGACGCCATGTTACGCGATCTCCCTTTCGTGTTTGTGTACCTCGATGACATATTGGTCGCCAGTACTTCAGAGGAAGAACACGAAAAGCACCTCACTGTGGTTTTTTAGGAGGTTGGGAGAGCACGGCTTAATAATTAATCCAGCCAAGTGCCAGTTCGGCGTCGCGCAGATCGATTTTTTGGGCCACCGCGTCTCCCCAGAGGGGACGGTTCCATTACCGGATAAAGTGCGCGCAGTGACAGATTTTCCCCGACCACAAACAGTCAAATCATTGCAGGAATTTTTGGGGATGGTGAATTTTTATAACCGTTTCCTGCCCCACGCAGCACAACTCATGCAGCCGTTATATGCCGCGCTCAGGAAACAAAAACCAACCAATGCTGTTGAATGGTCCCCAGAGCGGGAGCGCGCGTTCACAGAGGTGAAAAAAGCCTTGGCTGACGCTGCGCTCCTGGCTCACCCTGACCCAGCGGCACGCATCGCGCTAACGACAGACGCATCAGATGTGGCCATAGGGGCCGTTATAGAGCAGCAGGTTGCCGGAGTTTGGCAGCCGCTGGCTTTTTTCAGCAAATCCTTAAGCGTGGCCAAGCGAAAATACAGCGCGTTCGACAGGGAGCTGTTGGCGCTGCATTTGGCTATTCGTCATTTCCAGTTCTGGCTGGAAGGACGGCGTTTCACCGCTTTCGTGGACCACAAGCCGCTCACATACGCCATGTCCAAAATTTCAGATCCGTGGTCAGGCAGGCAGCAGAGGCAGCTGGCTGCAATTTCGGAATTTACCACTGACATTCGGCACGTAGCGGGTAAACTCAATGTGGTGGCAGACTGCCTCTCGTGCGCAGTCACGGCACCGGCACGCGCAGAGGCGGACCAGCCCGCCGCGACTGCGCAGCAGAGCGGCGGCGCAGGAGCGTGCGCAGCCCCGGTGCACGTAGGTACAGATTACGTAGCCATGGCAGCAGAGCAGGGTGTGGGTGCAGACGTGCGCGTGCTCCAGTCTGGACCAACAGGGTTAAAGCTGGAGAGCAAGTGTTTACAAACCGGTACGCCCCCCCTAATTTGCGATGTGTCGACTGGACGCCCACGCCCGGTGGTTCCGGCCGCGTGGCGCCGCCGCGTTTTTGACTCGATCCACTCGCTGGCACACCCGGGGGTGCGTGCTTCAGTGAAAATGGTAGCGGAAAAGTTTGTTTGGCCGAGCCTGCGCAAGCACGTGAAGGAATGGGCAAAGGCCTGCATGTCCTGTCAACAGGCCAAAATCCACAAGCACACAAGAGCCCAGTTAGAACCGTTTCGCATTCCGGCCAGAAGGTTCGACCACGTGCATGTTGACCTCGTGGGCCCCCTACCGGCGTCACAAGGGTTCACACATCTTTTGACAATGGTGGACCGAACCACACGTTGGCCGGAAGTGGTCCCGCTGGCGACGACCACGGCCGCGGAGGTGGCTCGCGTTTTTTAACAGCTTGGGTAGCGCGTTTCAGCGTTCCGTCAGATATTACGTCCGATAGAGGGCCTCAATTCATCTCTGAGCTTTGGTCAGCGATGGCCAACGGCTTGGGAGCCAAAATTCACTGCACTACGGCTTATCACCCTCAGGCTAATGGTTTATGCGAGCGCTTTCATAGGTCTTTGAAGGCAGCACTCAGAGCGGCACTCGTGGATGCAGATTGGGTAAACAAACTACCATGGGTTTTATTAGGGTTGCGTTCTGCGCCCAAGGAGGACTTAGATGCCTCCCCAGCGGAGCTAGTGTTCGCACAACCTCTCAGGCTGCCAGGTGAGTTTTTACCAGAGCACCCGGAGCCGCACCCCCTCCCTGCTCTTGGGCCGCTAGTTGGCACGGGAGCGGACGCGCTCCCGGGCCCTGTGCATCACGCTTTTCCGCGCGTTTTTGTTCCCAAAGTTTTAAAAAATGCTGAGTTCGTTTTTGTCAGGCATGAGGCACTAAGATCAACACTCAAACTGCCATATGACGGGCCATATAGAGTGCTGGAGACAGGGGATAAGCATTTTGTGCTAGATTTGGGAGACAGAAAGGAGACAGTTAGAATTGACAGACTGAAACCTGCTTTTGTCATGAAGGACGAGTCTGTACCGGTCGCGAGGGCGCCTCGACGCGGCAGACCCCCAGGGGGAGCGTCTCGGAGCCCCCGCAGAGGTCAAATAACCACTCTCTTCCTCAGTCAACAGAGCCTGGGCAGAAGGGCGCCGCAGGCAAGGCGGGGCCGGCTTACAGCAGATTCGGGAGACGGTTGAAGCCCAGTCGGCGCACAGACTGAGTGTTTGATGTTGGTTGTTCTGTTAAGAGTAACATGTTCGCAGAATTTTTTTGTATCGTCCATTCTTAATCGTTTGGGGCGGGGGTTGTAGCTGTGTATTTGTGCATACATATGTTTAGACATAAAAGGGGTGTATTTGTGCATATGTATGTTAAACATAAGAGAGATGCTGACAGCACATATGTGGATTGACCTCACGACGAAGAGGACAGTAAGTCCGGACCTCCTGGACGCAGGTAGAAGACAGAAGACTGGAGGGGGGAGAAATGTCAATAAAAGGTTTTGACGGGGATATGTGATCCCCCCTGTGTTTGAGAAGTCTGTATGAGAAAAGGTATAAATGTGAAACTCTGATGTGGCTCAGCCTCTTGTCTTCCTGCTTATTGGAGAGAGCAGGCTGGGGAAATGAATGTTGGAATAAACTGGAATAAAACACAATTCAGTCTCTTTATTCCACGCTCCCCACACTACTCATGAATAAATTGATTATTTGACCAACGTGTTTATTTTATAGAGAATGGGGATTGACGTCATGCTGCGCTGCATTCTTGGCTGTTGTCGCCATTGTTATGGTCTGGCTTCTTTCTTTACCTGTAGTCTAGGCAACTGCTAACAGGAACAGACATACAGTCATGTGAAAAAATTAGGACGCCCTGTATAAGCCTGTGATTTTTTTTTTTTTTTTTTACATATTTGGTCATATGGATCTTTAATATCAATGTTAAAAATACTGGGAGATTCACATAATACAACTAAACAATTAAAATGAATTAAAAGCTTTTTCAAATTTTCTGTAAAATGTAATTCTAAATAAATAGTGAGGAATAAATTAGGACACCCCCCCATCTTTTTTTAGGACACCCTCACATTCATTCTCACTTACAATGGCTAAAATAAATAAAAAAAAAAAAGCAAAACAAAAACAAGGTTAGACATAGATATGTGAACATTTCTTAATAAAGAACTAAATATTTAAAGGGGTGTCCAAATTTTTTCACATGACTGTACGTGCAATGGAACAGAGCAAACAGAAAATTAAAATTCCTGATTCAGAGAAGTTGAATAAGGAAGTAAAGGAACGCTACCTCCAAAAAATTTAAGAAATAAACAGGATTGATCGACATGAGCATAAGAAATGGACCGCAGATCTCGACCAAATGCCTCGAATCACGCTGTCAGATGTTTGCCTACCTGGTTTGTGGGATGAGCGCATACACCCATGAGCAATTTAAAAACTATAAATCATTAGAGGCCCATGTTCAGTTAACCAATGGATGGGTCCAGCCACCTCAGATCTTCTGGGTGAACGAACAGAAAACCGTTGTTTGCACAAAGATAAGCAGTCATTGTTTGTACAGTTTTCTGCAGCATGTGTCTCTGAGTCTGCAACTACAGGCATTTCTAAGTGCCAGCGGTGAAATGCTGGATTTGTGTTCAAATTTGTCATTTGATGTGAATGGGTAGTTTCTGCCCAGAGGGTGGCTATGCTATTCACCAGCACAAGGTACTGTGTTTTGCTCTGCATGCAAAATATTTGGTGAGAGCAAAGAAAAGTCACCATTTGCCAGTGTGGGTGACTGAAATTGGAAGTATGCTAGTGAACAGATAGCAAAACATGAAAGCAGTGACATTCACAGAAAAGCCATGATAGCTTACATTAATCAGACAGCTGGTTATTACTGTGGTGAAGCATTTGGCAGAGCAGGGACTTGGTTTTAGGGGTGATAGCCACAAGTTTGGAGACAGTAACAATGGTAACTATTTGGGCTGCATGGAGCTGATCAGTCAGTTTGATCCCTTTTTAAAAGCCCATATTGATAAATATGGAAATGCTGGCAGAGGAACTCCATCATACCTTTCCCTGAATGTATGTGAGGAATTCATACAGCTGATGGGACAGAAGATAGTGGATGAAATCATCAGTAGAGTCAAGTTTGCAAAGTATTTCTCTCAGTGTGGACTCCATGCCAAATATCACACATGTGGATCAGCTAACTTTCATTCTGCGGTATGGATCACCGGAGAGCTGTATAGGGGTGTGTTTTGTTAAATTCCTCCCTATCACAACCCACACTGAAGAAGCGTTGTTCATTTTCTGTAATTACTGTTTTAGTTGAGATGGGCATTGACATTAATAACTGTAGAACAGAGGACAGTGTTATGACAATGCCAGCAACATGTCGGGCACCTACAGAGGTGTTCAGGCCCGCATCAGATAGCCCCACTGGCAGAATGGGTCCCCTGTGCAGCACATACCTTAAATTTGGTCAGAATTAACAGTGTGAACTGCTGTAAGGAGACTGAACAGTTTTTTAGTTTTGTGCAAATTTTGTTTAATTTTTCATCAAAGAGTACTTCACACTGGCAGATGATCAAAGCAGGGTTGCAGCCCAATGATAACCACAGAATAGAAACGTTAAAATCACTTTCTGATACCAGATGGTCAGCACACACTGTTGCAACCAAAGCCCTGTGTCAGAATTACACTGGTATCAAGCAGTCATTACTCAACATTGCTGATGATGAACACCAGAATTTCAGCACAAGAGAGGAGGCCCGGGTACTGCACAAAAAGATGAATAAACTGGAAATAGCACTGATGTGCAACATGAGGAATGCCATACGTAGACGTTTCCAGGCTGTGAGCACTGCATTACTATCATGAATTGCCCCTCAGGGCAGAGGAAGATCCATGCGCTGAACTGTGAGTTTGTGAGATTTATTGAAAACGACAAAGTCCAAACAATGCTCCAACTCAAAATTCAAACAAACTAGTAAATTTACGGATTAGCGCACCAGAAGGAGGGCAGCGTTCTGGTGGAGATGAGGAAAGGGAAACTCAAGACTGCGGCAATGGGAAATGAAAATAACTGCCCTTAAATAGGATCAAAAACAAATCACATAAGTAATGACAGGTGTGGGTCACATGAGTAGGCGGAAGGAAACAATGATTCGTAACTGGACCTGCTGGGAGCAATGAGAGGGGAGCAACCGTAGCTGACAGCTGACAGGGGCGACGCCCACACGGAGCACAAACCAGGAAACGCCATTGACAGCTGTCAACCCAGAGGGAGAACATAACAGTAAGGATATATAGAATAAAATATCAACAAATGCAGTCTGAGATCTAAATACAAATTAATACAAAATAAGAACATAACAAAACTAAGACAAACAGGAAAATAGAAAGCAGTACAAGAATTACAGAAACCAAAAAGCACAAAATACAACAAATATATAAATGTAGAGAAAAAGCCATGACACTGAGCATGGTGGAAACTTCCAGTGCTCAGCTCTTGACAGAGCCCCCCTCTCAAGGGGTGGAAACCAGACACCCCAGGTTAACATCAAAAGAAAAAGAAAGACCCCCCCCCCCCAAATAGGAGCATAACAATAACCCACCCTGGGTGGGTGGTGGGGGGAACAGGCTAGGACAGGGGTTGGCAACCTTTACCACTCAAAGAGCCATTTGGACCCATTTTCCACAGAAAAGAAAACACTGGGAACCACAAAACCCTTTTGACATTTAAAATGAAATAACACTGCATATAACGTTTTTTTTTTGTTGTTTTTTTTGCCTTTATGTATAAACAAACTATAATGTGTTGCATTTATGAAATCAATGAACTCCTGCCGAGAAAACGAAATTACATTTCTGCATGCAACAAAAACATTTTGAACTCCGAAAAAAAAAGACGTTGGGTTGAAGGTTACTTTCAAGTAAAATACTCATTGTCTATTTGACTCCTTCTTGTATTTATGAAAAAAACGCTGAACTTAAATTATCCACTGGCAGCAAACCAAAAATGCCGTCCTCTTCTGTGTGCCGTCATCCTTTTACTGGCGCATGCAGTCAGCTGTCAACCTGAATAATAAAAGGATTATTTCACTGAACAATGAAAAAATATGAATATTTGCAAAATAATAGGCATTTACAATATTTATCATACTTGGTTAATGTGATTTCTGCTCCTGAACCTCAGCGCACAGCGTCTGCACATCAGGGGTGTAGCATCATCTCACTTTGGCTCATCAATAAAATTATTCTTCAGTTTAAAGACATTGTTTCACCCAGGAAAAAGGACAGTCAAGAACTGCTCTGTTATCCTGAGACCACAGCTAAACTAACATTCCTTTGTTAAACCAGTCTCAGGAATTCCTCCTGAACATCTTATGGCACAATAAAACGTGGACAAAAGACAGACTTATGGGAAGGCCTCATATGGCCTACAAAATATCCACAGCTCAACACTGCCCTCTACTGGCAACTCTGGGACATGCTGGATTTAACCAGTGAACTTTAGACTACATTTTTACAAAACTCAATTCTCAACTTCCTCTTTTTTCAAGACACCATGAAAAGCAGATGGACTCTGATGTCTGGTGTGGACAATCAATAATGAGTTTGAAATATATTAATCCTTGATTTTAAATATGTGCATGTTAAAATGTTTAAATGAATGTTTATTCTTGCATATTAATTTAAAAGCACTAGTTATAAAGTTGCATGAATCACTAAGGCTAGCTTAGACTTTATACATAAGTAGGTTAAGGAATCCCCAGTGTATTAAAATTGTGTGATTCCATGAGGACCGGTATCAAGTATCACCCAGCATTTACTGGGCTCCAGCTCCTCCATTCCATTGGTTCCTCGCAGACAAAAGCCTGTCATTAGACTAAAGTTCATAAAACCTGCCCACAAGGGAAGACTATCGGCTGGGGCTCGTGTCAATCCCTGGAAGCCCGCAAAAGTATTCCACAGATAAAAAGGAAGAGACGCCCTCTTTTTGCTCGTTCTTTCTCTTTTCCCCTTTGTCTTGTCTTCACACCAGATGACTGCACAGCACTTCAGATCACCACGGGAGAACAAAGACTTCACTGCCAGAACAAACGACACCTCTCCCACGTGTTTTTTTTTCTACGATTTCCTCAGAGCAGAGGACATGTTTGTGTAAACTTCTGTGTATTTTAATGTTTTTCTTTAAATGTCTAGGAATTAATCCTTTACTTTCCTGAGTTCAAATCCTAATTCGGAGTCAAACTCCCGCTCCTAGGCGTTTATTTTTATAACTTTCTCTTGTTAAACTTTCTTTAAACTCACCGTTTTTAATTTTGACTTTATGTTTAATTTTATATTGACCACTTCCACCCTAGAAGCTAATTTCATCTACACAAAGTCGTAGAAATCTTTTAATTTTGCTATTGGATCAGATTTTGTAATTATTCTCGAATTCCCTCGTGAGAAGCCGCGGCTCCATGACAACGCTACTTGCCACTACGCAACACTGAAGAAATCAAAACGCCACGCTGTACCTCAGCCCGTGGTGATCCAACACATCCAAAATCTCATCTTGTGACAATAGACTGGAAAACTGCTGTGTATCTGCTGGCCAGATATTCTGGTTTTGGCGCTATCTACAAGAGAAGAAAAGCTTCTAGAAGACGCTGAACAGAACACTTCAACACCAACCTGGGTCACGTGAGCTGCATTCTTTATTCATCTGCTGAATAAAACATCTGAGATTTGAGAATAATTCAGTATCTGATCAGATGCAAAATTAAAGAGCAATTAACATAACTCTTCTTTTCCTTAAAATTCCGTTTTCATTTTCTTAAGAGTAATCCAGAATTTTCCATATAATTAGTTTAATTTTCCCCATAAAATTGCTTTCAGTTTTCCATAATCCATTAACTTCAAACTGATCTAAATTCAGCTTATATTTTCACCCTGGTTCTGCAAATGTTCACATTGTTACTCTATCATTTACAAGTTTAATTTAATGGTTTATGAAACTCATTTCAATGTCCTTTAATCATCATTTCATTTAATAAATATGTGAAAATGAGAGAAGTTGTTGGGAAGTTATTTCATTCTGAGTCTGGTTTCAAAGCCCCCAGTATCGAATTCACTAAAATTTTGAGACTGATTATTAATTAATTTATTGAGTGATTAAACAGGTATAAAGTGAAATTAATGATCAAAGTGCTCACTAAAGAGGTGAGCTGGTGCCCCTACGAGTGTTTATTAACTTTTTCTGTGTGTGTGGACCTGAACTAAGAAGTCTCAGGTCCCGATACATTAATACAAATTAAATAATTTTTATACCTGATCATAATTATAACTCACATATTGTTACGGGGTGTATGACGTCACCTTCATCTTTACACAGGATTGTAAGCTGTCATCTTGTGTCATGGTTGTTTTTAATAAAGTTCATGTTGGAGAACACCTGCTCACATACATATGTGGATCCAAAGATCGACAGGACTCCAAGCGCATACTTTTTCATGTTCACATAAATGTCGGGGATAGCATTCCATGTTTCGAACACAAGTTTGTCCGGTTTGGGGAGGTTTTCAGTTTCAGTCCATTTGTAATTCTGAGCAAGAACGGCCTTCTGATGGGCAACATCTTCAAGGTCTGCTGTCAAGCGTTTAAACTTGGACACCCATATGTCTTTGTTGGCTATGTCGACCAGTTCCATCTCAAGATCAAGCTGACTCATTCAGTCACACTTGCCAATGCAGTCGTATTCAGTAGGGATGGATCAATGCTTAGGGGAGTGACAGGGAAGGAAAATGTGTTTTTTTTCCCTCTCTGAACTCACAGAATCTTTTCCCAAATGATGTTTGCATTGCGATGATTGCAGAATGTAAATACTCCGAATTTATCATGTTGTGAGCTTGTTTGAACTCTCTCAAATTGGGGAAGTGAGACAGTGTACCTTTCTGTAAATCTCTGGCAAGCACTGTCAACTTGCGCTCGAATGCCAAAACCTCCTCCAACATGTGCAGGACTGTGCGTCCTTTCCCCCGAAGAGCTGTGTTCAGCGTGTTCAGGTACGCTGTCATGTCAACCATGAAGTGTAGCTTTTCCAGCCACTCTGGCTGTTCCAGCTCAGGAAAGGTGAGCCCTTTGCTGCACAGGAAAGTTTTCACTTCTTCCAGACACGCGGCAAAGCGTTTCAGCACCTCCCCTCTGGACAGCCACAGGACTTTGTTGTGCAGCAGGAGATCAGAATATGTGCTTTCCAGCTCATCCAGTAACAAACGGAACTGACGGTGATTTAAACCTTTTGCCATTATTTTATTGACAATCTGAATGACAACATTCATTAGAATTACATTTTAAAAACAAACGAACTAAAATAAAATACATTTTAATTAAATACTCATTATTTATTTTCCAAAGCCACAGGGAGCCGCAGCAGAGGGATGAAAGAGCCGCATGCAGCTCCGGAGCCGCAAGTTACCAACCCCTGGGCTAGGAGGTAAAACAAAACCCCACTCACGACCCACACCACGGAAAACCCCAACCAACTAAGCCCCCTGGACCAAAAAGCTGGACAGTTCAGGTGTGCGGCCAAAGTCCCAGACCCAGCAGATGGCATACTGGAAAGAGTCGGGTGGCCTCCCAGAGAATGTGGGCCACCCAACCCCACGGCACAGTCTGTTGGGTGGGCTGCCAGAGTTTTTTAGTCACCTGAATAGAAAGGGTGGTCCAGGAGGCGGCTGCCCAAAGGGAAGAACTAATGGCGGGCAAGATAGAGGAGTTGGGGAAACCACGATGGCCTTGGGCAGAGGAGAGGGAACCACAACGGCATCGGGCAGAGGAGGGGGAACCACAACAGCCTCGAGTAGAGGAGGGAGAACCACGATGTCCTTGGGCAGAGGAGGGGAAACCACGACGGCCTCGGGTAGAGGAGGGGGAACCACAATGGCATCAGGCAGAGGAGGGGGAACCACGATGACGTCAGGCAGAGGAGGGGGAGCCACTCAGACTAGCCTGTAGCACCCTCGGTGGTCCCGGACTGGGACATCGCAGCACCCATGGTGGCTCCAGGCTGGGACATTGCAGCACCCATGGTGGCTCCGGGCTGGAGCGGAGCTGCACCTGCAGTGGCTTTGGGCTGGAGCGGAACTGCACCCACGGTGGCTCTGGGCTGGAGTGCAGCTGTACCCGCGGTGGGCCCAGACTGGGCCAAAGCTGCACCCGTGGTGGACCTAGGCTGGGACAGATCTGCACCCACGGTGGCCCCCGGCCTGGAACGTAGCACCCACGGCGGGCCCACTCTGGAGCGCAGCACCCAAATAGGTTTCAGGCTGGGGCACAGCACCCATGATGGTCCCCGACTGGGACACAGCACCCACGGCGACCTGGACTGAGGAGGAGCTACACCCAAAGAGGTCCCGGGCTGGGATGGAGCACTCGCGATGACCTCACCCAACGGAGAAGCAGCACCCTCGGAGGTCCCGGGCTGGGATGGAACACCTGCGAGGACCTCATCCGGAGGGGGAGCGACACCTATGGAGGTCCTGGGCTGGGATGGAGCACCCGCGATGACCTCAGCCAATGGAGAAGCAGCACCCTCAGAGGTCCCGAGCTGGGACAGAACACTCGCGACGACCTTGGCAGGGGGAGCTGGACCCACAGAGATCTCAGGTGGTGAGGCCAGACCCATGGAGACCTCTAGCAAAGCTGGATGATCCTCGGTGACCCTGGGGAAAAGCTCAGGCAAAAGAGGCAGAGAAACAGGGTCAGGGTCACCGGCAGCAGTGGAACCTGGCGAGGTGAGCTCAGGTGCAGCTGACTGCTGCACTTGGCTCTCCCCACCAAGAGTCCAACAAGATCTCTCCAAAATTGAAATAATGAATACAAAGGAGAGCACTTTCCTGAGCTGGAGTTCCACCGCTGTCCAAGACTCCGTCGATCCAGGAGATGGTTTCTTGGGCCCGGCCCTCTGGAGGTCCAACAACGGCTCTGCTGTGGCGGCCCCTGCAGCAAGCATGGTGGTCAATGCAGTCCTGGGACACCCCAGTGAGGTAACCCACGCAGGTGGCTTGTCCGGCGTGGATTCAGGAGGTTGATTTTCCGCTGGCACTGGATCCTGTTTTGCTGAGGCCAGGGGACGCTTCTTTGTTGGCACAGGCTTCAGCTTGGTCGCAGCACTCTCCCTCTGTCCAGACTGTGGCTGCGGGGTTGGGACCAGGCCCTCCAAGGCCACAGGCTCCTCCATCGTCTGGTGACTCAATCCTGGGGCCGATGGACACTCAGGGGGCAGAGGAGGAGACATGGAGAGAGTAGGTGAAAAGTCTTCGGCTGCAGCAGGTAGTGAGAGCTCACAGGACTGCAGGGGCTGAGCCTCACCACCGAGAATCAGGCAAGATAATTTATATGTTGGTAATAGAGAATGAAAAGACACTTGCCTGTGTTCCCGGGGGGATGATGTTTTCTGCTGCAGCAGGTGTAGAATCCGCCCTCTCCGTGGCTTCAGCGGTTATGGGCCCCTCAGTGGAACATGGAGGAGCCGCCCCTGCAGACACGGTGACGGGCGGAGTGTGGTGGAAATTTACTGTCTATGCGTTAATTTGTTGAGTAACTAAGAATCATGTTTTATAAGTATGTCTCCATGTATGAATTTTCTGTAATCTGCTCATTGTAATCATATTAGGGCATAAGCTGCATAGCGTTTATTGGCCTTCATAGGATTCAGAAACTGAAGGTTAGTACAAGCGTAAAGGATGATCTAAGCTACATTAATAATCTCTTTGACATGCCCTGCTTTACTTTGTGTTCCAGGATAAGCTCTCATGTCATACTGACCTGTTAGGCATTTGGACTGTTTCTGAGATGTCTCCGCTCTCCCTGCTTCTCCTCCTTCCCCTCCTTTCTGTCTTGCATCAACATTCCAGGTGTAACCAAGTAGGGCAATGTACTGAATGCTCAGTGTTGGCTATAAAACCTGTTGCTTCCTCTATGAGAGCAGAGCAGAGCGAGCTGAATTCCTTCTTTGCACCGTTCTCCTGCATTGCAGAAATAAAGGTCATTCAACTTGGCAGAGTCGTCTCATTTATTCCTCCAGGACCAGAGTCCATGCGATAGATAAATTTTTCATTCATAACTGGTGTGCAGAAGTGGGATAATTGATCGCCAATCTTTGTTCGTCGGTGTGGACTGATCATCCCGAACAGAGTTCGACTCTTTCCACTCAGTTTGGTGACGGGAGCGTGGTGGCGACGTGGTGGCGATGAAGGGGTGACCCATTATCCTGAAGAATACGTTTTATAGACTATATTTCTGGAGTCAGGTGAATTAATTTCATGGCAGCACTATTATTATTTGAGCTGTAGATGACGCCTATGTTTATTGGGGTTAGGAATACAGCTCTAAGTAGACGCACGCAGGGGCACCCGGTGGTCGAATTTTGAGTCCTGTGATAGGGTCTTGTAAGTTAAGACAGACACCCAGAGACCTGGGAAGTCCTAGGGTGAGATACATGACCGATAATTATGGTCCGGAAAGTGTGAAATTTATTGAAAAATGAATCTGCGAGATGGATTTCCTTCGGGGGGGGGGGGGGGGGTTCCTTTTCTGTTGAAACGATTGAGATAAGATTAATGTTGAGATTCAGAAAGTTCACACACACAAAAAGCAAAGCAAGAGGGACAGAAAAGTTGATGCAGTTGCAGTCAGAGAAGGCCGCAGCAGGAATGTGGTTGATGGGAGCAGAGAAGCATAGAGACAAGCAGGAACAGGGCAGACAAAAGAATGAACAGGCAAAGAAAGGCAGAGAATATAGAACACAACAACAACCTTTACACTCTGCTGGGGACCCCTTTCCCCCTCCCTACGTAATGCGACCGTCCGGTTCCCCCTACTCCCCACCCTACTAACCCTTTTACTGCACCATTGTATCCAGCTCTGCCTGGGTCCAGCCCTAACATGTGCATGCCAGAAGATGACGCTCCCCCCGCTATGCCTATTATGAAGGAAGATGATGATGCCAAAGAGGAGACACTGACAGAGGCAATGCACCATAAGGGAGCAAGAGAATTAAGGAGTCTTGGTCTGTCTTCTGTTCATGACGGCACAGTATCAGGGCCAAGCAGGAGAGACAAAATGAAACATGAGTATCCTGATGTGACAGCACCGATGGTGGAAGTAATGGGCCCGATGGGTCCCCAGGCTGTATTCAGGCCATGGGCGCCTGAAGACATACCCAAGTTTGCAGCAACACTTCCCCAGCTGGAAAACGATCCAATGCATTTCTGCGAACAGCTGCTGGCATTTTGCCAAACTTATTGACTGACTTTCCATGAGCTTTGAAGGATCATAGCACAGAAGTGCACCCCCACTAATATGGCAAAGCTAATGCCCATAATGGAGGAGGATGTCCGGCCGAGCAATCTTGATTGGGGCACTGATGGCGACGACAAGAATAAAGATTACAAAGGGGCGCTTGGACACTTGACGAGAGCAATCGTACGTGATTGTGCCAAATGTTCTGACTTAAGCAAGGTATCGAATTGCAAACAGAAAGATGATGAGACCCCGGGGGACTACTTCCATAGACAGAAAAGTCTTTAATGGAACAGCCACCATTCCTCCCCCCCCCCAGGACTACATGACAGACACGGGACCATATGGCACACATCTGAACATATGGTTCGTGGCAGGCCTCCTTCCTAGTCTGGCTGCAGATGTGACGCAGACATGCATAGGATGGCAAACTCAGACGTCACAGGAGATTCTGCGCCATGCAGAACATCATCATAGAAAGGCTGAGAGTCTGCAAAGAAGAAGATCAAGGCAAAGGAAGATAACTTGGAAGAGGCTCTCCTCACAATGGCCAAGTGGGTTCCGACCCCTGCCCACCCACACCCAGGATCATCTGCTGGCCCTGACCAGTGCTGTTACTGTGGACAAGATGGACACTGGGTGAAAGACTGCCCTCAAGTCTCCAGTTGTCATGTCTGCAAACAGGGGGGACACTGGGCCAAGGATTGCCCCCTTAAACCCAGAAACGCCTTCCGAGGATGAGGGCGCGGTAGAGGAAGCTTTCAGTGTGGAGGATGCCGGCCTTGGCAACAGTGCACTATGCCACAGCCACAGCACCATGCGCAACCGCCATCCCAAGGGTTGCCATCACAACAGCAGCAGTGATGTCAGGCAAATAAGACTAGTACATGCGCGCCATCTTTACTTTCACCCCAGCAGACGCTGTACATGAGCTTGCTAATAAAAAAACCCCCTGCAGCAACACATACACACACATATCACCACAATGATGTGCATGCCACTTTAGCCAAGTATTCAACCTATGACTTCAGGGATCTGCCCATTTTGCCAGTGAAAATTTCAGGGAAGTTGATAGATTTTATGGTAGATTCTGGGGCAACTAACTCAGTTTTGTCATCATCATCAGGTTTGAAGCCCCCTCTCACCTCCCGCTCACTCACATCACAAGTGGCAAGTGGAGGTTTCACACATGTTTTTCATTGAGCCGCTGTCATGTGTAGTGGATGGACGTGATTTCACTCACAAGTTCCTTTTTTCACCACAATGTCCCTTTAATCTGTTAGGTAGAGAGTTAATGTGCAGTTTGTCTCTCTCAGTCACCTGCGCACTACACGGGACAAAGATAGAGACCCCTGACTTGACTTTTGCAAAAACTCCAACATCACTGTACATTTATGAGTGGACATTGTTAGATGAAAAACAGAGCTCTGACCTTGTCGAATTTGGGAGGGCCTTATCTCCAAATTCCACTGTTTCTATGCCTCAGCACAGAACAAACTGCACATCACATCTCTCACAGGGGCCTGACACACATTATGAGAGCAAGTGGTTACAAATTAAACCCACTCCACTGCAAAGCTCCCACATCATTTGGAATGCTAATTTCAGCTTTTTGCTGATTAATCTTACACCTGTTATGAACAGTTTGTTTTTTGTTCCCGGCAGCCACCCGCACATCTCACTCAATAAAACCCCATTCTCAGCATGGCGTGACATGGGTCCACAAGCTCTGGCTGCATTTCATGCTAATGATTGGGAACCGTCAAGGCCACTCTCTCATTTAGGCCTGAATGGCATTTCATTTTCACCATCTCTGCAGATGTTTCGAGCAGAATACACAGTCTCCCTCCCTTGTGAACACTTCATACAGATGTTAGATGAGAACAGGCAGTACAGATAGGTGTGTCCCTTCACTCTGTCCACCACATCTGAGGAAGACAATTGTATATTATCACGTGCCCCTTCATCTCTGTGGGCAAAGTACAAATATGATGTTGCCCTCATAAAAAACTGCCCTCCAGTGGTTATTACACCTAAGTCTGATTTCAGACCCAAATGCTCGCAATACCCACTCAGACCGGAGGTACGCGATGGCATTGCTCCTGTCTTTGAATCTCTTCTAAAGGAAGGGATAGTTGTCCCAGCTCCAGATTCACCAGTATTTATGCCTATTTTTCCTGTAAAGAAAATCAGAAGTGAGGATCAACCCCCTGAGTGGTGGTTTGTTCAAGCTCTCCAGGCAGTGAATGCTGTGGTCGCTCAGCGCACGCCTGTGGTTCCTAACCTACACACCATTTTGAGTCAAATTCCACCAACCTCCACCTGCTTTACAGTAGTGGATCTCTCAAATGCATTTTTCAGTGCTCCCGTACATAAAAATTCACAATTCTGGTTCACATTTCAGTTCAGCGGGGTGATCTACACTTTCACCAGGTTAGCCCAAGGCTACTGTGAAAGCCCTACTATCTACAATGCTGCTCTGAAGGACTCATTGAGTTCACTGATAGTTACAAAGGGCTCTGTCTTGATCCAGTATGTCGATGACCTTCTGCTGTGTGCACTCAATGAACCACAGTGCCAAGCTGATTCTATCAAACTACTCTGCCATCTGACTGATGAAGGGCATAAAGCCTCCAAACCCAAACTTCAGTTCTGTAAACCTGTGGTAACTTTTGGGTCATCAAATATTAGCTCAGGGCAAATCCCTCTCTACCAAGCATGTGGACACTATTTGTCACATGGGCAGACCTAAAACTAAAAAGGAGCTCCTCTCTTTCCTTGGCATGGCATCTTATTGCCCTTCTTTTATTCCATACTTCTCATGCTTTGAACGACCTATGCGTGACATTATTCCATCCAAGGGCCCCTCACACTTTCCACTCGAGTGGACTCCTGCTGCTACTATCTCCTTCAAGAACATGAAGAGAGCTCTTCTGTCTCCTCCGATACTTTCACTTCCTGATCCATCAAAGCCTTTTGTCCAGTACATTGGTGAAAAGTCTGGCTGCATGACCTTTGTTCTCCTGCAGCTTCATGGTGACAAACTTCACCCAGTGGCATACTACTCATGCAAATTGGATGTGGTTGCTGCTGGGCTGCCACTTTGTCTCCGTGCTATGGTTGCAGCGGAGTGTGCCGTGGCAGCATCACGGGACCTTGTTTTGTTTTCTCCCTTGACTCTGTATGTTCCACATGCTGTGGTTGTCCTTCTAACAGAGCAAAAATCTTCACATCTTTCATACGCTAGGTGGCTCCGATACCACTCCACTCTCTTGGAGACCCCAAATCTTACTGTCAAATGCTGTGCACATTCAATCAACCCGGCCACCAATCTCCCTCCACCCTCCTGTGACGATGATGCAAACTGTGACCATGACGGTTTATCCTTGGTTGACCTTGTCATATCTCCCAGACCTGACCTTTCCGACACTCCGCTTCCCAACCCAGACCTTGTCCTGTATGTTGACGGCTCTGCATCCATTGACCCCTCTGTATGCCGCAACAAAGTGGGTTGGGCAGTGTGTAATGACCACTGCACACTACTCTCAGTCTCTTTGCCATCTCATCTTTCTGCCCAGGCTGCAGAACTTGTTGCCCTGGCAGAAGCCTGCATTTATGCAGCGGATCAATCTGTTACCATCTACACTGACTCACGCTACACCTTTGGCGTAGTCCATGACTTCGGTGCCCTCTGGCATGAACGCAATTTTCTCACGTCTGCAGATTCGCCTGTAAAGAACTCTGTCTATGTTTCCAGGCTCCTTGAAGCCATCCTTCTCCCCTCCTCTGTGGTGGTGTGCAAGTGCACCGCTCACACCTCCTCTGCTGACCTGGTGTCCAAGGGCAATGCTCACGCTGATGCAGCAGCCAAGGCCACTGTGCTCTCATTCTCAGCTTGCCCACCTCCCCTCTCCCTCCCCTTCTTCTCTTCCCTTTACCCCACCCACTGATTCCCTTGTCTCCATGCAGTCTTTTTCCTCCCCACAGGAACACCAGAAGTGGACAAAAAAAGGATGCTACAAAGACCAGGCTGGTGTGTGGAGAGGCCCAAACACCCTCCCCTGCCTCCCATCTCACTTTTTTCATCATTTTTCTAAGTTGTGTCAAAAGACTCATGCATCAAAAGAGGGAATGATACAACCACTCCGTGCTAACTGGTTTACCACTGGTTTCACTGTCTATGCTGATAATTTTTGCAAAAAATGTTTAATCTGTGCTACTAACAATGTTCATAAGACTCCCAAACAGGTTTTAGCCATTCATCCGCCCCCTGAAGGCCCTTTCCAGCATGTGATGATGGATTTCATTGAATTAACACCAGCTGAGGGTAAAAAGTACTGTTTGGTAATGGTTGACATGTGGTCCAAATGGGTAGAAGCCTTTCCAGCCAAACATGCAACAAGCACAGTTGTAGCTAGAGCATTGTTGTCAGAAATTATTCCCAGATGGGGAATACCAGAGAAAATCTAGAGTGATAATGTCAAACATTTTGTAAATGAAGCCTTGACCAATTTGAGTCTCACATTGGGCTTTGACTTGAGAAAACATTGTGCCTACCACCCACAGTCAGGTGGCGCCATTGAGCATGAAAACAGTACTTTGAAAAATAAACTTGCCAAACTCAAAGATGAAACTGACCTATCCTGCACTAAGTGCCTCCCATTAGCACTCATGTACATGCACATGCACGTCAGGAAGAAACATAATATGTCACCTTTTGAGATTCTGTTTGCTTGTCCTCCTTTTCTAGGATTCTCTGTGGACAGGAAGACACCGCCTCCTTTAACCACATCACATTTTGAGAATGCCATGTTGTCTTATTGCTCTGCCTTGTCCTGTCAATTGAAAAACATCTCTCAGCAGGTTAAAGCTGCCCTGCCTAGGCCTGCAGAGGGGGTCCTCTATGACATCAGGCCTGGTGACTGGGTGGTGATCAAAAGCTTCAAACAAAAGAACTGGCACAGCAAACGGTGGTTGGGTCCATACCAGGTCCTTCTGACAACATTCACGGCTGTGAAGATTGCAGAAAGGACAACGTGGGTCCACGCGACACATTGCAAGAAGATCCGAGCGCTTGAGCCAGAAGAGCCCAGACCAGACCAGGACGAGAAGCAGAATTAAGTGGTTAGCCACAACCACCACCCTACATTGTAGACTAGGACGAGAAGAAGCCGAACCGTGTGAAGATACAATACCACATACTGTTGCATCTGACAGTTGTCATAAACAACCTGAGAGTACGCCGAACGCTGCTCAGTAGAAACATACACCATGGACACTCATTACACTGATACTGATATGATGCACAATTCGGATTCACACCAACGTCTGCTCACGAACGACAGCCAGTGGGACCAACGACGTCTTCGTCATGACTGGACAACATGGGACTTCCTGTGTACAGGGCTCTTTACCTTGTTGTTGGTCAGCTTGACTGTTTATTTGTTCTGTGCCCCATCACACCATCCTCCACAGATGCAATCTCTTGTAGTTTCTAAACAAACTGTTTGTGATTCTAGTTCTAGAAAGGTTATCAATGACATATTGCTGCTAGCAGAAGGCAAGAGGAATTTTTCCTCAGGTTTCCTTTTAAACTCATGGTAGTGTTACACACGCTTCCTTGTAAAGCAGCAAAAAGCTACAAACTGTTACAGACGTGGACGAAATTGTTGGTACCCCTCTGTTAATGAAAGAAAAACCCACAATGGCCACAGAAATAACTTGAATCTGATAAAAGTGGTAATAAATAAAAATTCTATGAAAATTAACCAATGAAAATCAGACAATGCTTTTGAATTGTGGTTCAACAGAATAAGGTAATTCAACAGAATTATTTTAAAAAACAAACTCATGAAACAGGCCTGGACAAAAATGATGGGACCCTTAACTTAATATTTTATTGCACAACCTTTTGAGGCAATCACTGCAATCAAACGATTTCTGTAACTGTCAATGAGACTTCAGCACCTCCCAGCAGGTATTTTGGCCCACTCCTCATCAGCAAACTGCTCCAGTTGTCTCAGGTTTGAAGGGTGCCTTCTCCAGACAGCATGTTTCAGCTCCTTCCACAGATGTTCAATAGGATTTAGATCAGGGTTCATAGAAGGCCACTTTAGAATAGTCCAATGTTTGGCTCTAGCCATTCTTGGGTGTTTTTAGCTGTGTGTTTTGGGTCATTATCCTGTTGCAAGACCCATAACCTGCGACTGAGACCAAGCTGTCTGACACTGGGCAGCACATTTCTCTCTAGAATACCTTGATAGTCTTGAGATTTCATTGTACCCTGCTCAGATTCAAGACACCCTGTGCCAGATGCAGCAAAGCAGCCCCACAACATAACAGAACCTCCTCCATATTTCACAGTAGGGACAGTGTTCTTTTCTTGGTATGCTTCATTTTTGCGTCTGTGAACATAGAGCTGATGTGCCTTGCCAAAAAGTTGCAGTTTTGTCTCGTCTGTCCATAGGACATTGTCCCAGAAGCTTTGCGGCTTGTCAACATGCAGTTTGCCAAATTCCAGTCTGACTTTTTTATGATTTGTTTTCAACAGTGGTGTCCTCCTTGGTCGTCTCCCATGAAGTCCACTTTGGCTCAAACAACGACGGATGGTGCGATCTGACACTGATGTACCTTGGCCTTGGAGTTCACCATGAATGTGTTTAGAGGTTGTTCTGGGCTCTTTTGTTACCATTGGTATTATCCGTCTCTTCCATTTTTCATCAAGTTTCTTCCTGCGGCCACGTCCAGGGAGGTTGGCTACAGTCCCGTGGGTCTTAAATTTCTGAATAATATGTGCAACTGTAGTCCCAGGAACATCAAGCTGCTTGGAGATGGTCTTATAGCCTTTACCTTTAACATGCTTGTCTATAATTTTCTTTCTAATCTCCTGAGACAACTCTCTCCTTTGCTTCCTCTGGTCCATGTTTAGCGTGGTACACACCATGGCAACAAACAGCACAGTGACTACTTGTCACCCTTTAAATAGGCCGACTGACTGATTACAAGTTTGTAGACACCTGTGATGTTAATTAGAGGACATATCTTGGTTGAACATGTCTCTATGGTCACATTATTTTCAATCTTTTCTAGGGGTACCATCATTTTTGTCCAGGCCTGTTTCATGAGTTTGTTTTTTAAAATAATTCTGTTGAACCACAATTCAAAAGCATTGTCTGATTTTCATTGGTTAATTTTCATAGAATTTTTATTTATTACCACTTTTGTCAGATTCAAGTTATTTCTGTGACCATTGTAGGTTTTTCTTTCATTAACAGAGGGGTATCAACAATTTTGTCCACGTCTGTATGTCTGCACTAGAATGCCTGTAGCTACCACCAATCCTCATGTCTCTCCTGCACCATTTGACTCATCCATCTCTTTCCTGACATTCTGATGTTGGCACTGTCCCCTAATTTCTTAAATCAAATTGTACAGAGAACAACAGGTCACAGTTTACCCCCTGTGCCACCTAACACAGGGAGGAATTTTTCTAAACTCCTGGCAATAAACTGCAGTGACAATACACCCCTTTTTGGCCCGGTCCACCCCCCCCCCCAAACTCTAAATTCATATGTCATGCTAATAATCTTACTCTTACCCTGCCCGGGGTGAAAATGGGCTCTGTTCTACCTACTCACCATGTACCACTAATGACCAGGGTCACCTTAATACCACTCAGGTCCTGCCAGGTACAACATGCAAGCCTTACTATTTGGTCCCTGACGCTATGGGAACAATGCCACAAGATGACTTTGTGTGGCTAATCAGCGCTTATATGTATCAGGCACTGCCTGTGAATTGGGTAGGCCGTTGTGCCGCAGTGCGTGCTGCTGATCACTCTTTCATTGTAACCGTTAATCCCTTGAACGGGTCTGACCACAGGTCACGGAGAGACGTGTCCCCACATGACTCCATTTGGGGCACTGATGTGCCTAAGACCCATTAACTCTGGACAGATGCTCAGAAAGTCTCTCTTTCTCTGTTTCCATGGCTTAACGTAGGTAAGCTCATGCTGCACATGGAGACATTAGACTACCATGTGGGAACCTCTGCAAACGTAACTCTCTTGGCCCTCAAAGGCATTAAAGATGAGTTGTATGCCCTTAGACTAATGGAATTACAAAACTGGATGGTGTTAGATCAGCTAACGGCATCACAGGGTGGGGTCTGTGCAATAGTGGGGACAGATTGTTACACTTACATCCCTGCCAATGATGGGGACAGTAGAATTATTTCCCAAGCCATTCAAAATCTCACGGCTCTTCGCAATGTCTCCCTGCTTGATAATGTTAAAGGGAGGGATATTTATGATTGGTTGTTCAGCGGCAGCTGGCGGCTTGTTCGAATTGGTATACTTTTGTCCACTGTTCTGTTGCTACTCATGTTTTGTGGCTGTTGTATACTTCCGATTATTAGACACATGATATCAAAGTTGTTTGTTTCCACCATGCTGCATTACATACCAGCTGCTACTTTTGACCCTGATGTGAATCCTGCTTCAGCCCCACAAATGTTAGATTGCACTACCCTGGACATCTCTGAACTCCCTTTCCCCGATGATTATGGTGATTACATGAATAAAGACTCAATTTATGCTGGAGCTACTACCACTATGATGTAAATATTCCATGTACACCACATCCAGTTCTTATCTTTGCTTGCTCTCCACTGAGTGCTCACACTCACAAAAACAGCCTCTTGTGACTCTTCACACGCTTCTCGTGCCCTCCCCAATTCGACCAGTTGGGGAGGGCATGAGTAGCGGCAAACGGTGAACTGAATGACAGTGATTCAGCGGAGGAATACATCTGGAGCCCTGTGCTCTCCATGGAATTAAAGTTTAAACCTGCACATGGAAATTATGAAAGCACAGAATTGCATGGGTGAGGAAAAATCTATTCTCTGAGTGCACTGTGCAGATTTGATTTGACCTTGTCTTTGGTGCCCTGTATTTACATTCCTCCTGATGAAGATAAGCGGAAGGAGCGGCTCTGCCTGCTAACCCAAACAATCGACACAGTTGTTATTGTTTCAGCAGATGAACGCTCAAGGACAGTGCACCATGTGACAATTTACCATCTGCAAGCAAGAGCGAGAGACTCTAGACTGCTTAGATCACATGACTTTAACATCTATCCACTGCCAGGAGGCGCCCTCTGCTGTTCACTAGCAATTGACACACCTACACTTGCATTCAACATTACACTACTGATACAATTACTGATATACTATATTCACATACACTGACTCTCTCAACTACTGCTTTGTCATTGTGTGATCTATTGTCTGCTAATTGTGCATTTGAGAGTTTTTTTCTTGTAATCAAAATTTTGGTCATAAAATGAGCTCTATTTTGATCAACAATGCTTTTTTCTCTCTCCTATTGTGTTTTTTCCTATTGTGTTTTTCCCTATCCTTCCCCCCTCCCCCCTCTTCACCCCCCCCCCTATATGACAGGCGCCTCGTCATGGCTGCCGCGTCACTGGGATGCGCCTTTCGTGCGCGCCCAATGTCAAGTCAAATTCCTTGTATGTTTACTTGTTTACTTGTAAATGTGCTTGGCAATAAATCTGATTCTGATTCTGACATGCCGTTATTCTATGTCACTGTTCATGATGCATCAGTTTAAACCTGAGAGGGTGTACTTTTGCTGATTTCTTACTTTGACAGTCTTGTAAAAATGGTCATATATGACCAAAAGAAGGGAAATGTGGTGGAAATTTACTGTCTAAGCATTAATCTGTTGAGTAACTAAGGATCATATGTTTCATAAGTGTGTCTCCATGTATGAATTTTCTGTAATCTGCTCATTGTAGTCATATTAGGGCATAAGCTGCATAGTGTTTATTGGCCTTCATAGGATTCAGAAATTGAAGGCCAGTACAAGTGTAAAGGATGGACTAAGCTACATTAATAATCTCTTTGACATGCCCTGCTTTACTTTGTGTTCCAGGATAGGCTTTCATGTCATACTGATGTGTTAGGCATTTGGACTGTTTCTGAGATGTCTCCGCTCTCCCCGCTTCTCCTCCTTCCCCTCCTTTCTGTCTTTCATCAACATTCCAGATGTAACCAAGTACGGCAATATACTGAATGCTCAGTGTTGGCTATAAAACCTGTTGCTTCCTCTATGAGAGCAGAGCAGAGCAAGCTGAATTTCTTCTTTGCACTGCTCTCCTGCATTGCAGAAATAAAGGTCATTCAACTTAGCAGATCTGTCTCGTTTATTCCTCCAGGACCAGAGTGCATGAGATAGATAAATTTTTCATTCATAGGAGCTGGGAAGGAAATAGCTGACCTCTCAGCAGTGGGAGGAATTGCCGAGGAGGAGCAGGAATCAGCAGCTGCTGAGAGAGAGGAAGCTGGTGGAACAGCCAGAGAGGAAAAACACAAAGGGGGCAGTGCTGTGGGAGTCTTCTGCCTCGGCGAAGGAAAAACTGCTGCCTTAGAGGTGGAGGCATTCCTCCGGCAGGATTTCCCTGGATAGCAGCATTCTGAAGCAGGTGGAGCAGGAGTGGGAACGGGTGCGGGAGACTGATGAGGAGCCAATACTACAGAGGCCCGGGAACGCCTCCCCTTCAGCGCGGGCCCAGGTTTCCTTGAGGAATTTCTCACCATCTCACTGTTCTCACGTTGCAGCGCCACTACCAGAGAAATCCTCACCACCCCCTCAGCATGCTCCTGAAGCTGAGGGCACCAGCAAGCAGCTGCCTCTGTGAGACCCAGGTACCATAATGCTTCTTTTGGGGTAAGGCTGATGTGCGCTGTGGAGATTAGTCCATCCATCTCCATCAGGGCTTTGCAGCACTCCCAGCCCAGGCTCATCGGGTAGCTGCGCCCACCTGCAGAGTCCGTATGGGCTGGGGACATGAGTCGTTCCAGAGAAACAGGTGAGTGAAACAAAAAACAAAAAAAAAACCCACAACTCACAGCAGCTGGGTCTCTTACAGGCCACAGTCTTCTGTCATGAATTGCCACTCAGGGCAGAGAGGAAGACTCACGTGCTGAATTGTGAGTTTGTGAGATTTATTGAAAACAACAAATATAAAGTCCAAACAGTGCTCCAACACAAAATTCAAACAAACGAGTAAACTTAAGGATTAGCGCACCAGAACGAGGGCAGTGTTCTGGTAGAGATGAGGAAAGGGAAACTCAATACTGCGGCAATGGGAAATGAAACTAACTGCCCTTAAATAGGATCAAAAACAAATCACATAAGGAATGACAGGTGTGGGTCACATGAGCGGGCAGAAGGAAACAATGATTCATAACTGGACCAACTGGATATAAAGGATATAAAGAATAAAATATCAACAAATGCAGACTGAGATCTAAATACAAATTAATACAAAATAAGAGCGTAACAAAACTAAGACATAAACAGGAAAATAGAAAACAGTACAAGAATTACAGAAATCAAAAGCACAAAATACAACAAATATATAAATGTAGAGAAAAAGCCATGAGACTGAGCATGGTGGAAACTTCCAGTGCTCAGCTCATGACAATTACAAGCAGTGGAATTGGATCTGTGTAACACTGTGGATCTGGTTTGGTCCTTGCGTGAATATATAGCATGCCTACGAAATCAGTTTGACAGCTTTGAGATCGCTACAAAGAAGATGTCCTCCACTGTGTCCAGTGAGTACAAAGTAGACACCCAACAAAAGAGAGAGGCTGATGAGTCATCTGAGCCCGACTGTGACCTGTCACCTTGCTAACACTTCTGTATATCGGTGTATATTTGCTTGGTTGATCAGCTGGTGTCAGAGCTGGACCGCAGATATCAGTCATGTAATGATGTGTGTGAAAACTTTGAGTTTTTAAACAGATTTCACTCAGTGTCACCCCAAGAGCTCCACTCAGCAGCATCGAGGCTGCAGAAGAAATACAGTTCAGGGTGTTTGTACAAAACGAGAATGTAAGCAGCACATCAGCAGTGGTGTTACTAAAAGTATTAAGAAGAAGAAAACTTTATACAGTTTTTCCCAACTCAGACATAGCTTTTCGGCTCTGCCTGACTATGCCAGTGACCAATGCACATGGAGAGCATTCTTTCTCAAAACTGGCCTTGGTAAAAAGTAGACTACAATCAAGCATGCTACTGGACAGACTGTGCAACCTGACATTGATGTCCATAGAATACGACATTCTTCGTGAGATGGACTTCAAGTATATAATCAAGGATTTTTCTTCAAAGAAGGCCAGAAGAAAGCACTTCTAAAAAGGTAAGACATGCTCTTTGTGTTTTTTTCCAGTTGCCTGTGCAGGTTTTAAATTGCTGTTGTTCTGCACTGTTTGAATAAGGAAAACTTAATTGATAAAACTTTGTGTTCTGCTGTCATTAAACTGTAATTGTTAAGTGAGATCTTCTGATACCTGGTGTTTAGACCGTGGTTCTGTCCATGATGCTGTATTGCATGTGATTAGACTGACTTTTGTGTTTATGCTGAAGTAGGGCTTAGTGATTCTGTTATCTGTTGGTTGTGTTTTCTGGTTGTGTTTTGTGACTTAGAGTTGCTGTTGTCTCGAAGAGAAAAAAGTAAATTTTGTGCTGAAGAAAAATATACCATTTACACATTTTTAACCTGAGAATCTGTAGGGGGAGGCGAAGAGGGCCTACAAAACCTCTCAGCCCAGGGGCCTAATGGCAAGTTAAGGTGGCCCTGTTGATAAGTATATACACATTATTACCAACAGGACATGAAATACAAATCCAGCAATGTGATAAACCCAACGCTCGTCCAGGCACACCCAAAAAAATTACTCGTATAATTATCCGCTATAAAAACATACTAAATCAGGACATTTTTATAGTCACCTGAAAGAGGAGAGTCTGCTTAATTTAACAATACCAAACATTCTATGGATTTCAGTCCCCAGCTGATTTTAAATCCATGCGTAATGAAGGCAATGTGTGCTTTAGGGAATTCCCTTCCACTACACGCAGAAGGGGAACCCCAGCACTGCGTGTAGCAGCTTGTGCCCACGTTTTTTTTGTGATAGTTTTATCAGCATGATAAAACAGCTGATAGCATTATGCGGCATTGCTTTATGTACCTGTGAGCTCTGTGTTATGTATGAATAATATGACAGGAACCGTGCTGAACTGAACAGCGAACCACTCTTTAGTATTAGGACACAGAATTATATACACCAGTGGCCGTGCCTTCCTGACGTCACCCTGTGGGCGGGTATGGCATCACACACACACTACACTCACAATACCACACTTTGACTCCCCCTTACAAAATGCAAAACCACACACACAATCGAGACCCTCCCCAATTTAGGACCCGAATCACGCACTAAGGAGCAGGGAATAATTAACTGTAATACAGTAGCCTAACACACTCATCCAAAAGAATAACTAAAATCGGACCTAATCTCTAAAATACATAAAACAATCCCATAACACACCACATACATACTCTCATGCACATCAGCACTATGTACATATATTTACATATGAGATTTTTATGTTACTCCCCAGTCCTTGGACAACCATGGACAAAACTGTCTTGGAGGCCCAGGGCAACCCCACGGCATGCGCGTCCTTGGCTGCCGTCTGCCCCAGGATCGAAGCCGCCCTCCCCGGTGAAAATGTCTCCTCTCACCATCAACTGCTTCTGGCCCCACGGTGCTGTTGTCCGGCACGCCATCCCTCTGTGCCTATCGGTCTGCTCCCGATCGCCTTCAACACTGCCGTCATGGCTCCAAACACTCCGGCCCCCTGCGGCCGCACTCCGGGGAAAACCGAAGCCTGGTAGCCTGGAGCCCGCTTTCAGCGCACAGTTAGCATTGTGGCTAACTTGCCCATAGGCGATGAGTGGGCTGTTAGCTTCTCCGAGCTAACTAGTCCACCCACAGCTTCGTGGTCCTTGTCCGCCCGGCAAAGTGCTCGGCCAGCCACTCGACAGCATCCTCGTAGCACTCCGTTTCACCCAATGTCCCGAGAATTCTTCGGCCCTCCACACTGAGATGGTGGACCAGAAGTGCTCGCAGTTTGCTCTCATCGAGTCCACCTAGGCCCAGCGCCCCTATATAACTCTCAAACATGGCTCGATGCAACTCTCAAACATGGCCCAAACATGACCACTTCGGCCACAAGATCACCGGCTCTCCCATGTACTCTAGAAATGGCACCAGTGGTTGAGGTAGCTCATACTTATTCCATCCATCCATCTTCTACCGCTTTTCCGGAGGTCCGGGTCGCGGAGGCAGCAGTTCAAGCAGAGAAGCCCAGACTTCCCTCTCCCCAGCCACCTGTTCCAGCTCTTCAGAGGGGATACCAAGGCGTTCCCAGACCAGCTGGGAGACATAGTCTCTCCACCGAGCCCTCCTCATGGATCGTCACCTTATCGTGGTGGGGGGGTTTGCGTGCCCCAGTGATCCCAGGAGCTATGTTGTCCGGGGGCAATTTGCCTCTGATAGGGTCTCCCAAGACAAACTGGTTCTGGGTGAAGGGCCAGACTAAGAACGATCCAACAGACTCTCATGATAAATTGTATATCAAGGATTCAGTGTACCCCGCCCGGTATGGGGTTACCGGGGCCCCACCCTGGAGCCAGGCCTGGGGGAGGGGCTCGAAGGCTAGCGTCTGGTGGCCGGGTTTCCACCCATGGGACCCGGCCGGGCTCAGCCCGAAGGAGTTACATGGGTCCGCCCTCCAGTGGGTTCACCACCTGCAGGAGGGATCATGGGGGTCCGGTGCTATGTGGATTAGGTGGCGGTCAAAGGCGGATACCTTGGCGGACTGATCCCATACTTATTATTATACTTATTATTATGTATGAATAATATGACAGGAGCCGTGCTGAACTGAACAGCTAACCACTCTTTATTATTAGGACACAGAATTATATACACCGGTGGCCGTGCCTGCCTGGCATCACCCTGTGAGCGGGTATGGCCACCCTAGGAAGGCGCACACAGGAGGAATCATCACCGTAAAACCAGGAGACCAAGTCCTTACAAAGACTGTTAAAAAGAAGACCTGGTCAGAAGCCTCCTGGCAGGGGCCATATAAGGTAATATTGTCAATTCCATCAGATGTAAAAGTACAAGGTAGAGACACTTGGTACACCTTACACACTGTAGATTATCATAGAAGCTATAGGGGGAAAGCCATACAGAGCGTTGCTGTTGTGGAGGAAGTCTGGGGATACAAAGGGAATCAGGTATTTTAGCTGACCTGATTGTCTCAAACCTTGGTGAAGAAATTAAAAGCCCACAGCAGATACAATACACTCAAAATGGCTAACAATGAAAGACCCCTCAGAGAATACTGATGTAGATTTTAGCTTTATGAATGGCTCACATGTGTGTTCCTCATGCTTGTCTTTGTCGTAGTCCTACTGATATGGTTATTGTGCAGCTCAGTAGCTATTTTAAAGGAAACTGGCAGATCAATAAACAGCAACATTAAGGATAGAGGGACACTACCCACCATAACGTGCACTGAAGACAAAGCTTGTGTAGTCCAGTTTGACTATTGTGGTATATATAATTGTGACCACTCCATGCACTATGAATCTGAGTCTGTGATGTATGAAAACAGTCATAAGTACACATGCACTCCTCCATGTAACTGGGCTGATGTGTTCAGTCACACAAGACCCAATAATTATTAATACTCTAACACCAATCATAAATTAAGAAAACACATATACATTATACAGTCACCCTATCATGGGGCATGTGCTGCGAACATGAGCTTCACATACGGCCGTAAGGAATGCACAATTTTTAACCCTATTAAAATAACTATAACATCTCCGAAGTTGACTGACACTGGACAATATTATGTTGGAGTAAATGTACCTGGAAAAGACCTCTTAGAGAGTGTAGGCATGGCCTACTATTCATCCTAATTCTAATTGTGTAGCAATAACACTATATTCAAACACACATTAAGATATGTAGAACATTTGGAACATGACCAGTTACCTGATCCACATCACCACAGCCATGTATTCACAACTAACTGTTAGTGGGGATATGTAGCGTTCCTTGCTAGTAGGACAAATAAAACAAATTTCTCTTGCTCAGGACTTAGGAACATTTCAAACAGTTCCTCCAAACCATCCTCTGCAGTCGTAGTCCTAGCGTCAGTGGCACCAGGGCAGAACAACACCTTTGAACTAAATGGAGGATGGTGGCTCTGTGGGCATAGGGTCTACTCACACCTGCCCTCTAACTGGGAGGTGTCTCCGCCCTGTATGACTGACTGACCACGCTATCGTGATGTATCTAGATTAAGTCAGTCAGGGCGCTGAAAAAGGGACCTGGAGTACAAACCACATGATGCAGTCTGAGCAACGGATATACCAACTGAATTGAAATATTGGAGCATTGGCCAAAAGGTCACACTCGCACTATTTCCTTGAACAGGAGGTGGAAAGAATATTCTTAGGACTGAGTTTGGCCAAAATACTGAGTATGAACCTGATGTCTTCACTGCCTGGCTACAATCCTTTGGATGGTGGGCAGGAGTGATAAAAAACATAATATTATCCCTTATGATTAGAATTGCCATCTTTATGTGTGTAGGATGTTGCTGGATTCCCTGTTGTAAAGGCCTTATTGAAAAAAAAAACAACAGTACATGTTGCTGTTGCACACCAGTATCTCATATTAGCTCAGCAGGAGAGCGACAATGACTCAAGTGATGAGGACAGTAAAGTTTAATATCATGTCTACCAGTGTCTCTGCAAGAAAAAATGTTGGTATTGACAATATGTCTATAGTGTTTCCTCTGGCTTAAAGACCTTGGCACGGTGGCAACATATTTTTCGGGGGGGGGGCAGAAAACACATATGTATGAATATGTTAATTTTATACTATTTTTTTTAAAATTTTGCACAGCAACTGCATCAGATTTATATAGCGCTTTATCATAGACAGTCAAAGACACTTTTTACAGATACATTATTCATTCACTCCAGACAAACAACGGTAGTAGCAAGCTACTACTGTAGCCACAGCTGCCCTGAGGCAGGCTGATGGAAACGTGGCTGCCAATCTGGGCCAACAGCCTCTCTGGCCACCACCGAACATTTATACATATTCATATCCAGTGTTATGGACACTGGAGGCAAGGTGGGTAAAGTGTCTTGCCCAGGGACACAACGGCAGGATATCTGGGGAGAGCGGGATTTGAACCGCCAACCATCTGGTTATTGGACGACCCGCTCTACCTCCTGAGCCACTGCCGTGCATATGGAACTAGCAATTTGAAGTATTGTACAACCAAGGCTTGAATGTTGGAATATTGGGCCATTTGTGGCCCCACCCAAACGTCCTGTATTTGGACTTTTTACTGGTGTCATCCTCTCCTTCCTCTGCTCTCACCTCTCCTGGATCCTCTGCCTGAACACTTTCCTCTCCTTGGCTCCTCTCTTCTGTCTCATCTTGTCCTCTCTGAGCTCTGTCTAATTCAGGTTCTCTCTCTGTCTATGGTGGTATACAAACAGGTTAGAAAATATCAAGTGCCATGTAAATTAAAGGAGACAACCAAAAATTTCTAGTTAAGGGTACAAAGAGCACCCACTTAAAACTTGAGTAATGACTTCAGTCTTGAAGGTTTGAAGTTTTTGTCCAAAGTTTAAAACAATTTTCTTATAGTTTTCTACTTTTCTCTGTATATTTATCTAAATTTGAAACCATTTTCCTCAAATTTGTAATTTCCTCTTGTAAAATTGACTTTTCTTGTACATTTGAAACTTTATTATAAATTTGTGGATTATTTTATGGTTTATTTTTGTCTGTTTTTTAAAATAAAATCACTGGGTTTTTTTTAAATAAATTTGAAACAGACTGTGGTATTTTTTTTTACCTTTTCCTTATAACAATTTATATTTTTGACCATAACTTTGCAGTCAGAACAGAACAATAATTTAACTCTGATTACAAAGAAAAAAATATTAATAAAATTGTATTTAATGATTTAAATTAACTTAAATGACCAAGGATGCCATTATTTCTGTTATAATATTTCTATATATTTATAGGTGTTTGTTTTTTTTTGTTTGTTTTTTTTTAGAAATCTCACCTCCAAGAAAAACCTCCCTTATTTTGAAATCCAAATGCTGGCACATTTAGTTTGTCTGAAGGCTGCTGACGGATTAAAGTCATTGACTTTGTGAATTTTGATCATCTTAACTTGCCAGATACATAATTGGGAACTTAATATTGTAGTGGCTGGTGAAATATATCTTCAGCAATTCAGTAGTCCCCCTTGCCTTTCCCTTCATATGAAGCTGGCTGCATTTGAATTCTAACCACATCTCTTAACTAAGTGACTCTTCCATTATTGCTCCCATTTCCAGCGGGTTAAAACCATGATAAATGCCTCCAGTACTTACATACCTCTTCCGATTTTTTTCCGCATTTAAAGTACTTTAATAAACTCATGTTTCTGTTGGACAGTCAAGCCTTATTATGCTGCACTTCCCCTCTAGTCCGCCTTGGTCCGCATATGCTTTGGACGAGCCCGGCATGCACGTGGCGCTGACATGCTCACTTTTTTCATCTACCCAGGCAGAGTGGTTGACGCATGCACACAACCATCATTTGTAGTTTCACTCCTGCCCGATAGGTAGCGCCAAGGTGCTGATGCACCAGGATTTTCACCAACGAAGAAACAGCAGACTTCTTCACAAAGTTAGAGCATCTCTGGCTGCCTTCATTTCCTCCTAACCCATAATCTTCTTGTTCTTCTTCTTTGGATTTTTATGGCAGTTGGCATCCAATATGTTGCATTACTGCCTCCTACTGCCCTTTACACCCCACTACCCCCACTACCCCACAACCATTTAGATCCTGTTAATAGTCCTGTATCTTTTAGGAAGGCCATTAACACTTTCCTGCCCTCCTCCCATTCTGCAACCCTAATTACATCTTTTATACTGTTCACCACCGTTCCCATTCTCTGGAGCCTAGCCATAAAAAACCTTCTCTCCTCAATATATCTCCTGCAACATAACAGCACATACTCTACTGTCTCACTTTCTTCACACTGATCACAATGGCCTGTAATGGTGTTTCCCCATTACAAAGAGAGAGCTCTTTAAATTGCTGTGACCAATCCTTAATTTGCTTAACACCATTTGCTCCTTCCTGTTCCTTCCTGCAGTAAACATTTCCCCTTCTTTATTCTTAATATTAAATAGATGTCTTCTTTTTGTTTGATTTTCCCAGCACTGCTTCCACTGATTTATTATTCCTTTCCAGATTATACTTTTCCCTTCAGACTTTGAAAGCTTAATTTTAACCTCCACATTTTCCCTCTTGACTGCCTCTTTTGCCAACTTGTCTGCCTTTTCATTTCCTGCAATTCCTGCATGTCCTGGCACCCACATGAAGGTGATGCACTTTCCTTGCTCTTTGATTCTTGAGTTGGTAAACAATACTTCATGCAACAGGTCCTGATGGTGATTGGCTGATCGTCCTTGGATACTAAGCAGTGCTGATACCGAGTCACTACATACAGTATATGTCACTACATATATACACTACCGTTCAAAAGTTTGGGGTCACTTAGAAATTTCCTTATTTTTGAAAGAAAAGCACTTTTTTTCAATGAAGATAACTTTAAACTAATCAGAAATACACTCTATACATTGCTAATGTGGTAAATGACTATTCTAGCTGCAAATGTCTGGTTTTTGGTGCAATATCTACATAGGTGTATAGAGACACATTTCCAGCAACTATCACTCCAGTGTTCTAATGGTACAATGTGTTTGCTCATTGCGTCAGAAGGCTAATGGATGATTAGAAAACCCTTGTGCAATCATGTTAGGTCTGCAATGCTGTAATTGCTGCAAATGGAGGATTCTTTGACGAAAGTAAAGTTTGAAGGAAAAAATTATTATTTCAAATACAAATCATTATTTCTAACCTTGTCAATGTCTTGACTATATTTTCTATTCATTTTACAACTCATGGTGGTAAATAAGTGACTTTTCATGGAAAACACAAAATAATTGTCTGGGTGACCCCAAACTTTTGAACGGTAGTGTACATATGAGGACTTTACTGTCTCTCAGTTCCTCTGCCCTCTCCAAGGCCAGTAGGATTGCACCTAACTCCACTGCATACACATTTAAACCATCAGATGTTCTTTTACTGACCTCTGTGTGGTACCTAGCAATGACCACTGCTGCCCCTGTAGCTTCTGATAATGTCTCCTTTGACCCATCTGTAAAAATCCGTACATGATCATTATAATACTTTTCTGTATGTCTATAATATTCCTGAACTAAATCTACTAACTTATTTTTGTGTTTGAGTTTCAGCAGCCCCAGATCTACCATTGCATTTTTTAACACCCATACTGGTCTTATAGGCCACCACACTGTTGGACAGTGCTCTAATGAGTGCACGTTCAGTTCTTGTGCAGTGCTTTCACCTATCCACCCAAAGCTTGGTTTAAAAGCTTTCCCCCTCTCCCAACAAGCCTCCAGGACCCTTTTTGCTGGATGCCCCTTATCATGGCCTCTCAGGTTGACCCAGTAATTGCCCAATAGCTGCCCCCTATGGAGGTGCAAAGGTAACTCTCCTGCCTCAACCTTCTAACCCATAATGCCTCAGTCATGCCCTTTTACCCCAGTCATGTGACCCGCAACCCTCACATAAACAACTTTATTAACAAAGTGTAAATAAACTGGTTGCCCTTAAAATCATATTTTAAATCCTTTTAGCCATATTAATTATTCATCACACATTTCAACAACAATTTTTATCAACCAAATAAATTACAAAAACACACCTACAAACTTTACCATGAAAACCTGTCTCTCTGACAGTGACATGTTAGAATGGGATTTTCTTCAGCCTGAACTCCTGAGGGTAAAAATCACAAAACAACCATGCGTGTGAAGCTGATTCTGACTGGAGCAGAGACTCTCGGGTAGTTTTATAAACCTGAATCTATCAACTCAGAAACATCTGTACTCATTTTAGGAGGCTGCTGCTTCAGAGACAAACATGAAAACACTATCTATCTAGAAATGAGCAACCAACATTTTATTTTTCAATTTCTAAATAATTAACACATAACTGACTTTCAGATTTAATTTAATTGTATATGTGTGTTTTAGTTTTCTATGTAACCTTTTTAGTCTCATTACAGTCAATACCAGTGTCCCTACAGGTGATTAAAGTCTTAAATATACATTTAAAAGTTGCTGCTGGTATTAAATTTGTATCATGTGTGTTAGAGCCTAAAGTATACATTAATGTGTTTGATAATCAAAACACTATTTATTTTTGTGACCAATATGTGAATTGTTGTGGATTTCCTTTATATTAATAAATGTCCCTTGCTGATCTGGTGAATAAATAAAGTACAGAGTCAAAGATGCCTTTTCTGGGAATTTATTTACATCTTGGTCAAGAAGGGAAAATGTTGTGCAGCACTGCATGCAGGCAGTGCAGCAGAAAATGTTCAGAGTCTCAGAACAGAGCAGAGCTTTAATACAGTAGACCAAACGGATAAGTATTGTTTTGAAAATGTGGAGTGAGCAGTCTCTCAGAGCTACATCTGAATGTTCTGTTACAATGTTCAAGGCTGTGTTGGATCCTTGCTATCTCATGGCAAAAGTACTGAGTGTAACTTCATTTATTATTACAGAAAACAGAATGAACAATCATTAAAAAAAAATCCATAACTGCATTAAAGGTCTGATGACATGATTTTGACTGCATCTAATTTTGCAACACATAATTTCAATATGACAAAATAGGCTGGTCTGTGCAGTTCTAAGTCAAACAGGCTTTTTTTCACATGAATGTTATGGTGTGGCCCTCATGGACCGCTAATGAGATGCTATAGGCGACCAGTGAGTTTGCGTATTTATTAAACAAGGACAAAAGATACAAAATAATGAGCCACGAGGGGCAAAACACAAATAAGGACTAAGGCAAAGACACACTGATGATAACACAGATTAAGGAATAAACTTACAGGGAGTAGCGAGGAATTAGAGGATGACTGGAGCCGGAACGTAGGGACTCCAGCCTAACGTTGGGGAGACCAGCGTTATCCATACACGAATGAGATTGCAGCCCCGAGAGACCGAAGCTGCTCCCATAAATAGGCGAGATGATAGCACAGCTGACGAGGGCACCATCAGCTCCATTAATTCCAGCTGTCACAGCCGGCCTCAGCTCTGACAGCCAGAAGCCCTGCAGAGACGCTGTCAGAATAAGAGCTCAGAGGGGTCGAAAGGAATAATACCGAATGGGAGGAAAATACTGCATGACCCGAGCGCGGACGATATCGGCGTTCAGACCATGACAGTACTCCCTCCCGAACGGCGCACTCCGGGCGCCGCGTGACATCCAAGCCCCCCCACCCCCCCACCCAGGGTGGGGGGATGGGGGTAAAGGCCAGGAGGGAGAGAACCAGAAGAAAGAGAGAGAGAGAGAAAAAAAAACCCCATCAAGACAGTGAACCGGAGCAAAAAGGTGACAAGGGTGAATACAGAAAACATAACATGGAGCAATTACAGAGCAAGGGCAAAAAAAACAACAAAAAAAACACAAAAATGCTCCATAATGCATGGGCGGAACGACAGAACAATAAATGCAAATAACAGGAAAGCCACATCAAGAAAACCAAGATACACAGGCCCAGAAGAAAAGAAATGGCAACCACATATCACCCCTCAAACGGAGGAAGGGGGAGGAAAAAAAAAAAACACGCTAAATAGCGGCAAATACATACAGTTCTATGAGAAACAATAACTGGCAGAGGAAACCCCAGAGCATATCTCAGACTATCGAGGAAGAAAAAAACACACGCAAAAGAGTGGCGATAAACAGTTCAATACAGTCCAAAACCTCAAACAAAAACATCCCTAATCATACAGAGGAGGGAGGGGCGGGGGAAAACAGGAATGACGACAGGCAGAGCGCAATGGAGTAAAAAAAACCCCAACAAGTTCAGGTGGTCTGCCTGCATCCAGCGTCCAGATCACTGGTAAGGGAAAATGGATCAGTTCGAGTGGCCTACCCTGGTCCCAGGCCCGGCGAAACAGAACCTCCAGCGGCCGGACCAGGTTGCCAAGCAGAAAGTTCAGTTTGTCGGGTGGCCGACCCAGAATGCCAAACCGGTGAAACAGTTCTCCAGGCGGCCAACCCGCATCATCAGGCCACCAGGACCACAGAGGAGGACTTGGAGACGGTCTCCCTATGGCAAGGAGCGGCAAGGGAGAGCCGAGCCGATTACGGGAAATCCCTGCGGCACCCGATGGAGGGAAAGAGGAAATGGGGAAAGGAAGAGGGACCAGTCCGGCGCTGATCGGCGAAGAATCTGCAGCTCCTTCTCCGAACCCCAAACGGACCGGCGCTGCGCTCACGTTGGGTCCCCAGCGGGACCGTGCCGCACCCACGACGGACCCCGACTGGGTCAGGGCAGCGTCCATGACGGACCCCAACTGGGTCAGTGTAGCACCCACGTTGGACCGCGATTGGCCGGAAAACAACCCACGACGGACCCCGATTGGGTCAATGCTGCACCCGCGATGGACCCTGATTGGGTTGCGGCTGCACCCACGTCGGACCCCGATTGG
This sequence comes from Pholidichthys leucotaenia, assembly GCA_020510985.1. Classification (NCBI taxonomy): domain Eukaryota; kingdom Metazoa; phylum Chordata; class Actinopteri; order Cichliformes; family Pholidichthyidae; genus Pholidichthys; species Pholidichthys leucotaenia. Next base: position 299,870,184 of record CM035840.1, read on the forward strand.
GTCAATGCCGCACCCGCGATGGACCCCGACTGGGTCAGCGCAGCACCAGGGAGGCCTCCAAACCTGAACCCGGAACCTCCAGCACAGCGACCGGGATCAACTCCGCACCGGTGACCCTGGGAGAAGGCTCAGGCTCAGGAGAAGAACCGGGATCAGGATCACCGGTAGCGACAGAGCCCAGTGAGACTAGCTTGGATGCAGCGAATGGCTGCACTCGGCTCGTTTCACCGAGAGACAGGCAAAAATGCTCCAGAACTGAAAGGAGAAAGACAAAATAGAGCACTTGCCTGACCTCGAGTTCTGTCGCCGTCCAGGACTTCGACGATCCGGGTTCAGACGGAAGAAGGTCGTCATCTGGTTCCCACTCGGCTACGGTGGGCTCCGCAGCCGGCATGATGGAGTCCAGAGTCTGGAGATCCCCTGACACAGATGTCCATGCCAAGGGCCCGCACGGCGTCATGGCAGGGGCTCAGTAACCTGCCGGGTCGGACTGTACCACCGTGGAGACCCAGGGATGCTTGCTCGTCGGCACAGGCTCCAATCTGCAGTCTGCCCTCCTCCTCTGCCCGTGTCGTGGCTGCGGGGCTGGATTCAGGCTCTCCAGGCTCGCAGGCTCCCTCCTCATCCGACGGTGTAGTCCACGCTCAGGGGAAGGAGAAACAAAGGTAGCAGGTTCGTAATTAATTACTGCAGCAGGTGGAGGGAGCTCGGGGGACTGTGAACCCCAAACTCTACCCCCAGGAATCAAACAAGGCAGTTCATCCATTGAAGGAAAAGAATGAAGAGACACTTGCCTGATCCACTGAAGGCAGCTGGAACCCGCTGCAGTGGACTTGGTCCTCCCCTTCCCCCGCTGGATGGAGACGGAGGACCCCCCGGGAAGACGAAGATGAGCCTCTCGCACCGGATCAGGAGCGGGAGCAGCCGGAGACGGACTCGTGGAATTCACAGCAGCTGGAGGGGGCATCGAGGAGGGGAGAGGAAGAGCCGAGGCGAACCGGGATCGAGGAGCTGACGGAACAGTGGGGACAGATGACCCGGAGGTGGAGGCGGCTGTCTTACTCCTCCGACGAGACAAGGAGGCTGCAGCTGGCTGGGAGACAGAGTTCGTGCGGCTACCCGGAACCGGATCAGGCCGGGGTTCTCGCTGAGGCTTGCAATGAGCATGGAGATGACGTTTATTGGCAGAGGGCGAGGCAAAGGTGAGGTTGGGGAAACGCCGCTCCTGCGCAGAAACAGAGGCGAGCAGGTCAGCGTATTCGGAGTAATCATACAGTTCTGGATTCCTCTCCACCAGCCTGACCACCGCCGTCACATGCTTCATAATCGGTGTAGGATGGGAGGCGGAGCAAGCTGCAGCCACTCGGTCCCGGATTGAAATCGCTGTCAGCTGTAAATCCTCCGGGGGAATCCTGACTGACGTCTCACTCCGTTGGGGATGACCTCTGGGTGGTGCGAACTCCTGGACTGGATGAGGGACAGGAATGGGATCCCGAAGCGAGGAGCGAGGATGCCTCCTCTTCGGCTTCCTGCCAGAGTTTCCCTCCAGCCCACGGAGCTTCTCCCGGTGCGCAGAGATGTTCGCCATCCTCGCCGTGATTTCAGGATGGTCAGCATAGCGAGGATGGTGGTTAATGGTTGCCTCAGGGAGGTCCAGGTACCAGTGTGCATCGCTGGGAGTGTCATAGAGGCGAGCGGTGAAAAGGATTCCATCAATTTCGTCGAGGGCCTTCACCAGCTCATAGCCCAGGCTCCTAGCGTAGCCCTTGAGTGGCGCCATCTCCCAGCACACTGGTACACGGTAAGTGGAAAATCAAGTTCAAACAAACTCACGGTCACCGGCGTCTCAGTCTGGCTGCGACCTACTGTTACGGTGCGGCCCTCATGGACCGCTAATGAGACGCTATAGGCGACCAGTGAGTTTGCGTATTTATTAAACAATGACAAAAGATACAAAATAATGAGCCACGAGGGGCAAAACGCAAATAAGGACTAAGGCAAAGACACACTGACGATAACACAGATTAAGAAATAAACTTACAGGGAGTAACGAGGAATTAGAGGATGACTGCAGCCGGAACATAGGGACTCCAGCCTAACGTTGGGGAGACCAGCGTTATCCATACACGAATGAGGTCGCAGCCCCGAGAGACCGAAGCTGCTCCCTTAAATAGGCAAGATGATAGCACAGCTGACGAGGGCGCCATCAGCTCCATTAATTCCAGCTGTCACAGCCGGCCTCAGCTCTAACAGCCGGAAGCCCCACAGAGACGCTGTCAGAATAAGAGCTCAGAGGGGTCAAAAGGAATAATACCGAATGGGAGGAAAATACTGCATGACCCGAGCGCGGACGATATCGGCGCTCAGACCATGACAACGAATATCTGACGTTTTCATGAGCACCACGTCACCAGTTGTGTCAGTGGCTGGAAAAACCCCCAGCCATGTTGTGACGTCAGCAGGAGAACACAACGCTTGGCTCCCCATTGTACACTGAGGATGGAAGTGGTTGTAACAGTATATGAATTAATAATTATGATCAGGTATAAAAATGATTTAATTTATATTAATGTATTGTAACCGGAGATGAATTCTCAGTTCATATACACCGGAAAAGTTAATAACACTCATGGGGCACCAGCTTCTATCTCTAAGAAGCAATTTAATCTTTAATTTCACTTTATACCTGTTTAATCACTCAATAATTTAATTAATAATCAGTCTCAAAATTTTAGTGAATTCGATACTGAGGACTTGAACCAGATTCAGAATGAAATAAATTCTCAACAACTTCTCTAATTTTCACATATTTATTAAATGAAATGATGATTAACAGACATTGCAGTGATTTCATTAACCATAAAATTAAACTTGTAAATGACAGATTAACAATGTCAACATTTGCAGAAACAGGGTTAAACTGTGAAATGAATTTACATCAGTTTGAGTTAACAGATTGTGGAAGACAACGCAAATTTATGGGAAAGTTTTACTAATTATATGAAAAGTTCTGGATTACTCTTAAGAAAATAAAAACAGATTTTTAATGAAAAGAGGAGTTATGTTAATGGCTCCTTAATTTGCATCTGATTAGATATCAAATTATTATTGAACCTCAGACGTTTCATTCAGCAGATGAATTAAAATTGCTGCTCACGTGATTCCTCGGTGATTCCTTGTCGGCATCGTCTGGAAGTTTTCGATGTGGAGAAGTGCCAAAACCCAGAATATTTGTCCAGCAAATATTCGGTTGTCACAAGATGAGATTTTGATGTGTTGATCACCTGGGCTGCGATCTGGCCCAGGGCGCCTAATCTTCGTCAACCTTCGTAAACCTGAGTCAGACTCAGAGAGTGACGGTGGTGAGGCACACATGCCCGCTGCAGCAGCAGTGACAAACACACTGCAGGGGAACACAAAGTGGTATGCTTTTGCTACAGATATTGCAAGAAATTATTTGTTCATAAATATAATTTATTTAAACCTGATTTTTCAATAAAATCATAGCAGTGTATTTATAACAAATTTGAAACATCTACCTGATGCTGTCAATCCCCCCCCCCAAATAAACAAATCAAAACATACTATTTTTTTTATTTTTGCAGGTGCCAGTGTGGTCTGTGTGTGAGCATGACAACAGAGGAGGAGAGTATTTGCTGTCAGGAGCAGGACAAGGTGAAGCAGAAAATTCCGGACGGTGCTATAAAGTGTATCACTGGTCATCACAACTTCCCCATGGTGTGTCTGAATGAAGATGTGTTGGAAGTGGCCTACATCACCTATAAACATTATGTGAATGTGGATTATGGGAACAATTGGAAGCAATATACAGCTTACAGACAGTTCATCAGATGGTGCAACCACTACCTTGGTGAGAAAGTCCGCGTGCCAATACCTGCCTGTGTCGTTCACAAGATCAGACAAACCTTTCCACTACAAGAGGGGCAATATGTTGGTTTTAGTTATGCTGACTAACTACCTTTATGTTTTCAGGGTATTGTTTTTCATTCAATAAATGTTTATCTGACCACAACTGTTGTCAATTATTCCAAGAAAATTAAATTACTAAATATTTATAGTGTGATACTTGAAAATCTCATAACTGTTGACATCATTTGGACGTTGCATGCAATCCTGTATCAATCCTGGGTATTTGAACAAGAGATAGATTTTTTTTTTTTTTTTGCAAATATAATATAAATTTTTTTTAGTAAATTAGAGCATACTCGTGGCCATAACTTATCATTTTAAAGTTCAATTATCTGTAAAACCCCTTTAGAAATTAAAATTATTCTCTGTGATACTGATGGCAATATCCTTAAAAATAATGTATTCCCTATTACTTATGTTGTGGAGTGTGTCAAATAAGAGGCAGATCCATGGGACAGACGGTTTATTACACACTTCACATCTCACAAGCACAGAACAGAATGAATGAATTCAACAAGCTCTCCTCTCTCCCCTCAAATCCTTTTCACACGTTTCATGGAGTTTTCCCCTCACACAGCATGACATCTACATCACACAGCATTCAACCCCCTATGCCTCTGACTCCTTCCTGCTATATCTCCAGGAACTCTCTGGGCATTGTTCTCCCATGTTTATTCCTTGTTTCTGTCTAAGATGCTGCATAACCCCCTCTTATACCGCCACCCCCCCCCCCCCACCAGCGTCTAAGATAGAACATTAGTCCATACGCTCTCTTGGCTTCAGTCTCCTCCCATATATGCTGTAACTGGGTTTACTGCCTCCGTGACGCTGCTGTGCCGGTGGGGGGCTGCTGGGAGTGTATCTGACTGCGGGTGGGCCGTGGCGAGGGGGGGGGAACTTCGCCCTGTCCGTGTGGCTGTTCCATTGCATCGCTTCCCTGGGGAGCTGTCCGTGGGGGTCTTCCACGCCGAGGGGCCCTAGCCAACAGCACCTGCTCGTCCGCTGCTACAAAGGCGGGTTTGAGTCTGTCTATGCCAATTTTCTCCCGTCTACCCCCAAGTTTAGCACAAAATGCTTATCCCCTGTTTCCAACACTCTGAACGGTCCATCACAGGGTGGGCGCAATGGAGGGCGGTGGGCGTTGTGTCTGACGAACACGAACTCCGCGTTCTTCAAAGTTTTAGGCACGAAAACACGCGGAAAACAGTGGTGGGCCGGGCCCGGCAGCGTGCCTGTGTTTGCGCTACGCTGCAAAAGCTGAGACGGGCAGCTGTCCGGCACGGGATTATCTGGCAGAAATTCCCCGGGCAGCCGTAGGGGCTGCGCAAAAACCAGCTCTGCCGGGGAAGCTTCCAGATCCTCTTTTGGCGCAGGCCGCAACCCCAATAAAACCCACGGCAACCTGTCACCCAATTTGCATCCGTCAGTGAAGCCCTGAGTGCTGCTTTCAGTGATCTATGAAAACGCTTGCATAACCCATTGGCCTGTGGGTTGTATGCAGTTGTGCGATGAATTGCAACACCCAGGCTGCGGGCCATTGCGGACCAGAGTTCGGAAACAAATTGAGGGCCCCTGTCGGACGTAATGTCCGACGGGACTCCAAAACGCGCCACCCATGCTGTTAAAAAAGCGCGTGCTACGTCTGCGGACGTGGTTGCCGCCAGTGGGACTGCTTCTGGCCAGCGTGTGGTTCGGTCCACCACTGTCAGGAGGTGCGTGCATCCCTGTGATGGTGGGAGGGGGCCCACGAGGTCCATGTGAACGTGGTCGAACCTCTTAGCCGGTACCCGAAACGGCTCCAAGGGAGCCTTCGTGTGTCTGTGTACCTTGGCTCGTTGGCATGCCACGGAAGCTGCAGCCCACTCTTTTATTTGTTTGTGCAGGCTCGGCCACACAAACTTCTCTCCCACCATTTTGGCCGACGTGCGCACTCCTGGATGTGCCAGAGTGTGAACCGACTCAAACACGCGGCGGCGCCACGTGACCGGGACCACCGGACACAGGCGTCCCGTGGAGACATTGCAGATTGGGGGGGCATGCCGTCTTGCAGCACCCTGCTCTCCAGCCTTAACCCTGTTGGTCCAGACTGGAGCGCGCGCACGTCTGCATCGCTAATCTGCTCCGCGGCCATGGCTGCATAATCTATCTCCACGTAGACCGGGGCCAACATGGCGCATGAGAGGCAGTCCGCCACCGCATTCAGTTTACCCGACACATGCTGAATATTGGTAGTAAACTCTGAGATCGCGACCAGCTGTCTCTGCTGCCGGCCCGACCACGGTTCTGAAACCTTGGCCATCGCGAATGTTAGTGGCTTGTGATCCACGAACACGGTGAAGCTGCGCCCTTCCAACCAGAACTGGAAGTGGCGTATGGCCAGGTGGAGAGCCAGCAACACCCTGTCGAACGCGTTGTATTTACGTTCGCTGTCGCGCAAAGTTCTGCTGAAAAAAGTGAGCGGCTGCCAAGCCCCAGCGACGCGCTGCTCTACGACCGCCCCTATGGCCACATCTGAAGCGTTGGTGGTGAGCGCTATCCGGGCCGCTGGGTCCGGATGCGCCAGCAGTGTGGCGTTTGCCAGGGCTGCTTTAACCTCCGAGAACACCCGCTCTCGCTCCGGGGTCCTTTCGACCCTATCCGCGGATTTCTGTCTCTTGAGCGCGGTGTACAATGGTTGCATGAGCTGCGCTGCGCGGGGAAGGAAATGGTTATAAAAGTTCACCATCCCCAAAAATTCCTGCAGCACCCTGACCGTCTGAGGCCGGGGAAAATCCACCATGGCGTGCACTTTGTCGGGCAGCGGGATTGCTCCTTCCGGAGAGACGCGGTGCCCCAAAAAATCAATCTCCATCACGCTGAACTGGCATTTCGCCGGGTTGATTATTAACCCATGCTCCTCCAACCTCCGGAAAACCGTCCTGAGGTGGGTTTCGTGTTCGTCTTTGGATGCACTGGCTACCAGGATATCGTCCAGGTAGACGAACACGAACGGGAGATCGCACAGCTCTGAATCCATCATGCGCTGGAATGTCTGTGCCGCTCCTTTTAACCCGAATGGCATGCGCAGGAACTCGAATAGACCTAACAGAGTAATTACCGCTGTTTTGGGTATGTCCTCAGCGCGCACTGGGACTTGATGGTAACCGCGGACCAGGTCTATTTTGGAAAAAATGCGTGCTCCGGCGAGGTGGACGGAAAAATCCTGTATGTGGGGAATCGGGTAGCGGTCGTGTGCTGTGGCGTTGTTCAGCCTGCGGAAATCACCGCACGGTCGCCACGATCCCTCAGCCTTAGGGACCATGTGTAGTGGGGATGCCCATGGGCTGTTCGAACGCCTGATGATGCCCAACCTTTCCAGGTTGGAGAACTCCTCGCACGCTATGGCCAGTTTAACTGCGTCCAAGCGCCGAAGTCTTGCAAAAATGGGCAGCCCGGTGGTGGTGATAAAGTGCTCCACCCCGTGTCTAGCGATGGCCGCCAAAAACGTCGGGACCGTGAGTGCTGGGAACTGAGTGAGCAGTGCGTGGAACTTACGGCCTGGAGCTGTGACGTTGGCTTGTGCTGTTGGCTGGGTCGCTCGAGCTATACAGGGAAGAGAGTCAAAAGACAGTGCATTAACCAGGCGCCTGTTAGCAGCATCCACAAGTAAACCATGTGCACACAGAAAATCAGCCCCCAGGATATGGTAATTCAGTGCTGCTACGACAAAAGTCCACTCATATGTACGGCCGTGTAGAGATAAGATCAGTGTCCTCTCACCAAAGGTCTTAATTTCCGAGCCGTTTGCTGCCAACATCACGGGGCCGCTAGGTCCTGCCAGCCGGTTGGCGTAGGTCGGCAGGATGAAGCTCTTCTGGGCTCCGGTGTCCACGAGGAAACGCCTCCCTGAGCGAGCGTCCGTCAAGTAGAGCAGCTTGTTCTCTTCACCGAGAGTTGCAGCTGCTACCGACCGCCAGCCTCGGCGTTTTCCTGAGCGCTTGAATTGGCACGATGGCGCACATCTGCATACATTCTCTCCGAAGTGGCAGTGGTAGAAACAGAGCGTGTCTCTCTGGCGCTCCTTGGTCCCTGCTGCTGCTACCGTCGGTGGCTCCTCGCCTCCTCTGGTCGTCTCGCTGGGCTCCGCCACTGCCGCGTTGACTGTGATCTCCCTGGTGGTGAGGATGATCCGGTCTGCCTCCTGGGCTAGCGCACGGTAGTCATGCGCGGCCAGCAACGACGAACTGGCCAGAACCGCTCTCGCCACTGTTGGAAGGTTCTGGAGGAAAAGGTGGGCAAACAGAAAGTGCCCGTCGTCTGTGCCCATTAACGCCAACATCTTCTCCATTAGGTCTACGGCCAACCCATCTCCTAACTCGGTCTGTGTCAGGAGCCTCTCCGCTCTCTCACATTCCGAGAGCGTGTAGCGCCGGGGGAGTGCAGCCTTGAGCGCCTCATATTTGTTGCTGGCTGGTGGATGATCGAGCAGGCTCGCTACCTGCTGGACTGTGCGAGAGTCCAGCGCTCCGACCACATGGTAGAACTTGGTGTCGTCTGCTGTTACTCCCCGGAGGGCGAACTGGGCCTCGGTGTGGTGGAACCAAGAGCGCGGGTTGTGCTGCCAGAAATCCGGTAGCTTGACTGAAACTGCACACGCATTGCTGGGGGTTCCAGTCCTGGCTGTCTGTGGAATGGCTGCTGCGTCTCTGGGGCTTCCCGACCGGGCCGGCTCCGGGGTTCTCGCCTCGTGTTCCATAATACGTCTTGGATCACCAGTGTAGAGTGTGTCAAATAAGAGGCAGATCCATGGGACAGATGGTTTATTACATACTTCACATCTCACAAGCACAGAACAGAATGAATGAATTCAACAAGCGCTCCTCTCTCCCCTCAAATCCTCTTCACACGTTTCATGGAGTTTTCCCCTCACACAGCATGACATCTACATCACACAGCATTCAACCCCCTATGCCTCTGACTCCTTCCTGCTATATCTCCAGGAACTCTCTGGGCATTGTTCTCCCATGTTTATTCCTTGTTTCTGTCTAAGATGCTGCATAACCCCCTCTTATACCGCCACCCCCCCCCCCCCACCAGCGTCTAAGATAGAACATTAGTCCATACGCTCTCTTGGCTTCAGTCTCCTCCCATATATGCTGTAACTGGGTTTACTGCCTCCGTGACGCTGCTGTGCCGGTGGGGGGCTGCTGGGAGTGTATCTGACTGCGGGTGGGCCGTGGCGAGGGGGGGGAACTTCGCCCTGTCCGTGTGGCTGTTCCATTGCATCGCTTCCCTGGGGAGCTGTCCGTGGGGGTCTTCCACGCCGAGGGGCCCTAGCCAACAGCACCTGCTCGTCCGCTGCTACAAAGGCGGGTTTGAGTCTGTCTATGCCAATTTTCTCCCGTCTACCCCCAAGTTTAGCACAAAATGCTTATCCCCTGTTTCCAACACTCTGAACGGTCCATCACAGGGTGGACGCAATGGAGGGCGGTGGGCGTTGTGTCTGACGAACACGAACTCCGCGTTCTTCAAAGTTTTAGGCACGAAAACACGCGGAAAACAGTGGTGGGCCGGGCCCGGCAGCGTGCCTGTGTTTGCGCTACGCTGCAAAAGCTGAGACGGGCAGCTGTCCGGCACGGGATTATCTGGCAGAAATTCCCCGGGCAGCCGTAGGGGCTGCGCAAAAACCAGCTCTGCCGGGGAAGCTTCCAGATCCTCTTTTGGCGCGGGCCGCAACCCCAATAAAACCCACGGCAACCTGTCACCCAATTTGCATCCGTCAGTGAAGCCCTGAGTGCTGCTTTCAGTGATCTATGAAAACGCTTGCATAACCCATTGGCCTGTGGGTTGTATGCAGTTGTGCGATGAATTGCAACACCCAGGCTGCGGGCCATCGCGGACCAGAGTTCGGAAACAAATTGAGGGCCCCTGTCGGACGTAATGTCCGACGGGACTCCAAAACGCGCCACCCATGCTGTTAAAAAAGCGCGTGCTACGTCTGCGGACGTGGTTGCCGCCAGTGGGACTGCTTCTGGCCAGCGTGTGGTTCGGTCCACCACTGTCAGGAGGTGCGTGCATCCCTGTGATGGTGGGAGGGGGCCCACGAGGTCCATGTGAACGTGGTCGAACCTCTTAGCCGGTACCCGAAACGGCTCCAAGGGAGCCTTCGTGTGTCTGTGTACCTTGGCTCGTTGGCATGCCACGGAAGCTGCAGCCCACTCTTTTATTTGTTTGTGCAGGCTCGGCCACACAAACTTCTCTCCCACCATTTTGGCCGACGTGCGCACTCCTGGATGTGCCAGAGTGTGAACCGACTCAAACACGCGGCGGCGCCACGTGACCGGGACCACCGGACACAGGCGTCCCGTGGAGACATTGCAGATTGGGGGGGCATGCCGTCTTGCAGCACCCTGCTCTCCAGCCTTAACCCTGTTGGTCCAGACTGGAGCGCGCGCACGTCTGCATCGCTAATCTGCTCCGCGGCCATGGTTGCATAATCTATCCCCACGTAGACCGGGGCCAACATGGCGCATGAGAGGCAGTCCGCCACCGCATTCAGTTTACCCGACACATGCTGAATATTGGTAGTAAACTCTGAGATCGCGACCAGCTGTCTCTGCTGCCGGCCCGACCACGGTTCTGAAACCTTGGCCATCGCGAATGTTAGTGGCTTGTGATCCACGAACACGGTGAAGCTGCGCCCTTCCAACCAGAACTGGAAGTGGCGTATGGCCAGGTGGAGAGCCAGCAACACCCTGTCGAACGCGTTGTATTTACGTTCGCTGTCGCGCAAAGTTCTGCTGAAAAAAGTGAGCGGCTGCCAAGCCCCAGCGACGCGCTGCTCTACGACCGCCCCTATGGCCACATCTGAAGCGTTGGTGGTGAGCGCTATCCGGGCCGCTGGGTCCGGATGCGCCAGCAGTGTGGCGTTTGCCAGGGCTGCTTTAACCTCCGAGAACACCCGCTCTCGCTCCGGGGTCCTTTCGACCCTATCCGCGGATTTCTGTCTCTTGAGCGCGGTGTACAATGGTTGCATGAGCTGCGCTGCGCGGGGAAGGAAATGGTTATAAAAGTTCACCATCCCCAAAAATTCCTGCAGCACCCTGACCGTCTGAGGCCGGGGAAAATCCACCATGGCGTGCACTTTGTCGGGCAGCGGGATTGCTCCTTCCGGAGAGACGCGGTGCCCCAAAAAATCAATCTCCATCACGCTGAACTGGCATTTCGCCGGGTTGATTATTAACCCATGCTCCTCCAACCTCCGGAAAACCGTCCTGAGGTGGGTTTCGTGTTCGTCTTTGGATGCACTGGCTACCAGGATATCGTCCAGGTAGACGAACACGAACGGGAGATCGCACAGCTCTGAATCCATCATGCGCTGGAATGTCTGTGCCGCTCCTTTTAACCCGAATGGCATGCGCAGGAACTCGAATAGACCTAACAGAGTAATTACCGCTGTTTTGGGTATGTCCTCAGCGCGCACTGGGACTTGATGGTAACCGCGGACCAGGTCTATTTTGGAAAAAATGCGTGCTCCGGCGAGGTGGACGGAAAAATCCTGTATGTGGGGAATCGGGTAGCGGTCGTGTGCTGTGGCGTTGTTCAGCCTGCGGAAATCACCGCACGGTCGCCACGATCCCTCAGCCTTAGGGACCATGTGTAGTGGGGATGCCCATGGGCTGTTCGAACGCCTGATGATGCCCAACCTTTCCAGGTTGGCGAACTCCTCGCACGCTATGGCCAGTTTAACTGCGTCCAAGCGCCGAAGTCTTGCAAAAATGGGCAGCCCGGTGGTGGTGATAAAGTGCTCCACCCCGTGTCTAGCGATGGCCGCCAAAAACGTCGGGACCGTGAGTGCTGGGAACTGAGTGAGCAGTGCGTGGAACTTACGGCCTGGAGCTGTGACGTTGGCTTGTGCTGTTGGTTGGGTCGCTCGAGCTATACAGGGAAGAGAGTCAAAAGACAGTGCATTAACCAGGCGCCTGTTAGCAGCATCCACAAGTAAACCATGTGCACACAGAAAATCAGCCCCCAGGATATGGTAATTCAGTGCTGCTACGACAAAAGTCCACTCATATGTACGGCCGTGTAGAGATAAGATCAGTGTCCTCTCACCAAAGGTCTTAATTTCCGAGCCGTTTGCTGCCAACATCACGGGGCCGCTAGGTCCTGCCAGCCGGTTGGCGTAGGTCGGCAGGATGAAGCTCTTCTGGGCTCCGGTGTCCACGAGGAAACGCCTCCCTGAGCGAGCGTCCGTCAAGTAGAGCAGCTTGTTCTCTTCACCGAGAGTCGCAGCTGCTACCAACCGCCAGCCTCGGCGTTTTCCTGAGCGCTTGAATTGGCACGATGGCGCACATCTGCATACATTCTCTCCGAAGTGGCAGTGGTAGAAACAGAGCGTGTCTCTCTGGCGCTCCTTGGTCCCTGCTGCTGCTACCGTCGGTGGCTCCTCGCCTCCTCTGGTCGTCTCGCTGGGCTCCGCCACTGCCGCGTTGACTGTGATCTCCCTGGTGGTGAGGATGATCCGGTCTGCCTCCTGGGCTAGCGCACGGTAGTCATGCGCGGCCAGCAACGACGAACTGGCCAGAACCGCTCTCGCCACTGTTGGAAGGTTCTGGAGGAAAAGGTGGGCAAACAGAAAGTGCCCGTCGTCTGTGCCCATTAACGCCAACATCTTCTCCATTAGGTCTACGGCCAACCCATCTCCTAACTCGGTCCGTGTCAGGAGCCTCTCCGCTCTCTCACATTCCGAGAGCGTGTAGCGCCGGGGGAGCGCAGCCTTGAGCGCCTCATATTTGTTGCTGGCTGGTGGATGATCGAGCAGGCTCGCTACCTGCTGGACTGTGCGAGAGTCCAGCGCTCCGACCACATGGTAGAACTTGGTGTCGTCTGCCGTTACTCCCCGGAGGGCGAACTGGGCCTCGGTGTGGTGGAACCAAGAGCGCGGGTTGTGCTGCCAGAAATCCGGTAGCTTGACTGAAACTGCACACGCATTGCTGGGGGTTCCAGTCCTGGCTGTCTGTGGAATGGCTGCTGCGTCTCTGGGGCTTCCCGACCGGGCCGGCTCCGGGGTTCTCGCCTCGTGTTCCATAATACGTCTTGGATCACCAGTGTAGAGTGTGTCAAATAAGAGGCAGATCCATGGGACAGATGGTTTATTACATACTTCACATCTCACAAGCACAGAACAGAATGAATGAATTCAACAAGCGCTCCTCTCTCCCTTCAAATCCTCTTCACACGTTTCATGGAGTTTTCCCCTCACACAGCATGACATCTACATCACACAGCATTCAACCCCCTATGCCTCTGACTCCTTCCTGCTATATCTCCAGGAACTCTCTGGGCATTGTTCTCCCATGTTTATTTCTTGTCTCTGTCTAAGATGCTGCATAACCCCCTCCTATAATGTCTCATAAAAAATGCAATTTTGTTTGTTATCATTGTTACCTCCGCCAGGCCGCAGGCCAGGAGGAGGTTATGTTTTTGCCAGTGTTTGTCTGCTTGTCTGTTTGTTTGTCTCTTGGTTAGCAAGATAACTCAAAAAGTTTTAGACGGATTTCGATGAAACTTTCAGGCGTTGTTGGAAATGGTACAAGGAAGAACTGATTAAATTTTGGGGATGATCCGGATCACCGTCTGGATACAGGAAGTTTTTAAAGCATTCTTTAACATTGTGAGATACGGCCATTTTCAACATGTGCGCAGGCGCAATGGAGGGCGCTGGTCGTCGTGTCTGACGAACACAAACTCCGCGTTCTTCAAAGTTTTAGGCACAAAAGCACGCGGAAAACTGTGGTGGGCAGGGCCCGGCAGCGTGCCTGTGTTTGCGCTACTCTACAAAAGCTGAGACGGGCAGCTGTCCGGCGCTGGATTATTTGGCAGAAATTCCCCGGGCAGCCATAGTGGCTGCGCAAAAACAAGCTCTCTGCCGGGGAAGCTTCCAAATCCTCTTTTGCCGCGGAGCGCAACCCCAATATAAAACCCACGGCAACCTGTCTACCCAATTTGCATCCGTCAGTGAAGCCCTGAGTGCTGCTTTCAGTGGAGGAGATGGACACAGCACCAACACTTCAGTTTATTACCTCCGCCAAGGAGGTAATGCTTTTACTACTGAACCACTAATCCTATCATTGTGAATCCAATTGCTAGTCATATGTTTTCATGGTCAAGGAATCTGAAAAAGTACACAAAACTGTGGCGCTTGGCGGAGGTCTGCGCTCTCCGAGTGCTTTTCTAGTTTATTAACTGCTTTTGTCTTGTATCAACTGGCATGTGATTTTCAACAATAATAAGAAAATAGAAGCAAGTGATAGTCTTCATTTTTTCAAGAGTTTGGTCACAAGAAAAAAAACAATACTCATAACTGGTATAGCACACATGTACTATAACTATCAAAAATATTAAATTAATTATTACAACAGGAAAAAGTCGAAAATAGTGGCAATGAATGCAATATAGTCAGTTGGTGTCACAAACCGAGCCCGTGTTATCCTGTAGGCTGGGATCTGACCGTTCTCTGTGGCTCAGGCATCGGGTTTATTATGTATTATATTTTGAGTCCTTGTTGTTTTTATGTCTGTGTTCCTTTTCTTTTTCATGCCTGTAGCTGGCGCTCTGGCCGGCAGTCGTTGGGCAGCCGTACTGACCCACTTTCAGCTGGGCGCTGTCCAAGATTCGCCGGTCCGACCACGTGCCCTCTCTCTTACAGTCAGCTGTTCATGTTTTGTGTGCATCATCTGCCGTGTTGTCAGCCAGCCAATATTGCCAACACTATCACGACGTGTTAGCCACTCCACACAGCCGGGATTCTGTTGAGCCCCTTGAAGCGATGTCGGCCCTGGGGCGCAACCGTGGTTAACATGTCTCCTGTCCATGTGTTCGCTGGGCGATGTTGGCCCCGAACGCCATCTGTAAGTGTTTCTGTTTATTTTTGTAAGTTTTCACCTTTTTGGGAACTGTTGTCATCAGTCTTATGTTCAATAGATATGCTGTGGCAAATCCTGCGTGTAAAACCATTCATCCTTCCCCTCCTCTGTGCAATGCATAAAAGCTCACGAAGAGCGCATGAGGAGGCTTATGACAGTTGGAGCTGAAGCGTGTGATGTGGTCCTTCACAGCCTGCTGTTTATCTAAGCCTCCGACACAACACGAAGGCATAGCCGTAAAACTAAAACAAGAAACCAGAGACACTGTGTGCTACAAAGATGCTGGCATTGCAGTCAACAATACCGGCATCCGTTTTCTCGCTTACATCATTTCCGACTCCTTCTTCATTCGGTGGGCGGCACTGTTGTATCCATAATATAGGCAATAACAAGTAGACAGTTACTACCGTTGACGGAGCTTTATTATAATTACTATATACAATACACTCAGGCTTACAGCACTCTCCGACAGGCCAGGTGTCCCACGACGAAAGAGAACTAGCCCCTTCTGCCCACATCCTTTATACCTTGAGTGGTTTCACCACCGGAACCGGCAGTTAACCACCCCTGCTCGTTCTCCATCCACCCCGGCCGCCATCTTACTAATACCTTCTATTCACATTCATAACACCACCCCCCCCTTCAAAAAAATGCCATGCGTACAGATAACCCACCCAAATTTGGTACCCGACACACTCTCTAACAATAAAAAATATGTACAAAAAGAAACAAACTGCCTATCTCTTCACACAACTAAGGCTGGGGGGGCGGGTAGACTGCCAGCGCCTTCTACACGGCTAGGCGGGTTATTCTGCCGCCATGCTTAAAACAGTCCAACTTAAAAGGCCATGTCTCTAACGAAAATAATCTCACAACATTCACTGAAAACACAACTGGCGGCCCCCACCCCAACACCCACCCCACACCTGGACCCACACCCACCCACACACAGTATAACCAATACGTGTTGGGTAATTTAAACAGCATATATTACCAATTTTTTAGAATCAAACAATCCAATCATAATTTACTTTTTCTACTTCTTTAACTCTTTACCATTCAAATCCAAGTTCAGGCACATATCAAATCAACAGTGAACCATTTCACGCTCACCATATTCACAGCCCGAATACAATAATCACAAAATATCCTTAGCTAATAAAACTTTGCCCTTATATAAGCACAGAAGATATAAAATTTAACTCATAACATTTCGTCTTCATGTCTCTCTTTTTTTTTTTCAAACTAATAATATCCGGGGCACCAAAATACAGTAGTGATCAACTATGTACAACAGGACCTGGGTTAAAATAAAAAAAATACACATACAGCAAAACACCCTCAGTCCTTGGATGGGTCTCTTTCCAAACGCCTCCGTCTTTTGACCTCCAGGCTCTCGCTGCGTTGTCTCCTTTTCTCCGTCACCAGACGCAGCTCGTTTGGATGCCTCCAGGTCTGGTCAGACAAGCATAGATACCCATCGCTCCGGGCAGCCTCCACCTGGAACTGCCTCTGGTCATCACGCCCCTCATGTGACCCTGGATCCCCTCTCATCCGGGCCTTGACCCTGGGCCGAACCTCATCTCCAACCCACAGGGAAGCCCTTTTTTTCTTATCAGGATCACTTTGCTTCTGACTGGCCTCCTTCACCGAGCCGGTCGACTCTCGGGTCTGGGTCGTCTTCCTCTTGGCAGGCCGTCGTTGTGAGTGCGTCACAACCGCGCTCTCAGGTCTCGCCCCCTCAGTCTCCAGCGCGGGCACCTCATCCTTATGGGCCACCCTGGGGGTCCCGGCATGCCGTCCAGCACCCTCGTCCAGGGCAGTGTGGTAACCGGCATTGGGTCCGTCCCGGAGCGGTGTTGCGTGGCGCCGAACATGCTCTCCACTTGTCGTATCCAGCCAGTCTGAGTCCCACACCTACTCGCCATCCACTACTGGAGCTGGTCAGCCCCAAAGTCAACACCCCAACCACTCCTCGCCCGACACATTCGCTATGGAGAACCCCAGGCTATAAAAAAGACTACACCCCATGATGTTAACGTCCGCAGTGGTGACATAAACATGGGCCTTGAGTCCCACAACAGACTTGTACTGCGCCTCCATTTCCACAAATCCTAAAACGGCCAGTCTGTTCCACCCATAGCCAAAATAGTGTCTCTCCTGCTTCCTAATTTGTCGATGGGGAAACAAATTCTTCATGGTCGCCAGGTTCAAAACGGAAATAACAGCTCCCATATCCACCAACAGGGGAACCTCGACGCCATCCAGCATCACATCACACCCGATCCGTCCCGTGGTCTCCGGGGAAACGGTGTGGACAATTGTAGGAGTCTTCTGCGAGGGACCTGCCTCGCTCCGCCGTTCCCTATGCTCAAAGTTTGCGCATGTCCTGGCAAAGTGATTCAGCAAACCACACTTCCTACAATGCTTGCCCTTCGCCGGGGACATAACCTGAACTTATAGCGGTGACTTGGGGACCCACAGCCATAACAACGCGGCGTACCTGGGGCGGACCTAATTTTTTACCACGGAGGCATAATGTTCTTCTCCACAGTTCTCATCTTCAGGGTCCAAAACCAGTGCCTTAGCGCAAGACTCATCTTGGCTCAAAGCAGCCCCTTCAGTCAGGCCCCTCACGATGGTCTCTGCTGCCTCAAACTGTTGAGCAAGCTCGATAGCTGTGGCCAACATCAGCTCACCTGGATGAGTTAAAACCCTGGACCGGGCTGCTGGACAGTGGATGTGTTCTACGAACTGGTCCCGTAACATCTCATCTTCCAGTGGTCCGAACTTGCATTTCCTTACCAGCTCCCGGCAGTCCGCCAGAAATCTCTTCACCGATTCTTCCAACCGTTGGTGGTGCTGTCGAAACTGAATGTGCCAGACAGTGACAGTGATGCGCCCTGAGTTCCATCACTTCATCAAAACTATCAGCCACTCTAAGGTTCTCCAGTATCCTTTGCCCCTCCATGCCTAAATTATGGACTAAAACAGCCCTTGCGCGAAGCTTCTCAAGCTCGCTGAGGTTCAATACTACCAAATAGTTTGTAAATGCGGCAAACCACCGAGGCCAATGCACAGGTGGCTCGCCCGGGGTTTCCAAAAATGTCCAAAAACTGGCAACGGACCTCTCTATAACAGCTTTTACCTCATCGCCAAATGTTGTATCTGTCATGGTCCGCTCTGCTCATCACCGTCAGCTGCGCTCACACCTGGTCCTCATTAGGCGCCGCCTATATCTACCGCTCTAGCCTTTGGGTTAGTGCAGAGATGTCTCACTGCGCTCCAGGAGAGCTTCATCACCGTTCCTTGCCTTCTACCTACGCTACAGCCAGCGCTCATCTTCTGTCTCGTCCAAGAAGCCATCCAGCCTGCCACGTAAGCGCTCATTCCTACTCACCTTGTGAATCAGTTCCCCTGTGCACAGGTGGCGTCCTTGGCGCTGGATTCCCAGCCTCCTCCTCCCAGGTGGCGGACCATTCATCCTACCAACTCACCTCCACCGGCACGTCTACTCACCTGCCGGAGTCACTCCACCACCTGAAGAGCACTGTCTTCCTGGCCACAGCTGTCACGCTGAACTGGAGCTTGCTACCATCTGTTCCCACAGTAAGTTCAGTGTAACTGTTAAACTCCAGAAGTAACGCCCAGTAATTCCCTCTCCTTGTGTGTCTCCAGGGTTGCCAGGCTGTACGGTGTCTCGCTCAGTTCCCGGCAGTTCCAGACTACATTCACACCACACTCTCACAACTTGGTTGTTACTAAACTTGATTGTATCGATTCGGAGTCTGTGTGTCGTCACTGGGTCATCGAACTATGTCAGTACATCTCCGCCAGAGCGACCCAGCTGACAGCGCTTTGGTGCGGTGTGTCAACCATATGGAGATCCGAATTGATCAATTGGTTTATCAGCAGCAGGTCATTATGAGTCAATTAACCCGTGTTACTGATCGGTTAGACTGATTATCTAATTCTCAGCCCTTTTCCCAGGCCTTACCGCCTTCCAGCAGCTCCTCGGCTCCTGCTAGCTTCCTGGTGAACCAGTTCAAGCAGGCCTCCCCGGCTCGTCTCACTCCTGTTCCGACTCCCGTCCATCTTAGTGGTAATTTGGGCAAAGCCCGGGGGTTTATTATGAAATGTGAGGTGGTTTTCCAGCGGGTGCCAGATGACTTTCCCTCCGACCATAGTAAGATCAGTTATGTCATTAACCTGCTGGAGGGGAGGGCACTAGCTTGGGCATACGCGGTAATGGCTAGGGCTAATTACTCGAGCCTCACCTTCAGTCAATTTATTGGCAAATTTTACAAGGTTTTTGATCATTCAGACAGGGATAGCATTCTCACCACACACTTACTTAACCTAAGACAAGGGTCTAAGACCACAGCTGACTATGCTATTGACTTCCGGGTGGCGGCTATGGAAGTGGGTTGGGAGGACGCCTCTCTTTGCAGTATTTTTATTAGAAGCCTCTGTCCTAGCCTGTGGGATGAATTAGCCCCGTTGGAGAAGCCGACTAGGTTGTCCCAATTAATCCCCCTAGCCATTAGCTTGGATAACAGACTCAGGGAGTGGGTGGCAGAACGTAAGGGCTATGGGCGATCTGAGGAACCATTGCATCACACCTCACGGTCCTCGTGTTTAGCTCTACCATCTACTGAACCCTCGGGCTCCTTGGAACTCATGACAGTGGGACACTCCAGGTTATCCGCAGCTGAGAAACAGCAGCGCCGCGAGCTGGGGTTGTGCCTCTATTGTGGGAGCAAGAAGCATGAGATCGAGTCCTGTCAGTTTCGGCCAAAAGGGCGAGTCCGTGCGTCGCAGTAGGGGTTCTCACGGACTCAATAATCTAATAATAATCTAATCCCCTATCTCGGTTACTGTTACCCTTTAGATTCATTCATAAGCACACTGAAATTCCCACTCAGGCTTTAGTGGACTCCTGGGCTGAGCAGAGCTTTGTTTCCAGAGACCTGGCAACCCGGTTGGGCCTCCACTGCCAACTGATCGTGTTGTCCAACGCTCCTATGGCTACTGTGTCCCAGAGGACTGCCCCTGTGTCAGTTATTATCTCCGGAAACCATCGTGAAGAACTGTCCTTCCTGGTTTTGCCTGTCTCGTCGTCTCCGGTCATCCTGGGCCACCCTTGGCTTCGTGACCACAATCCCACGATTGACTGGAGTTCAGGGAGTATTAAGTCTTGGAGCTCATTTTGCCTCAGAGCATGCCTTCAGTCAGCTGCCTATTCCCCTTCTGTGACCCTAGGGGTTCCTACCGCTCCCCTCCCGACCTGTCTAAAGTGCCCGCTGAGTGTCATGACCTTGGAGCCGTGTTCAGCAAGTCCTAGGCCCTGTCCCTTCCCCCCCACTGGCCGTACGATTGTGCCATAAATCTTCGTCCGGGGGATCCACTCCCATCCAGCCGGCTGTATAGCCTTTCCCCGCCGGAGCGGGCTGCCATGGATGCATACATTAAGGAGTCTCTGAGTTCGGGCATTATCCGCCCGCCCTCTTCAGCGGTGGGGGCGGGTTTCTTCTTTGTGGGGAAGAAGGACGGGTCACTGAGACCATGCATCAACTTCAGGGAACTGAACAATATCACTGTCAAAGACAAATACACCCTCCCATTACTCAACTCTGCCTTTGACTCTCTCCAGGGGGTGTCCTTCTTCACAAAATTGGATCTGCGCAACGCCTACCATATGGTGCAGATCCGTGAGGGGGACGAATGGAAGACAGGTTTCCGGACCCCTAGTGGTCACTTTGAGTATCTTGTGATGCCATTTGGGCTGACCAATGTGCCTGCTGTCTTCCAGAGGCTCATTAACGACGTCCTGAGAGACTTTTTGAATGTGTTTGTGTTCGTATATCTGGATGACATTCTAATCCTCTCCTGTTCCCTAGATGAGCACTGAATACATGTCAGACGTGTTCTGCAGTGGCTGTTGAAGAATCAATTGTTTGTTAAAGCTGAGAAATGTGAGTTTCACACCTCCAATACATCCTTCCTGGGCTTCATCATCTCACACAAGGAGATCCTCCCGGACCTGGGCAAAATCAAGGCGGTGGTGGAGTGGCCGGTTCCATCCTCCAGAAAACAGTTCCAGCAGTTCCTGGGGTTCGCTAACTTCTACCGCCGGTTTATCAAGAACTACAGCTGCCTGGCTTTTCCTCTGACGCACCTCACCTCCTCTAAGGTCCCCTTCCGGAGGTTGGAGGAGGCATCCTTGGCCTTTTCGAACCTCAAGGAGCAGTTCTCCCAGTCCCCGGTTCTGGCTCAGGTGGATCCGGACCTACAGTGCCTCGTGGAAGTGGATGCCTCAGATTCGGGGGTGGGGGCTGTCCTTTCTCAGCGCTCCCCGGCAGATGGCAAGATCCGTCCATGCGCTTTCTTCTCCCGTCGACTGTCACTGGCTGAGCGCAACTACAGCATCGGCGATAGGGAATTGCTGGCTGTGAAACTGGCCCTGGAGGAGTAGCGCCACTGGTTGGAGGGGTCCTTGCAGCCGTTCGTGGTTTGCAACCTGGTTTTTCACTGCAACCTGGAGTACCTCGGGATGGCTAAGCGCCTGAATGCCCACCAGGCCCGCTGGTCCCTGTTTTTTGGCTGGTTTAATTTCACCATCACTTATCGCCCTGGGTCGAAAAACACCAAGCCAGATGCCCTCTCCAGGCAATTCACCACGGATGTGCCGGAGCCTGAAGACCACCCTGTTCTCCCTGCCTCTTGTGTCTTGGGCGTCGTCTTGTGGGGGACCAAGGAGAAGGTTCTGTAGGCCCAGGAGACAGAAAGGGACCCGGGCGGGGGGCCAGCAAGGAAACTGTTCATTCCTTCGTCCATCCGGGGTGACGTCATTCAATGGGCTTACTCCTCCAAGTTTGCCTGCCACCCGGGGAGATGACGTACGGAGAAGCTGCTGCAATGCTGGTTCTGGTGGCCCTCCCTCCAAAGGGACATTGGGGAGTATATCCGGGCCTGTCCCCAATGTGCCACCGGCAAGACCCCATCGTCTCCACCGGCTGGATTACTTCATCCCCTCCCGATCCCCGGCAGGCCCTGGTCCCATGTGATGTTGGATTTCGTCACCAGCCTTCCTCCCTCTGACAACCATACCGTGGTCCTCACCCTAGTTGACAGATTCTCCAAAGTGGCCCACTTCATCCCCCTGCTGGGTCTACCCTCGGCCAAGGAGACTGCCGATCTTCTGGTTCAACATGTGGTGAGGCTTCATGGGATCCCTCTGGACATCATTTCGGATCAGGGGCTCCAATTTATTTCCCAGGTATGGAGGTCGTTTTGCAGCGCCCTTGGGGCTACAGTGAGCCTGTCGTTGGGATACCATCCACAATCTAATGGCCAGTGCGAACAAGCCAACCAGGACCTGGAGGCGGCGCTGCGCTGTGTGGCGGCTACCAACTCGACAGCATTGAGCTCCTTCCTACCTTGGATTGAGTACGCCCACAACTCAACAGTGTCCTCGGCTATAGGTATGTCCCCGTTTTAAGCCTCTCTCAGGTATTCTCCTCCCTTGTTTCCAAAAGAGGAGGGTGACATCACTGTTGCATCAGTCCGGGCACATCTGAGGCGCTGTCGACGTCTGTGGAGGGCGACCTGGGCCGCACTACAGCGCACGGTGAAGCGCAACATCGCAGTGGCCATCCGCTGTAGGACCCCAGCCCCAGCTTACCAGGTAGGCCAGCAGGTATGGCTCTCGACCAAAAACATTAATCTGAAGGCTGAGCGCAAGAAGATGCAGCAGCGGTTCATTGGACCCTTCGCTGTATCCCGCATCATCAACCCTGTATCTGTTCGATTTGATCTTCCCCCTCCCTCCGCATATGCCCTACATTCCATGTCTCGCAGATCAAGCCTGTGTCTTCCAGCCCCCTGTGCCCCCCCCCCCCCCCCCCAGGCCACCACCTCCTCCACGGATGATCGACGGCAACCTGGCCTGGACCGTGACTGCTATCCTGGATGCCTGTCGGCGGGGACGTGGATTGCAATACCTAGTGGACTGCGAGGGCTATGGCCCTGAGGCCAGGTCCTGGGTGCATCCTGACTTCGTCCTCGATAAGGATCTCATCAGGGAGTTTCATCGGACGCATCCAGGGAGACTGGAGCAACCGCCAAGAGGCGCTCGTTAGGGGGGGAGTACTGTCATGGTCCGCTCTGCTCATCACCGTCAGCTGCTCTCACACCTGGTCCTCATCAGGCGCCGCCTATTTCTACCGCTCTAGCCTTTGGGTTAGTGCGGAGATGTCTCACTGCGCTCCAGGAGAGCTTCATCACCGTTCCTTGCCTTCTACCTACGCTACAGCCAGCGCTCATCTTCTGCCTCATCCAAGAAGTCATCCAGCCGGCCACGTAAGCGCTCTTTCCTACTCACCTTGTGAATCAGTTCCCCTGTGCACAGGTGGCGTCCTTGGCGCCGGATTCCCAGCCTCCTCCTCCCAGGTGGCGGACCATTCATCCTACCAACTCACCTCCACCGGCACGTCTACTCACCTGCCGGAGTCACTCCACCACCTGAAGAGCACTGTCTTCCTGGCCACAGCTGTCACGCTGAACTGGAGTTTGCTACCATCTGTTCCCACAGTAAGTTCAGTGTAACTGTTAAACTCCAGAAGTGATGCCCAGTAATTCCCTCTCCTTGTGTGTCTCCAGGGTTGCCAGACTGTACGGTGTCTCGCTCAGTTCCCGGCAATTCCAAACTACATTCACACCACACTCTCACAACCTGGTTGTTAATAAACTTGATTGTATCGATTCGGAATCTGTGTGTTGTCACTGGGTCATCGAACTATGTCAGTATCCATAATATAGGCAATAACAAGTAGACAGTTACTACTGTTGACGGAGCTTTATTATAATTACTATATACAATACACTCAGGCTTACGGCACTCTCCAACAGGCCAGGTGTCCTACGATGAAAGAGGACTAGCCCCTTCCACCCACGTCCTTTATACCTGGAGTGGCGTCACCACCGGAACCGGCAGTTAACCACCCCTGCTCATTCCCCGTCCACCCTGGCCGCCATCTTACTAATACTTTCTATTTACATACATAACAGGCACCACAGTCCAGTCAGCAGCTGCGGTTTTTTGATAATAACTATGTCATGCAGGCGCGGTTGTAAATATTATTTTGATCATCGACAATGACTTTTGGGTTTACACAACATGCTAAAAAATGTCAAAATCGTGTCATCAGACCTTTAACCGGCCCTAAATGTAATATCTTCATCTAAGTCCCAAGTGTAGACAAACACAATGGGCTTAACCTTATACTGCACAACATGGGGCGTTCAGGACTTATTTTTGTCCACCTAAATCTCAGTCATACCTGATCCCAACAGCAGCAGCAGGTAGTCCACGTCCAGTGAGACATCTCTCTGACTGTTTGTGTCTCCTCTCTGCTGTCCTCGATCTTTAGAAGAGGAGAGTCAACAGGAGAGTCAACACCTCTGTATCTGATTTTGACTATAGTTAAGTTGCACTTTCTTATAAAATTTGAAGCATTTTCTTTCTGAAATAAAATACTTTTTTCCTGTGAAGTTGCATTTTTTTTTCCTTTTTTTGTCTTTCACCTGCTCCCTTTCAGGGTTACCACATGTACAGTAGGGGGCTGAAAAGTTCATAGTGGTCATATTTGACCAAATGTGGTTTATTTTCCAATCGCAGGAATCCAAGCGCTGCAACACCAATGTTTCTGCTTTCCAAAAAATACATTAATCTTTCACTGATCATACGCTCAATTATTTTACATATATGTGATGTCAGGGCAATTGGCCTATAATTTCCAAGTTTGCTGTCATCCTTCCCTGTCTATTGCTTCCTTCCAGCTCCCTGGTACTTTTCCCTCCTCCCAAACCTTGTTATAGAGCTGCAGTAGCAATTTCATACTTCTTACACTTAAATGCTTTAGCATGCTATAGCATACTTCATCTTTGCCAGGAGCTGTCTTTCCTGTTTCCCCAAGTAACTCTCCCATGGAGCAAAGAATGCTTAATTCATCCTCAATATCAACTTTCCTGCCCAAGGCCTCCAAATTTTCCAACTTTGTCTTATTTCTGCCTCTCTCTCCCTCCCCAGACAGGTTACTGCTGCTATGAATCCTAACAAAGGCATTTGCCAACATCTCTGCTTTATCCTTGTTTGACACTACAATTTTACTTCTATTGCTCAGAACCAGATAACTCCACTCCCTTCTGGCACCTCCCATCTTTCTAATCATTCCCTATATTTCTCCTATCTTAGTTGAAGTTCCAATTGAGTCACAGTACTTCCTCCAGGGTGCTTTTTTTGCTTACCTTATTGTCCTTCTTACTACTGCCTGTGCCTGTTTATACTGGACCATATGTTGAAAATTATGAGTTCTTTTGACTAGTTTGAATGCTTTATTCCTTGTCTTTACTGCTTCCTTACACTCATAACTCCACCATGGAACTACTTTATTCTTTCTACTGCCTTTACTTTTAGGGATGGATGCTAGTGCAGCTGAGATAATGCCTTCTTTTATGCTACTGTCTAATGCATCAGTGCTCATATTATAATCATTTTGCCTTACATAGTTATTACTTTCCTCCATAAATTTCCCCCAGTTAGCTCTCTCTAGCTTCCATCTCCCACCTGCATTTCCTGTATCATTTGGAATGGCTATACTTATTTTGCATCAGTTCGGGTAATGGTCACTTCCTGTTGTCCCTTCCTTATTTACTGTGCATCTGCACTTTGTTGCAATGGAGCTAGACACGAATGTTAGGTCCAAAGCAGACGCTTTTCCTGAGTTTATATCAATTCTTGTGCTACTGCCTTTATTTATACACACCATATTCTTCACATCAAGCCATTCTTCAATTACTTGGCTATTAACGCCTGTCTTCCCACTTCCCCATAACGTGTTGTGCCCATTAAAGTCACCACACCATACAATATTTCTGGTGCTCTGTCCCTCCACTTTCTTGAGTTTACTTAGTTCCAGTCTTTTGCATGGGTTATAGTAATTCACAATCACCACCTCTTTCCTTTCAGCCCACACTTTCACCACTATATATTCTTGCTCATCCCCAATTCCTACGATTTTATACGGAATACCATGCTTAATAAAAGTAATGCATCCTCCTCCCCTCTCTTGTCGATCTCGCCTCACTGCCGTATACCCATATAAAATAAAGTCCAAGTGAGGTTTTAGCCAGGACTCCTGAATGCACACTACATCTGGCTTTTCCTTCCTGCTTAGTACAAATTGTTTGAACTCTTGACCATTTGTTATCAGGCTTCTCGCATTCCACTGGAGGATTAGCATTATTAACAGTATCAACCTACACATCTCTTGGCTGGAGTGCACCAAGTTCATCCTTTATCTCTTCCCATTTTAATCCTTTCATATCTAAGTGATATTCTGCAGCTTTCATAATAAATTGGATCCATTCAGTTTTCAATTTAATTCCGTGTGTTGCATTTAACACTCATGCAATAAAGATTGTTTCTGTAGAAGAGCTTGAAATAACGAAGCGATGTGATTTTATTAATCAAAGTTTAATTTCAGCTTCACTCCTCTAACAAGTCTCATCTCGGTGCAGAAGCAGAATAAGAGGTCGAACGCAGTCAGACCTTCATATTTATACCCACACTCAACAAAAGACATTGCATATCAAAGCTGACATCCCGCATTACATAATCCCCCCTCCATTGTCCTCCGTCTCCTCCACCTGACCCTGGGTGGTCAGGGAGATCGATCCGGTCTCCACGGCTGCGACTCTGTCTGTTCTTTGATCCTCGCTGGCAGTTGAGACCTCTTGTCCTGTTCTGAGGCTTGAGGTCATTCCACATATGTAATCACTAAACATTCTAATATGTCTATACATATGTAGGTATGGAATATATGATTAATATAAGCCACAGCCCCCCCCAAAAAAGACTAAGAAAAGGACAATCAAATTAGTTTTACAGTTTAAGATAATCTCTATGACATATTATACTGTTAAACCTCTTGACAGGGAAAACAAGGAAGAATCTTTCCAGCAGTCATGCTCCTGTAGAGAATTCAGTGGTAACCACAACAGTATAGTAATATCACAAAACAGCCTTAAAACTGTCACGGCACAATCTGATAACACAGTTAACAACTCTTGTCAATTTTGCATCAGTCCCTGTGCCATCTGGGTTTTAATCTTCTCCTGAATCTGCTGTGGGTCCGCTTTGGCGTTGTGGTGGGACCCTCCTGTAAGGAATCTGCAGCTTGGGGAGGAGAGTGGTTATTTGTTCCCTGCAGGGGGGCTGAGTTTATTTTCTTGGGGGGTCTATCCCGCCGAGGTGCTCTCGCCACCTGTGCAGGTTCGTCTCTCAACAAGAAGGCAGGTTTAAGTCTGTCAATGCTGACTGTTTCTTTTCTGTCCCCTAAATCAAGCACAAAATACTTATCACCAGGTTCCAGCACTCTGAATGGTCCGTCGTATGGTGGACGGAGGGTTGATTTTAAAGCTTCGTGTCTAACAAAAACGAACTCGGCGTTTTTTAAAGCTTGGGGGACAAAAACCCGTGGAAAAGAGTGATGTGCCGGTCCGGGGAGAGTGTCCGGTCCGGTGCTGCCTAAAGGCCTCAGGGCTGGAAGATGCCCGGGCTCTGGATTCTCTGGTAAAAACTCACCTGGGAGTCTGAGAGGTTGTGCAAAAACTAATTCTGCTGGGGAGGCGTCTAGATCCTCTTTAGGTGCAGAACGCAACCCCAATAAAACCCAGGGAAGTTTATTCACCCAATTTGTATCCGTTAGTGAGGCCCTGACGGCAGCCTTTAAAGATCTGTGAAAACGCTCGCATAACCTATTAGCCTGAGGGTGATAAGCGGTGGTGCGGTGAATTGTCGCCCCTAAGCTGCTGGCCATGGCTGACCAAAGCTCTGAGACAAATTGAGGCCCCCTATCGGACGTGATGTCCGATGGGACGCCGAAACGTGCCACCCAGTTTGTTAAAAAAACGCGAGCGACTTCCGCAGCTGTGGTTGACGCCAAAGGGACCGCCTCAGGCCAGCGCGTAGTACGGTCTATCATTGTTAACAGGTGTGTGAAACCCTGAGACGAAGGTAGTGGTCCCACGAGGTCGACATGAACGTGGTCAAACCTTCTGGCTGGGATTCGGAAAGGCTCTAGGGGAGCTTTTGTGTGTTTGTGTATTTTGGCGCGCTGACAAGACATGCAAGTTTTTGCCCATTCCTTTACATTTTTGTGCAGGCCCGACCAAACAAACTTTTCCGCAACCATTTTGACTGAGGCAGTGAACCAAGTCGAAAATGCGGCGGTGCCATGCAGCTGGGACTACCGGGCGAGGTCGGCCGGTAGAAACGTCGCAGATTAGGGGCCGTCACGTAAACCCCTTTCCTCCAGTCTTAACCCTGTTGGTCCAGACAGGAGTGCGCGCACGTCCGCGTCACTGCTTTGTTCCTCTGCCATGGCTGCGTAATATATCCCTACGTGAAGTGGGGTCGCGTACGCATCCGCGTTGGCGAAGAGTTCTGCGGCTGAGGTAGTATAATCTGTCTCTTCGTGCTCTGGCGATGTCACAGCGCGAGAGAGGCAGTCTGCTACCACGTTAAGTTTGCCTGCCACATGTCGAATGTCTGTGGTGAACTCTGAGATTGCCGCTAGCTGTCTTTGTTGCCTGCCTGACCATGGTTCTGAAATTTTAGCCATCGCAAAAGTGAGCGGTTTGTGGTCTACAAAAGCCGTGAAGTGCCGCCCTTCTAACCAGAACTGGAAGTGGCGGATGGATAAATGAAGCGCTAGCAGCTCCCTGTCAAAAGTGCTGTATTTACGCTCGGTTTGGTTTAAAGATTTGCTAAAAAATGCTAAAGGTTGCCAGGTTCCACCAACATGTTGTTCCACGACTGCCCCTATGGCCAGGTCTGAAGCGTCTGTGGTTAACGCTATGCGGGCCGAGGGATTGGGGTGAACCAACAATGTGGCATTCGCTAGAGCACTTTTTACTTCCGCGAAGGCGCGTTCGCGCTCCGGGGTCCATTCGACCGCATTGGAAGGCTTTTGTTTTCTGAGCGCGGCATACAGGGGCTGTATGAGTTGAGCTGCGCGGGGGAGGAAACGGTTGTAAAAATTCACCATTCCCAAAAATTCTTGCAGCGATTTGACCGTCTGGTCGTGGAAAATTTTTTACCACGTGGACTTTGTCCGGCAATGGGACTGCCCCCTTCGGTGAAACTCTGTGTCCCAAAAAATCAATTTGTGACACGCCGAATTTGCATTTGGCTGGGTTGATTATTAACCCGTGCTCTTCTAGTCTCTGAAAGACTGTAGTGAGGTGTTGTTCGTGTTCTTCCTCTGACGGGCTGGCTACCAGCATATCGTCGAGGTAGACGAACACGAAGGGGAGGTCGCGTAATACCGCGTCCATCATACGCTGAAAGGTTTGAGCAGCGCCTTTGAGGCCGAACGGCATCCGCAAAAATTCAAAAAGACCGAAAGGGGTTATTACAGCCGTTTTAGGAATGTCTTCCGCTCGAACGGGGACTTGGTGATAGCCGCGGACCAGGTCTATTTTAGAAAAAATGCGCGCACCTGCCAGATGTAGTGAAAAATCTTGGATGTGAGGAATTGGGTAGTGGTCATGCGCTGTCGCATTGTTTAATCTGCGGCAATCGCCGCAAGGTCTCCAAGAACCGTCGGTTTTCGGGACCATGTGGAGTGGCGATGCCCAGGGGCTTTTCGAGCGTCTAATAATGCCTAATTTTTCCAGGGTGGCAAACTCGTCCCGTGCTATGGTGAGCTTGGTCGCGTCTAAGCGCCGAGCTTTGGCGAACACGGGTGGGCCTGTTGTGGGGATGAAGTGTTCAACCCCGTGTTTCGCTACTGTTGCTGAAAATTTTGGAACTGTGAGTGCTGGAAATTGGGTGAGGAGTTGGTCAAACTTACCTCCTGCTGTTGTGACGCTGGCCTGCACGGGTGGTGGAGAAACTCGAGCTGAGCAGGGGATAGAAGAAAATGACAGTGCATTAACCAAGCGCCTATTTGCTAGATCGACTAACAACCCATGTGCAGACAAAAAATCAGCGCCCAACAAGTTAAAGCTCACCGCCGCTACAATAAATGTCCATCTATAGTTGCGGCCGTGGATGCAAAGAGGCAGGTTCCTTTCACCGAAGGTGTCGATGACCATGGCAGCCATGTTGGCTGCCATCGCTCCATTTCCCCGGGGACCCATGGCCCGGTCTGCGTGGGAAGGGGTGATAAAACTCAGCTGAGCTCCGGTGTTGATCAGGAACTGCCTCCCGGTGTGTCCGTCAGTCACATACAGTAGCTTGTTTTTCTCGCCGAGAGCCGCAGCTGTTAACGGTCTCTCGGCTTTGGCGTTTCCCGAACTTTTGAATTTGCAGGGGGGCACGCACTTGTATGCCCTCTCGGCGAAACGGTGGTGGTAATAGCAGAGGTCGTTCCGCCTGCTGCGCCTTGGTCGTGTTGCCGCCATGGTGGGCGGGCTCTGCTCGGTTGACTGTGGTTCTCCGCTGCTCTGGGCTTCCGTGCTGAGATCTGCGGATGCTGCTGTGGCCATCTGTTCCCCGCAGGCGTTGATGAGCCACTGCGCTTCTCGGGCCAGCACGCGGAAGTCCTGCTGGGTGCTGCACCGCATGTTGACCAGCGTCCCTCTCATGTGTGGCGGCAGAGTGCTGAGGAAGATGTGTTGGAAGAGGAAGTTGTTGTTGTCCTCTTCCTTGAGCTGCAGCATGTCCTCCATGAGGGCCTTGGGTCTACATCCTCTGTGGCTGTAGATCGCCAGGATCTTCTCTGCTCTCTCCTCGGCTGAGGGGACGAAGTTCTCGACGATGGTCGCTTTAAGCTCTCTGTACTTGTCATGGGCGGGCGGCTGTTGGATTATGCTCCGTGCACATCTTGACGTGGCAGCGTCGAGTTTGGCGACGATGTGATAAAACTTCGTCTCGTCCGCCGTTATGCCCACCAGTGCAAACTGAGCCTCAGCTTGCTGGAACCACGAGCGCGGGTCTTCTTGCCAGAATTCTGGCAGCTTGACGGTGACGGCGCTTGTGTGGGCCGTCCCTGATGTGTCCGCCGGGTGAGAGCGCCTTTCTTCTGCTCTCACGGCGGGGCTGGAGATGGTGCTCGGTTGAGCCCTCTCTGTAGCTTCTGCCGTGGGGGAACGTCTTCCATCCGTTCCCCTGTCTGCATGGGCGCCGGCGCTTGCCTGGGTCACCTCTGATGAGTCAATCGCGGGAGAACGTCTCTGTTCCATCCTCACGTCTGGTCACCAGTGTAGAAGAGCTTGAAATAATGAAGCGATGTGATTTTATAAATCAAAGTTTAATTTCAGCTTCACTCCTCTAACAAGTCTCATCTCGGTGCAGAAGCAGAATAAGAGGTCGAACGCAGTCAGACCTTCATATTTATACCCACACTCAACAAAAGACATTGCATATCAAAGCTGACATCCCGCATTACATAATCCCCCCTCCATTGTCCTCCGTCTCCTCCACCTGACCCTGGGTGGTCAGGGAGATCGATCCGGTCTCCACGGCTGCGACTCTGTCTGTTCTTTGATCCTCGCTGGCAGTTGAGACCTCTTGTCCTGTTCTGAGGCTTGAGGTCATTCCACATATGTAATCACTAAACATTCTAATATGTCTATACATATGTATGTATGGAATATATGATTAATATAAGCCACAGTTTCTTCTTTTCTAACTCTTTTGTTTTGCTGTTTCTTTGTTACCACTTTCCCTCTGCTCCCTCATCCTTCCTTACTCTGCTTCTCCTGCCCTGCCAGCTTAACTGCCTGAGAATATGAGACTTTCTCCCTCACTCTTATCTGCTGCACCTCTGCCTCTTTTCTCAATACCTCACATCCCCAGTATGCTACACTGTGGTCTCCTCCACAGTCACAGCATCTAGGTTTCACTTCTTCTCCACACTTTCCATACTCATGCTCTCCACCACACCGGGTGCACCTCTTTTTCCCTTTACATACTTTAGCCACGTGCCCAAATTCCTGACAGTTAAAACATCTCATTGGCTTTGGAGCATATTCCCTCACCCTGTACCTTAGAAACCCAAAATACACCTCTTTTCGCAGTTCTCGTCCTTCAAATTCTATAAGAAATGACTCTGTCTCTGCTTTTTCCACACCTCTCATCATTCTTTTCACACTCCTCACTAAATGAAACCCACCTTCAGATTTTCAAGCAGTTCTTTCATGTTTACATTCAGAGGGATTCCTGATATCATTCCTTTATAGCCAGTGGACCTCTGTTCCCCCACCCTAACAACCCTCAACACTTTTACTTTGTCAATGCCAGTCATCCTTCATGTCTTTTCCACCTCTACATCTGTGTTACATCCAATTAGTAAGTTCCCATCTCCCAAAACCTGTGCATATTTCACTTCCTCCACCTGCTATCTAATGATTTTTGAACATTTTATCGGATTAATCTTCTTAACACCTTCTTCTCCCTCAAACCTTATCACTACATTAATCAGTTTTGTCCTGTCCTCACCTCCCTCTCCCTTGCTTTCTGATTTTCCTGCGCTAGACGCATCACTTTTCTTCCTCTTATGGCTACTCTTGCCCTCCTTCTTTCTCCCAACTTCTTCCCACTCATCCCCCCCCCTTCTCCTCACTAGCGTACATGCTGCTGTCACAGTCAGTCCCCCTCCCCGTCCTCCTGTCAGGGATTGAAGGAGCACTGCAAGAACACCGTTCCCGGACCTATACAGGCCATCGGTCGATATCCTCACAAAGGCTCCCCACCAACCCTATTCCACACTAAACTAGTCAACAAGTCCACAAATCCAAAGATTATGTTGCTTATCCAGAAGAGATATCTTAAACCATATAACAGACTGTCGTAGTAACACTCTCCAAACAAATTTGGCGAGATGATATCCAACTTCTGCCTCTCAGTACTCAGGAAAGCAGAGCAATATTGCCGTCTTACTAGGCCTATACAGGCCGTTGGCCGACTCTATCACTCTGCTCACCCAAGACTCACTTAGGTCAAATAATGCCCAGTACGAACTCCAAATTCTAAGTCAATAAACCCGAACAAACAAGTCAGTTTTATCAGTAACGCAATGTGCAGCAACAGCAGCTCCCACAGTCCAAACCAACTGCCAACTCTACTAGCTAACCTAGCCTCTAGTGTGTTCAGCAGCAGATTCCACTGAATTTCTTCCCACTGAGTGAAAACACCTACTGAAGCGACAGGGTAGAAGAGAAAACCTGCAGGGTCTTGGCCCTCCATGGCACATGATTGGACACCCCTGGTCTATAGTTACATAATAAAACATTTTTTTATTTACAAACAGGGAGCAATTAACAAACATTACAGTTTATTGAGCTTTGTACTGAACATGACTCCAAATTCCCGGGCCACAGAAACGCATCTGCTCAAGGTTTCAAGTAAGTATTCAGCTGGTATATTGATAAACTATTTTGTGTAATTTTCATAAAACAAGTAAAATTATTTTTTCATAATTACCTCTCTTTCACTCTGTAAGGCTAGTGCCTGCAAGATATTTAGGTCAGGCAGTTGATTCCTTCTGTTCCTTGTGTCATGAATCCGTTCTGACTTATTGTTATGATTTGTTCTAGTTTCCTCCTGACAGCTCTGGCACACCCCCTCCTCCTGTCAAGCACCGTCAGCTGCTCAGTCACCAGTGCTCACACACATACACACACCCACACACACACACACATGCACACGCTCCATTCACTCTCATTCACATGCCCTCTCTCTCACCTGTTCCCAATCAGTTCTGCCCATGCATTCTCACACCAGCAATCTCTTTCCTCTTTAGCTTCTGGAGTATTTGTTTGCCGCTGCTGAGGAAGGAGATTGTCGGAGCATTCCCCTTCATACGTGACAGCGTGTTCCCCTGCGTTTGGTATTCACTCCCTGCGTTTAGCTCAGCCTGACATTTAAAGACGATCAATTCCTTGGTGTTTCGGCTGGTCCCGCCTCTCTGCCTCTTCCTCCAGACTGCATGGCTTGCCCTGGATTAGCTCCAGACTGTTAGAACTCACTCTGGGCCGTCACCTGCTTCAGCTGTGCGCACACCTGTGGGTAATCAGCCCTGGGCTATATAGCCCGCTCTGCCTGGAGCTTCGGCACGGAGCCGTCTGCTTTGCTACGCTCTTCGTCCCGTGCACGCCCTGATTCCTCTCAGCCCTGCGCATCATTGTTGGACTCTCCGTTGGCACGTAAGCTCAACATTCCAACTTACCTTTTCTCCCAGGCTCTCCCCTGTGCACAGGTGGATCCCTTTGGTGGCGGTTC
This sequence comes from Pholidichthys leucotaenia, assembly GCA_020510985.1. Taxonomy (NCBI): domain Eukaryota; kingdom Metazoa; phylum Chordata; class Actinopteri; order Cichliformes; family Pholidichthyidae; genus Pholidichthys; species Pholidichthys leucotaenia. The sequence goes on from CM035840.1 coordinate 299,904,312, forward strand.
TCTCCCTCGCAGCGGCGGAATCGCTCCTCTCACCACGCCACGCATCACAGCGCTTCACCGGGTGCGCTCTGCAGACGCTGTCTCCCTGGCAGGAGGCCCAAAGCCCAAGCCAACGCCATCACTGGAACATCTGCAAGTAAGCCCTGTTAGGTTCCCATTCATAATAACATGGCTGAATCTAATATCTGTGTTTGGCTCTGTCTCTAGGGTTGCCAGGCTGTACGGCACTCTGTCTCGCCCCCGGCTGCAGCTCGTTCACCAACAATACACTCACATACCGCATACACACACCCACACACCTGCTGGAAACCAATAAAGATAATTGTATTGAACTTGAGCCTGTGTGTGTGTTCCCTGGGTCCGACATTATGACGCAGACCTGTAAGTGTCTTTAGCCTTTTCTCCTGTGTTAGCAGCCCTGCGGCACTAGACTGCTCGCCTTTCCTGTTTTTTGCACTACACAGCACTGCGGCACTAGGCTCCATATTCACCGGGCTGTAGAGCATTCGGCAGGCGCCCTGTGTGTTTGGTGGTTTTGTTATGTTTTGTTTTTGTGTGATCTATTGTCTGCTAATTGTGCATTGGAGAGTTTTTTTCTATGTAATCACAATTTTGGTCATAAAATGAGCTTTATTTTGATTAACAATGCTTTTTTCTCTCTTCCCATTGTGTCACTTCCCTTTCCCCTCATTCCCTTCTTTACCCTCTACTGCTGACAGGCGCCTCCATGGCTGCCGCGTCATTGAGATGCGCTTATTCAGCGCGCCCAATGTCAAGTCAAATTCCTCGTATGTTTATGTTTTTTATGTAAACATGCTTGGCAATAAAGCTTTCTGATTCTGATTCTGATTCTGGTCAATCCTGTCATTACACCTCTCCAAAATCTTGTATTGTTTGACTGAACTGTTTGTGATGATTATTGGACTTGTTATTTTGTGAACTGAAATAAACTCGGCACTCTCTACTCCTGCGATTGGGTTTTTCATTCTCTTCCTCGTGCGCCGTGTAATGGCACACAGGAGCTCATGACAGAATGCCCCAACTGTAAAAAAATAAACAACGGAGTAAAGTTATGTTTTTTTCCCTTCACCTTTTTTCCCTCGCACGTGGACACGATAATTTGGACGGACGAGGAGCTGGAAGCCCAGGAGTAGTAGTAGTAGATTAGTTTATTTGACAGGGACAGTGCAATAAACATAGACAATTAATCAAAGACAATCAATCTGATGTGTTGCACATAGAGTGTATAGCTATTAGCTAATTTGCAACTCTTGTCCCTGGAAGTTCCTGGAGTTGCTGGAAGAGGCGATTTTCGCCTTTCAGTGGCATCCCGAGGACCGGGAGTGGGCGCAATTCATTGTGGAGGACGTTGAGCGGTGCCATCCTAACCTCCGGGCCATTCATAGGATGGACAGCATCCTCTCTGCCATCCTCCCCACTCCTGACGTAGGGCCGGAGGATTCCTCTCCGCAATCGGAGCCGGCCCCTCACCAGAAGAAACGTTCCCATCGGAGGAAGACTTCCTCCCTCCTCGGATCCCCTTCACTCCCAGGCCAGCGTCCACCCGGTCTGCGGACGAGAAGACGGAGATGGAGTTGGACCGGGAGCAGCGCTCGTTGTGTCTACTGGAGGAGGTTCTCTCCTGGACGCAGAAGTCCCGTCCCTCTCCGACAGTTTGTCAGGCTCAGGACACTGTGAGGAGGGTGATGGAGCGAGACAGCCTCTGGGATCATCCGGAGGCAATGGAGATCCTCCGGGACATCTTCGCCGTGCCATGTGAGGAATCGGCTGAGGATCTCCCAGTGCTCGAGCTCCTCGCGGCCACTTCGCTCTTCTTTCCTGAGGATGCGGGGTCTCTCTGCGTGGGTGACCCACTTCCCGGCACGGTGCTCCGCATCCCGGATTACCTTATTCTCACATCATCCAAAAGGAGGAGAGGGAGGAAGCCCCGCAGCAAGAAGCGTCCAGTCTCACGAACTGCAGCTTCGCCTTCCCACTCCAAGCAATGCTCTGCCCCATCACAGGAGGAGATGGAGGAACGTAGGCGGGCTCTCCTGGCTGAAACAGACCTCATCTTGAAGGTGAAGCCGTGGCTCCTCTCGGAGGTGGCTGAAACACTTAAAGAGCTTTCCCTGAGGGAGGAGGAGCCTCAACCCGATGAGGAATGCCAGGAGAGTAGAGAGGACTCCTCGGAGGATGCTGGGGACCTCCAGGGCCAGGAGAACAGGCAAGTTTCTTTTCATTCGAGTTCTACAGTCAATGATCAATGTTACCTGCCTCCTGGCGAGGAGACTCGGGGTGTGCAGTCCCCTGAGTACTCCGCCCCAGTGGCATACAGTGCTCTCATGTCTGGTCTCAATGACTCTTTTCTATGTGCCCCCACGAGCCCATCGGTCCCAGATCCAGGTCGCTTAGGGCAGGAGGAGCCAGAGGACCAGGAGGGTCTAGCCCATGGGCCAACGAAGGAGTCGTCCACGGCCGCCACGCCGGAGGAACCAGAGGCATGGAAGACAGCGCACGACAGTTCCACTCTTACTACCATTATCATGCCTGCTGCGGGGGCCGCCGCAGTGGAGTCATCCCCCAGACCAGACCTCCAGCCGATGGGACCTGGGGCATCGTCATCAGAGTCTTGGACGGCGGTAGAGCTTAGGCACAGGCAAGTAGTCTCTCCTGTAGTTCATTTGTTGATGATGGAGGGATCTTGCCTGGCTTTTGGGGAGGGGAGTCTGGTGCGACCCCCAGCTGCATCTGGACCCCCCTCACCGGGGTCTGCCACTGCCGGCGACCCTAATTGCTCTCCCTCTCCTATCCCCTTCGAGCTCCATCCTAGGGTCGCTGTAGAGGAGCTGCCACCACCTGGGCCACCCATTGACGATGAACCAGGTCCCGCTTCCTCGGAGGAGGCCGACGGGGGTGAGGCACCCGACGGACCAGAGGAGCCCACGCACCCAAGATCGCCGGAGTCCTGGACGGCGGTGGAGCCGGAGTTCAGGCAAGTGTGCTCCATTATATCAGGAATTTCAATATTAATGTCACACTGCCCAACTCACGGTGAGGTGGACACGGGGCAGCTCACACTAACCCTCAGGACCGCCACACTGGGCTCCGCCAATGCCGGCGACCCTGACCCGGTTTCTTTTTTTCTCCCTTTGGACTCGGAGCCTCCGGCCAGGGTTGCCAGTGAGCTGTTGGAGGCAATTGAGGATCGGGGTTCAACTCTTAAGGACGTGAGAAGCATCACCCCCCTCGCTGGGGAGGCCACTGCAGGTGCAACAGTGCTCCAACGTTAGCCCACCACAGGTGCAGCAGAACCTCAGCTGGAGGTCACCGCGGGTGCAGCTGAGCCTCAGCCGGAGGTCACCACAGGTGCTGCAGAGCCTCAGCTGGAGGTCACTGCAGGTGCTGCAAGGCTCCAGCTGGAGTCCATCGTGGGTGCAGCGAAGCCGGCCCGGTCGGGGTCCACCGTGGGTGCAGCCACATCCCAGGCCGGGACCATCGCGGGTGCTATGGCGCCCCTGCTCCAAGCCTCGAACAGCAGGGGGGGCCCTGTTCCTCGGCTTGGCCGCCGATGTTCCCGAGTATGGAGGCTGCCGCTCCGCCTTCCTCGCAGGTCCTGGTGGCTCCACCACACTGGTCGGCCACCCGAGGGACTTGGTTTATGGGTCGGCTGGTCCATTAGCCCGGGCAGGCCACTGAACACTATCCCACGGGCTGCCTGCTGGACTTGGGACTTGGGCAGGCCACCCGATCTGCCACTCCTCACCACACTGGGGGCCTGGGACTCTGGTTGACCCCCCGAACTCTGAACTTTGGACTTCTGGAGAGGGGGGTTAGTGATATAGGCTGGGGGTTCGTTAGGAGGGGTTGTTCTTTGTTCTGTTTTTGTACTATTGTGTTTTCACTGGTTGCTTCCCTCCTAACCGGTTTTCCCCCACCTCCCACCCTGGGTTAGCGTTTGTTGCCGGGGGGAGGGATTCCCTTGAGGGGTGCTGTTTCCCATTTTTTTTGGCTGATGGTACTGTGGTGTCTGGTATCCATCCCTGGGGGGGGGGGGGCAGTCATGAATCCAGGTTTGGCCTCCAAACCCGGTTCTGACTTATTGTTATGATTTGTCCTAGTTTCCTCCTGACAGCTCTGGCATGTCCCCTCCTCCTGTCAAGCACCATCAGCTGCTCTGTCACCGGTGCTCACACACATACACACACCCACACGCATACACACACATGCACACGCTCCATTCACTCTCATTCACATGCCCTCTCACTCACCTGTTCCCAATCAGCTCTGCCCACGCATTCTCACACCAGCAATCTCTTTACTCGTTAGCTTCTGGAGTATTTGTTTGCTGCTGCTGAGGAAGGAGATCAAAAAGGCCCAGCAGAGGATGTTCTTCCTGCGGCAGCTGAGGAAGCTCAAGCTACCCACCAAGATGTTAGTGCAGTTCTACACAGCCATCATCGAGTCCATCCTCACCACCTCCATAACCGTGTGGTACGTAGGAGCCACTGCCAGGGACAGACTAAGGCTGCAGCGCGTCGTGCGCACTGCTGAGAAGGTGATCGGCTGCAAGCGCCCATCTCTCCAGGATCTGTACATCTCCAGGACCCGGAGGCGTGCTGGCCGGATCATAGCCGATCCCTCACACCCTGGTCACGTACTGTTTGCCCCTCTCCCCTCAGGTAGAAGACTTCGGTCCATCCAGACTAAAACCTCCCGTCACATGAACAGCTTCTTCCCCTCTGCCATCAGACTGCTGAACACTAAGTGACTTATTGACTCTCGTGCACTATGTACAGCAGCTCAACCAGACTCATGTCAATCATCACTGTTTTCTTCGTGCATTACCGACTGCACTATATGGTTCTCCACATTATCTGCTGCTTGCTAATATATTTAAACTGCTGACTAGTATTACTCACTCTTATTCTACACTTTATTGCATGTATAGTTTATTTCTTTATTTTATCATGTTTAATGTTGCAGCATTGCACCGAGACAAATTCCTAGTTTGTGTACTACATGAACAATGGCAATAAATCTGATTCTGATTCTGATTGTCGGGGCATTCCCCTTCATACGTGGCAGCGTGTTCCTCTGCGTATGGTATTCACTCCCTGCGTTCAACTCAGCCTGACATTTAAAGATGATCAATTCCTTGGTGTTTTGGCTGGTCCCGCTTCTCTGCCTCTTCCTCCAGACTGCACGGCTCGCCCTGGATTAGCTCCAGACCAGCCTTTTCTCCTGTGTTAGCAGCCCTGCGGCACTAGGCTGCTTGCCTTTCTTGTTTTTTGCCCTATGCAGCACTGCAGCACTAGGCTCCATATTCACCAGGCTGTAGAGCATTCGGCAGGCGCCCTGTATGTTTGGTGGTCAATCCTGTCATTACACCTCTCCATAATATTGTGTTGTTTGACTGAACTGTTTGTGGTGATTATTGAACTTGTTATTTTGTGAGCTGAAATAAACTCGGCACTCTCTACTCCAGCGATTGGGTTTTTCATTCTCTCCCTCGTGCACCGTGTAATGGCACACAGGAGCTCATGACACCTTGGCCTTGAAGATAAAATCATTCTTAAAATAAAAAGTCCGAATCCCACAGTACTAAGCAGCAATTTTGTCATACATCGTCGTCAAGGTAGGGTGACATGTCATAAAGTGTCCCATTCCTTTTATACCATTTCAAGCCCTAGCAGACTTGCACACTCACACTCTACTAATGGCTGTCGCCTAAGTCTACAAGGACTCAAGGCTTGAGGGCTTAAGGTAGAGACTGAGATTCGGCCAATGGATTTAGTAGTAAATGGCACCGTGTTCTGGGTGTACTAATATGGTGGCCAGGTGGCTTCACTTCTGGTGGCCAGCGATCTATGCAGTTTTTCCATTGAAATCAGTGGTTGGGACATAAACGTCTACAATTGATAAACAATTTTCAAATGGAAAGCACATGAAGAACGATAACAGACCAGAGAAGGAGACTGTTGCAACTGCTAGGGGTAAGTAAAATATTGCTATTTTTCACATTTGTGCTGTAAGTAATTCATCCATGAAAATGGCAGAATTAATAAAGGCTGCAGTACAACGGGCCATTTTAACTCAATAGAACTAAACTGAAATGGCCAAATCTTCCAGGAAATGAATTGAAACCCTTTTCAAAAATTGAAAGTTAATTTGTAGTTAAAATATAAACCAAAGATAAAAGAAACTAAATTATTAAACCCTACTGTGGTGTGGGGATCTAAAAATATGATTATTAATTTTACTTTGAAATATATTCGCCTTTTCATATCCCTTTCAGATCTGTAAAGACTGGGTTCCCACTCCAAGGTCCATCCTGCACTGAGACCTTCTGAAGAGAAGAGGTTGTCAATGGAGGAGCCTGTTATATAGTTATTTATATAGCTCATGTTGTGTGTGTATATGTTTGGGGCTTTTACTTGTGTGGCACAGGGTGGTGGCTCCGCCTTGTGGTTCTGCCACCTCCCGTGGCTATAAGAAGGGCTGCAGGTAGGAGGGTGGTCTTTTGGCCGTCTCCTCTGCTAGGGACTTGGTGTGGCTGGGCAAAGGTGCCCTTTAATAAACGTGTGTCCAGTTCAACAATGGGTCTCCTTCTTTCGACTCCAACTAACGACATAACATTTGGCAATGAGGATGAAAGTGGATGAATTTAAAGGTATGGAAGTGTGTGGCCCCCCATTCGGCCGTTTTTGGAGCTCCCAGGTGAGCCACCTGTCCCCTGCCCTAGGTGGTACGACGCTTTCCGCACGTATATGGTGGCGCTGGACCTGGGAAGGATGGAGAAGTTAAGGGCACGTGCTTTACTTGTGCATAACCTGGGAATGGAGGAACAACGGATCTTGGGCACGCTTGGTGACGCGAACAATTATGAAGAGGTGGTTGAGCTAATGGTGCGCCATTTCAGAGCGCTGGACAATGTCATTGTCCGGAGAATTAAATTTCAACAACACCGCCAACAGGTAGTTGAGTCCATCCAATGGTTTGTGTTGGACTTGAGGCAGCTGGCCGTTGAGTGTTGGTTCGGACTGTTGGAGGAAAAAATGGTTCGCGACCAGTTGCAGGAACATACCAACTGTGTTGCGGTCCGGTCGAAGCTGCTCACATTTCCTGGTGAATTGACGCTGTCTAGGGCCATCGAGTTGGCCCTCCGGCTGGAGGCAGCAGATAAGCTAACTCGGGAGCTGAGTGAGCGTCTGTCACCACAAGAGTTAGGATCCCCCATAGCTATACAAGTAGTAGACCCGGACAGCGATGGGAGCGTTGAGGATGATGCGGGAGGTGCCAACATTATGAGGATGAGGTCTGCCCTGAGGAAGCCCAGATGTATGGGCTGCAGGTCCACAAAGCACCGCTACAAAGCCAGAGAGTGTGTGGCAAGAGGGAAGCGCTGCAGCAGGTGTGGCCATCTTCATCACTATGTGAGGGTATGCCAGTTAGCTGAGCAAGGGAGCCCGCAAAGGAGTTCAACTCCTCCCACCCCAACAGTGACCCATACTGTGTCCCCGAGCACCAGTGGGCGCACATATTGCACGGTGGAGTTGGATGGAATGGAGGTGCCAATGCTGATCGACACGGAGGCGGAGAGTCCTTGCTGAACTGGGTTACAGTGAGGCAATTTTTTCCGCACTGCAGGGTTGGAGGTGACCAAGCACCGCTTTGCGGCTATGGAGGAGGACGGTTAGCCACGGTGGGAACTATCAGACTGACGGCTCAGTATAAGTCGGCAGAGATGGCTAATGTGGAGTTCATCATGATGGCCTGTGGCGCAAACAACATGGGCTACAACCTCTTCTATGGCCTCGGCTTCACCATTAAGAGCGGTGCTGGGGAAGAGTGGTTGGGCTGCGGATTGTGGGACCGACCGGTTCCAAGAGTACAGGATGATGCTATAGGGAATGAAAGGTTGATCAGTACCCCGGAGAGTGGACAGGCCTTGTCGCACTCAGGGTCACCGCAGGCGGGCCCCAGTTCCAGAGCCGGAGTCGCCTTGGACGAGGGTACTGGGCGGCACAGGGGAGCGCCTGCACCGATGAGCAATGCCGAAGGGATGGTCCCACGTGTTCCCGGAGCTCGGCTGAAGTGGGCCAGTGGACACGGGGCCACATCGGCAGGACGCGCAGTGGACTTAGAAGAGGTTGGGGCAAGACCGATTGGCACTGAGAGGATGAGTGCCAGCCAGAGACCCTGCAAGCTGAACAGAGCCCCACTGGGAGACATGGACTGGGTTCGGGCTCGAGCAAAGGCAAGGTCATGGTGGGTACGGGCCAAAGTGGAGCGACACTTATCTCAAGCTGTTGGATGGCTTGTGGCGGCACCCGAATGAGCTACGGCGTGCCCCGGGGAAGACCAAGAGACGTGATGAATTGAACGTTCGGCTGTGTGGAGGAGGAGGCGCATCAAGCCTGAGACAACCAGCTGCGGCCCGGGAGGCGAGCCATCTCCAGGGGCGGACTGAATAAAAGACAGTCCAGGGGGCCCACAGGGTCATCTTCTCCGAGCCGTGTGTATATAGGTTCTTTGTACTGCATGTGTTTTAAGTATTTTGTTGTATACGTATAGCTCTGGGGATTATTTTGTGTTTAGTTTAGGAAACACGGCATTAGTTTTTTAGTTTGTACATGGACTTTTACTCAGTAGAGGCAGTAGAATAATCTGCCTTGCCATGTGGAGGGTAGGATGGCAGTCCACCCATCCTCCCTAATTTTAGTTGTTTTGTATGAATGTGTTAGGCTCCTTTTGGGGATTTCAGTTTAGTTTGTTTAGTGGATGATTCGGGTTCCAAATTGGGGAGGGTTTTGATTGTATGTTTTGGACTTTTCTACGGGGGTGGGGGGGGATGTTCTATAGTTATTTATATAGCTCATGTTGTGTGTATATATTTGGGGCTTTTATTTGTGTGGCACGGGGTGGTGGCTCCGCCTTCCGGTTACGCCACCTCCTGTGGCTATAAGAAGGGCTGCAGGTAGGAGGGCGGTCTCTTGGCCATCTCCTCTGCTAGCGGTTAGGTGTGGCTGGGTAAAAATGCCCTTTAATAAACGTGTGTTCAGTTCAACAATGGGTCTCCTCCTTTCAACTCCAACTACCGACATAACAGAGCCATCCCTGCTTCGTTGTGGATTTCAGCACAGAAGAAGAGCTCAAATTTTTCAGGGGTCTTAGTTTTCAAATTCAAGATTCAAGAAGGTGCTGCCATAATTTTCTCCATACTATAACATTAATTCAATGCAATTTAGTTGTTGTAATGACTAATTCTTTTATTTTTTTATTTAAGTTCTTAGCAAGAATACAATGTTGGTCATTTTTTGAGAACTTTACTGAGGGTTTAATTCCAATTAAATCACTGTTTAACAGGAAACTTTTGGCAATCCTGTGCTTTTCTCATGGTGTTACATAGAATACCATCACTGCAAATTATGGAAAAAGCAGCTACTTCAAAATCTCTTCTTCCTCACACAACTTTCAGTGCAAAAAACCTCTAAAAATGTCACAACTTTTTGGAAAAGCTCCCATAAATTCCAGCTTTTTATGCCGCAACAATCACAAAAACAGCCGGCGAAATCCTGGAGGGACTGGAATACAGTGAGATTATGTATACATGCTTCATGCATTGAATTTGTTTACTGACTCTGGGTTGTTAACTTGACACTACACACTGTTTGCACTAAAGAAAGCACTTGTTAGCGTTTTGTGAAATCATAAGTTAAATAATAAAAAGTGCATTATTAAACTAATTTTGGCTCAGTCCTTTATGTGATAATTTATGTAGTTGTGGGAATCATGAAATGATGAGGCTGGATGATTTCTCAGTATTGGTTTATTTCATCTCACGTCCCACAGCTCCTTCTCTCAGTCAGGAAATAAGAGAGTGAGCTGCAGTAAACCACATACATTTATACCACCACATCAAACACAGAATCACATTTGCATTTAATCCCTCCATTGTCCTCTTGACTCCTCTGTCTGACCCCAGGAGGTCAGACAGTCCTTTCTCCAGTTCTTCTCACTTCCTCCCAAGTTCGCAGGTGGTCCAGACTCCTTGTCCATCTGAGGCGTGATGTCAATACACACCGTGAGCTTAGAGTCCTTTTAAGTTTGGGTCTCTGCAGCGGAATATGTGGGCTACATGTTATGCCACATCGTTAGAGTATCCATCCATCCATCCATCCATCCATCTTCTTCTGCTTAATCCTTTTTGGGTCGTGGGGGGGCTGGAGCCTATCCCAGCATCCTTGGGCAAGAGGCAGGGTACACCCTGGACAGATCGCCAGTCCATCGTGGGTAGTTAGAGTATTCCTGCTATAATTTGCAGCATTAGGTCTCTAAGATTTTTTTCGTGGCACGTAAAATAGCTGTTAAAATGTTAATTTCCCTGATTGAATTGGGATTGGATCTAATCAAATCAGAATTGAATTGATCCAGAACCTCAAGAATTGGAATTGAATCGATTCTGGAAATTAGTGATGATTCCCAGCCCTAGTGTGAATGGTGAAGGGACTGGCGCCGCACCGTGGCTGCCTCATCTATCCAGGTGGATGCCCTGTAATTTCCTTCTTGGATTAATAAAGTATACCAAAAAACCCCACAAAAAACGATGAAAGACATGGGTGAGCTGTCCTATATCCTGGGCATTTCTGTTTCCCAAGACAAAACAAGTACTGTGTCTTGCTTAGTCAGAAGCGGTTACACTGAGGCCATTCTTCAAAAGTATGAAATGGACAATGCTAATCCAGTCACAACCTCAGCTGATGCAAATGTAAAGTTGAGAAAAAATGATGGTTTCAGTAAGTCTGTGAATCCAACCACTTATCAGTCCACGGTAGGCAGTTTGCTGTATGCAGCGACACATGCATGGCCACATGACCAGACATTGCACAAGCAGTGATAATTGTGTCAAAGCTCAATGCAAATCCAAGTGATGCACATCTTACAGCTGTGAAAAGGATTCTTCGATACTTAAAGCAAGGGTACATTAAACCTTGCCATCAAGTATGAGTGATCAGAGTCTGGAGCATAGTGAGATTCTCTGATGCTGACTGGGTTGGAGATCAGGTTGATCGTCGTTCATCAACAAGAAATACTGTATATTTTTCTTGGATGGATGAGAAGTGAGCTGGTTCCAATGGCAGAAGCTGAGTATGTCACACTGAGGCAAGCAGCTCAAGAAGGAACCTTGCTAAAGCAATTACTAAGTGATCTTGGAATGGATGCAAAGCCAACTGTGATTCTGGAGGACAACCAAGGCGCAATCGCAATTGCAAAGAATCCAGTCGATCATGCAAGAACGAAGCACATAGACATTTTCTACTACTACATTCATGAATGTGTGCAAAATAGACAAACACAATTGCAATATTGTCCAACAAGTGATATGAAAGCTGACATCTTAACCAAACCACTGACAAAACAAAGGTTTGAGCATCTTAGAAGAGAGATTGGACTTGTCTAGTGTAAAATCTGCTAAGTAGGAACACTGAACTGCAGATTGTTGTAAATGGTTAAAATAATAATGGTAATAAAAAAACGCTGTTCACAGTTAAAAACAGTTTAGAAAACTGAGTAAAATATAGAAGATTTTGCAAGTTTTTGAGTTAAAATGAATTTATTATTTTTGACATTATTGTGAAGACGAATAGTACTCCAAGCGGTATACTTGATTTCAGTACTTTAAATCATTGTAAAATTAAGTGTTGTAATGGTGTAGTAATTTCAAATTATCCAATACTGCCCTCTAGTGTTCTCATAGTGTTGTTCACTGCAAGTGTTGCTGTCACTCAAGTCAGGCGTGAGAAAACTTCAATAAGGAAGCCGTGTGTTTGAGGTGTGCCTTAAAATACATCCACGGGCGAGCCTCCAATTAACTCAAATTTTGTCAGTTAACCAATCCGAAATTCCCAAAGCCATGGCATCATCATCTGCGCTTTCCTGAAAAGGCATAGTAATCTTAGTGGATGTCAACTTCCGACTTTGAAGAAAGTCATTTTAAAAATCTCTAAAAAAATAAATAAATTAGCAAATATAAAAAAAAAATATTTAGCAAATAGAAATAATTTTGGTAATCTTAACAGACCTAAAATTAAAAAAAGTTTAGTCTGATTTAATGTCACTGAGGAAAAAAAAAAAAAGGTTATGTGTCTTTTTATAGCAGGGGTCACCAACTGGCGGATTCCGGTCTGGATCCGGACCCCAAGAGTCTTCCGTCCGGATCCCAAAGCCTTTTGATACAATTTGGGGAAAAGGGAGATTTTTATTTTGGTGGGGAAAAAAGGCGGAAAAAGCCAAACTGGACTGCGGCACCAGCAACCGTCCGACAGATTATGGCGCGAGCCCTTAGGCACGCTCCTCCTGCTGCAAACTGACTCCCTCTTCGCTGTCCCACGAACGCCACTCTCTGCAGAGACTCTGCGGCTCCAACCGCGCCAGAGGGTATGCAGCGGGTTGCAAAATCAAGTCCATTGCGGGCGGGCGCACACACAAGGATGACAGCCAGGACATCCACCCCAGACAGACCTTTCAGGTCTATACCCACAAAAAGAAGCGCTGTTGTTAAACTAAATGTACAGTGCCTTCGCTGGTATCACTTAAAAACTCAGTAAAAACCTCCCCTCTCCATGTATCCACGGAGTTACGGCTCCATCCATGCTGCAACAAAGTTTACTGTGGAGATTTTTAAATAATGTCGGAGGAATTCTGTCCTGTGGAATTATATTTTGTGTCCTTTTTTTTGTCTTAGTTTGAAACAGGTTTTTTTTCTGCACTGAAAATATTGTACAGAGGTGGACTTTTTGTGAATTTTTTTTTTAGATATTAATTTTTTTTAAATGCAATACAAATTAGTTTGCATTCTCCTGTAAAACATTTTTAGATTTTATTATGTTTTGCTTGAAATTGAACAAAAAATTCATTTTAATATTTTTTGTTTAAAAAATAATATAGAGCTAAAACCAGCTAAAACATGAACTGAATAAAATGTGTGAAAGAAGGTTAAATGATATTGGCCAGTCTGTAGACAGCTGTGGTCTTCTGAAAGAATGTTAATGAAAGTTCTTAAAACCACATTTTGAGATAAATTTGTCCATGTTTTTTATTTAACCTATATTTATACAGGGTAGTTCCAATGAGAGGCAACCTTTTTTCAAAGACACCCTGTTGACACTCACACCAGGAAGCTGCCCAGGGCATTCACAGACTGACCTGTGGCCACTGAGCAGCTCCACTGGACCAGCTGGAGTTAAGGGCCTTGCTCAAGGGCACCACAGTGGGGTTAAGGTGGGTGGGGCAAACACTGCTATGCTATCTGTCCCTCCCAGATCTGAACCCGCAACCCTCCACTCACCAGTCCACATCCCTAACCATTAGGCCACCACTGCCTACTATGTGTCAGATTTTTCTTCCATTTGTTTTAATAAAAGATGTTGGAAGTAAATTCATGGGTCATTGCAAATACTTGGCTTTAAAAGGGCCAAGTTGTCACACAGTGGGACGGAAAAATCTTGAATAGGAAAAAAAATGTCAAGATGATGAGAATTGTTTTAGAATCAAGTCACAGTTCTGAATCATAATCGAATCATTAGGTGCCTTAAGGTTCCCACACCTAGTTCGGCCCTCGGCTGGGGAGGAGGACCTTTTGCAGTTTTAGTTGGTGACCCCTGTTTTACACAGTGCATGTAAATTTCTAGTTTCAACTGCATATTTGGACACTGAATCATAGCTGTTTACAAAAACATATTCAGGATATAGTTATATTCAACATGGGCTTAAAATGCAGACTCTCGGCTTTGATTTGAGGGTATTCACATCCAAATTGGAGTTATAGTTTGGGAACTGCAACCATTTTTATACAAAATCTCCTCGTTTCAGGAGCTCAGAAGTAATTGGACAAATCAACATTACCATAAATAAAATGTTCTGCTGTCACAGCAGTCACTAATGTCCTTGCTTTGTTCAGTGTCTGCCAGGGTAGATGAAAGGGTGTCACCTAGAACCTCTTCAGAATTGGCTTCCATTTCAGGTGAGCTGCTTTGAACAGTGTCTGATTGAGGTAGGTTGACTTCAGTAGTTGCTATTGGAACATCCTCAGTGGAAGGCTTAATGATATCTGGAGGATCTTGCTCAACAATTGGCAATGGAAAAGGTTCAGACATGTGTCTCTCAAGTGATTAGTCAGTTTCAGGGGGACAATAGGAGGGTGCAACCTCAGCTACACTGTCTCTGTGGTTGTAAAGGTAAGGGAGATCATAATCTTCAGAGTCTGATTCTGGTCCCTCTAGGGAGCCTGAAGCCTAAATTGATTGCTGGTGAGTGTCTGGACTTCTCATTTGCTCTGGTCTCAGCTTCGGCTGGGTTGGCAGGAAAATAGTTTTATTTATTTCTATTTTATTTTATCCCTAATCAGTCATTGGCATTGGAGATCTGGGTTATGTTAGACACAGATACTGATACACCTACAGTACTTCCTGGAGAGTGTTCTTCACTTGAGTGGATGTTGTGAAGGGGTGTTTTCTCACCATGGAATGGATCCTGCGATCATCCACCACTGTTTTTCTATAAAAATGGTTGCGATTCCTAAACTGTGACTCCAATTTGGATGTGAATACCCTTAAATTAAAGCTGAGAGTCTGCATTTTAAGGCCATGTTGATTATATAACTGTATCTTGAATCTGTTTTGGTAAATGGCTAAAATAACAATACTTGAGTCGGTGTCCGAATATACATGGACCAAACTGTATATAGTACAACCACTCCTGACTCCCTCCTCTCTTGGCCCCCAATCATATACTTTCTCTAGATCCACAAAAACAATGCAACTCCTTTTCATATCCTCTATACTTCTCTGTATTTAAGCTCAGTACATTTGAGCCAGACTTTTGTTTTGGGCGCTAATTAATAAATTAGATGATCAGGAAGCTGTATTTAACTAAGGCAGAGTCTTCTTTCATTTTATTTTACTTGTTTTGAGTAGGAGCTACTACTTGGGCTTTCATATTTGTTAGTTGCCATATAGAATTCCATTATGTGCACACATAATGACAATAAAGAGTTCTTGATTCTTGAACTGTTGAACATTAACACCATTGTTATTTTAAGTCAGCCATTTGGTCTGCACACTTTATGGTTGAAACATGTTTCTGGTGTCTTTATGTTTAGCTTCGTATGTGTTATGTCTGAAGAATGGGCAGACAATGATCATGTGCTGAGGTTTACTTTATTTAGTTAGAACGTCTGTATAACTGAAGCAGTGTGGCTGAACTGCACAAATACCCCAACAACGTGCTGACGCCAAATGCGTGAGCGTGCACACATCCATACACCACATTTACTCCCCTCCTGAGAAGCTTAGAACATTACATACATTTGGTGGCATGTCAACCATAGCATTTCTAACTGTGCAACCAGGTAGACTGCCAGTGTGCCTGCATGGTCTTGTGGATTATTCTGCCACGTGAGCAAGAGCACGCCATGCTCTAGCTGCCAATGTGTATTCAAAAGTCTGTCACAAAGTCCTCAAGATAGAAGGGCCTCCATCAGGCCCAGACCAGGCAGAGCTCAGGCTGCGCTGGCTCAATTTGCTCCTGCGGGCACCCTGCAGGAGTTGCGGGCCATGCGTCGGTGAAGTCCCAGTCCGAACTGATCGAATCGGTCATAGTCTCCTGATCTGAAGTGGGAGGTGGCGTTGTTTTTCTGAGACAGCTGGCGTGCCAGTGCAACCCATCAGTCAGACGGAAGGTGGCTAGTCCTAGCTGAGTGTTGATCTGCATCGGCGTTGTCCAGAATGACTGCAGTTTGTGTGAGCGATTGGGTTTACGAATCCGGACCCAGTCGAGCACCGTGAGTGAGGGGCGCTTTGCCCGACGCTTCTTATCAAACCTCTGCTTCATGCAGCATTGATGCTCAGCCACCCTGTCACCAGGGGAGGGCACCACCACAGGAATGTCATCTGGTGGGGGGCACAGGCGGTCTAGGCGGAAGCGTATCTCACGTCCCAGCATAAGGAGAGCTGCCCGTTGTGGTGTGTGGCATCGCTCTGTAGGGCAGCAGGGTGCTTTGAAGTGTGGCAGACAAAGGCAGCCCATCTGCCAGGTGTGCTCTGAGCCCGTTTTTGAGGGTTTGGTTGAACCTCTCCACTCAACCATTGGCCCAAGGGTGGTAAAAGGCGGTCCTGATATGTTTGATCTCCTCCCTTCCACAAAAGATTTGAAGTCTGCCAAGATTAACTGTGGCCCGTTATCTGTTGTGATAATCAGGCACGCCCCAGCGGGCAAACAGAGAAGAGAGGAAGTCAGTGACCACTTCAGTAGTAACAGAGCCTGTGGGTAGCACCTCGGGCCATTTAGAATGGAGGTCATAGGCCACTTGGACAAAGTGTTGGTGCTGGGGGGCACCGTGGAGTTCACCGCAGATGTCCAGATGAATATGTCCACAGAGCCACAGCAGAGGCTGTAGAAGTGGGGGTGGTAGCGGGCTGGTCTTGCCACTGGTGAGGCAGGCCATACAGTCCTTCACCATAGTATCCACGTCCATATCAATACCTGGCCACCAGACCAAGCCTCCGTGGCATTGTTTGACCCTTACGATGCCCAGGTGATTTTCGTGTACCATGGTTAGAACGCGGGCCCTCAAAGCTTCAGGGACCACTGTGCAGAGCCCCTGGCCACACAGACATCGTTCCAGCACGAGAGGTCATCCTTGACTCTGTGAAAAGGTGCTAGCTCCTCTGGCACCCTTGATGGCCAGCCCTCCTGAATAAAGGTGTGGAGTTGAGCCAGTGTGGGGTTCTGTTCAGACATGGTTTGGAGCTCTTGTAGTGAGACAGCAGCTTGAACAGGCCCATATAGTATGAGCATCGGCTCCAGTTCTAAAGGGTCCCAATCGATGCAAGGCTGGGGGTGGCTCGGGAGAGCAAGTCCACTACCACATTCTCTCTGCCAGGTGTGAACTGGGTGGTGAAATTGTACGCCTGTAAACTCTCTGTCCACCTGTAGATACGTAGTGGTTTGTTGCTAGCAGGGCTGTGAGAGTCCCGTGGTCCATTCAGAGTGTGAAATGCCGCCTGTACAGGTATAAGTATACAAAATCAAATTTAAAAAAAAATATGCCACCGTACGCATGCCCAAACACAAGCCAGTGCTCCTTTTCCCCCCACCGAGTACTTCTGTTCAGCTGATGTAAGCGACCTTGAAGCAAACGCCACTGGACGTTCTACCCCTTTGTGGAGTTGGGACAGAACAGCCCCTATGGCAGTATTGGAGGCATCACAGGTAACAAATGTGGGGCTCTGCAGATCAAAGAGGGCGAGCACAGGCAGGGAGGTGAAGCTGTGTTTTGAGCTGGCAGATGGCAGCGGAGCATGCAGGAGTCCATGACCAGGGCGCATCCTGTTTCAGGAGGGTGCGCAGTGGTGCTGTTGTCTCAACGTAGTGGGGAAGGACACGCAGGTAGGCCATCATTTCCAGGAAGGAAAAGAACTGTGCGGGGCATGATAGCTCAGGCAGGCTTAATACTGCCTCAGCATTTGAGTGTAATGGGCTCAGGCTATCAACAGTCAAACGGGACCCCACGAACTTGATAGCGGATGCCGCGAAGATGCACTTTCCCCCGTTCAACGTGAGGCCGTGGCTGGTGAGCACCTCCATCACTTTGGAGAAACGGGCGTTGTGTAAAGATGTTGTTGCACCGTGCACCACATGTCATGCTTACCCCTCCAGGGCTGAAGGATGGACTCAACTGCTGGACAATGTTTGGACGTTTTATTCACAAAGAAAGAAAACACCGCACGAGGGCAGGAACAGAAAATAAGCCGCAATGGCATAGTATAACACAGATAAACACAGTAGATAATAATACATTCCAGACTTGTGGTGTGAATTGATGAAGACGCCCTGCTGAAGGCAGAGCATGAGAACATATGGGGCTGGCACTGATCAGCAGACGAGGCACAGCTGTGATAGACCAATAACTGAGGAGCAGAGAACGAACTGAGAATGCTGCCACACCAGTATACAACAAAAATGAAGACTGAGACAGGAACAAAAAATAATGACAATAATTCAATTCAATTCAATTCAATTCAACTTTATTTATATAGCGCCATTTCACAACAACAGTCATCTCATAGCACTAATAATAACAACTGAGAAAAAATAACTTAAAGAGTGGGACATGTTTGCACATATGTCTCCCCATGATAGTGCCCCCGCCCTTTAAGGGCAGATTCCAGACGACCCCAAACACAAAAGGACCCTCACAAGGTGGGTGGTGGAGGAAAAGGCCAGGCAGACCAAAACAAACACCCTCCCCAAACAAAGTCCAACACAAAAGCACAGTCTTTGGGGGCAACCCAAAGTCCAGGCCTAAAAACCAAAATAAAGTAGGTCGGGTGGTCTCCCAAAATCCTGGGACCACTGGACCAGAGGACAAAATGGGTCAGGGGGACTATCCACATCCATGGGACCCCAAACTTGAGTGCATGATGGGTCTGGTGGCCTTCCAAAATCCAATGGCCAAAGGAAGGGTGAACACAGAGCGTCAGGCGGCCTACCAAAGATCATGGGCCACCAGACGGGGGAAACACATGAGCTTTTAACTGTGGGAAAAACAATACAGGATCTCTTTGCACAGGAGAAAACAACATAGAGGTTTTGACCCCAAAAGATAACATAGAACCCTCTCGCTCAAAAGAAAACATGGGGGTATTAAACTTAGGAGATGACATGGGAATTCTGTACTCAGGAGACAATGACGACAAAGGAATTTTGACTGCAGGAGACAATGACATAGACATTAGAACCTCTGGAGATGACCTCATGGAAATTTCACCCTCAGGAGATGGCAACAAAGAATCTTTAAATTCTACAGATGACTCGGGAGTACTAAACTCAGATGGCAACATAGAACTCCCAAGCTCCGGAGATGGCAACCTGGAACCTCTAGACTGAGGAAATGACCACCTGGAAACTTTGCACTCAGGGGGTGATGACAACAAAAAACCCTTGCATTCAGGAGGTGTCAATATGGAACCATTAACCCCCGGAGGCAACAACAAGGGCCCCCCAAACTCAGAGGATGATAACATGGACACTTTAAACTCGGAGGATGCTAACATGAAACCTCAGGGGGTGGCAACATAAAATCCCCAAACTCAAGAAGTGAAAATATACACTACTGTTCAAAAGTTTGGGGTCACCCAGACAATTATTTTGTGTTTTCCATGAAAAGTCACACTTATTTACCACCATGAGTTGTAAAATGAATAGAAAATATAGTCAAGACATTGACAAGGTTAGAAATAATGATTTGTATTTGAAATAATAATTTTTCCAGATACTCAACCTGCTCAAAGGAAGGTCAGTTTTATAGCTTCTCTAACCAACTAAACTGTTTTCAGCTGTGCTAACATGATTGCACAAGGGTTTTCTAATCATCCATTAGCCTTCTGACGCAATGAGCAAACACATTGTACCATTAGAACACTGGAGTGATAGTTGCTGGAAATGGGCCTCTATACACCTATGTAGATATTGTACCAAAAACCAGACATTTGCAGCTAGAATAGTCATTTACCACATTAGCAATGTATATTAGATATTAGAGTGTATTTCTGATTAGTTTAAAGTTATCTTCATTGAAAAAAACAGTGCTTTTCTTTCAAAAATGAGGAAATTTCTAAGTGACCCCAAACTTTTGAACGGTAGTGTAGCACCCCTAAACTTAGGAGATACATTGGAGCCACTTGTTCTGGAGACCATAAAGGAGCTTCCTGCTCTGGGGACAACAACATAGGAGACTTTAGCTCAAAAATAGATGACTGAGGTGCGCTGACCTCAGGAGGAGACGTCTCAGGGGGCCTACCCAAGTCCATGGGTCCCCAAACTGGAGCACATAATGGGTCTGGTGGCCTTCGAAAGTCCAGTGGCCACAGGAAGGGTGAGCACAGAGCGTCAGGCAGCCTACCAAAGACCATGGGCCACCAGACAGGGGAAAATGCACGACCCACAAGCTCAGAAAATAACACACATCCCTTTTGCCTTGAAAATAACCCATGAGCCCTTAACTACAGAAAATGGCAACATGGAGCTGATAATATTCAGATAATAATAACATAGAGGCTCCGAAACAAGGATCTAACATGAGAGCCTTCAGCTCTGGGAGTAATAACAATAGAGTCTCTTGCTCAAAAACAGATGACTGGGGCACACTGACCTCTGGAAGAGATGACTGGAGCACGCTGACCCCTTGAAGAGATGGTGGGGGCGCGCTGACCTCTGCATCAGACAGTTGGGGTGCACTGCTGACCACTGCATCAGATGGTTGGGGTGCGCTGACCTCTGCATCAGATGACTGAAGCGCGCTGACCTCATGTGATGATGGTTTGGGCGCGCTGATTCCCAAATGAAACAGCTGGGGTGCACTGACCTCAGGCTGAGACGGCAGGGGTGCATCCGGTCCAGATGCCCAGGAATACTCCTCTGACGCCACCACCTTGGACAGGGAGGAAGAGGTACAGACTGAGGCAGGAACCACACCCAAACAGTCAGCAGAAGAGCTCAGTGAGGAGAGCTCAGAAGCCAATAGAGACTGCAACTGGGTCTCCTCACCAAGAGCAAGACAAGACCTCTTTAGCGCAGATATTAAGAAAACAAAAAAGAGGACTTGCCTTAACTCCTGCTCTTCTGCTGGCAAGGAACCTGATGACTCTGCAGTTGGAGAGGTGATGATCACCACAGGAGATACTGAAGAAACAGCAGGTGAAACGGTCTCTGCAGGAGCGTGAACGTGAGGTGAAACAGTTTTTGCAGGAGCATGCACGTGAAGAGAAAGTCACTGCTGGAGTGTGCACCTCAGGGTCAGTTGGAGCTGTGGTGTGCACCTTGGATGAAAAAGGAGAAGCACAGGTGGGTAACATACCATTATCAGAAAAAAATGGCAGCAGAGACAGGCGGCGGAAGCTCAGCAATAGGTGACTGCCGCTGTGAACCCCTGTCTAGTAGCAGGCAAGACCTCCCCCCAGGTACTTGCCTGGCTTGCTCTGCCACTTCAGAGGCCACCCTTGGCAATCGTGATGAAGAAACAGTTGTGGGCAGGGACACCAATGTTGAAGGTGGTGGAGCTGGTACTGCAGGCGTGATGATGGGCAAAGCAGAATTTTTCACTGGCTGAATTGCAGACTCTTTCACATGTAAAACTGCAGGCATAGTGACAGGTGCAGCTGGTGTTGAAGTGGAGGAGAGGTGTGTGGGAGGTGTGGAAGCCAGGGGACGTTGAATCGTTGGCACAAGCTTCTGGGGTTCCATCTCCAGTCCTGCCTCCACGGGCACCAAGCTCAGAGGAAGGGAAATGGAGAGTGCAGGTAAAATGGAGGCGGCAGCGGAGACTGGGAAAGAGAGCTCAGTGAAGGCAGGTGGCTAAACCGCCTCCCTGGAAACAGGACAAGACCCTTCATTAAATGATGTAAACAAATGAAAAGGTACTTGCCTCTGATCCCATCCTGCTGCCACTGATAGGTCTGGCGAGTCATCATGGGGGCTGATCTCCCATGCTGCAGTCATTGGAGCTGCCGCTGGTGATCCGAAGACATCCCTCTGAGTGGCTGTGGGAAACCCCTGCAGCGCCGATGAGACAGCCTCCGGAGACGCCGCTGGTACAGATGAAATGGCCTTGGGAAACGCTGCTGAAACATGGAACTCGAGAGGAGCAGCCAACGATGCTGCAGGTGAGGAGGTAGGAAGCAAAGCAGCGGTTGAGGTAGTCTCTGGTGACGCAGTGGCAGTGACTCTGGTGCTGGGCTTGAACCAGGCTGGGAGGAGTAGTGCGGAGTGCCCAAACACCTGAGCGAGTCCAAAATTTGGGATATACCAGTATGTAGGTGAGCTAGCTCGGGAACAAGCATCAGATCCGGGTTGCAGAGAAGGAGTTCCTCCACTTGCCACAGATTCCCCAATCCCTCCTGCGGATTGGGGAGAATGAGCCACCAGTCCATGAGATGGGAGACCTCCTTCACAATATTCACTACTACCTCCCGGCTCGGGTACCACCTCCTCCTGCCATTTTTGCATACTGAGTCCTTCTTTGAGGGCGTCTTACTGTCATGTTTACCCCTCCGGGGCTGAAGGATGGACTCAACTGCTGGGTGTCGTTTAGGCATTTTATTCACAAAGAAAGGAAACACTGCACAAGGGCAAGAACAGAAAATAAGCCGTAATGGCAGAGTATAACACAGATAAACGCAGTAGATAATAATACAAGCCAGGCGTGTGGTGTGAATTGACGAAGACGCCCTGCTGAAGGCAGAACATGAGAAGAATATATAGGGCTGGCACTGATCAGCAGACGAGGCACAGCCGTGAGCAATTAACAACAGACCAATAACTGAGGAGCAGAGAATGAACTGAGAATGCTGTCACACCAGTATACAACAAAGAGTGAGACAGGAACAAAAATAATAATAATAATGATGGTGTGGGGTGACCCACCACAATCTACTTGGACAGACAGAGCACTCAGCTTGAGCAGGAAACAGAACAATGACATGTATGGACTGATATCAATATGTAAATGTGCCTTGCATTCTCTTTTGTCCTACAGCTCCGGAGCAAAGAGAGGAATTCCGGCGCCAGTAATCAAGCTATTGATATGTGTGACTCTTATGTAAATGTCCCATGCATTCTCTCTTGCTGGTATAAATGTGCTCACTCAAAGCTCACTGAAAACTCATTCAGAACGCACTGACGACGACTCAGGGCTCACTCACAGCGCACTGCCACAGCGCTGGGTGAGCCCCGTGATGGAGGAATAAAGCACCCTTAACATTCAGCTTGTCGTGTCCGCCTGCACTTATTCCGTTCCTCCACACTGGTGACCCTCGACGCAGAATGGAACACCAGGCGAACACCCGGAGATCATCACGACCGGGAAAGCCTCAGAAAGTGTCATAGTGTGACCCTCACCTGATATTTTGGACCTCCACGCTGGGACCTGCCGAGGGACAATGATCGTCTGCTCCCTCTCACCGCGCTGTGGATCCCAGAGACAGAGGATCGCCCACATCCTTCGCATCTACACGGGAGCGCGCGCGCCTTGTCCTCTCTCCACGATGGCGACCTCCAGGGTCGGACGGAGAATGCAGCGCTTGAACCAGAACACACCATGACCCAACACGAGTGAATGACAGAAACAGCCTGAACAGGGAAGACCATCGGTGCTGACTGCGCTGATTTCCATCAAGCTCCCTGACCCTGACTCACCTCTCGACAGTGGACCTTCCATGCACAGAAGCCCCGCACGCACACCGTGGGGTTACGAGGACAGCGCAACTTTCAGCTATGTGGTCACAGCGCCAGGTGCGCGCCACGCACCAGGGACAATCCAGCTCCACAGACTGACATCGTCCTCCGCCGCTGCACATGCCCGAGAAACAAGGCCGATCGCCACCCTCGAAACCTTCAGGGCTGCTCACGCACCTGAAGCAGACACGCAGCCTGCACACAGGACTTTGTATGGGTCTCAGCCACGGTGCACAATGGGAATTCAGCCGTCTGCTGTCCCCGATGGCTTTAGGGCTGCGCCCGCACCTAAAGCCAAACCGCCAAGTCCTTCACACAGCTTCAGCCTCTGTTCTTTTTCACAGCCGCTACACATCCTCGAAGGACTGAGCAGCGAGAGGAGTCAGAGACAATTTTTTTTCTTCTTCTCACAGCCGCTGTGGATCTCCGCCACATTTAACGGGAAAGTCCCTCACCATCGCGGATCCGCACGGCCCGGACAACTTTGCCGTCCCGGGCCGGCACTTGCTTACTCCCACCCCCCTCCACCTCCTCCTGCACAGAGCTTTTCCCGCACCTCGCTTCCAAAGCCAGCCGATCGCCGTCTCGTTCCCCTGCTGAGCGCTCTGGGGGGGAGTGGTGTGGGGTGACCCACCACAATCTACTTGGACAGAGAGAGCACTCAGCTTGAGCAGGAAACAGAACAATGACATGTATGGACTGATATCAATATGTAAATGTGCCTTGCATTCTCTTTTGTCCTACAGCTCCGGAGCAAAGAGAGGAATTCCGGTGCCAGTAATCGAGCTATTGATATGTGTGACTCTTATGTAAATGTTACATGCATTCTTTCTTGACTGTTATGTAAATGTCCCATGCATTCTCTCTTGCTGGTATAAATGTGCTCACTCAAAGCTCACTGAAAACTCATTCAGAACGCACTGATGACAACTCAGGGCTCACTCACAGCGCGCTGCCACAGCGCTGGGTGAGCTCCGTGATGGAGGAATAAAGCACCCTTAACCTTCAGCTTGTCGTGTCCTCCTGCACTTATTCCGTTCCTCCACAATGGCAATAATAACAACTGAGAGAAAAAATAACTTAGAGTGGGACATGTTTGCACACATGTCCCCCATGATACCACAATGCTGTCCAGGTATACCACCATGCCTGGGAGACCAGCAAAGATGGTGGGCATGATCTTCTGGAAGCAGCTAGCAGTGGAGCTGATGGCAAAAGGCGTGCGGATGTGGATGTGGCGAAAGACCCCCATGTAGGTCACAAAGGCCGTGAGGTCACAGCTGTTTGGGTGTAGAGGAACCTGCATATAATCCTGGCGAAGGTTGAGTTTGGAGAAGATCTTTGAGCCATGAAACATGGCAGCTAGCACCTCCACCATGGGGTATTTGTTGGGGATTACTGCTTTATTTACCATTCTGAGGTCTACACAAGGCCGCAGACTACCCGATTTATTTTTCCACTACCACCAGGTTGGAGATCCAGGGGTATGCGTTGACCTGCTCAATGATACCCACGTCAAGGAGTTTTTGCATCTCCGCTCTGACATCATCCCACAGAGCAAGGGGCGGACGGCGAAGGGGCTGAATAACTGGGGACACCGCTGGGTCGATGAGCGGCTGGTGGTTGAAGGTGGTGAGGCAGTCCAGGCCTGTGAAAAGTGCCAGCCAGTCATGTTGCCAAGTTGAGGTGATAATCAATATGGCAGAACCTGTGTGATCTGTAATAGAGAAGCCCAGTTCGCCAATCAGGTCAATACCCAGGAGACTGGCACCCTGTTGGGCTACTTGGAATGTAAGTGCAGGGAGGGCTCTGGAGCCGTAGTGTACTGAGAAGGTGACTGTTCCCACCATGCCGATTTTAACGTGTCCATAGTCAAACAGTTCCTCCGCATCTGCCCTAATCATCTTGTGGGTACACAACTTCCTAACTGTGGATTCATTTAGCAGGGACCTTGAGGCAGCTGTGTCCAGCAGTAGTGGCAGACTGATGCTGTCCAGCTCCACTGTACATCACTTGAACGTCCTGTTGCTGGCACCCACCGAGTGGATGGTGGTCGGGTCGGGCCAATTGGGAGGATGAGGTGGTGGGCTTACCAGAACCGAGCGACACACTCTGACGAAGTGGTTGTGCTTACTGCAGCGTCAGCACCTCTATCTTTTGGCTGGGCAAGCAGGTGCACATGTGTGGTGCGAAGAAGAAATGCAGTTATTGCAGGATTGGCGTACTGTGGTGTCTCGTCGTCCCAAGACGTTTACCTCGAGGATGTCGTGAGGGGGAAGTTATTTAAACTCTTTAAGCTTAAAAAAATGTATATTTTCAGTAAGAAAAAAAATCTAATTTTAATATACAGTACTAAACTGTTTCAGCTTTTAGCCACTTAGATTTTAAGCTAGCATTTTTACACTTACCTTTAAGCTACAGTAACTTTTGTTCAAGTTTGAGCAGTGAAACCTAGTATTAAGGGAGACAGATGAGGAGGTTGCACTTGATCTCAGCTTTATTAATAACTATATACAGCACATGTTATATGGTACATGGCGGAGCCGTCCGGGCAAGCGAAGCCCCAAATGGCGGACGCCCCTTATAATAGGGCGGTGTGATGACGCATCTGGACCCCGACACCACACTCTTCCCTCCCTTCACAAAATAAAAAGCACATCCAATCAGAGCCCACCCCAAATTTGGTACACAAGAACCCCCCAATAACAAATTAAATAAAACAACACAAAACCATAACGAACACCACCACAACAAAATCAACCAAAATTAGGGCCTGTGGGTAGACTGCCACATGACCCCGCATGCCAAAGTGGTTTATTCTGCCACTTTCAAATGTCTCGGCCATGCTCCTACCTAAAAGTCCTTTTATTTTCTTTATCGCCTCCCATGGTAAGGGTGGGTCGGGAGGGGAAAACAGTTCAGTCTGAGGGGCTTTGAGGTGGCCCCGTGGTGGCCTCCTCCCTGGAGCTTTGAAGCAGACCCGTGGTGGCCCCCCCTTGGGGCTTTGAAATGGGCTTGTGGCGGCCTCCTCCCTGGAGCCTTGAAACGTGCTTGAGGCAGCCTCCCCCTTGGAGCTTTCGGCCCCCTGGGGCCAATCTTCATGACACCGGGGCTTGGGTCCCATACTGTGGTAGCTGACTCCCGCGGAGCCCCACCACCTGGAGCCACCACCTGGACACGCCATAGTCTGTTCACGTGTCAAACCGAATCATCTGTCTGCCAAAAGCATGTTGTCCTCAGCTTTGCCACAATCCTCAGCGGTGCCCGTTGTTTCACTGGCTGCGGCCCTGTCAGTCACCGTCCCGGTCTCCCGCCGGCGCAAACCCGAACCCAGTCCATAACATGAAGTGGCGCCTTACTTGTTTTCATGCACTGTCATTGCGCTCCCGGTGGCTCTATGTGCTCGTTTGGCTCGGGGCCTCCGCTGTGCTGCGGCGGTTCCGTTGTCACCATGTTCTCTGCGGACCCTTCACCCACTGTCTGTCGTTGACTGCGACTCATCTCATCATCTCAGACTCATCTAAGCAGTCTGGTACCTCTCCGGTGTTGCTTGTTGAAACGGACCCTCGACCCGCCAACTCGGTCGCTCCCACTACAGCCGGCCAAATGCAGGCACCGAAGCCATCCGGCTCCTCCACTGAGCTGCTCTCCTCCCGAGAGCATGAAGTGTGTGCTTCGGTGTCGGTCATTAAAGCGGACTCTTCACCCATCCGCTCAGTCGTAACCTCCGTTGCTTGTTGGGCGAGGGCACGGGAGCAGTCCGTTTCCTCCTCTTTGTCGTCTGAAGTGCTCTGTTGTGCCATGCTATGCGTCGTCTCTGTGCCCAGCAACTGCCACTGTGCTTCGGGGCTCTCAGCATGCTTGCACATCACCTCCCGTGGCTCCGACTCTGGCTGTGGGGAAAACGGGGCCAAGTCTGATCGCTGCTCTCCCTCCGTGCCATCTTCGCTCTCCACGCCATGCTCACCCACAGTGCTGCGGTCACTCTCAGCTCGGAATTCTCCCTCTTTGCTGCGCTCACTCTCTGTGCTGTGCTCTTTGGCTGGCTTGTCGTTCTTGATGGGCACAGGCTCCCTCCCCTGTGGCTCCGATTCCACCGTGTTAGCTAGCTTGTAGCCTGTAGCATCTAGCTTCTGGTTCTGGTGCCCATTTAGTTCCATGGCTAATTTCTCTGTTGCTACTAGCTGGGACATTAGCTCCCCTGAGCTAGCTAGCTTCATGCCTTTCGGCGCCAATAGCATCTCAACCCACAGCTTCGTGCTACGTGTACGTTCAGCAAAATGGCTAGCAAGCATTTTTACAGCATCCGTATATGACTCCGTCTTCCTTAACGTGTGAAATATTCTCTGACCTTCTGCGCTGAGTCTGCGAACCAGAAGT
Organism: Pholidichthys leucotaenia; assembly: GCA_020510985.1. Taxonomy (NCBI): domain Eukaryota; kingdom Metazoa; phylum Chordata; class Actinopteri; order Cichliformes; family Pholidichthyidae; genus Pholidichthys; species Pholidichthys leucotaenia. Next base: position 299,931,987 of record CM035840.1, read on the forward strand.
GCTCATTTCCTTACTCCGTCGAGTTTACCCAGGCCCAACGCTGCAATGTACGTCTCAAACACGGCCGGCCAACAAGGCCACAGTATTGCTGGTTCTCCTGGGTACTCAACAGCCATAGAGGTGCTCCGCACGCCTCCATGAGTTAATCCTCAGTTACCAAATATCATGTCCACAAAACCTGGTATTGAAGGAGACGGACAAGGAGGTTGCACTTGAACTCAGCTTTATTAATAATTATATACAGCACATGTTATATGGTACATGGCGGAGCCGTCTGGGCAAGCGAAGCCCCAAATGGCGGACGCCCCTTATAATAGGGCAGTGTGATGACGTGCCCGCAAGGCAGTGTCATCACACCGCACTTCACAATAAACCCCGACACCACAGTCAGCTTTAATACCAACCTACCACTTTAAGGGGTTTGGCTTTTAAACTATCATATTAAAGCTAACCATAAATACAGTATCTGTATGAAGCTTTCTTCAGCTTAAGCTATTTAAGAATATAGGCCATTTTAGCATGTAAGATTTATTTATTTAATAGCATTATACTTTTATTAAACATTTTTGAGTCATCTTTCTTCAACTTTAAGCTTTCAGCTATTTTAGCTTTTCTACTAATTTGGTCAACTTTCAGTTATTTCCACTTTTAACCTAACATTGGAAAGGTGTAATCTATGGTTTTAACCTAATTCAACTTTATGTTACTTTGCATATCACCAAGGAGCCTTTATTCCCAGAACAAGAAATGCAACCTCCTTGGTATCCTTTTCCTCTTAACATCCTGAGTGGGAGTCTCGGATGTGTTTAACTGGTCTGACTCCAGTTTCAGGTGTTCTCAGGTGTGGAGCTGGTTGCTAAGGACTCCCACCTCCTTAGCTACAGCAGGAGCTTGTTGTGAAGCATCAACAGGCTGCAGGAGCTACTAGGTGAGATGGTCTCTGGGAAAGAAGGTAAAATTAATTTATTATAAATTGCAGCAGATATTTGGTCCTTAATATTTTCAGTCAAGCTGATTTTGTCTTTGGTTGTTTCAGGAATTCGGCTCAGATTTGGTCCATCAGACAGGTGAAAAAAAAGTTTTTTAATTAAGTTTTACAAATTCATTAAAATGTTTTGGCTGTCAGTATGTTTTAATACAAAAAAATAGGTTGTTCAACACAGGGCTGTTTATTGTTTTTTTTGGGAGGAGCCCTATGGAAGATTGTGTTTGGGGGCCCCTTGTTTTGTAATGAGGAAGAGTTTAAAGCCTTTTAAAGGGTCCTTGGCTGAAAAATTGTGTTTTAGTAGGTATGGAGAGCCATGTGATTGTTGAAAAAATATCAAAGCACTCACTTCTTAAAAAAAGACACTCACAACCTTTATATTGTTTCTGTCTTTGAGGAGCCATTTTAATTCTTCTGGGTTTGCTACAGAACATCATCAACATTGTAAGCCCAGCCTTTATACCCACCCGCTGCTCTGTTATTGGCCAGCTAAGCTGTCTGTCTGCAAACATGTAGATGAGTGGGGAGGGCAAGCTTCAGAGCTAACAGTGCTACTAGGGCAGGGGTCGGCAACCTGCGGCTCTTTCATCCCTCTACTACGACTCCCTGTGGCTTTGGAAAATAAATAATGAGTATTTAATTAATATGTATTTTATTTTAGTTCGTTAGTTTTTAAAATGTAATTCTAAATTTGAAGATCACGGTGATCTTGTAAAATCTAAATAAAACATGTTCAAGTTTAATCACCGTCAGTTCCGTTTGTTACTGGACGAGCTGGAAAGCACATATTCTGATCTCCTGCTGCACAACAAAGTCCTGTGGCTGCCCAGAGGGGAGGCGCTGAAACGCTTTGCCGCGTGTCTGGAAGAAGTGAAAACTTTCCTGGGCAGCAAAGGGCTCACCTTTCCTGAGCTGGAACAGCTGGAATAGCTGGCTGGAAAAGCTAAACTTCATGGTAGACAGGACAGCGCACCTGAACACGCTGAACACAGCTCTTCAGGGGAAAGGACGCACAGTCCTGCACGTGCTGGAGGAAGTTTTGGCATTCGAGCACAAGTTGACAGTGCTTGCCAGAGATTTACAGAAAGGTACACTGTCTCACTTCCCCAGTTTGAGAGAGTTCAAACAAGCTCACATCATGATAAATTCGGGAGTATTTACATTCTGCAATCATCGCAATGCAAACATCGTTTGGGAAATAATTCTGTGAGTTCAGAGAGGGGGAAAAAACACATTTTCCTTCCCTGTCACTCCCCTAAGCATCGATCCATCCCTACTGAAAACAACTGCATTGGCAGGTGTCAGTCAACCTGATCTTGAGAAGGAACTGGCCAACATAGCCGACAAAGACATATGGGTGTCCAAGTTTAAACGCTTGACAGCAGACCTTGAAGCTGTTGGCCGTCAGAAGGCTGTTCTTGCTCAGGATCACAAATGGAGTGATATTGAAAACCTCCCCAAACTGGACAAATTTGTGTTCGAAACGTGGAATGCTATCCCCGACATTTATGTGAACATGAAAAAGTATGCGCTTGGAGTCCTGTCGATCTTTGGATCCACATATATACGTGAGCAGGTGTTCTCCAACATGAACTTTATTAAAAACAAACATGGCGCACGCCTCACAGATGACAGCTTACGATCCTGTGTAAAGATGAAGGTGACGTCATACACCCCTGATGTGCAGACGCTGTGTGCTGAGGTTCAGGAGCAGAAATCACATTAACCAAGTATGATAAATAATTTTATTGCCTATATTTTGCATATATTCATATTTTTTCATTGTTCAGTGAAATAGTCCTTTTATTATTCAGGTTGACAGCTGACTGCATGCACCAGTAAAAGGATGATGGCACACAGAAGAGGACGGCATTTTTGGTTTGCTGCCGGTGGATAATTCAAGTTTGGCGTTTTTTTTCATAAATACAAGAAGGACTCAAATAGACATTGAGTATTTTACTTGAAAGTAACCTTCAACCCAACATCTTTTTTTTTTCGGAGTTCAAAATGTTTTTGTTGCATGCAGAAATGTAATTTAATTTTCTCTGCAGGAGTTCATTGATTTCATAAATGCAACACATAGTTTGTTTATACATAGCATAAAGGGGAAAAAAAGCGTTATATGCAGTGTTATTTCATTTTAAGTGTCAAAAGGGTTTTGTGGCTCCTAGTGTTTTCTTTTCTGTGAGAAATGGGTCCAAATGGCTCTTTCAGTGGTAAAGGTTGCTGACCCCTGTACTAGGGAGTTAGCTTACTAATTTCAGTCACCCTAATTTCAGTCATTCTTATCATATTATCTTATTTACTATTGCTCCGAGTGCTGCTATCCGTTTGTGCTGCATTCCTGTAATTTCCCCATTGTGGGACTAATAAAGGCTTATTTTATTCTTAATAGGCATCCCTGTTTCCACCTGCTTCACAAATGCTCAATCAATAATATATCTCCTGTCATTCTGGCTGATTTTGTTATGTTTTTGCCGTGATGCTAAATCAAACCATTAGCATTTGTTTGGTGAGGTGGTCGGATTCAGTCAGTCTAGCCGCATTAGAGCTCACCTCAACAGGGAGAGGCTGATGGACAGGCCACCTGGCGTTAGTTTACTTTTTGATCCAGGCAGTTCTTATTGCTGTAAGATAAGATAAGATAAGCCTTTATTAGTCCCACAAAGGGGAAATTCCAGGATTGCAACAGCACAGGGATTGCAACACTCAGAGCAACAATCAGAAGGCAAGAAAAAAACAAGAACAGCTAGTATACATATGTATATATATATATATATATATAGACACACAGTGCGGAGCATTCTATAAATTATGTTCACCCCCACTGGAATCCTTGTTCATCTAACAACACTTGACCTAATACGTCATTCTTAAATGTTATTTTTTTTGGCTTAGTACCAAGACTAGCTGAAGTTAGCAGTTTAGCCACTCATTCACAAATGTTTCTGTACTTACTGTTGTCCACCGATGATGCATTATTTTATTCATTCTTTAAGACAAATGTATATTAGTTTGCTCAGGCTCGCTCTCTGAGCTAGAAGCTAGTTATGCTAAGATTAGCAATAGTTATGTAAGAGGGAGGGCAGCACTGACTGTGGTTCTTGGGTATTTAAAGATACATGCACTGAAGTAAACTGTTCTGAGGAAGGCTGCCAAAGATGATTCACAATGATGCTGAAATAATTAGTAGTAGTAGTAGATTAGTTTATTTGACAGGGACAGTGCAATAAACATAGACAATTAATCAAAGACAATCAATCTGATGTGTTGCACATAGAGTGTATAGCTATTAGCTAATTTGCAACTCTTGTCCCTGGATGGGCTTTAGAAAAAAGAATCAAGATAAAAATATACACAATAACCACATACATCAATGCAGAAAAATTATAAATACACAATTATAAATATTATAAATATTATAAATACACAAATATAACAGCCTGACTCACCTTTAACATAAATATTATAAATACACAAATATAACAGCCTGACTCACATTTAACACATATAACATAACTCACATTTGCCTATTTCAGGCCTTCCTCCCTCCGTCACTCACTATAAACAAACACATTTATTCCTTCCCTTCATTCACTCTCACTTTGCAGACGAATAATTCATACATGAGTACATTCTTGTTTATTTTTCAGCCAGTTTTTAACATTTTTAGTGAATGTTTTAAAGTCCGTTATTATTTTAATTTCATTTGGCATTGTGTTCCAGATGTGACTGCCCTTTATAGAGAAAGCTGTTTGTCCAAATGTGGTTCTGCGGTGGAATATTTTACAGTTATTGTTAACAGAACTCCTGGTGGCTCTGCTGCTGTCCTGTCTTTGGACGAAACCAGCAAGTGGCTCGGGTGCTGATTTATGGAAACATTTGAACGTTAATTTCAGAAGACAGAGGTCAATGAAGCTCTCAAAACTCAATAGGTTGTATTTTTTTAAAACATTACAGTGATGCCACCTAATGGGCTTTTTGTCCAAGATTTTTAGGGTTTGATTATATAATGAACCTATATGTCTTATTGTGGAAGGGGCTGCTTGAGCCCAGACTGTCAAACAGTATGATATATGAGAAAAAACCATAGAATGCATATACAGTGCAGCTGCTTCGTAAGGTATGTAATATCTAATTAATTTAAAGCAGTTCAGATTTTTTTTTACTGTTTTTGAAATTTTCTTTATATGAAGATTAAATTTGAGTTGAGGATCTAGTACAATGCCAAGGTATTTGAATTCTGTAGCTAAACTGATGTCATGATCATGTATATTAACTTTAAAATGTTGCAGGTTACATTTTTTGATTGAAAAGCACATTGAGACTGTTTTCTGAAGGTTCAGCAATAGATGGTTCTTGAGGAGCCACTCTTGGACATCAACCATACTTGTAGACAGTACATCTGCAGCCTGTGCTGGAGTCTTGGCAGCTGTGTAAATAACTGCATCATCTGCATAAAGTTGGCATGTTGCAGCTGAGCAGTGTAACGGCAAGTCATTAATAAAAATGCTGAAAAGTAAAGGACCAAGAATGGACCCTTGTGGGATACCCATGCGGTTGTTTAAAAATGAGGATTTATCCTGGTGAACTTTTACACACTGTTCTCTATTCTGGAGATAAGATGCAAACCATTCTAATGTATTTGGGGAGAAGTTAAAAGATACCATTTTGGATAAAAGCAAACTGTGGTTTACAGTATCGAAAGCCTTTTTGAGATCTAGAAAAACAGCTCCTACCACATTACCCCTGTCCAAGGACTGTTTGACGTTTTCAATAAGGCAACAATTTGCTGTTTCTGTTGAGTATCCTGGTCTAAAACCAAATTGATGTGGATGAAGAAGTTGACTGTCTTGTAAGTAGTCTATCAGCTGTGTAGCTACAACTTTTTCAAGAACCTTAGATAGGACTGGTAAGATAGAGATTGGGCGGTAATTGCATATATCGTCTTTACTGCCTGATTTATGAACTGGTATGACGACAGCTTTTTTCCAGCCAGATGGAAATGTACTAGACCTAATGGAGAGATTAATGAGATGAGTCAGTGGTTTGATTAATATTTTGCTGTGCATTTTGAGAAAGGAGGTGCTCATATTGTAGATATCACTAGTTTTTGAGTTTGACAGTGTTTTAACAATACCAGCAATTAACTTCTCATTTACCTCATCGATGTGAAAAGTATCTGTTGGGAGTATGGAATTTGTGTTGTTGAGCACATTTGGCAGCACAAAAATTTTTGTTAAGTCTTCCACAGAGCCCACAAAGTGTGAATTAAATTCATTTGCCAAAGTAGCCTTGTCACTGACGGTCCTTGCCATTGATTCTAAGTTCCTTTACCCCCTTCTGATCGTTTTTTTTATTAGTTAAGTTATTTAAATGCCTCCATAGGGAACTGTTGTTACCCTTTGCATGATCTATCAGTTTATTGTAATAAGATATTTTTGATTTTCGCAGCTCATGTACCACTTTATTTCTTAAACTTTTGTACACAAGGTGATCATTTTGTAGTTTGGAGGTTAGTGATGTTTTCAGTGCATAGTCTCGCCTCTTCATAAGTTTTCTTATTTCATTATTTAACCATGGTAGGCTAATCTTCTGTTGTCTACTTTTAATTTGCTTTGAAAATTTTTCTATAGACTTTGTGATTGTTGCAGTTATAAAATTACAACAATCATCTACTTCACATGTTGACATGAGCTGCTCCCAATTTTGATTCTCTAAGTAATGTTCAAACTCCTCATTTTTTGATTTGGGGATAATAAAATTTGATTTGTCAATATCGACTCCCCCAAAATACTGTAGTCGCTTTTTAGTAAGTTTCCTGACAGCAAGAACCATGTTATGATCTGAGAGACCAGTTACAAGATTATAGGTTCTGGTTATTCGTTCTGGTTTATTAGTAAATACCATGTCAATAAGTGTTCTGGATTGTTTGGTTATCCTGGTGGGTCCTTTGATGATTTGCTGGTAATTAAATTTAGTCATGAGGCTTTTCAGTTTTTGTTTGTCTTTTTTATCAGACCAGTTGATATTAAAGTCACCATGAATTATTGTTTCTCTGTTCTTCTCAAGTTGTTTAACCAGATCACTTAATTCATTATAAAAGGAAGAGTTGTGTGACGGTGGGTTGTACACTACTGCAATGTTGAAATTCATTACCGGAGAGAGACATACATTAACAGCTAAACATTCAAGTGAAGTATTCAAATCAACCAGTTGACATTTATATTTCTCTTTGATGTAAATTAAAACACCTCCTCCCCTCCCTACCTGCCTGTCTTTTCTAAAACACTGGTAGCCCACAATATCGATCATATTAGTGTCTATGTTACTGTGTAGCCAGCTTTCTGAGAGACAAAGGTAGTCCAGATTTGAGTCCAACAGCAACACCGAAATCTCATCTCTTTTGGGGATTATGCTCCGTATGTTTAAATGACCGCCGAGGATCCCCTTTGGTTTAGCCTTGGTGTCCCAAAGGACTCGTGCATGATTAACAGTTTGGAAAAATAAATGTTGTTTTTGCTTTTGTACAGCTCGGTTTTGTGCTAACCCAGTGGTCTGCTGTTTAATAGTGGCAGGTCCAGGGTTAAGGTGAATATCTCCTGCCAGAAGTAGCAGAACTAACAGAACTTTAACTGTATATCCTCTGCCATATTGTGATTTTTGCTTAACAGCCATGTTTGCCTTAATTTGGAAGTTTTTGCTCAGGGCTTTTAAAGACCACATAGAGTGTAGGGTGAGATGTCCAAGCCCAAATCCATACAGATAAAACTTTTTAACTTCACCTTTGGTTGAGTTTGTCGGAAAATCCTTCTTGTTGCAGGTCAGACACACAAAGACAAAACGAAGAGGAAGTAGATAAGTAGAGAAGGCTTATTAGTGGTGCCCATCAGCCCACTTTTTAATCCGGTGGCAGCCATCTTCAGTCCTTCTTGGAAAGAAGGAAAAGGAAAATCTGTGGATAGTAAAATAAATTCTGCTTATATCGCCAGAATCTGATCCGATCGTCCTCGAATCCAGCTGGGCCTCAGCTAGCCAACTAGCCCCTTCCATTGCTGGTCTCGTTGCTCATAGTCGCCGTAACTGGTCTCCCGTCCCGCTCCTCCAACCGAGTCTCGTCACACACCGCCGCTGCCACCGAGCTCCGCTGAGGTCACGGTAAATCCTCCGCTAGGCACCGCCACCTACCGTCGTCTGCCTGGGTGAAATCTCTGCTGAGCCCCGTCAACAAATAGCCGCTTGCCTGGTAGTATCTCCGCTGGGCCTCGCAGCTGGGCTTCGATTCAGGCTGGTGTAAGGTGGAATGACTGGCGCCAGCATTAAGCTAACTAGCGTTAGCTTAGCAATCGCTTCGGGTAGTCTCGTCGCACACCGCCGCTGCAGTCGCGGTAAGTCCTCCGCTGGGCCTCTACAGGAGCATGACTGCTGGAAAGATTTTTCCTCGTTTTCCCTTCAAAGGTTTGGGTCTCCTGCTTCAGTCCAAACTGCTCTCCCCCCTGACTGATGCAGACGTCCTCCTGTTCATCTTTAATCTGGGAACAATCTGCTCCCACCTGAACAACAATAAAGTCTCTCTCCTGGTTTAGAAGCTGCTGCTCATCCAGAACCTCCTCCTGGTTAAAGTCATTTTGCTGTGGAACATCTAGTCTGCGTGATTTTATTGTGGAAACTGAAGTCATCGTTTCTCTTCGTCCTCGTGGACTTCCACGGCGGTGCTTTGTTCTCCAGCACTCAGCACAGACCATCAATGGCAGGTCTCCACGGAGCTACATCAGTCATTCATCCATGAGGAGCAGAACAGAAGCCGAACCACCGACACCGACCACATGAAGGCTATATAGGTCCGTCTGTGCTTATTTTCTCCTGAAAACACCATGAGCAGCACCGCACCCAAGAGACTCATTCAGGAGGAAAACCGCAGCCTTCTTCATGGAGGGACCAGCCAGAGCTAACAGGCTCTAAATAATTAAAGGCAATTTGATCACAGTACATTGCAAACATTTCATTAAAACCTGGGGGCAATGGATCAGCGTTCTCGTCGCGCCCTCCGCCAGTACCCGGGCTCGCCTGGGGAAGCTAATGATCCTACCAGCAGACTAAATTCGAAGAGACGACGCCTCTGTGCCAAGTCAAAGAAGAATCCTAGTCACAGTCCTAAAGCCGAAAGCAAACAGCCCCAAGAGCACTTTGTGGTAGGATCTGCCCTTCGCATATTACAACTAAACGTTGAAGGCCTATCTGCAGCCAAGCGAAGCCTTATTGAAGTCCTCGCCTTCCAACATTCAATTGATGTAATCTGCTTCCAAGAGACTCATATTGGCACAGAGGAAGCTGGCCGCTTCACCATCAAAGGCTTTGACCTCCTGTGCTATGTTCTACATGCTAAACATGGACGTGCCACCTATGTGCGTTCTGACATAGTTGAAGCAAATCACCTGATAACAACACATTTCTCAGACACCATAATCATTGGTGGCTTCCATATTGTCAATGTGTACAAGCCCCCTAATGCCAACTGGGATCTGCAGGTCTTACCCACCCTACCCCACCCTGCCATCTATGTGGGGGACTTTAACAGCCATCACCCTGACTGGGGGTACCCAGCAGTGGACAGTGATGGGGAGGCACTTTCAGACTGGGCATCCAGAAATGACCTCGCTTTGATATACGACCCCAAACAAAGAGGAACCTTCCACTCTGCTAGGTGGAAGAAGGACTATTCTCCTGACCTGTGTTGGGTCAGCTCTTTGAATGGGGAGCCATATCCTACACAGATCCTCATTCTTGATGATTTTCCACACAGCCAACACCGGCCCCTGCTTGTACACATTGGCCTACAACTTCCAGTCATATACAGCCCAAGGAAGATGCGCTGGAACTTCCGCAAAGCCAAATGGAAGAAATTCAGTGAAACTCTGGACCGGAGCGTTGTTACCATCCCACTCCACACCATCACTGTAGATGAAGCATACACCCGCTTCTGCAGCGCAATCTTCAAGGCTGCCCATACTGCAATCCCACGAGGCTACCGACCCCTCTATGTCCCATGTTTGGACGGAGAAAGTGCTGCCCTCCTACAATCCTATCAAACATCAGGGGACCCAGAGATAGCAGACCATCTCATTGAATCGCTAAATACAGCCCGGCGAAAGAAATGGGAGGAGACAGTTGCTGACTGGAGCTTTACCCACTCTAGCAGGAAATGTTGGAGCCTCATCCGTCGCCTAGGAGCTGCACAGAAGCCCCCTAGCCAAAGCCGAGCATCCGTCACACCCAACCAAGTTGCATCCCACCTACTGACTATCGCCAAAGCACCCCAAGACAAAGACACCAGAAGAGCAGTTACAACTGAGCTAAAAAAAACACCAAAAAATGCCTGTAGAGGAAACGAACCCTGAACCCTTCGAGGCTGCTGAACTGGAGAAAGTCCTACAGGGCCTGAAATGTGGAAAGGCAGCAGGATACGATAACATCTTCCCAGAATTCATGAAAAATCTTGGCCCCCGAGCCCTAACCTGGTTGACACAATTCTACACAAGGATCACACAAACGAACTCGATCCCAAAGAAATGGCGGGCAGCAAAGGTCATTGCCATCCCCAAAACCTGGCAAAGACCACAAACTACCAGCAAGCTACCGCCCAATCTCCCTACTCAGCGTTCCTTACAAAATCATGGAGCGCCTAATACTGCAACGCATTTCCCCAGAAATAGAGGATATTCTAAGTGTGGATCAAGCAGGTTTCCGCAAGGACCGCAGCACAGGAGAACAAGTACTGGCCCTAACCACCTTCATTGAAAATGGCTTCGAGAGCAGACTGAAGACAGGGGCTGTGTTTCTCGATCTTACAGCCGCCTATGATACGGTCTGGCACAAAGGCCTCCTCCTGAAACTTATAAAGGCGATCCCTGCTTGGGCAACAGCAATTATAAAAACCCTGCTGACCAACCGAAGGTTCAGAGTCCACCTCAGTCAGAACACAAGTGCATGGAGAATGCAGAAAAACGGACTCCCACAAGGCTCAGTTCTAGCTCCAACTCTGTTCAACCTCTACATAAACGACCTGCCTACTACAAAATCCCGCAAATTCATCTATGCAGACGACATCTGTTTGGCATTCCAAGCACCAGACTTTGAACCACTGGAACGGGTGCTCACGGAAGATCTTGCTAAACTGGACCAGTTCTGCAAAATCTGGCGCCTAAAACCAAGCCCAGCAAAAACCGTCTCCAGTGTATTTCATCTCCACAATGCAAAAGCTGCCAGAGAACTAAACATCCACCTGAGCGGACTCAAGCTTAAGCATGCCCCAAATCCAACTTATCTTGGAGTGACCCTTGATAGGACCTTATCCTTCAAGGAACATCTAAAGGGGACGGCTGCTAAGGTGAAAGTACGAAACAACCTGCTCTGCAAGCTCGCTGGTGCAAAATGGGGGGCGGCAGTCTCCACCCTGCGCACCTCAGCACTGGCCCTTTCATACTCTGTAGCAGAATATTGTGCCCCTGTCTGGTCCAGGTCATCTTACACACACCATGTAGACACCCAGCTCAACTCAACCATGAGAACTATAACTGGAACAATCCGCTCAACACCACTCCCCTGGCTCTCTGTACTGTCAAACATAGCCCCTCCACACATCCGGCGAGCAGCATTAACTCAAAGGATGCTCCAAAAAGTTAAAGATTTTCCTCACTTACCAATCCATGCAGATATCTACACCCCACCCACTGCCCGACTTTCATCCAGACGGCCGATTTGGAAAAACCCTCCCCCAGCTGACTTTACCATCCAGACAGCTTGGCAAGTGGAATGGGAGACCAAGGAGGTCCCAAACAAACAGCTGGTGATAAACCCCAACCAACAGGTCCCGGGCACCAACCTCCCAAGGAGACAGTGGTCTACACTCAATCGCTTCAGGACTGGACATGGCCTCTGCTTGGCCAGCCTTCACAGATGGGGCAGTAGCCCTAGCCCACTGTGCGCATGTGGAGAGGAGCAAACTATGGAACACATCATAGAGGCTTGCCCGCTCCAAAGACTGGAAGGAGGATTACACACCCTCCATACAGCAAACCAGGAGGCAACTGCTTGGCTTAAGGACTTTGCATTCGCTAAATAAATAAATTAAAACCTGTGATGGCTGTCAAAATGTGGGGAAGGTGTAGACAATGACTCCTTTAAAATGGCCCTCCAAACTAAAACATTCAAAAACTAGAGGGCACTCAGAGCGCATACATCCGCCAAGGCTGCATCTCTCCCTCCCTTTGTTCTCCACTGCCCCTTTGTCTATCCATATCGCCATCCATCTGTACATTGCAAGATAGGGCCTTGGTGGAGGTATGCACTCACGGATCACCTCCAACATCTATTGAGTTCATCTTTGGGCCAAGGGCCACCTCTGGTGAAAACGTCACCTAAATCCATCAATGTTTTTGCCTGATCCCGCTAACAAACAGAAAAATGGCAGCCAAAACAATATGACTATATGACTACATTATAATAACAAGACTGTCATAATTGTATGGACCATTTATTGGGGCTGGACAATTCCACCTTAAATCAGCATCATGGTTTATTGAATCTTTCAGATCAATTTTCGTTTTTTTCCCTCCTCTCTATTCACTTACAGTTTACTGACAAGGTTCATAATTATTAAGCCATATTACACAACAGTGCAGTATCATATCACTGTGATGCGTAGTAAACGAGCATAATAGAACAGGCCTATTGTGATTTCACAAACAAAAAAAATTAAACATTGTCCAGTGCTGAAGTTTGCGAACCAATAAATCCTGGAGAATTATTATGCATGGAGCAGAAAATTAAGAACAGTAAATTTCGCAGTGAGAATTTTTTTTTCTTTCGGGCTGTCACATTTTGGGGGGATTACATATATTTTTTCTTTTTTTTTTTTAAATTCTCCCTTCTCTCCATTTCTCTTGCGTCTGTGCATGTCTGAAGTGAGTTTCGGTCTAAAAACATCTGCTTTCACCAGCATTTCAGTCAGCGTTTGCCAAAGGAGCTTAACTGCCGACTTAGGAGCAGATTTACTAATGTGCTGCTGTGCTATATAGCGTGAAGTGTGAGATGGTGATGCGCACCTCCGGTGATGTCACCGCTCCACCCTATATAAGGCTGGCTCGGCCATCTTGCTTTCTCTTGTTCTCCTGTACCTTGGCCTGGGCCCTGACTGTGGCTGCCACATCCAGTGTCTACAATAAAACTGTGCTCTACAAATCACCTCACCTCATCTGTGAACCAGGGTAATATCAGACATAATAGCTGCACCATCGCAAAACCCTGTTTTGGCAGTAAAAAACTACTGTGAAGATTTGCTAAAGGGAGCAGGGCAAAATTAGCGGTGGATAGGCGTGGATTATATTAATTTTGCACCTGACCTCATTGCATATGTATTTGTGGGAGTTGTCATGTCAACACGCAAATTTGGAGGAGTGGGGTATTTTAAGGACTGGCACAAGGTGATTTATTAAGGTTTGTGGTTGTCAATCTGCTGCTAAATGCACCAGGATTTAACACCCCAAAAAACCTTATCTTAATTTATCTGCACCTGACATGATGATCGCCGGTGCCGAGACACCGGAGAGAACTGAGGGCACGTGGCAGAAGCTTCTCTCTTCCTGTAACTATTTGGCATGAGTGATGAATATCAACGGGAGCTATGCTGAACTGGACATCAGCCGGCAGTTTTTTTTAAAAATTTCACTTGTTTATACTGTATATAGCCTACTACATGAATTTGTATCCATAAAATTGCATACAATAGGAGCCCTTATACTTGCAGTGGGCGTACTTCTATATGGCTTCTGTTGAACCATCATGTATCAAGGTCTTGCCTCATAAATATTTTTAGAAGTACTCTGTTTATACAGAATAAACATCAATCAATCTGCCTAAACTACTACTAAAATACCTCTGATAATTGAAGCAGAAACCTGTTTCACAGTTTTACTGAGAACCACAATCCGGTGACATTTTTGCACAAACATTTGCACATTGCAGCAGCAACAGAAAGCTTTAGTGCTAATACCAACAACAGGTTTGAACCACCCAGTTTTACTGGGGTCTGTTTCCCCCTCCCCCCATTCATTTCTTAACCTGCTGGTAATGTTATTTATTTGAATCTGCTGTGCCTGCATTAGTACTGTAACGTCCGTGAACAATTCAATCAAGTGGACTAGTTTTTATCTGTGAATGGATTGTACTGAATCACTCACCAGAACTGTAGCGAAAGCCAGGGATCACCAGCTAACTCACCCGCCTGAGCAGCAAACGAGCCCCACCCGCTCCGTTCAGCCGACTCTCATGGTAGACAGTTGGAGCTCCTGTACAGCACTGAGTGATTTGGCGTACCACCATTTCTCACGGATCTTTATAGCTTGACTCAGTATGTTTCAGTGTACTGTGGATTCCATCAGTAGCCTCCATCCAAGGCCACCTCTGCTACCGCCACCGAATCTTCTGTCTCCTTCCATGCAGCCTGCGTGTGTGAGACAATGAGTAAAAACAAGCGTAGTATGTATGCACACTTTGTACAGGATCTGTATGCTGGCTGTGTTTGCTAATGTATTAACTTAGCCACATAATGAAGGGGTCAGATTATCATACATTCTGGGATTTTTGAAATTATTGATCGTACAGAGGTCAAAATTATCGTACAAATACGATAATTATCGCATGTCTGGCAATACTGCTCCGCTCAGATGAGATGAGGGTTCCTGAACTTCCTGCACAACCGGAGGCTGCAGGTTCAGGACCACAGGTTCAGGACCCTCAGGTTTTCATGACAGCACACCTAGTTGGGACTTCTGTTATCAAGTATAACAATGGATGTCCACAGCAATCAAGACGTAAGTACTTAGTTTGATTGAAATGTTTTGTTTTACTTTAGTATTGTTAATGGTGTCTTGATTTGAACATACAGTATTACTTAATGTTAGCTATCCCTTCTGTAAGAAGACACTTTATAAAAAATAAAATCCTTATTTATTTCACTAAGCGCTCTCTTAAAGACTGAAAAAAATTATTTAGCAAGACTGTGGGGAGACTTGAATAATGAAACCGAATTGCCTTTCATTCCAGTTTATTGAAGTAATCATTCCACTGTCTGCTCTCATTCCTGAGCAGCGAACAAAGAGGGTGAACACACCAAAGTTCTCTCATTTAAACATTCTGACATCAAACCATTTCCCTCGCGGGGGAAATCACACATCTCTCTCAAAATCTCTTTATTCACATTCATCAGCCTTTTATTTACATAACTCCCCCTTCTCTCCTCTCGAGCCTCAATGGTCAGGAAGTCTTCTGTCCCCTGTCCTCCGCAGGGGGTCCAGGCTCTGTGGCTCCGCACCGCAGGGGGCTGGCTCTCCTTCATCGTGGTTAAATCACATATGCAGTGTCCAACATATACATGTCTCACAACACAGCCATATAACCCCCCCCCAAACGATGAAGAACAGACTAATTCCTAAAATTTAATAGCACCTTACTCACTACTGAATAATCAACACCAACATTCAGTCTGTGCGCCGCTTGGGCTTCAGCCGTCTGCCGAATCTGCTGTGCGTTGGCCCCGCCTTGCCTGCGGTGCGTTTCTGCTTCGGGTCTGTTGACTGAGGAAGAGAGTGAGTAATTGCCCCCTGCGGGGGCCTGCCTCGTCGAGGCGCCACTGCGACCGGTACAGACACGTCCTTCATGACAAAAGCAGGTTTTAGTCTGTCAATACTGACTGTCTTTTTTCTGTCTCCAAAATCTAGCACAAATTGCTTATCACCTGCCTCCAGCACTCGAAATGGCCCTTCGTAAGGTGGTTTGAGCGTTGCTTTAAGGGCTTCGCGCCTAACAAAAACGAAATCGGCATTTTTCAAAGCCTTGGGGACGAAAACTCGTGGAAAAGGCGTGATGAACCGGACCCGGAGCGTGTCTGCCCCCGTGCCGACTAACGGTCCCAGAGCCGAGAGAGGTGGGGGCTCTGGGTGCTCTGGTAAAAACTCGCCCGGCAGCCTCAGAGTTTGTGCGAATACCAGCTCCGCTGGGAGGCGTCTAAGTCCTCTTTAGGCGCAGAACGCAACCCTAATAAAACCCATGGAAGTTTATTCACCCAATCTGCATCCGTGAGCGACGCTCTGAGTGCTGCCTTCAAAGACCTATGAAAACGCTCGCATAAACCATTGGCCTGAGGGTGGTAAGCCGTAGTGCGGTGAATTTTGGCTCCTAAGCCGTTGGCCATCGCTGACCACAGCTCAGAGATGAATTGCGGTCCTCTATCGGACGTAATGTCCGACGGAACCCCGAAGCACGCCACCCAAGCCGTTAAAAAAACGCGAGCCACCTCCGCGGCCGTGGTCGTCGCAAGTGGGACCACTTCCAGCCAACGTGTGGTGCGGTCCACCATTGTCAAAAGATACGTGAACCCCTGCGATGCCGGTAGGGGGCCCACAAGGTCGACGTGCACATGGTCGAACCTTCTGGCCGGAATGCGGAACGGTTCTAACAGGGCTCTTGTGTGCCTGTGAATTTTGGCCCGTTGACAGGAAATGCAGGTTTTTGCCCATTCCTTCACGTGCTTGCGCAGGCACGGCCAAACAAACTTTTCCGCCACTAGTTTCACCGACGCGCGCACCCCCGGGTGCGCCAGTGAGTGGACCGAGTCAAAAAACACGGCGGCGCCACGTGGCCGGAACCACCGGACGCGGGGCGCCCCCGGTCGACATGTCGCAGATCAGGGGGGGCCATACCGGTTTGTAAACACTTGCTCTCCAGCCTCAACCCTGTTGGTCCAGACTGGAGCGCGCGCACGTCTGCGTCCGCCCCCTGGTCCGCTGCCATGGCTGCGTAATCTATACCCACGTGCACCGGGGCTGCGCACGCCACCGTGCCGCTCTCCTGCGGCGCGGTCACGGTGGCCCGTTCTGCCTCTGCGCGTGTTGGGGTCATGAACGCGCGTGAGAGACAATCCGCTACTACATTGAATTTGCCCGCGACGTGCCTAATGTCAGTGGCAAATTCCGAGATTGCGGCCAGCTGCCTCTGCTGCCTGCCGGACCACGGGTCTGAAATTTTGGCCATGGCGTATGTGAGCGGCTTGTGGTCCACATAAGCGGTGAAGCACCGTCCTTCCAGCCAGAACTGGAAATGACGAATAGCCAAATGCAGCGCCAACAGTTCTCTGTCAAACCCGCTGTATTTTCGTTCAGCCGCGCTTAAAGATTTGCTAAAGAAAGCCAAAGGCTGCCAAACTCCGGCTACCTGTTGCTCAATAACGGCCCCTATGGCTAAATCTGAAGCGTCTGTCCGTCAGCCGCGTAATACGTGCTGCAGGGTCTGGTGGGCCAGGAGCGCAGCGTCAGCCAAGGCTTTTTTAACCTCTGTGAACGCGCGCTCCCGCTCCGGGGACCATTCGACCGCCTGGGTCGGTTTTTGTTTTTTGAGCGCGGCATATAACGGATTGCATGATTTGAGCTGCGTGGGGCAGGAATCGGTTATAAAAATTCACCATCCCCAAGAATTCCTGTAGTGATTTGACCGTTTGTGGACGGGGAAAATCCGCTACCGCGCGTACTTTCTCTGGTAACGGAACCGCTCCCTCCGGGGAGACGCGGGGGGTGACCCAAAAAATCGATCCGCTCGACGCCGAACTGGCACTTGGCTGGATTAACTATTAAGCCGTGCTCTCCCAGCCTCCTAAAAACTGCTGTGAGGTGCGTTTCGTGTTCGTCCTCTGAAGTACTCGCGACCAAAATGTCGTCGAGGTACACAAACACGAAAGGGAGATCGCGTAACACGGCATCCATCATCCGCTGAAATGTTTGCGCCGCCCCTTTGAGACCAAACGGCATGCGTAAAAATTCGAAAAGTCCGAACGGGGTTATTACCGTTGTTTTAGGAGGAATGTCCCCGGTAGGGACGGGACTTGTGTGATAGCCGCGAACTAGATCAATCTTTGAAAAAATTGCGGCCCCCGGCCAGGTGCACCGAAAAATCCATGAATGTGCGGGATGGGGATAACGTTCATTGTGTTGCCGTAGCGTTGTTTAGCCTGCGGGAATCCCCGCACGGTCCTCCAGGAGCCATCGGCTTTCGGTACCATGTGCAGCGGCGAAGCCCACGGGCTCTTCGACCTACGAACGATGCCCAGCCTCTCCAGGCTGGCGGAACTCCTCGCGCGCAATGGCGAAGCTTAACTGCATCCAAGCGCCGAGCTTTTGCAAACACGGGAGGACCAGAAGTGGGGATAAAGTCGTTTCACCCCGTGCCTTCGCGACCGTCCGCTGAAAAAGTGGGCACAGTGAGCGCTGGGAATTTGGGTGATGGAGTGTGTGAAACTTACCACCTGCTGTAGCGACGTGGGTCTGTACTGGTGGCGGGGGACACTCGAGCTGAACAGGGGAGAGAGTAAAAGAGAGTGACATTTTACCAGCCGTCTATTAGCAAGATCAACTAACAGATTGTGTGAACACAAAAAATCGCGCCCACATGTAGAAACTCACGCCGCTATTACAAAGTCCATTCATATGTGCGGCATGTAAGCACAAAGGCAAGGGTCCTTCTCCCGTAGGTGTTGATGTTCGAGCCATTTGCCGCTGTAGCTCCGCTACCGTGGGGTCCAGCCACCCGGTCCGCGTATGTTGGGGTGATGAAGCTCGCTTGTGCTCCGGTGTCGATGAGGAACTCTCGTCCGGAGCGCGCATCCGTGATGTAGAGCAGCTTGTTGCGTTCTCCGAGGGTCGAAGCTGCTAGCGACCCCCGGTCTTGCCGTTTCCCGAACTCCTGAAGATGCAGGGCGGCACACACCTGCGTGCCTTCTCTGCGAACCTCCGATCGGTAAAAGCAGAGATCTTCTCTCCGCTGTGTCGTGCCCGCGTCGTCTGCCGCCGGGCTATTGGCTCCACCTCGTCGCGGCCGTGTTGCCGCCGTCGTCGGCCAGTCTGGTTCTGCCGCCTCTGGCTCCCCGCTGTCTCGGGTCGCCGCTGTGGTTGCTTGCCCGCCGCAGGCGTCCAAGATCCCATCTGCCTCCTGGGCCAGCTCCCGGAACTCCTCAGGGGTGTGACACTTTTTGCCGGCCAGCGTGCTTCTCGCATGCGCCGGGAGGTTGGAGAGGAAGATGAACTGAAAAATGAAATCATCGTTGTTCAACCCTCCAGCTGTATCATCTCCTCCATCAGGGCGCTCGGCCTGTGTCCACCTGGTCTAGCAAAGACAGGATCCTCCTCGCCCTCACTTCAGCCGAGGGGGTGAAAAACTTGATGAGGGTGGATTTCAGCTTGCCGTACCTGTCGGTCGCGGGTGGCTGCTCCACCAAGCTTTGCACGCACCGAGCTGTGCTGTTGTCCAGTTTAGCGATGACATGGTGGAACTAGTGTCATCCACCGTTACTCCTGCGAGCGCGAACTGGCGACTCTGCTTGCAGAAACCACGACCGTGGGTTATCCTGCCAGAAATCAGGCAGCTTAACGGCCCACTGCGCTCGCCAGCTCTGAGCGCTGTGAGTCCGGGACCCTGAGAATTTCTTCGTTCATTCTCAACGTCGTCAGTCACCAATGTGGGGAGACTTGAATAACGAAACCGAATTGCCTTTCATTCCAGTTTATTCAAGTAATCATTCCACTGTCTGCTCTCCTTCCTGAGCAGCGAACCAAGAGGGTGAACACACCAAAGTTCTCTCATTTAAACATTCTGACATCAAACCATTTCCCTCGCGGGGGAAATCACACATCTCTCTCAAAATCTCTTTATTCACCTTCATCAGCCTTTTATTTACATAACTCCCCCTTCTCTCCTCTCGAGCCTCAGTGGTCAGGAAGTCTTCTGTCCCCTGTCCTCCGCAGGGGGTCCATGCTCTGTGGCTCCGCACCGCAGGGGGCTGGCTCTCCTTCATCGTGGTTAAATCACATATGCAGTGTCCAACATATACATGTCTCACAACACAGCCATAAAGACAATCACAAACACTGGCATTGCAGTCGAAACTTACATCAGAGTTGTTTGTAAATGGTTTAGTTTCTGTTAGCTTGTAGACGCTGGGTTTATCATCTCAGACTGGATGCAGAGGATAAACAGAGAAGGACAATAGGTATTGAGATGAGAGAGATTATGGTGAGGTAACAGGAAGAAGTAGTGGGGGGAGAAGGGTTGAATGTATTGTGATGCGAGATGTCATGCAGATGTGAGATGGGCGGTTGATATAAAAGGAGAGACCCTGGTGTATTGGAGAGATTCTTTTTCTGTGTATGACTGATGTGAGAGTGAATAAAGTCGTCTGCTGCATGAGTCTGCCTCCGTTATTTGCACTCTCCACACTGGTGACCCCTTGACGAATTATGGAACACGAGGCAAGAACCCTGGAGTCGGCCCGGATGGAAAGCCCCAGCAACGCGTGCGCTGTTTTGGTCAAACTACCAGAATTTTGGCTGCACGACACGCCGGTCTTTGGTTCCACCACACCGAGGCTCAGTTCGCCCCCTCCGGGGAATAACGAGCAGATGACCACAGATATTACTCATGTAGGTCGAAGCGCTGGCACTCGCCCGTCTTAGGCAAGTAAGCGAACGGCCTGCTCCAACAGCCTCCAGTCCTCGACAAATACAGGGCTCTCAAGGCCACGCTGACCCGGCGCTACACACTCTCGGACTGTGAGAGAGCAGAGAGGCTCCTGAGGCGCTCCAAGTTAAGAGATGGGTCGGCGGTCGAACTGATGGAGAAGATGTTGGCGTTGATGGACACGGTCGACGGGCATTTTCTGTTTGCCCACCTTTTCCTCCAGAACCTCCCAACAGAGGCAAGAGCGGGTCCTTGCCCAATTCGCCCGTTTGCTGGCCGTGCGCTGACTACCGTTCGGCTAGGCCCAGGAGGCAGATCGGATTATCCTCACCACCAGAGCCCTCACAGTGAACGCGGTGGCATCGGAACCCTGCGAGACGACCAGCGGAGACAAGGAGCCGGCGACGGTAGCGGCAGCGGGGGCCAGGAAGCGCCAGAGAGACACGCTCTGCTTCTACCACCGCCGCTTTGGAGAGAACGCACGCACATGTGTGCCACCGTGCCAATTCAAGCGTTCGGGAAACGCCAAGGACGGCAGTCGGTAGCAGCTACGACTGCCGGTGAAGAGAACAAGCTGCTCTACGTGACGGACTTGCACTCGGGGAGATGGTTCCTCGTAGACACCGGCTCCCAGAAGAGCCTCATCCTGCCGTCCTATGCCGACCGGCTAGTGGGAGCTAGTGGCCCCCAGCTGATAGCTGTAAACGGCTCGGACATTAAGACTTTTGGTGAGAGAACACTGACTTTATCCCTACACGGCCGTATGTACGAGTGGACTTTTGTCATAGCGGCATTGAGTTCCCCAATCCTGGGAGCTGATTTTCTGTGTGCACACGGGTTGCTAGTCGATGTTGCTAACAGACGCCTGGTTAATGCAATGTCTTTTGATTCTCTCCCCTGTACAGCTCAAGGGGCCGGGCCAATAACAACAAGCCAACGTCACAGCTCCAGGTGGTAAGTTCCAAACACTGCTCACTCAGTTCCCAGCACTCACGGTCCCAACGTTTTCGGCGGACAGCACTAAACGCGAGGTGGAACACTTTATCACCACCACTGGGCCGCCCGTTTTCGCACGACCTCGGCGCCTGGACGCAGTTTAACTGGCCATAGCGCACGAGGAGTTTGCCAACTTGGAAAGGTTGGGCATCATCAGGCCCTCAAACAGCCCACTGGGCATCCCCGCCTACACATGGTCCCTAAGGCCGAGGGATTGTGGCGACCGTGCGGAGATTTCCACAGTTGAATAACGCCACAGCGCACGGACCACTACCCGATTCCCCATATTCAGGAAATTTTCCGTTCACCTTCGCCGGGGCACGCATTTTTTCTAAAATAGACCTGGTCTGTGGTTACCACCCAGGTCCCAGTGCACGTGGAGGCCATACCCAAAACAGCGGTAATAACTCCGTTTGGCTTGTTTGAGTTTTTATGCATGCCCTTCGGATTAAAAGGCGCGGCACAGACATTCAACGCATGTTGGATGCGGGTGTTGCCCGATCTGCCGTTTAGTGTTTGTCTCATCATTCACCGGGCTCCGTCGGCTCTATGATGACCATGGAAGAGAATCCTAGATGTGTACTCTGCTGGAACAGCACTGCTGTGGTTGAACAGGCCGATGCACGAATGGCAGTCCTGTCACACAGGTCGCACTTGTGGATGTCACCGTGCTGCTGGGTCTGTGGCGGTTCTTTTTTGATTTTGATTTTTGATTTTGTATACTTTATTGATCCCCAGAGGGGAAATTGAGGGTATCCACCTGGATGGATGAAGCAGCCACGGTACAGCACTATCCCTTAACCATTCACACACACATTCACACCTAGGGCCACTTATAGATCTCCAATTAACCTAACCTGCATGTTTTTGGCCTGTGGGAGGGAAACCGGAGAAATCCCGGAGTAACCCACGCAGATCGGGGAGAACATGCAAACTCCACACAGCTCACTATTGGTCAGGGGCTGGGATCGAACCAGGGATCCCATGGCCAAGGGTGAGTTGCTGTGCTGGTGCAGTGCTAACCATTGCGCCACCGCCACCGTTCTTCCTGCGGGTCCTTTTTTCAACTGCTGCAGCAGTCAGTTTCTTTTCACCCGCCTTGAGCTGTCTGGTCAGGGTGCCTCTCCATTTGGAGCGGTCCGTTGCGAGGTCCTCCCAGCGCTCTGTGTTGATCTCCAGGGCCTTCATATCTCTCTTGCAGACGTCTCTGAAGCGCAGCTGTGGGCGGCCAGTGTCTCTCCTGCCAGTCGCCAGTTCTCCGTAGAGGACGTCTTTGGGGATTCTGCCATCCTCCATACGGGGAACATGGCCTAGCCAGCGGAGCCTGCACTGCCTGAGTAGAGAGAACATGGAGGGAAGGCCGGCACGGGACAGGACTTCTGTGTTGAGCACTTTGTCCTGCCAGGATATGTCCAGGAGCGGCAAATACAGCGCAAGTGGAAGGAATTCAAGTCTTTCTTTTCCTGCCGGGTGTATGTTGTCTCGTCTCACTCCCATAGAGCAGTGTGCTGATGACGGAGGCCGTTGTACACTGCCATCTTTGTCTTGAACAGAGAGTTTGGGGATTCTCCCACACTCGTGTGGTGAGGCAAGTGAGTGTGGAGGCTGATTTTCCAATCTCTTGGTCGATCTCTGTATCAAGGGAGAGGTTGCTGCTGATCGTGGACCCCCAGGTACGTGAACTGATCACGACCTCCAGCTCGGTAGTCATCGATGGTGAAGTTGGTGTGCTTCCATGCCTTGCGCCAAGACGCTAGTCTTCATCAGGCTGATGGTAAGCCCGAAGTCCATGCATGCCTGGGAGAAGCGGTTCATCAGGGTCTGAAGCTCCTGCTGTGTGTGGGTCGTGACTGCAGCGTCATCTGCGAACAGCATATCTCTGATTAGAGCCTCACATACTTTGGTTCTGGCTTTCAGGCGGGCGAGGTTGAAAAGCCTGCCGTCAGATCTTGTATGCAGGTAGATTCCCTCTGTTGCTGTGATGAAGGCATGCCTCAGGAGCATAGCAAAGAAAATCTCAAAGAGGGTTGGCATAAGTACACAGCCCTGTTTCACTCCACTGTGTATATTGAATGGCTCTGAGACGTTGCTGTCGTACTGCACCATCCCCTGCATGTTGGTGTGAAACAATTCGATGAGGCTTTGCAACTTTGGTGGACATACTATCTTTGGCAGGATCTTGAAAAGGCCCTCTCTGCTGACCATATTGAACGCTTTGGTGAGGTCGATGAAGGCGACGTACAGGAGCATGTTCTGTTCTCTGCACTTCTCCTGGAGTTGGCGGATGGAGAATATCATGTCCACCGTCGATCGCCCAGCGCAGAAGCCACACTGAGACTCGGGGTAGACACGTTCGGCAAGCTTCTGTAGACGAACGAGGACAACTCGTGCGTAGACTTTGCCAACAATGCTGAGGAGGAAGATGCCCTTGTAGTTGTTGCAGTCGCTTCTCTCCCCTTTGTTTTTGTAGAGGGTGATGATCTTGGCGTCCCTCATGTCCTGTGGTACGGCACCTTCCTTCCAGCACTGGCAGAGGACATCATGCAATGGCAGCAGTAGGGCGGTCTTGCAGTGCTTGATCAGGTCGGGGGGTATGCCATCGTTGCCGGGTGCCTTGCCAGCGGCCAAGCTATCAATGGCCTTGCTGAGTTCGTTGATGGTTGGCTCGGCGTCAAGTTCGTCCATGGATGGCAGGCAATCGATGGCATCAAGGGCTGACGGTGTCACGGTGTTCTGTCTGGAGTAGAGGTGGGAGTAGTGCTCCATCCATCTCTCCATCTGCTTGTTCTTTTCTGTGATCATCTCCCCAGTGGAGGATTTGAGGGGGGCCATCTTGCTCCGAGCCGGACCAAGTGCTTTCTTGATGCCGTCGTACATACCACGGATGTTCCCTGTTATGGCGGCGGTTTGAATGTCTTGACTGAGCTGAGTCCAGTACTCGTTGGCGCAGCACCAAGCAGTCTACTGAACTTTGCTTCTCGCAGCCCTGAGAATCTGGAGATTCTTCTCGTTTGGGTACTTCTTGTACTCAGCAAGTGCTGACCGCTTGGCTTCAATGACAGGGGTCATCATGGTCGACTTGGCATCAAACCAGTCCTGTGACTTCAAGGTCTTCCTCCCAAAGGTGGCCAAGGCTGTGCGGTGGATGATGTTTCGCAGCTCTTCACACTTCTGCTTTGCAGACTCTCCTTCTTGTGATTCACCAAGTTCCTTCACAAAGGTGGAGGCAAACTGCTCAACAAGTTCTGGTTGGACCATCTTGCTGGTGTCAATCCGTGCCTTTCCAGGCTGTCTGGCGCGGTGGAATTTCTTCAGCTACAGCTTGACCTTGCAACACACCAATGAATGGTCTGTGTTGCAATCTGCACTCTGGAACGAGCGGGTGATTAGCACGTTCTTCAGTGAGGTGCGCCTGATCAGGATCAAGTCCAGCTGGTGCCAGTGCTTTGAGAACGAATGTCGCCAGGAAACCTTGTGTTGGGGCTTGGTCTTGAAGAACGAGTT
The DNA here is from genome assembly GCA_020510985.1 of Pholidichthys leucotaenia. Lineage (NCBI taxonomy): Eukaryota > Metazoa > Chordata > Actinopteri > Cichliformes > Pholidichthyidae > Pholidichthys > Pholidichthys leucotaenia. The sequence continues at coordinate 299,957,032 of CM035840.1, forward strand.
TGTGATGCACAGATCATGATGTGTGCAGAACTCGAGCAACCGCTGTCCGTTTTCGTTCATTCTGCCCACGCCAAATGGTCCAAGACAGGAGGGCCAGGAGTTGTGGTCAGCACCCACTCTGGCATTGAAGTCTCCAAGGAGAATGAGTTGTTCAGAGTTGGGGATGATCCTGACAGTTGTTGTGAGATTCTCGTAGAACTCGTCTTTTGCCTCTGGTGTGGCTGTCAGTGTTGGGGCATACACACTGACGAGGGTGACTGGGACTTGAGTGGTGTTAAGGCGGAGGGTGAGGAGTCGTGCAGAGCCATTGCTGCCCGGTTCCACCATCTTCAGCAAGGTGTTCTTCACTGCGAAGCCCACTCCGTGTTCCCTGTGTTCGTCACTGCCCTTTCCCTGCCAGTAGAACGTTTAGTCCTTCTCTCTCAGTGTGCCTGCGTCAGCCAACCGTGTTTCCTGGAGAGTGGCGATATCCACTTTCAGTCTCTTCAGCTCATTATTGATGACGGCAGTTTTCCTGGTGTCGCTGATGTCCTTGAGGTTAGCAGCGAGTCCTGTCATCATAGTGTGGACGTTCCAAGTTCCCAGTTTTAGAGTTGGTCTCTTTTGTTTTATTGTCTTGCCTTGTGCGAAGGTTCTCAGCCTGCCATTCAGACTTCACCTCATCCCCATGCACCCAATGAGGAAAGCAGGCTGTGGTGGGACAACACCTTATTGGCCAGGGGCTGCCCAGCTTGAGGCAGGCGATAGCTGTCCAGTGAGATCAGATGATCCCTCCCACCATCGGGAACAACCCCTGGCGCCACGCTCTACGCCAGTTGAGCAGTGGCTTATAACCGGTAACTGTCATTCCCGTGTTTTGGCTACACCAAAGGCGATGCTGGAGTGTCCTCTCCAGTGATCCGGTGTTCTACCTTCCAGCATTGGGCGTTGGTAGGATTCAAGCCTGGGCAGGAAGATATGGAAGACAAGATGTTGCCCATACAGCATGTCCCCCCTCTCCACGTCACTGATGAATCCAAAGGAACAGCAGGGCTGCTACAGTTTGGCACCAGCGCCGTCGCAGGAGCTGCCAGAACAATGTTGAGCACAACAAAGAACTGCCTTAGGGACTCCGACTCCGGATTTTTCCTCAGGGTTGACTCCTGAAGCCTTTCCCGTAACCGGGTATGCCGCAAGGCAGCGGAGGTTTGAAATCAGGGTTTACCTTCCCCTAGATGGGCTACCTTCCCAGGTTAACAGGCCACCATCTACCCGAAGCATCTGGTTTTAAGGTACCAGAAGTCCGCCCTCGCCCCTTCTCCTATTAGTAAAAGCAGTTCCGCCAGGCTTAGAAACTAAACCACACGAGCAGGCTAGGAGTTGGACTTAGTTGTCAGAGGCTTTTTGAGACGCACGCCATAAGGAGCATTTTATAAGCACTGGGAGCTTAACCCCAGTGCCGCTCCTGGCTATGACAACCTTGTGTTTGTCTACCTGGATGATATCCTGGTGGCCAGCGCGTCCGAGGACGAACACATAACCCGCCTCAGGACGGTTTTCCGGAGGTTGGAGGAGCACGGGTTGATAATCAACCCGGCAAAATGCCAGTTCGGCGTGACGGGGATTGACTTTTTGGGGTACCGCGTCTCACCAGAGGGAGCGATACCCTTGCCCGACAAGGTGTGCGCTGTGGCGAATTTTCCCCGGCCTCAGACGGTCAGGGCGCTGCAAGAGTTTTTGGGGATGGTTAACTTTTATAACCGGTTCCTCCCCCGCTCAGCTCAGCTCATGCAGTAATTGTACGCCGCGCTCAAGAAACGGAAACCGGCAGACAGAGTCGAATGGACTCGAGCGGGAGCAGGCGTTCTCTGAGGTTAAAACAGCCATGGCAAACGCCGCACTGTTGGCGCACCCGGACCCGGCGGCCCAGATAGCGCTCACTACCGATGCCTCGGTCATGGCCATAGGGGCCGTCATGGAGCAACGCGTTGCTGGTTCTTGGCAGCCGCTCGCTTTTTTCAGTAGGGCTTTGCGCGACAGTGAGTGTAAATACAGCGAGTTCGACAGAGAGTTGCTGGCTCTCCACCTGGCCATATGCCATTTCCAGTTCTGGCTGGAAGGGGCAGCTTCACCGCATTCGTGGACCACAAGCCGCTAACATTCGCGATGGCCAAAGTTTCGGAACCATGGTCGGGCTGGCAGCAGAGACAGCTGGCCGCGATCTCGGAGTTTACGACCAATATTCAGCATGTGTTGGGTAAACTGAATGTGGTGGCGGACTGCCTCTCACGCGCAGTAGTGGCCCCGGTCTTCGTGGGGATAGATTATACAGCCATGGCCGCAGAGCAGATTGGCGATGTGGACGTGTGCGTGCTTCCGTCTGGACCAACAGGGTTAAGGCTGGAGAGCAGAGTACTGCAAGATGGCAGCCCCCCCAATCTGCGACGTCTCCACGGGACGCCCGCGCCTGGTGGTCCCAGTTGCTTGGCGCCGCCGAGTGTTTGAGTCAGTTCATGCTCTGGCACACCCAGGAGTGCGCGTGTCAGTCAAAATGGTGGGAGCGAAGTTCGTATGGCCAGGCCTGCGCAAACAAGTGAAAGAGTGGGCAGCAGCCTGCGTAGCGTGCCAACGAGCCAAAGTGCACAGACACATGAAGGCTCCTTTGGAGCCGTTTCGTATACCAGCTAAGAGGTTCGACCATGTTCACGTGGACCTCGTGGGCCCCCTCCCGCCATCGCAGGGGTTTACGCACCTTCTGACAGTGGTGGACCACACCATATGCTGACCAGAAGCAGTCCCGCTGGCGGCAACCACATCCGCGGACGTGGCGCGTGCTTTTTTCACGACATGGGTGGCACGTTTTGGCATCCCGTCGGACATAACGTCTGATAGGGGCCCACAGTTTATTTCCGACCTCTGGTCCGCGATGGCCGTAACCTGGGTGTTTGCAATTCATCGCACAACACGTACAACCCGCAGGCCAATGGGTTATGCATGCATTTCCATAGGTCACTGAAAGCCAGCGCTCAGAGCTTCGCTGACGATGCAAATTGGGTAGGACCGGTTGCCCGTGGGTTTTATTGGGGTTGCGTTCGTACCAAAAGAGGATTTGGAGGCTTCCCTGGCAGAGCTTGTTTTTTCTCAGCCACTGCGGCTGCCCGGGGAATTTTTTGCCAGATAATCCCGCCCGGCCGAGACAACTGTCCGTCTCAGCGTTTGCAGCATAGCGCACATACAGGCACGACCTGCTGGGCCGGGCCCCACCACTGTTTTCCACGCGCTTTTGTGCCAAAAACTTTGAAGAACGCGGCGTTCATGTTTGTCAGGCACGATGCCCACTGCCCCCCATTGCGCCCACCCTACGATGGCCCGTTCAGAGTGCTGGAAACAGGGGACAAACATTTTTTGTTAGACTTGAGGGGTCGTAGGGAGAAAATATGTAAAGACAGACTTAAGCCCGCCTTTATGGTGGCGGATGAGCAAGTGATGTTGGCTCAGGCCCCTCGGTGTGGAAGACCCCCACGGAGAACTCCCCAGGTAAACGATTCATCAGAGCAGCCACACGGGCAAGTCGAAGGTTCCCCCTCCCCTCGCCATTGCCCACCCGCAGACAGACACACCCCCAGGAGCCCCCCACTGGCACAGCAGCGCTGCAGAAGTGGAAAACCCCCGTTACAGCAGATACGGGAGGAGACTGAAGCCAAAAGGACGTGAGGACTGAAACTCGGTCTGAGATTCTGGGGGGGGCGGTGTAGACACTGGGTTAATCATCTCAGACTGGATGCAGAGGGTAAACAGAGAAGGACAATAGGTATTGAGATGAGAGAGATTATGGTGAGGTAACAGGAAGAAGTAGTGGGGGGAGAAGGGTTGAATGTATTGTGATGCGAGATGTCATGCAGATGTGAGATGGGCGGTTGATATAAAAGGAGAGACCCTGGTGTATTGGAGAGATTCTTTTTCTGTGTATGGCTGATGTGAGAGGGAATAAAGTCGTCTGCTGCATGAGTCTGCCTCCGTTATTTGCACTCTCCACAAGCTTTGAATTATCCACTTATCTCATGTTTGTTTTTATTGGACCCTTGTCTGTAATAAAGGATATCTAGCTACAGTATCTATATAGAGTTTTCAGAGTTCAAGCTGTGAACTGCTAAGCTAACTGTTAGGTTTACTAAGCTAATAGCATTTTTCCATGCCAGGAAGCCACTTATCGTACGTTATTGTACCAAGGAGATTTTCCTTGACTGTACTATTTTCTATCAGCCATTCTCCTTATGGTGGAATTGTTTATATTTGTTGGATAAGACATCTGTATTTTTAATTCCTTATTAAATAGGCGTGTTTTGCAGGCTTATACCAAGTTTAAGATTCTGTCATAAACTGCATGTGCGCTGACTTTTCATGTGAGGTGGGATGTATAAAGAAAAGGAGCGGAGAATTGGGCATGCGTACAGTTTTATAAATCTGAAAATTTTTGTGCGCATGTACTTTTCAAATTTTGTGAGTATGCCATCTTTCAGTATGAGAGCTCTGCAATCCTTTATACATGAGGCCCCTGCTCCTGCAACTCTCACTGCACCAAGTTACTGTTGTCTACTTCACAATATACATATAGTTTGAACTTGAAGGGACCTGGAAATGTCAGATGTCAATAAACTTTTTTGTTTTGCCTTTGTCTCTGAAAGAAAAAAAAAATCTAAGACACTATGATTTTACACTAGATTTACCTAAATGAACACCTGACAAAAAAAAACGCTGAATTAGCACGGCAGGCACGGATGCTAAAGAAACATAATAAGATACAGACAACCTGGACAAGAAATTGTAGAATTTGGATTAAACTAAATGGAACACCTGAGCAAGCAAAAAGTATAATGATCAGAGATGCTACTGACTTAGATAAATACAGATGTACACTGACTATGAAACACAGAGTGAGGAAACTCAAACTCTAAAAATATGCCACTATGCTGAACATAAACCACAAGAGATGGAGAATGATATTGATCCTGATAACCACTTTTTCAATAATATTCATAACCACTGTGAATATTACACTGAAAAGCAATTCAAAAGTCAAGTGCAATTAGATGGTAAACTGTCAATAATACACTTCAATAGCAGAAGTCTTAACAAAAACTTCTCACAGATTCAGGACTATTTAAAACAGCTAAACAGAAAATTCACAGCTATAGCAGTCTCTGAAACCTGGCTTAATGAAGACCAGGCTCCCCTGATGGCAATAGAGGGATATCAGATGTTTAACATTAACAGATCTCAAAAAAAGGGTGGTGGTGTTGCACTGTATATTGATGACCTATATAGATGTAAGCTTGTAAATGAAATGTCCTCAGCACTACCAGGGATTCTGGAATGTGTTACTGTTGAGATTGACCTAGACAAAACAAAAAATCTAATCATAAGCTGCATATACAGAACGCCGGGAACTTGCATTGAGACATTCAGAGATAAATTAGTCGAGCTGTACAATAATATTACTAGTAAGAAAATGGTAGCAATTTGTGGAGATTTCAATATTGATCTACTTAATCCACATCAACAAAATGTAGTTACAGAGTTCACGAACTCTATGTACAGCATGAGTCTATATCCCACAATAACACATCCCAGTAGAATCACGGCTCACTCTGCTACACTTATTGACAACCTGTTTGTCAATGTTCTCGACAAGAAAATAGAAAGTGGATTATTGATAAATGATATAAGCGACCACTTGCCAATCTTTGCACTTATCCATGGCCACACGGGGCCCAACCCAGAAAAAATCTCAAAATCGTTCAGACACAAATCACCAAACGCAATCAGTTCTTTTAAAGAGGACTTGCTGAAGCAAGACTGGACAGAAGTCTATGTATCAGATGTAAATGAAGCCTATGACACATTTATAAACATTGTAACCACTCTTTATGAAAAAAACTGCCCATTAGTTAAAAAAAAGCTTAAACACAAATTTACTGACAAACCATGGCTAACCAAAGGACTACAAAAGGCGTGTAAAAAGAAAAATTTATTATATAAAGCTTTCATAAAGAAAAGGACAAAAGAAGCAGAGCAGCGGTATAAAACATACAAAAATAAGTTAACATATATAATAAGATGTAGTAAAAGAGACTATTACAGTAAAGAACTGGAAAAAAACAAAGACAATATTAAAAATACATGGACAATAATCAACAGTATCCTTGGAAATAAAAGCAGAAATACCAGCTACCCAACTAACATTCCAAAAAATAATAAATCGACTCCGAATGTGAATATAGCTTCACCTGCAGATGAATTTAATAATTTTTTTGTTAACATTGGACCTAAACTGGCCCGAGAAATACCCACTACGGTGCCAACAGGTGATTCAATATGCAATAACACTGCTGTAAAAGACACCATCTTCATAAAGAACACAGACGAAAGAGAGGTCATTGAAATTGTTAAATCGTTCAAAAGTAAAACATCTACTGACTGCGATGGTATTGATATGCTACTAGTCAAAACTGTTATCGAATGCAAAGTGAAACCACTGACGTATATCTGTAACCTGTCTCTCCAATCAGGTATATTTCCCAATGCAATGAAAATAGCTAAAGTAATTCCGATTTACAAGACAGGCGACAGAGGGGAACTCTCCAACTACAGACCAATTTCACTATTACCGCAATTTTCCAAGATACTTGAAAAAATATTCTATGAGAGAATTGACAACTTCATACTGAAGAATGATTTATTGTGTGAGCAGCAATATGGGTTCAGACACAAAAGGACAACAGCATATGCCTTAATGGAATTTACAGAAAAAATATCAACAGCCATTGAAAATAAAGAGTATTCAGTTGGAGTATTCCTGGATCTTAAAAAAGCATTTGATACAGTAGATCATAATCTATTATTAAAGAAACTACAAAATTGTGGTATTAGAGGGGTAGCACTGTCCTGGTTAAGAAGTTACTTAAAGAATAGATATCAGTTTGTATGTGTTAACAACAAAAACTCAGAGCTACTGAAGGTCACCTGTGGAGTCCCACAGGGTTCAGTTTTGGGACCATTATTATTCAATATGTATATAAATGATATATGTAAAGTTTCAGAAAAAATGGACTTAATATTGTTTGCCGATGACACTAACGTGCTATGCAGTGGAAACAATTTGGAACAACTTCTGGATACACTCGGAAAGGAATTAGGAAAGCTGAAACTGTGGTTTGATTCAAACAAATTAACGCTCAATTTAAGCAAGACAAAATTTATAGTCTTTAACAACCATCACAACTACCCAGTACCCAAACTCAGTGTAAATGGTGTAGAGATTGAAAGGGTATCCGAAACTAAATTCCTTGGAGTAATAATTGATAACAAACTGTGTTGGAAGCCACATATTAATTATATAAAAGGTAAAGTATCCAAATCAATTGCAATATTACACAGAGTGAAAAATTTGCTGAATCAACCCACACTATACACCTTGTATCATTCATTAATACTCCCATACATGACATATTGTAATGAAGTATGGGGAAATACATATAAAACAAACATATATCCACTCTTTATGCTTCAAAAGAGAGCTATTAGAATAATCAACAAAGCAGCTTACAGGGAACCAACAAACCCACTTTTTCTTAAACAAAAAACTCTCAAGTTGAAAGATCTGATCGACTTTAAAACTGCAATAATAATGTTCAAAGTGAAGAATCTATCACTGCCCGCAAATATCCAAAAGTTGTTCCAAACAAGGGAGAAACGATATCACTTCAGAGGAACATGTATATTTCAAAAGCCTACAGTGAGAACAACTACCAAGCAACACTGTATTTCAGTGCAAGGTGTCAGATTATGGAACGATTTTGGACCTGAATTAAAATCATGTACAAAGCTTGGACAATTTAAACAAAAACTAAAGGAAGAAATACTCCAAACATATTTACAAGACGACATGTAAACTCACATAAGGATTGACATTTCCAGCCTGTGTTGTGTTATAGCTTAGTTTTTCTTTTTTCTCTGTGACACTATGTCTTAGATTTGTTTTTGAATAGTAACCGCTTAACTTAGACTAGCTCAGTTTTCTTTTTCTCTGTGATATCCTACCGTGTAGCAATGATCACACTTGAGTTATTTCTTTGGCTAACTCTGCCGTTTATTCTGCAACACACATAATATGACTGAACATGGATTCTGCGCGGGGTTTTCACACTCTTGCTCTAATGTGTCCCCTTAGTAGTAATGCTAAACAATACAGGTAGTTCCCCCTAGAGGCATGTGCCAGTAATGTTTTAAATTAGACTTGCAGTCTACCACATCCCTCCCCTCTAGATTAAACTACTTTTAATTACACTAGCCAATTATGCTAGACATCCTGGAACTCCCATTTAATCCTAAACAATCACAGTTACTTTTAACTTCTTAAACACATGTGCCATACATATAATTTCTTTCTCTTTTCTTTTTTTTTTTTTTCACATGTATAACACACATAACAGTCTAACTGGGGAATTGGTTTGACTACCGCATCCCAGTGAGGTTCCAGGACGCATTCTTGTCCTGTGGCTGGGGAACTCACTACTGACTAAGTATAGTCCTTCAAGTAGTCTGGAGCTTTCCTAGCTCGCTGAGATCTTCTCACGGCGGGTGAGCCAACTGCAGGTGAAGACTCAGACTGCTCCACTATTTCGGCTGCTGCAGTGCTGCCCGTAGAATCTGCAGAGACGGTTACCTCAGGTTTCACCTGAAGTGGTGGTTCGTTGATGCTCTCCTCAGAATGGTTGTTAGACAACACCTCTGGTGCCATCGGCAGGGGAATGGAGCTTCCTACCATGAACTTCGGTCGATGTGTCGCCCTCACCACTTGTCCCATGGCCCTAATGTCACCTTGAATGACACAGGGCCTGTCTTTTCTGTTATTTCTCCTGGTACCCAGGCTGGTCCTGAGCCAAAGTTGCGGGGTGTAGACCACGTCTCCTTCTCTCAGTATTCTCTCTCTAGCATGCATGTCATGATAACCTTTTTGTTTCTCTTGTTTGTCATGCACTTTGTTTCTGAAGTCTGGATGTATTAAGGTCAAATGTTGACCTCAACTTTCTTCCCATCCATGGACCTGCGTAAGTCAATGTGAATTCTTCTCCATGGTTTATCTGGAACTTCCCAGGGCTGTAGTGGGCTGCTGGAGGACTGTTCCTGTTCTCCTGGCATGCCGCACATGACTTCACAAGCGCCTCCACCTCCTGCATCCATGTTGGGGCCACACATGTAAATCCTCGCCACGCTTTCATGCGAGTGATGCCAGGGTGTGCTTGGTGTAGTTGTTGCAGTAAGGCATTCCCTACCAGGTGGTGGAACAACCACGCGTCCTCCCCACAGGATAACACCCTTCCTGGGTGCTGAGCTCATCCTGTCGTCGGGCATAGGGAATGAACTCAGGACTGTTCATCTTCGGCCATCCTCGCAAGATGTATTCTCGCACTCTTGCTAGAACAGGGTCTTTGTCTGTCCACTTCTTTATTTGTTGTGCGTTCACAGGGGCACGCCGATATCTTCAACAATAGCACTCTCTCCTCTCCTCAGGCGTGCTGTCTCTTCCTCCATCAAGGGTAGCCTACTCATCGCGTTCCAGCATTCGTATGGTCCCGTCCGGCTTTGTAAACGATGGTTGTACTCATACGCTGCTAATGTAACGGCCCATCCTCTGAATTCTCTGAGATGTCATCTGGGGTATGGCTCTCATTTCACTGAACAGTGAAATTAGTGGCTTGTGGTCAGTCACTATAGCGAACTGTCTCCCGTACAGGTATTTGTGGAATTTTTTTACACCAAATACTACTGCAAGCCCTCCTTGTCTAGCTGGGCAGTAGTTTTTCTCAGCTGCACTAAGAGTTCTTGAGACGAACCCTATGGGTTCTCTCTGAGCCATCCTCCATACGATGAGAGAGTACAGCACCCACACCGTAGGGTGATGCGTCACACGCCAGGATGAGTGGTTTGTTTTGAATCATAGTGCACTAACACACTACAGGACTGAAGTAGCGCTTTGGACTCTTCAAACGCCTTCTGCTGTCTTGACCCCCCATGACCATTTTTCTTCCTTCTTAAGTAAGGTATGTAGTGGTGCCAGCAGCGTGGAGAGCTTTGGGAGGAACCTATGGTAATAGTTCAAACAAGCCCAGGTAGGCTTTTAACTCAGTAACATTTTGTGGCTCAGGCGCCTCCGCAATGGCTTCCACTTTGTCTGTTAGAGGGTGTAGACCACTGGCGTTGATCTTGTGGCCTAGGAAACCACCTCTTTGTCCCATGAACTCACACTTGCCTTCTTTTCAACCTCAGACCGCTTTTCTCCAACCGTTGAAGCACTTCCTCCAGCGTTTTCAGATGTTCTTGTTCATTTGGTCCTGTACAAAGGATGTCATCCAAATAATGGCAACATTCGGAATTCCACCTAGGATGCCCTCCATAGTTCTCTGGAATATAGCAGGACTGGAAGCTACTCCAAATGGTAAGCGTGTGTAGTATATAAGCCTCTGTGTGTATTGATGGCTTACATACTTTCTTGATTCTTCTTCCAGGACTATTGTTGGTAGGCGTGACTCATGTCTAATTTCGTGAAGTGTCGGCCGCCGTTCAGCTGTGCGAAGAGGTCCTCCACTTTAGGAATTGGATACTGATCCACCCGTGATGCTCGATTGACAGTGAGTTTGTAATCTCCACATATTTCTAATGGAGCCATCCGGCTTTCTCACTGGGACTATGGGCGCCGCCCATTCTGCAACTGCACTGGCTCAATGATCTTGTCATCCAGCAGCCTCTGTAGCTCGCTTTCAACCAGTGGCTTGACTGCATAGGGTACCGGTCGGGGTTTGCAGAATCGTGGTTGGGCCTCCTTGTCCACATTAATCTTTGCAGTGACACCTTTTAGCTGTCCTAAGCCTTCTTTGAACACCTCAGCGTGTCTTCGAGGATCTCCTCCAGCTGCAATTTGGGCTGAGATTCCACTTTATTCACCAACTGATCAATCATGGCCAGTTCTTGTAGCCAACTTCGCCCTAGTAGATTTGGTCCTTCGCTCCCACTACTACTACAGGTAAGTCCTTTTCTTTGTTTTCGTGCTGCACCTTCACTTGTGCCATGCCTAGCACGTCTAGCTTCTCTCCTGTGTATGTTTTTAATTTTAATGAACAGGGATTTAATTCTGCTGTGTCTGTTTTCTTCCACAGTTGTGTATATTGCTGTTTACTTAATATGGTTACTCCACAGCCTGTATCAACTTCAAATGTTACTTTCATTCCATTAACATTCATGGTAAGCGTGATGGGCGCTACCTTGGGTCAGCTCCCTCTGACGTGTTGTAAATTGTGTGAAAACCCATGTCTTCTGTATCACTTTCTCCCTCCCCTCTCAGTTGATTCGCTTGCTGTTCCTTCCTGGGCCCTTGTTTTCATACTTTTGCCCATTAACTGTCGCTTTCAGCACCTGTGCGCTGTCCACCTTTATTCTACATGCTTTCTTAATGTGCCCTCGCTTGCCACAATTATGACACAGCTCAGTGGCAAATTTGCACTCGGCGGCATTGTGCTGGCCTTTGCAGCGATAACAACTGGGGAATTTGTGCTGAGTTATGTCAGTCGACACTTTGTGGACACCTACTTGGGTCTTAGGCACACGAACATGCGTTGCTGTGTCCTCTGTTAGCTTCCCTTGCATCTCTCTCACATCTTTAGATGCTGTTTCCATCGCTTGGCATAATTCCAAAGCCTTTGCAAAAGTGAGTTTTGTTTCAGATAAAAGTCGCCGTTGCATTCGGTCATCATTCACTCCACACACAAGTCTGTCTCTTAACATTTCTTCCAATGAGTCTTTGTAATCACAGTGCAGTGTTAATTTCTTCAATTCTGCCACATACTCTGCTATGGACTCAGTGTTCCTCCTTATGCGTGAATTAAATTTGAATCGTTGCACGATTTCACTCGGTTTGGGGCTGAAGTGCTTCTGAAGCTCAGCAGTAAGCTGGTCGTACGTTTTATCTTTCGGTAATGCAGGGCTTATTAAATTTCTCAACAAGCTGTAAGTAGTTGCACCAACTCCACTCAACAGTACAGCCTTCCTTTTGTCTGGCTCCTCAATGTCATTAGCTTGGAAGAAAAAGTCCAACATTTCACTATATTCTTCCCATGACTGAGTCGAGTTATCAAAAGGGGTTACCGTTCCGATTACAGCCGCCATTGCTCGTCGTGGTGGGGAAACCTCGTTTTTCCTCCTCTGAACTTGCACTCGAACTACTGGAGTCACTTGAGTTCGCCACACTTGCAATGTTCTCTGTTTCTCGCCGCTGATTTTTTTCTTTTAATCCTCGTCGCCAATTGTGTGATATCCTACCGTGTAGCAATGATCACACTTGAGTTATTTCTTTGGCTAACTCTGCCGTTTATTCTGCAACACACATAATATGACTGAACATGGATTCTGCGCGGGGTTTCACACTCTTGCTCTAATGTGTCCCCTTAGTAGTAATGCTAAACAATACAGGTAGTTCCCCCTAGAGGCATGTGCCAGTAATGTTTTAAATTAGACTTGCAGTCTACCACATTCTCTCAGTCATATTTTGTCTTAGCCTTGTTTTAAATTGTAATCACTCTTGTCTTGTTTTCTCTTTTTCTCCTTTGAATTCTTGGATGGAATATGGGTGGGCAATATAAGCTGCGGCTTCAGCCATCACCCATTTCGGATAACTCACGTGGAATTGTATAGTAGAAGGAGTCTTTGTCTAATTTGACCTTGTTGTTATATTATACAGTTTCTTTTAACCTGTAATGTACTATCCGAAAATAAATAAATTCATTCATTCATTCATTCATTCATTCATTCATTCTATGCCATGGAGGGCCAAGACCCTGCAGGTTTTCTCTTCTACCCAGTTGCTTCAGCAGGTGTTTTCACTGATTAGTAATCAGTGGGAAGAAGTTTAGTGAAATCTGGTGCTGAAGACACTGGTTGGAGGTAAAGCCTGCAGGGTCTTGGCGCTCCATGGCACATGATTGGACACCCCTGCCCTATGGTGTCGCCACACACGTAACTTTGCCATAAAGGTACGTATTCACGTAGACATCTGTTCACCACGCCTCCTCTGGAGGCAGAGGAACTGCATGGAGTGTATCACTGTGACTGGTCAAAGAACTTTGGCTGGTTTTCAAGCAGTATTTTCGGCTACAAAAGTGCAGTTTCATGAGCTTTATCTCTCTACACCAACATGCTCTGCTCTTCCCAGGCTTGCACGTGATTGGTCGCTGCCACTCCTGGTGGGTGGGCTGTGCTAGTCTGTTCACAACACTTCTGGACATTAAAATTTGGCCTATATCTTCAAGAGTAAAAAGCAAAAAAATTTTCTGAAAATGGTCGAGGCGAGAAATAAATGTCAAATATGTGTTTACTTTTTACTAACAACTGCTATTTTAAAAGCTCCATGAAGTGATCGGCTCCACGTGCCTGCTCCTCATTTGCATATTATGGATCTGAGCGGGGATTCAGGAGGTGGAGGAGCGGGCATCTCCAAACGACGGCTCGGGTTTCTTGATGCCACCCTACCAGAGTGCATGCGGAGCATGCTACATAGACAAAGAATGGGAAGTGTGAAAACAAACACCTAGGTGGACACATACCTTAACTCTGTGGACATGTCTTAAAGGGGCAGTACATGAAAAGTGCACTATGAAAAAATATATTAAAAAATTATTTTAAAAAATTCCTGGATCCAGATCGTGATCTGGACCACCACCAAAATCTAATCACCTGCTCCCTGTGCCATTACACACCTTTCCTTAAAATTTCATCAAAATCCGTTAACAACTTTTGGAGTAATGTTGCTAGCAGACAGACAAACCAACAAACAAGCCAACCAACGCCAGTAAAACATTACCTCCTCCCTTGGCAGTGTGGTGGTTTAGACACGGCTGCAGTCCCTGTCCACATTTTGTGTTCAATTTTGACCCATTTATCATGTTTGGTGTGAATGTCGCCTGGGGAAGTACAAGGCAGTACAAGCCAAAACCAGTTCCAAGCCTGGATAAAGACAGAGAGCTCAGCGTCAGGAAGGGCATCCGGCTGGTAAAAACTGTGCTTTAACTACAAACATGCCTGAGTCACAAGGACAATTAGACAATGCTAGGGCATCCCCCGTTTCAAGCGATGTGCAGCGGATCAAAGGCTTTGATGCTGTGAAAAGTATGCGAGTGAGGCCAGCCAAGATCAGAATAGCGACCCTGAACATCGGGACACTAACTGCCAAAACTGAGAGATAGCCGATATGATGAGGAGACGAAACATTGACCTTCTACTGTATGCCTTCAGGAGACAAGATGGACTGGGAAAAATCTGGAGGGGGGGCACAGAACATTGGAGATGGCTACAAGGTGTATTACAGTGGTGGATCAATACCTCAGAATGGAGTTGGGATCTGTTTGAAGGAGACATTGCAGGATAAAGTGATACAGGTATGCAGGAAATCAGACCGGATCATAAGCATGAAATTGGTGATGCCCCAGCAGACCTACAACATTGTGTCTGCTTACACAGACCAACAAGGCTGTGAGGAAGGGGAAAAGAATGAGTTTTGGGACCAGTTGGGCGCAGCTCTGAGGAGCTCATTGTTGTTGGTGACCTAAATGGCCATGTTGGAACAGGGAGAGGTTGCTTCAAGAGATGGCATGGAGGAAAGACGCATGGCAACATTAATGAAGGAGAAAGGAAATTGGACTTTGTCAGAGTGTGTGATCTGGCCTTGGTGAACACATGTTTTACTAAGAGTAATGCCCAAACCTACACTTTCAAGAGCGTCACTAACCAGACAGTTATTGATTACATCACTATCAGAAGAGAGAGCTTGGGTAAAGTAAAAGATTGTAAAGTAATGCAAGGAGATGTCTGTGGCACCACAACACCAGTTACTAGTCATGGATCTCATAACGGCAAAAGGAAAGAAAAGAAGGAGACAAAGAGACAGAAAAGAGGATAAGTTGGTGGAAATTAAGATCACCGGAGGGGGAAGAGCTGGTACTCAGACTGACAGAGATACTAGAGGAGCTGGAGAGTGAAGAAAAGCTAGTGGCAGGAGACCTACCCAAGAATAATTAGAGCAGCAAAAGAGACACTGGGAGAATCAAGACCCGGAAAATACCTAGAGAAGGAATCCTGGTGGTGGAATGAGGAAGTACAGTGTGCAGTGAGGAACAAAAGACTGGCATTTAAGGAATGGAAACGAGCAAGGACAGAGAGGCAAGAGAAATATATAAAAACCTAAACAAGATCAGCAGACAGGAGGTTGCCAAAACTAAAGATGCAGCTTATGAGGATCTGTACAAAGATCTAGAAGAGAATGGCCCAAAGAGGATTCATCATCTGGAAAAAACAAGACACCGGAGATCTAAGGATAGTGGCAGACTAACATTTGACAAAGGCACTGATGGAAAGATCTTGAGTGAGGATAGTGACATCAAGGGAGATGGAAAGAATATTTGAACATGCTGTTGAATACTAGGAACACAAGCGAGGAATTGCCCTATATGCCACCAGTACAAGGGACGACAGAAGACATAACAGAAATAGAAGTTAAAAGTCAGTTGGAGAAGATGAAAATGAAAAATCAATGGGACCTGATAAATTACCAATAGACGTAGTAAAGCGGCTGGAAGAAACTGGATTGAAATGGATGGTGGAATGCCTGAGAGGAACTATCAGAGATGGAATACCTCAGGAATGGAGAAACAGCATAATAACACCAGTATACAAACAAAAAGGGACCCCTTGGACTGCAGAAACTTCCGCGGGATAAAACTGCTTTGCCACTGTCTTAAACTGCTTGAGAGGGTCATAGAAGGAAGACAGAAAGATTGTCAAGATCAGGGGAAATCAATATGGATTCCAGAAGGGAATATCTACCACAGAGTCAATGATCTGTCTCAGAATCCTGTAGAAGTTCAGAGAATATTTTTTTTTTTTTGTCCTGTCAGGCAGCTAGGCAAACAGAACAGGGATCTGTCACCCTACTGTGCCAAAACAGATTTACTTTGCCAAGAGGAGCCTATACAGTGCCTAACTTTGCACTGTATATTGTTGTAAACTCCTCCTGTAATAACTTTTAATACTTTATTTCAATTGTTTTACCCATGGAAGACCCAACAGAATGGGGAAGAGGGAAAGGAAGTGTGTGAAGGGGGGAAAGAAAAGGGAGGGGAACAGACAAAAAAAAAAAAACCGACAACTAAAACAAACAAAAGACAAACTGCTTCTTCCACTGGAGATGTCTCAACACGAGTCTGGTTTCTGCACCTGTTAAAGGAGAGACACTTGTTCATGTATGTCTGTGTGCCTATATATGAGAACGCGCGCAAAATAAGTGTGTGCATGTGAGTGGTTTGTCAGGAAACATACGAGCGGAGGGCCGGTCGCAGCAGCCCTACCCTTGAGGACCCCGAGCAGGCAGGGCAGCACCACCAACCCCCAGCCCCGAGGTCAGTAAGCCCCAGGAAAGCCAAGCATCCACCCCCGGAGAGACAATCAAGGGAGGGCAGGCCGCCCGGCGGCCGGCGCGGTGAGCCCACACCCCTGGACCCGCCCAACCCCCACCCCCCCAGCGGGGCCAACATCCGCCCCTGGGCCCCAGGCACCAGGAGGCCAGCGACCCCACCCCCCAGGACAGAGACCAGCCAGTGCCCCCCGGCGCGAGCCCCCCCCAGGTACCCCCACAGCGGCCCCTCCCCAGCGCCTCAGCCACACACCCCGGGGACCCCCACTTCCAAAGAAGTCCCCTCGCCCAGGTGAGCCCACATTGCCGAGAGGCACTAACACCCTAATCCAGCCCCTTCCGACTTGCAGGCACACCCCTCCCCATACCTTCACACCCACATGTTCCCATGCACACCCCTCTCACTCAGCCAGACCGACCCATTCTCTCTCACTCCAGTACCCACTTAAATTCACTCCTCATTCACCTTTATTTCAAAAGCCGGCTGGGAAGCAGATGCAGCGAGCCTGAACATGCACCAGTGCCCGGCAGTGACCAGGAAGGCCACCGGCGCAGGCCACAGAAGCAGACCCCCACCCCCCGGCGCCCATCTGAGTGAACAATCAGCAGACCACCGCAGGCGCCCCAAGATGCCACCCGGCATGCAAAGCGCCACACAAAACCGACCCACCATCACCACCTCCATTCATCACCCTCTCACTCACACTTAAACTCATATTCAGCCCCCCGTCACTTCCTTGGTTGTATCTATATATTAGTAGCATCCAGGGATTTTTACAACATGATAGGTCCCAGGCTCCCCACCAGGCCCCCACGCCCCCAGCAAGACAGGGCAACAGGGGTGGGGGAAGACCCCCACCTCCTCCCCCCGCACAGAACATGGTGGGTGTGTGTCGGTTATATGATATAATTGTGTATAAATGTGTGGACTACTAAAGTGCAATTAAAATTGGGGGGATAGTAATGAAGCATCGTTAGCCACTGTGATGGGCAGCAGAGCCCCCATCCCCCCAAGCCCTCAGTGTCTAAAATGCAATTAAAATTGAGGTGAGTGCAGCCCCACCACGCGGCAAAGGTATCCCCTTCACCGACACAGTGCGGCACACCCCCACCCCAAAGCCCTAAATGTAACAAAAAAGATCAGGGGGAGGAGGAGGGCGGGAAATAAGACTGGGAGGTAGGCGGTCCAAAAACAAGGCCGCCCCCCCCCCCCCGAAGCCAGCTTGCAGACTGGCTTATGAGGCCACCCACTGCCTCCAAATCCCAACCCAGGGTGAGGGCCGCCAGTGGAAACAACCCAGGACCCACCAGCATCGCGTCCCGGCGCTCCAGCACCACTAACATGACGGGGCAGCCAAACATACTACCACTCATCTTACACACACGAACATGGACAACAACAGTAACAATAGTGAACAATGGGCCGGACCCACACAGCGCCCAACACGCCAGGCGACACACCCGAGCGCCCACGCAGGCCCACGACCAGCCACCCCAGACACACACCGACAGCTGCAGGCCGCCCTGCAACCACAGCCACCCCGGAACAACCCAATGGAAACACGGCCAACAACCTGCACCAATGACCCCCCAGCCACCCCCAAGCACCAACGCACACCCGCTGCCAATGACATCAGGGGCGATGTAGCAAAGTGCCTCACCCCCCAACACAACAGCAGGGCGGTCGGGACAAGCAAGCCCCGAAACGCCAGCCCCCATGCCACTGGATGGACTGCCCAACCCCTGCCACCCAACAAAGCTCTCCTACCCATACACACATCCTCCGCCCCCTAGTCATCTATCCCCAAGTAACCACTTCCATACACACACATAACTCCACCCACCATCACACATACCCACCTACACAAACACACAACCCCACCTGCCCACTCAACACACACCCACTTCCACATCTGCTCATACTCAAGCTTACACTCATACACCCCCTCCCCCACCCGCAGACCCCCGTGAACGGGGAGGGCAACCCAGGATCCGGGCACCAGCCCCTGGGTGGCACCCGGGCCCCAGGAAACACATGACCCCACCACGTAAGGATGCATCAGGGACAACCCCCACCGCCGGCACACACCCGACCCCGGCCCGGGGCGGGGGGATGCCCCCCCCAGCACCAGGGGCCCAGGGCCAGACCCAGACCCCCCACGAGGGGCGAGGCCAGCCGGCCAGGGGCCACAGCCCAACCCCCCAGGCCTACCCCACAGCCCCCCCCACCAACCCCCCCCAGGGCCAGACAGACGGCTACCCCGGAGCAGGCCCCCCGGACACATGCGGTTGGGGCGCAGCCAGCCGCCAGAGGTGCCAAGGAGAGTGAGTGACTGCCCGCCACCCCTCAGATTATAGAATTAATAAGCGGGGACCAGAGAGAATTGAATTCCGCCAATTGATTATTTGAGGAGGCTGACATTCTTTCCAGGCTAATATAATCCAATAGTAAGTTATTATAGTAGGTCGTGCATAAGTTATTTCTTGTTTTCCAGTTCATGAGGATAGCTTTCTTTGCGATGCATAAGGCAGTGAGAACCATGTGTGACATCCTTGCATCTATATTTATTTCACTTAAATCACCTAATATGCAAAGTGTGGGTGAGGGTGGGACACTATACCCAAGCCATGCCGACAGGTCTTCACATGTCTTCTGCCAGAACTTTTGAACCGGTGCACAGGACCACATAGCATGCATATAGCTATCCGGGACATTGCTAGTACAGTGAGGGCAGATATTTGTGTGACTCAGGCCCATTTTGAACATCCTTTGTCCTGTATAATGAATTCTATGTAGAACTTTATACTGTATAAGTTGTAAGTTAGAGTTTTTAGTCATCTTAAAAGTGTTTAAACATATTTGTGTCCAGAAACTTTCCTCCTTATTAATCGATAAGTCTGTCTCCCATTTTGATATTGGAAGAGATATGGACTCATCCAACTTTGATAATAGTCTATATATTTTCGATATCAATTTTGGGGAACAGAGATTTAGAAACTCTGCCACCTTAACTGGTACTTCTAAATCTGTCTGATTAAGATTAAATCTTGCTTTTATTATGGATTTAAGCTGTTGATATTCAAAATACTTTTTATCACTGATTTCGTGTTATGACACTAGATCCTGAAATTGGACAAAATTTCCACCTTGAATAAGATGTTCTAAGTTGTTTATTCCCTTCTCTTGCCATAGTGGAAATTTTAATGTCCTCTTTTGTTGCAGGATATCAGGATTATTCCAAATGGGCGTGAGTTTACAGGGGACAAGTGAAGGCCCTGTTATTTTTAAAAATTTCCACCAAGCCGTCAGAGAGGAACTAATATTAATACTTTTAAAACACTCATGGCGTTTAATAGAGGGACTTATAAAAGGTAAGTCAGAGATATTTAGCGACCCACAGAGAGCCTGTTCAGCATCTAACCATGGGTTCCCTAATGGGGTTGATTTTGTCCATTTTGAAACGAACTGCAATCTATTGGCTAAAAAGTAATTAAAAAAATTTGGTAAATCTAAGCCTCTGCACTCTTTCGCTTTTTGGAGAGTTTTTAAACTAATCCGTGATGGTTTATCCTTCCATAAAAATTTATTTATATTTGAGTCTAGAGACTTAAACCAGGCCATTGATGGTTGGGTAGGGATCACTGAGAACAAATAATTAATTTTAGGAAGGACCATCATTTTAATGGTTGCAACTCTTCCCATTAGTGATAAAGGTAGTGTCCTCCAGTGCGTAAGATCGTCTTGTATCTTTTTTAAAAGGGGGATATGATTTAGTCGCAATAACTCTGAGAGCCTGAGGGAAATATCTATTCCTAAATATTTAACATTCCCTGATTGTATTGGAATAGTAGATGTATTTGGGAAATTGCAATTTATGGGTAAAGCTATTGATTTTACCCAGTTAATAGAGTAGTCTGATAATGATGAAAATTTATCAATGAGCGCCACTGTCTGAAGAAGAGATCTTTCTGAGTTTTCAAGGAAAATCAATACATCATCAGCATAAAGACTTATCTTATGTTCCTTTTCTCCAGTTTGAATACCTCTGATATCAACATTTTGTCGTATGGCTGCTGCTAATGGTTCAATAAAGATGGTAAAAAGTGAGGGAGAGAGTGGACTCCTCTGCCTAGTACCTCTCTGAAGATTAAAGCTTCGGGAAGTCTGATCATTTGTTCGGACAGATGCAACTGGACATCTATATAGTGTTTTAACCCAGTTTATGAAAGATGAACCAAACCCAAACTTGTTTAACACCATAAAAAGAAATTTCCAGTTAACCCGGTCAAAGGCTTTCTCTGCATCCAGGGACAAGATTGTAGTTTCTACATTATTGATCTTGCAGTAGTCTATTAAATTAAATAGCCTGCGTGTATTATCAGCCGAGTGCCTACCCTTGATAAAACCTGTTTGATCTGGGTGTATAATAAATGGGATTATCCTTTCCAGTCTTTTGGCGAGAGCTTTGCAAATTATTTTGAGATCGACATTCATAAGCGAGATGGGACGGTAGCTGGATGGAAGCGTAGGTTCTTTTCCAGGTTTAAGGAGCAGGATAATACTAGCCAAATTCATATTCGGAGGAATTACATTATCTTCTTTGATTTGGTTCACCATTTTAAAAAAAGTAGGTGCCATCACGGGCCAAAATTCTTTATAAAATTCTACTGGAAAACCATCTGGTCCTGGGGCTTTGTTGTCTGGGATGTGCTTAAGTGCCTCCTGGAGTTCAAACACCTGAAGAGGTGCATCCAGAGCCGCAATCTGTTCATTATTTAATTGTGGTAGGTTAATATTGTCCAAAAATGTATTTATCTCTGAGTCCGATGGGTTAACCTGTGATGAGTAGAGATTTTCATAAAACTTTCTGAAGGAGTTATTTATTTCTTCAGGCACATGGGTAATATTTCCAGTCATATCCTTGATAGAATGGATAGTTGTTTTTTCTTTATTCAATCTAAGCTGGTTCACAAGATATTGCCCCGATTTATTACTGTGTTCAAAATTCTCAAGACGCAGTCTTTGTATTAAAAACTGTGCTCTTTTGTTTGTAAGTTCTTTTAATTCCAGCTTTAATTTTCTCAAATCGTTAAGTGCCTGTTCCTGTGGGGAAATGGCACAAGTTGTCTCCAGTGATTTAATCTTCTGTTCTAAATCCAGTATCAGTGCTTTTTCTTTTTTATTCTTGTATGAACATTAAGAGATTATTTTACCTCGCATGACCACTTTTGCTGCTTCCCAAAGAACACCTGGGGATATTCCTGGCACATCATTATATTCCAGATATGATTCCCACTCTTTATTAAAATAATTAATAAAGTCTTCATCTTTCAGTAGTGATATATTAAATTTCCAGCTCCTAGTTTCCCTTGTAGCTTCCCTATTTACTAGTGTAAGAGAAACTGGATGATGATCGCTAATAGCTTGATTTGAACATATTTCAGTGTCTATGATGTCCCTCACAATAGAGTTACTGGCTAAGAAGAAATCTAGACGTGAATATGAACTATGAACTGATGAAAAAAAGGTATATTCCCGAAGAGTTGGGTGAAGAGATCGCCATTCATCACAAAGACCAAAATCATTCATGTACTGATTGAGAGTGTCAGTAGCCAGCCATTTTCGGTAAACCCCCGATGTACTGAGCCTGTCGACTGCAGGGTTTAATACCAAGTTGAAGTCCCCTCCTATTATTTTTTTTTTTTTTCCTCCTCTCGGCGCCACACCAGTCGGCTGCCTTTTGCAACAGCGGCTCGATTCCGAGTTTTTTTTCCCTTCCTCTCTCTTTTGATCACTTTTTTTTTTCACCCCACTTATATCACGGACACACAGATCATCCCAAATGTCTCCTGAGCCGGTGGACGGAGCCACTGTTTATAGCAGGATACGATATAACAGGGAAGAGCTGCTAGCATTTAACCGCCACCCGGTCCCACTGGAAAAACTCGACATACCGAGAGAACTGAGGCGAAAACGCCGCGGCTGCCGGGCTGGAGTAAGGCGGAGGACAAAAAATATAAGGTACAGACCCTCCCTTCCATCTGTTGTCATGGGAAATGTACGGTCGATACTGGGAAAGTTAGATGAGCTAGCGGCTATCTCCCGTTATGATAGCACTTACCGGGAGTGCTCTCTCCTTTTGTTTACTGAGACGTGGCTAACTGAACTAGCAGCAGATGCTAACATTGAGCTGGAGGGTTTTCACACGATACGAGCTGACCGAACACCAGAGAGTGGCAAAACTAGGGGCGGTGGAGTGATCATGTATGTTAACAACAACTGGTGCAGACCGGGACATATCACTGTTAAACAACGACACTGCAGCAAAGACATTGAGTTGCTAGCTGTTAGCATGAGGCCTACATATCTCCCGAGAGAACACTCACACGTGATCTGCATTGTTGTTTATGCAAATCCGACGGCGAACGCTGGGACAGCGCGTGACGTCATCCATTCAGTAACCAGCAGGCTGCAGACAGAACACCCAGATGCTCTTCTCCTCATCTCAGGCGATTTCAACCACGTTTCACTGTCTCCCATTCTGCCCACTTTCACCCAGTATGTCACATGCCACACTAGAGACAATAAAACACTGGATTTGTTCTACGCAAACACTAAGGAGGCGTACACCTCATCACAACTCCCCCCACTTGGGAGATCAGATCACAACTTGGTTCATCTCCGACCGGTGTACAAACCCCTAGTGCACAGACAACCTCCGGCCATGCACACTGTGGAGTTATGGTCTGAGGAGACAATGGACACTCTAAAGGACTGTTTTGAAGCCACTGCCTGGAAGCAGCTCTGCGATCCACATGGTGAGGACATCGATGGCCTCATTCACACCTTCACGGGCTACCTCAGCTTCTGTGTGGACAAATCCGTTCCCACCAAGACCATACGGCGTCACTCAAACAACAAACCCTGGATCAACCCTGAGATAAAAACACTTCTGAGAGAGAAGAAGAAGATCTTCAGGTCGGGGAACAGGGAGATGCTGAAGTCCGTACAGAGGGAGCTGAGGAGAAAGATCAGAGAAGGCAAGGACAGCTTCAGGAAGAAGATGGAGGACAAGCTGCAACAGAGCGACATCAGCGGGGTCTGGAGAAACCTCAAAACCATCTCGGGGCTCCAGAATACCTCCCCCCAGGCCACGGGGGGCAGGGAGTGGGCGAACAACCTGAATCTGTTTTTCAATAGATTTGACCAACCGCCCTCCCCCCTGTCTGCACAACAACCACTGCTGCCTCTAAGAAATCAAGTCCTGCTACCCACTCCCCACTCCACCGACACCCCCCCCCCCCACTCCCAACACACAGCCCCCCATCCTGACCCTGACCAAGACCCAGGTGAGGACGGAGCTGAGGAAGATCAAGGCGAGGAAGGCGTCGGGACCGGACGGCATCAGCGCAAAGCTCCTCAAGTCCTGTGCAGACCAGCTGTGTGGGATTGTGACGTATATCTTCAACATGAGCCTGAAACTGGGGAGGGTACCACAGCTGTGGAAAACATCTTGTGTGGTACCTGTACCAAAAACTTCCCACCCCAAAGACCTGAACAGCTTCAGACCGGTGGCCTTGACGTCCCACTTGATGAAGACCCTGGAGAGACTGCTCCTTGCTCATCTCCGCCCCCTGGTGGAACCAGCGATGGATCCACTCCAGTTCGCCTACCAGCATGGCATTGGGGTGGAGGATGCGGTGATCTTCCTCCTTCACCGTTCTCTGTCCCACCTGGAGAAGCCCGGGAATATGGTGAGGATCATGTTCTTTGACTTCTCCAGTGCTTTCAACACCATCCAACCGATGATCCTGAAGGACAAGCTGCTGCGCGCAGGGGTGGACCAGCACCTGTCATCATGGATCCTGGACTACCTCACGAACCGGCCTCAGTTTGTGAGAACCCGGGACTGTGTTTCCGACACGATCATCAGTAGCACGGGGGCCCCCCAGGGAACGGTGCTGGCTCCCTTCTTGTTCACTCTTTATACTGCGGACTTCTCACACAACACAACACATTGCCATCTACAGAAGTTCTCTGATGACTCTGCGATCGTTGGTCTCATCTCCAGCGGAGATGAAGCTGAGTACAGAGGGCTTATCCAGGACTTTGTGGACTGGTGCCATCGGAACTGCCTCCAGATCAACGCGAGGAAAACTAAGGAGCTGGTGGTGGACTGCCGCAGGCATGGGCAGCCCCTCACAGCACCAGTAAATATACAGGGAACAGACATCGAGATGGTGACATCCTACAAGTACCTGGGTATTCATCTGAACAATAAACTAGACTGGTCACACAATACTGACGCACTCTACAAGAAGGGACAGCGCAGGCTGTTCCTGCTGAGGAGACTCAGGTCTTTTGGTGTACAAGGGGCGCTGCTGAAGTCATTCTATGACACGGTGGTGGCATCAGCCATCACTTTTGGAGTGGTCTGCTGGGGCAGTGGCATTACTGCAGCCGATAGGAAGAGACTGAACAAACTGATTAAGAAAGCTAGCTCTGTCCTGGGGCAACGCCTTGATCCGATGGAGGAGATAGGAGAGAGAAGGACGGTGGCTAAACTGTCATCTCTGCTGGAGTCTGAGTTCCACCCTATGCAGGACATACTGGATGCACTGAGGAGCTCATTTAGCAGCAGACTACATCATCCCAGGTGCACAACCGAGAGGTTTCGTAGGTCCTTCCTACCAACGGCTGTCAGACTGTACAACCTAAGCAGGGCTGCTCGCAGAGATAGCAAAAAGACGTAACAAACTAATAGTTTTTTTTTTTTTTTTTTTTTTTTTTTTGAATGCAAAAGATGCAATAGACTTACACAATGGTCCTCTCCGGCATACAACTAGGAACATACCGGTCGCTATGGAGGGTGAGAATATGTATGGGCACATAATCATACCATGTAGGATAACTAAATAGACGGTTATGCTGTTTCATCCCACCTAGCAACAATGCTCTGCACTGTGTGTGTTTATATATTTACATATTTATTCCATCTAGCTACAATGCTCTGCACTGGGTGTGTTTATATTTATATATCTATATATTTATTCCATCTAGCTACAATGCTCCGCACTGTGTTTTTATATATCTACATATTATTCCATCTAGCTACATTGCTCCGCACTGTGTGTGTTTATATACTTGCATATTTATTCCACCTAGCTGCAATGCTCCATACTGTGGGTGTTTATATATTTACATATTTATTCCATCTAGCTACAATGCTCTGCACTGTGTGTTCATATATTCATATATTTATTCCATCCAGCTACAATGCTCTGCACTCTGTGTGTGTGTGTGTGTGTGTGTGTGTATATATATATTTTATAGTAATATGTACATATGTATATTAGCTGCTCTTGCTTGCTTGTTTTTTCTTGCCTTCTGATTGTTGCTCTGAGTGTTGCTATCCCTGTGCTGTTGCAATCCTGGAATTTCCCCGTTGTGGGACTAATAAAGGCTTATCTTATCTTATCTTATCTTATAAGTGTGGTGTCCAAGTGCTCAGAAAGAGAAGTGAAAAAAGTGTGAAAAAAGGATGGGTCGTCAACATTTGGGCCATAAACGCTTGCAATACATAGATCCAAATTTTGGACTGAAATTTTTAGTATTATAAATCTACCTTCTGGATCTATTATGGTGTTATTCATAACAAAGTGTATTCTTCTATTTACCAGTATAGCTACCCCCCTTTGCTTAGAATTAAAGACGGCTGAGTACATATGGGGGAATTCTGGTGAGGTGAGCGCATCTACAGATGACTTAGAGACATGTGTCTCCTGCAATAAAACAAAGTCTGCCTGTAGATCATTCAATCGATTAAAAACTTTTAGCCTCTTCTCCCCGTTTCCAATTCCACGTATGTTTCACGTGACAAACTTAAATGAAGACATGTTTTCACTAACTGGTTGTGTACTAAAGACTAACTAAATGTGTAAACCATATGTGCCTATGTGATATGTCTGTAATGTATGCATATATATACAGTATATGTTGTGTGTATACACCTATGCATATATAATTGGGTATGCGCGCATGATGTCTCTGTGCCATTTTAATGGGGTACATGTATTTCAATTTATTTCCTATAAACCAGAAGTATGAGAAAAAACAGACATGAAGGTTAGTAAGTGGTGGAAAAATGCAGACAACATACAACAATGACCTAAAAACTTCAAAAAAAACCTACAACAGACAAACAAACAAACAACAACCTCAACAACAAAGAAATAAACATTTTGACAAATGTTAACATATTAAACTGAAATCGAGTAAGAGACCTGCGCACAATCCCAATCTTTTTTCCACCTGAAGCTAAAAAAAAAAAAAAAAAGAAAAAAAAAAAGAAAAAAAAAGGGCTCTAGAATAACCAGAGAGTTATAGTTTCATCCATAAACAGCTTGCCATCTATATACAATCTATCCACAGAAACAATAGCTCGTTTACCTTCTTGGATGTATTGCTTCCTAATGGGAAAAAGCTTCCTTCTCCTTTCCAAGATTTCCTGTGGAAACTGATCATTTAGACCATAATTGGTGTTTTTAAGCTGCTTGCCCTGCCTCTGTACCAAAATTTTTTGCTTAAAATGTTCAAATTTGGTAACAATAGGTCTGGGACATTTATTCTGGGAATTTTTTTTGCCCTATTCGGTGGACTCGGTGGAAGGTAATTGAGTTTGTGACTTTGGGGGATAGTTTTAGTTGTGATGACATAAATTCTCGGACCAGCTGTTCTGGATTTTCATTATTTTTTTCAATAATTCCAGAAAAAACGAGGTTATCTCTCATGCTGCGTGACTGCAAACTGAGAACTGTCTCCTTCATCTTCCAATTTTCTCCCTCAACAACGCCAAGCCGTGTGGTTAGTGTGGTGACTGACTTTTTCAGGCTATTATTTTCCTCCACGAGAGAGACAAGCTGCGCCTGACTAAACTCAAGGCTCTCCCGCAAATTTTGGAATTCTTTGTGAAGAAGCTCAACCAGTGCCAGTCTACCATCCATGCTGGTGAGTTTATTCTCAATAGAGAGAAGGATATCACTAACCTCGGTGCCCTGCTGTGATTTCTCGGGCGTTATTTTGGGTGAATCTGCGGGTCTTGGTCGCTTAGACTGAGAAGCAGCGGCAGAGGCAGCAGCAGAACACACACTCGCCTGCTCCATGACACAAAAACGGTCGTAAAATGCATCGATATAACTTTCTAAATCCTCCAGCTCCGTAAAAAAAAAAGAAAGAAAGACACAGACAATTAATTAATGAATTAATTACAAAAAAAAAACTACCTGTGGAGAAGTTTGTTTCAATCTTGGTGACAGCAGTCGCCGTTCAAATTATTGCGCAATTGTCTCTCGCGATCACAGCATCAACTTCCGGATCCGCTAAGAGCGAATTCTAAGTGCGAAGTTCAGAGAATATAACCAAGACCTACATATGGTGTTCGTGGTACCTCGAGAAAGCCTATGATACCATTCCACGTGATCTGATATGGTATTACTTGAGGAAGAGGCTAGTCCCCGAGGGCTACATAAATATAATAAAAGATATTTATGAAAGCTGTACCACCCAGATCAGGACAAATTCAAGCAGGACTGAGGAAATAAAAATTGACGTTGGTTTGCATCAAGGATCGGCCCTTAGCCCCCTTCTTTTCATAATAATCACGGATGTGATAACAGAAGATATCAGCGAAGGCACACCATGGGCAATGCTATTTGCTGATGACCTAGTTTTATGCAATAAAGCCCGAGAAGAACTGGAAAGAAGGCTAGAGACATACAGAGGGAAATTGGAAGGGGTGGGCCTAAAACTCCCCCCTCCTTGTCACCTGCTGAGCCCAAAGATTACAGCTGGACCCAACTCGAACAGGACTTAGCAGGTACGGCCTATGCGAGTTTTGGACTCAATGCGGATGAGGTGTGGGCTGCTTAGACCATTGAGGATCTTATTTCTGATGCCCGCACCTCCCGTTCACCGGAGACAGCCCTGACATTCTTGAACACTGCAGCTGAAATAATAAAGGCATTCCCCAGCCGGCGGAGCTATCCCAAGCTGGGCGGGCTGTTAATTTCAGTCACTAACCTCCGTTACATGTACTGTGAGATGGTGAGAAATGCACCTGGGTCATCGAGGTGTGTGCCAACGAAGAAGTGTCCCCAGCCTCCAGCGTCCTCCTCTCCTTGCCATCCTCTAGTGTCCACTCCAGTTCCAATTCCAGCCCCGCTGCCAGCGCCACAGCCACTCCACAGGCTGGAGACAGGGGCTCCTTCTACACTGGAGTCTGTGCTGATGAGACAGCATCTCCTGGTTTTGGCATTGCTGGACCCGGTGCCATCTGTGAGACATTCTTTGGCTCTTTTACGCATGTCTCCATGCTCTGCTCCTGTTCCAGCTTGCTCCATGGCACACACACCAGCTTTATCTGTCATTAAGCCTGCTGCTCAGCCTGAGGATAAGCATGCAGCTTCGTCCGAGTTTTCCACCACAGCTGCTTCACCCATCATCACGCCTGCACTGCCGGCTCCACCACCTTCAACATTGGTGCCCCCCCCCCCCCACAACTGTTTCCTCATCGGGATCACCAAGGGTGGCCTCTGAAGCAGCAGAGCAGGCCAGGCAAGTACCTCTATTACACCTATTGGGTGGGAGGTCTTGCCCACCGCCTGCCTCTACTGCCATTTTTTCTGATATTGATATGTCACCCACCTGTTTTTCCTTCTCCATCCGAGGTGCACGCTCCAGCAATGACTGTTTTGCCTCACATGCACACTTCTGCAGTGACTGTTTCTCCTCATGTGCATGCCCCTGCAGAGACTGTTCTGCCTGCAGTTTCTTCAGCATCTCCTGGGGTGGTCATCGCCTCTCCAGCTGTAGAGTCATCAGGTTCCTTGCCAGTGGAAGGGTAGGAATTAAGGCAAGTTCTTTTCTTTGTTTTCTTATTATCTTTATTAGAAATATTTTGTCTTACTCCTGGTGAGGAGACCCAGTTGCAGCATCCATCTGCTTCTGAGCTCTCTCCACCAAGCTCTTCTGTTGACTGTTTTGATGTGATGCTTGCTTCAACCTGTACCTCTTCCTGTCTGTCCGAGGTGGTGACATTGGAGGAGGATTCCTGGGCGTCTGGGTCAGATGCGCCCCTGCCGTCTCAGCCTGAGGTCAACGCGCTCCAGTCGTCTCATTTTGGAATCAACGCGTGCAAACCATCAGCACATGTGGATGCCATGCTTCAGTCATCTGATCCAGAGGTCAGCGCTCCCCAGCCATCTCATCTAGAAGTCAACACGCTCCAGCCATCTCATCCAGAGGTCAGTGAACCCCAACCATCTCATCCTGAGTTTAACAATTACTTGTCGTCTTCACCTGCGCTTAAAGTGCCCCTGCAATTATCTGTGGACCCATTCTGCTCTCCGGTCTGGTAGTCTAGGTTCTCTGGGAGACCACCTGAACAGTTATGTTTTGAAATCTGGAGGCCCATGAACTGCTTCGGCCCCCCGACCTGCTTTGTTCTCCGGTCTGGTGGTCTAGGGACTCTGGTACACCTCCCGCCCTGCTCTGTGCTCTGGTCTGGGGCCCCATGGACTTGGATAGGCCCCCTGACCCACCTTGCTCTCTGGTCCAGTGGCTCTAGGACTCTGGAAGACCACCTGACCCTTTTTGTGTTGGACTTTGCTGGGGGAGGGAGTTTGTTTCAGCCCACCTAGCTCTCCCCCCCCACCACCCAAAATGTGAGGGTTTTTGTTTTTTTTTCCTTTTCTCTTATGGGTGTTACCCTAGGGTCATCTGGTTCTGACCCTTAAGGAGGGGGGGGGGTGTTCTGTAGTGGTTTAGACAGGGCTGCAGTCCCTGTCCACACTTTGTGTTCAATTTTGACCCATTTATCATGTTGGGTGTGTATCTCCTCTGTGTTTGCTCATCCCCACCCGTCCAGTGCCACTTGATGGCTTTGATGGTGTGCACCTGTTCTGTTTTGTCTTGATTGTTCCCCTCTCTATTTTTGTGTGTTTTCAGTCTGTGTTCTTTGCTGCATTGTTATGTTCTCATCACCCTTTCATACCATGCTGTTTGGATTTATTATTTGTCTCCACATTATCTGGATTATTATTTCTTTTCATTTCTGCCCATGAGCAGGGTTTATTTTCTGTTTATAATAAAGTATGGTTTACCATAATCGCCTGGCGAGTGGGTCCTCTCCTTCTTTGTGCCTGAGTAGCAAACACTTCTCTGACAGGCGGTGGTAATAAATTGAATCATTGTCAGGAAAAAAATTAAACCATTACATACAATAAAAAGTTAACCAGTGTCTATATGAACATTGTGAATACACAAGACAAATTTAGCAAATTTATGTGACAAAGTACAAGAAAAAAAGCTCATTTACAAGGAAAAAGTCGCACGTTTATTTTTTATTCAATATTTATTTACTTTTAAAAACCTGAAAATTAACATAAGAAGTTCAAGGTAATTTTAATTTTCACCCAAAAATGTTGAGACTGAATCTGTAGTTTGGGGACCCCTCCTAGTGGCTGAGGGGGGCTATTGTATTTACTTACTCTGCCGTATAGCCTGAAGCCTTTCTGAGTAAACATTTATCAATGCACTTATTTTTATTACTTAGCTGCTTAATGTAGAATGTGCTTTATATTGCTTAACAAAGGTGGGTAGTAACTAGTTACATTTACCTTAGGGCATGTACTTAAGCAACTTTTTACAAAATTGTACTTTTGTGAGCAGATTGCTCAGGGAGAATTGCCCGAGGGGAATAGACCTTATATCGACTCACACCCAGTTCAAATCAGTGAAACCAATAGCACAAACCTCAATTCCAATGAAGATGGGATGTTGTCCATCCATCTTCTTCCGCTTAATCCTTTTTGGGTCGCGGGGGGGCTGGAGCCTATCCCAGCATCTTTGGGCGAGAGGCAGGGTACACCCTGGACAGATCGTCAGTCCATTGCAGGGCCAACACAGAGAGACAGACAACCATTCACTCTCACAGTCATACCTAAGGACAATTTAGAATCCCCAGTTTGATGCCAATTAACCTAACTTGCATGTTTTTGGCATGTGGGAGGAAACCAGAGAAATCCCGGAGTAAACCCACACAGACAGGGGGAGAACATGCAAACTCCACACAGATCACTGTTGGTCGGGGGCTGGGATCGAACCCAGGATCCCCCGGCCAAGGGTGAGTTGCTGTGCTGCCGCAGTGCTAACCACTCTGCCACCGTGATGCCCATGGGATGTTGTGTAAAACGTAAATAAAAACACAATACAATGATTTGCAAATCTTTTTCGACCTGTATTCAACTGAATACACTACAAAGACAAATGCTAAATGGCGTTCACTTATATAGCACATTTTACTCATCTCTGGATGAAAAAAGCGCTTTACAGATCGTGCTATCCACCCATTCAAGGACGCATTCACACACTGATGGTGGTGGAGCTGCCATGCAAGGCACTGGCCTGACCCATGAGGAGCAACTGGGGGTTCAGTGTCTGGTTCAAGGACACTTCAACATGCAGACTGCAGACAGAGTGGGAATCAAACCCCTCACCCTTCGATCAGTTGTCAGCCACATTATACCTGCGCCAAGATAGTTAATGTTCAAACTGATAAACTGTATTGTTCTTTTGCAAATATTTGCTCATTTTGCCAGTCTAGGACTAGCACCCTTTACTACGAAGCCTTGCCGTTGTAACACGTGCAGAATGTGGCTTAGCATTGTCTTGCTGAAATAAGCAGGGACATCCCTGAAAAAGACATTGCTTGAATGGCAGCATATGTTGCTCCAAAACCTGCATGTACCATTCAGCATTAATGGTGCCTTTTCAGACATGCAAGTTACCCATGCCATGGGCACTAACACACCCCAATACCGTCACAGATGCTGGCGTTTGGACTTAATGCTGATAACCATCTGGATGGTCATTTTTCTCTTTAGCCTGGAGGACATGACATCCATGATTTCCAAAACCATTTTGAAATGTGGACTCGTCAGACCACAGCACACTTTTCCACTTTGCATCAGTCCGGCTCAGATCCAGAGCAACCGGCGGCATCTCTGGGTGTTGTTGATGTATTGCTTTGGCTTTGGATGGAAGAGTTTTAACTTGCACTTGTAGATGTAGCAATAAACTGTGTTAACTGACAAGTTTTCCAAAGTGTTCCTGTGCCAACATGACAATATCCTTTACAGAATGAAGTCAGTTTTTAATGCAATGCCACCTGAGGAATCGAAGGTCATGGGCATTCAATGTTGGTTTTCGATCTTGCCACTTATGTGCAGAAATTTCTCCAGATTCTCTGAATCTTTTGATGAAAAGTGAAATATTTGCTGAATCAACCCACACTATATACCTTGTATCATTCATTAATACTCCCATACATGACATACTGTACTGAAGTATGGGGAAATACATATAAAACAAACATATATCCAGTCTTTATGCTTCAGAAGAGAGCTATTAGTGTGGAGAGTGTGGAAGGACGAGGCTGAGTTTATTTCACAAGTCAGGTTTATTCACATTCTCCAACATCATCCAAAAGAAAAGAAAGAGGAAGAATCCCCCAACATCTGTCCCCTTTATACCCAGGACATCAAAACACACAGTCACATGGCACTTAATCCCCAGTAACAATGTAACTTCCTCCCGATCTTAACACCCCCCACCTTCAGTCTCTGGCCGCTGGGCGAAATCCCCCAAGGCTTTCACATCCTCGTGTTATCTCCATAGCGGCTCAGTCCTTTGTTCCGTCTCAGATGTGAAGCCTAAGGTGGTATACGTATGAATCATACAGTGATATACATATGTGCATATATGTGTCCCACATTAGAATAATAAATAAAGCTGCTTACAGGACCTGAATTAAAATCATGTACAACGCTTGGACAATTTAAACAAAAACTATAGGAAGAAATACTCCAAACATATATACAAGATGACATGTAAAATCACATAAGGATTGTCATATCCAGCCTGCGTTGTGTTGTAGCTTAGTTTTTTGTCACATTTTGTCTTAGCTTCGTTCTGAATTGTAATCGCTCTTGTTTTGTTTTGTTTTTTTCTTTTGAATTCTTGGATGGAACATGGGTGGGCAATATAAGCTGCGGCTTCAGCCATCACCCATTTCGGATAACTTATGTTGAACTGTATAATCAGAGGAGTTATTGTCTAATTTGACCTTGTTGGATTTTCTTTCCCCCTCTGTTATATTATTCAGTTTCTTTTAACCTGTACTTTTAATCTATCCGAAATAAAGATTCATTCATTCATTCATGATATTATGGACTGGAGATGATGAAATTCCTAAATTCCTTGCAGCTGTACATTGAGAAATGTTGTTGTTAAAGAGCAAGATGGTGGCACATATGGACACAGTGGCTAGTCACTCCAGGTTACTGTGTACATTTTTGTGTCTTTTTTTGTCCTCTCTCTGTGATGGACTAATCACCTATAGTTGCCAGGAATTACTAAGTATTGGTTCCCAACTAAACTCCGACATCACTAGCACCTATACTCAGACTCATCGTATCCCTGAGGAGATTACAAGACCACCGGGTGCTCCGTGGACTGTTGTCAGGTCCTGCAGGTGTCGGAGGCAGCATCGAGAGAGGAAGCAAAAGTGAGGGTGCAGAGCAGGCCTTTGAGCTCAGCTATGCAAACAATGTGACAAACCTCCGCTACCATCAGTCTTTCTCACTAATGCCAGATTTCTCACCAACAAAATGGATGAGCTACAATCTGAGATTGCCTACAACCACTTTGTCCAGGACTGCGGGATTCTGATTGTGACGGAATCCTGGCTGCACCTGCAAATCCCAGATGCTGCAGTGGAGCTTTCAGGCCGGACTATCCACCGCCAGAACCTCAACGAAAGCTCCAATAAGGGGAGGGGTGGAGGGGTCTGTGCTTTTATGCTCCAAGCTTGGTGTAATAACAGCAGAAAATATACAGCCACTGTTCACCGGACTTAGAGGCCATGTCCTTTCTGTGTAGGCCTCTCTATCGTCCTCATGAGCTAATGGCAGTAATTGTCACGGCCGTTTATATTTCTCCCGATGCTAATGTTAGCTCAGCACTCAGCCACCTTCAGCTCATTATTAGAAAGAGCAGAGAGACCAGCCTGATGGAGTCCACATAATTGCAGGGGATTTTAACAAAGCATGCTTAAAGACTGTTCTCCCCAAATTCCACCAACATGTAAAGTGTCCCACATGGGGGGAAAGAACACTGGACCATGTTTACAGCAACATCAAACACACCTACAGAGCCATGCCCCTCCCCCACGTAGGACAATCAGATCACCTCTCCCTGCTTCTAATACCTGCTTACACCCCCCTCAGGAAATGATTATCTCCAAACAAACAGACAATTAAAGCCTGGCCTGAAAATGGTCTCCAGCTCCAGGACTGCTTTCCCTGTACAGAGTGGAGCATCTTCAAACAGCAGGACCTGGACTCCTACACTGAGTCTGTCCTTTTCTACATTAAGTGTTGTGTAGAAAATGTGACAGTTGTGGGACACATATATGCACATATGTATATCACTGTATGATTCATACATATACCACCTTAGGCTTCACATCTGAGACGGAACAAAGGATTGAGCCGCTTTGGAGATAACATGAGGATGTGAAAGTTTAGTCTTTGGCATGCAAAGAGACAACCTTGGGGGATTTCGCCCGGCGGCCAGAGACTGAAGGTGGGGGGTGTTAAGATCAGGAGGAAGTTACATTGTTACTGGGGATTAAGTGCCATGTGACTGTGTGTTTTGATGTCCTGGGTATAAAGGGGACAGATGTTGGGGGATTCACCTTCTTTCTGTTTTTGGATGATGTTGGAGAATGTGAATAAACCTGACTTGTGAAATAAACTCAGCCTCATCCTTCCACATTCTCTACACTGGTGACCCTAAGACGTATCATGAGCGGAAGAAATTCCCCCGAGCCGAACTCGTCAGGAACCAGCCAGGCGAACGCAGCCACAGTCAAGCTACCAGACTTCTGGCAAGACAACCCGTGCTCCTGGTTCCACTTGGTCGAAGCACAGTTCGCCCTCCGGGGGATAATGGCAGACGACACGAAATTCTACCACATCATTGCCAAGCTCGACAACCGCACGGCTCGACATGTGCAGAGCCTGTTGGAGCGCCCATCGGCTGACGACAAATACGGCGGGTTGAAGGCTGCGCTCATCCAGCGTTTCACTCCCTCAGTCCAGGAGAGAGCGGAGAGACTCCTGGCCCTGAATGACTTGGGAGATAGCACGCCCGTTGACCTGATGGAGGACATGCTGAGGCTGAGGGGCTCAGACGACGACGACTTCCTTTTCACCCACATTTTCCTGAGAACCCTACCGTCGGCCACAAGAGCGACCCTGGCCGGTTCACCGTTGTTGGCCCAGCGGGACTTCCGCGCGCTGGCCCAGGAGGTACAGCGGATTCTCAACGCCACCAGACAGCGTGCGGCCACCGCAGCAGTGACGGAACTCGGCGTGATGGCCGGAGATGGCAGGGGGCCAGAGGCGGCGGTAGCAGACCCGCCGACAACGGCGGCGGCGAGGGCCAGGGACCGCGGAGGAGACGACCTCTGTTTCTACCATCGCCGCTTCGCAGAGAGGGCACGCAAGTGTGTACCACCGTGCCAGTTCAAGAGCTCGGGAAACGCCAAAGCCGGGGGTCAGTAGCAGCCGTGGCCCTCGGGGAAGAGAACAAGCTGCTCTACTTGACGGATGCGCGTTCGGGGAAGCAATTCCTCGTGGACACAGGCTCCCAAGTGAGTTTCATCATGCCTACCTATGCTGACCGGCTGGCGGGCCCCGGGAGTCACGGAGCATCAGCAGCGAACGGCTCGAGGATTAAGACCTTCGGTGAGAAGACTCTGCTTCTGTCCCTACACGGCCGTACATTTGAGTGGACTTTTGTTATAGCTGCAGTGAGCTTCAATATGTTAGGGGCTGATTTTCTGTGCTCACATGGTTTGTTGGTTGATCTTGCTAATAGGCGCCTGGTTAATGCACTTTCTTTTTATTCTATTCCCTGTGCAGCCCGAGTGACCCCGCCCACAGCACAAGCCAACGTCGCAACGGCAAGCGGTAAGTTCCACACACTACTCACTAAGTTCCCAGCACTCACGGTTCCCACATCTTCAGCAGCCGTTGCTAAACACGGAGTGGAACATTTTATTACTACCACCGGACCGCCTGTTTTTGCAAAAGCTCGGCGCTTGGATGCAGCTAAACTGACCATAGCGCGTGAGGAGTTCGCCAACCTGGAAAAGTTGGGCATCATCAGGCGTTCGAAAAGCCCATGGGCTTCCCCGCTTCACATGGTTCCTAAAGCTGACGGCTCGTGGCGACCTTGCTGAGATTTCCGCAGGTTGAACAATGCTACAGCGCACGACCGCTACCCAATCCCGCATATCCAAGATTTTTCCGTCCATTTGGCGGGGGCGCGCGTTTTTTCCAAGATAGACTTGGTCCACGGGTACCACCAAGTCTCAGTGCGCGCTGAGGACATACCCAAAACAGTGGTAATAACTCCATTTGGCCGATTCGAGTTTTTGCGCATGCCGTTTGGGCTTAAAGGCGCTGCGCAGATGTTCCAACGCATGATGGACGCGGTGTTGCGCGATCTCCCCTTCGTGTTTGTCTACCTGGACGACATCTTGGTAGCCAGCGCGTCTGAAGATGAACACGAAAATCACCTCACGGCAGTTTTCCGGAGGTTGGGAGAGCACGGGTTAATAATCAACCCAGCGAAGTGTCAGTTCGGGGTGACGCAGATTGATTTTTTGGGGCACCGCATCTCTGTCAGAAGGAGCGGTTCCTCTGCCTGACAAAATGCGCGCAGTAACAAATTTTCCCCAGCCACAAACGGTCAAAGCGTTACAGGAGTTTTGGGGAATGGTGAATTTTTATAACCGTTTCCTCCCCCGCGCAGCGCAGCTCATGCAACCATTGTATGCCGCGCTAAAAAAACAAAAACCCACAAATAAAATCGAATGGTCTCCGGAGCGGGAGCGAGCATTCTCGGAGGTCAAAACAGCCCTGGCAAATGCTGCATTGTTAGCACATCCAGACCCAACGGCCCGCATAGCGCTCACTACTGACGCATCAGATGTGGCCATAGGAGCGGTCGTGGAGCAGCATGTTGCCGGGGCTTGGCAGCCGCTTGCCTTTTTCAGCAGGACTTTGCGCGATAGCGAGCAAAAATACAGCACATTCGACAGGGAGTTGTTAGCTCTCCACTTGGCCATTCGCCACTTCCAGTTCTGGCTGGAGGGACGCCGTTTCACCGCGTTCGTCGACCACAAGCCACTGACTTTCGTGATGGCCAAGGTTTCAGAACCGTGGTCAGGCCAGCAGTAGAGACAGCTGGCTGCAATGTCAGAGTTTACTACCGATATTCAGCATGTAGCGGGTAAACTAAATGTAGTGGCAGACTGTCTCTCGCGCGCCGTAGCGACTCCAGTCCGCGTAGGGATAGATTATGCAGCCATGGCCGCGGAGCAGGCTAGCGGCGCGGAAGTGCGCGCGGCCCCAGTCCGCGTAGGAATAGATTACGCAGCCATGGCCGCGGATCAGGTTAGCGACGCGGACGTGCGCGCGCTCCAGTCTGGACCAACAGGGTTAAGGCTGGAGAACAGGGTGCTGCAAGATGGTATGCTCCCCCTAATCTGCGATGTCTCCACGGGACGACCGCGCCTGGGGGTGCCGACCGCGTGGCACCGCCACGTTTTTGACTCGATTCATTCTCTGGCGCACCCGGGGGTGCGTGCGTCGGTCAAAATGGTAGGAGAGAAATTTGTATGGCCGAGCCTGTGCAAGCAAGTTAGAGAGTGGGCAGCAGCCTGCATGGCTTGTCAACGAGCCAAAGTACACAAACACACGAGAGCTCCCTTGGAGCCGTTTCACATCCTGGCTAAGAGGTTCGATCATGTTCATGTGGACCTCGTAGGCCCCCTCCCACCGTCACAGGGGTGCACACACCTTCTGACAATGGTGGACCACACCACGCGCTGGCCGGAAGTGGTCCCACTGTCGTCAACCACAGCCGAGGAGGTGGCGCGGGCATTTTTAACGGCATGGGTAGCGCGCTTTGGAGTTCCGTCGGACATTATGTCCGACAGAGGTCCTCAATTTCTTTCCGAGCTTTGGTCAGCGATGGCCCACAGCCTGGGGGTAACGATCCACTGCACTACCGCGTACAACCCGCAGGCTAATGGGTTATGCGAACGTTTCCATAGGTCATTGAAGGCGGCCCTCAGAGCGTCGCTTACAGATGCAAATTGGGTGGACAGGCTACCATGGGTTTTATTGGGGTTGCGTTCTGCACCTAAAGAGGACTTAGAAGCCTCCCCAGCTGAGTTAGTTTTTGCACAGCCACTCCGGCTACCCGGGGAATTTCTCCCAGATAATCCTGCGCCAGAATGTTTCCCGGCTCAGCGGTTGCAGAGTGGCACGGAAGCGGGCATGCTGCCCGGCCCCATTCACCGCAGTTTTCCGCTCGTTTTTGTGCCTAAGGCTCTAAAAAATGCGGAGTTTGTTTTTGTCAGACACGATGCGCATCGCCCACCGTTGCGACCGCCTTATGATGGACCATTTAGAGTGCTGGAAACAGGGGATAAGCATTTTTTGCTAAATTTGGGGGGCAGGAAAGAAAAGATTGGCATAAACAGACTCAAACCCGCCTTTGTGTTGGCCGACAAGGATGTGCTGTTGGCTACGGTTCCTCGGCGCAGCAGACCCCCTAAGGAGCATTCACCAGAACACCCACAGGGTTTGACTAACAGTTCTCATCCTCAGACAGCAGCTCCCCAGCAGGAGGGCGCCGCGAAAGTGGTAAAGCCCGCTTACAGCAGATATGGGAGGAGATTGAGGCCCAAGCGACACGTGGACTGATGTGTAATAATTTTACCATGACTTGCAGACTGTTATTACGTTGTTCCATCTTAGACGTTTGGGGGGTCATGTGGGACACATATATGCACATATGTATATCACTGTATGATTCATACGTATACCACCTTAGGCTTCACATCTGAGACAGAACAAAGGACTGAGCCGCTTTGGAGATAACACGAGGATGTGAAAGTTTAGTCTTTGGCATGCAAAGAGACAACCTTGGGGGATTTCGCCCGGCGGCCAGAGACTGAAGGTGGGGGGTGTTAAGATCAGGAGGAAGTTACATTGTTACTGGGGATTAAGTGCCATGTGACTGTGTGTTTTGATGTCCTGGGTATAAAGGGGACAGATGTTGGGGGATTCACCTTCTTTCTGTTTTTGGATGATGTTGGAGAATGTGAATAAACCTGACTTGTGAAATAAACTCAGCCTCGTCCTTCCACATTCTCTACACAGTCACCAAACACACCCGGGTCTTTCCAAACCGGAAACCCTGGATGACCAGTGAAGTCCAGGCTCTGATCAGAGCTCGCAACTTAGTTTTTAGGCAGAAAGACAGCTCTCTGTACAGCACTTACTTATCCTCTTCAGTCTTCGTAGGTCATGGACCTATTAATGATTTTCACTTGTTACATTTCACTGGCTAACATAACTAACTAACTAACTAACTAACCTGCACTTATATAGCGCTTTTCTAGTCACAAAGACCACTCAAAGCGCTTTCATTAATACTAACCCTCTATTCTAAGGGCCTATAGGAAACAAATATCTAGGGACAATTTAGAACAGCCAATTAACCTAACAAAAAAAGAGAGCTTTTCAGTCAAGAAATGGAGAACTAATAAATACAAATAAAAGTGCTCCAGGGAGTACTGGTGTGCAGACCAATGGGCATCAAGTCTGTTCTTCAACATATTCACTGTTGGAGCCGTCACAGCATCCTTTGGCAGTCTATTCCAGGTTTCAATCGCTATTGGAAAAAAAAAAAAAATTCCTGTTGCCTGCTCTTGCAACATCTTGATTTTTTTTTAACTTCAGACTATGTCCTCTGGTGAATACGGGGCTATCATCCAGCTCCAAAGAACAGAGATCAACCCTGTAAATGCCATGAAGGTACTTATATACTGTGATGATGTCTCCCCAAGCACGTCGATACTGCAGTGTTGGAAGCTTCAATTCACATAGCCTATCAGTATATGCTAGATGCTGAAGTCCTGGGACCAGCTTTTTCGCACGTCTTTGAACGCCCTCTAGAAGTTTTGCTTGCCTGACATATGTAGGGAAAATTACAGAACTCCAAATGAGTCCTGACAAATGATTTGTACAGTGTGTTAAAAGTCTCTTTATCTAAGAATTCGAACGATCATCTTATCAGTCCCAGCTGCCGATTGGTTTTATTCACTTGCTTCACCATATGGATCTCAAACTTGATTTGATTATCCATCCATACTCCCAGATCTTTCTCTTCCTTAGTTTCCTCTCGGGTAACTTCGCCTAATCAATACTTATATTTGGCATTGTCCCTCCCAAGGTGCATCACTTTACATTTAGTGACATTAAACTTAATTTGCCAATGTTCGGCCCAGGCCTGCTGTTGTTCCAAATCCTCCTGAAGTGACTGTTGTTGATGGTCACTGTTAACAATAGAGAAGACGTTAACATCGTCTGCAAACAGAGCAATATATTTATGCACAGCTCCCGGCATGTCATTCACAAGGAGGACAAAAAACGGGGCCTAATACACTGCCCTGGGGGACTCCTGACAATACATGCGTCCATCTGGATGCTACCTTATTAACAATTACCCGTTGTTTCCTTCCTGTGAGAAAACTCCGGCTCCAGGTGAGGAACTTTCCCTTAAATCTGTAGCCTTTAAGTTTGGCCAAGAGCCTCTCATGGGGCACGCTATTGAATGCCTTTGCAAAATCCAGGTAGACAGCATCGATGGGTCAGTTTTTGTCAAGCATTGAATGAATGAATCTTTATTTTCGGATAGATTAAAAGTAAAGATTAAAAAGAAACAGAATAATATAACAAAGGGGAAAAAAAATCCAACAAGGTCAAATTAAACAATAACTCCTCTGATTATACAGTTCAACATAAGTTATACGAAATGGGTGATGGCTGAAGCCGCAGCTTATATTGCCCACCCATATTCCATCCAAGAATTCAAAAGAAAACAAAACAAGAGCAATTACAATTCGGAACAAAGCTAAGACAAAATGTGACAAAAAAAACTAAGCAACAACACAACACAGACTGGATATGACAATCCTTATGTGATTTTACATGTCATCTTGTATATATGTTTGGAGTATTTCTTCCTATAGTTTTTGTTTAAATTGTCCAAGCGTTGTACATGATTTTAATTCAGGTCCAAAATCGTTCCATAATCTGACTCCTTGCACTGAAACACAGTGTTGCTTGGTGGTAGTTCTCACTGAAGGTTTTTGAAATATACATGTTCCTCTGAAATGATATTGTTTCTTCCTTATTTGGAACAACTTTTGGATATTTGCGGGCAGTGATAGATTCTTCACTTTAAACATTATTACTGCAGTTTTAAAGTCAACCAGATCTTTCAACTTGAGAGCTTTTAATTTAAGAAAAAGTGGGTTTGTTGGTTCCCTGTAAGCAGCTTTGTTTATTATTCTAATAGCTCTCTTCTGAAGCATAAAGACTGGATATATGTTTGTTTTATATTTATTTCCCCATACTTCAGTACAATATGTCATGTATGGGAGTATTAATGAATGATACAAAGTATATAATGTGGGTTGATTCAGCAAATATTTCGCTCTGTGTAGTATTGCGATTGATTTAGATATTTTACCTTTAATATAATTAATATGTGACTTCCAACACAGTTTATTATCAATTATTACTCCAAGAAATTTAGTTTCAGATACCTTTTCAATCTCTACACCATTTAAACTGAGTTTAGATACTAAGTTGTTGTGATGGTTGTTAAAAAATATAAATTTTGTCTTACTTAAATTGAGCGTTAATTTGTTTGAATCAAACCACAGTTTAAGCTTTCCTAATTCCTTTCCGAGTGTATCCAAAAGTTGCTCCAAATTGCTTCCACTGCATAATAGATTAGTGTCATCGGCAAACAATATTAAATCCATTTTTTCCGAGACTTTACATATATCATTTATATACATATTGAATAACAATGGCCCCAAAACTGAACCCTGTGGGACTCCACAAGTAACCTTCAGTAACTGTGAGTTTTTGTTACCAGCACATACATACTGATATCTATTCTTTAAGTAACTACTTAACCAGGACAGTGCTACCCCCTAATACCACAATTTTGTAGTTTCTTTAATAATAAATTGTGATCCACTGTATCAAATGCTTTTTTAAGATCCGGGAATACCCCAACTGAATACTATTTATTTTCAATGGCAGTTGATATTTTTTCTATAAATTCCATTAGAGCAAATGCAGTTGTCCTCTTGTGTCTGAACCCATATTGCTGCTCACACAATAAATAATTCTTCATTATGATTTTGTCAGTTCTCTCACAGAATATTTTTTCAAGTATCTTGGAAAATTGTGGCAATAGTGAAATTGGTCTATAGTTTGAAAGTTCCCTTCTGTCACCCGTCTTGTATATCGGAATTACTTTAGCTATTTTCATTGCATTGGGAAATATACCTGTTTGGAGAGACAGGTTACAAATATACGTCAGTGGTTTCACTAAGCATTCGATAATAGTTTTGACTAAGAGCATGTCAATACCATCATTGTCCGTAGATGTCTTACTTTTAAACGATTTAACAATTTCAATGACCTCTCTCTCGTCTGTGTTCTTTATGAAAATGGAGTCTTTTATAGCAGTGTTTTTGCTTATTGTATCACCCGTAGGTGCCGTAATGGGTATTTCTCAAGCCAAATTAGGACCAATGTTAACAAAAAAGTTATTAAATTCATCTGCAGGTGAAACTGCATTCACACTCTGAGTCGTTGTATTATTTTTTGAAAAATTGGCTGGGTAGCTTGTATTTCTGTTTTTATTTCCAAGAATATTGTTAAGTATTGTCCATGTATTTTTAATATTGTCTCTGTTTTTCTCCAGTTCTTTACTGTAATAGTCTCTTTTACTACATCTCATTATATATGTTAACTTATTTTTGTATGTTTTATACCGCTGCTCTGCTTCTTTTGTCCTTTTCTTTAGAAAAGCTTTATATAATAAATTTTTCTTTTTACACGCCTTTTGTAATCCTTTGGTTAACCATGGCTTATCAACAAATTTATGTTTAAACTTTTTCTTTACTAATGGACAATTTTTTCATAAAGAGTGGTTACAATGTTCATAAATGTGTCATAGGCTTAATTTACATCTGATACATAGACTTTTGTCCAGTACTGCTTCAGCAAGTCTTCTTTAAAAGAACTGATTGCATTTTGTGATTTGTATCTGAACGATTTTAAAATTTTTTCTGTATTGGCCTCCGTGTGGCCATGGATAAGTGCAAAGGTTTAAAGGTTTAAAATTTTAAGAGCAAAACAGAATTATAAATCAGAGTTGAAAAGCAAGATGGCAACAAAGAAACTTGGTTCAGCCTGGACCAGTATGAAAACTATTGCAGGCCTTCAGAGCACAGAGCGCAGTAATCGTGTGTTTTTAGATGGTTTTAATTCAG
This sequence comes from Pholidichthys leucotaenia, assembly GCA_020510985.1. Taxonomy (NCBI): domain Eukaryota; kingdom Metazoa; phylum Chordata; class Actinopteri; order Cichliformes; family Pholidichthyidae; genus Pholidichthys; species Pholidichthys leucotaenia. The sequence goes on from CM035840.1 coordinate 300,001,090, forward strand.
ACACAGAGCTGGCTAATGCTCTTGTTTTTATGGTCGTTTTGACTCCTTTGATTTTAGCACAGAAACCCAAGATTTGAAACAGAAACTCAAAGACAATCAGCACTTTAATATTGAGGTGCAGGATGTTAAAAGGGAGTTCTGTGCTGTAAAAGTGAACAAAAGTCAGGGCCCTAATAATATATGTGGGCACTTGGTAAAGTCCTGTGCACATGAACTGAGTCCTATATTTCATTACATTTTCAATAAGTCCTTAAAGACACAACATGTGCCTAAGATCTGGAAAGAAGCCGTGGTTGTTCCCGTTCCAAAATCCAGCTGTCCTAAAACGGTAAACGACTTTAGACCAGTTGCTTTGACTTCAATTTTAATGAAAATTTTTGAAAAACTGGTCAGATGTGAGGTCCTAAAGCAGACTGAGCATGTATTGGATCCTCTGCAGTTTGCCTATAGGCCTCACAGAGGAGTGGAGGATGCCACTGTCACTCTGTTTAACATGCTTTTTAAACATCTGGATTTAAATGGGACACACGCCAGACTTTTATTTGTGGACTTTTCCTCCGCCTTTAATACAATCCAACCTCATATCTTAGTTGAAAGGCTCCTGCAGCAATTTGATTTGAGTAATAATCTGGTGGGTTGGATTCTGGATTTCTTAACCAACAGGACGCAGAGAGTAAGGGTCAATGGTACATTGTCTGACCTAAAGTGCTCTTCTACTGGCTCTCCTCAGGGGTGTGTGTTGTCACCACTACTCTTCATCCTGTACACAAACATGTGTTGGAGCAGACATGACAACAGACACATTATAAAGTATGCTGATGACTCAGTTATTGTAAGTCTCCTCCAGGATGGTGAGAGTGGCCACGGCCCAGTAGTTGATGATTTTGTTCACTGGTGTGAGGATTCCTACCTGCAGCTGAATACGACAAAAACTAAAGACATGATTATTGACTTTAGGAGGAAAAATCCCAGGCACAAAGTCACCGTACTAAAAGGCCAGACCACCGAATGTGTACAATCCTACAAATATCTTGGGACGATTATTGATAGTAATTTAAACTTTGAAGAGAACTGTGAAAGGGTGTGCAAAAAGGGTCAGCAACATTTGCATTGCTTGAGAAAACTTGCACGCTTCCAAGTTGACCGAACCATAATGACAATGTTTTATCGGGCTTTTATTGAATCAGTTTTATCCTTTTCTTTAGTGTCATGGTTTGGTCAGATAAAACTGAAACAGAGGAAATCCTTGGATCAGTAGTTAGATGGTCCAGTCGTTTGCTTGGTGAGCCACAGCTGAGCCTGACATCCCTGTACACCAGACAAGCACAGCACAGAGGATGGCTACCTCCATTTTAAATGATGACTCCCACCCTTTGCACTGCCACTTTCAGCTTCTTCCCTCAAGACGGAGGTTTGCTGTCCCAAAAAGTAGAACCCAGCGCTACAAAAACAGCTTTGTCCCTGCTGCTGTCAAAGAGTTGAACAAGCTGTAGCAATATACTGCACATAATTTAGGTACCTATTTATTAACTCCATTTTATATTTACTTATTTTTGTAGGATGTCACTTGGGTTCTAAATATTTTATTGGGTTTTAGACCTTTGAGTTTTTAACCTCTTTGACTACTTTTTAACGTTTAATATGACCCTTCTCTCTTACCTCTTCAGGTTCAGGTTCAGGTTCAGGTTACTTTATTTGTACCCGTAGGTAGATTTGTTTTGCAGTTGGTGACATCCATATTTACAAGCCACTAATTACATTCAACATAGACACAAACACAGGCACACATCTTACAAAATAGGTAAATATAAAATATGTACAATATAATTTTTATAGCTTGTTCAACTCTTTGACAGCAGCAGGGACAAAGCTGTTTTTGTAGCGCTGGGTTCTACTTTTTGGGACAGCAAACCTCCGTCTGGAGGGAAGAAGCTGAAAGTTGCAGTGCAAAGGGTGGGAGTCATCATTTAAAATCGAGTCGGCCATCCTCTGTACTTGTCTGGTGTACAGGGATGTCAGGCTCAGCTGTGACTCACCAAGCAAACGACTGGACCATCTGACTACCTGATCCAAGGATTTCCTCTGGTTTTTCTCCCATCTCTTTGTCTTTTATACCCTGATTGATGGAGCCTTGACTATTCTTATCATGTTTATAGTCAGTTTCATATGTGCCTGTGTTTGTGTCTATGTTGAATGTAATTTGTGGCTTGTAAATATGGATGTCACCAGACTGCAAAACAAATCTACCTACGGGTACAAATAAAGTAACCTGAACCTGAACCTGAACCTGAAAGGTTGGCAAATGGTCATTTATGTGGTCTATATTAATCATATATCCCATAACCTACATATGTATAAGCATGTGAGAATGTTTGGTGATTACATATGTAAAGCGACTTCACACCTCAGAACAGGACAAAGAGGTCTCAACCGCCAGTGAAGATCAAAGAGCATCCGAGGCGCTGCGGTGGAGACCGGATAGGTCGCCCTGACCCCCCAGGGCCAGGTGGAGGGGTACAAAGACAAAAGAGGGGATTAAGATAGTGAGGGATGTCAGCTTTTGATATGCATGGCTTTTGTTATGTGCGAGTATAAGTTCGTAGAGCTGAAGGTGTTCGCTCTCTCACTTCTTCTGCTGCTGCACCTAGATGAGACTTGTTAGAGGAACTGATAATAAACTTTGGTTTATGAATCGCATCGCCTCGTTATTTCAAGCTCTTCTACACTGGTGATGGACCAGAGGCGTTCCCCCGCGATCGACTCATCTGTGGCGACCCAGGCAGACGCCAGCGCCCATGCAGACAGGGGAACAGATGGACGACGTTCCCCCACGGCAGAAGTGATAGAGAGGGCTCAACTGAGCACCAGCGCCGCTGAGAGAGCCGAAGGAAGGCACTCTCACCCTGCGGACACATCAGTGACGGTCCACACAAACGCTGTCACCGTCAAGCTGCCGGACTTCTGGCAGGAAGACCCCGCCTCGTGGTTTCAGCAAGCTGAAGCCCAGTTTGCACTTGCGGGCATCACGGCTGACGATACAAAGTTCTATCACATCGTCGCCAAACTCGATGCCGCCACTTCGAGATGTGCGCGGAGCATAATCCAGCGGCCGCCGGCCCAGGACAAATATAAAGAACTGAAAGCGACCATCGTGGCAAATTTCGTCCCCTCAGCCGAGGAGAGAGCCGAGAGGATCCTGGCGGTCTACGGCCACAGAGGATGCAGACCCAAGGCCCTCATGGGGGACTTGCTGCAACTTGAAGAAGAGGACAATGACAACTTCCTCTTCCAATTCATATTCCTCAGTACGCTGCCGCCACACATGAGAGGGACGCTTGCCAACATGTGATGCAGCAACCAGCAGGACTTCTGCACGCTGGCTCACGAAGCTCAACGGCTCGTCAACGCCTGCAAGGAACAGACACCCACAGCAGCATCCGCAGACCTTAACGCTGATGTCCGGAGCCACGGGGAGCCACAAACCACCGAGCAGAATCAGCCCGCAGTGACAGCGACACGGCCAAGACATAACAGACGGAGCGATGTTTGTTATTACCACCACCGCTTCGCAGAGAAGGCTTACAAATGCGTTCCCCCCTGCAAATTTACGATTTCAGGAAAACGCCAAAGCCGAGAACCGTTAACAGCGGCGGTTCTTGGCGAAAAAAGCAAGCTTTTATATGTGACGGACGGACACACTGGCAAGCAGTTCTTTATCGACATGGGAGCTCAACTAAGTTTTGTCATGCCCTCCCAAGCAGATCGGGCCATGGGCACCCGGGGCAATGGAGCGGTGGCAGCCAACGGCTCCATCATCGACACTTTTGGCGAAAAGAGCCTGCCCCTCCGCATCCACGGCCGCAACTACAGATGGACATTTGTTGTAACGGCGGTGAGTTTTAACTTGTTGGGCGCAGATTTTTTGTGTGCACATGGGTTATTAGTCGATCTAGCGAACAGACGCTTGGTTAATGCACTGTCCTTTGCTTCTATGCCCTGCTCAGCTCGAGTTTCTCCACCACCCGTGCAAGCCAGCATCACCACAGCAGGAGGTAAGTTTGATCAACTCCTCACCCAATTTCCAGCACTCACAATTCCCAAATTCTCAGCCACAGTGGCTAAACACGGGGTCGAACACTTTATTCCCACAACGGGCCCACCCGTATTTGCCAAAGCTCGGCGCTTAGACGCGACCAAGCTCGCCATAGCTCGGGACGAGTTTACCACCCTTGAAAAATTAGGCATCATCAGGCACTCGAAAAGCCCCTGGGCGTCACCACTTCACATGGTACCGAAATCCGACGGTTCTTGGATACCGTGCGGCGATTACCGCAGATTAAACAATGCGACAGCGCATGACCGCTACCCAATTCCTCACATTCAAGATTTTTCACTACATCTGGCGGGTGCGCGCATTTTTTCAAAAATAGACCTGGTCCGCGGCTATCATCAAGTCCCAGTTCGAGCAGATGACATTCCTAAAACAGCTGTAATAACCCCCTTCGGTCTTTTTGAATTTTTGCGGATGCCTTTCGGCCTCAAAGGCGCCGCTCAAACCTTTCAGTGGATGATGGACGCGGTATTACGCGACCTCCCCTTCGTGTTCGTCTACCTCGACGATATGCTGGTAGCCAGCTCGTCTGAGGAAGAACACGAGCAGCATCTCACTATGGTTTTTCAGAGACTAGAAGAGCACAGGTTAATAATCAATCCAGCCAAATGCAAATTCGGCGTGTCTCAAATTGATTTTTTAGGACACAGAGTTTCACCGAAGGGGGCAGTCCCACTGCCAGACAAAGTTCACGCAGTAAAAAGTTTCCCACGGCCACAGACGGTCAAATCGCTGCAAGAATTTTTGGGAATGGTTAATTTTTACAACCGTTTCCTCCCCCACGCAGCTCAGCTCATGCAGCCCCTATATGACGCACTCAGAAAACAAAAACCTTCCAACGCGGTCGAATGGACCCCGGAGAGCGAACGCGCCTTCGCGGAAGTAAAAAGTGCCCTAGCTAATGCCACATTGTTGGTTCACCCCGATCCCTCGGCCCGCATCGCGCTAAACACAGACGCTTCAGACCTGGCCATAGGGGCAGTTGTAGAACAACACGTCAGCGGAATCTGGCAACCTTTGGCATTCTTCAGCAAATCGCTAAACCAAACTGTCACGCCGCGCCATTCATCAGCGGCGCCACCTGCTCACGCACCTGCTACTCGTCAGCGGCGAAGGATAAAAGCCGCCTCGCCCTGAGCTTCGGCCTGAAGCCGTAGACTTCATTTTCCTTGCATGGACTTCTACCACATTCTCTTCAGCATCCTCTTTACCGGTAAGAAGTTCACTTACCTCATCTCTCCAGTCTGCTCCCCTGTGCACAGGTGGATTCCTCGGCGGCGGACAACCCCGTCCCTCGTCTCTCCTCGCTGCTGCACCGAGCCCTGCAGGTGGCTGTCTCCCGGGCTTCCATCCTTGAAGCGCCAGTCATCTGCCCAAACAAGTAAGCTTCTCTCCCTCGCCTATTCTCCTCCTGTGTTGGTGTGTGCTCATCACCCTGTGTCCAATTTCTCCCATAGGGTTGCCGGCTGAACGGTCTCCTGCCTCTGGGTCCGAAGCAGACGCCACCACCAACACATTAACATTCCGCAGACACGCACCCAAACATCCCTGTTGTTAATAAACAGTTTGAACTACTCTGAGCCTGTGTGTGTGCGTCTCCTGAGCCGAACGTTATGTCAGTACGGCTTCAGCAGAGCGGCTCGGCGGACGGCGGGCTCGCACACCGGTTTACCATCCTCGAGGCTCGGGTGGATCAGATTGTTTATCAGCAACAGGTGGTTCTTAATCAATTATTAGAACTGACTAACCGATTGAACCGCTTGGATCCCCAACAGCCGTTCCTCCCGACTCGCCAGGGTGGCGCGGCTCCTGCTGTTCCAGCGGCCGTCCAGCCGGCTCCAGTGGCACCGGTTCGGCTCACGCCGATTCCGACCCCCGCCCGCTTTAGCGGTAAGCTCGGCGGAGCGCGGGGGTTTATTATGCAGTGTGAGTCCGTGTTCCACCGTGTGCCCGGAGATTTTCCCTCGGATCACAGTCGAATTGGTTACATAGGGAATCTTCTGGAGGGGCGTGCGTTAACCTGGACCTACGCCGTAATGGCGAGGCCCAGTTATGCCACCCTCACCTATGACCAATTCGTGAGGCGCTTTCTGGAGGTCTTTGACCACTCACAAACCGAAACGGTCCAGGTCGATCGGCTTCTCGCTCTCCAGCAGGGAAGCCGGTCGGCAGCGGACCACTCGGTCGACTTCCGGGTAGCGGCGGAGGAATTGGGCTGGGAGGAACGCTCCCTCTGTGGCCTGTTCCTCCGCAGCCTCAATAGTGATCTGAGGGATGAACTGGCTGGTCGGGATATCCCTGGGACGCTAGCGGAGCTGACATCCTTAGTGATAAGTTTGGATAACAGGCTGCGCGAGCGCTCCTCGGGGCGGAGGTCTTCTTCTTCTCGCCCTCGTGGAGCCTCGCCGCACCTGTTCCAAGCTCGCCCCCTGGCGGCGCCGCCAGCATCGCGCCCCGAGGAGTCGGAGCCGATGGTGACGGGCTGGACTAAACTTTCCCCTGTGGAGAAACAACGCCGCCGTGAGTTGGGCCTCTGCATGTATTGCGGAGGCGACCAACACACCGTGGAGCGTTGTCCACGGAAAGCCAGTCGGTGGGGTCCGCGAGTCACTGTTGGAAGCCTCGCGGATGTCAATCGGTTAGGATCTCTTACTCAATTGAAGCTGCCCATCCGTTTCTGCCATAACCCTACTGGGCACCTCACCCACGCACTGGTGGATTCGGGCGCAGAAGGCAGCTTCATTTCACAAAGCCTGGCAACCCGATTGGGCATCCGCTGCCAGGCACTCAACACTCCCATCTCCCTGATCCACCTCTCCCGTGCCACCCTCGGGAGAGTGACACATCAAACTGTTCCCCTACCGGTCATCATCTCGGGAAACCACCGGGAGGAGATGACCTTTTACGTCCTTCCCAACTCTGTGTCGCCCGTCATCCTGGGGTATCCCTGGCTCCGCCTTCACAATCCGGTCCTGGATTGGAAATCAGCTGGGATCTCGGCATGGAGTACGTTCTGTATGGGCACCTGCCTTCAGTCCGCTGCCTGCTCTCCGTCCGCTCCTCCCCCTGCGACGGACGCTGCACCCCCGGACCTGTCTCTGGTGCCCCCAGAATTTCACGACCTGGGTATGGTGTTCAGCAAAGCGAAAGCTATGTCTCTTCCCCCTCATCGGCCCTATGACTGCGCCATCAACCTCCGCCAGGGGGCTCCCTTACCTTCTGGTCGCCTTTACAGCCTGTCTGCGCCGGAGAAGGAGACGATGAACGCCTACCTGAAGGAATCATTAAGTGCTGGGATTATCCGCCCATCATCGTCACCCGTGGGGGCAGGGTTCTTCTTCGTGGGGAAAAAGGATGGGTCCCTCCGCCCTTGTATCGACTACCGGGCCCTCAATAATATCACGGAGAGGGACCGTTACACCCTGCCTCTCATGGACACTGCTTTCCACTCCCTCCAGGGGGCGACCTGGTTCACCAAGCTGGACCTACGCAGCGCTTACCACCTCGTCCGGATCCGGGAGGGAGATGAGTGGAAAACGGCCTTCCGTACCCCGAACGGCCACTTTGAATATCTGGTGATGCCGTTCGGGTTGACCAACGCTCCTGCAGTCTTCCAGCGCCTCATTAATGACGTCCTCCGGGACTTCATTGGCCTTTTCGTGTTCGTCTACCTGGACGATATCCTCATCTTCTCCAAGTCCAGGGATGAGCACCAGGTCCACGTGAGGCGGGTCCTCCAAAGGCTGCTGGAGAACCGTCTGTACGTTAAGGCAGAAAAGTGTGAATTTTACGCCAGGAGTACGTCCTTCCTGGGGTTCATCATCGCCCACGATAAGGTGCTCCCCGACCCAGAGAAGGTAAAGGCGGTGGTGGAATGGCCTACACCTGCATCCCGGAAGCAGGTGCAGCAATTTGTTGGCTTCGCCAATTTCTACCGCCGCTTTGTTCCCAACTTCAGTGCCATCGTTGGACCACTGACCCGCCTCACGTCCCCGAAGGTCCCGTTCCGGTGGACCGAAGAGGTCGCTGCCGCCTTTGAGGCGCTGAAGGCGGAATTCTCCTCCTCCCGGGTCCTTCGCCAGGTCGACCCCGCGCTGCAGTGCATTGTAGAGGTAGACGCCTCGGACACGGGAGTGGGAGCAGTGCTGTCCCAGCGGTCACCGGACGATGGCGCCAAGCGACCGTGCGCCTTCTTCTCCCGGCGCTTGTCCCCGGCGGAGAGAAACTATGATGTGGGGGACAGAGAGCTCTTGGCCATCAAGCTCGCCCTGCAGGAGTGGCGCCACTGGTTGGAGGGGGCAAGCCTGCCGTTTGTGGTCCTCACGGACCACAAGAACCTGGAATACTTACGGTCTGCCAAGCGCCTGAACGCCCGCCAGGCGCGCTGGTCCCTGTTCTTCGCCAGGTTCCAATTTTCCATCACCTTCAGGCCTGGCTCTAAGAACGTCCTGCCTGACGCCCTCTCCAGGCAGTTCGCCCCCGTGGAGTCGGAGGAGGCGCCCCACTCCATCCTGCCCAGGTCGTGCGTCGTGGGAGCCATCTCGTGGGACATTGAGAGCAAGATCCGGAAGGCACAGGAGGTGGAACCTGACCCTGGCGGCGGACCGGAGGGGAGGCTGTTCGTGCCATCCGCGGTCCGAGGAGAGGTCATCCACTGGCTCCACACCTCCAAGCTCACCTGTCACCCTGGCACCTCCCGGATGATAGATCTCCTCCAACGGTCCTTTTGGTGGCCAGGCCTGCGGAGGGATGCAGCCCGCTACGCCCGGGCTTGCCCAATCTGTGCCACCTGCAAGTCGGGAAATGCCCCTCCAGCGGGTCTGCTCCAGCCCCTGCCCGTCCCTGGCAGGCCCTGGTCGCACATCGCTCTGGATTTCGTCACCGGACTCCCCATCTCCAACTCCTATGACACCATCCTGACCATCGTGGACCGCTTCTCCAAGGCCGTGCACTTCGTCCCCCTGCGAGGCCTCCCTACTGCCCTGGAGACGGCGGACCTCCTCGTCCAACACGTGGTCAGGCTGCATGGGATTCCGGTGGACGTGGTCTCGGACCGGGGCCCCCAGTTTTCATCTGAGGTTTGGAGGTCCTTCTGCAACGCCATCGGAGCCAAGGTGAGCCTCTCCTCTGGCCATCACCCCCAATCCAACGGGCAGTGTGAGAGGACCAACCAGGAGCTGGAGGCTGCGCTCCGCTGTGTGTCCAGATCCAAACCCGCGTCCTGGAGCATCCATCTTGCCTGGGTTGAATATGCCCACAACACCGCTCGCTCTTCTGCTACAGGGATGTCCCCCTTCAAAGCGTCCCTGGGTTACGACCCCCCGCTGTTTCCGGAGCAGGAGAGTGAGGTAACTGTCCCGTCAGTTAGGGCCCATCTCAGGCAGTTCCGCTCCACCTGGGCTGCCGCGCGCCATGCGCTATTGCGCACAGCGGAGCGCAACAGGACTGTGGCGGACCGGCGTAGGAGACCTGCCCCGGCGTACAGAGTTGGGCAGCTTGTTTACATTTCCACCCAGGACGTCACTCTAAAAGGCGAGAGGAGAAAGCTGGCACAGCGCTTCATGGGTCCCTACCCCATCACCCGGATCATCAACCCGGTGGCTGTGCGCGTGGCTATTCCCCCCTCCCTCCGCATTCATCCTACTTTCCACGTGTCGAAGGTGAAACTGGCGGTTACTGACCCCCTTTGCCCTCCTCCTGCAGCGCAACCCGCGCCCCGGATGATTGGTGGCCATCCGGCCTGGTCCGCCTCCTCCATCCTGGACTCCCGGCGCCGGGGTCGTGGGTTGCAATACTTGGTGGACTGGGAGGGCTATGGGCCCGAGCATCGACAGTGGGTGCCCCCGTCGTTTGTGTTGGACCCATCGCTCATTGCGGACTTCCACCGAGCGCACCCGGATAAGCCATCGCCAGGAGGCGCTGCTAGAGGGGGGAGTACTGTCACGCCGCGCCATTCATCAGCGGCGCCACCTGCTCACGCACCTGCTACTCGTCAGCGGCGAAGGATAAAAGCCGCCTCGCCCTGAGCTTCGGCCTGAAGCCGTAGACTTCATTTTCCTTGCATGGACTTCTACCACATTCTCTTCAGCATCCTCTTTACCGGTAAGAAGTTCACTTACCTCATCTCTCCAGTCTGCTCCCCTGTGCACAGGTGGATTCCTCGGCGGCGGACAACCCCGTCCCTCGTCTCTCCTCGCTGCTGCACCGAGCCCTGCAGGTGGCTGTCTCCCGGGCTTCCATCCTTGAAGCGCCAGTCATCTGCCCAAACAAGTAAGCTTCTCTCCCTCGCCTATTCTCCTCCTGTGTTGGTGTGTGCTCATCACCCTGTGTCCAATTTCTCCCATAGGGTTGCCGGCTGAACGGTCTCCTGCCTCTGGGTCCGAAGCAGACGCCACCACCAACACATTAACATTCCGCAGACACGCACCCAAACATCCCTGTTGTTAATAAACAGTTTGAACTACTCTGAGCCTGTGTGTGTGCGTCTCCTGAGCCGAACGTTATGTCACAAACTGAGCGTAAATACAGCACTTTTGACAGGGAGCTGCTAGCGCTTCATTTATCCATCTGCCACTTCCAGTTCTGGTTGGAAGGGCGGCGTTTCACGGCTTTTGTAGACCACAAACCGCTCACCTTTGCGATGGCTAAAATTTTCGAACCGTGGTCAGGCAGGCAACAGAGACAGCTAGCTGCGATTTCAGAGTTCACCACAGACATTCGACATGTGGCAGGCAAACTTAACGTGGTAGCAGACTGTCTCTCTCGCGCTGTGACATCGCCAGAGCACGAGGAGACAGATTATACTACCTCAGCCGCAGAACTCTTCGCCAACGCGGACACATACGCGGCCCCAATCCATGCAGGGATAGATTATGCAGCCATGGCGGAGGAGCAAAGTAGTGACGCAGACGTGCGCGCACTCCTGTCTGGACCAACAGGGTTAAGGCTGGAGGAAAGGGGTTTACGCGACGGTGTGCCCCCTCTAATATGCGACATCTCAACCGGCCGACCTCGCCCGTTAGTCCCAGCTGCATGGCGCCGCCGTATTTTCGACTCGATTCACTCCCTCGCACACCCAGGTGTCGCGCTTCGGTTAAAATGGTCACCGAAAAGTTTGTGTGGCCTGGCCTGCGCAAAAACGTAAAAGAATGGGCAAAGACTTGCATTTCTTGTCAGCGCACCAAAGTACACAAACACACAAAAGCCCCTCTAGAGCCTTTTCGAATCCCTGCTAGAAGGTTCGACCACGTTCATGTCAACCTCGTGGGGCCACTACCTTCCTCCCAAGGTTTCACACATCTGTTAACAATGATAGACCGCACCACACGCTGGCCGGAGGCAGTCCCTCTAGCGTCAACCACAGCGGAGGAAGTCGCTCGCGTTTTTTTGACAAACTGGGTGGCACGTTTCGGCGTCCCATCGGACATCACGTCTGATAGGGGGCCTCAATTTGTCTCGGAGCTTTGGTCAGCCATGGCCAGCAACTTAGGGGCGACAATTCACCACACCACCGCTTATCACCCTCAGGCTAATGGGTTATGCGAGCGTTTTCACAGATCTTTAAAGGCCACCCTCAGAGCCTCACTAACGGATACAAATTGGGTAAATAAACTTCCCTGGGTTTTATTGGGGTTGCGTGCTGCGCCCAAAGAGGATCTAGACACCTCCCCAGCAGAATTAATTTTTGCACAACCTCTCAGGCTCCCAGGTGAATTTTTACCAGAGAACCCAGAGCCAGGGCATCTTCCAGCCCCGAGGTTTTTAGGCAGCAATGGACCGGACTCTCTCCCCGGACCGGCACATCACTCTTTTCCACGGGTTTTTGTCCCCCAAGCTTTAAAAAACGCTGAATTCGTTTTTGTTAGGCATGAAGCTTTAAAACCAACCTTCCGCCCACCATACGATGGACCATTCAGAGTGCTGGAACTTGGTGATAAGCATTTTGTGCTTGATTTGGGGGATAGAAAAGAAACAGTCAGCATGGACAGACTTAAACCTGCCTTCTTGTTGAGAGACGAGCCTGCACGGTTGGCGAGAGCACCTCGGCGGGGTAGATCCCCCGAGAGAAAAGACTCAGCCCCCCTGCAGGGACCAAATAATCACTCTCCTCCCCAAACTGCAGATTCCTTACAGGAAGGTCCCAGCAGGACGCCCAAGCGGACCCACAGCAGATTCGGGAGAAGATTAAAACCCAGATGGCACAAGGACTGATGCAAACTACTCAACAGTTGTTCACTAATTGTGCTGTAACAGTTTAGGACTGACTTGTGATATTACTATGCTGTTATGATTACCACTGAACTCTCTTAGGAGCATGGCTGCTGGAAAGTTTCTTCTGTGTCAAGAGGTGTAGCAGTTAGTATGTCATAATAATTATCTTAAACTGTGAATTTTTCTATTGTCCTTTTCTTAGTCGTTTGGGGGGGGGCTGTGGTCTATATTAATCATATATCCCATAACCTACATATGTATAAGCATATGAGAATGTTTGGTGATTACATATGTAAAGCGACTTCACACCTCAGAACAGGACAAAGAGGTCTCAACCGCCAGTGAAGATCAAAGAGCATCCGAGGCGCTGCGGTGGAGACCGGATAGGTCGCCCTGACCCCCCAGGGCCAGGTGGAGGGGTACAAAGACAAAAGAGGGGATTAAGATAGTGAGGGATGTCAGCTTTTGATATGCATGTCTTTTGTTATGTGCGAGTATAAGTTCGTAGAGCCGAAGGTGTTCGCTCTCTCACTTCTTCTGCTGCTGCACCTAGATGAGACTTGTTAGAGGAGCTGATAATAAACTTTGGTTTATAAATCACATCGCCTTGTTATTTCAAGCTCTTCTACAATTTATATCATTTATCAATAATCCACTTTCTATTTTCTTATCAATAATATTAACAAACAGGTTATCAATAAGTGTAGCAGTGTGAACTGTGATTCTACTGGGATGTGTTATTGTGGGATATAGACTCATACTGTACATAGAATTCATGAACGCTGTAATTACATTTTGTTGATATGGATTTAGTAAATCAATATTGAAATCTCCACAAATTACTACCATTTTCTTACTAGTAATATTATTGTACAGCTCGACTAATTTATCTCTGAATGTCTCAATGCAAGTTCCCGGCGTTCTATATATACAACTTATAATTAGATTTTTTTGTTTTATCTTGGTCAATCTCAACAGTAACACATTCTAAAATCCCTGGTAGTGCAAAGGACATTCCATTTACAAGTTTACACCTATACAGGTCATCAATATACAGTGCAACACCACCACCTTTTTTTGAGATCTGTTAATATGAAACATCTGATATCCCTCTATTGCCATCAGGGGAGCCTGCTCTTCATTAAACCAAGTTTCAGAGACTGCGATGGCTGTAAATTTTCTGTCTAGTTGTTTTAAATAGTCCTGAATCTGTGGAAAGTTTTTGTTAAGACTTCTGCTGTTGAAGTGTATTATTGATAGTTTACCATCTAGTTGCACTTGACTTTTGAATTGCTTTTCAGTGTAATATTCACAGTGATTATGAATATTATTGAAAAAGTGGTTATCAGGATCAATATCATTCTCCATCTCTTGTGGTTTATGTTCAGCATAATGGCATATTTTCAGAGTTTGAATTTCCTCACTCTGTGTCAAATGACTTCCTCCGACTGGGTATAATGGATGTCTACTCAAGACAGTCATAAGTTTTTTTGTTTGTTTTGTTTAGTTTTTTTTTTAAAAGTACATTGACATGGTATGTCAAAAGAACTATTCTTGCCGTGTGTGTGGATATGGATTATCATAGTCTCTTAATTTTCTTAATCAGTGTTCATCTATATTTATTTAAGTCAATAATCTCTCTGATTATTATACTCTTTGCTTCCTCAGGTGTTCCATTTAGTTTGATCCAAACTCTACAATTTCTTGTCCATGTTGCCTGTATCGTATTTTGTCTTTTCAGCATCCGTGCTTGCCGTGCTATTTCAGCATTAGTTTTTGTTAGATGTTCATTTAGGTAAACTTCTGTTCCCCGTAGCTTTCTGGCCTGCCTCAGCATGTCATTCTTTACCCTTCGGTTCACAAAACGCATCACAATTGATTTCTTTGTTTTATTATCCTTTCTGGGTAAAGCATGACAGGCTGAAATTGCATTTGCTTTGACCTTTATATTTCTACTATCAAGGAACTGAAGCACCTGGTTTTCCAGGGAGACTGATTCACTCAGGGGAGCCTCCTCACCTCTCATTCCTGCTGTAGCATGCACATATGATTGATATTTAATGTCTAGTCCACTTATAATTAGATCATCCATACGAGAATATTGTTCAAGAGCCTCGACTCGTCGCTCCAAGTCTGCAGTTTTTTTGTCTTTTTCCTTAATTGTTAATTTTAATTCTCGGACTTCTTCCATTAGCTCTAATATTTTAGCCTGCTGACTAGCCACTTTGGTCAGTTCTTCTGACAAGAAGTTCAGAGATTTTTTGATCTCTTCCATTTCCTCCTTCTTTGGTGGCATTTTTACTGACCTGTGGATAGTAAAACAATCTCTGCTAGTGTCGCCGGTATCCGATCCGACCGACCTCAAATCCAGCTGGGCCTCAGCTAGCCCCCTCCGCTGCTAGTCCCGCTGCTTACCACCGCCGTAACCGAGCTCCTGTCCAGCCAGGGTACCGGCAGCTCCTCCACCGAGTCCCACCGCCGCAGTAGCCGAGCTCCGATCCTGCTCCTGTCCAGCTGGGGTCCCGGTAGATCCTCCGCTGAGCCCCGCCATCTACCGCCGTCTGCCTCAGGAGTTCCTCCGCCGAGCGCCGCCGCTGCAACTGGGCTCCGACTCTGGCTCTTATCCGGCTGGGCCCCGGTGGTCCTCCACTGGTCCCCGTCTCCCACCACCGCTGCACTTGAACTCCGATCCGGCTCCCGTCCAACTGCTGCCTCGGCTAGTTCCTCCGGCGAGTCCCTATCACCAGGGACAGAGTCGCTTCTCCGTGTCGGTGCTAGGTGCTACGACATTCTTGTCCAAATCAAGTCAAAGTCAAAGTCAAAGTGCCTTTATTGTCATTCCATTGTTAATGAACAATGCAACGAAATTGAGATGCTGCTCCCTAAAAACAAACTATCACACTCACAGTTCACTCATGCATTTAACATTCTTATAATTACAACAATAAATAATAATATATCCAAAATATCCAAACAACTGAGAAGCTGGGTACCACAGGAGTGACCATTTTCAAAGCCATGCTGATAAATATGTAATAGATGATTCTCATCTAAATAAGCGACCAGATGACCCCTAACAATGGCTTCCATAAGCTTACAGGTCACACATGTAAGGCTTACTGGTCTATAAGGATAAGCCAACTTTATTGTCATTCAGTCCATACAGCCAATCATGTACAGTAGAACGAAATTATGTTTCTCCTATCTACAATGTTAATCACATATATAGAATCAGAGGGGTTACTGCCATGCAAGACGCCGCCACATTTCCATCCTCCGTTCCATTATTGCTGAGCACCAAGCTGGACAGCAGGAAGTTCCACTTTTATATGCTCTTCGGCATGACCAGGCCAGGATATAGTTCCCAGGGTCAGATTTTGGGCCTTTCTTATAAATCGGTGACACATGAGCTTCTTTCCATCTCATGAGGATCACTCCCTCTTCTAATGACCTGTTCATGATGGTTGCAAGGGGGCTAGAGATTATAGCACTCAACTCTCTCAACACCCTAGGATGCATTCCATCGGGCCCCAGTGACTTCCCAGGGTTAAGATTATCAAGCCTTTTCCTGACGTCATCAGCCAATATATGCAAATCATCCAAATGACAACCAATATCTCGGTTGAGCTGGAAGTCCGGTATATTGGTAGCATCCTCCTCTGTAAAGACGCTGGTGAAGAAATTATTAAATGCCTCAGCTTTTTCAATATTGGTCATAGCTTTCCCATGTACTGACTCTAAGTCCGCTATACCTGTCTTGATCCCACACTTACTGACATATTTATAAAAGGTTTTAGGCTTGCTCTTAGATTCCTTTGCTATTTTCCTCTCAAAATCTCGTTTTGCTTTCCTGCATTCCCACTTGGCCTGATTCCTTGCCTTGCATACAGAAGGAAATCTCGTCCCTCCAATGTATTTGTGTACCTCTTATAAGCTTCTGTCTTCATTTTACCCTTCCTCAATGCACTGGCATTCATCCAAAGTGGTCTGCCAGGTTTGTTGTAATTGGTTGTCTTGAGAGGTATAAACTCCTGAGTCCCTTCAATCATTTTTTTCTTCCAAAAGAGTCTAGCTATCCTCACAACTTAATCCATTCAAGTTGTCCTCCCATGAATACTCTGCCATCATATGTCTAAATTTCTCAAAATCATCTTTATCACAAAGGGGCTTCTTTGTGGATGATTTAATTCTCAAATAACAACGTAATTGAAAAATAATACATACATGATGGCTTTTCCAGAGTGGAGCATCAATCGTCAAATCTTCGATCATTCCTTCCTCATTAGTAAAGATTAAATCAATCAGAGTAGGTCTCTGATCACCTCTTCTGTGTGTAAAATCACGTACATGCTGAGTAAAAAAACAGTCTCTAATGTACTCGCGCAGTTGGAAGCCAACACTAACTGTATTATCTAGTGAAATATCATTAAACCAGTTAATATCTGGGCAGTTGAAATCCCCGCAAATAAGTATGTGTCTGCATTCCCTGCTATTGTTAATGTTCCTTAAATAATTAAAAAGTTTAACATTATTCACTGAATCACTATTGGGGGATCTATAAATACAACCAATTAAAAGTTTATCATTCCCCTCCAACTCCACTTTAATCCAACAGCTCTCATCAAAGGTGTCAGCAACACTATCTGCTGGTGAGGCCTTTATTTTGTGTGACACATAGATCACCCCACACTTCCCATCTACTATATTACTGTAGATGCCATATTCCTACACCTGGAACTCAGATTCTTGTGCTTGAAGATGCAAATGCTTTGGTAAAACCTCAGTAACACAAACAACATCTGGTACATAATATACAAGTGAAGCAACAAACTCAGACCTTTTATTCAGCAGACTATCAGTGTTTGTATAAAAGCAAGTAATATTGTGGTTAACTAGGTCTCTTCTTCCTCCCTTCTTGGTCGTCCTTTGACCACCCTGCCCTTCCTTATCACCCACGTAGTGCTGGTCTCTCCTGCATCCTGAGACTCCTTTGTTCTTCTTTTCCACTCCTTCAGGAGCGTTTTCATTATCCTTTGCTCCAAAGGCGTCAGGTCTCTGTTAATAAATACATCCTTGTACATGGGAACCTTCTGAAGGCTTGATGCAGCTTTAAGAATTGTATATTGGTCTTCTTTTGAGGCTGTAGTAATTCTTAGAGGCCGAGGAGAATCTCCCTTACCAAGTCTCACAATTCCTGAGAGAGGCACTTTAACTTTAATCTTATTAAGCATCACCCTAATGGAATTTAGGTCATCCTTCCTTCTGTCCTCAACATCAGCTGCTTGACTTTCGGGTAAATTAAAGATCATCAGATTAAATTTCCTGTTCTCCCTATCTCTCATTTCTTCCAGCAGACCTTCCACAGTTGCACATCGAGTGATATCCTCATCCTGTCTAAATTTGAGGTTATCCAACTCTGTCTTCAGCACTAACGTCACATACTAGGCCTAACTTATCAACCGTCTTGCTTATTCATCACTGAGGGAGGTTTACTTTTCTTGTGTTTAGAGTCCAAAGTTGGTTTCATATTACCCGTTGTCTACTATTGTCCTGCACACCAGCTCCCACCAGTAAATCCGCCCCCTTTTTAGACTATAATACGGTCAAATAATATCCGCTAGCCACTAGCCGTTAGCTTCCCGAACACAATCCCCAGTAGCAAGACCCCGTCACTCCCTCAAGCTGAGGGCAAAAACCCAGCATGCAGGATGGACACTACCCAAACCAGGCTGGAGACCAACAAGAAGCAGGACTTCAGAGCACCGTCATACCGGGCCCGTACAGGCCGTCGGCCGATGCTCCTCCACCCTACCTTCTACTGGTCACCAATTAGCTATTAGCTAGCACAAGCTCCTGAAAAAGTTCAATTCAATTCAACTTTATTTATATGGTGCCATTTCACAACAACAGTCATCTCATAGCACTTTCAACTGTAGGGGAAACCCCCACAGTTGCAGAAAAACCCCAGCAATCAGGTGATCCCCTGTGAGCAAGCGCTTGGCAATGGTGGAGAGGAAAAACTCCCTTTTAACAGGAAGAAACCTCCAGCAGAACCAGGCTCAGGGAAGGGCGGTCATCTGCTGCAACTGGCTGGGGGGTGAGGGGATAGAGAAGATGAAAAGAACATGTAGAGAGCAAACAGCACGATGGGGACTCAATCTATGGGAGAGAACAAACAAATGTAAATGACCAGCAAAAATAAAAATATAAAAAGTACAAACGACACTGGCTCCTGGAAAAAGTAAAAAGAAAAAAATCATGCCCTAACTTGCGACGTGAGGTCAGGTGATTTTTACCCTAAACTGGAACCTGTATGTGTCATGAACTGAGCCGGTACCCCTGTAGGCTCGGTTCTGACCGTTCTCTGTGGCTCGGGTGTCGGGTGATTTATGTATTGTTATCTTTTGAGTTCTTGTGGTGTTTATGTCTTTGTTCTTTTTCTTTTCTGTGCCCGTAGCCACCGCTCTGGTCGGCAGCTGTTAGGCAGCCTCTTTGACCCACTTTTGTGTGGTTGTTGTCTAACATTCACCAGTCCGACCATGCCCCCTCTCTCTTGACAGCCAGCTGATTCCTTCCCGGTGATTGTCTTTCCCGCACCTCGCCCAGGTGTGCCCAATTTGTGATACCAGCTGTGTTTGTACTTAGGCGGCCTTTGCCAGTCAAACACTGCTGGACCATTGCGCAATCATACGGTTGTTAATCGCCGCATGACAGTCAGATGTCTCTGAAAAGTTTTGTGTGCTCGAGGGAGGGTTGGACTACTGGGACTGCTCCTGTGTTTGTGAGAAAACTGTTAGCGTTTCTTTGCGCAGTTGTGCTGCTATGCTTGACTGGTAGCATTTCCCCATGCGGTACAACTGCTATGCTTAGGCTGTTGCCCAGTTTGTCCCTCCATTGACAGTTGAGCCTCATAGAAGACTCCCAGTTTTCCCGAGCTTATATGTGTTTTGTGTTATTTGTTTGTGGCCACGGTGCACAGTGGTTAGCCCACTGCACGCTCGTCAGGTCAGCCATTTTGTGCACATTATTACCTTTTTGTCAGTCTTTATTTTTGAACTGTCTGCCTTTTTGTTTAATAGATGTGTTGTGGTGAATCCTGCACGTAAATCCCATTCTTCCTTCTCCTCCTCCGTGTGCTGCATAAAAGCGCACGAGGAGGTTCGTGACAGTATGTGCCTTTGTTTATGTTAGCAGTGAAAGAAAATCTTTATAGCGTCTCTACAGCGTCTGTCGCTCTACAGCGTCATTTGTAAATGAATGACAAGAGCCAACTTGAGGAAAGGCATCAAACAGGCCAAGGAGGCCTACAGAAGGAAGGTGGAGAGCTTCCTTATGGACAACAACCCCCGACAGATGTGGAGAGGCATTCAGGCCCGCACCAACTATAAAGGCCAGAACCCCCCAAAATCAGACAGGAGCCTCACACTGGCAGAGGAGCTAAACAGCTTCTTTACCCGGTTTGAGACCACCACACACACTGCCCCCTCCTCTTCCAGTTCGTTCCCTCTCTCTCTACAGGTACATGAGGTGAGGAGGAAACTGAGAGCAGTGAACCCCCAGAGAGCTGCTGGACCTGATAGCATCCCAGGAGTGGTGGTCAAAGCATGTGCAGACCAGCTGGCAGGGATCCTCACTAAACTGTTCAACCTCTTCCTGACACACGCCACCATCCCCACATGCCTCAAGGCCTCTACCATCATCTCCATCCCCAAAAAGACTGCAATAGACAGCCTGAACGACTACAGACCCATAGCACTCACATTTGTAGTCATGAAGTGTTTTGAGTGACTGGTGTCCCAGCACATCAGGGACTGTCTCCCCCCCTCCTTTGACCCCCACCCATTCACCTAAATAGAGAACCAGTCCACGGAAGACACCATTGCCATCACACTTCACAGAGCACTGAACCACCTGGAGAACACAAAGAGCTATGTGAGGATGCGCTTTGTGGACTATTGCTCAACATTCAACACCATCATCCCAGATATCCTGATTAACAAACTGCACCACCTCCAGATCCCCCCTCCACCTGCTCCTGGATAAAACAAAATTCTCACAAACCACCCACAAACAGTCAAACTTGGCCCCCACCACTCCTCCACATTGTCTCTTAGCACTGGCTCCCCCCAGGGTAGTGTGCTAAGCCCGTTATTGTACGGCCTGTACACCTTTGACTGTATTCCAGCCCACCCAACCACCATCATCGTGAAGTATGCGGATGATACCACCTTGGTTGGGCTTATCACCGATGACGATGAGAAGGCATACAGGGTGGGGGTCGAGAACCTGAAACTGAATGTCCATAAAACCAAAGAACATACTGGACTTCAGGAAGAACAGACAGAACCACACACCCCTCCTCATAAATGGAGACCACGTAGAAACTGTTACCACCTTTAGGTTTCTGGGCACCCACATCACCTCTGATCTCTCCCGGACTGACAACACCAAGGCCCTGGTGAAGAAAGCCCAGCAGCAGCTGCACTTCTGTGTCTGGAGGAAGAACAACCTGGACCAGAAGCTGCTGCTGGCCTTCTACTGCTGCTCAGTGGAGAGCGTGCTCACCTACTGTCTGGGTGTGTGGTATGCCAGCGCCACGGCTGAGAACAGGAAGGCTGTGCAGAGGGTCATCAGCACTGTCCAAAAAATCACTGGCGGCCCTCTGCTCTCCCTGGAGGACATCTCCAGATCCTCCTGTCTCAGGAAGATCAAGGCCATCATAGGAGACCCGTCACATTCCGCCCACCACCTGTTTGACCTGCTTCCCTCTGGATAATGGTTCAGATCAATCAGGTCCCACACCTCCAGGCTGACAAACAGTTTCTTCCCCTGGGCCATCCGGACTGCAAACAGCCAGAAGTCCATACCCCTTCCCCCGCAACTCTCACATACATAGAACTGAAGAACTGAGGACCTTATAATTTATCCAGAAAAATACTTTTCAGTACATTGGCCCATCCATTTGAGCCACTACCAATGTGTGTATTTGGTATACTTCTTTTTCATTCTACTTAATGTATGCTATTTTATTCAAATATGTGCTTTATACCTCTGTTTTTATATTTTCATACTTTTACTGCACAGTAGCTGAGTGGAGCACCCATAATTTTGTTGTACTTTACAACTGTACAATGAGAATAAAGCCTGTTCTATTCTTAAACTGTTGGACTATTTGCCCACACAGCTGTTCACAAAATGGTGAACCTCATGTTATGTATGGAAATACCTGGGTGATGAATGAGGCAAGACGAAGTTGGCGAACATAGCTTTATTGATGTAGTAACTGGAAAGCAGCAGTTACACGGCAGGCACCTGGCATGAGCACCGGTCAAAGAGACCGTAAGATGGTGGCCTGCCCACTATATAGGGCATTGTGGTGACGTGACAGGAAGTCAACGTCACCACATTGCACTTCACAGTAAAGTGCCACATTTCCCTATACCACATTTCCTCCGGCAGCCCGCACGGCATGGTGGATTATTCTGCCACCAAATAACTAAAGTCCTTTATTAACTAAAATCACAGCCGTGCTCCTAAACTAAAATATAAACACATAAATAACCCCATACCATAACATGCATAACACACAGAACTATAAACATTTCTCTACAGCACAGTCACTTGGGTGGGAGAGGTAGAACTGGCATGGGGGGCCCAAGGCAGCCCCTCAGCAAGCACGCCCCTGGAAGCAGCAAGCCTCTGAGACAATAGCTGATCTTCTGGACAGTGGAGCCCATCTCCTTCACCACCAACACCGACTCCCATCCAGCCTCGTCACCTGGAATGTCCTCCTGGACACGCCGAAGCTGATTGGCATGCCTCAACAGACAACCCGAAATATGCTGCGTCTAACTTCGCCACTATGCGCAGACATCCTCGGTGTTTTGCTGGCTGTTGATTGGCCCATCTTTGCCATAGACGTTTATCATCCCGAACCAAGTCCAAAACCCTCAGCGGGGCCCGGCTCAGCCTGACGTGGTGCTGCTGAGCATGTGGTAACTCCATGCTCGTTGGTCTGGCCCCGTCCTCTTCTAAAACCATGTAGCTGTCACCGTTGTAGCTGCAGACCCTCCATCCTCCTGTGGCCAAGCTCCGGAGGCATCTGGGGCTAGCATGATGTCACTCGGCGATGCAGGTGCCCCACTGCCACGTTCGGTACCCCCCTCTACCGTGTCCTGAGTGCCAGCACTGAGACTTTCCTCCTCCGAACCTGAGTGAAACTGGTCCTTCTTGACCGCCGTGATATCCGTTAGCTCCTCATCCCACACAACATCTTCTTTGACCACTGGACCCAGAGGGTTCCAGCGGCCGCAACCCGACCATTCGTTCCTGGCACTGTCTTTAATGGCGAAACCCAGTCCGTAAAACAAATCACAGCCTATGATGTTATCACCTTGTGCTGTCACGTGGAACGTGAAGTCAACCATCTTTGCAGACTTGTACCTTACCGTTAACTCCAAAGTCCCAGCCGTGCACAGCCTGCCACTTCCATAGCCATACAACGGTGCCAGGTTACCTCTAATCCTGTACTGGGGGAGAAACTTCCTCACCATGGCCCAGCCCAGCAACGACCCCTCTGCCGCCATGACAAGCAGCAATGTATTCATACATGTGTAATGACAATAAAGTTGAATCTAATCTAATCTAATCTAATCAATGGCACCGCCACGCTGTCCAACTTCACTGCGCAATACTGTACATGTACCCGTTTGTGCTGGGGGATATGGAGTGATTTCTTCTGTGGGCTCTCCGGTTCAGATACACAGCACACTCTAGCATAATGGTTCAAGCGTTCACATCTGCTACAACATTTTCCCCTAGCCGTGCAGTCCTTCGCCTAATTTAGGTGCGTCGCAGACCCACAACCCTTGCACAGGAGTTTTCCTAGGGCAGACCTTTGGCTGGCAGCTTTGGTTTCTGTAACGTCGTCATCCAAACTATCCTCGCTTTCCGAGTGCACAACATTTGCCGCGGTGGGAGGGTCCGGTGGCCTCTGTGAATGGTGCCAGGTTAGCTCCAAAGCTAGTTTGTCTGCGACCTCCAGCTGGAGAGCTAGTTCGACAGCTCTGGCTAATGTTAAGTCATTGGGCGGCGTAAGTAGCCCAGCCCATAATGCGGCACTGCATGTGTGCTCCGCAAGCTGGTCACATACCATTTCATCTTCCAACGGCCCAAAGCGGCGCTCACTAGCTAGCTGCCTCAAGTCGTAACAAACTGATGGATAGGCTCACCTACCCGCTGATGTCGCTCCCGAAAACAAATCCTCCGGACAGTCATGCTATCCGGGGTGTGAAAATGGTTGGTTAGCAGCTCCACGACGTCCTCAAACGAGTCTGATGTGCCAAGCGTCCGCAGGACTCGCTGGCCCTCAATACCCAGGTTATGGACGAGAAGTGCATGTGCCCTTAGCTTGTCGAGCTGTCCGAGGTCCAGCGTGGTGATATAGGTCTAAAAAGCTTCGAACCACTTGGGCCAAGGCACCGGCGGTTCACCCAGAGGCTCGAGAAAGGGACGAAGTGGTGTGATACATGCCTCCATGAGTTAATCCTCGATCGCCAAATGTTATGTATGGAAATACATGGGTGATGAATGAGGCAAGATGAAGTTGGTGAACACAGCTTTATTGATGTAACTGGAAAGCAGTGGTTACATGGCAAGCACCTGGCATGGGCACCGGTCAAAGAGACCGTAAGATGGTGGCCCACCCACTATATAGGACAGTGCAGTGATGTGACAGGAAGTCCACGTCACCACACTGCACATCACAATAAAGTGACACATTTCCCTATACCACACCTCGCCCCATCCGTGCTTGTGAACAACTGAGCCTTTTGGAGATGCTCCTTTTATACCCAATCATGACACTCACCTTTTTCCAATTAACCTAATCACTTGTGGAATCTTCCAGAAAGGTGTTTTTTGAGCATTCCTCAACTATCCCAGTGTTTCACCTGCCCCTGTCCCAGCTTTTTTGGAACATGTTGCAGGCATCAAATTCAAGATGGGTAAACATTTGCAAATAATAATAATAAGGTTTATCAGTTTGAACATTAAATAGCTTGTGTTTGTAGTATTTTCAGGTTGAAGAGGATTTTCAAATCATTGATTTTTTACATTTTAAACCACACCCCAACTTCAATGGACTTGGGATTTGTATTTCAAATATACTTATGTAAAAGTACAGTTTTTTTTCCTTCAAAAATTACTTGAGTGAAACATATTGTGTAAAATTTCTCTTCAAAGTACAATTTTGTGAAAAAGTTACTTGAGTATGCACTTGAGTAAATGTAACTAATCCCCACCTCTGAATAACACAGAGTGTAATCAAAAGCACATTTAGAGTATAATGGTTGTTGAAGGAGTTTCACAGAAAACAAAAATTAACCGGGGGGGGGGGGCACATGAAAATAAATAGTGACATTTAGACCGGAGCCTTCTGATTAGCGGTGTGGTTTAGAGTTCCAGAGAGACCACTCGTTTTGGAATCTGAAAAGCAGAAAAACCCTTGGCGGCAAAGACGGAAACCCACTGACTGGCTCACACACACACACACACACACACACACACACACACACTGAAATACACTGGTATTTCATGATGATCTGTGCTCTTTTATGATTGTTATGATATTCTACAGGATCACGGAGCTGGCACGGCACAAAACCTCCAAAAATGTTTGGGCAACAACTCCCTGGTGAGTGGCTGAGTCATACGTCTTCCTGCTGATCAGAATTGGATTCTTTTTCTTTCTTTTTTAATACCACAAAAGGAATCACAGCGGCATCTATTCATTACTCGTCTGTGCCTACAGTTCTAAACATTTTCAGATTTTATTCTTTTCTGTTTTGTTTTCCATCATAAAAATTATGTGAATTTGGCCCCAGGAATCTTATGTGGTTAACGTTTCCCTTTGAGTTCAATTCCTCTAAAAGTCATAATTAAAAGCAGATGTCTGGCGCTTTGTTGGGTGCGTGTTTAAAAAGTAAAAACAACAAATGAATAGAGGTTATAGCTTATTCAAGTTATTTATTATCAATTATTCTGCTGTATTCTGTTGTTTCTCTTTTTTTAAAATATTGATGCTTCTTTATAGGGGCATCAGCAGGTCCTTAAGGGTGATATTTACTGCACTTTGTCCACATGTTGACAGTTCCAGCAGGTCCATGCTTTGGTCGAAATACTTGTTTTGTTCTGACCCATCTTTAGCAGCCTTTCTCAGAGCGGCTCATTTCAGTGCATGCCTCTTTAAATGCTCATGAGCCCCAGTTCACCCCACCCCTGCCTCTTTCATCACTTGATAATGTTAGCAGGCTAGCTCTCAGCTCTGGTAGCGAATACTGTGAGCTTGATTTGCAACTTTTTTTCTGTAAATCTGCAATTTTTTTTTTCTCAAAAACATGCAACTTTTGTCTCATAAATTTGCAATTTTTTTCTCATAAATTTGAACTTTTTTCTTAATATTTGCAACTTTTTTCTCAGCAATTTGCAGTTTTTTCTTGTAAATCTGAAACTTTTTTCTTGGAGATTTGAAACTTTTTTCTTGCAAATTTGCTACACTCATCTGGATGCTGGTTAAATTTTTATTCAGTGTAATTAAATTGTAATTTTTGACTTTTTGAAATTTTAAATTGCCATCTTTTATCAAATTTTCCACCTTTATTCTTGCAAATTTGCGCCTAATTCACATTTATCTCTTTGTACCTTATGCTAAATTTATGAATACCAACCATCCCCCTTGTTGAAAAATAATAAATCGCCCACAGTCTAGTAGAATGTGTGTGGTTTTCTGCACCATTCTTGAGGGTCTCTCCCTCTTAATTATGCTGTTCTTTTCCACATTAAAAAGCTTTCTAATGTTCTAATTTATGGAAACTTCATTTATTTATTGACCAGTGACAAGCTGAACTGGGGCACCCAGGAGCCTATCTGGCCCCTCTCTACTGCAGCACTGGGATCCGTTCCAAGTGCACGAATACGAAACCTGGCCAGGCACAAAAGAGACTTCTCAGCAAGGGAGGACCACTGGAGGTAACTGCAGCACCTCCCAACACTATTGATGACTGCATCAAAAAGGCATGACAGGGTGTTTGTGTTTGCACTGCGGAGGCACATGCTGCATCTGCATAATTGTGTGGAAATGTTTTTGCAAAGCTCACAATCTGTTCAGGAAGCAGCAAAGTGATGTTCAGGAGTGGTGCCAGGTGTTTCCCTGTTCTGTCCAGATCAATTAGAGGTGGAGTGCAGCTTCAGGGGCTTTTGTTTTTATAGACTGAATTACAGTGTAAGTGTTTCTAATCAGAAACCCATGCAGGAAGAAGCTGACAGAAATAATTATAATCATTCAGGTTAAATGAAAATGACCAAGTCCTAAAAAAAATCTTGTTTTTTTGGTCCAGGATTAACTAAGGTTTACATTTAGTCCTTAAAGTGGATACACTATCAAAATGTCACTTTTTTCAGTGGTTTTCCACATCTGTTTGGTGGGTCTGGGTCAGCCTTTGTCTAAGTACCTCTCTCTAAATGAGTAGTTTTGATTTTGCTCCAGTTGTGACATGAAAACTGGAGCTTACTGGAATGATACCCCCTTCCCAGCTTCATCTTCATCCTGTTAGGATCCCCGTGAACGTCCAAATCCACACTGACAGTATGGTTGCTATGGAGGATGCTTGGCCACCATGGTTTATCCAGTGAGTGCAGTTCCAGTCTTAAGATAAGATAAACCTTTATTAGTCCCACAATGGGGAAATTACAGGATTGCAGCAGCAGAGGGATAGCAGCACTCAGAGCAATAATAACTAAGACAATAAATAAGATAAAGAACTTGGGTAGACAAACAATAAATATACATATATACACAGTGCAAGAGCATTGCAGTTAAATGGTCTTTACAGCATTACAGTTAGTTACATAAGTTACCTGTCGATATATAAATAAAAATCTAGACAGTATATTTCACAGTTGAATGGACAGTGTTGTTATCACCTTCAATAATAATTGTATTAGTGGTGCACTGGAAGGGAACAATCCCTATTGTGCAAAGTAGTGGTGTTATGTACGACCTCTATGAGTAGCACTGGTTAGATTATAAAGTCTGACAGCCATAGGTAGGAAGGACCTGCAGAATCTTTCCTTCGAGCACTTAGGATGGCACAGCCTACCCCTAAACAAGCTCCTCAGTGCATTCAACGTGTCCCACATGGGGTGGGACTCGTACTCCGGCAGAGATGACAGCTTAGCCACCACCCTTCATCCATCCAGGTGGATGCCCTCAATTTCCCCTCTGGGGATCAATAAAGTATACAAAATCAAAAAAAAAAAAAAATCCTCCTCTCTCCTATTGTATCTCCACTGGGTCGAGGTGGCGCCCCGGAACAGAGCTAGCTTTTTGGATCAGCCTGTTCGCTCTCTTCCTGTCGGCTGCCGTGATGCCACTGTCCCAGCTGACCACTCCAAATGTGATGGCTGATGCCACCACCGAATTGTAGAAGGTCTTCTGGAGACCCGAGTCTCCTCAGGAGGTACAGCCTGCGCTGCCTCTTCTTGTAGAGTGCGTTGGTGTTGTGTGACCAGTCCAGTTTGTTGTTCAGGTGAACACCCAGGTACTTGTAAGATGTCACCATCTTAATGTCTGTTCCCTGGACGTTTACTGGTGTTGTGAGGGATTGTCCACACTTGTGGCAGTTCACCACTATTTCCTTGATCTTCCCTGCATTGACCTGGAGGCAATTCCATAGGCACCAGTCCATGAAGTCCTGGATAAGTCCTCTGTACGCCACATCATCCCCATCAGAGATGAGGCTGACAATCGCAGAGTCATCAGAGAACTTCTGTAGGTGGCAATGTGGTGTGTTGTGTGAAAAGTCAGCAGTGTAGAGGGTGAAGAGGAAGAGAGCCAGAGGGCTGGCGTTGGGCCCGCTGAGGGGGCGGGGATTGGCTGGTCCTGGGGTGTGGGTCTGCCATGCCGGCCACTTGGCGGCCCAGCCTCCCCCCAGCCGTCCCTCCTGGGGCAGATGCCCGGCTGTCCTGGGGCTTGTTGGCCTCGGGGCATTTGTGCTCTGTGGGGATTGGTGGCATTATCCTGTTTGCTCAGGGTTTCCAGGGTGGGGTGGGGGGGAGTTGCTGTGACCAGCCACCCTCTTCGTATGTTTCTTGGCAAACCACTCACATGCACACACTTATTTTGTGTGCGCTCTCATACACACACACGCACACACACGCGTATGCACACACACACACATATGTCTCTCCTTTAACAGGTGCAGATACCAGACTCGCGTTGAGACCTGTTCAGTGGAAGAAGCTGTCTTCTGTTTGTTTCAGTTGTGTTAGTCTGTTTGTCTTCTTTGTTTGTTTCTCTCCCCCTCCCCACCCCTCCTTTCCCCATATCCCCGGCCGGGTCCTTCATGGGTAAAACAATTTAAATAAAGTATTAAAAGTTTTTACAAGAGGAGTTTCCAACAATATATAGTACATATACATTGTATAAAGCTATTTTTGGCAAAGTAAAATCTGTTTGGCACAATAAGGGAAGCATATTTCTGTACTGCTCACCTAGCTGCATGACAGGACAAGGGGGGAAAAAAAGAAGGGAGCCAGACTCAATCCCTCCAGGATTTCACGGGTTGTTTTTATGATTGTTGTGGCCCAAAAAGCCTGAATTTGTGTGAGCTTTTTAAAAAGTTGCGATAAAAGTTGCAGTGTTTGAGAGGTTTGTTTGCACTAAAATTTGTGGGAGGAATTACAAATTTTAGAACAGATTTTTTTCCCCATAATTTACTGTAATGATATTCCATAACACCACAAGAAAAGCACAGGATTGTTAAAAATTTCCAATTAAACAGTGATTTGTAAATTAAGCAGAAACTTCTGCTATACAAAAAGACTCTTGTGCAACAGCAAATGCAGACTTTAACACAATATCCATTGCAACAGCTAAACTGCATTGAATGCATGTTAAAGAGTATAGATTTGGAAATTATGGCAGCACCTTCATTTGAAAACTCCCTAACCACAGCGGTCCCCACCCACTCGGTACCAAGCGCAGAGAAAAAAGAAACAATTTATTCTGTTGCTCTGTATTGTCTGTCGGAGTCTGTTTTTCTGAAAAAAAATTTACAGACAATATTCTCTCTCTTTCCATGCCTAGCTCCTACCTGCCTGTCTATCTGCTGCACGTCTGAACAGACCCCTGCCTCAGATACTGATTTTCATTTACTGGGAGTCCTATTGGTGGGTGGGGGTAGGGGGGTGTCCAGACCGGATTTTCACAGTTTTAAAGCTCATTGATAAGATGTAGCAATTTTACCTCTAAAGATACAGTGGTGTGAAACAGTATTTGCCCCTTTCCGATTTCTTTTTTTTTTTTTGGTATGCCACACTTAAATGTTTCAGATCAAACTAATTTAAATATTAGACAAAGATTACACAAGTAAACACAAAATGCAGTTTTTAAATGAAGGGGTTTATTATTAAGGGTTAAAAAAAAAATCCAAACCTACATGGCCCTGTGTGAAAAAGTGACACCCCCCCCCCTCCCGTTAAAGCATAAATTCACTGTGGTTTATCACATCTTTGGAAAACTGAGTTCAATTTCTCTAGCCACACCCAGGCCTGATTACTGCCACACCTGTTCTCAATCAAGAAATCACTTAAATAGGGCCTACCTGACAAAGTGAAGTAGACCAAAACATCCTCAAAAGCTACACATCATGCTGTGATCCAAAGAAATTCAGGAACAAATGTGAAACAAAGTAACTGAGATCCATCAGTCTGTAAAAAGTTATAAAGCCATTTCTGAAGCTTTAGGACTCCAGCGAACCATAGGGAGAGCCATTATCCACAAATGGCAAAAGCATGGAACAGTGGTGAACCTTCCCAGGAGTGGCCGGCTGACCAAAATTACCACAAGAACGCAGTGATGACTTATCCAAAAGGTCACAAAAAACCCCACAACAACATCCAAAGAACTGGAGGCCTCACTTGCCTCAGTTAAGGTCAGTGTTCATGACTCCACCATAAGAAAAAGAAATGGCCTGCATGGCAGAGTTCCAAGACAAAAACCACTGCTGAGCAACATAAAGCCTTGCCTCGGTTTTGCCAGAAAGCATCTTGATGATCCCCGAGACTTTTGGGAAAATACTCTGTGGACTGACGAGACAGAAGTTGAACTTTTTGGAAGATGTGTGTCCCATTACATCCGGCATAAAAGTAACACAGCATTTCAGAAAAGGAACATCATACCAACAGTAAAATATGGTGGTGATAGTGTGATGGTCTAGGGCTGTTTTGCTGCTTCAGGACCTTGAAGACTTGCTGTGGTAAATGGAACCATGAATTTTACTATCTACCAAGAAATCCTTATGGAGAATGTCCAGCCATCTGTTCATGACCTCAAGCTGAAGCACACTTGCGTTCTGCAGCAGGACAGTGATCCAAAACACACCAACAAGTCCACCTCTGAATGGCTTAAGAAAAGCAAAATGAAGACTTGAGTGGCCTAGTCAAAGTCTGGACCTGAATCTGATTGAGATGCTGTGGCATGACCTTAAAAAGGCGGTTCATGCTCAAAAACCTTCCAATGTGGCTGAATCACAGCAATTCTGCAAAGGTGAGTGGGCCAAAATTCCTCCACAGCGCTGTGAAAGACTCATTGCCAGTTATCACAAATGCTTGATTGCAGTTGTTGCTGCTAAGGGTGGCCCAACCCGTTATTAGGTTTAGGAGGCAATCGCTTTTTCACACTGGACCATGTAGGTTTGGATTTTTTTCCCTTAATAATAAACACCTTCATTTAAAAACCGTATTTTGTGTTTACTTGTGTAATCTTTGTCTAATATTTAAATTTGTTTGATGATCTGAAACATTTAAGTGTGACAAACATACAAAAAAATGAGAAATCAGAAAGGGGGCAAACACTTTTACACACCACTGTATATAAAATGTTCTAACACTGGCTGTAGTGTTACTGTATATTTGCTCGTTGTGGTTTTATGGCTTCTCTACTCGCACGTGGTAACACAATAAGGTGGTTTTCTGGCAGGCAGACATTTTTCAACACAAACCCGGCCCTTCGTACAGGAGGTCAGGATGGAGAAGTGGTGAGGTGTCCACTGGCAGGCCAGGAGCGACAGAAGAAGGGACAGTGTGGGGAAACCTTGCGGGTGACTGTTGTTGTTTTTTTAAATCACTCTGTTTTTTGCTGATGTGTTCTGTTAATACTCACTGTAAACACGGAAGTGAGGGCAGTGCAGCAACGCATTTGATTGGTTAGACTGAACATTTGAGTGCTACTCAGGGGCAAATTTGATTGGCAAAATTGGCGCAACATCACGAAATCCTGGAAGGACTGCGGAACTGTTCCCTGGGGGCCCGTGTACTGCAGATGATGGTGTCAGACACACAAACACACAGACACACAACACACAGACACACATGGTGTGGGACCTCACAAACTGTGGTCGGTCTGTGAGGTAGTCCAGGATCCACGATGACAGGTGCTCATCCACCCCTGCACACAGTCCCTCAGGATCACTGGTCGGATGGTGTTGAAAGCACTGGAGAAATCAAAGAACATGATCCTCACAGTGCTCCCAGGTTTCTCCAGGTGAGACAGGGAACAATGTAAGAGGAAGATCACTGCATCCTCCACCCCAATGCCATGCTGGTAGCCAAACTGAAGTGCGTCCATCGCTGGTCTCATCACGGGCGGAGATGGGCAAGGAACAGTCTTTCCAGGGTCTTCATCAGGTGTGATGTGAGGGCCACTGGTCTGCAGCTATTCAGGTCCTTGGTGTGGAGTCTTCAGCACGGGTACCACGCAGGATGTTTTCCACAGCTGTGGTACCTGTAACCGCTCCCAAAGTCTTCTAGGTCAGAAAACCACACTCCAACTGATGTTGACAAGTTTTTTGTTTATTTTGCCACAGCAAATCTTCGCCCTTAAACACCATGAAAAACTAAAAATACAGACATAAGAAACATGAATACAAATGGATTATAACACTTAACAAATGTTCATAAACAAAAATAATCACGTACCGTGTGCACCTTCTGCCTAGAATTTAGGAGTTGTTAGTCATGTCTCAAATTTCCCAAACAATGTCCTCTCTCCGCATCTGATTGTGGACAGCCTCCAGCAGCCATGTGACTCTTCTAATCAGGCATGTGAACAGCGCATGCCTACCACCCATTTTTACACCATATCAGGTCCAGGTCCGCCGCTGGTTTCCTCACAAACATGGAGACATTTAACAGTTCGGCTGCCTGCAGGAAAACACTCCGTCCTCTCTCCCAACACTCGCTCACGCAATGGCGCTGATAGGCGGGGCGAGACACCTGCATGAGCCCCCTTCACGAGCTCTCCGACTCACCCACGAGCTCGGCAGCACGAGCGCATATGCGCCGCGATATGGAGGGACTGAAGGCGGAGAAAAGGACACCGCTAACGTCCGCAACACTAGCACACACACACCCATAAACAAACATTATTTCAGAAAAAGAACCAAAGATACATAAACCTTTTCACTGTGACAGCTACACTGCCACCAACATTACAAAGATTTATATTCACTCAACTTTTAACAAACAAAATTAAATCTTGTAATTTTCCTTGAAAGAAATGTAAACCTTCAAATCACATGTTGCTTTAATAGCACTGATATTATTCACTTTCTAGACTTAAGCGTTTCTTTGCCATTACTGTATCATCTGACTTTAGTTTTATTACGTCCTCCCTTTGTAGTCTAGGACTCATTTTCAACTAGGACTATTAGTTTCTGAACAGGTCTCTCAAGAACTGAGACTTGCTTTAAGCGTTCACCTTTTTTCCCTAGATCTCTTGTTCCAACTTGAACTTTAACCTTTCGTACTAGACCATCATCATCTTTACTCGCCTCAACTACTCTGGCTAGTTTCCACTCATTTCTGGGAGTGTTGCTTTCTTTGACAATTACCACATCTCCAACTTGCACATTTCTTTTGGGTGCATGCCACCGTTGTCTTAGGCTTATGTTAGTCAGGTATTCTTTGCGCCATCTGCTCCAGAATTGTTCTGTCAGAAATTGCACTCTCCGCCATCTTTTCCTGGCATACAAATCTTCTCTGACAAATCTTCCAGGAGGAGGAAGTGGCAGAGATGTTTTCATTGTGAGCAAATGGTTAGGAGTCAAAGGCTCAACACTTTTGGGGTCACTGATGGTATCTATGGTAAGTGGACGACTATTGACAATCAACATTGCCTCATAGAAGAATGTTCTCAGTGATGTTTCATCTAGCCTTCCTTGAGTTTGTGCCAGGACTGAGCTCATTACACTCCTGACTGTACGGATCTGACGTTCCCAAACGCCTCCTCTATGGCTTGCTTCAGGAATGTTCATTTGAAAGTCACACTAGTTTTGTGCCAGATAGGTAGAAATCCTCTCTTTGTCTAACTCCAACAGACTTTTCTCCAACTCATTCCTTGCCCCGACAAAATTTGTCCCTTGGTCAGATCGAATCTGCCTCACTGGTCCTCTGATTGCTGTGAAGCATCTTAAGGCATTTATGAATACATCGATAGAGAGATCTTCCAACATTTCGATGTGAATAGCTCTGGAGCTTAAACATGTGAACAACAAGCCATATCGCTTACATTCCTTCCGACCTTGTTTGGTGTAGAAGGGGCCAAAACAGTCGAGTCCAATGTATAAGAAAGGAGGGGAAGGGTCAACTCGGTCTGCTGGCAAGTCAGCCATGCGCTGTTCTTCGGTCGGTCCATGCACCTTTCTGCAAGTGACACAACTCTTGATATGCTTAGCCACTACCTTGCTAGCACCTATTATCCAAAATCCATTGGTTCTGAGTTCATTTAGTGTTTGGCCTTGGCCTTGGTGTTGTGTTTTCTTGTGACAGTAGTCAAGAATTAGTTGTGTTACAATGCCTTCTTTGGGAAGGATTACTGGATGTTTCAGCTCAAAGGATGCAGATGACTTTCTCAACCTCCCTCCAACTCTAAGGAGGTTATCTACAAGGACAGGATCAAGCTGATGCATTTTGTGAGTTTTTGGTAGTTTAGCTGATTTCTGACTGAACCATTTCAGCTCATCTTCAAATGCCTCCTTTTGTGCTGCCCGAATGAGTGTGAGAGAGGCAACTCTTCTCTCCTCTACACTAATTGGACCTGACCTGTCTTCTTTTGCCAGTCTTTTAATCCTTGCTACAACATTGATGGCTGTATTAACTAACTAACTAACTAACCTGCACTTATATAGCGCTTTTCTAGTCACAAAGACCACTCAAAGCGCTTTCATTAATACTAACCCTCTATTCTAAGGGCCTATAGGAAACAGATATCTAGGGACAATTTAGAACAGCCAATTAACCTAACATGCATGTTTTTGGCATGTGGGAGGAAACCGGAGAAATCCCGGAGTAAACCCACGCAACACGGGGAGAACATGCAAACTCCACACAGATCACTGTTGGTCGGGGGCTGGGATCGAACCCACGATCCTTCCAGTCAGAAAATCTTGAAAACCTTTCAAGAAAGTTGTCTCTTTCAACAGCATCTGTCTTCAAAACCTTTACTTCAGGGTCAACCAGAAGCTCCGGTGAATGTTGAACTGTGACAATTTCATGTTCCCATAAAAACTCAGGCCCAGTGAGCCAGTTTGAGTCAATCAGCTCTGCCACCTTGAGACCTCTAGAAGCTTGGTCTGCTGGATTTTGATTGGTTTCAACGTAGAACCATTGCTTTGGATCTGTAGTGTTTCTTGTTTTCTGGACGCGATTGGCAACAAACACATGGAAGCGCCGGGCTTCATTCTTGATGTACCCAAGCACCACTTGAGAGTCTGTCCAGAAAAACTCTTCGTCAATCTTCAGCTCGAACTCTGCTCTGAGAAAGTTACTCACACCAGCTGAAACTGCTGCAGCAGTCAGCTCAAGACGTGGGATGGTGACTATGCTTGTGGGTGCCACTCGGGCCCTGCCCATGACAAGAGCACAATGAACTTGCACATCAGAAACAATCCTGATGTAGGAACACTGTCCATAACCACTGCTGCTACCATCTGAAAAGTGATGCAACTCAATTTTTTGGATTGTGCCGAGGTATTCAGAAATGAGGCATCTTGGTATTTTAATGTTTTGAAGATTTTCCAAATCCTGGAGCCATATTTCCCACTTGGCCTGGATTTGAGGGGAAACAGGCTCATCCCATCTAACACCCCGCCTGCACATGTCTTGCAGCATTTGTTTGCCAGTCAAGATGTAAGGAGAGAGAAATCCTAGTGGGTCATACACACTCGCAACTGTTGCTAGAATTCCTCTTCTTGTGGCTGGTTTTTCTTTGAGGATAACACTGAATGAGAACACATCAGCTTCCACATTCCACTTTATCCCTAGTACACTCTGCATTGGAACCTCAGTGTAATTCAGATTTACATCTTTCTTCTCACTTGCATGTTCTGTTTCTGGTATCACCTCCAGGACCTCTTTGTTATTGCACACAAATTTGTGTAAGCGCAGCCTTCCTTTAGAACAGACTTCTTGTGCTTCCTTGACAATTTGTTTTGCCCTTTCAACTGACTCAACGCTGATAAGACCATCATCCACATAAAAGTTTTTGCGAATGAAGCTGGCTGCCAAAGGGTATTCCTTTTCATATTCACTTGCAAGGTGTTTCATGCCGTAGTTAGCACATCCTGGAGATGCTGCTGCTCCAAAAATATGCACTCGCATGCGATATTCCTTGGGCTCAGTGCTCATGTTTCCATTTTCCCACCACAGGAATCTAAGGAAATCTCTATCTTCTTGGCTGACATGAAAGCGATAAAACATTTTTTCCACATCGCACATGATTACAATTGGGTGCTCACGAAATCTACACAAAACCCCATCCAGAGCATTTGTCAAATCTGGTCCGGTAAGTAGGTGATCGTTCAGAGAAGTGCCTTCAAATCTGGCAGAGCAATCAAAGACAACCCTGATTTTCTCTGGCTTCCTTGGATGGTATACTCCGTGACGCGGAATGTACCAGGTGCTACCATCCTTTGGTGTGGCATCTGCTTCTTCTGCATCACCATCTTCAAAAACACCATTCATGAACTTGATGTAATCCTCTTTGTACTTGGGATTTTTTTCCATTTTCTCATTTAAATGCCTCAATCGAACTGTAGCAAGCTGCTTGTTGTTCGGAAGCTGTGGATACTCTCTAAAGGGTAGGGGCATTTCCAAATGTCCTTCCTTGTTGTGGTGAATGTTTCCGTTCAAGAACTGGAGAAACTGAATGTCCTCTTGGGATATATTTCCTTCTCTTGGATTTGTGTCCAAGAAATCTCGTTCCAGGACTTTAATCACAGAGGAAGGTGTGATGGATGGAAACTCCTTTACAGAGACACGATTGCAGACTCCTATTACCTCCATTAGACCAGTCCATGGTTTGATGGAACCCATGATAGTCCAGCCTAAGTCTGTTTTGACTGCATATGGATCATAATCATTTCCTGGTATGACCTTCCTTGGTTTTAATGCCCTTGCACAGTCATAGCCAATCAGGAGCCCTGCGGGACAGTCTAACAGATCTGGCATCTCTTCTGCAATGCTGAGAAGGTGAGTCCACTCTTTCGCTGTCTCACGAGTTGGGATACTGTTTTTCTCAAGTGGAATGTATTCCCGTGTGTAAGTAGGTGGCAAGACAACATACTCTTGTGAATGGTAACCTCTTACTTTGAGCCCATCTACTCTTTGGCAATGTACAGTTGAACCCCGGTCAGTCATTGTTGTCAACCTTAACTTAACAGGTTCTGTTTTTGCATGAATTTTCTCACAAATATCTTGATCAATGAATGTATTGCTGCTTTGAGTGTCCAGAAGGGCATACACCAAGGTCTCTGGACTGTTTTCTGCTGCACAAGAGAGCCATACTGGAACAATCATTGACGTGTGATCACTGTTGCCCACCTTTACACTACATGCAACTGTGGAAGTGCTTTCCTCTTGTGGTGGCATTTCTGGCTTTTCTCCTTGAGGACGTTCCTCGTGAAGTGGAGAGGGGTGGCTTCGCCTGCAAATATTACAAGTGACCTTCTGTCGACAGTTTTTGGAGATGTGACCAACTCTAAGGCAAGAAATACACATGTTATTATCAATGACAAATTTTTTCCTGTCTTTGAGAGACATTGCTGCAAACTTGTCACACTTATAGATAAAGTGATCTTGCTGACAGCAAATACACTTAATCTGCTTCTTATTCTGAGATGCTAAAGAGCTGGGCTTGGAACCTCTGCCACTTTGGGATGTGGCCTTTGAGGTTTGTTTTGGATAATTGGGTACATTTGTTGAAGCTACCAGGACACTGGCCTTGACACGTTTTTGTTCCTTCTCTAGTTTTTCACTTGTATGCTTTAGCGCATAAAGGGAAGAAATAGGATTGCATGCTATGCGCGCTTCTTCTGCCACAAAGTGTGCAAACTCTTCGAAACCTGGATATGCCTTCCCTTCATCCAGTGTTTTAGTGACATGTCTGTTCCAGCGAGTTGTTGCCCAGTCTGGAAGTTTCAGCAGTAATTTCTGATTTTCCTCACAATCATCCAAAACTCCAAGTCCTTGCACATGGGGCATGGTATTTTTACAAGAAATGAGGAAATCACTGAACTCTCTTAGTTTAAGGGAGTCTTTTGGTCCAATCTTTGGCTAGGAACTCAGTTTTCCCATGAAAGCTTTTTGGACTACAAAGGGGTGGCCATAGCGCTTGTTTAAGGCATCCCAAGCCTGTGTGTACGCTTCTTCATCACTACGATAAAAGGTTCCTTCAAACACTGAAAGCGCCTCACCACTTAGGTATTTTTTCACCACGTACCCAAATCAGAAGCCGTGGATGAACAGAGATGTGCGGCTTCTGCTAAAAGCACGTAACAATGCCTTTAGATCTGGTGATGCACAGGCCTACAGTTCATCCAGGGCAGATCTGAAGAGGGGCATCAAGAAGGCCAAGCACAGCTACAAGCTGAAGGTGGAGGAACATTTTGGGGACTCTGACCCCCGACGCATGTGGCAGGGCATTCAAGCTATCTCTGATTATAAGCCCAGCAACTCCATACCTATAGCCATGACTGTGCCCTTTCTCAATGAGCTAAATGACTTCTATGCTCGTTTTGACAAGGACAATAACGAAAAGAACATCAATTTCCCACCCTCTGATGACCTCCACCACCTTACACTCACCCACACCGACGTCCGTAACGCACTGAGTCATGTCAACGTACGTAAGGCTGCTGGCCCTGACGGCATTCCTGGGCGTGTGCTGAGGGCATGCGCTGAGCAGCTGGCAGGGGTCTTCACAGACATCTTCAATCTGTCCCTGGCCCAGGCCGCGGTACCAGCGTGCTTCAAGACCACTTCAATAGTACCAGTGCCGAAACATTCAACACCATCGTGCCTAAATGACTATCGCCCTGTGGCACTGACGTCCATAGTCATGAAGTGTTTTGAGCGACTGGTCTTGGCACAGCTCAAAAAAGGCCTGCCCCCTACACTGGACCCTCATCAGTTTGCCTACCGGAGCAACAGGAGTACAGAGGATGCGGTTTCTACAGCGCTGCACTATGTACTCTCACACCTGGATGACAAGAACACCTACGCAAGAATGCTGTTTGTTGACTTCAGCTCAGCATTCACCACAGTTATCCCCTCCAAGTTGCTCACTAAACTTGGGGACCTGGGAATCAGTACCTCCACCTGCAACTGGATCATGGATTTTCTGACCAACAGACCCCAGCATGTTAGGTCAGGCCCCAACCGTTCTTCCGTCATCACACTCAACACTGGTGTACCACAGGGCTGTGTGCTCAGCCCATTCCTCTACTCCCTCTTCACCCATGACTGCAGGCCTATGTATGGATCCAATTCCATCATAAAGTTCACAGATGACACCACGGTGATTGGACTCATCAGGGACAACGACGAGTCAGATTACAGGGCAGAAGTTGAGCACTTGGCTACTTGGTGCGCTGACAATAACCTGCTCCTTAACACCAGCAAAACCAAGGAGCTCATAGTGGACTACAGGAAGGAGAGGGAAGAGACACATGACCCCATCCATATCAATGGCATAGCTGTTGAATGTGTCCCCAGCTTCAAATTCCTGGGGACCCACATCCCGGAGGACCTGACCTGGTCAGTTAAGACCACCAGCCTGATCAAGAAGGCCCATCAGCGCCTCTTCTTCTTGAGGACACTGAAGAAGAACCATCTGTCAACTGACATCCTGGGCAACTTCTACCGCTGCGTGATAGAGAGCACCCTGACCAACTGTATCACAGTCTGGTATGGGAGCTGCCCTGTCGCTGACCGTAAGGCGCTGCAGCGGGTGGTGAAAACTGCCCAACGCATCACAGGGACTCCACTTCCAATTATAGAGGACGTCTACAGGAAAAGATGTCTGCGCCGGGCACGCAGCATTTTTAGGGACTCCAACCATCCTGCTCATGGACTGTTCCAGCTTCTCCCCTCCAGAAGACGTTTCAGAAGCCTTCGGACTAGAACCAGCAGGTTTAGGAACAGTTTCTTTCCAACAGCTGTCACGTTATTGAACTTAGTTCCCCGCTGACTCTCTTACCATCATCTCTTACCATCATCTCTTACCATCCTCACCTGTACATAACTGCATAACTACATAACTACATCTAACTTATTGTACATTATTTGCACATAACAGTACTCTTAACTTTCTGCACTGCTGCATATATTTGCATATATTTGCTTAAATTGCACATACTGTTAATTACCGTATATACTGCACTGCTGTCCTTTGCACTTCTGATTAGATGCTAAACTGTGTTTCGTTACCTTGTATTCATACATGTGTAATGACAATAAAGTTGAATCTAATCTAATCTTATGCGCTGGATCTGTACAGCTTGTTTCTATCAAAGCCTTGAAGCAAGTGCTCCACTCTGTGAATTTAAGTGGGTCTCCTGTAAACACGAAAGGCTCTGGTGTTGGAAGTCTTGTCATAGCAAGGGATTCTTTGAGCGCTTGGACTAGTGAGACTTCGCTCTCTCTGGGCTCAGATATCCTGCCAGAGTTGTGTGGGACTGATGCACTGTTGGGAATATTGATGCGTTTACTCTCAGAGTAAGGAGGGGCCGGTACATTTTGTGGAACTTGAGTGCATGGAGGGCTACTATGCTGCATTGGAAGCTGACTTGGAGGCAAAGTACTTTTTACTTCAACATCCCTTATTTCAGCATTAAACCTTGATTCCCCTTCAGCATACACATTGTATTCAGCCTCTATGACTTCAAGATCCCTTTGATCTTCCAGCCATTTTAGTTTTTCTTGCTGAGCCAAAATCTCCTTTCTCTGGGCAGATATTTCCATCTCCCTGTTTATTTCAGCCCGTTTTGATGCCAAACGTGCAGCTGCGTCTGCTTTTTTCGCCGATACATGACTTCCCTGCTGACTATGACTTGACTGACTGCTTTGACTAGTTCTAGATACAGTTGATCCATAAATTGACCTTGCATCTTCTCTTTGGAGTAACTGAAAGAGAGATTCCTTCACAGCTACTGCATCAAATTCCTTAGTATCAACATCTGCATACCGTCTTTGCAGGAGTAGGATTATTTCAGTTGTAACTGAAGTACAGCTATCAATCTTCCTTCTCATGTCTTGAGATGGTAAAGTAAGTGCATGTAGACTCTCATACCTTTGCTTTAGCTCTGACTCACACTTTTCTATTGAATGGATCATTTCACCCAACTCAGTTTTAGAGCACTCTTCCTTAAGTTTAGATCTTGTTAGTTGAATCTCTGCTTTAAAGTTAAGATACGTCGACATAAACTTTCTTTTTCTCTCTGTTATTTCCTTTCTTTTAAACTCAACAATTTTTTCTGTAGGGCGTCTCTCCCTTTCTGATCGTCTCACTTGCGTTTTGACTTGAGATGATGATGGTAACCCTATCTTGTGTATTTCAAGATCTCCAATTATTTCTCCTATCCGTGTCTCAATTTCTCGTCTTTTTAAATCGACAGATTCAGTTTTTAATTTCTCCTCCAACTTTACTTTCTCATCTTCTAGAGCTGCAAGTATTTCCTCTAATGTATGAAACTCACTTGTGCTCTGCTCCATTTTCAAAAATGATTTGAACTAACACTTTTGGAATGTTACAGTGAAAGGAAAGTTAGAAAACTGCTGGGAGAACATACAATAGGAAACAAGTGACACTCTTCAGTAATTTACAACACTTCAAGAATAGCTTTTACTTCTGTTTCTTTTCTCAATTTAACTTAGGAATTAAAAGGTTCCAAACTGAAAATATACCATCTAACCTGGTACCTTAAAGGTGTTGTGACCTTTTGCAAACTGCATTGTCCATAAATGTCGCTCTGGTACCTCTTCTGTCCGGCTGAATGTCCAGCGGATGTGGGAAGAAGAATGCACGTCTTTATATTTGGGCAGCAAAGAAAGTCCTTGAAGCACGGCCCTGCAGGAATCTTGCTGCTTGCTCCTGGATTAGGCAAGTTTTTAACTGTAACCGCTCCCAAAGTCTTGTTCTAGGTCAGAAAACCACGCTCCAACTGATGTTGACAAGTTTTTTGTTTATTTTGCCACAGCAAATCTTCGCCCTTAAACACCGTGAAAAACTAAAAACACAGACATAAGAAACATGAATACAAATGAATTATAACACTTAACTAACTAACTAACTAACTTGCACTTATATAGCGCTTTTCTAGTCACAAAGACCACTCAAAGCGCTTTCACTAGTACTAACCCTCTATTCTAAGGGCCTATAGGAAACAGATATCTAGGGACAATTTAGAACAACCAATTAACCTAACATGCATGTCTTTGGATTGTGGGAGGAAACCGGAGCCCCCGGAGTAAACCCACGCAGCACAGGGAGAACATGCAAACTCCATACAGAAAGGTTCCAACCCCTGCCACCTTGGGGATTCGAACCAGGAACCTTCTAGCTGTAAGGCAACAGTGCTAACCACTGCACCACCGTGCTGCTGATCCAGATTATTTTTGTTTATGAACAAATGTTCATAAACAAAAATAATCACATACCGTGTGTGCCTTCTGCCCAGAATTTAGGAGTTGTTAGTCATGTCTCAAATTTCCCAAACAAAGTCCTCTCTCCGCATCTGATTGTGGACAGCCTCCAGCAGCCATGTGACTCTTCTAATCAGGCATGTGAACAGCGCATGCCTACCACCCATTTTTGCACCATATCAGGTCCAGGTCCGCCGCTGGTTTCCTCACAAACATGGAGGACATTTAACAGTCCGGCTGCCTGCAGGAAAACACTCCGTCCTCTCTCCCAACAATCGCTCACACAATGGCGCTGTTAGGCGGGGCGAGACGCCTGCACGAGCCCCCTTCACGAGCTCTCCGACTCACCCGTGAGCTCGGCAACACGAGCGCATATGCGCCGCAATATAGAGGGACCGAAGGCGGAGAAAAGGACACCGCTAACGTCCGCAACACTGGCACACACACCCATAAACAAACATTATTTCAGAAAAAGAACCAAAGATACATAAACCTTTTCACTGTGACAGCTACAGTACCCTCCTCAGCTTCGGGCTCAAGCTGAAGATGTGCTCCACAATTTTGCACAGCTGAGCTGCACACAACTTAACGAGCCTTGAGCAGATGCCATCCGGCCCTGCAGCCTTCCTTGCTTTGATCTTCTTCAGCTCAGATCTCACCTGGGTCTCAAGGTGCATTCACACGGCCACTGTTTGGTCCGGACTAAAGGACCAAAGAGTGTATTCCATGGATAGTTTGGTTCATTTGATGCTGTCTGAATGCACGTGGAACTCTGGTGCAGCATCAAACAAGTGCAGTCTGGTCCTCCTGAAAGGGTGGGGGGTGGGGGGTCTCGGTTCGCTTGCAAACAAAGTCTGGTGCACTTTGCTTGCCGTGTGAATGCAAGCGGAGTATCCAGCGGACCAAAGAGGAGACATGCCCCTCGGCGTTTGTGTAACAACAGCAACACGTAGTGAGAAGAGAAAGTGGCATTTACTGTAAAGGTGCCTTCACATCAAACGCGAACTGGCGAATTTTTCACGCAGAACGATTACATTATAACTCAATGTAAATACATGAAAAGACATGAATTCTTTGTCTGGGTGAGATGCAGACAGGCAAAGTTGCCTCTCACCTGAAAAAGTTGTCCCTGCCTTGAAAATTTGATGTGTGTTTCCACTGCTAGCTTGCTAGCCTTGTTAGCACGTCTGTGCAAGAATCCGTGGGTAAATAAATCCATCATCCCGATTCAGCTGAAAAGCTCCCGGTCCTTCACCCTCCATTTTGAATAGAAAATAACAATAAAGACAACCGTGCGAATCCAAGAAATAGTTTTACTGGAGAAAGCTGAGAAGAAATTGTTAAAAAAAATGTCTTGTGGACAGACTTGGAGTAGTGAGGACATGCAGACTGATATTTGGTCTGAGGACCAGATTTCTCAGCTGCTTGTGGCTCTTCACAAGAATACCGATGTTTTTAAAACGTTTTGCAACATGATGGTGGCACGGGATGTTCATGCAAACTATGGCAAGAGCACTAGTGGCTCAGTCCACAGTTTTGTTGTACTGTACAATGACAACCTGGCTGAAGGAAATGGATTTCCCTTTTCAGTCCTGGCCAATCGATGAGCCGGATTTCTCTTCTTCGACGAAAATTTTTCTTCCTGGTCAGTGGTGGTTTTGGCTACAGTGCCACAAACGAGCAGCTGTTGTAACTGCGTGACGTTGTCCAAGCAGTTTGGTCCGCTTGAGTGAAGTGCTGTGTGAATGCAAACCAAACCAAATGAAGGTGTCAAAATTCTCACCATTCCCCACCGAGTCAAACTGAGACCCCCGGGCTATCCTGGTGTGAATGCAGTTTCTGTGACAGACAGACTGGGGCAGGCATGTAGTAGGCTGGCACATTGGCCTGTTGTACCTTGACTAGGTGGCTATGGTCAGGTTGGGGAGAAGCCAATGGATGACCCAGCTAGTGTTAGTTTAGGTGTCATATTGCAGTCAGGTCTTAAAGTTCTTTTCTATACATTCTATCTACCCTGACTAGTCATCCCTGTTGCTACCTGGTTCACTAATCCACCATCAGCATTACATCTTTCGTCATTCTGAGGTCAGCTATTGATACCATATTCTTAATGTTAGCTGGCTAGCCCCTCACACCAGTAGTGAACACAGCCTGAGACATAGATGTGTGGTTTTAGTGGTCGATAGGATATTACCAGTCCCCGGAGTACAAAAAATACAGAAACAACTGAATGAATGAACGATCAACAGCTAACGGCACCTAGCC
The DNA here is from genome assembly GCA_020510985.1 of Pholidichthys leucotaenia. Lineage (NCBI taxonomy): Eukaryota > Metazoa > Chordata > Actinopteri > Cichliformes > Pholidichthyidae > Pholidichthys > Pholidichthys leucotaenia. Next base: position 300,045,716 of record CM035840.1, read on the forward strand.
ATCTTTGGTCCCAGTCAGAGTTCATTAAACTACAGTAAAATAAGCTCAAATAATGTCTAAGAATGACATACAGTATGTATATACAGAAGACAACAGCACATCAGCACAGAAGACCACGCCTCCCCCAGACAAGCAGGCTATAAGTCTGGATCTGGCTAGCATGACGAGGACCCTCTTTGGGATCAACTCACACGAGGCAGCTGGACCAGACAACATACCAGGTCACGTTCTGAAGGACTGTGTGGGGGAGCTCAAGAATGTCCTGGCCGACATCTTCAACATCTCCCTGAGTCAAGCTATTGTCCCCACGTGTTTCAAAACTGCTACCACAATACCAGTCCCAAAGAAGCCCATCCCATCTAGCTACAACAATTACCGGCCAATAGCACTGACTTCCATCATAATGAAGTGCTTCAAGCAGCTGGTCATACAGAACATAAAGTCCACCCTGCCTCCTTCCCACAACCCATCTCAGTTTGCATATAGGTCAAACAGATCCACAGAAGATGCCACCTCTGTTGCTCTCCATCCAGCCCTCACCCACCTGGACTCAAAGAACTCCTATGTACAAATGCTGTTCTTGAACTTCAGTTCAGCATTCAACACAATCGTCCCCCAGCACCTAATACAAAAACTCAGACACTTGGGACTCAAAACCTCTCTGCAACTGGGTGCTGAACTTTCTTACAAGGAAGTCACAGAATGTGCATGTCAGCAGCAACACCTCCAAGACCATCACACTGAGCACAGGGGCCCCACAAGGGCGCGTGCTCAGCCTGCTCTTCACCCTGATGACCCATGACTGCATACCAGCATACAGTACCAACCACATCATCAAGTTTGCGGATGACACGACAGTGGTGGGCCTCATCACAAACAATGAAGAAGCCAACAACAGGAATGAGGTGAGCCAACTGGTCCAATGGTGTAAAGACAATAATCTATTCCTGAATGTGGGAAAACCAAGGAGATTGTGGTCGACTTCAGGAGAGAACACATACAGCAGCCCCCTCTAATCATCAATGGAGCAGCTGCTTAGAGGGTGAGCAGCACCAAGTTCCTGGGGATGCACATCTCCAAGGATCTCTCCTGGTCCAACAACACCACATCACTGGCCAAGAAGGCTCAAACTCACCTTTGTTTCCTCCGCAAACTGAAGAGAGCACAAGTCCCTCCCCCCAATCATGTGTTCATTCTACCGGGGCACCATTGACAACATCCTCACCAGCTGCATCACTGTGTGGTACAGAAGCTGCACCACCTCCTGCCGGAAGACTACAATGCAAAGGGAAAGCAGCCAGCAAGATCAATGGTGCATTTCTGCTCTCCCTCTCAGACATCTACCACATCCACCTCACCTGCAGAGCCATCGACATTGCAGATGACACCTCCCACCCCTCACACTCCCTCTTCAGCCTCCTGCCTTCAGGGAGATGGTACCAGAGCCTCCGGGCCCACTTCACAAGATTGCTAAACAGCTTTGTTCACCAGGCCATCAAGACCCTGAACTCTGCCCACTTCCTCCCCCTGCCCCCGGACCATAACACACTCACCCGCACAACAACTCTACCTCAGCTATACAATGCAATATTGATCATGCGCAGACCAGTCTGTCACTGTCTGCACCCCCGTTACCGCATTGAACTTGCAATTTACTGGTATTACGGTTTACTGTACATAGGATTGCTCCATCCATCCATCTTCTTCCGCTTAATCCTTTTTGGGTCGTGGGGGGGCTGGAGCCTGTCCCAGCATCTTTGGGCAAGAGGCAGGGTATACCCTGGACAGATCGCTAGTCCATCGCAGGGCCAACACAGAGAGACAGACAACCATTCACTCTCACAGTCATATCTAAGGACAATTTAGAATCCCCAGTTTGATGCCAATTAACCTAACTTGCATGTTTTTGGCATGTGGGAGGAAACCGGAGAAATCCCGGAGTAAACCCTCACAGACACAGGGATAACATGCAAACTCCACACAGATCACTGTTGGTTGGGGGCTGGGATTGAACCCAGGATCCCCCGGCCAAGGGTGAGTTGCTGTGCTGCCACAGTGCTAACCACTCTGCCACCGTGCTGCCCACATAGGATTGCTGTTTATTTATTTATTTATTTGCACTACTGGTAGCATTACTGTACATAGATTATTGTTGTTTTCCATCCTTATTCCTTTTTGTCATATATTGCACACACCACTCAGAGACAAACGACATTTCAATTCTGCTGTATGTTCTGTATATATAGAAGTATTGACAAATAAAAACTTTGAATCTTTGAATATGGTCAAGTGTCAGTCGATAATCTGACAGATCTGGTGAATGGCATTCACTTATATAGCGCTTTTTACTCATCTCTGGATGACCAAAGCACTTTAGATTAAATTAAATTAAATCACCCTTTATTGTCATTCAACTGTACAACCAATCATGTACAGTAGAACGAAATTGTGCTTTTCCTATCTACAGTGTTAATCACACACACCCTATGTGTAGAATCAGAGGGCCCCTGCCATGCAAGGCGCCGCCACAGATTTCCCTCCTCCATTCCAATATTGCTGAGCACCAAGCTGGACGGCAGGAAGTTCCACTTTTATATGGTCTTCGGCATGACCCGGCCGGGATTTGAACCCCTGCCTCCCGGGTGTGGGGCGGATGCTCTACCAGCTGAGTCACCACTCCGGTAACCACCACTCCGGTAACACTCGGCGATCTGACCCGTCAGCCTCTCTCTACTGAGTTGAGCTCTAATGCAGTTAGACAAACTTCACCCTCCTAGCCAAGCTAACACTAACAGTCTGAGCTACTGACTGTCTATGCGAAAATATAACAAAATAAGTCAGAATGATAATGATGCGAGGTATTATCAACTGTGGATTAGTGAACCAGGTGGGAACAGGGATGTCTAGTGGGGTGACTGGAATTTAAAGAAAACAATAATAAGAAAGACATGTTTGCTAAGCTAATGCCATAGTAGCACTGTTAGCTCTGAAGCTAATTCCTTGGTCTCAGAAACTCTGAGTGGGGATTGAATCGATATCACAGGTAATAGCGCACTGGTGGTTGTAACAGAAAATTAGATCATTTACTAGTGGCATGGGGAAATGGAACCTGGAAGATTTCCAGGTGCCTTTCCCTGGAAGATAGGCGGCCGTATCAGCAGCAACTCTCTCATGTCTTTGTATTTTTATCTGCTTATTCTATCTGCTTATTCTTGTATATAGTGTGTCTTTTTTTACCAAGGCTCGGTAGGAAGACTTGGATTAACGATTGGACCAAGTTTTTTCTATTTTGAATGAATGAATGAATGAATGAATCTTTATTTTGGACAGATCAAATGTAAAGATTAAAAGAAAAGAACAGAATAATGTAACAAAGGGGAAAAAAAATCTAACAAGGTCAAATTAAACAACTAGAAAAGCATTTGGAGAGCGCAGACCTCCGCCAAGCGCCACAGTTCCCCCCATACAGTGTTTGTGTGTATGTTTTCAGATTCCTTGACCATGAAAACATATGACAAGCAATTGGATTGACAATGATAGGATTAGTGGTTCAGTAGCTATTCACGAAAATGGCATTTTGCATAATGGCGGTTTTCTTGTGGACGGTGATCCGGATCACTACCAAAATCTAATCATCTGTAGGATACACCATATCTGACAATCTGTGAAAATTTCATGAAAATCCGTCCATAACTTTTTGAGTTATCTTGCTAACAAACAAACAGACAGACAGACAAACAAACAGACAGACAGACAGACAGACAAACCAACGCCGATGAAAACATAACCTCCTTGGCGGAGGTAATAACTCCTTAGATTATACAGTTCAACATAAGTTATCCAAAATGGGTGATGGCTGAAGCTGCAGCTTATGTTGCCATCCGTAGATGTGTTCCATCTAAGAATTCAAAAGGAAAATAAAATAAGAGTGATTACAATTCAGAACAAAGCTAAGACAAAACATGACAAAAAACTAAGCAACAGCACAACACAGACTGAATATGATAATTCTTATGTGATTTTACATGTCATCTTGTATATATGTTTGGAGTATTTCTTCCTTGAGTTTTTGTTTAAATTGTCCAAGCGTTGTACATGATTTTAATTCAGGTCCAAAAGCGTTTCACAATCTGACTCCTTGCACTGAGACACAGTGTTGCTTGGTGGTAGTTCTCACTGAAGGTTTTTGAAATATACATGTTCCTCTGAAATGATATTGTTTCTCCCTTATTTGGAACAACTTTTGGATATTTGCGGGAAGTGATAGATTCTTCACTTTAAACAGTATTACTGCAGTTTTAAAATCAACCAGATCTTTCAACTTGAGAGCTTATAATTTAAGAAAAAGTGGGTTTGTTGGTTCCCTGTAAGCAGCTTTGTCTATTATTCTAATAGCTCTTGTTTTATATGTATTTCCCCATACTTCAGTACAATATGTCATGTATGGGAGTATTAATGAATGATGCAAAGTATATAATGTAGTAGTAGATTAGTTTATTTGACAGGGACAGTGCAATAAACATAGACAATTAATCAAAGACAATCAATCTGATGTGTTGCACATAGAGTGTATAGCTATTAGCTAATTTGCAACTCTTGTCCCTGGATGGGCTTTAGAAAAAAGAATCAAGATAAAAATATACACAATAACCACATACATCAATGCAGAAAAATTATAAATACACAATTATAAATATTATAAATATTATAAATACACAAATATAAGAGCCTGACTCACCTTTAACATAAATATTATAAATACACAAATATAACAGCCTGACTCACATTTAACACATATAACATAACTCACATTTGCCTATTTCAGGCCTTCCTCCCTCCGTCACTCACTATAAACAAACACATTTATTCCTTCCCTTCATTCACTCTCACTTTGCAGACAAATAATTCATACATGAGTACATTCTTGTTTATTTTTCAGCCAGTTTTTAACATTTTTAGTGAATGTTTTAAAGTCCGTTATTATTTTAATTTCATTTGGCATTGTGTTCCAGATGTGACTGCCCTTTATAGAGAAAGCTGTTTGTCCAAATGTGGTTCTGCGGTGGAATATTTTACAGTTATTGTTAACAGAACTCCTGGTGGCTCTGCTGCTGTCCTGTCTTTGGACGAAACCAGCAAGTGGCTCGGGTGCTGATTTATGGAAACATTTGAACGTTAATTTCAGAAGACAGAGGTCAATGAAGCTCTCAAAACTCAATAGGTTGTATTTTTTTAAAACATTACAGTGATGCCACCTAATGGGCTTTTTGTCCAAGATTTTTAGGGTTTGATTATATAATGAACCTATATGTCTTATTGTGGAAGGGGCTGCTTGAGCCCAGACTGTCAAACAGTATGATATATGAGAAAAAACCATAGAATGCATATACAGTGCAGCTGCTTCGTAAGGTATGTAATATCTAATTAATTTAAAGCAGTTCAGATTTTTTTTTACTGTTTTTGAAATTTTCTTTATATGAAGATTAAATTTGAGTTGAGGATCTAGTACAATGCCAAGGTATTTGAATTCTGTAGCTAAACTGATGTCATGATCATGTATATTAACTTTAAAATGTTGCAGGTTACATTTTTTGATTGAAAAGCACATTGAGACTGTTTTCTGAAGGTTCAGCAATAGATGGTTCTTGAGGAGCCACTCTTGGACATCAACCATACTTGTAGACAGTACATCTGCAGCCTGTGCTGGAGTCTTGGCAGCTGTGTAAATAACTGCATCATCTGCATAAAGTTGGCATGTTGCAGCTGAGCAGTGTAACGGCAAGTCATTAATAAAAATGCTGAAAAGTAAAGGACCAAGAATGGACCCTTGTGGGATACCCATGCGGTTGTTTAAAAATGAGGATTTATCCTGGTGAACTTTTACACACTGTTCTCTATTCTGGAGATAAGATGCAAACCATTCTAATGTATTTGGGGAGAAGTTAAAAGATACCATTTTGGATAAAAGCAAACTGTGGTTTACAGTATCGAAAGCCTTTTTGAGATCTAGAAAAACAGCTCCTACCACATTACCCCTGTCCAAGGACTGTTTGACGTTTTCAATAAGGCAACAATTTGCTGTTTCTGTTGAGTATCCTGGTCTAAAACCAAATTGATGTGGATGAAGAAGTTGACTGTCTTGTAAGTAGTCTATCAGCTGTGTAGCTACAACTTTTTCAAGAACCTTAGATAGGACTGGTAAGATAGAGATTGGGCGGTAATTGCATATATCGTCTTTACTGCCTGATTTATGAACTGGTATGACGACAGCTTTGTGGGTTGATTCAGCAAATATTTCACTCTGTGTAGTATTGCGATTGATTTGGATATTTTACCTTTAATATAATTAATATGTGACTTCCAACACAGTTTATTATCAATTATTATGCCAAGAATTTTAATTTTAATTTTGGATCCCCTTTCAATCTCTACACCATTTACACTGAGTTTAGATACTAAGTTGTTGTGATGGTTGTTAAAAATTATAAATTTTGTCTTACTTAAATTGTAAGACTTACAATTTAATTTGTTTGAATCAAACCACAGCTTAAGCTTTCCTAATTCCTAAAGATTTGTGGAGTGGACCTAGCAGAATCACCTGAGGCTGAACCAGAGAGATGGTGACTGACTTAGGAAGAAGAGGACGCCTTCTCAGCCATTGCAGATTGGGGGAGGGGGTGGGTGGGTTGAGGACTACAAATATCTGGGTGTCAGGATCAGCAACATGCTGGACTAAAGATCCAACACCGATGCTGCGTGCAAGGAGATGAGCAGACTCTACTTCCTGAGGAAGCTGAGATCCTTCTACGTGTGCAACAGGATGCTGGAGCTTTTCTATCAGACCATTGTCGCCAGTGCCATCTTCTTTGCTGCTGTCTGTTGGGGTAGCAGTATCAGAGCAAGCGACACCAACAGACTTGACAAGATTATCAAGAGGGCTGGCTCTGTAATTGGTCTCAGGCAGGAGACCTTTGAGACAGTGGTGGAGAGGAGGACACTAAATAAACTGAGATCCATCATAGACAATCCTGATCATCCCCTCCACCACACACTGGACAGACAGAAGAGCACTTTCTCCAGCAGACTGCTACAGCTTCGCTGTTGAACGATTAGGTACAGGAAATCTTTCCTGCCGCATGCCATTTCACTGTACAATAACTCACTCCGATGTTGTATTCTAGTCATAACTATGTTGCCATACTGCACCTTACAGTCTAATTGGTACCTCACATCTCACTCTGCTCCTGATAGCCCTGCATTGTACAACGGGTATGATTCATGTGTCTAAACGGGTCACCTTCTATTCATCTATGATGTAGATAGGCTTTTTTATAGTAGTTTTACTTTTCATGGGCCATCCCTTTGTTATGCTTTGTGTGTCTCTGTCGTTTGGTTGTCTATTGTCATGCTGCTGTTACACTGCAATTTCCCAGTTTGGGATCAATAAAGTACATCCATCCATCCATCTATCTATCTCTGTATACTGGCTTCTGCCCTTTCTGCTAAAATTTAAAAATACAACAATTTCTAAGTGAAGAGAGATTTTAATATTTTTACTATAATCATATGACCTAAGAAAACATTTTAGAAGATTAAACCCACAGTGAATCGGACCTTTAATTACACGATCTCAAATGATTAGCCAAATTTAAATTGTTATTGCATGTGCAGGTTGTTTCCACTGGTGCCTCCATCATCAGATGAGGACTGACACTTAACCATTGTTCTCCTCCTCCTTCTTTCAGGCTCCGGATGATCTTTTGTCCCAGACACAACCCAACATATAATGGATGTGATAATAGCTTCCGTTTCTCTACAGGAAGGAGAAGGAGGGGGGCAGATTCTTAGGGAAAACCTTGCGGCCTTCCTCTCAAACGAACCAGTACGAAAACATGAAGCGACTGTCAACGCCGAAGAACAGGAGTGGAAGCTTCCAGGGAGCAGGGTATGGGTTTCAGCACTAATCCAACATAATCCCTGTCAGGTGGATGGATTATTCTGCAAAGGAGAAGTGCTCTTTTACTATGATAGTTGACTTTGAAGGGTAGAGCCTGCATGAAATAAGTGTCCAAAACACAGAGGGCCCTATACAAGATCAAAGGAGGTGACTGGGACTATAATCAAACAGATTGTGTATGTGGACAGAATACTTTCTCACAGAGAACTTTGTAGTTTAAAATCTTTAGACTGACAGTTCCACCTCCACCTCCATTCATCTCAGGGAGGAATGGAGATGACCAAACTCCGGTCAATGTAGCCACCAAACCACGGTCTGTGTCCAGACCAGATCACAGAGGCTGCAACAGCCGAGGCACCTCCCGCCTTAATACTTCACCTGAAAGTACAGTCTGTGGTGAAAAATAAAACCTATACACTCCCTGTTCATTCATTCATTCATTCATTCATTCATTCATTAAAAATCCATTAAAATAACTGAAAATCCCAGTTTCCTTATATGCCCCTGTTAGTAGGAGCTACGTGATTTCAAAACATGCTGCTGAAATGCGACAGACCTCCTTTTTCCTGATCAAAAGTGCATTGTCATAAACTACATTAAAACACCGATGGGCAGAGATTGCACTAGTGCCACACCTCTCTTGATCAGTGGTGGCTTGTAGGAGGAGGCAAGGGAGGTGGAGCTTCCTCAGAAATTTGAGAAGAAAAAGAAAAGAAATGATTCAAACATTGTGATAATAAATGTATTTTATATTATATGTATATTATTGTGTAACATGTAGTCAGAATTGTCTCAGAAGTTTGCAGGAGGAAAAAATGGGCTTGCCACTGTGGGAACATTAATCAGCCAACCAGAAATTAGTTTGTTTCTGTTGCTATGTAAAATATAAGGAGGCGAACATACTTTCTGAAATTATTTACCCAATCAGAAATCAGTTTATATGTGTTGCTATGGAAAATTCATTATCGCCTTGCAATGAAGAAGAAAAAAAAATGAGGCGAACCGCTAACCAATCACAGGCTGTCTTTTGACAACATCATGGTATTGACGCATTTCAATGCACTGATTACTATCGGTGGACACGGACAGGATAGCCAGCAGTATTTGCTTGCTAACAAGTTTAGGAGACTGCAATTTGAACACCAGCTTTGGATAAAAACAGTCCAAGGCCTTCCCCTAAACTGGACATTATAAAGAAGTCAGAATGCAGCAGGATGGTGCTCAGCAGACCTGGACAAGTGGGGTTAACTCACTTAACAATGCTAGCCTTGGCCTTACATTTTCAACCATTGAATTAACCCTTTGAGTGTGTATGGTGCAGAACTGCGACATACCCCCTAGTGGTCAAGAGTGGTAAATATTTTTTGTCAATAAAATAGTTCAGATTTCCAAGGCTATAACTTGAACGTGGTAAGAGATAATGACTTACTGTCAATTAGAAAGATGTAAAATATGATCCAGAGTTTCAGATAGGAATAAATTTGTGCATCTAATTTGCATAATGTCGAGGCACCTCTTTAAATTCCATAACTCAGTCAATACTGGACTTTGGATGTATTTACACAAAAAACTGTTCAGTCTTTTGACACTGTTTTTTGTACAGAGGTACCTCATCATCTTATCTTCAAAGTATATGAACAAGAAATCAGTACATTTAAAAAAAACCCCAGAAATTTCTCACTTACTCTTGACAAAGTCAGAATGAGAAGGCAGGCACAGTGCCGCGCTCTGCCACTAGGGACACAAAAATTCTCACACTGAAAGGGTTAAAACTGGATTTAATGACAGGAAGATTTATCCAGATCCATGTAAAGACATGGTAACCTATGAGTTAAAATCCATTTCTCTCTTATATGCATCTATGCCTGTATGCGGTTTTATTTTTAACTCTTTAAATGATTGTGGAAAATACTTTTCACTGGTGCTGTCATGTAGCCCCTTCGGGACAGACAGGACAAACCCACGTGCTGAATGGTGTTGTGCAGTTTATTAACAAAAAAGAACATAAGAGTCCAAAAATAGTGCAAAAATGCAAAAGCAAGGATATCTTACACTGAGATGCACTCCTGAGCCATCCAGCTAAGAAGGAGATGATGAAGAGTAAAGAGGAAATCAGTCCAGAGACATTCAATTTAGCAGCAATGACAGACTGAATAGGTAGCACTTGAATAGTGGAGAGAGATGGTACAATGAATAGCAGGTGTGGGGAACCAGAGCGGACTGGTCACCTAATTACAAAGCTCTTGCAGATGAGATGGCAAGGAGAGCAGGCAGAGAGTAATTAACCAGGTGGGGATGTCTGAGAGAGGAGGAATAATGCCCTGTCACAGGAAAAGGCAAAAACAGTCTTAAACTACAGTACATAAATAGGACTTCCGGGAAGATGGCGGAGAGGCATAACGCTTAAACAGAGAGCTCTCCCTAGTCGGATTAAAAATCTTTGGTAAATGGCCAACTCGACATAAATAGGTCAATAAACCAAGGGATGAAAACACGAAGAAGCCGGGCACACGGACAAAAGCAGGGTAAAACTAAAGAATCCCTCTTCAACAGCACTGGAGAAATCACTGAACACGAGACCAACAAAAACGAGGAGACTTCAAAGAAAATGGAAGACGCCAACCTTGATGTTATGAACACTGGCTTCGCCAATATAAGTAAGGACATAAAAGACCTCAAGCGACAACTCCAACAGGATTTAACGGCTCTTAAGGAAGAACTGAAAAAAGAGATGAAGGAGGAAATTATGGGTCTCCGAAAAGAAATGGACCGCAAGCTAGCAGAAAACATAGAGGAGCTGCGCACTCAACGGGTGTGCATGGTAGAAGCACAAGCTCGAATATCAGAGTTGGAAGACTGGAAGACCGAGGCAAGCGAGCTGCTGCAGACTCTGACGGCACAAACACAGAGGATGCAGGAAAAAATAACCGACCTGGAGAGCAGGTCCAGGCGGAACAATATACGCATCTTTGGGATTCCGGAGAACACTGAAGGCAACTCGATGACGAAATTCATAGATCAATTCTTAAAAAAAGAGCTTGAGCTGCCCAATGAAACAGACCTGCAGATCCAACGAGCACACAGAGCCTTGGCACAGAACCCGAACTCAAACTCTACACCCAGGTCAGTTGTGGTAAACTTTTTTAAAATACGACGTAAAGGAAAGAATCCTGACACGAGCGTGGAAAAAAAAGATACGAGTTGGCAACAAACAGATATTCTTTGACCATGACTACCCGACAGAAATTGGGCAGCAGCGAAAGAAATATGCCAACATTAAAAAAATGCTGAAAGAGAAAAAAATTAAATTCCAAACGCCGCTAACGAAGATGAGAATTCTTTGGGATGACGGCGTGAAAACCTACAACACGGCCAGAGAGGCAGCGCGGGACATGAAGGAGCGAGGCTTTGTGGTGAGCGTACCGGAGGAAGCGGCTGGAGCAGCGGCGGCTCGGAGCGCATCGAGACGACCGGAGTGGAGGCGAGTGAGCGGCAGAGGGCACCGAGCCCAAGAAAAACTGCAAGGCTTTCAACGGAAAGCCTAGATTATAACAAAGATTAAGAAGGGCACAGAAGAAATGAAGGCCAAGAAGACAAGGTAAAAGAGAAACAAACGGCTAGGAGAGGTTAAAGTGATTTTTGTTGGACATTTCTAGACTAATGACCATTACTTGGATAGTAACTACAGGTCTAGGGAGGGCCCCTCACTCGGTGAGGACATTCCCTCCACCCTCCAACAGGGACCAATGGGCAGAAGAAAGGCCCAAAGTGCGGAGGTCGAGATTCGTTAATGTGTTTTTGTACATATACACTACCGTTCAAAAGTTTGGGGTCACTTAGAAATTTCCTTATTTTTGAAAGAAAAGCACTGTTTTTTTCAATGAAGATAACTTTAAACTAATCAGAAATACACTCTAATATCTAATATACATTGCTAATGTGGTAAATGACTATTCTAGCTGCAAATGTCTGGTTTTTGGTACAATATCTACATAGGTGTATAGAGGCCCATTTCCAGCAACTATCACTCCAGTGTTCTAATGGTACAATGTGTTTGCTCATTGCGTCAGAAGGCTAATGGATGATTAGAAAACCCTTGTGCAATCATGTTAGCACAGCTGAAAACAGTTTAGCTGGTTAGAGAAGCTATAAAACTGACCTTCCTTTGAGCAGGTTGAGTATCTGGAAAAAATTATTATTTCAAATACAAATCATTATTTCTAACCTTGTCGATGTCTTGACTATATTTTCTATTCATTTTACAACTCATGGTGGTAAATAAGTGTGACTTTTCATGGAAAACACAAAATAATTGTCTGGGTGACCCCAAACTTTTGAACGATAGTGTATGTGTTGGTTTTGTTGTTAAAGGGGCTAGGAGCACAAGTTAAAAAAATGGAAAAACATGAATATGGTTAAAAATCTCAAGATAATGACATTAAACGTGAATGGTCTGAACTCACCTGTTAAAAGGGAAAGAATAATAAGAAAATTCAAGAAGGAAAAAGCCGAAATTATATTTATGCAAGCAACACATTTGAACAAGACAGAACATGAGAAACTAAAGAGATTTGGCTATAAGAACTCCTACTACAGTTCATTTAAGGGAGGAACTAAAGGGGGGGTTATGATACTAATTTCAAATAAAATACAATTTGAATGTGAACAAGAAATCCAGGATAAAGAAAGCAGATATGTAATAGTAAAGGGAAGAATAGATGGTATGCAGATCACATTAGTGAACATCTATGCCCCACCAGAAAGTGACAAGGGTTTTTTTCAACATCTGTTTGACCTAATAGCAACACACAGTGAAGGAGTCCTAATTTGTGGAGGAGACTTAAATGCCATCATGGATCATGAAGTTGATACAACAAGTGTTAAGAAGACAAAAAAAACATGTAACAAAGTTCATAAGAACTCCACTGGCAGAAATGGGTATGGTAGACATATGGAGGGACCTGCACCCACTCGAAAAAGACTATACGCATTATTCAGCAGTCCATAAAGTACACTCTAGAATAGATTACTTCCTTATGAATGAAGGTGACAGACACAGGGTGAGAAATTGTCGGATTGGAGGGGCAGAAATATCAGATCATAATCCTATATACATAGAAATATATTTAAACAATAGAAAACGACAAACAACATGGAAACTTAATGTAGGACTATTAAATGATGAAAAAATGAAAGAAAGAATAAAGTTAAACATAAATGAGTATATCGAGGAGAATGATAATGGAGAAGTGGACCCAACAATACTATGGGACGCACTAAAAGCCGTGTTAAGAGGTAAATTAATTGTTGAATCAGGAAAAGCAAAAAAGTCTAAACTGGAATCATATGAACAAAGATGTGAGAGACTGAGGGAATTAGAACGTAAACATCAAAACACAAATGACCCAAAAATATATCAAGAAATTAAGGAAGAAAAAATAAAGATAAAAGAAATACAAACAGATGAAATTGAAAGGAAAAATAGATACTTAAAACAAAAATATTACGAAACGGGGCCAAAGGCCACAAAACTGCTGGCAAAACGGTTAAGAAAACAACAAACAGTGAATAATGTATATAAGATTAAGGACCCCATCACAAATAAATCCACAGTTACCCCAGAAAACATCGAAGAAATATTCCATAAATTCTATCAAGAACTATACTCGCAACCTGAAGAGACAAATGTTAAGGATATTAAAAAATTTCTAAACACATTGGACTTGCCATCAATAGGAAACCAACAAAATGAAAAGCTAACAGCAGAAATAACAACACAAGAGATCAAAGATGTGATTAAGTCACTAAAAAATGGTAAATCACCAGGTAGTGACAGATACCCGTCTGAGTTTTATAAACTGTTTATAGAAGAACTCACGCCACAGCTCCTAAAGTCATTTAATTGGACATTAAACAACAACAAAATACCTCCATCATGGAACGAAGCCATTATTTCAGTTATTTTAAAGCCAGGGAAAGATAGGGAACAATGCGGAAACTATAGGCCAATCTCTTTATTAAATGTGGATGACGGCAGCATTCATCAGGGCAGCTGGTGTGACCATCTAGTGATCGACGAAGAAGAAGAAGAAGATAAAATATATATAAAAATTATCTGTAAATGAATAAAGACATTCTTGATGGAATTGATAGAGGATGATCAAACTGGTTTCATAGAGGGACGCCAAACACATGATAATATCAGAAGAATAATACACATAATTAATCAAATACATAAAGAAAAGAAAAGCGCAGTAATAATGAGTTTAGACGCAGAAAAAGCATTTGATAGGGTTAATTGGATGTTCCTATATAATGTGCTGGAACGCTTTGGATTTAACGAAAAGTCAGTGCAATGCATAAAGACACTGTATCAAAAACCTGTGGCAAGAATGAAGATAAACGGTACCTTAACAGACAAAGTAAATATACAAAGATCAACTAGGCAGGGATGCTGCCTATCGCCCACCTTGTTTGCTCTGTTCATAGAGCCACTGGCTCAAGCGATGCGACAAAATAAGAAATTAAAAGGTGTAACAATAAAGGGAGCGGAACACAAGATTGGGCTGTTTGCAGACGATATTATAGTTTACCTTGAACAACCAGATGAATCAATAATGGAAATGATGGACTTGATAGAAAATTTTGGAAAATTATCAGGATACAAGATAAACATAACAAAAACACAAATACTGACATTCCACTATAACCCTTTAAACCAGATAACTGATAAGATCAAACTAAACTGGAAACAAAAAGAAATAAAATACCTTGGAGTGAACATACCTAAAGATTTAAGCAAAATTTCCGATCATTTCTGGCGCCACACGAGTTGGCTGCCTTTTGCAACAGCGGCTCAATTTTGAGTCTTTTTATCTTCCTTCTTCTTTCTGATCCAGCACACCTTTCACTCTATATATATCACGGACACACAGATCGCCCCAAAGGTCTCCCGAGTCGGCGGAAGGAGCCTCTGTTTACAGCAGGAGACGATACAGCAGGGAAGAGCTAGCTAGCACTCAACCGCCACCCGGTGCTAATGGAGAAACTCGACATACCGGGAGAACTGAAGCGAAAACGACGCGGGTGCCTGGCTGGAGTTTAGGCGGCGTGCAAGAAATATAAGACAGAATAATAAAGAGCGATGGCAAGAACCAAGCAGACCGCCCGTAAATCTACTGGAGGAAAAGCCCCCAGGAAGCAGCTGGCCACCAAGGCTGCTCGGAAAAGCGCTCCGGCCACCGGCGGAGTGAAGAAGCCTCACCGTTACGGGCCTGGTACCGTGGCTCTGAGAGAGATCCATCGCTACCAGAAATCCACGGAGCTGCTCATCCGTAAGCTGCCCTTCCAGCGCCTGGTGAGGGAGATCGCTCAGGACTTCAAGACCGACCTGCGCTTCCAAAGCTCCGCCGTCATGGCTCTGCAGGAGGCCAGCGAGGCCTACCTGGTGGGTCTCTTCGAGGACACCAACCTGTGCGCCATCCACGCCAAGAGGGTCACCATCAGCTAGCTAGAAAGCTAGCTCTGTCCTGGGGCAGCACCTTGACCCGGTGGAGGAGATAGGAGAGAGAAGGACGGTGGCTAAACTGTCATCTCTGCTGGAGTCCGAGTTCCACCCTATGCAGGACATACTGATTGCACTGAGGAGCTCATTTAGCAGCAGACTGCATCATCTCAGGTGCACAACCGAGAGGTTTCGCAGGTCCTTCCTACGAACGGCTGTCAGACTGTACAACCTAAGCAGGGCTGCTCGCAGAGATAGCAAAAAGACATAACAACCTAATAGTTCTTGAATGCAAAAGATGCAATACACTTACACAATGGTCCCCTCCGGCATACAACTAGGAAAATACCAGTCACTATGGAGGGTGAGAATATGTATGGGCACATAATCATACCATGTAGGATAACTAAGTAGACGGTTGTGCTGTTTCATCCCATCTAGCAACAATGCTCTGCACTGTGTGTGTTTATATATTTACATATTTATTCCATCTAGCTACAGTGCTCTGCACTGGGTGTGTTTATATTTATATATCTATATATTTATTCCATCTAGCTACAATGCTCCGCACTGTGTGTTTATATATCTACATATTATTCCATCTAGCTACAATGCTCCACACTGTGTGTGTTTATATATTTACATATTTATTCCACCTAGCTGCAATGCTCCGTACTGTGGGTGTTTATATATCTACATATTTATTCCATCTAGCTACAATGCTCCGCACTGTGTGTTTATATACTCATACATTTATTCCATCCAGCTACAATGCTCTGCACTGTGTGTCTGTGTGTATATATATATATATATATTTATAGTAATATGTACATATGTATATTAGCTGCTCTTGCTTTTTTTTTTTTCTTGCCTTCTGATTGTTGCTCTGAGTGTTGCTATCCCTGTGCTGTTGCAATCCTGGAATTTCCCCATTGTGGGACTAATAAAAGCTTATCTTATCTTATCTTATCTTATCTTATCATGCCGAAAGACATCCAGCTGGTCTGCCGCATCCGCGGAGAGAGAGCTTAGACTTTCTGCTGCACATCCACCAACCACAATGTTCCGCACTGTATATATATATATATATCAATCAATCAATCAATCAAAGACTTTATTCCAGACTCAAGGTCCATCAAGAGAAAAAATAAACAAGTAGAGTAAAAAAAAAAAAAAACAAAAAAAAACAAAAAAAAAAACAAGACAGTTGAAACAATCAAAAAAGTTACAAGAAACACTAAGACATAACTGCTTAAAGAAGTACAAAGACAGTACAGACTTTAAAAAGACTTAAAAAGACTACTGTACCAGTGCCTTCTAAACTGTGACTGACAGCGAATAGAACTGAGCTTAATGCTAGACATGACTTGAATGATTTCATTTCTAGATACATCAAGCCGACAGATGAATTTATACATAAAATTCCTTATTACTGCATGCAGAGTATTTACACGTGATGAGACAAATAACTCGGAAGCACTGCACCATCGAGGCTTTTTAAGTAAAATTCTTAAGGCATCATTGTAGGCAACCTGTAATTTCTGCATACTTAGTTTCCTATAATTTATCCATAAATGAGCAGTGTATAAAGGTGTACAATAGGTTTTAAAAAGAACCAGTTTCACCTCATCTGAACAAAAACCAAATCTGCGTGCAAGAATATTTGCTTGCATGTAGATTTTGCAGCGTTGTCTGAAAATATCATCATCATCAGTCATTCTATCATTAATAACATGTCCCAGATATTTAATTTTATCCCTGACAATTAATTCCCTGCCTGCCAATTCAAAGACAGGGAATTTCATTAACAAATCTTCTTTAGTGCGGCAGATCAGTACACAACTCTTATTTGTATTATATTTTATGTCATTTTCCTCTCCATAAGCACTACACACTCTTAATAACTCCTGAAGACCAGCACTACTTGGACTGAGAATAACTAGATCATCAGCATACATAAAATGATTCACTAACTTATTCCCTATTAAACACCCAGTTTTACAGGCATTCAGTTGCTTTGACAACTCATCCATGTAAAGATTAAATAGAATAGGGGACAGTATACTGCCCTGTCTGACACCACTGCTCACACCAAATGGTGATGAATGACTCTTCCCCCATTTCACCAGCATCTTCTGATGTGCGTACCAGTAAATCAGGATACGTACTAAGTACTTGGGCACCCCCCTGTCAATCATTTTCCTAAACAGTATCCTGTGATTAACACGATCAAACGCCTTGGAGGCGTCAATAAAGCACAGAAAAACTGAAGAATTTTGATTTCTGTACTTATTTATAATTTCTTTTAAGGCATATATGCACAGATCTGTTCCATGATGGGGTTTGAATCCAAATTGATGATCAGTAGATTTGATGAATACATTTAATTTTTCAAACATGATTTTTTCCAGTACTTTAGATATTATATTGGCTAAAGCTATGGGTCTGTAATTATCCAGGCTACACAGCTTGCCAGCTTTATCTTTAATGACTGGTACCAACACAACAGACAATAATGATTCTGGTAACAACCCATGAATCATGAAGCTGGTGAAACAGATTGCAAGAAGAGGAGCAATTCTTGAGCTAGCGTATTTAAGATGCTCAGCAGAAATACAGTCTAAACCACTCGCTTTGTTATCTGATAGCTCTCTAATGGCTTTGATCACTGCATGAGTGTCAATCAGGAGCGAATCGTCCCTTTCTACTTTCCCTACCTTGTAAGTTTCATCCTTAGTTGAATTAAATAATGAGTAAAAGTGTTGCCGCCAAAGATCCACAATATTTTCTGTACCTGAAATGCCTTCCAAAGTACAGGGCAAAGGCGTTTTACTGTTACTAATCCGTCTAAGCTCCTTCCAAAATTCCAAAATATATATATATATATATATATATATATATATATATATATATATATATATACATACACACACATATATATGTATATATAGCAGCCGGTGGCTTGTCCCCAGACTGCAAACCAAATCTACCTACGGGTACAAATAAGTAACAAAAAAAAAAAACAAAAAAAAAATATATGTACATATGTATGTGTGTGTGTATATATATATATATATATATATATATATATATATATATATATATATATATATATATATATATATATATATATATATATTAATATGTACATATGTATACTAGCTGCTCTTGTTTTTTCTTGCCTTCTGATTGTTGCTCTGAGTGTTGCTATCCCTGTGCTGTTGCAATCCTGGAATTTCCCCATTGTGGGACTAATAAAGGCTTATCTTATCTTATCTTATCTTAAAATCTATAAAGCAAACTATGATAGATTAGAACAAGAAATAAAAAAAGATATTGATAGATGGTCAATCTTAAACATGGATCTGAATTCAAAAATTAAGACAGTCAAAATCAGCATACAACCTAGACTGCTTTACCTCTTCCAGGCTCTACCAACAGAGATTCCTGGTGCCCAGTTCTCAAAGTGGGACAGGATGATATTGAGATCTGTTTGGGGAGGTAAAAAGCCAAGAGTGAAATATAAAACTCTCCAATTGCCAAAAGAGAAAGGAGGCATGGGCCTACCGAGTCTAAAGGAATATTTCTACTCAGCACAAATAAGATATATCATATGTTGGTGTGACGGAGGATACGAGGCAAAATGGAAAGAAATGGAAAAGGAAATTGAGGGACTCCCAGTACAAAGTATAATAGGAGATAAGGATGCATATAAGCAAATCAAACAAATAGACCCAATCACTAAATTTACTTTGGAACTGTGGTATAAAATAGTACAAAAGTATAATATAAAGGAGGACATAAAACTATTGAAATGGGTAGCATTTGACAGTCAGTTTGAACCGGCAAAGCAAGATAGGGGATACAAAAATCTGGTGAACAAGGGAATCACAGCATGGGGCAGTATGGGAAAAAAAGATTTCGGGAGTTTTGTAAACATGAGAAGAAAATTTAAACTAGAAAAATTGGAATTCTTCAGATATCTGCAGATGAGAGACTATTATATGAGGAAGATTAGACATAACCTCCACACAGATGTGAGCGAGATTATACAATTCATTTTAAGCTCGTATGCAGGAAATAAAATAAGAATTATTTCAAAGCTATATCAGAAACTTACGGCAAACAAACACTCAAGTAACTATATAAAGGAGAAATGGGAGAAAGAGCTAAATTTAAACATAACAGAAGAAAACTGGCAAGAAATATGGAAAACACAACACACATCAACAAGTTCAAGGACATGGAGGGAATTTGGATGGAAAAATCTGATTCGCTATTTCATTACACCACAGATCCAAAGAAAATATACAAATACCAAATCTATATGCTGGAGGGGCTGGGGGGGCTCAAAATGCAGATCACTCGCATATGTTTTGGAAATGCTGCAAAATCTCATCATTCTGGAAATCTATACATGTGACAATACAGAGGATATTAGGATATAATATACCAATGAACTGTAACTTGATGTATTTATGTGATCTTAAAAGAGACAAATGTAATACAGGCTGAGGACAGATATTTAGTTAAAATCATGCTGATTGCATGTAAAAAAACAATCACAAGAAAATGGCGATCAGAAGTTCTTCCTGACCAAGAACAATGGACAGACATTGTTGAGGATATACGTTTAATGGAAAAACTAACATATCGACAAAGAATGCAAGAAGGACAATATGAAAAAAAATGGTGGAAATGGACACACTTCAAAGTGCAACAACGAGACAGAAACTGAAAGAATAATCAAAGACAGTGGAAAAACCAGAAGAATTAAGAGATGGAAACTAAAAACTTGATGCTCCAACATTTGCCCCCCCCCCCCTTTTTTTTTCTTATTCTAGCTCCTTTTTTTTTTAAATATAGAGACTGTGATCTGAATGTAATATGTATGATGAAAAATGAATAAAAATCAAAGTTACAAAAAAAAAACTACAGTACATAAATAGACAACATAATAACAATACTGAAATGTAAATAATAAATGGAATGATAATTCAACAGAAATCAAAACAGAGGAGAACACCACAAGGCTAGGAAAACATACAGAAAATATTCATAAATAAATTGAGAGAGTGAGCCCTGAACAGCCTGCGCTCAGTCCTGTGACAGATGCTTAGTTACTAAATAACAAACAGCACCAAACGGGATCAAATGGGACACCAAATGCCCAAATAATGAAATAAATAATTTTATGGGACACCAAAAGCCCACCAAGTGCTCCCCCCAAATCAATTAAATAATTTTTATGTTAATATTTAACAACAAATGTGTAGTGAAGGGGTTAATCAGCATTGGCGTGATGATGCAGCCGTATGGTGACATCATCACGCCAAACAGGATATTAGAGGAGAGCTGCCATCTTAGGGTCTCTTTCCCGGCTGGCTCAACAGTAGATAATATACCTGTACTGTATGTGGTCTATATTAATCATATATTCCATAACCAACATATGTTCAAGCATGTGAGAGTGTTTGGTGATTACATATGTAAGGCGACTTCACACCTCAGAACAGGACAAAGAGTCTCAACCGCCAGTGAGGATTAAAGAGCATCCAAGGCACTGCGGTGGAGACCGGATGGGTTGCCCTGACCCCCCAGGGCCAGGAGGAGGAGTACGAAGACAATGGGGGGATTAAGATAATGAGGGATGTCAGCTTTTGATATGCGTGTCTTTTGTTATGTGCGAGTATAAGTTCGTAGAGCCGAAGGTGCTCGCTCTCTTACTTCTTCTGCTGCTGCACCTAGATGAGACTTGTTAGAGGAGCTGATAATAAACTTTGGTTTATGAATCACATCGCCTCGTTATTTCAAGCTCCTCTACACTGGTGACCCTGACGCGAGAATGGACCAGAGGCGTTCCCCCGTGATCGACTCATCTGTGGCGACCCAGGCAGACGCCGGCGCCCATGCAGACAGGGGAACAGATGGACGACGTTCCCCCATGGCAGAAGTGATAGAGAGGGCTCAACCGAGCACCAGTGCCGCGGAGAGAGCCGAAGCAAGGCACTCTCACCCTGCGGACACATCAGTGACGGTCCACACAAATGCCGTCACCGTCAACCTGCCGGACTTCTGGCAGGAAGACCCCGCCTCGTGGTTTCAGCAAGCTGAAGCCCAGTTTGCACTTGCGGGCATCACGGCTGACGATACAAAGTTCTATCACATCATCGCCAAACTCAACGCCGCCACTTCGAGATGTGCACGGAGCATAATCCAACGGCCGCCGGCCCAGGACAAATATGAAGAACTGAAAGCGACCATCGTGGCAAATTACGTCCCCTCAGCCAAGGAGAGAGCCGAGAGGATCCTGGCGGTCTACGGCCACAGAGGAGGCAGACCCAAGGCCCTCATGGAGGACTTGCTGCAACTTAAAGAAGAGGACAATGACAACTTCCTCTTCCATTTCATATTCCTCAGTACGCTGCCGCCACACATGAGAGGGACGCTGGCCAACATGCGATGCAGCACCCAGCAAGACTTCCGCACGCTAGCTCACGAAGCTCAACGGCTCGTCAACGCCTGCAAGCTGCAGACACCCACAGCAGAATCCGCAGACCTCAACGCTAATGTCCGGAGCCACGAGGAGCCACAAATCACCGAGCAGAATCAGCCCGCGGTGACAGCGACACGACAAGGATGCAACAGACGGAGCGACGTTTGTTATTACCACCACCGCTTCGCCGAGAAGGCTTACAAATGCGTTCCCCCCCCCCCCGCAAATTCACAATTTCGGGAAAACGCCGAAGCCGAGAGCCATTAACAGCGGCGGTTCTCGGCGAAAAAAGCAAGCTTTTATATGTGACGGACGGACACACCGGCAAGCGGTTCCTTATCGACACGGGAGCTCAACTAAGTTTTGTCATGCCCTCCCAAGCAGACCGGGCCATGGGCCCCCGGGGCAATGGAGCGGTGACAGCCAACGGCTCCACCATCGACACTTTTGGCCAAAAGAGCCTGCACGTCTGCATCCACGGCCGCAACTACAGATGGACATTTGTTGTAGCGGCGGTGAGTTTTAACTTGTTGGGCGCAGATTTTTTGTGTGCACATGGGTTATTAGTTGATCTAGCGAACAGGCGCTTGGTTAATGCACTGTCCTTTGCTTCTATTCCCTGCTCAGCTCGACTTTCTCCACCACCCGTGCAGGCTAGCGTCACCACAGCAGGAGGTAAGTTTGATCAACTCCTCACCCAATTTCCAGCACTCACAATTCCCAAATTCTCAGCCACAGTGGCTAGACACGGGGTCGAACACTTTATTCCCACAACGGGCCCACCCGTATTCGCCAAAGCTCGGCGCTTAGACGCGACCAAGCTCGCCATAGCTCGGGACGAGTTCACCACCCTTGAAAAATCAGGCATTATCAGACGCTCAAAAAGCCCCTGGGCGTCACCACTTCACATGGTCCCGAAATCCGACGGTTCTTGGAGGCCGTGCGGCGATTACCGCAGATTAAACAATGCGACAGCGCATGACCGCTACCCAATTCCTCACATTCAAGATTTTTCACTACATCTGGCGGGTGCGCGCATTTTTTCAAAAATAGACCTGGTCCGCGGTTATCATCAAGTCCCAGTTCGAGCAGAGGACATTCCTAAAACAGCTGTAATAACCCCCTTCGGTCTTTTTGAATTTTTGCGGATGCCTTTCGGCCTCAAAGGCGCTGCTCAAACCTTTCAGCGGATGATGGACGCGGTATTACGCGACCTCCCTTTTGTGTTCGTCTACCTCGATGATATGCTGGTAGCCAGCTCGTCTGAGGAAGAACACGAGCAGCATCTCACTATGGTTTTTCAGAGACTAGAAGAGCACGGGTTAATAATCAATCCAGCCAAATGCAAATTTGGCGTGTCACAAATTGATTTTTTAGGACACAGAGTTTCTCCGAAGGGGGCAGTCCCACTTCCAGACAAAGTTCACGCAGTAAAAAGTTTCCCACGGCCACAAATGGTCAAATCGCTGCAGGAATTTTTGGGCATGGTTAATTTTTACAACCGCTTCCTCCCCCACGCAGCTCAGCTCATGCAGCCCCTATATGACGCGCTCAGAAAACAAAAACCTTCCAACGCGGTCGAATGGACCCCGGAGCGCGAACGCGCCTTCGCGGAAGTAAAAAGCGCCCTAGCTAATGCCACATTGTTGGTTCACCCCGATCCCTCGGCCCGCATTGCGCTAACCACAGACGCTTCAGACCTGGCCATAGGGGCAGTTGTAGAACAACACGTCGGCGGAATCTGGCAACCTTTGGCATTCTTCAGCAAATCGCTAAACCAAACTGAGCGTAAATACAGCACTTTTGACAGAGAGCTACTAGCGCTCCATTTATCCATCTGCCACTTCCAGTTTTGGTTAGAGGGGCGGCGTTTTACGGCTTTTGTAGACCACAAACCGCTCACCTTTGCTATGGCTAAAATTTCCGAACCGTGGTCAGGCAGGCAACAAAGACAGCTAGCTGCGATTTCAGAGTTCACCACAGACATTCGACATGAGGCAGGCAAACTTAACGTGGTAGCAGACTGCCTCTCTCGCGCTGTGACATCGCCAGAGCGCGAGGAGACAGATTATACTACCTCAGCCGCGGAACTCTTCACCAACGCGGACACATACGCGGCCCCAATCCATGCAGGGATAGATTATGCAGCCATGGCAGAGGAACAAAGTAGTGACGTGGACGTGCGCGCACTCCTGTCTGGACCAACAGGGTTAAGGCTGGAGAAAAGGGGTCTACGCGACGGTGTGCCCCCCCTAATATGCGACATCTCAACCGGCTGACCTCGCCCGTTAGTTCCAGCTGCATGGCGCCGCCGTATTTTCGACTCGATTCACTCCCTTGCGCACCCAGGTGTGTGTGCTTCAGTTAAAATGGTCGCCGAAAAGTTTGTGTGGCCTGGCCTGTGCAAAAACGTAAAAGAATGGGCAAAGACTTGCATTTCTTGTCAACGCGCCAAAGTACACAAACACACAAAAGCCCCTCTGGAGCCTTTTCGAATCCCTGCTAGAAGGTTCGACCACGTTCATGTCGACCTCGTGGGGCCACTACCTTCCTCCCAAGGTTTCACACACCTGTTAACAATGATAGACCGCACCACGCATTGGCCAGAGGCAGTCCCTCTGGCGTCAACCACAGCGGAGGAAGTCGCTCGCGTTTTTTTGACAAACTGGGTGGCACGTTTCGGCGTCATATCGGACATCACGTCCGATAGGGGGCCTCAATTTGTCTCGGAGCTTTGGTCAGCCATGTCCAGCAGCTTAGGGGCAACAATTCACTGCACCACCGCTTATCACCCTCAGGCTAATGGGTTATGCGAGCGTTTTCACAGATCTTTAAAGGCCGCCCTCAGAGCCTCACTAACGGATACAAATTGGGTAAATAAACTTCCTTGGGTTTTATTGGGGTTGCGTGCTGCGCCTAAAGAGGATCTAGACGCCTCTCCAGCAGAATTAGTTTTTGCACAACCTCTCAGGCTCCCAGGTGAATTTTTACCAGAGAACCCAGAGCCAGGGCATTTTCCAGCCCCGAGGTTTTTAGGCAGCAACGGACCGGACTCTCTCCCCGGGCCGGCACATCACTCTTTTCCACGGGTTTTTGTCCCCCAAGCTTTGAAAAACGCTGAATTCGTTTTTGTTAGGCATGAAGCTTTAAAACCAACTTTCCGCCCACCATACGATGGGCCATTCAGAGTGCTGGAACCTGGTGATAAACACTTTGTGCTTGATTTTGGGGATAGAAAAGAAACAGTCAGCATGGACAGACTTAAACCTGCCTTCTTGTTGAGAGACGAGCCTGCACGGTTGGCGAGAGCACCTCGGCGGGGTAGACCCCCCAAGAGAAAAGACTCAGCCCCCCTGCAGGGAACAAATAATCACTCTCCTTCCCAAGCTGCAGATTCCTTACAGGAAGGTCCCAGCAGGACGCCCAAGCGGACCCACAGCAGATTCGGGAGAAGATTGAAAACCAGACGGCACAGGGACTGATGCAAACTACTCAACAGTTGTTCACTAATTGTGCTGTAACAGTTTAGGACTGACTTGTGATTTTACTATGCTGTTATGATTACCACTGAACTCTCTTAGGAGCATGGCTGCTGGAAAGTTTCTTCTGTGGCAAGAGGTGTAGCAGTTAGTATGTCATAATAATTATCTTAAACTGTGAATTTTTCTATTGTCCTTTTCTTAGTCGTTTGGGGGGGGCTGTGGTCTATATTAATCAAATATTCCATAACCAACATATGTTCAAGCATGTGAGAGTGTTTGGTGATTACATATGTAAGGCGACTTCACACCTCAGAACAGGACAAAGAGTCTCAACTGCCAGTGAGGATTAAAGAGCATCCAAGGCACTGCGGTGGAGACCGGATGGGTTGCCCTGACCCCCCAGGGCCAGGAGGAGGAGTACGAAGACAATGGGGGGATTAAGATAATGAGGGATGTCAGCTTTTGATATGCATGTCTTTTGTTATGTACGAGTATAAGTTCGTAGAGCCGAAGGTGTTCGCTCTCTTACTTCTTCTGCTGCTGCACCTAGATGAGACTTGTTAGAGGAGCTGATAATAAACTTTGGTTTATGAATCACATCGCCTCGTTATTTCAAGCTCCTCTACACTGTATATTATTACTGCGTGTAATAAAGTTTGTGTTCAGAGCAGACGCCACTCTCTGTGCCTCATTCTGGGTTTCCAGACATAACAAAATGGCAATTCTTGTAGTAAATAACAAGACACACTCCTCTTAAATAATGCATTAAATCATATCTTTATTATCATATCCTTCCGGTTCCGGCGCCACACGAGTTGGCTGCCTTTTGCAACTGCCTTTTTTTTTTAATCTTTTTTTCTTCTTTCTACACCTTTCACTCTATATATATATCACGGACACACAGATCGCCCCAAAGGTCTCCTGAGTCGGCGGACAGAGCCTCTGTTTACAGGAGGAGACGATACAGCAGGGAAGAGCTAGCTAGCACTCAACCGCCACCCGGTGCTAACGGAGAAACTCGACATACCGGGGAACTGAAGCGAAAACGATGCGGGTGCCGGGCTGGAGTTTAGGCGGCGTGCAAGAAATATAAGACAGAATAATAAAGAGCGATGGCTAGAACCAAGCAGACCGCCCGTAAATCTACTGGAGGAAAAGCCCCCAGGAAGCAGCTAGCCACCAAGGCTGCTCGGAAAAGCACTCCGGCCACCGGCGAAGTGAAGAAGCCTCACCGTTACGGGCCCGGTACCGTGGCTCTGAGAGAGATCCGTTGCTACCAGAAATCCACGGAGCTGCTCATCCGTAAGCTGCCCTTCCAGCGCCTGGTGAGGGAGATCGCTCAGGACTTCAAGACTGACCTGCGCTTCCAGAGCTCTGCCGTCATGGCTCTGCAGGAGACCAGCGAGGCCTACCTGGTGGGTCTCTTCGAGGACACCAATCTGTGCGCCATCCACGCCAAGAGGGTCACCATCATGCCCAAAGACATCCAGCTGGCCCGCCGCATCCGTGGAGAGAGAGCTTAGACTTTCTGCTGCACATCCACCAACCACAATGCTCCGCACTGTGTGTCTACGTATATACAGTATATATAGTAATATGTACATACAGTTAGGCCCAAAAATATTTGGACAGTGACACAAGTTTTGTTATTTTAGCTGTTTACGAAAACATATTCAGGATACAATTATATAATCAATATGGGCTTAAAGTGCAGACTCTCAGCTGTAATTTGAGAGTATTCACATCCAAATTGGAGCAAGGGTTTAGGAATTACAGCTCTTTAATACGTAGCCGCCTCTTTTTCAAGGGACCAAAAGTAATTGGACAATTGACTCAGAAGGCTGCAAAAAAAAGTAACAAGGCTGCATGGGCTCTTCCCTCGTTAACCTGTCATCAATTAAGCAGTTAAAAGGTCTGGAGTTGATTCCAGGTGTGGCATTTGCATTTGGAAGCTGTTGCTGTGAACACACAACATGCGGTCAAAGGAGCTCTCAATGGAAGTGAAACAGGCCATCCTGAGGCTGAAAAAAAAAGAAGAAATCCATCAGAGAGATAGCAGAAATGTTAGGAGTGGCCAAATCAACAGTTTGGTACATTCTGAGAAAAAAAGAGTGCACTGGTGAGCTTGGGAACTCAAAAAGGCCTGGACATCCACGGAAGACAACAGTGGTGGATGATCACAGAATCCTTTCCATGGTGAAGAACAACCCCTTCACAACATCCACTCAAGTGAAGAACACTCTCCAGGAAGTAGGTGTATCAGTATCTAAGACTACCATAAAGAGAAGACTTCATGAGAGTAAATACAAAGCATTCACCACAAGGTGCAAACCATGAATCAGCCTCAAAAATAGAAAGGCCAGTATTGACTTTGCCAAAAAACACCTGAAGAAGCCAGGCCAGTTCTGGAACAGCATTCTTTGGACAGATGAGACTAAGATCAACCTGTACCATAATGATGGGGAGAAGAAAGTTTGGAGAAGAATTGGAACAGCTCATGATCCAAAGCACTACATCTTCTGTAAAACATGGTGGAGGCAGTGTGATGGCATGGGCATGCATGGCTTCCAATGGCACTGGGTCACTTGTGTTTATTGATGATGTGACAAAAGACGGAAGCAGCCGGATGAATTTTGAAGTGTATAGGGATATACTTTCTGCTCAGATTCAGCCAAATGCAGCAAAGTTGATTGGACGGCGCTTCACCAATGATCCAAAACATACTGCAAAAGAAACCCAGGAGTTTTTAAAGCAACGAAGTGGAATATTCTGCAATGGCTGAGTCAATCACCAGATCTCAACCCAATCGAGCATGCATTTCACTTGCTCAAGACAAAACTTAAGGCAGAAAGACCCACAAACAAGCAACAACTGAAGACAGCTGCAGTAAAGGCCTGGCAAAGCATCACAAAGGAGGAAACCCAGCGTTTGGTGATGTCCATGGGTTCCAGACTTCAGGCAGTCATTGCCTGCAAAGGATTCTCAACAAAATATTGAAAAGTAACATTTTACTTAGGGTTATGTTTATTTGTCCAATTACTTTTGAGCCACTGAAATGAGGAGTGTTCGTATAAAAATAGCTACAATTCCTACATGTTTAATCATATATTTTTGTTCAACCCCTTGAATTAAAACTTAAAGTCTGCACTTCAATTCTATTGTAGTTGTTTCATTTCAAATCCAATGTGGTGGCATGCAGAGCCCAAATCATGAAGATTGTGTCACTGTCCAAATATTTCTGGGCCTAACTGTATGCATACTAGCTGCTCTTGTTTTTTCTTGCCTTCTGATTATTGCTCTGAGTTTTGCTATCCCTGTGCTGTTGCAATCCTGGAATTTCCCCATTGTGGGACTAATAAAGGCTTATCTTATCTTATCTTATCTTATCTAACAAGACCAAGTGACACCAAGTCAACAAACAAGACACTTTTACAAATACTTGTGACAATTTTCAGATACTTGTAATGTATTCCTTTTAATTTGATTTAATTATTTTGACATTTTTGTCTCCCATTTGATCCCGTTTGTTGGTGGTGCTGGGGTTAGGATGTGTTGTCAACTTTTCTTGGTCAGATTTTATCATGATGAGTGAGGCTGGTGTTGTGTTCTCTTGAACAGCGTGTTGGTCAGTATATTGATGTTTTCTTGGGGCTTTGCAAGAGCTGCATTTAATATCTGTGGAGCTAAAGACTTCTTGATATAAGGGAATTGGAGGTGAGTCTTCATGCAGCTAACAAGTGAACTTTATTACATGAAATTGGGTTTATATATAGGGTAGGCCGTGCCCACCTGACATCACCCAGTGGGTGGGCACGGCATCACATACACACACAGTCATACACAACATTCCCTCCCCCCTTAGAAAATGGAAAGGCACACACACCACTGAAAACCTCCCAAATTTAGAACCCGAATTACACACTAAGAACATGGGAATAATAAACTGCAATAAAACAAACCTCACATACACATCAGCATCAAATATATGCAAAGTGCACATTTTCACAAATATGTGCACAGATATTTACACTAAATACAAGTTTTAAGTGACCCCAATGTCTCTGGCCAGCCACCATCTTCTAGTCTGCCACGGAGGACCTGGGCAGCCCCGTGGCATATACTGTATGCCCCTGGCCGTTATCTACCCCCCAGATTGAAACCCCCTCCCTGGCAAAAATGTCCTTTCCTGCCAAGAGGCACTTCTTTCCCTTCTGCTCGTTGTGCCATTCTCTGGTGCGCCGTCTCCTTGCGCCCGCCAAACTGTTCATGACCGTCTTCCTCACTGCCACCATGGCTCCAGACACTGGCCCCCAGTGGCCGCACTTCGGGAAGAACTGAAGCGCACTTCTCAGCATCGTCTGCTGCCTCGGGCGCCTTGTCACCGCATCCAGCACCCTCCTCCAGGGCACTCCACTGCACTATCACCAAGTCTGGCTGCGGCTGTTCTCCCTCTGGGTTCTCCGCACCGCTCACGTCGGTAACATCCTCCGACACGAACGCCTCGTCACTGCTGTCGGTACCCTCGCTCCAGGTGTCCCGCTGCGCCATCTCTGCGTCCTGCGGCTGCTGCTCCACCCCGGGGCCCTCAGCCTGCGTGGACTTGCTCACCCGCTGTGTAGCTTCCACAACCAGCTGCTGTTGCTGCTCACCTCCGGGGATCACGACGTCGCCCTTACCAGTCTCATTCTCCGACCCTGGCTCCTCGCCGCTGCCTCCAGCGCTCATGGTCTCTGTGCTACGCTGCGCTGTTACCATGTCCTGCTGCCCGGCTAGCATGCAAACCTCCGCTCTCTGCGGGAAATCACACGTGCTTGGCCCCTCGCAAGCCTCAGCCATTAGCTCACGTAGGACCACGGATTCCTTTTGTTTCACCAAGACCTGCACTTCCTTCGGCGATAGCAGCTCCTTAGCTCTCAATAGCATCATCTTCAGCCAAGCGTCATTGGTGCCATGGGCTAACTTGTCCCTCACTAAGCTGTCCTCGATAGCCCCAAACCTGCACTTCCTAGCCAGGCTACGTAGTTCCAACAGAAATGACTGAAGGGACTTGCCCATCTGCTGTTTAAGGCCGATAATCTCACGCCGTCTCTTGGAGATGGTGGAAGTGTCTTCGAACGCATTATCCATTATGCTCCTCGTCGCCACATGTTACAGCTTGAAATAAGGGAGTCGGAGGCGAGTCTTCATGCAGCTAACAAGTGAACATTATTACATGAACTTGGGTTTATATACAGGGTGGGCCGTGCCTGTCTGACGTCACCCAGTGGGTGGGCACGGCATCATATACACACACAGTCATACACAACAGGGTCCTCGCAAGGATAGGTGTGTGTTTGTTCATGAGTAGTTTGCTTCCTCAGTGGGATCAACCACGAGCCGCTGCCGCTCTTGATTGAGTCTCCTCCTTGCAATGCAAAGTAGGCGCAGAAGTGCACCGGTAATTAAATTGCATGTTGCAAATGTGCACAGTTGATCAATGTAATTGGGCCCAAAATGTTTGATTTCTCCAATGGTAAAAGATAAACCCCTAGAGGTTCTTGCTAAAAACATCAGAATTTAAAGGTCTGCAGTCAGGACAACTGATATCGCTCCATGTACTGTAGTAGGCTTCAACTGATGCTGCAGGCAGGCAGGCAAACTTGCTATTATTATATTAAGCTTATTTTTAAGACAGTTGATGAAATAAATCTATCAGATATACATTAAAAAGTGTTAAAATTACCAATGTATAGGGAAAAAGCACAAATTTAAACAAGATGCAAACTTAGAACACACTTAATAAATTTGAAAAAGAATTTGATTTTAAAAGTTACAAATCTACAATAAGGAAGTCATTGTTTTACCATAAGCATATGCAGGTTTGTGAAAAGAAAACCCACCAGTTCATAAAAGAAGTAGCAAAGCTGTGATTTTAAAAAATTGTAAATTTATGATAAAAATTGTCTCTCTCTGGCATCCTCGTCTCGAAGAGGCGATGGTTAGCATGTCAAGGGTTGGAGCAGCACCTGGAATGACTATACAGCCCAATCCTTGAGTGGCAGTCTTTGGAGCAGTTGGTGCAGATGAAGATTGATGGTGCACGTGCTGATGCTGCGTGTTCTTTCCTTGCCGCACGCTTCGTCGCCATCTGGACTCTCATGTTCGCATCCATCTTGAGAACACCCTCTTTAACACTGCAGCGCCAGGTTGCTTGATCTTTGGCAATAACCTCCCAGTTACTGGCGTTGATCTGCACACACTGCATGTAGCGTTTGCTGACATCTTTAAAACGCAACAGTGGTTGGCCCACACGGCGGACGCCCACCCACAATTCTCCGTAAAGGATTTCTCTCGGCAGACGGTCAGGCTCCATGCGGTGCATGTGGCTGAGCCACCGGAGTCATCTGTGGCTGAGAAATGCAGGGATGCTTGGCAAGTCAGCGCGCTCAAGGACCTCGGTGTTGGGGACTCTGTCTTGCCACTTGATGTGCATAAGGCGCCGAAGACAGCGGAGGTGAAACCCGTTTAACCGCTTCTCCTGCCTGGCATAGGCTGTCCAGGACTCGCTGCCATACAGGAGAGTGGACAGGACTTAAGCTTGGTATACGAGTAACTTGATCTTCAAACTCAGCAGATTGTTGTTCCACACATGCTTGTAGAGTTTGGCCATGACAGCAGCTGCGTTGGCAATTCTGGAGCTGATCTCGGTGTCCAGCGAGAGCGTGTTTGAAACCGTGGACCTTAGGTAGGTGAAGGTGTCCACAACCTCCAGCTGTGTGTTGTCAGTGGTAATGACAGGAGAGGAGACAGCATCTTGCGCCATGATGTTGGTTTTCTTAAGGCTGATCATGAGCCCAAACTCCTTGCAGGCATGGGACAGTCTGTCGACCAGGTGCTGCAGGCCCTCTTCGCTGTGCAATGCTAGAGCAGTGTCGTCTTACAAACAGCAGCTCACGTATGAGGACCTCGTAGACATTGGTTTTAGCACGAAGTCTTGCAATGTTGAGGAGTTTTCCACCTGATCTCGTGCGGACGTAGACACCTTCAGGACAGTCGGCGAAGGTGTAGTGGAGGAGCATTGAGAAAAAAATCCCAAAGAGAGTCTGAGCTAGAATGCAACCCTGCTTCACTCCACTGCTGACTGGGAAGGCATCTGAGGTGGCTCCATCAAAGCAAACAGTACTATGCATGTCCATGTGGAAGGAGGAGATGATTGTAAGGAGCTTTGGGGGACAACCGATCTTTCGCAGGATCTGGAAGAGCCCGCTTCGACTAACTAAGTCAAAGGCTTTGGTCAGGTCCATGAACGCAAGGAACAATGGCTGCTGCTGCTTTCAACACTTCTCCTGCAGCTGATGGAGGGAGAAGATCATATCCACTGTGGACCTTCCAGCTCTGGAGCCACACTGGGACTCAGGATAGACTCGCAAAGTGAGGCTCTACAGGCAGAACAGGATGACCCGGGTGAAGACTTTGCCAACTATGCTCAGAAGAGAGATGCTGCTGTAATTGTTGCAGTCACTGCGGTCACCTTTTTTTCTTATACAGCGTGACTATGTTGGCATCTCTCATATCTTGGGGAATGTGACCTTGCTCCCAGCAAAGGCAGAGGAGATCATATAGTGGTTGTAAGATGGCTGTTTTCCCGTGTTTCAGAAATTCTGGGGGGATACCGTCTTTCCCTGGAGCCTTGCCACAGGTGAGTCTATGGCTTTGCTGAGCTCTTCCAGTGTGGGCATTTTGTCAAGCTCTTCCATGACTGGTAGGCCAGGCAAGGCATCAAGGGCAATATCTGTCACGATGTTCTGGGTTGAGTGCAATTCAAGATAATGCTTGACCCAACACTGGAGTTGCTTGCTCTTGTCAGTGATGGCTTCACCTGTCTTAGCTTTGAGTGGTGCTGTTTTGATGCTTGTGGGCTCGATAGCTGTTTTGATGCCCTCATGCACTCCTTTGGAGTATCTGCAATCAGCAGCTACCTGGATGTTGGTGCACAGGTTCTGCCAGTACTCACTGGTGCAACGGCGCGCAATCTGCTGTGCCTTGCTCCTTGCTACTTGAAGGGTGTCGCGTGTGCCAGGGCAAGGGTTCTGCTTGTGAGCCAGCAGTGCTTCTCATTTGG
Organism: Pholidichthys leucotaenia; assembly: GCA_020510985.1. Lineage (NCBI taxonomy): Eukaryota > Metazoa > Chordata > Actinopteri > Cichliformes > Pholidichthyidae > Pholidichthys > Pholidichthys leucotaenia. The sequence continues at coordinate 300,079,256 of CM035840.1, forward strand.
CCTCTGTGACTGGCTGCATTTTGTCCCAGTGAGCCTCAAACCAGTCAGCATTCTTGCGTTCTTTCTTTCCTTATGCGGTCATGGCTGAGTCGTAGATGGCGTTGCGAAGGTGGTTCCATTTGGCGTCCACATCACCTGGGATATCGGACTGGAGGTGAGCTTCAAGTTTCCTCTGAAAGCTGTCAGCGAAGGTCTGAGCCTTGATCGGATCGGAAATTCCACAGGTGTTGATGCGGGAGCGAACCTTAGTCTTGGCATGGTGGATCTTCCTTGGCTTCAGTCTGACCTTACTGGCAACAAGGGAATGATCTGTATCACAATCAGCGCGGTGATAACTTCTCATGTGAAGAACACTGCTGAGGTCCGCTCTTCTGGTGATGACAAGATCTAGCTGGTGCCAGTGACGGGACCAGGGGTGTCTCCAAGATGCTTTCCACAGCTCTTTACACTTGAAGTAGGAGTTTGTAATGCAGAGGCCGTGATGACAACAGAATTCCAACAGCCTCTGTCCGCTCTCGCTCATCCTGCCTATGCCAAAGTGGCCAAGACAGGATGGCCACACTTGCCAGTATGCTCCGATGCAAGCGTTGAAGTCACCTAGCAAAAATAAGCCTTCAGAGCAGGGGATTCTAAATAGCACTTCCTCTAGAGCCTCGTAGAACTGATCTTTGGCTTCTGGAGTGGACGTGAGGGTTGGGGCATACACAGAAAGGATGTTCACAAAGCCCGACGATGTCTTCATGCGGAGGGCAAAGATTCTTTTGGACCCTTCTGTAGGGGTTTCTGTGGTGGTGATCAGCGAGTTCCTCACTGCAAAACCTACACCATGCTGCCTGGACTCGTCCTGGGACAGGCCCTGCCAATAAAAGGTGTAGTCTGATTCTCTAAGAGAGCCGCTGTTGGTCAGGCGGGTTTCCTGAAGGCAGGCAACGTCAATGTTAAGTTGTGCCAGTTCCTTATTGATGATGGCAGTCTTGTGAGAGTCATCCATTTGTTGGAGATCAGCGGTAAGTCCGGGGCACATGGTGCGAATGTTCCAGCTTGCAGATCGAAGAGCTGGAGTCTTTGTATGTTTCTCCTTTTGACTGCCTGGTGCAGATTGACGCTTGCTTGTCGGGAGAGACCCCTAAGCTCTACGCACCCAATGAGCAGGCAAGCTATGGCGGGGTGGCACCTTACTGGCTGGGAGCTGCCCAGCTTGAGGTGGGCGGTAGCTGCCCAATGAAGTTGCGAAGGCTTCTCCCACCGTTGGACGAGACCCCTGGCACTCCTCCCTACGCCAATCGGTTGGAGCTTATAATTGGTAATTGCCTCGTCCCATGTTGTGCCGGAATCTTGTGACGCCGCTGGAGTGGCCTCTCCAGTTTGCACTAAAAAGCCTGGGCAGGGTAGTATGGAGACACTGGGCTGCCCATACGTCAGTGTCCCCTTCTCGGTGTCACTGGCTGAGTCCAAAGGAAAGGATGATCTGATACAGTTTGGGACCAGTTCCATTGCAGGATTTGCCGGAAGTAGTGCTGAGCATCTGCCATCTGCCTTAGGGCTCCACTCCAGATTTATCCTCGAGGTTTACTCCCGAAGTCTTTCCTGTAATCAGGTATAGCTGCAAGGCAGCGGAGGCTTGGAATCAGAGTTTACCTTCTCCTAGGTATTTTACCGGCCAAGGCTAATGGGCACCACCTGCTCGGATTTGAAATCAGAGTGGTCCTTCTCCTAGGTGGACTGACACCCAAGTCTGACGAGCCCCACCTACCCAGAGCAACCTGGTTATAGTGCCAGAGACTCACTGACACCCTCTGTCATTTAGTGAAAACAGGGTTGGCACAAGAAGCCAGACAGTAGGATTTGGTCATCCTATCGGAGAGACACTGTGCTATGAGTGGGGTATTTCAGTGGAAATGTAGGTGCTCATTTCTGCGTTCCACCCCAGCACGTCCTAACCCATTTAGACACCCCAAAAAATTGGGTTTCAAAATTAAAAATTGTCTAAAGTTACAATAAAAGTGTAACAAAATTCTGAGGAAGAAAGTTAGGCAGCCACAAGTTTGCCATTGAAATCATTGTTTTTCTCCTACAGTATTATATTCAATAGATATGGTATCTAATTTATTACTGTGTACTGTTTCTTACAGTTCCAGTTCCTTAACGAAAATGTTGGGTACAAGAAAAGAAAACTGTAATGTAAAAATGTAATGTAAAAATGTAAAATAAATAAATGGAACATAAAAATAATTTCAGTTTGAGAGCACTATGAGAGCTCATTACTACGTTACTGCTACTGTAACTGTGTTCAGCAGTATAATGATAATCTCTTTGTGCCGTCTGTTTCTGAGATCATTTCCACAGCCAGACTCTCCAGTGGATCCCCCTTGTCACTTATCAAACTCCAAAGTCTTTTTTTTCTCCCTGAGGGGGTCTCACATGAAAACCAATCTCCAGTTATGTCACTACAGACTGTAACATATCATAAAGTCAAAGATGTGAAGACAAAGCAGGGGCTCGTGCCCAACACTAACGTTGCATGAGGAATTTTACGTCTGTTATTCCAGAGTCGGACTGTGGGAGAAGAGTGGAGACAATCCTGATTATTGTTCAAAGTTCAGGACCCCTGGGACGCCTGGAGACAGCCGCAGAAGTCTTTTTTTTTTATAAAACCTAAGCCCAGCAGCTTAGACAAAGAGATTTTTTTATGGCTTATTCTGAATACAATGCAGCCAGTCAACATCTGCTTTTGTCGTTTCGTTTAAAGACATAACACCTATTGTTGTTGTGTGGAAAAATTGAAAAACAGACACAATCTTCTCTTCGTGTTGCTCCAAAACAGAGATGGATACAAGAAAAATTGACAAAATAGATAACGGCCAGTTTTATCTTTTAATCAATGAATGAATAATGGAGAAAGACAAGTAAAAAACTAGAAAATTTGTATTTCATGAAGAAAATGTAATGTGAATGCCATAAGATGAAAATGCTTTCCTAAACTGGTGAAAAAATATGTTGAAATATTCTGGCTTAAATGCTAGAATTGCTTTAAACTGCATAATTAGCTCAAAATCTGAAATAGTATTCGGAGCTCCTGGCCTGTAGGTGTCACACTTACCCTTGCACCAACTTATTTGGTAGAGATGCGTGACATCAACCTAGTTATGCTATTGGCTGTAACCGGCTGTGACATCTTTACCAGACATAGTTATGTAAACACTAGACAGGACATGGCAAGCCACCAAAGCCATAGATATAGCTAGCCTCTAGGCTATATATTTGGCTATATTTGTATATTGTATATATACTGCTCAAAAAAATAAAGGGAACACTTTGAGAACACATCAGATTTTAATGGGAAAAAAATAAGCTGGATATCGAAATTGAGGCAGGCTAGTCCATCTTACTCAGATTAAAGGAACACTTTTTAATCTGAGTAAGGCTGGACTAGCCTGCCACAATTTCGATATCCAGCTTATTTTTTCCCATTAAAATCTGATGTGTTTTCAAAGTGTTCCCTTTATTTTTTTGAGCAGTGTATATATATATATATATATAGTGGAAATGTGAAAGGACGAGGCAGAGTTTATCTCACGAGTCAGGTTTATTCACATTCTCCAACATCAGCAATACAGAAAGAGAAAGAACCCCCGACCTTCATCCCTCTTTATACCCCAGGAGCTTCAAAGCTCCAGTCACATTGCATTTAATCCCAAGTCACAATGCATCCCTTTCAGATCTTATCACCTCCACCCAAAGTCAGTGGCAGCCAGAAAATCCCCCACGGCCATCTCTTTGCATACCAAAGACCACATTTCATATCCTCCTGTTATCTCCAAGGAGGCTCAGTCCTTTGTTCATCTGAGACGTGAAGCATACAGTAAGCATACAGTGATATACATATGAAGCATAAGGTGATATACGTTTGTGCATATGAAACCCACATATGTGTCCCACATGACCCCCCCCCCAAACGTCTAAGATGTAACAACGGAATAACAGTCAGCCTGTCATGATAAAATCATTACACATCAGCCCACGTATTGCTTGGGCCTCAGTCTCCTCCCGTATCTGCTGTAAGCCGGCTTCAACACTTCCTTGGCGCCATCCTGCTGGGGGGCTGCTGTCTGAGGGTGAGAATTGTTAGTCAATCCCTGTGGGTGTTCTGGGGGATGTTCTCTAGGGGGTCTGCCACGCCGAGGAGCCCTGGCCAACAGCACGTCGTCGTCCGCCACCACAAAGGCGGTTTGAGCCTGTTAATGCCAATCTTCTCCTTCCTGCCCCCCAAATCTAGCAAAAAATGCTTATCCCCTGTTTTCAGCACTCTAAATGGCCCATCATAAGGTGGTCATAGCGGCGGGCGATGGGCATCGTGTCTGACAAAAACAAACTCCGCGTTTTTTAAAGCCTTAGGTATAAAAACACGCAGAAAACTGTGGTGAACGGGGCCAGGCAGTGCGCCCGATTCCGTGCCACGCTGCAACCGCTGAGCCGGGGAACATTCTGGCGCAGGATTATCTGGGAGAAACTCCCCGGGCAGCCGAAGTGGCTGCGCGAAAACTAGCTCCGCTGGGGAGGCTTCTAAATCCTCTTTAGGTGCAGAACGTAACCCCAATAAAACCCATGGTAGCCTGTCCACCCAATTTGCATCCGTAAGCGACGATCTGAGAGCGTAGCCCATTAGCCTGCGGATTGTACGCGGTTGTGCGGTGGATCGTTATCCCCAGGCTGCGGGCCATTGCTGACCAAAGTTCTGAAACAAATTGAGGGCCTCTGTTGGACGTAACGTCCGACGGGACTCCAAAACGCGCTACCCATGCTGTTAAAAACGCGCGCGCCACCTCCTCGGCTGTGGTTGACTCAAGTGGGACCACTTCCGGCCAGCGCGTGGTGCGGTCTACCATTGTCAGAAGGTGTGTGCACCCCTGTGACGGCGGAAGGGGGCCTACAAGGTCCAGGTGAACGTGATCGAACCTCTTAGCTGGGATGTGAAATGGCTCCAAAGGAGCTCTCGTGTGCCTGTGTACCTTGGCTCGTTGACAGGCCATGCAGGCTGCTGCCCACTCCTTAACTTGTTTGCGCAGGCTCAGCCAAACAAATTTCTCTCCCACCATTTTGACCGACGCGCGCATTCCCAGGTGCGCCAGAGAATGAATCGAGTCAAAAACGCGGCAGCGCCACGCGGCGGGTACCACCGGACACGGTCGCCCAGTGGAGACATCGCAGATTAGGGGGGGCATACCGTCTTGCAGCACCCTGGTCTCCAGTCTTAGCCCTGTTGGTCCAGACTGGAGTGCGCGCACGTCCACGTCGCTAACCTGATCCGCGGCCATGGCTGCATAATCTACCCCCACGCGGACTGGAGCCGCTACGGCGCGCGAGAGGCAGTCTGCCACTACATTAAGTTTACCCGCCACATGCTGGATATCGGTAGTAAACTCTGAGATCGCGGCCAACTGTCTCTTCTGCCGGCCTGACCACGGTTCTGAAACCTTGGCCATCGCGAAAGTCAGTGGCTTGTGATCAACGAACGCGGTGAAACAGCGTCCCTCCAGCCAGAACTGGAAGTGGCGAATGGCCAAGTGGAGAGCTAACAACTCCCTGTCGAATGTGCTGTATTTTCGTTCACTATCGCGCAAGGTCCTGCTGAAAAAGGCGAGCGGTTGCCAAGCCCCACTACATGCTGCTCCACGACCGCCCCTATGGCCACATCTGACGCGTCAGTAGTGAGCGCTATGCGAGCCATTGGGTCTGGATGTGCTAACAACGCAGCGTTTGCCAGGGCTGTTTTGACCTCCGAGAATGCTCGCTCTCGCTCTGGAGACCATTTGATTTTATTTGTGGGTTTTTGTTTTTTTAGTGCAGCATATAATGGTTGCATGAGCTGCGCTGCACGGGGGAGGAAACGGTTATAAAAATTCACCATTCCCAAAAACTCCTGCAACGCTTTGACCATTTGTGGCTGGGGAAAATTTGTTACCGCGCGCACTTTGTCAGGCAGAGGAACCGCTCCTTCTGGAGAGACGCGATGCCCCAAAAAATCAATCTGCGTCACCCCGAACTGACACTTCGCTGGGTTGATTATTAACCCGTGCTCTCCCAACCTCCGGAAAACTGCCATGAGGTGGCTTTCGTGTTCGTCTTCGGACGCGCTGGCTACCAAAATATCGTCCAGGTAGACGAACACGAAGGGAAGATCACGTAACACCCTGTCCATCATGCGTTGGAACGTCTGCGCCGTGCCTTTAAGCCCAAACGGCATGCGCAAAAACTCGAATAGACCGAACGGAGTTATTACCGCTGTTTTGGGTATGTCCTCAGCGCGTACTGGGACCTGGTGGTAACCGCGCACCAAGTCTATCTTAGAAAAAATGCGCGCCCCCGCCAAATGAACTGAAAAAACTTGGATATGCGGGATTGGGTAGTGGTCGTGCGCTGTAGTGTTGTTCAACCTGCGGAAATCTCTGCAAGGTCGCCACGAGCCATCAGCTTTCGGGACCATGTGAAGCGGTGAAGCCCATGGGCTTTTCGAACGCCTGATGATGCCCAACTTTTCCAGGTTGGCGAACTCCTCGCGCGCTATGGTCAGTTTAGCTGAATCCAAGCGCCGGGCTTTTGCAAAAATGGGCGGTCCGGTGGTAGTAATAAAATGTTCCACCCCGTGTTTAGCCACGGCCGCCGAAAATGTTGGGACTGCGGCGGCATGAAAAAATAAGCAGCAATGCTGAGGTTTTAAGTAGGTTTTTATTAAATCATACGCTCCATGAGCGGACCCTCGGGCTCTCGAGCAAAGGGACACAGTGTGTGTGTCCAGCAGCAGCAGTTGAAGAATGAGAGTGAGAGAGAGAACATGGATTTCAGTGCAGTACTTATACCCAACTCAGACAATACATCAAAGGATATTCCCAGCAGTTGGTATGATCAAAGAGACTGCAGAACAGGCATGAGACATTTGCATTTGAGAGACATATATAACAATAGGCAGATTGCCGTCCTCTGCTCCAGCTTGCAGGACAAAGAGGTTACAAGGCACATCTACATATTGATCTCAGTCTCTAGGTCACAGTAAGGACAGGACACATGAACACTATACATGAATGGCACATTACATCACAATACATGAATGGCACATTACATCACAATACATGCATGGCACATTACATCACAATACATGAATGGCACATTACATCTCAGTAGTGCAGCGGGAAAAACCAAGAGAAGAGAGCTGACTGTCCTTAATCTGTTGTGGGGGTTAACCGAACCGCCACACGCTCCCCCCCAGAGGGCACGGCAGGGGGCCGAGACCTCGATAATCCATCTATGGGAGTGAGCTGTGGGAGAAGCTCGCTGCAGGCGGAGGGGGAGGGAGGAGGGGGGTAGTAAGTGCCGGCAGGGGGACGGTGAAATCGTCCGAGCCGCGCAAAAATTGCTTGCTGCTCCGCGCATCGAGGGGCTGTCCCGTTGCACGTGCGGAGATCACAAGAAGAAAAATTAGTCTCTGACTCCTCTCGTGGCCATGAAGAAAACAGGAGCGGCGAGGCTGCGTAGCGGCTGTAAGAAAAAAAAGGAACAAAAGCAGAGGGACTGGCGTGTTGACTTTAGGTGCAGGAGCAACCCTAAAGCCCCCGGGAACAGCTGACGGCTGAAATCCCTTTGTGCACCGTGGCTGAGACCATCAGTAAATCCTGTGAACAAGCTGCTTGCGTGCCTCAGGTGAACGAACAACCCTGAAGGGCCTGTGTGCAGCAGTGAAGGAGGATGGGGGTCTCTGGAGCGGTTATTGTCCCGTGCGTGACGCGCCGTCCTCGTAACTCCCTGGTGCGTGCGCGGGGGTTCGATGCGTGGGTGGGCCGCTGGAGTGGCGAGTCAGGGTCCAGAATCTTGGTGGAGATCGGCGCAGATGGTGCCGATAATATCCAGGTTGAGCTGTGGCTGCAGATTGGCCATGGTGCGTTGGAGCGGTGAGAGGAAATAGACGATCTTTTGTCCCTCAGGCTCGTGCAGATGCATTGCAGCGGTGAGAGGGAATAGACGATCTTTGTCACCGCTCGGCCGTGGTGCGTTCAGGTCCACGCGTTGCGTTCTCCGCCGGCCATGGAGGCCACCGTCGTGGAGAGGGGACGAGGTGCCTGCGCTCTCGTGTGGAGGAGCTGCGAGCGTGGCCGGTCCAGCGTGGATGAGCAGATCTCAGACGTGCAGATCTCATCATGAAGAACGGGTCACCAGTGCAGCTGTCCAGATCAGAAGGTTGCTTTGCACAAAACGTGTGCATGCTCGGGGTCACCAGTGAAGCGTTCACTGGCAGCGTGTTCTTTTCTGCCTTCAGGTCATGGTGCGTTGGAGTGGCGACAGGAAGGAGACGTCTTGTGTCCCTTGGCCGGTTCAGCGTGGATGTCCAGACCAGAAGGTTGCGTCGCACAAAGTGTGCGCGTCTTCGGGGTCACCAGTGTGGCAGCATGAAAAAATAAGCAGCGATGCTGAGGTTTTAAGTAGGTTTTTATTAAATCATACCGCCGTCACGGGGCCCGCTCCATGAGCGGACCCTCGGGCTCTCGAGCAAAGGGACACAGTGTGTGTGTCCAGCAGCAGCAGTTGAAGAGTGAGAGTGAGAGAGAGAACATGGATTTCAGTGCAGTACTTATACCCAACTCAGACAATACATCAAAGGATATTCCCAGCAGTTGGTATGATCAAAGAGACTGCAGAACAGGCATGAGACATTTGCATTTGAGAGACATACATAACAATAGGCAGATTGCCGTCCTCTGCTCCAGCTTGCAGGACAAAGAGGTTACAAGGCACATCTACATATTGATCTCAGTCTCTAGGTCACAGTAAGGACAGGACGCATGAACACTATACATGAATGGCACATTACATCACAATACATGAATGGCACATTACATCACAATACATGCATGGCACATTACATCACAATACATGAATGGCACATTACATCTCAGTAGTGCAGCGGGAAAAACCAAGAGAAGAGAGCTGACTGTCCTTAATCTGTTGTGGGGGTTAACCGAACCGCCACAGGACCGTGAGTGCTGGGAACTGAGTGAGCAGTGTGTGGAACTTACCACTTGCAGCTGTGACGTTGGCTAGTGCTGTTGGCGGGGCCACTCGATCTGTACAGGGAATAGAATAAAAAGAGAGTGCATTAACCAGGCGCCTGTTAGCAAGATCAACCAACAAACCATGTGAGCACAGAAAATCAGCCCCTAACATATTGAAATTCACTGCAGCTATGACGAAAGTCCACTCAAATGTATGGCCATGTAGGGACAGAAGCAGAGCCCTCTCACCAAAGGTCTTAATCGCTGAGCCGTTCGCTGCTGACACCCTGGGACCACTGGAAGGTGCCAGCCGGTCAGCGGAGGAAGGTGTGATGAAACTCAACTGTGAGCCTGTGTCCACGAGGAAATGCCTCCCCGAGCGCGCATCTTTCAAGTAGAGCAGCTTGTTCTCCTCCCCGAGGGCCGCAGCTGCTACCGACCCCCGGTCTTGGCGTTTCCCGAGCGCTTGAAATGGCACGGTGGTATACATTTGCGTGCCTTCTCTGCAAAGCGGCGATGGTAGAAACAGAGGATGTCTCCTCCGCGATCCTTGGCCCCCGCCCCCGCCGTCATCGGTGGGTCTGCTACCGCCATCTCTGGCCCCTCGCCGTCTCCAGCCGCCACGCCGCACTCTGTCGCAGCTGCGGTGGCCACACGCTGTTTGTTGGCGTTGAGAATCCGGTGCGCCTTCTGGGCCAGCGCGCGGAAGTCCCGCTGGGCCAACAACGGCGAACCGGCCAGGGTCGCTCTCGTGGTCGACGGTAGGGTTCTCAGGAAAATGTTGGTAAAGAGGAAGTTGTCGCCGTCTGAGCCCCTCAACCTCAGCATGTCCTCCATCAGGTCAACGGGCGTGCCATCTCCCAAGTCGTTCAGAGCCAGGAGCCTCTCTGCTCTCTCCTGGACTGAGAGAGTGAAACGCTGGATGAGCGCAGCCTTCAACACGCCGTATTTGTCGTCGGCCGGTGGCTTCTCCAAAAGGCTCTGCACATGTCGAGCCGTGCGGTTGTCGAGCTTGGCAATTACATGGTAGAATTTCATCTCATCTACCGTTATCCCTCGGAGGGCGAACTGTGCTTCGACCAAGAGGAACCAGGAGCACGGGTTGTCTCGCCAAAAGTCCGGTAGCTGGACGGTAGCGGCATACGCCTGGATGGGAGCTCCTGACCCGGCTGGTTCGGGGGAATTTCTTTCACTCATCGTCTTAGGGTCACCAGTGTAGAAATGTGAAAGGACGAGGCAGAGTTTATCTCACGAGTCAGGTTTATTCACATTCTCCAACATCAGCAATACAGAAAGAGAAAGAACCCCCGACCTTCATCCCTCTTTATACCCCAGGAGCCTCAAAACTCCAGTCACATTGCATTTAATCCCAAGTCACAATGCATCCCTTTCAGATCTTATCACCTCCACCCAAAGTCAGTGGCAGCCAGGAAATCCCCCACGGCCATCTCTTTGCATACCAAAGACCACATTTCACATCCTCCTGTTATCTCCGAGGAGGCTCAGTCCTTTGTTCATCTGAGACGTGAAGCATACAGTAAGCATACAGTGATATACATATGAAGCATAAGGTGATATACGTTTGTGCATATGAAACCCACATATGTGTCCCACTATATATATACGTATATATAGTGGTGACCCACCACAATCTACATGGACATTCGATCTTCACACTCAGCTAGCCAGCAGGAAGCAGAGGACAATTTGCATACGGACAGAGAGCCCCTAGGAGACAATCAGAACAATGGACTATTGTTATACATCCCTGGATTAAGGAGAGGAAGTCCAGGCTCCAGTTGGTCACGCGATTGATATGTATTGACTGATATGTATATCAGTATGCAAATGTGCCATGCATTCTCTCTCTTTGTATAACATGTATAAAAGAGCTTGCTATACATGCCTCAATAACACAGCGCAGCACACACAGCACAACACAGCGCACAGCGCTACAGTGTGTCTCATGATGTTGGAGGAAAATAAAACTCTGCAACCTCACAGCTCGTCGTACCTCGCCTGAACTTGTTTTTCCTCCACTATATACTGTATATATATAGTTGTATTTGGCTATGGCTAGCTAAATACAGTGAACAAGTGTGTGTGTACCCTGTCATCACAATGATGAAGGTGCTGGTATCCATGATAATTATCTACTAAATATTGCATCTCTGTTTGCCATGAAAACGTTAGCCATGTTCTATCTTGTGTATTGTAGAGAGAAATGAGGAGGCGAGGCAGTGAGCTGGATCAGAGTGGACTTTATTCTCTCTAACCACATGTCAACAAGAATAACCCAGGTTGCTGGGCATCTCTCTTTTTTATCTTACATCCTCGCCTAGCGACCTGGGGGGTTCACACCACAATACACACAATCACAATGCGCGTCATCACAAAGCAGTCCGGTGAAGAAGCCACAGTATGCCCGGCGCATCCGCCTAACAGTCCCTTAGCGTCTCCACCTCTGCTGTCCCGTCTTGACCCCCCGTCGGCTTCTCTCTTCCTATGCCATTCAGTCTGAGTGGAGAATGCAATACCTAGGTCCCCCCCCACCCGAACACTCAGAATGGGCCTTAACCCTCATGTCCCGTGGGCTTCAGCTGACATCTGTAGCGGCTGTAACGGGGGGTCACCAGCTCCGAGGTGCTGCTGTGCCGGTGGGACACTCCTGGAGGTGCGTCCGTCTGTGGGGGAACACTGGGGGCGGAAAGGGGGGACACATATCTTCACTATGCCATTGTGACTGAGCTGATGAGTCATTTACCTAGGGAGCTCTCAGTGGGGGTCATCCGTACCGAGGAGCTAGGGCCAACACCACCTGCTCGTCTGCTAATACGAAGGCGGGCTTAAGCCTGTCTATGACTGTTTCTCTGCGTCCCCCCAAGTCTAACACAAAATGTTTATCCCCAGGTTCCAACACTCTGAACGGGCCGTTGTAGGGCGGGGGCAACGGGGTCCGGTGGGCATCGTGCCTGACAAACACGAACAACCTTCAGCGGACGATCCTTCAAGGTCCTTGGGATGAAAGCGCAGGGAAAACAGTGGTGGGCCGGGCCGGGCACCATCCCTGCTTCTGCACTGCGTAGTGAAGGCGGGGATGGATCGGTGTTCGGCGCGGGGTTGTCAGGCAAAAATTCTCCGGGGAGCTGCAGTGGCTGGGAAAAAACAAGCTCTGCTGGGGAGCCAGTCAAATCCTCCTTCGGTGCGGAACACAACCCTAATAGAATCCACGGCAACCGGTCCACCCAATTTGCATCTGTAAGTGAAGCCCTGAGCGCTGCTTTAAGCGACCTATGGAAACGCTCACAGGCTCACAGGCTCCGGGCCATTGCAGACCAGAGGTCGGAAATGAACTGCGGGCCCCGGTCGGACATGATATCCGAAGGGGCACTGAAGCATGCCACCCATGTTGCCAAAAAAGCGCGTGCAACTTCTGTAGACGTGGTGGAAGCTAACAGCACTGCTTCAGGCCAGCGCGTGGTGCGGTCCACCACTGTCAGGAGGTGCATAAACCCCTGCGATGGCGGGAGGGGGGCCCACGAGGTCCACGTGAACGTGATCAAACATCAGCCGGGGGATCATGGGAACTGCTCAAAGGGGGGCCTTTGTGTGCCTTGCTGCACCTTGGCTTAGTTTGCACGCTACACAGGCTGCAAGCCCACTCTTTCATCTGTTTGCGCAAGGCGCGGCCAGACCAAACTTTTTGCTCCCACCATTTTGAATGACACGTGCACTCTAGGGTATGGCCAGGGAGTTGACCCGATACGTAAAAAGAGGCGGCGGCCAAGCCCATGGGTCCACGGGCACGGGCAGCATGTGGAAACAGCACAGATCTTAGGGGGGGCCCCCCCCCCATCTTGCAGTACTCTGCTCTCCAGCCTTAACCCTGGTTGGTCCAGATGGAGCATGCAAACGTCCGCGTCATCGACCTGCTCGGCAGCCATGGCCATGTAATCTATCCCTACGTAGATTGGGGGCCACTAATGCGTGCGAGAGGGCAGTCGGCACATGTTGAGTTACCAGCCACATACTGTAAGTCGGTCGTAAACTCCGACTGCAGTTTTTAAATGAAGGTGTTTATTATTATAGGGGGGAAAAAAATCCAAACCTTCATGGCCCTGTGTGAAAAAGTGATTGCCCCTAAACCTAATAACTGGTTGGGCCACCGTTAGCAGCAACAACTGCAATCAAGCGTTTGCGATAACTGGCAATGAGTCTTTTGCAGCACTGTGGAGGAATTTTGGCCCACTCATCTTTGCAGAATTGTTGTAATTCAGCCACACTGGAGGGTTTTTGAGCATGAACCACCTTTTTAAGGTCATATCACAGCATCTCAGTCGGATTCAGGTCAGGACTTTGACTAGGCCACTCCAAAGTCTTCATTTTGTTTTTCTTAAGCCATTCAGAGTGGACTTGCTGGTGCGTTTTTGATTATAGTCCTGCTGCAGAACCCAAGTGCACTTCAGCTTAAGGTCACAGATGGCCGGACATTCTCCTTCAGGATTTTTTGGTAGACAGCAGAATTCATGGTTCCATTTACCACAGCGTCTTCCAGGTCCTGAAGCAGCAAAACAGCCCCAGATCATCACACTATCACCACCATATTTTACTGTTGGTATGATGTTCCTTTTCTGAAATGCTGTGTTACTTTTACGACAGATGTAATGGGACTCACACCTTCCAAAAAGTTCAAACTTTTGTCTCGTCAGTCCACAGAGTATTTTTCCAAAATTCTTGGGGATCATCAAGATGTTTTCTGGCACAACTGAGACGAGACTTTATGTTCTTTTTGCTCAGCAGTGGTTTTTGTCTTGGAACTCTGCCATGCAGGCCATTTTTGCCTAGTCACTTTCTTATGGTGGCGTCATGAACAGTGACAACTGAAGCAAGTGAGGCCTGCAGTTCTTTGGATGTTGTTGTGGGGTCTTTTGTGACCTCTTGGATGAATCGTTGCTGCGCTCTTGGGGTAATTTTGGTCAGCCGGCCACTCCTGGGAAGGTTCAACACTGTTCCATGTTTTTGCCATTTGTGGATAATGGCTCTCACTGTGGTTCGCTGGAGTCCCAAGGCTTTAGAAATGGCTAGAAAATTGAACTCAGCTTTCCAAAGGTGTGATAAACCACAGTTAATTTGTTTTAACAGGGGGGCAATCACTTTTTCACACAGGGCCATGTAGATTTAGATTTTTTTCCCTTAATAATAAAAACCTTCAATTAAAAACTGCATGTTGTGTTTACTTGTGTTATATTTGTCTAGTATTTAAATTTGTTTGATTATCTGTCATGATTAGCTGACAGCTCATGTGCACGATGCGAGCACAAGACAAAACCACACAAGGGGGGAACGTTCAATAATTTATTAAATGTAGAAAACAGCGCTACGTTAGAGAAACTCGCCAGAAGATTCAGTCCACTTGTGGAGAGAAAAGAGAGAGCTGTCAGCGGAGAAGCAGAGAAAGGGAAATGGGCGAGCCAAATTGCCACTTATTCCGGACTCCAAGGGAGGACTGGCAGGACTCCAGCGGAGAATAGACAAACCAGTAGGGAAGGTGGAATGAGCTTGGAGTGCCTGACCTGGGTGAAGATCTGTTGCTGGGGAAGTGATGAGGTGGCAGGAGAGCGCACACAGTCACGAGACACACCCACACGATGGCAGCAACCTGAAACACACGAGAGAGAGCAGTTTAGACGACGTGTCTGAAGCTAGCAAAAAACGACCTGCTTGCCTGAATTAAGGGCAGTATACCCAGACGAATCAGGGGGGCCCTCCTTAAGTACGCTGGCTGATGAGCAGGCACAGGTGTGGTCCTCTGCCTCAGGTGCAGTGAGGAGTTCTCAAATGTGCGGCAGGATGGGAGGGGACAGGGCCCCCCCTTCTAGGAGCGCCTCCTTGCAGTCCAGAGGGCTTCTCCGGGTGGGTTCGGTGGAAGACCCGGAGTATCTCCTTGTCCATAATCCGCGATGATGGGGTCCAGGATTGTTTCTCCGGGCCGTAGCCCTCCCAGTTCACCAGGTACTGCAGCCCCCGGCCCCGACAGCGAACATCAAGAATCAGGCGGACCGTGTAGGCGGGGTGGCCATCGATTATTTGGGGGGGAGGAGGCGGCTTGGGGGGGGGGGCAGACAGGACTGACTGAGAGGGGCTTAATGTGGGACACGTGGATGGTGGGGTTCAACCGTAGCGAAGGAGGGAGCTTCAGCTGAACCGACACGTCATTAATAATCCGGGCGATGGGAAACGGACCCAGAAAGCGGGGAGACAGCTTCTTCAATTTCTCCTTCAGCGGGACTTGACTTGTCGCCAACCAGACTTGCTGTCCCACAGTGAATTTGGGAGCCGGGACCCATCTCCTGTCTGTGGCGGCCCGGGTGCGTTCCGTAGAGCGTGTCAGGGCAGCCCGGGTAGACCTCCAGACACGTCGGCAGTGACGAGCATGGGCCTCCACCAACGGAAACTGCTACCTCCCCTCTTGGCCATGGGAAGAAGGGGCGGGGTGTAGCCCAGGGATGCCTTGAATGGAGTGAGTCCTGTGGCCACCGAAACAGCCGAGTTGAGAGAATGCTCCACCCAGGTCAGGTGCGAGCTCCATGAAGCCGGGTTCTCGGCTCCTACGCACCGCAGGGTGGCCTCCAGGGACTGATTGGCGCGCTCTGCCTGCCCGTTACTCTGACGATGATTCCCAGATGAGAGACTCACAGTGGTGCCCAGTGTCCGACAAGAGGCCTTCCAGACCTGGGACGTAAATTGTGGGCCCCGGTCAGACACGATGTCGATGGGGATGCCGTGGACCTTAATCACGTGGTCAGTTAGTAGGATCGCCATCTCCAAGGCTGAGGGGAGCTTTGGGAGGGCCACCAAATGCACCGCCTTGGAGAAGCGATCCACGATCATCAGGATAACAGTCTTCCCATGGGAGGGGGGGAGTCCGGTCACAAAGTCCACGGTGATATGAGACCAAGGATGACCCGGGGTGGGAAGGGGGTGGAGGACTCCCGAGGGGGGAGAGGAGTCCGATTTCCCCCTGACGCAGGTTTGACAAGCTCTGATGTAGTCCCATGCGTCCCGCCACATCGTGGGCCACCAGAATGCCCACCAGACGAAGTCCACCATGTGGGCAATGCCAGGATGGCAGGCATAACGGCTAGTATGGGCCCACTGGAGAACGTCACTGCGAAGGGTGGCCAGGATGTAGAGGTGATTCCGGGGGCACCCTACTGGCATGGGCTCCCGGGACTGGGCCTCCCGGACCCTCTGCTCGATGTCCCAAGTAAGGGCACCAAGGACACACGAAGGCGGAATGATGGTTTTGGGGGTGGGGGTCTGCCTCCCCAGAGTCAAACTAGCGCGATAGAACATCCGGTGATGGTAAAATTGAACCGCTGAAAAAATAAGGACCAGCGGGACTGCCTGGCGTTTAATCGGCGGGCCGACCGCAAGTATTCAGGATTCTTGTGGTCGGTCCACACGATGATGGGGTGAATGGCACCCTCCAACCATTGTCTCCACTCCTCCAGTGTCAACTTAATGGCCAGCAGCTCTCTGTCCCCCACGTCATAATTATGCTGGCCGAGAGAAATATGTGCATGGGTGGAGCTTCTGATCCAAGGACGTGCGCTGCGACAGCACAGCGCCAACCCCCATGTCAGATGCATCCACCTCAAGGACGAATTGGCGCTCCGTGTTGACCTGTGCCAAGATGGGTGTGTCCGTGAACAGGCATTTTAATTTATTAAATGCCTGCTCCGCTGCTTTGGTCCAGCGAAAGGAGACCTTAATGGAGGTCAGCTGAGTTAAAAGCAGTGCCACCCCACTATAGTTCCTTATAAACCGACGATAAAAGTTCGCAAACCCGAGGAAGCATTGGAGCTCCTTACGGGAGTGGGGAGTTGGCCAATCCAGCACTGCCTTCACCTTGGTCGGCAATCAGTCTCCCCTCGGCTACTATGAAGCCCAAGAAGGTGGTGGATGGAGTTGAAAACTCACACTTCTCGGCTTTGATGTAGAGCCGGTTCTCCAAGAGCCATTGCAGAATGGCCCTTACATGGGATTCATGTTCTTCTGGCGAGCGGGAGAAGATTAAAATGTCATTAAGGTACACAAACATGAATTGATACAGCATATCACGGAGGACGTCGTTAATTAACCATTGGAAGATGGCAGGGGCGTTAGTGAGCCCAAAGGGCATCACCAGGTACTCGAACTGCCCCTGATGCGTCTTAAATGCCGTCTTCCATTCATCGCCCTTACTAACTACTAACTAACTAACTAACCTGCACTTATATAGCGCTTTTCTAGTCACAAAGACCACTCAAAGCGCTTTCATTAATACTAACCCTCTATTCTAAGGGCCTATAGGAAACAAATATCTAGGGACAATTTAGAACAGCCAATTAACCTAACATGCATGTTTTTGGCATGTGGGAGGAAACCGGAGAAATCCCGGAGTAAACCCACGCAACACGGGGAGAACATGCAAACTCCACACAGATCACTGTTGGTCGGGGGCTGGGATCGAACCCACGATCCCACGATCCCCACAATCCCCCGGCCAAGGGTAAACTGTGCTGCCGCAGTGCTAACCACTGCGCCACCGTGCAGCCCCTTACGAATGCGAACCAAATGATACGTGTTCCTAAGATCCAATTTGGTGAACACCCGTGAGCGCTGAAGGAGCTCAAACGCTGAATTAATTAAGGGTAGAGGGTACTTGTCCTTAATGGTAATTGCGTTAAGCTCCCGGTAGTCGATGCACGGGCACAGCGAGTCATCCTTCTTTCCGACAAAGAAGAACCCAGCTCCGAGAGGAGCTGAAGATGGCCAGATTAGGCTGGCATTCAGGGACTCCTTTATATACTTCTCCATCGCCTCCCTCTCCAGCCCAGAAATGCTGTATAATCTACTGGACGGCAACCTCGCCCCTGGGATGAGGTCTATGGCACAGTCATAAGAGCAGTGAGGTGGCAGCAACGATGCTCTAGACTTACTAAAGACCTCTCCAAGATCGTGATAAGCCCGGGGAACCAGGCTGAGGTCCGGTGGCTCGACTGGAGGGAGGGAGATGGATAGAGAGGGGGAGCACTCTGCTGAATGCATACAATGGGCCTTACAAAAGGGGCTCCAGGAGGAGATGGTATTTTGAACCCAGTTTATCATAGGGTTGTGCCTCCGGAGCCATGGATACCCAAGGACCGCCAGGGAAGATGAAATAGGGAGAACTAAGAAAGTTAGTTCCTCCCGGTGGTTCCCGGAAAGGAGGATGGAGATCGGCACCATGTTACATGTGACTACCGCAACCTCCCGGCCATATGGGTGTGATTCTCTGATCACGGGGCAATTTGCATGTGGGAATGCCCACCTGCTTCACGAATTCAGCAGATACAAAATTACCCTCCGACCCCGAATCAACCAGTGCCTTAACCCTCCTCTCGACCCCCAGCAGCTGTACTAGGGCCGAAATAGACAAATTACCGGGGGGAGTGTCTTTAGTCCCGCCCGCCAGGCCCCCCATGGTTACTGACGGGCCGCGTCTTTTAGGCCACTGGCAGCATTCGTCCCGACTGTGGTTTGTTGAACTGCAGTATGCACACGCACCAGCCTCTCACCTTCACTGGTGCTCATCGTCGGTCAAATGCCGAGAGAGCTTCACCGGCTTGAGCGAGGAGACGACGACGCCAGTGTCAGTAAGCACGGCAGGTTCCCGCGCAGTGTGCGGGCGAGAAAAGAACTTGCACTCCCTCGTGTGCTCACGGTGCCCGTTATCCAAAACGACAGCTTGAGCTATCAGATCGTCGAGGGTCTTAGGGACAGGGTGAACCATCAATTCGTCCCGCAGCTGTTTGTTCAACCCATGGAGGAATGCACTGCGCAAAGCAATTTCATTCCACCCTGAGCCTGCAGCAACAACTCGAAACTCCACCGAGTACTCGGCCGCTGACCAGGTGCCTTGGAGGAGCGTCAATAGGTGGCTCAACACATTGCCTTCACTCTCAGACCGATCAAACGCGCAAGTGAAGGCGTCAACAAATTGGCCAAACGTATGGCACCGCCCCTTGAGGTTGTCTAGTGTGGAGTGTGCCCAATCAAGGGCTCGGTCCTTAAGCAACAGTGTAAAAAACTGTTTCTTGGCTGTATCTCCCAGGTATTCCTCCCCGACCTGCTCCAAATACATATGTACCTGGATTAAGAAACTCTTACATCTCCCCACCTCCCTCACGTACGGGGTAGGTGTGGGAATGGAGATGGTATGCCGCACCGTAGCGTGGGGAGCAGGTCGAGGAGGCGGAGCCAGGGGAGACGATTGAGACCAAAGCTGGATTAAGTTTGACACCTGTTTCGTCAGCACAGCGAGATGGTGTTTGGTCGCTGACAAGCAATCCAGAGCTGACAGCTCCTGTAACGAGGCACCGGCTGAGCTATCGTCTTGGCTGGCTCGTTCTGTCATGATTAGCTGACAGCTCACATGCACAATGCAAGCACAAGGCAAAATCACACAAGGGGGGAATGTTCAATAATTTATTAAATGTAGAAAACAGCACTACGTTAGAGAAACAGCCACTCGCCAGAAGATTCAATCCACCTACGGAGAGAAAAGCAAGAGCTGTCAGCAGAGAAGCAGAGAAAGGGAAATGGGCGAGCCAAATTGCCACTTACTCGGGACTCCGAGGGAGGACCAGCAGGACTCCAGTGGGGAATAGACGAACCAGTAGGGAAGGGGGAATGAGTTTGGAGTGCCTGACCCGGGTGAAGATCTGTTGCTGCGGAAGTGATGAGGTGGCAGGAGAGCGCACGTAGTCCCGAGACACACCCGCATGATGGCAGCAACCTGAAACACATGAGAGAGAGCAGTTTAGATGACGTGTCTGAAGCTAGCAAAAAAATGACCTGCTTGCCTGAGTTAAGGGCAGTATACCCAGATGAGCCAGCGTTGACTGCACAGAGGAGGCCTCCTTAAGTACGCTGGCTGATGAGTGGGCGCAGGTGTGTCCTCTGCCTCAGGTGCAGTGATGAGTTCGTGAACGTGCGGCAGGATGGGAGGGGCATGCTCTTGCTGCCCATGACATGATCTGAAACATTTAAGTGTGACAAACATACAAAAAAAATGAGAAATCAGGAAGGGGGCAAACACTTTTTCACACCACTGTATATACAGTACATACGCATGTATATTCAGTACTGAAGTGACCAAACAGGAAAAGCAACAGGCTGGATCAATCAAACATTGTTTGATTATTAGAAATGTTACTTTTCGTTGCTTGCAAATGAAAAAACAACAACTTCTTCACTCACTTGTAGATATTTTTTATTAATCATAATTATATGATTGTTGGGGGGGGGGTTATATTCAATGGATTTGATTTTGGGGGGGTTGACCCCCCCATCCCCCCATAAATTACACCTATGCACAGAACACAGAAGCAGTGGGCAGAGCGAACAGCAGAGGCACCCGTCCTAGGCGGGAGCCAAAAGCTGCTGACAGGTGCGCAGGTGTAGCTTAAGTAGGGAACCCTTGGCCAGGGGCAGTCCTCCACAGCTCTACCAGCAACACAAGAAAAGAGGCACACACAGGACCTACTCCAGAAGGAGTGGGGCCGTAACAGTCCCACTGGGAAAATTACAGCATTGCAGCAGCAAAGGGATAGCAGCACACAGAGCGATAATAAATAAGATAATAAGATTTTAAAAAGGTAGCATATTTATGGGGAAATTATTCAACCTCATTGGCGGTTGAATAATTTGTGTGTAGCTGTATGAGTAAAAAATTAACAATTTAAAAGAAAAAAAAATTGCAAGAAAAAAGTAGTAAATTTTCAAAGAAAAAATCTGGAAAATTTACATTCTTAACAATTAAAAACTGTCCTATTCATGTTGATTTTTTTTTTTGACAAACATAGCTCAAAATGACTCTTTGCATTACATTATTAATGCTTGTTTCCACATTACAAATACGACTTCACAAGTACAAAGCTTCTTTTTTTGTTCCAGGTGTTTATCTGTTGATTTTCTGTGTTGCCGTCCCTCAGGCCTCCTCACACTCCTCAGTGTGAGAGTAACTGTCCCGTCTGGCACGTCAATCCCAGAGTGAAAACGGCTGTGATCACGCCTCGACTGCTGCAGCTCTGCAAACCCAAACTCCTCCATCCTGATTATCACAGCAGCAGAGAGGTAAATGGGGTCCTTCTTATGTGCATCTGTAATCTTTGGAGTAAAACCATTTTGAAGGAATTTTAGCATTGTCATAAACTATTAATGTTGTTTTAATTACCCAATTCTTTGACTATCATAAATCTATTGATAAAATAGAATAATAATTTAACCAGCATCCATGTGAACATTTTGAAATTTAGTTGCAAATTTACAGGAAAAAGTTGCAAATTTACATGAAAAAAGTGAAGAAAAAAGTTGCAAAGTTACTGTCACGGATGGCCCTCGCGAGCCATCAATAAGACGCTATAGGCCAGCCGGTGAGTTTGCACAATTTATTAAAGGAAGGGTAACGACAAAATAACGAGCCACGGGGGGCTAAAACACACTATAACTATAACTCAGACTATGACAAGGAAGAACAGATTCACAATGAAACACACTTACAGTAAAGGAAGAAGATGAAGGACTGTTCACGTCTGACTAGGGGAAGCTCGACGAGAAACGCTCGACGATGTCAGACGAGGAATGTCCGACGAGACTGCAGTGAGGTTTAGCCCTCAGCTGCTCCC
Organism: Pholidichthys leucotaenia; assembly: GCA_020510985.1. Taxonomy (NCBI): domain Eukaryota; kingdom Metazoa; phylum Chordata; class Actinopteri; order Cichliformes; family Pholidichthyidae; genus Pholidichthys; species Pholidichthys leucotaenia. Next base: position 300,101,010 of record CM035840.1, read on the forward strand.
TTAAATAGGGCTCAGGATGGAACAGCTGATGAGGCAATCAATAATGCAGTTCAGCTGTCAGAAGGCTCAGCTCTGACAGCCGGAAGCCCCTCCGAGCGCTGTCACAATAAAAGCTCGGAGAGCCATAGGGAACACACACACCAGATGGGAGGAAAATACTGCGTGGCCCGAGCGCGGACGAAATCGGCGCTCGAACCACAACAGTTACATGAAAAAGGTAAGGGAAAAAGTCACAAATTTACCCCCCAAAAATGTCCAAAATTGCTGCAAATTAATGAGAAAAGGTTGCAAATTATGAGAAATAATTACAAGTTAATGAGAAAAAAGTTGCAAATTATTTAGAAAAAAGTTGTAAGTTGATGAGAAAAAAGTTGCAAATTTTTACATAAAATTGCCAATTTACATGAAAAAGTTGCAAATTAATGAAAAAAGTAGCAAATTGGCAAAAAAAAAAATCCAAAATTGCTGCAAATTAATGAGATAACAGTGGGAAATTAATGAGAAAAAAGTTGCAAATTTACATGAAAAAAAGTTACAAATTGTTATAAATTTGCCTACAAGCAGATGTAGGCTGTAGGAAGGACCCAAGGGGCAGGTAGGAATACAGTACAAGGTGGTAATTTCATTAGCAAAGTGTCACAAACCTGGCTCACTGGCTTAGACATAAAAGGGAGACCACACAGAGATGCCAATTTAAAACATGTTTATTTATTTAAAGGAAGAAATAAAAAGTGTTGTGGAAGATGAAAGCAGACGAGGCAGCGAGCTAGACAACACACAAACTTTATTCCTCTTCCAACATAAAACACTGAAACTCTGAAATCCTGAGTGTCTGAGCAAACTCCTTTATACACTTTAATACCTGCCTCCAGCACACAGGGTAAACACATTAACATTCAGACTGCAAGACATGTACACACATTAACATGACATTGACACACGTCACAGAGCAGGTCTTGCTACAATACATTCGCACCCCTGTGTCCTCAGGTGTCAACCTGGCACGGCGGGGGCCAAAGGCACATCTTTGTTTAGTTGACTCCACCCAGCTTTCTCCATTAGCATCTCTAGCTATCTTCTAATCTGCTGCCAACAGTTCTCTGCAGGGGGAATACCAACTTGCGGAGCCACTGTAGGTGGGCGTCTGCACCGGGGAGCTTGAGCCAACACCACCTGTTCATCTGCCAGTACATAAGCGGGCTTAAGCCTGTCAATGCAGACGGTTTCCTTAGCCCCCCCCCCCACACACACACACACAAGTCTAACACAAAATGCTTTGTAGCTCGAGTAGGTTCATTTTGTCTTCTTTTAATTATTTGCCTTTTGTTCTTATTAAAGACAAAGATAGAAAGGAGATGTTTTTACCTTCTTTTCTTTACATGTTTCGACTGTTCACTGCAATCATGACATAGCGCCAGTGTGCCTAAAATAAGTAAATGTGCCTAAAATAACTGTAACTGAATCTATGTATTTATATTTATTTATGGATTTCTGAAGTTCCATTTTGGACCTTTTGTAAACTCCAGCTTTACATACACCTTGTGGTCATTTAGTGAGCTGCAGCCTCATTCATTCTATTCATTTCTGTAAAGGACTGTAGGTTTGATTCAGCCCGCAACGTGTATTATGGAAGTTAATAGGACTGTGGTTAACTTTGCAACCACAAGGTGTCACTAAAACCAGAGTTTCCAAAAAGTGCCACACAGTAGCTTTAATTAATGGAAGTTTGAACGTACAATCTTTTAATTCATGACAAGCTAACCACTTCTTCCACCTTTACCTCTGAGCTTGACTTAACCTCTAGCTACTGTTTTTGACAGTTTAATTAATTGTGACCAATTAGGTGCTTGAAGTAAATATTCATGCCTTGTCTTTCTACCAGTTATCAGTATTGCTAAGTTAATTTAACAATTTTCAGTTTTGCTATCCATGCAAACCATGATTTCTGTCTATCTGTCTGCACACAGGATGCCAATAAAGCTCGGGTCAGCAAATTTTTTTACGCAGGTTTGCCTTGGGACAAGCAGCCGTGGCTGTGTTTTTGGAGTCATAGGCCAAATCTCATTCTCAACCCTTGCAGACTTGTTGATTTTAGGTGCATTCACGTTAAGTGACTAAGGGCTTAGGGCTGACCCAGTCTGAAACCAGGAAGCAGCTGACTACTGACTCGCTGACTTATTGAGCCCTTAAATGAGCCCTTTCTCTAAGTTAGCATGCAATGCTGACTTAAGGTATGGGAATTACCCACAGTTCAGAGTGCCAATACTGAGGTTTCTCAAGGGAAAGCTCCTGATTGGTCACGTGTTCGCATCACTGACCACACCTTTACCCCTGCTCCATCCCACAAAAAAAATACTGCCTTGACATGAATTTAACATGTTTGTCAAAATAAAAATGCATGGAATAAAGACTGTGAGTTTATGCTGAATTACACCCAGTTTAGTAGTTTAACCCTTTATCGGGCAGGGAACTATATTTGGTAACTTCCACACCCATCCAAAATGGCACCACAGCATCTCACTGTGGGGCAATAGAAACGCAAAGATTTATCCCAACCAATCAGAGAAGATCAAGCTACATCACGGAAGATGCCTTTTGGCATCTAACCAATCAGCAGTGACCTACAGCCTCTCAAACGTCAGTCTTGATCCAATACTCATAAAGTGGAGGTTTGCACCCTCCCAAGACAGGCACCCATAGTTCCAACACCGAAACTAACAATGCTAAGTTGATGAAACTTATGTATTATACAGTTGAATAGTTGTACTAAATATTGAGATATGTGTCATTTGTGTAGGATTTCCAGAAAGTAGTGAATTTCTTGCTTGAAAAATGGTGACATCATATTTGATCATACACCCGATTCACTGAAGACTAGGGTTTGACTATTTATGGACATATGCCTAATTCATTTAAAAGTTGCTAACAAAAAGAATTCACCATTTATAGACATATGCCTGGTCAGCTAGGTCACGCTTGGAATATTTTTTGTATAAATAACGCTTTATGATGTAGGACTACAGTACTCTGTGGTGCATAGGATGTTGCCACAGCTTTGTATAGCATTACCCAATAATCTAGACAGAAGTATAACACATTTGTAGAAATTTTCAAGCAATAAGTAGTAGAAATATGTGATTTTTGGCCAGTTTTATGACTTTCAATGCTATTTTCAATTCTTGTTTTGTATTTGAATTTCTATATTAATATTCTTCATTTTCAGTAGATATTCTCTTCACTGTAATCATTTTGCTTTATAAATAACTTTAGGCTTAACTCAAAAACTTACTCTTAAAGCTAGTATATTGGTTGCTATAGCATTTCTTTTGCAACTTTCTGCTTATTTATTCTATGCAAAGAGGAGGACTGTTGTTCTAGCCCATCCCACCATCAATGATGACAACCCCAAGGAGGAAGAAAATAATGTGGCAGACCCTGATTTATAAGGAAGCGATCTTCAGTGATTCAATGCTGGCTCGTTTGCATATACTGCTCAGCAGACAGCTCCTCAAGTAAGCGGTTGCGTTGTAAATGACCTTGTCTTACATTTCTTCTCTTCCACCTGTTACATGTTGCTGTAGGTGAAGCGGTGCGTCTTCGGGGATTTGGTGCGCTCACCAGCCTGTTGCTCCACCTCTAGTCAGCCCTCCTTCTCCACCTGGTCATATCTTCAATCATTCCCGACCAGCAGTTCTTACTTACTGGTTCATCTCCTTCGCTGGGTTCTGTACCAGTCTCTCCTCCTCTCTCACGTGAGTGGTACTATTTGCTTCCCATTAGTTCTCCATTCCTCCCTAACCAGTCTCGTCTGTCCTCCGCAGATCTCCTGCTTATCTGGCGAGTGACTGGCGTTTTCCTCAAGATAGCGGTTTTGAAAATTCTAATAAAAGGTCGAACGTTCTTTGTGTGTTCTCTTGGTGATTGCATGTTGTACTCAGGTTGCTTGTCCAGCCAATATGACACAATGCCTGAGTGGCAAGGGCCTTTCTGCCAATAGGAAAAGCCTGGAGCCTGCAATGAAGGTGTTTGAGGGAAAGGATAATGGCAGTGATGGTGACGGCAATGACCAGGCAGAACCACAAGCCAAAAGACACACCAAGAAGAGCAAGAGTCCATCATGTCACAAACATCCTGCCATCTAAGTGGTTCAGACTGATGTGGAGACCATTTCATTTCAGTGACAACACTCAGATCCCTACCGTTGTTGACCCATTCTTTGAGATGTTCAGTATTCTGAATACTGCTTTTTAGAAGTGAGCCACAGACCCCCAAGCAGTCTGTGAAAGAGGTTGTGATTATCTACAAAGACAAGACATCTGGCCATCTGAGGTAGTACATCTAGAGCAGGCATGACAAATTGGGATTCAAGTTCTTTGCCAGGGCTTCTGAGGATGGTTTCATTCATGACATAATGCTAATACTAAGAGAATACAATACCGGTGACCCACGGTGGCCCCGTAACACCCAAACAAGAAGTCATGACTCCTGCCAGCCAGAAAGTTTCCAACCTGGCCAGTTCCATGTCCTTCTCAACAACTACAGCCATCTTTGTGGGCAACTTTCTCACCAGCATGGTAATTGTCAAGTCCCTAATGGATAAGAACTGCAGTGACACAGGAACAGCCAAGGAAAACAAAAAAGACAAGCCTCCACTCCATCAAGGAGTTGAAGAAGATGGCTGTTCCTTGTGGTACCTGCAGCTACATTATGGCTCTCAGGTGAAAGGAAAACAAGATAATTACTCTACTGTCAACAGACATGGCTCACGTCCTCAGTCTACCAACACTGCAGTGATACCAAAAGGAAGGAGGAATTGAGCTCTCCTGCTGTCATCAAAAGCTGCAATGCCAACATGGGGGGCACTGCCAAGAGCAGCATGCTAGTCCACCTCTACTATACCCCATGAAATCCAAGAGGAGGAACATGGGGTTGTTTGCATATCTATCTACAGTATAAATGCAAGATATCTTTGTCTGCTTGTGTGTGGGTGGGTGTGCGCACACGCGTGCATACATGCATGTATGTGTGTGTGTGTGTGTGTGTGTGTGTGTGTGTGTGTGTGTGTGTGTTCAGGTTCAGGTTACTTTATTTGTACCCGTAGGTAGATTTGTTTTGCAGTCAGGTGACAACCATATTTACAAACCACAATTACATTCAACATGAACACAAACACAGGCACACATGTAGCTGACTATAAACATGATAAAAGTACTCAAGGCTCCACCAATCAGGACATAGGACAAAGAGATAAGAGAAAAAACAAAGCGATAAGAGAGAAGGGTCATATTAAAAAGTTAAAGACTAATCAAAGAGGTTAAAAACTCAAAAGTCTAAAAACCCAATAAAAGATTTAGAACCCAAATAAAAAACCTACAAAAATAAGTAAATATAAAATAAAATCAATAAATAGGTAACTCAGCGTGTCACAAACTGATTTTTTAGGACACAAAGTCTCTCCGAAGGGGGCAGTTCCACTTCCAGACAAAGTTCATGCGATAGAAAGTTTTCCACGGCCACAAACGGTCAAATCGCTACAGGAATTTTTAGGGATGGTTAATTTTTACAACTGCTTCCTCCCCCACGCAGCTCAGCTCATGCAGCCCCTATATGACGCGCTCAAAAAAAAGAAAGCTTCCAACGTGGTCGAATGGACCCCGGAGCACAAACGCGCTTTCGCGGAAGTAAAAAGCGCCCTAGCTAACGCCACATTGTTAGTTCACCCAGATCCCTTGGCCCGCATTGCACTAACCACAGATGCTTCAGACCTAGCTATAGGGGCAGTTATAGAACAACTTGTCAGCGGGGTCTGGCAACCTTTAGCATTCTTTAGCAAATCGCTAAACCAAACTGAACGCAAATACAGCACTTTTGACAGAGAGCTGCTGGCGCTTCATTTATCCATCCGCCACTTCCAGTTCTGGTTAGAAGGGCGGAGTTTCACGGCTTTTGTAGACCATAAACCGCTCACCTTTGCTATGGCTAAAATTTCAGAACCATGGTCAGGCAGGCAACAAAGACAACTAGCTGCGATTTCAGAGTTCACCACAGACATTCAACACGTGGCAGGCAAACTTAACGTAGTAGCGGACTGTCTCTCTCGCGCTGTGACACCACCAGAGCGCGGGGAGACCACGCTAACTAACTAACACGCTGACTAACTAACTTTAATGTTATTAAAGTTGGCATAGAGACTTCTGCTGTTGAAGTGGATCATAGAAATATTGAAATCAGATGTGACCATTGTGTTAAACTGATCATCTGTGTAGTAATTACAGTCATTATTGATGGAGTTAAATAAATTATTATCAGGGTCTATGTTATATTCTACGTCCTGTGGGTTGTGATCTGTATATTCAAAAACTTTCAGTTCCTGTTGTTCCTGTTTGTTGATCTTTTGATTCATGTTGTTGAATGTCTTGTAGCAGATGAGTATAATCCTTCAGTGTCCTACAGTTGTCTGATTGTTACTGTGACTCCAGTTCATAATATTCATTGATATTTGTCCAGTTCCATAATATTACGGATGTTAATGACCTTGGCTTCTTCAGGTGATCCGTTTAATTTGATGAATATTTTACAGTTTGATGTCCAGGTGTTTTGAATCTTTTTCTGCTTTTTCGGGTATCTTGCTTTTCTGGCTATTTCTCCGTTTTCCTTCGTGAGGTGCTCGTTTATGTAAATGTTCGTTCCTTTCAATTTCCTACCTTGTTTCAGCAGCGCAGTCTTGTGTTTTCTGTTCACAAACCTCATGATCACAGCTGGTTTGTCGCCGTTTTTCCTGGGCAGAGGGTGGCAGGACTCAATGTTGTTGCAGTCCAGCTGAATTCCTTTCGACTGCATGAAGGCCACCACTTGTTGCTCCATGGATTCCTCTTCTAGCTCACTTCCACTGCTGTTCGCGGCCACTGCTCTCGCGTATGATTGGGGTTTAATGTGGGGCCCCGTGATGATCACGTCGTTCACCCGAGTGTTCTGCTCCAGTTCCGACATTCTGCAGATACGCCAGCCTCTTTTCCTTCTCAGCGTTCTGGCTCCGCAGCGCTTTTATCTCCTCTACCAGGTCCAGGATGGTTCTTTGCTGCATCTTAACAGCAGAAATCTCTTCCGCCAAGAAATCCAGCGCTTTTTTTATTTCGTCCACCTCCTCAGTCTACAGAGTTTTCCTGGGAGCCATGATCCCGGCCGATGAACGTTGATTATGATCGTAGGAAAAAAAAAAAAAAAACACATGTGGGAGAAATCCCTTTGCTCTCCCTGAGCATGAGGGGCCTGATTGCTTCACCAGCCACTACTGGCAATTTCTCCTTTTTTCGCACGAGCAGGTTTATTCTCCAGCGGTAGTAACAAAAAAAAAACTTAAAACGCCAGCTCTAAACTGCGTTTTAAACAGAAACAAACTGGGAGCCTTTACTTGTGCATCCTCACCTTACAGGAACCAGAAGTGATGATCAGTTCTGTTAAAGCAGAGCTGATCACAGCGGTCATCTGGCCTGTAGAGGAATGAAGCTGGTCTCTTTAATTTTTGTGCATAATGATTTCTGAATGATTTAAACATTTTATTTTGCTGCCCTGCATCAAGGTGAAGAAGTTCAGTCCCCCTCAATCATTCAGGGCTCAAACACAACGCTGTGTCTGACGTTACATTTTCTTCTGTGCATGCGAGTCACTTCATAGCAGTAGACCGTTCACACTGGAGTCTGATGGGGGTTGCATTTAAATTATAATGTCAACACCCACATAAAAAAATCAGATATGGGCAAAAAATTTGGAATTTCCCCTTTAGGAGATTAGAAAGAAAATTATAGACGTGCATGTTAAAGGTAAAGGCTATAAAACCATCTCCAAGCAGCTTGATGTTCCTGTGACTACAGTTGCACATATTATTCAGAAATTTAAGATCCATGGGACTGTAGCCAACCTCCCTGGACATGGCCGCAGGAGGAGACGGATAATACGAATGGTAACAAAAGAGCCCAGAGCAACCTTTAAACACATTCATGGTGAACCCCAAGGTCAAGGTACATCAGTGCTTCAAGACCACTTCAATAGTACCAGTGCCGAAACATTCAACACCATCGTGCCTAAATGACTATCGCCCTGTGGCACTGACGCCCATAGTCATGAAGTGCTTTGAGCGACTGGTCTTGGCACAGCTCAAAAAAAGCCTGCCCCCTACACTGGACCCTCATCAGTTCGCCTACCGGAGCAACAAGAGTACAGAGGATGCGGTTTCTACAGCGCTGCACTAAGTACTCTCACACCTGGATGACAAGAACACCTACGCAAGAATGCTGTTTATTGACTTCAGCTCAGCATTCAACACAGTTATCTCCTCCAAGTTGCTCACCAAACTTGGGGACCTGGGAATCAGTACCTCCACCTGCAACTGGATCATGGATTTTCTGACCAACAGACCCCAGCATGTTAGGTCAGGCCCCAACCGTTCTTCCGTCATCACACTCAACACTGGTGTACCACAGGGCTGTGTGCTCAGCCCATTCCTCTACTCCCTCTACACCCATGACTGCAGGCCTATGTATGGATCCAATTCCATCATAAAGTTCGCAGATGACACCACGGTGATTGGACTCATCAGGGACAACGACGAGTCAGATTACAGGGCAGAGGTTGAGCACTTGGCTACTTGGTGCGCTGACAATAACCTGCTCCTTAACACCAGCAAAACCAAGGAGCTCATAGTGGACTACAGGAAGGAGAGGGAAGAGACACATGACCCCATCCATATCAATGGCATAGCTGTTGAACGTGTCCCCAGCTTCAAATTCCTGGGGACCCACATCTCGGAGGACCTGTCCTGGTCAGTTAACACCACCAGCCTGATCAAGAAGGCCCATCAGCGCCTCTTCTTCTTGAGGACATTGAAGAAGAACCATCTGTCAACTGACATCCTGGGCAACTTCTACCGCTGCGTGATAGAGAGCACCCTGACCAACTGTATCACACTCTGGTATGGGAGCTGCTCTGTAGCTGACCGCAAGGCGCTGCAGCGGGTGGTGAAAACCGCCCAACGCATCACAGGGACTCCACTTCCAGCTATAGAGGACGTCTACAAGAAAAGATGTCTGCGCCGGGCACGCAGCATTCTTAGGGACTCCAACCATCCTGCTCATGGACTGTTCCAGCTTCTCCCCTCCAGAAGACGTTTCAGAAGCCTTCGGACTAGAACCAGCAGGTTTAGGAACAGTTTCTTTCCAACAGCTGTCACGTTATTGAACTTAGTTCCCCGCTGACTCTCTTACAATCATCTTTTACCATCCTCACCTGTACATAACTGCATAACTACATAACTACATCTAACTTATTGCACATTATTTGCACATAACAGTACTTTTAACTTTCTGCACTGCTGCATATATTTGCATATATTTGCTTAAATTGCACATACTGTTAATTACCGTATATACTGCACTGCTGTCCTTTGCACTTCTGATTGGATGCTAAACTGTGTTTCGTTACCTTGTATTCATACATGTGTAATGACAATAAAGTTGAATCTAATCTAATCTAATCTAATCTAATCAGTGTCAGATCGCACCATCCGTCGTTGTTTGAGCCAAAGTGGACTTCATGGGAGACGACCAAGGAGGACACCACTGTTGAAAACAAATCATAAAAAAGCCAGACTGGAATTTACCAAAACTGCATGTTGACAAGCCACAAAGCTTCTGGGAGAATGTCCTATGGACAGACGAGACAAAACTGGAACTTTTTGGCAAGGCACATCAGCTCTATGTTCACAGACGCAAAAATGAAGCATACCAAGAAAAGAACACTGTCCCTACTGTGAAACATGGAGAAGGTTCTGTTATGTTCTGGGGCTGCTTTGCTGCATCTGGCACCGGGTTTCTTGAATCTGTGCAGGGTACAATGAAATCTCAAGACTATCAAGGTATTCTAGAGAGAAATGTGCTGCCCAGTGTCAGACAGCTTGGTCTCAGTCGCAGGTCATGGGTCTTGCAACAGGATAATGACCCAAAACAAACAGCTAAAAACACCCAAGAATGGCTAAGAGCCAAACATTGGACTATTCTAAAGTGGCCTTCTATGAGCCCTGATCTAAGTCCTATTGAACATCTGTGGAAGGAGCTGAAACATGCCGTCTGGAGAAGGCACCCTTCAAACCTGAGACAACTGGAGCAGTTTGCTCATGAGGAGTGGGCCAGAATACCTGCTGAGAGGTGCAGAAGTCTCATTGACAGTTACAGAAATTGTTTGATTGCAGTGATTGCCTCAAAAGGTTGTGCAACAAAATATTAAGTTAAGGGTACCATCATTTTTGTCCAGGCCTGTTTCATGAGTTTGTTTTTTAAAATAATTCTGTTGAACCACAATTCAAAAGCATTGTCTGATTTTCATTGGTTAATTTTCATAGACTTTTTATTTATTACCACTTTTGTCAGATTTAAGTTATTTCTGTGACCATTGTGGGTTTTTCTTTCATTCACAGAAGGGTACCAACAATTTTGTCCATGTGTGTATGTGTACATATTGCCTACATATATAGGCATTATGTACACTTCTTTGTATTTCACTTTCAGCATGCTGAAAATTTTCAGAGGAGCTCAGTGAACTACACCGTATACCAGCATGCTTCAGGGTGCTCTTAACTTAGACAAAACTTAGCCATAACCGATTTGACCTATGGCAGCATATTCTCCAATTTTTTCGTATGTCTTGCAAATGGTGCCTAAATTGTCTAGGTGTGATAGGGCCTAAACACAGGACACAAAAACTCCCAAATAACAACATAAATCATTTTTAGTTAAATATTTACTGACAAATGGGCAACACTGATGTAACGGTTGCAGTCAAACGGGTCCTTCTGCTGTGTATAATAATGTTGGGTGTTTTGTAGTTAATTCTGTTGATTACAGTTTTAAAACTAGAAAAGCACTCGGAGAGCGCAGACCTCCGCCAAGCGCCACAATTCCCCCCATACAGTGTTTGTGTGTACGTTTTCAGATTCCTTGAGCATGTAAACATATGACTAGCAATTGGATTCACAATGATTATTTGTTTATTTGACAGGAACAGTGCAATAAACACACAATTAATCAATGACAATCAATCTGATAGTGATAGGATTAGTGGTTCAGTAGTAAAAGCATTGCCTCCTTGGCGGAGGTAATAAACTGAAGTGTTGCTGTTGTGTCCATCTCCTCCACTGACGGATGCAAATTGGGTAGACAGGTTGCCGTGGGTTTTATATTATATTATTTTGGGGTTGCGCTCCACGGCAAACGAGAATTTAGAAGCTTCGCCGGCAGAGAGCTGGTTTTTGCGCAGCGCCTATGGGTGGCCGGTGAATTTCTGCCAAATGCGCAGCTTCTATGGCTGGCCGGGGAATTTCTGCCAAAGAATCCGTCGGCGGACAGCTGCCTGTGTGAGGTTTTGCAGTTGCGCGCAAACACAGGCACGCTGGCGGGCCCAGGCCAGCAGTGTTTGCCGCGTGCTTTTGTGCCTGAAACGTTGAAGAACGCAGGGTTTGTGTTGCAGACACGACGACCAGCGCCCTCCATTGCGCCTGCGCACATGTTGAAAATGGCCCTATGTCACAGTGTTGAAAAATGCTTTAAAAAATTCCTGTATCCAGACGGTGAACCGGATCACCCCCAAAATTTAATCAGTTCTTCCTTGTACCATTTCCAACAACGCCTGAAAGTTTCATGGAAATCCGTCCAAGACTTTTTGAGTTATCTTGCTAACCAACAGACAGACAGACAGACAGACAGAATCAGAATCAGAATCAGAATCAGAATCAGAATCAGGTTTATTGCCATTGTTCATGTAGTACACAAACTAGGAATTTGTCTCGGTACAATGCTGCAACATTAAACATGATAAGATAAGAGAAATAAACTATACATGTAATAAAGTGTAGGATAAGATTAAGTGATACTGGTCAACAGTTAAAATATATATTAGCCAGCAGCAGATACTGTGGAGAACTATATAGTGCAGTCGGTAATGCAGGAAGAAAACAGTGATGATTGACATGAGTCTGGTTGAGCTGCTGTACATGGTGCACGAGAGTCAATAAGTCACTTAGTGTTCAGCAGTCTAATGGCAGAGGGGAAGAAGCTGTTCATGTGACAGGAGGTTTTAGTCTGGATGGACCGAAGTCTTCTACCAGAGGGGAGGGGGGCAAACAGTACGTGACCAGGGTGTGAGGGATCGGCTATGATCCGGCCAGCACGCCTCCGGGTCCTGGAGATGTACAGATCCTGGAGAGATGGGAGCTTGCAGCCGATCACCTTCTCAGCAGTGCGCACGACGCGCTGCAGCCTTAGTCTGTCCCTGGCAGTGGCTCCTGCGTACCACACGGTTATGGAGGTGGTGAGGATGGACTCGATGATGGCTGTGTAGAACTGCACTAACATCTTGGTGGGTAGCTTGAGCTTCCTCAGCTGCCGCAGGAAGAACATCCTCTGCTTGGCTTTTTTGATGAGTGAGCTGATGGTCAGCTCCCATTTGAGGTCCCTGGTGATGGTAGTGCCTAGGAAGCGGAAGGAATCAGCAGTGGTGATGGGAGAGCCTGAGAGGGTGAGGGGGGGCAGAGGAGTAGTGACTTTCCTGAAGTCTACAATCATCTCCACTGTCTTCAGAGCGTTCAGCTGCAGGTTGTTATTGCTGCACCAGGACGCCAGCTGGGCCACCTCTCTCCTGTAGGCGGACTCGTCGCCGTTGGAGATGAGCCCGATGAGGGTGGTGTCGTCCGCAAACTTGATCAACTTGACAGACTGGTGGCTGGAGGTGCAGGAGTTGGTGTAAAGGGAGAAGAGTAGGGGGGAAAGTACACAGCCCTGGGGTGATCCGGTGCTGATGCTAGTATAGTCTGAGACAGTCTTTCCCAGCCGCACATGCTGCCTCCGGTCCGTCAGGAAGTCGATGATCCACCTGCAGAGGGAGTCAGGCACGTTGAGCAGGGACAGCTTGTCCCGGAGCAGAGCGGGGCGGATGGTGTTGAATGCGGAGCTGAAGTCCACAAACAGGATCCTGGCGTAGGTTCCCGGGGAGTCCAGGTGCTGCAGGATGGAGTGGAGGGCCAGGTTGACTGCATCGTCTACAGACCTGTTGGCTCGGTAGGCAAACTGCAGCGGGTCCAGGAGAGGGGTGGTGATGGACTTGAGGTGGGACAGGACCAGGCGCTCAAAGGACTTCATGACTACAAAAGTGAGCGCTACAGGTCTGTAGTCATTAAGTCCAGTGATCCGTGGCTTCTTGGGGACAGGGATGATGGTGGAGGATTTGAGGCAGGACGGCACGTGGCATAACTTAAGGGAGGTGTTAAAAATGTCTGTGAATACAGGAGCCAGCTGTTTCGCACAGAGTCTCAGGGTGGAGGGAGACACGCCGTCTGGGCCGGGGGCCTTGCGCGGGTTCAGTCTGGAGAACTGTTTGAGCACATCCTGCTCACTGATGATAAGGGGAGGGGGGGAGGAGGGGGGGGTGCCTTAAATGAAGTAGGGAATGTGGAGGCTGTGGAGCTGGAGGGAGGGGGGGAGTTGGACACAGATGACGAGGTGTCAAAACGGGCATAGTGTTGGGACAGTCTTTGACAAAGGGCTTGTCATCCTGACCTTTAGGAGCCTTAGGTCGATAGTTGGTGATTTGCCTCAGTCCTCTCCACACGGAAGCCGAATCATTAGCAGTGAACTGCTGCTGGAGTCTCTCTGAGTATAGAGATTTAGCCCTCTTCAGCTCTCTGTTAAACCGGTATTTAACCTCCCTGTAGCAGTCCCTGTCTCCACTTTTCAGCGCTGCTTCCTTCTCCTTCCTGATCTGTCTGAGCTTAGCTGTGAATCAGGGTTTGTCATTAGAGTAACTCACCCTGGTGCGTGATGGAAGAATGTTCTCTTCACAAACAGACAGACAGACAAACAGACAAACACACAGACAAACCCCGGCAAAAACATAACCTCCTCCTGGCCTTTTCGGCCTGGCCGAGGTAAAAAACCTTTTAATAACAAAATATTGTTATAATATAAAATGATGCACTACAATGGGTCTCAAATATTTGTAAACGTGTCCTGTTATAGTACTGCATGACTTTATTGACAATACACAGAAGAAATTCACTATTACACTGAACTCCATCACTGAACAGTGATAAACTAAAATAATTATAATGATGACTGAACAACTCCCATTCCCCAAAGTGCAAAAGACACTGTTACTTCACAAATGAGGCAGTCAAGGCTGCCAGCAGCCAGAACACAGTCATGTCTCAGCCCCAAAGGGGCTCAGCTTTTCTAATAAGCCTCAGTACCTCTGATGTCACTAAACCTGTCCGCGGACTTGACAGTCACTCTCCAAATGACTCTGTGCAGTTTGATTTGTTCGTTTTCCATGTCTGTCTACACCACACACCAGATCTGCAAGCAGTGCTTCAGCAAGGTGCACATCTTGAGGTCAAATATGGTCTGCTGGAAGGTCAATCCGAGCCTCAGTGTTCAGTGCTGCAACTTCAGTGAGTACTAAAAAGCAGCCACCTAAGTAACTGGCTTGAAATGGGCTTGACTGGACTTTGATATGCATGTGATTTATATATATATTTGTGACATTTGTGCTAGGATCAGTGCCTGCAAAAACTGCAGAAAATAAGCATTTGACACATTTTTTTAATCTTGTCTGCCATTGACAGTTTTACACATTTGCGCCCAGTGGTCTTGTTGTAGCTGTTGTTGGTGTTCTTGGAAATGTTGAGGCTTTGCAACCTTCTGTTTTTATGCATAAATAACTGCTCTTTTAACTTTATACACTATGTGTTGTTTTTAATATATTTTATATATATACTTTCTGGAACAATTATTACCCTAGACTGGCAAGGAACCATGTATGGTAATTTCATTGACCTTAATTTTCAACATAAAAATGAAAATTTTTGAAAAAGTCACCAAAGAAAAAAGTGTCTTGTAATACCACCCAATAATGCTGTGGGGTTGAAATTTGGATTTTCCAAGTATTTCAATGAGTGCCCTATAAAGGGTTAAATAATTTAGGGTGCTGTGTGTGTGTGGGGGGGGGGGGTTGTGCAGTTTAAAAAAAAGATGATTTAATTAATTACAAAAGGCTGCAGCACATTTAATTCAGTTCATTCCTGAAGAAAGTAATATGTTTAAAACCAAAAGCCTGAGACCCACAGTAGTTGGTCACGTAATAAATGGGTTGAAAAGATAGATAGATAGATAGATAGATAGATAGATAGATAGATAGATAGATAGATAGATAGATAGATAGATAGATAGATAGATAGATGTACAGTACATTATTGAGCCCAAACTGCATGACCGTAGACAACCACCGACAGAAACACACACAGCATAATAGACAAAGAGTTTACCCGTGGAAAGTAAAACTGTGAAAAACTTATATAGATGAACAGATGGTGGCCCATATAGGTACATGAATCATTCCCGCTGTACAATGCAGGACTATCAGGAGCAGAGTGAGATGTGAGGTACCAATTAGACTGTAAGGTGCAGTATGGCAGCATAGTTATGACCAGAGTACAACATCAGAGTGAGTTATTGTACAGTGAAATGGCATGTGGCAGGAAAGATTTCCTATACCTAACCATTTGGCAGTGAAGCTGTAGTAGTCTGCTGGACAAAGTGCTCTGCTGTCTGTTCAGTGTGTGGTGGAGGGGGTGATCAGGATTGTCTATGATGGATCGCAGTTTGTTCAGTGTCCTCCTCTCCACCACTGTCTCAAAAGTCTCCAGCCTGAGACCAATTACAGAGCCAGCCTTCTTGATAATCTTGTTAAGTCTGTTGGTGTCGCTGGCTCTGATACTGCTACCCCAACAGACAGCAGCAAAGAAGATGGCGCTGGCGACAACGGCCTGGTAGAAAAGCACCAGCATCCTGTTGCACACGTTGAAGGATCTCAGCTTCCTCAGGAAGTAGAGTCTGCTCATCCCCTTCTTGTACGCAGCATCGGTGTTGGATCTCCAGTCCAGTCCGTTGCTGATCATGACACCCAGGTATTTGTAGTCCTCATCTACCTCCACATCCTCTCCCCTAATCTGCAATGGCTGTGAAGGCATCCTCTTCTTCCCGAAGTCAACCACCATTTCTCTGCTCTTGCTGACATTCAGCCTCAGGTGATTCTGCTCTGTTCACAAATCTGTCTACTAGTGCCCTGTACTCCCACTCCTCTCCCCCTCTTATACACCCAACAACAGCTGAGTTGTCAGAGAATATCTGCAGGTGGCATGACTCGGTGTTGTACTGAAGGTCAGTGGTGTATAAGGTGAAGAGAAAAGGAGAAAGCACAGTCCCCTGTGGAGCTCCCGTATCACTATCCACCACATCAGACAAGACACTGCCCAGCCGGACAAACTGTGGCCTGCCTGTCAGGTAGTCAGTAATCCAGGAGATCACAGAGCTGTCGACCCCATCACTCGTAGCTTCTCATCCAGCAGCAGTGACTGGATGGTGTTAAAGGCACTGGAGAAATCAAAGAATGTGATTCTCACAGTGTCTCCTCCGCCATCCAGGTGCAAATGGGCTCATTGCAGCAGGTAGATGACAGCGTCTTCAACTCCTAAATGGGGCTGATAGGCAGACTGCAGAGGGTCTTCACCTGTGGCCTCAGGTGGGCTAAGACCAGTCTCTCCAGGATCTTCATCACATGGGATGTGAGGGCAACTGGTTGATAGTCATTCAAGTCAGATGGAGATGATTTCTTGGGGACAGAAACCAGGCAGGACGTCTTCCACAGCACCAGTACTCTCTCCAGACTCAGGCTCAGGTTGTACAGGTGTTTTAGTATGGAAGATAGCTGGTTGGCACAGGTCCTCAGGATCCTGGCGGAGATGCCATCAGGGCCCACAGCCTTACGCTGACGGAGTCTCTCCAGCTGTTTCTTAACCTGGTCTGTAGTCACAGTGATGTGTGCGTGTGTGTTGGGGGTGGGGGGGGGGGGGTAGAAAAGATATATTGTGGGAATCCACTCAGTAGGTTTCCACTCAGACGGAAGGGCAAGGGGAATTGTCATGGGGGGTTTGTGTGTTGATGCGGGGGTTGGTGTGTTGATGCGAACAGTGACAAAAAGAATGAGAATTGCAAAGGCTTTTATGTTAATGCAGCACCACAGGTCACTGAGCGAGCTGTATGCTATAAAAGGAGAGGTGCCTGCGACCTGTGAGTCTTTTGATGCTTGTGATTCTGGTGAATGTGAGAGAGAGAGATTAATAAAGCCTGCTCTGCTCTGGACCACTCTGCCTGATTATTTCTCTCTCCACACTGGTGACCCTTGACACACAATGGAACTCAAGGCGAACACTCCGGAGACGACCCGGCCGGGAGGTACCAGCAACGCATGCGCCATTTCAGTCAAACTCCCAGACTTTTGGCTACACGACCCAAAGTCTTGGTTCCTCCACACCGAGGCCCAGTTCGCGCGCTGGGGAATAACAGCGGATGACACCAGATACTACTATGTGGTTGCAGCACTGGACGCACGCACAACTCAGCAGGTGGCGAGCCTGCTCCAACGGCCCCCAGCCCATGACAAATACGAGGCTCTCAAAACCACGCTGACCCAGCGCTATACGCTGTCAGACTGCAAGAGAGCGGAAAGGCTCCTGACGCGCTCCAAGTTGGGAGATGGGTCGGCGGTCGAGTTAATGGAGAAAATGTTGGCGTTGATGGGTACAGATGATGGGCATTTCCTCTTTGCCCACCTTTTCCTCCGGAACCTCCCGACAGCGGCCAGGGCGGTCCTTGCCAATTCGCCGCTGCTGGCCGCGCGCAACTATCGGGCGCTAGTGCAAGAGACAGATCGGATTATCCTCACCACCAGAGTCCTCGCAGTGAACGCAGCGGCATTGGAACCCAGCAAGACAGCCAGTGGGGGCGAGGAGCCAACGACGGTGGCTGCAGAGGAAGCCAAGAAACACCGGAGAGACACAATCTGCTTCTACCGCCGCTGTTTTGGAGAGGACGCACGCAGATGCGTGACACCGTGCCAATTCAAGCGCTCGGGAAATGCCAGGGCCGGCAGTCGGTAGCAGCTGCGACCGCCGGTGAAGCAAGCAAGCTGCTTTATGTGACAGACTCACGCTCGGGGAGATGGTTCCTCGTGGGCTCCGGCTCCCAAAAGAGTCTCATCCTGCCGTCCTACACAGACTGGCTGGCGGGAACTAGCGGCTCCGAGCTAACAGCCACAAACGGCTCAGACATTAAGACTTTTGGCGAGAGGACACTGACTGTATCCTTGCACGGCCGTACATACCAATGGACATTCGTCATAGTGGCATGCAGCTTCTCCATTTTGGGCGCCGATTTTTTGTGTGCACACGGTCTACTAGTCGATGTGGCTAACAGACGTCTGATTAACGCAATGTCTTTTAATTCTCTCCCCTGTACAGCTAGAGAAGCCAGGTCCACAACGCTAGCCAACGTCACAGCTCCAGGGGGTAAGTTCCACACACTACTCACCCAGTTCCCAGCACTCACAGTCCCGACGTTTTCGGAGATTGTCACTAAACACGGGGTGGAGCACTTCATTACCACCACGGGGCCGCCTGTTTTCGCACGACCTTGGCGTCTGGATGCAGCTAAACTGGCCATAGGTGGCTGCACGGTAGCGCAGTGGTTTAGCACTGTGGCAGCACAGTTTTACCCTCGGCCGGGAGATCGCGGGGATCATGAGATCGTGGGTTCGATCCCAGCCCCCGACCAACAGTGAGCTGTGTGGAGTTTGCATGTTCTCCCCGTGTTGCGCGGGTTTACTCCGGGATTTCTCCAGTTTCCTCCCGCATACCAAAAACATGTAGGTTTAGGGCGCTCGCGCACGCAGCGACCAGCAGCCGGTGGCTTGTCACCAGACTGCAAACCAAATCTACCTACGGGTACAAATAAGCAACAACAAAAAAAAAAAAATAGCGTACGAGGAGTTTGCCAACTTGGAAAAGTTGGGCATCATCAGATGCTCAAACAGCCCATGGGCGTCCCTGCTACATATGGTTCCTAAAGCTGATTGATCGTGGCAACCATGCGGAGATTTCCGCAGATTGAACAACGCCACAGTGCACGACTTCTACCCGATCCCCCATATTCAGGATTATTCCGTTCACCTCACCGGGGCACGCATTTTTTCCAAGATAGACCTGGTCCGCGGTTACCACCAGGTCCCAGTGCGCGCTGAGGACATACCTAAGATGGCAGTAATAACCCCATTTGATCTTTTTGAGTTTTTGCACATACCTTTCAGGTTAAAAGGCGTGGTGCAGACATTCCAACGCATGATGGATGTGGTGCTGCGCGATCTGCCGTTTGTGTTCGTCTACCTGGATGAGATCCTGGTGGCCAGCGTGTCCGAGTACGAACATGTAGCCCACCTCAGGACAGTTTTCCAGAGGTTGGAGGAGCATGGATTAATAATCAACCCGGCGAAGTGCCAGTTCGGGGTGACGGGAATAGATTTTTTGGGCCACCGCATCTCACTGGAGGGCGCAATACCCTTACTGGACAAAGTGCATGCAGTGGCAGATTTTCCCCGGTCTCAGACGGTTAGGGCACTGCAGTAGTTTTTGGGGATGGTTGTCTTTTACAACAGTTTCCTCCCCCACGCAGCCCAGCTCATGCAGCTGTTGTATGCCGTGCTTAAGAAACGGAAACCGGCGGACAGAGTCGACTGGACTCCTGAGCGAGAGCAGGCGTTTTTCGAGGTTAAAACAGCTCTGGCAAATGCCGTACTACTGGTGCACCCGGACCTAGCGGCTCGGATAGTGCTCACTACCGACGCATTGGACGTGGCCATAGGGGCCGTCATGGAGCAGTGCGTTGCCAGTTCTTGGCATCCGCTTGCTTTTTTTAGCAGGTCTCTGCGCAACAGTGAGTGTAAATACAGTGCATTCAACAGGGAGTTACTGGCTCTCCACCTGGCCATACGCCACTTCCAGTTCTGGCTGGAAGAGAGCACCTTCACTGCGTTCGTGGACCACAAGCCACTAATGTACACGATGGCCAAGGTTTTGGAACCATGGTCGGGCCGGCAGCAGAGACAGCTGGCCACGATCTTGGAGTTTACGACCGACATTCAGCATGTAGCCGGTAAACTCAACGTGGTGGTGGACTGCCTCTCGCGCACATTAGTGGCCCCAGTCTACATGGAGATAGATTACATGGCCATAGCCGCTGAGCAGATCGGCGATGTGGACGTTTGCGCGCTCCAGTCTGGACCAGACGAGAGAGCAGAGTACTGCAAGATGGGGCCCCCCAATCTGTGACGTCTCCATGGGCCGCCCGCGCCCGGTGGTGCCACACGCTTGGTGCCACCGCATTTTTGAGTCGGTTCACTCCCTGGCGCACCCAGGAGTGCACACGTCAGTCAAAATGGTGGGAGCAAAGTTCATCTGGCCGAGCCTGCACAAATAGGTGAAAGAGTGGGCTGCAGCCTGCGTAGCGTGCCAAAGAGCCAAAGTGCACAAACACACAAAGGCCCCCTTGGAGCCGTTCCATATCCCGGCCAAGAGGTTCGGCCACACTCACGTGGACCTCGTGGGCCCCCTCCCGCCATCGCAGGGGTTCACGCACCTCCTGACAGTGGTGGACCGCACCACGCGCTGGCCTGAAGCAGTCCCGCTAGCTTCTACCGCGTCCGCAGAAGTTGCACGCACTTTTTTGATGACATGGATGGCACGTTTTGGCGCCCCTTCAGATATCGCGTCCGATCGGGGCCCGCAGTTTGTTTCCGACCTCTGGTCCACCATGGCCCGGAGCCTGGGCATCACACTTCATCACACGACCGCGTACAACCCCCAGGCCAATAGGTTATGCGAGCGTTTCCATAGGTTGCTTAAAGCAGCGCTCAGGGCTTTGCTTACGGATGCAAATTGGGTGGACCGGTTGCCGTGGGTTCTATTAGGGTTGCGTTCAGCACCGAAGGAGGATTTGGCAGCCTCCCCAGCAGAGCTTGTTTTTTCCCAACCGCTGCGGCTCCCAGGGGAATTTTTGCCGGACAGCCCCGCGCCGAACACCAATCCATCCCCCTTTCACTGCATAGCGCAGTGGCAGGGACGGTACCTGGTCCGGTTCACCACTGTTTTCCTCTCTCTTTTGTGCCAAAGACCTTGAAGGACGCGGCGTTCGTATTTGTCAGGCACGATGCCCACCGGACCCCCTTGCGCCCGCTCTACGATGGCCTGTTCAGAGTGCTGGAAACCGGGGAGAAACATTTTGTGTTAGACTTGGGGGGGACGCAGGGAAGCAGTCTGTATAGACAGGCTTAAGCCCGCTTTCGTTTTAGCAGACGAGCAGGTGGTGTTAGCCCGAGCTCCTCGGCGCGGACGACCCCCACTGAGAACTCCCCACGTACATGACTTGTCAGATCAGTCACAATGGCATGCTAAAGAGGTTTCCCCCCCTCCCAATGTCCCCCCACAGACGGACGCACCCCCAAGAGCGCCCCACCAGCACAGCAGCATCTCAGAACCGCAGACCCCGCCATTACAGCCACTATGGACATAGGCTGAAGCCCAAAGGACATGAGGGTTAAGGCTCAGTCTGAGTTTTGGGGGGGGGGGGGGGGGATGGTGTGGGAATCCACTCAGTATGTTTCCACTCAGACAGAAGGACAAGGGGAATTGTCATGGGGGGTTTGTGTGTTGATGCGAACAGTGACAAAGAGAATGGGAATTGCAAAGGCTTTTATGTTAATGCAGCACCACAGGTCACTGAGCGAGTTGTATGCTATAAAAGGAGAGGTGCCTGTGACCTGTGAGTCTTTTGATGCTTGTGATTCTGGTGAATGTGAGAGAGAGAGATTTCTAAAGCCTGCTCTGCTCTGGACCACTCTGCCTGATTATTTCTCTCTCCACAATATTTTTATTAAAACTGTAACACTGAAAATTTTTTAAAAAAAGCACTGTTTGGTTTGGTTTTTATTTATTTGTCAGGGACCATATACAAAAAGCATTGATCTCATAAGAGAAGAGATGCATTGTACCAGATTTAGCCACTGGCTAAAAAACACCATTGAAAATTTTACAAAAATTTTCAATGGTGGAGGAGCCTTATCGTAAACTATTTTAAAGACAACCCGAACATATGAAAGCACAATACTATTATCAAAGCTCAACATTCTGTGTTTACTGAGTATTTCACAGTGATGATGATGTATTTTTTTTTTTTATCTAAAACTTTTAAAGTTTGATTATAGAGTGAGCTTATTGGTTTTAAAGTTGTCTGGCTTGCTTGAGCCCAACAAGAGATACAATAGTTAATGTGAGAAAGTACCATTGCATTCTGATGTTTCCAGTGTGAGACGGTTTCTGGTATGTCTAAAATTAGCAATGTTATATTTCAATGTGTTACTCATTTTTCTTTATGTGCTTTTAAATGTCAGTGCTGGGTCCAAGATCACACCTAAGTATTTAACTTCCTGTACATTATTCATTTTTTTTACCACCAACATAAATATTAGGGAAGGTGTTTTACTTACATTTCCCAGTGAAATACTTTGTAACAGTCTTTGCAATGTTCAATCTAAGACAAGAAAATTTAAGCCAGTCCGAAACTTTGCCCATTACAAGTGAGAATTTGGAAGCCACTTGACCACCTTGCTCCCCATGTAGGAAAATAACTGCATCATCTGCATACATTAAAATTTCTGCATCATTGCACACTGATGGAAGATCATTAATATACAAGCTGAATAAAAGCAGCCCCAATGTTGATCCTTGCGGTACTCCCATATTATAGACTCTTGACCCAGATTTCATGTTATTAATCTGAACACACTGAGTACGATTTGATAAATACAATTTTATCTACTGTAATACATTGGATGATAAATTATAGTTCATGAACTTTGCAAGAAGTACTGAATGACTGACTGTGTCAAAAGCCTTACGCAAGTCCAAAAACACTGCTCCTACTACCCCTCCTTTATCTAGATTAGCTCTGATAGCTTCTGTAAAATAACAGCATGCAGTTTCAGTAGAATGATTTGTTCCAAATATGAACTGCATTGGATGTAGCAGGTTTTTGTTTTTTTTTAGATGATTTATCAACTGTTCAGAGATCACTTTTTCTATATTTTTTGAAACAGCAGGACGTATACTAATGGGTCTATAATTACTTACTTCCAGTCTGTCACCAGCTTTATATACTGGGGTCACTACAGCAGTTTTCAGGGCACAGGGAAATACACTTTCTATCAGAGATACTGTATATTTACGATTACAGTGGTGTGAAAAAGTGTTTGTTCTCTTCTAGATTTGTCTTTTTTTTTGTATGTTTGTCACAATTAAATATTTCAGATCATCAAACAAATTTAATGTAACAGGATTATATAATAAAATATTTGTCATAAGGTACAGGAATTATTTATTTTATTTAATCATGGGTGGAAAAGGGGGCGGAGTTAAACCATCACTTCTACACCCGCTAAATTAAACAAAAGCACTCGTAAAAAGGGGCACCAGTCCTAACGGACAATTATATTAAGTTTAATTTTAATTAATTTTGTATCTTCAATTACTTAATGGATCAGTCTCAAAATTTAAGTGAGTTCTTTTCCTGCCGTGATTAGGAAACATATATATGCAAAAGGAAAACGCTTCAATTTCTCTCATTCACCCTTTTATTAAACTCATTCAGGTTATATGATATGGCATTCAAATGATGGATAAACAGATTCAAATGATAACAGCGTATGATATCACATCCACTGCTCTTGGATTCCTGAACATAAAATCCAGCGTTACACCTCTGTAGAACCAAGGAGGAACCAGACTTATGTTTCAACAGTAAATGAAGGCTGAAATGTCTAACAAAACAACGCAATTTTATGGGGAAAATTCATAAGCTAATTATCTAAAAATGACTTCTGAATTAATCTACAAAAATTAAGGGCAGTTACTTAAAAATGACTAAGAGTCTTCCTTCAGTTTATAGCTTTATCCTGTGGCTAAGAGACTAGTTGAGCCCTGAAATACGGGCTATATTCAATTGTAATTTAATTGTTAGGACATCACGTTTTAACCCAGCAGATAGGAGAAGTAGGAGTTTCACTTACGAAAACAGCTGTAGGTCCACGTTTCAGCGGGTCAATACCGGCCGAGTTGGGAGTTAGGACGTCGGAGGAAGCGGCTGCTGCGATGCTTCCTCACAGCCGTGGAAGTGTAAACTCAGCTGGGGGCTCTCCAGACAATGGAAGCAGTGGGTGGTCTGTCACCAAACGGAGTGGCAAGTCCTTGGAAAAGAGTCCGAATTTGAGGTCTCTTGTAGTGGGATAGACCAAAAAAACTGAAGGAGAAACTTCTCAGTCAGGGAGGTATGAGGCCGGAAAGAGAGTCCAAAAACAGTCTCTGTTCACTTTAAACAAGGAAAATTAAAGGTCCACTTTAACGGCATGAAAAGTCATAAAAAAATATGAGAAAAACATTTACTAGGATAAGAATGGCTTCTGAGGTGAAGGAGGAAGTTTGAGAATTTGATTCTCTGAAAAAGCGAGCTCTAAAGAAAAAGGTGATTTCTCCTCAGTAACCAGAAAAACTAACGCAGGATTTGACAAACTTCACACAGAACAATTTAGATAAAATGAAACTACACAGGACCTTGAAATGGTGGAACAAAATCTTCCCAGACTTATCTAATCTCATTCTGTCTCTTTCTTGTCTGCTTTTTCTGTGTTCTTAACTTTTTACTTCTTTCTTTCTTAACTTAATCTGCCTTATTCCCACTCTTAATCTTACATCTTGTTCTCTGATTCTGAATCTGTGTGGTTTTTTTTAATCTCACCCATGCAGAGCAGCTTCTACTACTTTTAAATTACCCCACCTGGTCATAAACTGGTGATGTCGATCGCAAGACTGACCAATCGACTTTATCAAAAGCAGTTTGAAATGGCTGCCATCCAATGTGAGAAGATTTCTTTGTTTGAGAGCAGCCAATCAAACGAAGATACCATCCCATGAAATTGCAGAGAAAAATCAACACTCAGTCAGTTCTTATGAAATTAGGTGCTCAATATAAAATCCAACTAAATTAAATGACTTGGCTAATGTTTGGTGATCAGAATCAGAATCAGAATCAGAATAAAGTTTATTGCCAAGCACATTTACAAGTAAACAAGTAAATATACGAGGAATTTGACTTGACATTGGGCGCGCCTGATAGGCGCTTCCCAATGACGCGGCGAGCCATGGAGGCGCCTGTCAACAGGAGGGGAATAGAGGGCAAGGGTCAAGGAACAAAACAATAGGTAGAGAGAAAAAAACATAGTTAATCAAAATAACGCTCGTAAGCTCAAATAAGCTCAAGTGAGCCAAATTATGATCACCCAGAAAAAAATCATGCATTTATACCATTACTCTAATATTACATTTGTTTGAATAACACTCATGAACATAACATTTCTTATACATAATTATAATACATGCATTCATATTTAGATCAAAGCTTAAGGTAGTACAGCAAACCATGGTTGGTGATAAAAAGGGATGATCTTCAGTGTCCTTAGGATCCAGGGAAGAAGAGGATAAGCTGAAAGAAACTTAATGTTTAGAACAAATTAAAAAGTCATCCTACATACTGAAACACATTCCGTAGGTATCCGCTAGGAGGTACTGTTGAGCTGTAGATGATTTCTTTTAGGTCCATGGTATCTGGAAGAGATAATCTGGAAAACATCGGAGGTTATAAACCTGTCTGATTAAGCCGTTTATGACCCTTTTAAGAGCATTGGTTTCCTGTAAAGGAGGATGTTATCCAAATGCAGTGTTCACGTTGGAGGTCTGGTCTCCCGAGTTTTATGTTCCTTTGAGCCTATAAAAGCAAATTCTGATCCTTACAATCTCTGCAAGAGGCAACTGTTTACATTGGGGTCCTGGGAAAACATCTTTGGGTCAGGCCTGGATGAGGCCTGGATGAGTCGATATGAAAGCCAGTGATATTCCTGTAGAATGCAGAAAAGTGGTATTCCTGCAGAAGGAATAAAGTGAAATTCCTGTAAAATGGAGAGAAGTGATCTTCTGTCTCGGTTTGAGGAGACGATGATGCTACATTAAATATTAGACAAAGATAACACAAGTAAACACAAAATGCAGTTTTTAAATGAAGGTGTTTGTTATTAAGGGAAAAAAATCCAAACCTACATGGCCCTGTGTGAAAAAGTGATTGCCCCCTAAACCTAATGACTGGTTGGACCACCCTTAGCAGCAACAACTGCAATCAAGTGTTTGCGATAACTGGCAGTGGGTCTTTTACAGCACTGTGGAGGAATTTTGGCTAACTCATCTTTGCAGAATTGTTGTAATTCAGCCACATTGGAGGGTTTTTGAGCATGAACCGCCTTTTTAAGGTCATATCACAGCATCTCAGTCAGATTCAGGTCAGGACTTTGACTAGGCCACTCCAAAGTCTTCATTTTGTTTTTCTTAAGCCATTCAGAGGTGGACTTGCTGGTGTGGTGATATAATAAACCATAGTTAATTTATATTTTAACAAAGGGAGGGGGGTAATCACTTTTTCTTTTTTTCTTTTTTTTTACCCTTAATAATAAACACTGTCAGTTAAAAACTGCATTTTGTGTTTACTTGTGTTATCTTTGTCTGATGTTGAAATTTGTTTGATGATCTGAAACATTTAAGTATGACATACAAAAAAAATGAGAAACCAGGAAGGGGCAAACACTTTTTCACACCACTGTATGTGACTGGAATTGTTAAATTATTAATATTTTGTAAAAACCTATAGAAAACATTTGAACCTTTTTATTTCAATAAGAAAATAGTATTCCTAAATGTAGATGTAAAATATCAACAAGAATGCAGCCATTTAAAACAAAATTGGGATTTTATTTTAAAAAGTTACACAGACTGTCAGGAGCCGAGCCGGCTTGGTTTTCCCCGGCTCGGGGTCTCGGGGCCATTGTGTATGCATGTTTAGTATCTATTTCCAGTGTGTGCTGAGCCCATAGCCACTGCTCTGGGGCCGGCAGCTGGGTGTCTGCTGACAGCCTGCCAGTCCAACCACGCCCCCCTCACTGACCACCATCAGTTGTTCCCAGCCCCGTTGATCATCTTTCCCGGGCCTCGCCCAGGTGCCTTCAATCTACCATCCCCAGCAATGCGTGTACTTTAGGAGCTTTTTCCGGTCATGCATTGCTGGGTCAGTGTGCTAGACATACGGTTGTTTATCGCAGTATGAAAGCCAATGTCATTGAAGGACTGTGTTCACTTGATGCTTCTTTGGACTAACTCGGACAGCTCCAGTCTTGTGAGTAAGTTCTCTGTGTGTGTGTGTGTTCCCCGGTAATCCTCACTTGTGACTGTCAAGTGTTGTGAAATTTATGCATTGGAACTGTTTGCCAGTTGTGGTGTTTAATAAATGTGTGTGTGGTGTACACTCAGCGTGTAAATCCTCATCTTTTCACCCCTCCTCCATGCGCTGTGGAAAAGCGCACGGGGAGATCATGACACAGACTGAAAAACAAAAAAAGATCTAGAGACACTGGACAAACACCTGAACTTTTAGGATCATTTTTTTTTCTTTTATCCTTTGTTAATACACCCCTATTTGTTTCCATTTTACTTTTTCTTTTATCAGTTTTTTAATTCTGTCCTATTTTTTGTGATGATTTATATGTACACTATTACAGACATTATTTTTTTTCCTAATGCTTTCAACAAAGTTCATCTGAAAAAAAAAAAAAACTACTTATAGTGTTGCCAAGATAAAGTGGTGTGTCTCATTTCTGTTCCACAGGAGATGACCCTGATAACTTAAAGCCAATGGACTTTTAGAGATTCTAGATATTACAAGTAATCCTGTGTTTTAGGATGATAAGGCATTGTAGGATAATTTAGATAACAAAGGGCCTGATCACTTAGGGCTTTGTACGAGGACTCTTCATTAAAGATTTCCCCTGACTCATTTCCCATAAACTGAGAGGAACCAAACATGGCACTGTGGAGAGTGCAAATAACGGAGGCAGACTCATGCAGCAGATGACTTTATTCACTCTCACATCAGTCATACACAGAAAAAGTATTCCCTCAATACACCAGGGTCTCTCCTTTTATATCATCCGCCCATCTCACATCTGCATGACATCTCGCATCACAATACATTCAACCCTTCTCCCCCCACTGTCCCCCAACTACTTCCTGTTACCTCACCATAATCTCTCTCATCTCAATAACTATTGTCCTCATCTGTTTACCCTCTGCATCCAGTCTGAGATGATTAACCCAGCGTCTACCCCCCCCCCCCCCCCCCCAGAATCTCAGACCGAGTTTTAGTCCTCACGTCCTTTTGGCTTCAGTCTCCTCCCATATCTGCTGTAACGGGGGTTTTCCGCCTCCGCGGCGCTGCTGTGCCGGTGGGGGGCTCCTGGGGGTGTGTCTGTCTGCGGGTGGGCAATGGCGAGGGGGGGGAACCTTCGACTTGCCCGTGTGGCTGCTCTGATGAATCGTTTACCTGGGGAGTTCTCCATGGGGGTCTTCCACGCCGAGGGGCCTGAGCCAACATCACTTGCTCATCCGCCACCACAAAGGCGGGCTTAAGTCAGTCTTTACATATTTTCTCCCTACGACCCCCCCCAAGTCTAACAAAAAATGTTTGTCCCCTGATTCCAGCACTCTGAACGGGCCATCGTAGGGTGGGCGCAGTGGGGGGCGGTGGGCATCGTGCCTGACAAACACGAACGCCGCGTTCTTCAAAGTTTTTGGCACAAAAGCGCGTGGAAAACAGTGGTGGGCCAGGCCCGGCACCGTGCCTGTATCTGCACTATGCTGCAAACGCTGAGACGGACAGATGTCCGGCGCGGGATTATCTGGCAAAAATTCCCCGGGGAGCTGCAGTGGCTGAGAAAAAACAAGCTCCGCTGGGGAAGCCTCCAAATCCTCTTTTGGTGCGGAACGCAACCCCAATAAAACCCACGGCAACCGGTCTACCCAATTTGTATCCGTCAGCGAAGCCCTGAGCGCTGCTTTCAGCGACCTACGGAAACATTCACATAACCCATTGGCCTGCGGGTTGTACGCGGTTGTGCGATGAATTGCAACACCCAGGCTACGGGCCATCGCAGACCAGAGGTCGAAAACAAACTGTGGGCCCCTATCAGACGTTATGTCTGACGGGATGCCAAAACGTGCCACCCATGTCATCAAAAAAGCGCGCGCCACGCCCGCGGACGTGGTTGCCACCAGCAGGACTGCTTCTGGCCAGCGTGTGGTGTGGTCTACCACTGTCAGAAGGTGCATGAACCCCTGCGATGGCGGGAGGGGGCCCACGAGGTCCACGTGAACATGGTCGAACCACTTAGCTGGTATACGAAACGGCTCCAAAGGAGCCTTCTTGTGTCTGTGTACTTTGGCTCGTTGGCACGCTATGCAAGCTGCAGCCCACTCTTTCACTTGTTTGTGCAGGCCTGGCCAAACGAACTTCGCTTCCACCATTTTGACTGACGCGCACACTCCTGGGTGCGCCAGAGTGTGAACTGACTCAAACACTCGGTGGCCACAAGCAACTGGGACCACCAGGCATGGGCGTCCCGTGGAGACGTCGCAGATTGGGGGGGGGGGGGGGCTGCCATCTTGCAGTACTCTGCTCTCCAGCCTTAACCCTGTTGGTCCAGACTGGAGCGCGCACACGTCCGCATTGCCAATCTGCTCTGCAGCCATGGCTGTATAATCTATCCCTACGCAGACCGGGGCCACAACTGCGCGCGAGAGGCAGTCTGCCACCACATTCAGTTTACCCGACACATGCTGAATATTGGTCCTAAACTCCGAGATCGCGGCCAGCTGTCTCTGCTGCCACCCCGACCATGGTTCAGAAACCTTGGCCATCGCGAACGTTAGTGGCTTGTGGTTCACGAACGTAGTGAAGCTGTGCCCTTCCAGCCAGAACTGGAAGTGGCATATGGCCAGGTGGAGAGCCAGCAACTCCCTGTCGAACGCGTTGTATTTACGCTCACTGTCACGCAAAGCCCTGCTGAAAAAAGCGAGTGGCTGCCAAGAACCAGTGATGCGTTGCTCCACAACGGCCCCTATGGCCACGTCCGAGATGTCGGTAGTGATCGCTATCCGGGCCGCTGGGTCCGGGTGCGCCAACAGTGCGGTGTTTGCCAGGGCTGTTTTAACCTCAGACAATGCCTGCTCCCGCTCCGGAGTCCATTCTACTCTGTCCGCCGGTTTCCGTTTCTTGAGCGCGACGTACAATGACTGCATGAACTGAGCTGCGCGGGGGAGGAACCGGTTATAAAAGGTAACCATCTCCAAAAACTCTTGTAGCGCCGTGACCGGCTGAGGCCGAGGAAAATTCGCCACGGCGCGCACCTTGTCGGGCAAGGGTATTGCTCCCTCTGGTGAGACGCGGTGCCCCCAAAAGTCAATCCCCGTCACGCCGAACTGGCATTTCGCCGGGTTGATTATTAACCCGTGCTCTTCCGACCGCCGGAAAACCGTCCTGAGGTGGGTTACGTGTTCGTCCTCGGACGCGCTGCCCACCAGGATATCATCCAGGTAGACAAACACAAACGGCAGATCGCGCAACACCGCATCCATCATGCATTGGAATGTCTGTGCCATGCCTTTTAATCCGAAGGGCATGCGTAAAAACTCAAACAAGCCAAACGGAGTTATTACTGCTGTTTTGGGTATGTCCTCCATGCGCACTTGGACCTGATGGTAACCACGAACCAGGTCTATTATAGAAAAAATGCGTGCCCCGGCGAGGTGAACGGAAAAATCCTGAATATGGGGAATCGGGTAGCGGTCGTGCGCTGTGGCGTTATTCAACCTGCGGAAATCTCCGCACAGTCGCCACGATCCCTCGGCCTTGGGGACCATGTGTAGTGGGGATGCCCATGGGCTGTTTGAGTGCCTGATGATGCCCAACCTTTCCAAGTTGGCGAACTCCTCGCGCGCTATGGCCAGTTTAGCTGCGTTCAGGCGCCGAGGTC
This sequence comes from Pholidichthys leucotaenia, assembly GCA_020510985.1. Taxonomy (NCBI): domain Eukaryota; kingdom Metazoa; phylum Chordata; class Actinopteri; order Cichliformes; family Pholidichthyidae; genus Pholidichthys; species Pholidichthys leucotaenia. The sequence goes on from CM035840.1 coordinate 300,131,955, forward strand.
ATGTGAAAACGGGCGGCCCGGTGGTGGTGATAAAGTGCTCCACTCCATGTTTAGTGATGGCCGCCGAAAACGTCGGGACCTTGAGTGCTGGGAACTGAGTGAGCAGTGTGTGGAACTTACTGGCTGGAGCTGTGACGTTGGCTTGCGTTATTGGCCCGGCCCCTCGAGCTGTACAGGGGAGAGAATCAAAAGACATTGCATTAACCAGGCGTCTGTTAGCAACATCGACTAGCAACCCGTGTGCACACAGAAAATCAGCTCCCAAAGTTGGGAAACTCAGTGCCACTATGACAAAAGTCCACTCGTACATACGGCCGTGTAGGGATAAAGTCAGTGTTCTCTCACCAAAAGTCTTAATGTCTGAGCCGTTTATGGCTACCAGCTGGGGGCCGCTAGCTCCCGCTAGCCGGTCGGCATAGGACGGCAGGATGAGGCTCTTTTGGGAGCCGGTGTCTATGAGGAACTGTCTCCCTGAGCGCGAGTCCGTCACGTAGAGCAGCTTGTTCTCTTCACCGGCGGTAGCAGCTGCTACCGACTGCTGGCCTTGGCATTTCCTGAACTCTTGAATTGGCACGGTGGCACACATCTGCGTGCATTCTCTCCAAACGGCAGTGGTAGAAGCAGAGCGTGTCTCTCTGGCGCTTCCTGGCCCCCGCTGCCGTCGCCAGCTCCTCGCCTCCGCTGGTCGTCTCGCTGGGTTCCAACGCCGCCGCGTTCACTGTGAGGGCTCTGGTGGTGAGGATGATCCAATCTGCCTCCTGGGCTAGCGTACGGTAGTCACGCGCGGCCAGCAACAACGAATTGGCAAGGACCGCTCTTACCTCTGTTGGGAGGTTCTGGAGGAAAAGGTGGGCAAACAGAAAATGCCCGTCGTCTGTGCCCATCAACGCCAGCATCTTCTCCATCAGTTCGACCGCCGACCCATCTCCTAACTCAGAGCGCCTCAGGAGCCTCTCTGCTCTCTCACAGTCCGAGAGTGTGTAGCGCCGGGTCAGCGCGGCCTTTAGAGCCCCGTATTTGTCGTGGGCTGGGGGCTGTTGGAGCAGGCTCGCTACTTGCTGAGACGTGCAAGCGTCCAGCGCTGCGACCACATAGTAATATCTGGTGTCATCTGCCGTTATTCCCCGGAGGGCGAACTGGGCCTCGGTGTGGTGGAACCAAGACCACGGGTCATGCAGCCAAAAGTCCGGTAGTTTGACCGAAACCGCGCATGCGTTGCTGGGGCTTTCCGTCCCGGCTGCCTCTGGGATGCTTGTCACGCTGCTGGGGGTTCCCGTCTGGGCCGACTCCGGGGTTCTTGCCTCAGTCAGTCAGTCAGTCATCTTCTTCCGCTTAATCCTTTTCGGGTCGCGGGGGGGCTGGAGCCTATCCCAGCATCTTTGGGCGAGAGGCAGGGTACACCCTTGACAGATCGCCAGTCCATCGCAGGGCCAACACAGAGAGACAGACAACCATTCACTCACAGTCATACCTAAAGACAATTTAGAATCCCCAGTTTTGATGCCAATTAACCTAACTTGCATGTTTTTGGCATGTGGGAGGAAACCGGAGAAATCCCGGAGTAAACCCACGCAGACACGGGGAGAACATGCAAACTCCACACAGATCACTGTTGGTCAGGGGCTGGGATCGAACCCAGGATCCCCAGGCCAAGGGTGAGTTGCTGTGCTGCCGCAGTGCTAACCACTCCTCCACCGCGCCGCCCATGATCCATAATTCGTGAAGGGGTCACCACTGTGGACTCTTCATTAAAGATTTCCCCTGACTCATTTCCCATAAACTGAGAGGAACCAAACATGGCACTGTGGAGAGTGCAAATAATGGAGGCAGACTCATGCAGCAGATGACTTTATTCACTCTCACATCAGTCATACACAGAAAAAGTATTCCCTCAATACACCAGGGTCTCTCCTTTTATATCATCCGCCCATCTCACATCTGCCTGACATCTCGCATCACAATACATTCAACCCTTCTCCCCCCACTGTCCCCCAACTACTTCTTCCTGCTACCTCACCATAATCTCTCTCATCTCAATACCTATTGTCCTTCTCTGTTTACCCTCTGCATCCAGTCTGAGATGATTAACCCAGCGTCTACAGCACAGTTATTAGTCTTTCTCGACACAGGTACCACCAAGGGTCGCACACTTCTCCCATCGCTTTATGTAGCAGTGAAGACCTCACCTGTAGAAGTTGGCAGGTTGCGTCAGAAGCTACGACTTGACCTCGGATATCAGCAGTTCATCATCTTGGAAGAGGTTGCCCTTCAAAAATTACTCTATGGTTGGAAAGAGGTGGAAGTTAGATGGTGTGAGGTCAGAAAAATAAGGAGGGCAAGGAAGGATTTCATAGCCGTAGGACGGTGCAGCCATCTGGGGGGGGGGGGGGGGGGGTGCAATTTGTAAACTGGGGCATTGTGTTGCAGGAGCCGTAATCAGTAGTAATGTGATGTATATAGTTGCATTATGTAGTATAGACTAGAGCTGTTGAGTAAGGGTCTACATTGCTACTGAGTATCTTTCTAGTTTGTTTGCAGTATTAGCTAACACTTTCAACTCCCTGTCTTTGTGCAGAACGTTGCTTCCATCGTCTCTTTTCCATCCAGAACCACTCGAATCTCTCAGAGACTTGTTCAGCTTTCACTGCCCAGACTGAAAGAGAGCAACATCTGCTCCACACTGGGACGCCCAGAGGAAGCAATCTGGACAGTAAGATTACCTTATCATGCTAACGAATACAGTTTAATTCTGAATAATCGGAATGGTGCCACATCAGAAAACTTGCATCTCAGAAATTTCATGGAGATACAGTACCTGTGTGGAAAATTCATGCAGCATCTTCACAGTTTAGAGATATTTTGTTTTGTGATGAAGATAACTGGTCACTGATCCTAAAAAGATCATATTTCCTGAATGACTCTGGACTTCTTTGATCAGGTTTCAAGGGCTGCGAGGAAGGCCACGGCAAGCGCCCGTGTTGAGATGCTGGCAGAACCAAAGCCGCTCCCCAAAGACTACCTTCCTCCACAGGAACCACAGTGGAGACCGAAAAATGCCCAGTACACCTGATCGTTAAAACATCATGGCCTAAGCTGGAAACATTCAAACCAGCAAAGAACAAAGACAAGGAAGCACTTGGTTTCAGGGTTTGACTTTTTTTTCCCTCCATGCTCGTCTGTCACATGTTTTTTTGTGTGTGTGTGTTTGCCAACAGCTTCACACAGGATGCCGTGTAGTGTACACTCTGCCCACACCTTCTGCTAAACACAGGAAACACAAAGCGGCACGTTCTCAGGGCAGTGCCGCAGTCTTCATCTATCACCTATAGCACAATGGGCTGCAGATTTCAAATTGTTCATCACGTTAAACCATCCCAATTTATGTTTGAATTAAAAGCCAATATCTACCAGTGCAGTCATTATGGCAGATAAGACATGCACGGTGTTTGAGATTGAATTATCTGTGGTTAATTTTGTTTTGTTTGTTTGCTCTGCCCGCATCCATGTCAGGGTGGAGCTACAGGAACTCTCTCCAAATAAATACCCCCTCTGGTAAATATTCCCAGAGCAGAGCGAAACTGGCAGCAGCAGTTCTGGACTAATAAATCTGCTGGATTTCACTCCTTAAACTCTGCATTTTTCTTTAATTAACCACCACTTATGTGCGTGTATAAGACGAGGTGAAAAGCGGAGTATCCATATGGGTTGGCTTTAGATTATTTGCTGGAGTAAATGGTCCACAACAAGACAAACAGATGAGCGAGAATGGCCTAGGACAGGGGTTGGCAACCTCTACTGAGCAACAAGCCATTCTGAGAGATTTTAACCAGCAAAATTCACATGGAATGAGCATGAAAACTGTGATAAAAAGAGCAATGTTACCATTACAAACTGGCCTGACATCATCAATATTATAACAGGTTTTTCCTCATAAATCACAACTTTAAAAAAAAAAAAAAGTGAGATTTTTTTGCATAAATTGTCTATTTTGATAATAAATTTGACCATAATTTTCTTTGAAAATTTGTTGTTTTTTCAGGTAAAATTGCAGGCTCTTTCCACATAAATTTCTGACATTTGTTTCCTCATAAAAATCTAATCTTTCCAGTAAATTTGTGATTTTTTTTCCAGAAATTTTGTGGATTTTTTTTTCATAAGACTGCAACTTTTTTCCCTAAATTTGTTATCTTTCTAGCATAAATTTTCTGCTTTTCTAATAAATGTTTTTTCAGTGTTTTCTATGTAAATCTTTTACCATTTCAGGTAAATTTGCAGCACTTTTCATATAAAATTTGTTACATTATTCTCGAAAACACTGCTACTTTTCCAGTAAATTTGTGGGGTTTTTTCCTCAGATTGTCAACACTGGCCTCTTCAGGGCGGAATTCAGAACCCAAATGCGGAATTGTAGTTTGCAGAGTTGTAGTTGCAACAAAAACTGAAATAATATTAAAAGTCCAGACAAGGTGAGGCCTGCAGCTCTTTGGCTGTTGTTGTGGGGTCTTTTGTGATCTCTTGGATGAGTTGTCGCTGTGCTCTTGGGGTAATTTTGGTTGGCTGGCCACTCCTAGGAAGGTTCACCACTGGTTTTTTTTTATCCTTAATAATAAACACCTTCATTTAAAAACTGCATTTTGTGTTTGCTTGTGTTATCTTTGTCTAATATTTAAATTTGTTTGATGATCTGAAACATTTAAGTGTGACAAACATGCAAAAAAATGAGAAATCAGGAAGGGGGCAAACAGTTTTTCACACCACTGTGTATTATATTTTCAGCTATATTCTATGTCATAAATCCTCGCGCGCCATTACGCGGTGCATGAGGGAGGAAATAAGAAACCCAAAAGCAAGAGTAGATTGTACACTTTTATTAACAGACCCAATGAAAATGACAATTCCAGTAATGTCCACCAATACAGAGAATGAAATGCAGAGTTAAATGGCCACCAGACATACAGGGCGCCACCCGGATGCTCTACAGCCCGGTGACGGTGAAGCCTAGTGCTGCAAAGTTGCTGCCAGCACAGGGAGAAAGGCAAATTACTTAAAGAATTGGAGCGATCCAGGGCGTCCCCTGTAGTCTGGCGGATGAGGGAAAACACGCAAGGTCAGCTACTAACATCCAGGGATGAACGTCTGTAAATGTCAGGCTGCACGAGTGAAGGAAGTTGTACAACATTCGTGGAGAGCTAGCTGCCACGAATGAGGGCGAATGCTGCGGCGATCTCTTCCTACTAACTCCTCACTTAAATAATAATAAACTAAACGAGGAAAGAGATCGCCGGTGTGGGAAAGCGTGGGCTGGACTAATGAACCTCAGGTGTGCATGAGTGAGTGTCTGCGCGTGTGAATGAGAATGAATGGAATGTGTGTGTGTGTGCATGTGTGTGGGAACACCCATTAACCGAGCACAGCTGATGGCACTGACAGGAGAAGGGGGCGTGCCCGAGCTGTCAGGAAGCCGAGGCCAAGAGCTCCCAGACACGCCAGATAGAAAATAGGGCAAATAACTAATAAGTTAGAACTGGGTTCCTGACATTCTGTAGCTGAAAACGTATGGCAAAAAATATGTAAAATTCATGGAAAAAGAAACATTTTTACACAAATTTGCAAGAAAAAAGTCACAAAAGATCTACTCAAAAAAGACAAATTTACCAGGAAAAACTACAATTTTTGTTAGAAAACTGTGGCCCATTTATATGAAAATGGCTGCATTTTTACCTGAAAAAGTAACAACCCCCCCCCCCCCCAAAAAAGAAAATAATTTTATGAGAACAAAGTCTATAAAAAAAGGTATAATTTTATTGGGAAAAATGACAGAAATTTACAGAAAAAGTAGTTAATTTTACTTAACCAAGGTATCAAATTTGCAAAGAAAAATGTGCCAAATTTATGAAACAAAACAACACATTTATGCCAAAACATAGAATTTTTGGGGAAAAACTAGTTTAGTGAAAAAACACCCACACAAACTTGCAAGAAAAGAAAATCACAATATTTTTGCGAATAATCAAAAATTTACCAGAAAATGTCATTTGTGAGTAAAATGATAACAAATTTGAAATAAAAAGGCAGCAAATTTATGACAAAAAACCTCTTAATCCTGATATGGTTAGGCCAAGTTGTAGTTCAAACTCTGCTGTTAACAGTTTTCAGGCTCAGGTGTTTTTGTGGCTCCATGTAGATTTTTTTTTAGACAAAAATCACTCAGAGCAGCTCTTTGTATAGTGCAGGTTGCCGACCACTATTTAATCCAATGTGATGTGAAACTAAAGATTCGACTCGTCACAAAAGGGTCACGGTTGCTGAAAACTGGTTACTGATTTATAATAGTAGCAAGATTGTTTACGGCCTTGTATGGCGCCACCTGCTGGATTTAAGATAGAAGGTAGGTTTGAGGTAAACAGGAAACAGGAAGTGACGTCCATCTTTTATCAACAGTCCGCTTGAGTTTGATTCCATCACAAAGCACTTAGCACACTCGAGGACATCTAGAAGCTGCTCATTTACTCAGTTACCTGTAAATGACATTTGGCTTGTAAAGTCTGACCGTGAAAGCTCAACCAAGTTGATGTTTGTCGCTTAAAATCAGACTCATCAGATTAGTTTCACAATGCAGCCAGGCTGGAGGAAACGGAGCCCAGCAGATTCCTCGCAGCCCTGTGGAGGCCTCTTAGCAACACATAAAACCAAGCTCCCATTCAAATTCTGCGCACACTCCCGTCAGGCTTTCATGGCTCTTCTCCCTGAAGTGACTCGAGGTGAGGCGATCAGAGCGGCGGCACAGCTCCTCTGACTCCTCACCTCATCAACGCTAATCGTCAGCTTCATTCCATGACGTGCTCGTCGGGCATTTTGTCACTGAGCAAACACAACCGGGCCAGCCAGCGTGCCCACCACAGCTTAGTGGGCTGCCTTGGGTGCCATGTGGGTTTGTCCATGGGTTCCATGTTGGCCCCTTCCTGTGTTTGCCCACATGGACTTTACCTGTTTACCTATTTTCAACTTCATTTCTCATAAATTTGCTATTTTCTTGTAAATGTGACTTTTTTTTGCCCTAATTTGATACATTTTTTTCTGGAAAATTTTAAACTTTCTCATAAATTTGCAACCTTTTTTTTACTGTAAACTTGCAACTTTTTCCTCATAAATTCATGATTTTTTTTTCTTGTAAATTTGCAACATTTTTCCTCATAAATTTGTTAGTTTTTTTTTTTCTTGTAATTTTGGAACTTTCTCATAAATTTGGCACTTTTTTTTGCTGTAATCCTGCAACTTTTTCTCATGAATTTGTTACTTTTTTCCTTGTAACTGGAATTTCCCCATTGTGGGACTAATAAAGGCTTAGCTTAGCTTATCGTAAATTTGATATTTTCTTATAAATTTGTGACTTTTTCCGCATAAATTTGTGACATTTTTCTTATAAATTTATAACTTTCTAAAAAAAATTCAATTTTTTTTCATTGTAAACTTGCAATTTTTTTTCTCTTAAATTTGTTACCTTTTCCTTATAAATTTGTAACTTTTTTCTTGTAAATTTTCAATTTATTTACTCGTATATTTGCCACTTTTTGCTCATAAATTTGTGACTTTTTTTCTTTTATATTTGCAACCTTTGTAAATTTGTGACTTTTCTTGTAAATTTCCAACTTTTTTCTCATAAAACAGTGATTTTTTTCTTGTAATTTTGTAACTTTTTTCATAAATTTGCAACTGTTTTCTCATAAATTTGAGACTTTTTTCTTGTATATTTGTCACTTTTTGCACATAAATTTGTGACTTTTTTCTTTTATATTTGCAACCTTTGTAAATTTGTGACTTTTCTTGTAAATTTCCAACTTTTTTCTCATAAAACAGTGGGGGTTTTTTTCTTGTAAATTTGCAACATTTTCATAAATTTGAAACAGTTTTCTTGTAAATTTATGACTGTTTACTTTTGGAAAAAATACGCTATTAATTAACCCTTTTTAAATTTTTCTTACAATAGCTGGCAGGAAAAAATGTTGCACACATTCCTGAGAACAGGGTGTTAGCCAATTAAACCAGATTAGCCTGTGATTCATGAGGGAGCTGATAGCGTGTTTTTCTTCAACAGTTACTATAAAAAGTGCTTGTTTTTCTTTTGTGGGTGGGATTTCTTTCTCTTTCATTTACATTTGGCTGAACAGAGGAAAACACCCCCAGGCTCAGGAAACACACAACACCACTACTGTGTGTGTGTTCTGCAGTTTTATCCTCCAAAGTGAAAGGGGTTTTTTCTTTTTTTCTATTTGTCTGTTTAATATTAAAGTCAAAATTAGGGGTGAAAAGCGTTAAAAAAATACCCACAAGTGCTGTTGATTCTATGAGAATAACCGTGCAGGAGCAGCAGGAGCGGTTGCTCGACCTGTCTGGTTTCTGTTTAGATGGTTTTACAGGCCGAACCAAGTTCAAGTTCCTGCAATCAGAGTTTTTCTGTCCTGCCTCTTTTCCTAGATAAGCTGGAGGTTTCTTTTCTGTCCTGCTAAATGCTCGGTTGATTTCAGCAGACACTTTTAAACGCATCTGCTGAGACTAAGTGATGTGGCCCAAACACAGATGTTTCTGTCCTAAAAGTAGAATATGCAAATGCTAAAGGCTGCCTCAGCCAGTAGGGCGCCCCAAAGCTACAAGTTCACCCTCGGCATTGTTTGAAGGAGAATGAAAACTACCTTCAACTTTTTTCTCATAAATTTGTGACTTTTTCCTTGTGAATTTGTGACTTTTTTCCTTGTTAGTTTCCCATTTTATCATAAATTTGTGATTATTTTTCTACATTCATTCTTCATATGCCACATACTTTATTTCTTTTACATTTAAAACTTTTTCTTGTTAATTTGGGACTTTTTTTCTTGTAAATGTGGAACATTCATATGGACGCTAGTTAGTCGAGACAATGACCCAATTTTAGTTTTTTCATGTTTTGTTTCCTCATTCTAAAAACTGGGGCTTCCCAAACACAGTCTTCCACAGGACCCCCAGAAACAACCCTGAGGTCTGGAGATGTTGGATGGGTGGGGCTGGTGGGCCCTGTCCCACTTGGACTGCTTAACTTGGGGGGTTGGTTTCCCCCTGTGTCTGCCTGCAGCATACTGTTGTATCCCCTGGTCGGGGACTTCATGCCTCCCTGGGTGAGTGTCTGAGGCCGTTTGGTGGTGTGGATCTTGTGTTCCCTTTTATTAGTTTCTTTTTTCACCCTCCTATAGAGGGGATGCATTGGAATAGAATTCTTGACAGTTACAGGACAGTTACCATAGCAACACAGCACTGAGTAGCAATCATATGTGACAGCTTTATTTTTTATGCAGCAAAACATAAAATTTACACAAAATATTTAATCACAGCAGCGCACAGAGTATTTTTTAAACTTTACATGTTAATACCACACCACTGACTTGACTGTAGTGATGTGTGGGTAAAGACCAAGGAGCACATGGTAAGTGAAGAACTGATTCAGAGCCTTTAATTATTTATTTATTTCATTTTTTTTCAGTTATTCACGATAGAATGATAAGATTAGCTCTCCACAATGCAAGCAGGTACTCTGTGTACTGCTGTGACTGAATATTGTGTGTATTTTCTGTTTTACTGCATACACCCTAATGCTGCCATTCATTTTTGCCACTCAGTGTTTTTTAACTGACATGAGTTCTGTTCGGTGACATCATACGCATACCCTCTATAGACGCACACTTTTATATAGGGTAGATGGGGGGTGTGGTTGAGCCTTCCTGGGTTGTGTCTTCCTGGTTGGTCATCCATGCTCCCCACCTCTTTCAATTGCTTCACATTAGTTGCATCCACACATGGGAGGCTGGGTGGCTGGCCTGGGTTGGGTCAGTGTCATTGTCTGGACCCCCTGTACCGTTCTGGCCCCACGCCCTTCTCCCCCCCTTCCCCTTTCCTGCTTTGTGTGTTCATTCACTTACTCTCATGTGTGCTGATGGTAGATCTGCGCTCTCCAGGTTTGATGTAGGGCAGTGGTGTCTGTCGTGGTGGGCGGTGGCTGGCTGGTGTTCTGGTGGATCTTCTCTCCCCTGTCCTTCCCTGTGGGGGGAGTCAGTGGTGGTGCCGCTTGGGGACTGTCCTCTCCCCCTCTCTTCCTGGGTGGGTCCTGCCGGGGGCAGCCCTGGTCGGGCTCGTTGGGGTGCTCACCATGGTGGTGCCAGGTTGTCTTGGCACTGGCTGGGGACTCCCTTGGCTATCCCTCGCATGGTGGTGGCTCATGTGCCATTGGCTGGTGGTGGGGGCGGGGCTGGTATCTCCAGGTCGGAACCCTTGGGTTGGGGGCAGCGCTGCTCTGGTGGGGGGGTGGGGGCTCTTGGGCAGTGGGTCCAGTTTCCAGTCGGGGTTTGCTTGGTGGTTCCCCCTTGTGTTGTGCTCCCTGCCCCCCCCCCATCCCATGGGTTGGGTTCCAGTATCGGGGTCCTGGGTCGGTGTGACTCGCCCGGCTGCCAGCGCCACTGACACGGGGCCATTATTATATATTTTGTATTGCCATATGTATGTACTTATTTAGGCTTGTGTATAAGTTTTTGTGTATTCTTATTTGTATATCTATTCCTCCCACAGGTTTACACAATCTTGCACGCCCGCTCACGCACACACACATGCATACACACATATTGTTTTTTGCTTTGTTTGTATCCTGTCAATTGTCCGAACATCTTGCCCACCTTGCAAGCACGGTATGGGGGGGCGGGGCTGGAAAGTTCACTACGAACTTTTCAGGCCCCCACCTCCCCCCATATATACTGTATGTTTCACTTAGCACTGTTAAAGGTTCCTGTTATGTCTGTAATGACACACGTCGTCTTGTGCCAAACATCCAACTGAACTTTACTGAGAGAACACAGAACTACTGTATATACAGTGGCCACAGCCCACCTGACATCATCCCGCAGGGTGGCTACGGCAAGCCCCAAGGGCCAAACCCACACACAACACCCCCCCCCCCTTAGAAAAGTCCAAAACACACACACACACACAATTGAAAACCTCCCCAATTTAGGACCTGAATCACGCACTAAGAAAACTAAAACTGAAATAATTAAATGGCCTACCACACTCACACCACAAACTTAAACTAGGAGGGACAGGTGCATTACCGTCCTGCCCCACACGGCAGGGTGGATTTGTTCCGCCACCTGTAAATTAAATAAATAAAGTCCATTAATTAACTCAAAAGTACTGTCATGTTCCTAAACTATAAATAAAACACAAAAAATAATCCCAGAACAATGACATTCTAGTCTTTTTTTCAAAGTGGATTTCTTTTATACAGTTTCACTCCCCTCTGGGCACCTGGAGTACACACATTAACATACACACAAAAGAGCATCACACCACACAATACTTCCACACCTGGCATCTGAGGTGTGGACGCGCATCTTCACTTCACATAATACATTCACGCCTGGCATTGCCAGGTATGAAGGCACATCTTTATTTGGTTTTGTAAACCCTGGTGCTCTGGCGCTTACTGTCACCCCCTCTCCTTTTCTTCTCCTCAGTTTCCATCTCTCTCCTCTTTCCCCCAATTCCCCAAAGACCCTGGGTGGAGTATCATCACCCGTTGTGCTGCCACAGTGTCTGTAATTAATGAGACGTGAGTCGTCTTGTGCTGAACGTCCAACTGAACTTTGTTGCGAACACAGAACTATATACAGTGGCCGCAGCCCGCCTGACATCATCCCGCAGGGCGGCTACGGCAAGCCCCAAGGGCCAAATCCACACACAGCAGTTTCCACCAAGAATAATATTCACAATAAAGCTCTACTGACGGAAATGATGAGTTGCGTTCAGCAATGTCAGCCTCACACCGAACAAGGAGCTGAACTGTGGTCTATATTAATCATATATCCCATAACCTACATATGTTTAAGCATGTGAGAGTGTTTAGTGATTACATATGTAAAGCGACTTCACACCTCAGAACAGGACAAAGGGTCTCAACCGCCAGTGAAGATCAAAGAGCATCCCAGGCGCTGCGGTGGAGACCGGATGGGTTGCCCTGACCCCCCAGGGCCAGGTGGAGGAGTACAAAGACAAAAGAAGGGATTAAGATAGCGAGGGATGTCAGCTTTTGATATGCATGTCTTTTGTTATGTGCGAGTATAAGTTTGTAGAGCCAAAGGTGTTCGCTCTCTTACTTCTTCTGCTGCTGCACCTAGATGAGACGTGTTTGAGGAGCTGATAATAAACTTTGGTTTATGAATCACATCGCCTCATTATTTCAAGCTCCTCTACATGAACTTTCAAACTGAAACGTCGCAAAAAAGAAAGAACCAGCCCTGACTACAATAACGTTTAGAGGATCCCCTCTGGAGAAAATGTTCTATTTATGAGCCTTCCCACCAGTGAAATGACATGTCCACCCCTGGAGAGATGAAAACCTTTTCACAGAGCTCAGTCATGAGGATAAAGGTGGAGAATGAAGTGACCTCACTACATTTGTTTGTCCCACTGTGCCAGTGAGTTGGGTCACGTCCTTTTCCTCCCTGTAGTCTGTCTACAATTGGAAATGTTCCACATTTGTCCCCAGAGGTTCCTGGATAGCTGTAGTTAGTACCAGCAGCATCTATTGTAAACCCAGAGCTTCCTCACATCTTTTATAGCTGTGTGAATAATAACCGGGGGTCCAGCTCTGCTCCCCACTGACTGACTTTCATGTAAACAAATCTAACAATGACTCCAGGGCTGTTTCTAGCTTTCTGGGGGCTCCTTTTTTTTTTTATAAAAACGGGGGATAAAATAACATCCTCTTCCCCCCAAACAAAAATATATTTAAGAAAAAAAAAAAGCTTTGGTCATTGTGTAAATGAATGAAAAAATTACATGGCATAAAAATGTAACCTGTGTAGTGGCAATTGCAATGAACATAATGAAGAAAAATCATCAATTTATGAAAAATGTGGGAAACTGACAAGAAAAAAGGTCACAAATTTATGAGAAAAGACAAATTTATGGCAAAAAAAGTTGCACATTTTCGAGAAAGAAGTCACAAATTTATGAGAAAAATGTTTCAAATTTACAAGAAAAAAGCTGAAAATTTACAAGAAAAAAGTCACATTTATGAGAAAAAAACTGCAGATTGTAAGAAAAAAGTCACATATGAAGAAAAAGGTGAACATTTACCAGAAAAATTTTTTTAAAAAATGTGAGAAAAAAGTTGCAAATTTACAAGAAAAAAGCAACAAATCTGAGAAAAAAAAAAACCCTGCAAATTTATGAGAAAAAAAGCTGAAGGCAATTTAATTCTCCCTCAAAAAATCGTGAGGGTGAACTTGTAGCTTCGGGGCCCCCTAGTGGCCGAGAGGGCTTGTAGCATTTGCATACTCTGCTTTACAGCCAGAAATGACTGTATGGCTCAATCCTTTCTAGACCAAGCCCACTATTTCTTAACCTGTGTTTTGCTTTAAATTTGATATGCTTCAAATTATACTTAAGTTGGTTTAACTAACAATAATGTTTATTTCTGTAAACATGGCAATTATATTGATCTCAACACATATACATAGTGCTATGTATGTAAAATGAGGGACAGAAGTCTCATCTGTCATGCAGCAAACTTACCCTTTATTTTGACAACCAAACTCTTTATACACAAGGGCCGTGCCCACCTGACGTCACACCAGGGGCAGGTACGGCAGCACATACACACCACACTCACTACACCATAATTCCCCTCCCCCTTACAAAAATGCAAACCATACACACAATCAGGACCCTCCCCAATTTAGGACCCGAATCGTGCACTAAGGAACAAGGAATTATGAACTGTAGGAAAATGGCCTATCACATTCACACAAAATAACTCAAACCAGCATTTTTCCACCTATTTTTTCAAAATATATATACAAAAAATAACTAAATTAGACCATGTCTCTAAAATAAGTAAAAAAATCCCATAACATACATACATACTCACATGCACACCAGCAGAGTACTGTATATCTCTACATATTTACATCAGTGATATTTAAGTCACACCTATGTCCACCAGCAGCCAGAGGTAACACCGGCCCAGCGGTCCAGGGCGGCCCCAAATTATGCACGCCCCTGGCCGCTGTAGATAAGACCAGCTCGGAGGTCTCGGGCAGCCCCACGGCATGAATGCCCCTGGCCACCGTCTGCCTTCGGGATCAAAACTAACCTCTCCTGCAAAAATGTCACTCTTCATCACCAACTGCCTCATTCCTCGGGACCTGCCATGCTGCTGTCTGGCATGTCCTCTCTCCATGCTCGTCGGTCTGCTCCCAACTACTTTTAACACCACCGCAGTTGCCATCATTGTCCTGAACACTCCGGCCCCCCGTGGCCTAACTCTGGGGAGACCCGAAAACTGCTCATCAGCGCCACTCACCGCCTCCAGCGCCTTGCCGTAACGCCTGACACCCTCGTCCAGGGTGGCCTGAGCTCTGGCACTGAGACACTGTCCACCTCCGTGGCTCACGGTTGCTGTTGCTCACTCCTGTGGCTCTCAGCATCACTTTCACCGGTGTCGTTTCCTGACCCCAGCACCTCACCGCTGCTCCCAGCACCCTCGTTCCAGACGCTCCGCTGTGCTGCCTCCGTGTCCGGCTGCTGTTGCTCTCCCTCGGGGCTCTCAGCGTCACTCTCGTCAGCATCACTCTCCGACCCGGGCGTTTCGTCACTGCTCTCGGTACCCTCATTCCAGGCACTCCACTGCGTCGTCTCTGTGCTCGGCTGTCGCTGTTCTTCCCCGGGGCTCTCAGCTTCCATGGTCCCGCTCACTTGCTGCCTAGCCTCCAGCTGCAGGGATGACTCCTGCTGCTCTCCCCCTCCGCTGTCGCTGCACACCGCGCCGTCTGACTCATCAGCGCTATGGTCCTGTACCGTGCTGAGCTCCTTGACCGGCCCACCATTTTCAGTGACCGGGGACTCCTCCATTTGTGGCCCCGGTCCTACCTCGAAGTCTAGCTGCTAACTTGTAGCTTGGTTTTGGCGCCAAGTTAGCTTAGTGGCTAACCTATCCATAGGCACAGAATGGGTCGTTAGCTTCCCCCAGCTAACTAGCTTATCCGTTCCTGGCGCCAACAGCTCCATTACCCATAGCTTTGTGGTCCTCGTCCGCTCGTTGAAGTACTTGGCCAGCCGCTCGACAGCATCCTCGTAGTACACCGTTTCACCCAACGTACCAAGAATTCTTCCGCCCTCCGCTCTGAGATTTAGTGCCAGGAGTGCTCGCCATCGTCTCCCGTCGAGCCTACTTAAGCTCAGCACCCTGATGTAATCCTCAAACATGGCCCTCCACTGCGGCCACAGGATCACCGGCTCTCCCATGTACTCTAGAAACGGTGCTAGTGGTGGAGGGAGCCCGTACGCTCCCATAATTTTTATCCTCGTCGCCAAATGTTATGTATGTAAAATGAGGGACAGGAGTCTCAACTGTCATGCAGCAAGTTCACACTTTATTATGAGAACCAAACTATTTATACACAAGGGCTGTGCCCACCTGACATCACACCAGGGGCGGGTACGACAGCACACACACACACCACACTCACTACACCACACATACACCTTCACATTTCTGCAAAATAAAACAGCTTCAGATATATATATAAAGGAGAAGATTTGACACAGAGGGAAAATATGTGAGGAGGAGGAGGTCAGTCCAACAAAAGAGGAACAAGGTTGACAAGGAGCTTCAGCAAAATCTCAGTCCAACACCGACCCTTCCTTGGCTGGGAGACCCTCTGCCTTCCGCCATTGTGAGTTACGCCACTTGAACCATGCCTGTAGAAAACAAATAGGACAGACACACCCAGGAATCGATTAAAAAAAAAGAGGTGGGAGCCTGAAAACAGTGACATTACTGGATTGTCAAGTTAATACAGTCACAAGATTCCTGACAAGTGGCAGGTGAACTTCTGACATGGTTAAGAATTACATAGAGAGTGAAATTTCATCCTCAAGCCACTGGCTACTCTTAGGTTTAGACAATAATTTGCCTTCTGCAGTGAAATGTTGTAGTGTTGTAGCTTAGTTTTTCTTTTTTTCTTTTTTTCTCTGTGACACTATGTCTTAGATTTGTTTTTGAATAGTAACCGCTTAACTTAGACTAGCTCAGTTTTCTTTTTTCTCTCAGTCACATTTTGTCTTAGCCTTGTTTTAAATTGTAATCGCTCTTGTCTTGTTTTCTCTTTTTTCTCCTTTGAATTCTTGGATGGAATATGGGTGGGCAATATAAGCTGCGGCTTCAGCCATCACCCATTTCGGATAACTCACGTGGAATTGTATAGTAGAAGGAGTCTTTGTCTAATTTGACCTTGTTGTTATATTATACAGTTTCTTTTAACCTGTAATGTACTATCCGAAATAAATAAATTCATTCATTCATTCAAATACAAATATCAGATTCTCAGAAAGGAAAAGGAATCACTCAGTTTGTTTCTGTGAGCTAAACAACTATCGTACCTTCGTGAAACTTGTAGCTGAGGATAAAAAAAGGTTTGTTAAATGACCCAATACTATCCCCCTTCTTAACCTGCCATTCCCCCGTCCCCATTCATAGATGTAAATCAGAGAGGCGCCCCTCACACCCCCAACCTGGAAAAAGACAGAATTTCCCCAACCAATAACCTTTTATCATGTTACACAACTTAATAAAATTACTTTGAACCACTGATTCTACGCAGGAATGGGAAAAAAATCTTATAAATTTGTAACTATTTTCTCATAAATTTGCAGTGTTTTACTCATATATTTGAAACTTTTTTCTCAAAAAAATTGCAACTTTTTCCACCTGTAAATTTGCAATTTCTTCTTGTAGATTTGCAACTTTTTCTCATAAGTTTGCAAGTTTTTTTCCTGTAAATTTGCAACTTTTCCCTCATAAATTGGCAACTTTTTCCTCATAAATTTGCAGCCTTTTTCTCATAAATTTGCAACATTTTTCCTGTAAATCTGCAACATTTTTCTTGTAAATTTGCAACTTTATCTCAAAAATTTGCAAGTTTTTACTCATAAATTTGTAATTTTTTTCTAAAATTTCAACTTTTTCTCGTAGATATGCATCTTTTGCTCATCAATTTGCAACTTTTTTTGTCACAAATGTGCAACTTTTTCTTGTAGATTTTTATCTTTTTCTCATAAATTTGCAACTTTTTCCCTCTAAATATACAATTTTTTTCCTGTAAATTTTCAACTTTTTCCTCAAAATTTTACAGCTCTCATCTGGATGCTGGCTAAATTGTTTATAGGTAATTAAATTGTGATTTGCAATTTTGTGAATTTTTAAATTGGCATCTTTTATCATATTTTAGGGCCTTTATTCTTGCAAAGTTGTACCTAACTTTCATTTATAAGTTTGTATGTTATTCTAAATTCAGGAAATAACCCCATCCCCCTTGTTGAAAAACAACAAATCACCCACTGACCACGTACAACCATTTTGCTGCCTGTGCATTTAATGCGGTGTCCTGGCATGGTTAGCGTAGCTTAACATAGTCTATCTAAAAAAAAAAAAGTGGTAGAGTTGTTTTAGAAAAAATTCTAATGCGTCAAACCAACAAGTGCTAAATTTAACAGAAGTGAATGCTGAAATGTAGCACTTTAACTTTAAGCAAGTTAGCATCACCTAATTTCAACATGGTGATTAGAACATACAATTAGCACATAAGCGTCTCTCTACTGAGATTTTTTTAAGTAGCATTTTGCCTTTTAGCAGCTGAACAAAGATTCTGATATTTAGCATGTAGGTGCATATTTCAACCAGATTAGTATAGTAAATGTACAAAAAATAAAAGAAGATAAATTTAGCACGCTAATTTTTAAAATGTAGGTTAGGAGTAGTAGCAGTAGTAGAACTTTCTATCCACCTTATTCCTAGCCCCCATGATGCAGTGCTGCCAACTTGGCAACTTTCTCGACAAATCTGGTGACTTTTTAAACCCTCACGGTGACTTTTTTTTTTTTTGTCAAAAGCGACGGGCAACAAATCTAGCCACTTTTTCTAGTGTTAGACTTTTCTGGTGTTTTGTAGACTCTGATGTGCAGGGCTCGGCGGCTTGTAGTTTCCTTAGACGGCATCTAAAATAAAATCTTTAACGTGAGACTACGAAACTACAACTCCCAGAAGCACTATATGCACATAGTGTGTGCTCATTGGTCCACTGTCACCTGGATCGCTGCTTCATGGGTCGGTCTCCTGTCCTGCCCCACTTCACACCGCAATCTGGTGGGAAGAAATGCTGTGTCCGAGCGGTGAGTAGCCCCCAACATCAGCTCCTACCGCTATGTCTGTTGTGGTGAAGAGGGAGCTAAGCTCTAAGGCAAAGATTTCAATTTACCGGTCAATCTACGTTCCTACCCTCACCTATGGACATGAGCTTTGGGTAATGACCAAAAGAATGAGATCATGGATGCAAGCGGCCGAAATGAGCTTCCTTTGTAGGATTGTTGGACTCACCCTTAGAGATAGGGTGAGGAGCTCAGTCATCCGGGAGAGGCTCAGAGTAGAACCGCTGATTCAAGATCCAAGATCCATCTTGGATCTTGGAAAGATCCAAGATGGCGCCCACAGCGGTCGACATGGTGCTTCGCTGCGCTCTTTGTTTGTTTTTGTTTGTCAATTGTGTGTCTGCTTGCACTTATACCCGTGAAGAACTTTTAAATATCAGGACTTTGACCCCCACGGACCTCCTCCCAGTTTTTCTAGCCCCTGCCGCCGATCTGGTTTATTGTTTGGCTCGGAAAGTGAGACGGCGGAAGAGAGGAAGACGAGCGGGCGCTCTCGTACGACTTCGCAGGAGAGGCTCGCGAACGGCGCTGCCTGGCATATTTCTGTCCAATACCAACTCTCTCTCTAACAAGGTGGATGAACTGAGACTGCTGATGCGTTTTAAGGACCTCGCCTCCTCAGCTGTCCTCTGCTTTACTGAGACCTGGCTCCGGGAAAATATACCGGACAGCGCGCTGCGCCTCGACGGCTTCCAGCTCTTCCGTGCTGATCGTGACACAGAGCTGTCCGGCAAGACCACAGGAGGCGGTGTCTGCTTCTACATCAACTGTAGCTGGTGCTCTGATGTAACGGTAATTTCCAAACACTGTTCTCCTGCCTTGGAATTTCTTGTTATCAACTGCAAGCCTTTTTATTCCCCACGGGAGTTTGCTTCTTTTATACTGATCGCTGTGTACGCCCCTCCCGACGCGGACACGCGCGAAGCTCAGCGCGTGCTCGCGGATCACATTCAACACACAGAGCGGAGTTTTCCAGACTCGCTGATTATTGTGGCTGGCGACTTTAATCAGTGCAATCTGAGCCACGATCTCCCCCGCTACAAACAGTTTATTAAATGCCCCACCAGAGGATTAAACACACTGGATCACTGTTACACCACAGTGAAAGACGCATATCGCGCTGTCCCTCGAGCTGCGCTGGGATTATCTGATCACGTGATGGTTCACCTCATTCCCACATACAGACAGAGATTGAAGCTCACTAAACCTGTTGTGAGCACTACGAAGATACGGACCAGTGATGCTGAGGAGAAGCTGGAAACGTGCATGGAAATATCTGACTGGGGCATGCTTAAAGGAGCCACGCATGATCTGGATGAGTACACGGACACTGTGAACTCATATATCCACTTTTGTGAAGAGAACATTCTTCCATCACGCACCAGGGTGAGTTACTCTAATGACAAACCCTGGTTCACAGCTAAGCTCAGACAGATCAGGAAGGAGAAGGAAGCAGCGCTGAAAAGTGGAGACAGGGACTGCTACAGGGAGGTTAAATACCGGTTTAACAGAGAGCTGAAGAGGGCTAAATCTGTGTACTCAGAGAGACTCCAGCAGCAGTTCACTGCTAATGATTCGGCTTCCGTGTGGAGAGGACTGAGGCAGATCACCAACTATCGGCCTCAGGCTCCTAAAGGTCAGGATGACAAAGCCCTTTGTCAAAGACTGTCCCAACACTATGCCCGTTTTGACACCTCGTCATCTGTGTCCAACTCCCCCCCTCCCTCCAGCTCCACAGCCTCCACATTCCCTACTTCATTTAAGGCACCCCCCCCCTCCCCCCCTCCCCTTATCATCAGTGAGCAGGATGTGCTCAAACAGTTCTCCAGACTGAACCCGCGCAAGGCCCCCGGCCCAGACGGCGTGTCTCCCTCCACCCTGAGACTCTGTGCGGAACAGCTGGCTCCTGTATTCACAGACATTTTTAACACCTCCCTTAAGTTATGCCACGTGCCGTCCTGCCTCAAATCCTCCACCATCATCCCTGTCCCCAAGAAGCCACGGATCACTGGACTTAATGACTACAGACCTGTAGCGCTCACCTCTGTAGTCATGAAGTCCTTTGAGCGCCTGGTCCTGTCCCACCTCAAGTCCATCACCACCCCTCTCCTGGACCCGCTGCAGTTTGCCTACCGAGCCAACAGGTCTGTAGACGATGCAGTCAGCCTGGCCCTCCACTCCATCCTGCAGCACCTGGACTCCCCGGGAACCTACGCCAGGATCCTGTTTGTGGACTTCAGCTCCGCATTCAACACCATCCGCCCCGCTCTGCTCCGGGACAAGCTGTCCCTGCTCAACGTGCCTGACTCCCTCTGCAGGTGGATCATCGACTTCCTGACGGACCGGAGGCAGCATGTGCGGCTGGGAAAGACTGTCTCAGACTATACTAGCATCAGCACCGGATCACCCCAGAGCTGTGTACTTTCCCCCCTACTCTTCTCCCTTTACACCAACTCCTGCACCTCCAGCCACCAGTCTGTCAAGTTGATCAAGTTTGCGGACGACACCACCCTCATCGGGCTCATCTCCAACGGCGACGAGTCCGCCTACAGGAGAGAGGTGGCCCAGCTGGCGTCCTGGTGCAGCAATAACAACCTGCAGCTGAACGCTCTGAAGACAGTGGAGATGATTGTAGACTTCAGGAAAGTCACTACTCCTCTGCCCCCCCCTCACCCTCTCAGGCTCTCCCATCACCACTGCTGATTCCTTCCGCTTCCTAGGCACTACCATCACCAGGGACCTCAAATGGGAGCTGACCATCAGCTCACTCATCAAAAAAGCCCAGCAGAGGATGTTCTTCCTGCGGCAGCTGAGGAAGCTCAAGCTACCCACCAAGATGTTAGTGCAGTTCTACACAGCCATCATCGAGTCCATCCTCACCACCTCCATAACCGTGTGGTACGCAGGAGCCACTGCCAGGGACAGACTAAGGCTGCAGCGCGTCGTGCGCACTGCTGAGAAGGTGATCGGCTGCAAGCTCCCATCTCTCCAGGATCTGTACATCTCCAGGACCCGGAGGCGTGCTGGCCGGATCATAGCCGATCCCTCACACCCTGGTCATGTACTGTTTGCCCCCCTCCCCTCTGGTAGAAGACTTCGGTCCATCCAGACTAAAACCTCCCGTCACATGAACAGCTTCTTCCCCTCTGCCATTAGACTGCTGAACACTAAGTGACTCTCGTGCACCATGTACAGCAGCTCAACCAGACTCATGTCAATCATCACTGTTTTCTTCCTGCATTACCGACTGCACTATATAGTTCTCCACAGTATCTGCTGCTGGCTAATATATATTTTAACTGTTGACCAGTATCACTTAATCTTATCCTACACTTTATTACATGTATAGTTTATTTCTCTTATCTTATCATGTTTAATGTTGCAGCATTGTACCGAGACAAATTCCTAGTTTGTGTACTACATGAACAATGGCAATAAACCTGATTCTGATTCTGATTCTGATTCTGCTCCTCCACATTGAAAGGAGCCAGTTGAGGTGGTCTGGGCATCTGATTAGGATGCCTCCTGGATGCCTCCCACTTGAGGTATTTCTGTCACGTCTCACTGGGAGGAGACCCCAGGGTAGACCCAGGACTCAATGGAGAGACTATGTCTCCCAGCTGGTCTGGGAACACCTTGGTTTCCTCTCTGAAATGCTGGAGCAGGTGGTTGGGGAGAGGGAAGTCTGGACTTCTCTGCTTGAACTGCTGCCTCCACGACCTGGACCACCAGAAAAGTGGTAGAAGATGGATGGATGGATGGGAAGGCAAAGGGGAAAGGGAAAAAATTAGAATTGGGATGGACCCCAAATCTACCTGTACTTCACTCTCACATTGCAAATATTTTTCTTGACTGTCTTACAGTATTTATTGCTGTTCATAACTACTTAAACAGTGTTTCTCTTGCTATTTTTATGTATGTATAAGGGTCATTGCATTTAAAAAAAAGGTTGTACATTTAATTCAACTACATTTTAGCATGCTATAATCAAATTTGATCATATTAAACATACGTTTCCAACTACAAAATTGTGGATAGTGAAAAGGCTGAGTGGCTAGTAACTTTGGAAAATCACTAGTCACGGTGGCTGCTGACGTGAAAGCACTATTGGTCTGCAGTTACTGTCGTCAACAAGCAGTGGGTGCTACCATGAGCTTTTCTCCATCCCAAAGCACTCACAAGCGGTCACTCTCACAGTAACCTTGTGTAGCAGTTAGCTGCAGTCAGACAGGAGACCCACGCCCATGCCACTCACATCCAGACTGCAAATGAATTGCGCCTGCACCCCCCCCCCCCCCCCGGCCAATCGATGTAAATGTTTCTTCACTGTCAGTGTCACACTAATAAATCACTGCATTTGACTAACAGCCTCAGTCACATACTCATTTTGTCCTCTGTGTGTGCGTGTGTGTTTGATACGCTAAACATCTAGCAGCTAGTGCATCATGTTGCAGTCTAAACTGTACGCTCAAAAATACAGAAAGGAGTGGGAATTAAACCCTGAATTCAAAGGCTGGTTGAAGTCGTTTATTGGAGATGATACAGACGTGATGGCCTATTTGAATGCCAAATTAAAACAAACCAAGAATCAACAGAAGAACGTTAATTTGTAGTTCAAAACATATTTAGGGTGTTTTTTACTCACTTTTTGTCTCTCCCATGACATTATTCTTCTGGGTTACAACGCCCATTACCGTTACATGCAAATGACCAATTATGCAAATTAGGCAGTGATGTCATTTCGCGACTTCTAGCAACTTTTAGGACAGCCAATAGCTACTTTCCTTACTGAGGAGTTGGCAACAGTGCCATGATGCCTTGCGTGAATTATGGGCACAACTTCCAGTACTAGTTTAGAAAGTGGGCTTGTCGAAGAAACAGGACACTTTTCCTTATTAAGAAACAATGAGTTTGGCATCAAAAATGTAGGAACACAGCCTTTTGCACCTCAAAAAGAGTAATATAATCATACCACTTCACGCGACTATGGAGGGATGAGAAGATGACCTTAAAAAGTGGCTTCGCAGACAGTAGCTCCGTTAGTTAGCTCCACTGCTAAAATGCTAATGGTGTGAACAAATAAAAGCTCTGAGATATATCAATGTCTCCACCGCAATAAAGTTGGATGCATTTTGTTAAAATATGTTGGACATAATCAAATTTACTTTAGAGCAGACGTAGAATCTAGTCAGAGCCACAAAGAACCACAACACCGTGCTTGGGTGTTTTAATGTCGGGGTAGAACAGACAGCTGCAACTGTTCATTTTACCCCGAAATTAAAATGCTCATGCTGCTGAAATGCTATGAATGCTTGTTAGTTAACCTAACAGGTACAGACATTTTCTGACAATTGTTCAAAATTTTATTGATCTGTATTTTGTGATAATTTAAAATTTATTGCATGCTGAAGCTGCTGTTCATATCGTTCCAATGCAGTGCAACAAATGCAAAAAAAAAAACCAAACACCTATTTGATATCTTTGTTAAATCGTTAAGCCTTAGGAAGCAAACTGTTACTATTTTTTTTATTTATTATTTTACTTCATGCAGCCTTGCATCTGGTGACATACTGTATATAAGCGTCAGATCTGTGGCATTCATACAAGTGAAAGCATACCTGGTGCTGTTGTGTTTGTACCAGAGATCTCACTGACAATCCTTTTTAGTTTTCAGTGCATGATCTACTCAGTGCTGTTGAAGCCACAGATTTAGTTGTGCTTGTGAGGAGCCTCACCCCAAAAACAGCAGCAAGTACCAGAACTACGCAAAAACATTCAAAAATACAAAAACTACAAGTGCTGAAATTATCTGCCACTTGACTGCAAAACAGGTATGTGGACTATACATTAAAACAAACTGGAAACACTTTTAAAAACGCTATTTTAAATGCCCCACTACTCCACTCTTGCTGACTGATTTAACACTACTTAAGCTAAAACCGGAAGTTGCACCCATAATCGTTTCTACAGCAGCACCCCAGGAATAAGGTGGATAGATATATTATTATTTTGTCAGTCTGGTATTTTTTACATAGCAAGTGAACATTAACACCTAAAAATAATGAACATATGTAACATTCTTATATGAGGTGGGACTGAAAAGTTCATAGTGGTCAAATTTGACAAAATGTAGTTTATTTTTTAACCGCAGGGATCCAAGCGCTGCAACACCAATGGAAGAAGTGTGTGGACCGAAGGGAAGACGGTGTTGAAAAATAAGCCATATTTGGTCAAATTTGACCACTATAAACTTTTCAGCCAACGAACTTTTCAGCCCCACCATAGTTAGGATGTAACAATTTAGCTAGCTAGGATTAGCATGCTAGTTGGAACAGAAATTTAGATATGTCAAATATTTATCATTTTACCAATTAGCATGTCAAGATTAGCAAGCTAACAGGTGTAAATATTTAGCAGGTAACATTTTAGGTTACTAAAATTGGCACAAGCCATAAAACTTTATCTAGTTGTGTAACTTTTAACATTGTAGTGTTAGCATGAATCTACTAGTTTGCACTTTAACCTGTTAAATTTGATAACACTCATTTAATTAAGAAGAGGATAATAATAGAAGTCTAACACATTTAATGCTAATATTAGAGTATTTAAGATAAGATAAGATAAGCCTTTATTAGTCCCACAATGGGGAAATTCCAGGATTGCAACAGCACAGGGATAGCAACACTCAGAGCAACAATCAAGAAGACAAGAAAAAACAAGAGCAGTGAATATACATATGTACATATAAATATACAATGATCCCTCGCTACTTCGCACTTCACCTTTCGCGCCCTCAGTGCATCGCGGATTTTTCAAAAATATTCATCAAAAATTCAAAATTGAGAAAAAATGGGCGGACGCTAGCAGAAGGCAGGGAGACTACATTAGAACATCAGGTATCAACACGGAGAGCCCACACAACTCAAAATCCACCTCTCTGACCACCGCTCCACTCCTCTCCGCCCACCTCTTCACCGCTCGGGAATCTCGCAAGCTGATTGGCCGAGACGTTTTACCTCGCAAGCTGATTGGCCGAGACGTTTTACTCAGCTTCTCTCCCTGCCGAGCGCCCATACCCAGCGAAGGAAGACCGCATTCATTGTTCTTTATCGCTCGTGTTGCTTAGTCTCGCCGCGTGGAACTTTTCGCTGTTCTCTTGTGCCTTTTTGTGCGAAATAGTCTTCCCGTCGAGCCACTACGCCGCCTCCTGCAGCTTCCCTCGACGATCCTGCGCCTCTAGCACCTGACGATGAGGCGTCACCTGAGGAGCAGTAAAGCTCTCATTAACCTGTGCAGTAAATCATCTTCATCTTGAGTTACGTATCTTGTTATAAGAATAAAAGAGTTCTAAAAACATATTTATGTACACTTTATTTACATCTACGTATGTATGTACGCTTACACACACACACACACACACACACACACACGTATCATATGAGAGAGAGAGTGAGAGAATGAACGTACGTATTATTTATGGGTGACGTCATTAGGGGTGACGCTACTTCGCGGTTTTTCACTTTTCGCGGTCGGTTTTGGAACCCATTAACCGCGATAAGTGAGGGATCACTGTATAAACATACAGTGCGGAGCATTGTAGCTGGATGGAATAAATATATAAATATATAAACACACGCAGTGCGGAGCATTGTAGCTAGATGGAATGAACAGCATAACCGTCTACTTAGTTATCCTACATGGTATGATTATGTACCCATACATATTGTCACCCTCCGTAGCGACCGGTATTGTCCTAGTTGTATACCAGAGGGGACCATTGTGTAAGTCTATTTCGTCTTTTGCATTCAATACTATTAGGTTGTCACGTTTTTTTGCTATCTCTGCGAGCAGCCCTGCTTAGGTTATACAGTCTGACAGCCGTAGGTAGGAAGGACCTGCGAAACCTCTCAGTTGCGCACCTAGGATGATGTAGTCTGCTGCTAAATGAGCTCCTCAGTACGTTCAGTATGTCCTGCATAGGGTGGGACCCGGACTCCAGCAGAGATGACAGTTTAGCCACCATCCTTCTCTCTCCTATCTCCTCCACTGGGTCAAGGTGTTGCCCCAGGACAGAGCTAGCTTTCTTGATCAGTTTGTTCAGTCTTTTCCTATCGGCTGCTGTAACGCCACTGCCCCAGCAGACCACTCCAAAAGTGATGGCTGATGCCACCACCGTGTCGTAGAATGTCTTCAGCAGCACCCCTTGTACACCAAAAGACCTGAGTCTCCTCAGTAGGAACAGCCTGCACTGTCCCTTCTTGTAGAGAAGATAATACACTAGTTGTCTTTAATCATGTGGTTGTCGGCTAGGAACAACGTTAACTTGTTTGATTTTTCTAAGGTTAGTAACATTCTTGTGTTTCGTAGCACATTAGCAAAATCAATAATCACTTGATTTTGATTTTTAAAAAATTGTGAGTTTTAAGAGTATTACAAAAATATCCACGGGACTGCACACAATGATTTTTTTTCTGCATGAAAACTATATGCATTTTCAGGATGCGTGTGTGCATGCATGCATGTGTGTGTGTGTGTGTGTGTGTGTGTGTGTGTGTGTGTGTGTGTGTGTGTGTGTGTGTGTCCAGAGTTCAGAAGTGTTTAAAAAGATTTTTTTTAATTACACGTTTTTATTAATATTATAATCAACACGCTGTAAGACTGCGCATCGATTTCGTGTTAGATGGTAACTCCACCAATGGATAAGTATAAAAATCACAAACTCAAGTTATTATAAATGACATTCACAGTCCAAATTGTGGCTGCATGCTTTATGGCCTGTACATACTCTGCAAGAACAGAGAAATACTTTTTCTTTTTCTTGAGGTGGCAAGAACAAGAACAAAGTTATTTCTGGCCAGGATATATGGAAATTCAAGTGCAGAACTGCTGGGAAATTCAAATTTCTGACCAGTCACACAATAGATGTCAGACACCACACAAGAAAAAAGTTCTGTCCAGATGATGTGTCAAGAACAAGCTGCAAGAACTCCCAAACCAGGGCTGCAAGAACAAAATGATGTCATTTTGTTCTTGCAGCCCTGGGAGAGAGAGAGCAAATTTCAAATGTGTATAGGCCTTTATGGTGCAGATAGGAAGTCAAAAACTCCACAAAGCAACTTTAAAGTTGTTTTTTTTTTTTTATGTTTTTCAGGTTTAAATAAAGAAACACACTTTACTTCCGTGAATGTGAGTGCTGTTTCCTCATATGACTCTCATTATTTTCAAAATCGGGCAACAGTCACATTTTTCAGTGCATGTAAATGTGGTCGCTGACTCACTGCGGCACAGCAGCGACCCTGAACCAAACTTCTGGAGGGAAACCGCAGAAGACAAACGTAACTTACCTAACTGTAAGAGCATGCAGACATTGTTTCTCTCTGTGACCTCCCTGCCAATATCTGCTACACTAAAACTGACCAGATGATGACTGTGCGGCACGCCTCTACACACACACGCTCTTACATACACACACCCATGACCTGTGCTGTTTTGCGGTTTGTGTTGTTAAGGAATCCACAACAGCACTGATGTAATCTCGATAATGCTGGGGGGATCCAGTCCTCTGACACAAGCCTGAGGCTGGAGGTACAGTTTCCACGTCTTGTACTGAAGACACATGAGATTTCAATTTAGAATCATCTGGCATTGCACTTGAACAGTGTAGAGACCAAATCAATTCAAGAAGTAGTCTCTAAGTTAGTCGTATATGCTGCATGCTGATAGCTATTTCACAAGCAAACCGAACTAGTTTGTCTGATGAGTCCATTTTAACGAGCTCCTGTTACACTCTTTTTCTGCATGTTGACACAGAGGTGTTAATGAAATGTTTCTGACCTGCTTTGGTCACAACACTGCAGTACCATTTTAAACATTGGGAAGGAGTTCCCAAAACAGGCTATTCTGTAATGTACTACTTTCAATGCTAATGAGTCCCAGTTCACCCCACCCTCCCTGCTTTGAAATTTCTGAGAGATTTACGCTTTGATGGCGATGCCGTGTTTGAGGTTAATGTTAGCTTTTAGGTTTCCAGCGTTATCCGGCAGGGCACACAGCTGGGAAAATGTCACTGCCCCCTCCAGAAACTGCACCTGGATGATGGTTGTTATAGCCTGCTAGTTCTTGTTAGCATGTCTGTAGCAGGAGTACGTGGGTAGATAAACTCCTGACACCCCATTTCAGTTTGCAGAGCTCCCAGTCCATCTGTCCGCAGGTCAGTGGTGGTGTCATTTTCATACTAGTTTACCCTTCAGTGTTGATACTTTTACTCCGGTGATGGTGGAATATCAAGGTTGATAAGCTATTGCGACCAACTCGCTTGGATGTGAATGTGCCAATTCGTGTGTATTTGCACGTTTACGGGGGGAAGGGGGGCTGAAAAGTTCATGATGACCATGATGCAGTGGTCAAATGTGGTTTATTTTTCAACATTTCAACATCGGTGTTGCAGCACTTACATCCCTGCGGTATAGAAGCTCTCTTCTTGATTCTCAAAGAGATAACTCCTTCTTAGGCTGCATTCAGACCAGGATAGTCCGTGAATCTCGGTTCGACTGGGCAGGGATTGCCGAGAAGTTTCACCCCTTCGTTTGGTTTGGTTTGCATTCACACTGCAGCGGACCAAACTGCCTGGACAACGTCACGCAGTTACAACTGCTCGTTTGGGGCGCTGTAGCTGAAACCACCACTGACCAGGAAGAAAAAAATCTCGGCAAAGAAGAAAAATCAGGCTCATCGATTGGCCAGGACCGAAAACGGGAATCCGTTCCCTTCAGCCGGGTCATTTGTCCACCACAAACGAGACGTTTTTTAACTTTTCTCCTTGGCTTTCTCCGATAAAAGGATTTCTCGGATTCATGTGGTTGTCTTTATTGTTATTTTCTACCCAAAATGTACTACAGTAAACACCACTTCCTCTTCTCAGACTATGTGTTGCTATGGTTACACAAACGGCAAGGGGCACTTCCGCCCTTTGGTCTGCTGGATAGTCCATTTGGATTCACACTGCAAGCGGAGTGCACCAGACTTCGTTTGCAAGAAAACCGAGACCCCCATTTTCAGGGTGTCCAGACTTTGCTTGTTTAGTGCACACCAGAGTTCCAACACGTGTTCAGATGGCACCAAACAAACCGAACTATCTGCGGAAGCCACTATTTGGTAATTTGGTCTGGACTAAACAGTGACCGCCTGAATGCGCCCTTAGTCAGCCTATGAACTTTTTAGCCCACCCTCGGACATTGAGTTAACATGTACTCATGCCCCAGCCAGCAAGTCCATGTGGGCCCTACCAAAGGTTAAAACTGGGATGTTTTATGGGTCCCATGTGAGTTTGTCCATGGATTCCATGTTGGCCACATCTGTGTTTGCCCACATGGACTTTAACTGTTTACCTATGTTCAACTTATTTTCTTGTAAATTTGTGAGTTTTTTCCCCCTAATTTGATAAATTTTTCTTGAAAATTTTAAACTCTCATAAATTTGCCACTTTTTTACTGTAATCTTGAAACTTTTTCTCATAAATTTGTGATTTTTCTTGTAAAATTGTGACTTTTTTCTTGCATATTTGTTAACTTTCTTGTAATTTTGGAACTTTCTCATAAATTTGCCACTTTTTTACTGTAATCTTGCAACTTTTTCTCATAAATTTGTTACTTTTTTCCTTGTAAAGTTGCTATTTTCTTGTAAAGTTGTGAGTTTTTCCTATAAATTTGTGACAATTTTCTATTAAATTTGGAACGTTCTCAAAAACGTTCAACTTTTCTTTACTGTAAATGTACAGCTTTTCCTCATAAATTTGGGACTTTTTTCTCATAAATTTTCAATTTATTTATTCATACATCTGCTATTCTTTTTGTTGTTGTTAATTTGCAAACTTTTCTAATTTTTTCCTCATAAATTTGGGACTTCTTTCTTCTAAATTTAGGAAATTTTTATCATAAATGTGTGATTTTTTCTAGTAATCTGTGACCTTTTTCCTCATAAATTTGCTAGTATTTTTACCTCCGCCAAGGAGGTTATGTAATCGGTGTGGTTTGTCTGTTTGTTTATTTGTCTGTCTGTTTGTTAGCAGGATTACACAAAAACTACTGGATGGATTGTGATTAAACTTTCACCAGAGGTAGTCCTTGGAATAGAGACGAAGCCATAATTGTTGGTGATGATCTGAGAATGCATACCTCCATCAAAGCTCTTATCTTCTCACACTGTGTTAGCAAGAATCCTCCAAAACAAAACCATTACATTTTGGAGGTGATCCATGAGGGACGGAAGGAGCCTTGGCAGAGGAATGCATTCTGAGTGCTTTTCTAGTTTTGTAAATTTGTCACTTTTTTCTTACAAATTTTCACATTTTTTTTCTCATAAATTTGTGACTTTTTTGTGCAATTTTGCCTATGGCACAAGTGTTACTGAAAGATGCTCAGCCACATTCAGCCCATGTGGGGCCCAGATGGGTTTAAAGTGGGTAAACCTGCTCACCTGCACCACAGGTGAAGTCCAACTTTTTTTTCTCAGTTTTGTGACTTGTTTCCTGTAAAAGTCATGGGTACATTTCCCTCAGAAAATTGCAACATTTTCTCTAAATTTGCACGATTTTTTTTAAAATAAAATTTCAGGTTTTGTCATTTTTTGCTTTATTTGCTTGATATTTTTCTGATTGATGTGCAACCATTTTTCTTAAAAATGTTTTGCTTCTTTTCTTGGAAATATGAGAGTTCTTTTTCCACAAGGGTTCAGGGAGGCCACTGCTATGGGCAAAAGAGCCATATGTGGCTCCAGAGCCGCAGGTTGCAGACCCCTGCCCTATACAATGGTGCTTATGTCCTTTTTTTTCCTGTTAACTAGAACCTGATTACATAACGCCTTTTCAAACCTGACTCTGCTGCACACAATTCAAATAAGAAAAGGTCTGTGAAAGGAGCTCAAACATGCCACGCCAAGGCCTCCGCAGCATTATAAATGTTGTTCGTATGAATTAGGGAGTGGTAGCTGGGTTTGGTTTCTTCAGCTGAACCTCTTCCAGTGTGAGCTTTGTTAACAAATACAAAACACTTAGAAGGGGTGGCAGCAAGAAAAAGGAGCAGGGGATTGAGTCAGGCCGTTTGATGAGAGGCCAGACCTTTACCTCACCCCTGCTGCCTGGACTTGGCTTCCTCTTCAGGCTTCTCTCGCCTTTTGTATACAGTGAATGGAAATACAGAATGGGATGGATTATAAACCTCAATGGGAGGAGTTTGGAAAACATTTCTATCGACAGGCATAGTAGGTTGAGGCTTGGCAGTGGCAGCCCAATCCTTCAAAGTTCAGCATTTTCTTGGATAAATTTTCCCAGATGGATACAGACATCCTAATAGCAGCATTAATACAAGAAGAAAACAGACTGTAAATCACAGGACTCAGTGAGTAAGACTCTTTGGTTTGGCTCACTCTTTTAGCTTCCTTTGATCATTTGGGGGATCATTTTACAGACAGTAGCGTTAGAAATCCAAATGTGTTTATACACAAGATTACACCCATTCTGACTTTTCACCAAGTTGCCTTTTCTATCAGTGGGAGGTGAAATACCTGCTCTTGTGGACTACACTTACAATACACGTTTACCCAGAAGCTCTCTGTGCCAGCTACCAAGGCGGGCAAATGTTTGGCGCCCCAGACCAGAATGCCCCCCCTCCTTCCCGAGGGCTGACCAACTTTGAATCGCTACAGCAGTGACAATGTGGAGAGTTTGCAATGACACTGCTAGGCCGGCGCAGAACTCCCTGGGGCCGCCACCCCAACTGCTCACTCCTGCAAGTACTGTATCAAAACGAAGCAAAGTTATCCGTCTGATAGTGACAAAAGAAAGAAGAAAAGTTGAAGAATGCTCAAAAACACCTTTTTGGAACATTCCATAGGTCAGCAGGTTAATTAGAAACAATTTCAAACTCATGGGCGTCATGTCCTCCGGGCTAAAGAAGAAAAGGTCCCTCCAGATTGTTATCAGAGCAAAGTTCAAAACCTAGCATCTGTGATGGTATGGGGGGGGGTGTTAGTGCCCATGCCACATCTGTGAAGGCACCATTCATGCTGAACGGTACATACAGGTTTTGGAGCAGCATATACTGCCATCCAAACATCGTCTTTTTCAGGGAAGTCCCTGCTTATTTCAGCAAGACAATGCCAAGCCACAATCTGCATGTGCTACAACAGTGTGGCTTCATAGTAAGGGTGCGGGTACTAGACTGGCCCACCTGCAGTCCAGACCTGTCTCCCATTGAAAATGTGTGGTGCATTATGAAGTGCAAAATATAACCAAGACCCCAGCCTGCTGAGCAACTGAAGTTGTACATCAAGCAAGAATGGGAAAGAATTCTGCCTACAAAGTTTCAACAATTAGTGTCCTCACTTCCTAAACATTTACTGAGTTTTGTTAAAAGGAAACGTGATGGAACACAGTAGTAAACATGAACGTGTTCCAGCTTTTTTTTGGAATGTGTTGCAGGAATCAAATTCAGAATGACTGAAAATTTGAAAAAAAAAATGAAGTTTATCATTTGGAACATTAAATATATTCTGTTTGTATTCTAGTCAGTTGAATATAGGTTGAATACAGAAATCTTGTGGCCTGCTTCTTGTAAATGTCATGGGTACATTTTCCTCAGAAAATGGCAACATTTTCAAAAAATTTGCAAGTTTTTTTAAAAAATAAAATTTCAGGTTTTCTCATTTTTTTGCTTTATTTGGTTGATATTTTTCTCATGGATGTGCAACTGTTTTTCTTAAAAAATTTGTTGCTTCTTGGAAATGTGTGAGGATTTTTTTCTCAAGGGTTCAGGGAGGCTGCTGGCTATGGACAAAAGAGCCACGTGTGGTTCCAGAGCCACAGGTTGCAGACCCCTGGGTTAATAGGAAGTTCAGAGAGGCATATGTGATGGGTGAAGATGCCCTCCAGGTGAGAGCCACATCTCTCCTCTTTGCTCACCAACTATTTGCCTGCAAAACGAACCCGACACTGCCTCAGCTCAGATGACAGAATCACATGTAGGCTTTTAAATCCTGCTGAGGACAGCTTAAGCAAACAAATGAGTTGTTTGCCTTTCAAATTCTGAACGCAGTAGAAGAAACATTTGCAAAACTAAAAAAATCATTATAGGCATGCGTTCTCAATCACCCATCCATCAGAGGTGTACTAATGCTGCTGCTGGTTTCCTGCATAACTTCGGTGCACTTTGTGCCGTTATCGGCCCTCTGAGGCTTCACATATGGCCGCTGATGAGACAGATGCTCAGTCTTTACTTTTTTCGTGGCCAAAGACATTCCTCAGATAGATGGGTGGTGGGAGGGCTCAGATGTGGGAGAGGCAGGGGTGATGGACGCTAAATACCTCAGTGAAAAAGTGAAGCTGTCTACATCCAAATGTGTGTTTCTATGTATAATTTAGAGCTCAACATTTCCTGACAGAGGTGGGTAGAGTAGCCAGAAACCGTAGCTCTGTGCTGCTAACACTGCTAATATTTAGCCAGTGTGGTTTAACAGAAAAATCTGAATTCTGCCTGCCATTTTGAAAGATTACACTGAGGGTGATCTATTGTATCTTTTGCTTGTAGTTCCAATGCTTATACAAGATAGTGGTTATCTGGTATTGTCTTGCCTTTTATTTTAGTGTGGTACGTCTTTATGGAGTGGTGGCCTAGAGGTAGAGAATCGTTCAAGCCCTGGTCGGGTCTTAACAAAGACCATCAAATATGTGGATCATCATGATATCAAGCAATGATATGCTGTAGCAAACCCTGAAAGGGAGCAAAAAAAGTCTTTATGACAGGTCACATTTTAGCTATAACTGCAAAAAAATCAAAGCAGCTGAGCCTGAAAATGTTCTTTAAACAGCCAAACAGCTGTGATGTTGATTTGAAAGTTGGAAAAAAAGGACCAATGAAGTACAAACATACACTGAATAAAAATGAACCTGTGAAGAAAAATGAAAGTTATTTGCAAAGATTGACATGACAGGTAATTCTAGATTATGACAAAATTTTTACGACCCTGTCTGTCAAAATGACAAATGACAAAAGTCTAGTGCAACCTCTCTTTGTTAGCTATCCAGACTGAATATCCAAATTCTGTCCAGTCGTTCTTCTCACTATTCAGAAATGTGACTTTTCTTATAAATTTGTCACTTTTTTGTCATAAATTTGCACTTTTTCTTATAAATTCTTAACCTTTATTCTTGCAAATTTACTACATTACTTTATATAAATATGAATTTTTTTTTCCCCCTTGTAAATTTCTGGGGTCACAAAAGTTTTTTGGGTTTGCCCGGTAGTGAACACTAGCAAATGTTTAACCTTGTTGAAGCTTTACTACAAAACTGTTAGCGACATTAAAAACTGTGTGAACTGTTTCGCAACCTTTTACAAACCCAGGCGAAACCCAAAAAGTGCAGTGTCCGTGAACGTTCCTCAGCATTCACCGCTCCGAGAGATACTAGCTTGATTTTCCCAACATTTGTTAGAAAACTTGACAAATCTAAAAATCGCCACGTTTGTCAGCATTCCCTGCTCCGTGAGATACTACCCTTCTGGCAATGTCTGTCTCTCCGTCCGTCTGTCCCACAAAAGGTACCTGTTTTGCTAAATCAGTTTTTTGATTTCACAAAACAGTTTTGATCCAAATGTTTGGATACTTGGTACCAGGGTTTGATATACACTGATGATGCATATATTGTAATTTGGCTCCAATTGGGTAATGTTTGCAGGAATTATAGCTCCCGAATTATAATGTCCCTGACCCTAGGCCACACAGCTCTGTAAGTAGTGAAAGCTACAGCGGGGGGTCAGTCCTCTGGTAGCTCTGTGTGTAACTTTACTTTCCCCATTCCATTATGCGGAGCACCACGCTAGAAGGCAGAAAGCACCATTTGTGTGGCCTAGGGTCAGAGAAACGGAGATAGGCGCCGCCCATATACACCTTCAGGTGTGAAGGGATTAACTAACTAACTAATTATAATGTCCTATTTCATCTTAGTTAATAGACAATAACTCTCTTGTGAAATCAACTTCTCCTACAGTTTTGTTCCAAATGTTTTGAAACTTGGTACCAGAGTTTGATATACAGTGACGATGCATGTATTGTAATTTGGCTCTGATTGGGTAGTTTTTGCAGGAGTTGTAGCTCCTGAATTATAATGTTTTATTTCTCTTTTCAATTAATATTACTTTTTTTCTTGTAAATTTGCAACTTTTTTCTCCTAAATTTTCACTTTACTAGTAAATTTGTGACTTTTTTTCTCATAAATTTGCTCCTTATTTTTTTGTAAATTTATCACTTTTTCTCATAAATGTGCAAATTTTTTTATTTTTTTTTAAATTTTGTCTATGGCACAAGTGTTACCGAAGCTGGCTCACCCACATTAAACCCATGTCAAGCCCAGATGGCTTTAAAGCGGGTAAACATATTACCTGCTTACCCGTACCACAGGTAAAGCCCATGTGGGCAAACACAGATGGGGCCCACTTGGACATGCTGGCTGGGTATCTGCGCAGCCACTCCTCTCAGCTAGTACACAACAACAACACCGCCCTGTGATGTCACAGAGAGTCTCCTCCAGCCTGTACAGATGTTACACATGACTCAGTTTGTAACTCAGACCTGAGGAATGCAGCAGCATGACATCATGAAGGACAAAAAACAAACCATCTACTCATGATCAGCTGGTTTATTCTCGAATGAGGCTTGTTTCATCACACTGATGTAAACACACACACAAAAAAAGAGTCTGGACCAACCCTGAGAATGATGACAAAGCTCCTCTAAACCTGCGCTGGTGTGAGCACACAAACCACCTGACACTGTGCCTTTGAGCAATCTGTGCTATTTCCTCTGATACTGATGGACTAGTAAACACCGTTCACAAGAAAATGACACCATAAAGATATACATTCCAGTGAAACATTTACAGTATATGAGTTTATGCTTTGAACTTGTGCTTTTCTGTATCAGAGACAAAATATATCAGTTAACATTAAATTAAAACATGTGGACAAGAGTACAAGTGACTTTTTTTTACTATAAACCAACAAGTTACTTTTGAATTTTCAAGCATTATTCGATGTGTTTTGTAAATTTAAATTAAAGGTACCCTGTGTGGTTTTTAAATTTCAAATTTAAAACAAAACAGTTGGAAATGTACAAGAAAAAGGCAGCAAATTTATCAATTAATAAAACCACAGATTTATCAAAAAATTAGCAAATTTACAATTAACAAATTGGAAATTAATGCTGAAAAATAATAAATTTGTTTGAAAAAGGTCATAAATTCATTACAAAATGCTACAAGTTTCTAAGAAAAAATTGTAAATTTATTATGTAGGAAAAATTAAATTTGGACACCCCCCAGAAAACATCTTTAATTAGATGTGATTAGATGCTGATGGCTAATATAAGCATTTATAGTAAATGTATCTAAAAGACTGTAATTTGGGACTGTTTAAAAGCAGTAGCGCTTTTGCGCCACAAGTGGCGCTCGGTTGTTATGAGACACTGTCAAGTTGCTAGAATGTGCGAGCAAAAAAAGGGTTGTTGTTGAGTGATGTTCAGTGTAAAAGTGACGTGCCTGGTGTTGTAAAACAACAATAAACCTCTGAAAATCGTCAAGTTGCCTCTTCTTCACCTGACGAGTGTAACAAAATTTGGTAGCAGAGGATGGTTCAGTCGTGCTTAAGATGGTGAGTATGCAAATAAACAAGAAGATGAGCAGAAATTATGGAATTTGAGCATCTGCAAGACAAGCTAAGCGAGGCATTGGTGCAACTACAGCTCGAACAGCTACACGAGGTCTGTTTGTTTGCAAAGATAAACCCAGTCATGCCGTCTAAAAAGTACACGCTGGTAAGACTGATAAACGATGAGGTTGAAAAGATCATTGAAAACGAAGAAGAGGATGTAGCCCGCGCGTTTCTGCTAAAGCTAATCACATGTACTACCGAAGCTAAACAAGGCGAACAGTCATCGCAGGCGGCGGCGGCGGCGGCCAGCGCGGGTCGGGATGCGGAGGCACTCGCAAGTTTACAAAAAGAATATGCCGCTCTACACGAAAGTTTTCTTGATTCAACTAAAAAGCTTGAAGAGGAAATAGCAAGGCTTACCACTAAAGTGACAACTCAGCCACAAAGTCGCCCTTCCCTGGCACAGCCCACGGTCCCCTCAGCGCCCCTACTACCAGAGGTGACCATTAAACAAGAGTTTAGGATAAATGGTCAGATAGGAGAGAGGGGCCAAAGAGACAAGTTGTCTTATTCCAACCTCATTCACCAGATTGATATGGGCCTAAAGAAAAATCACAGTGAGGCTGAGATAATCGAGGCTGTTGTCAGAGCAGTGAGTCCCAGACTGAGTTTGCGAGATATGCTGGAGATCAAGTCAGATCTCACCCTGCCACAGCTGCGCACCATTCTGCGAAGACATTATAAAGAGGATAGTTCCACTGACTTGTACAATCGCCTGATAAACCTCACACAAGACAGTAACGAGTCACCTCAGAACTTCCTATTCCGTGCCATTGAATTAAAAGAAAGACTTTTGGTAGCATCCAGAGAGCCTGGCACGGAAGAGCAGTACAGCTCTGACCTTATCCAGAGGAAGTTTCTGAGGGCGGTGGAAATGGGACTGATTAGTGCTGATGTGAAGTACCAACTGAAGCGCTATCTGGAGGATCCTGCCGTCACAGATGAGCTCCTGATTTCTAAGACAAATGCAGCAGCCAGTCTTGAGTGGGAAAGGCACCAAAAGTTCAAGAAGCACACAAAAGAACCCAAAGTCCGAGAACGTCGAGTGGAAAGTCTGTCAGGTCAAGATGCAACAGTGGGAAGAGTGGCTGGCCAAGAACGCCCTCCACCATCGACAAAAGGTAAAACCCCTAAACCCCAAAGCACAGTAACCCGCACAGAATCTGAGCTCCTGGACATAGTCACGCAACTGAGGGGTGAAATGGAGGAGATAAAGAAGGCCATACGTGAGTCTCCCAGAGCCCCCCATGCTCAAAGAGCGAGCAGGACATGTGGTTGCAAAAGCTGTCAGTCCACCAACAATGGAGATCAGTGCGACCACTGCTTCAAATGTGGAATAAGTGGCCACATGTCAAGGGAATGTCGGACGGGGAAGAGACCTGGTAAAAAGACAGGGCAAGTAGACATGGCTGCCAGTACTGTCACAACCACATCAAAACAAGCTAACACACAAGATCTGTACAAGCTGGTTACTGACAGTATTCGGAAGTTAGAAGCAAGGCTGGAAGCTAAGGCAGAGGTACCTCCTGAAGAAATGGTCAGTGTCAATCTACTGTCCCCTAATCACAGATCACAGTTGCTCAATCTGGTTGGAAAAAAAAATATGTTATAAACTGCTTTCTCAACGATAAGGAGACAGAAGCGTTGTGGGACACAGGGTCACAGGTCTGCTTGATGAATGACACCAGGAGACAGGAGCACATGCCACACACCACAGTCAGGGACTTAGCTGAGTTGGTGGGTCCAAGTATTCTGGATGGGAGGGCAGTGAACCAGACACTGATTCCATTCTCAGGGTGGGTCGAAGTTACTTTCAAGCTGCCGACAGATAGTGGCCAACAGGTGGAGCTCTTAGTTCCTGTGTTAGTGGTGAATGAGGATGGGGTGGCAGAGCAGCCTATCATTGGGTTCAACGTGATTGAGTATGTCTTGAAGATGGGCATTGAACCCCTTGCGCCATCAGTGAAGCTGTTAGTGCAGCCTTCTCAATTGATTTCAAGAAAACAGAGGTATTTTTGAAGGTGATGCAAAGTGAGGAGGATAGGCTGGGGGAAGGAATGGTAAAAGTTGGCAGCGAGATAGTCACCATCCCAGCTGGCCAAACCAAAGCAGTTAAAGGTTTTGTCAGAGCAGGCCCACTTACAGACACACAAGACGTCTTGTTTGAGCCGAGTCAGTACACGCAACTACCGGAGGGTTTGCAGATACAAAGTGGGGTGGTGCAGTTACGGAAAGGAAGTTGGTCTATGTTCAAAATAAGATAAGATAAGATAAGATAAGATAAGCCTTTATTAGTCCCACAACGGGGAAATTCCAGGATTGCAACAGCACAGGGATAGCAACACTCAGAGCAACAATCAGAAGGCAAGAAAAAAACAAGCAAGCAAGAGCAGCTAATATACATATGTACGTATTACTATAAAATATATATATATACACACACACACAGACACACAGTGCAGAGCATTGTAGCTGGATGGAATAAATATATGAATATATGAACACACAGTGCAGAGCATTGTAGCTAGATGGAATAAATATGTAAATATATAAACACCCACAGTACGGAGCATTGCAGCTAGGTGGAATAAATATGCAAGTATATAAACACACACAGTGCGGAGCAATGTAGCTAGATGGAATAATATGTAGATATATAAATATATAAACACACCCAGTGCTGAGCATTGTAGCTAGATGGAATAAATATGTAAATATATAAACACACACAGTGCAGAGCATTGTTGCTAGATGGAATGAAACAGCATAACCGTCTACTTAGTTATCCTACATGGTATGATTATGTGCCCATACATATAAAATATAAATATAATAATATTATAATTATATATATATATATATATATATATATATATATATATATATATATATATATATATATATATATATATATATATATATACTGTATACCTATAACAAACAGTACTTCTCGTGATATTCAGCTGCCAGTTAAGACCATTTTGGGACAGACACAGAGAGTTACAACTACCTACCCGGCAGACATTAGACCCACTACTGTAAGCCAGGTGGCAGCAGACCCGATGACAAGTGAAACAGAAAGAAATGAAGAGACAGAGATGGTCTGTGCCGTCAAAGAGACTATGGACATTTGGGACCCCCAGTTCCTCTTGATCATCTCTCTCCCACACAACAAGAGCAAGTGAAACAGCTACTACGGGAGGAACGGCAAGTGTTTTCCTGTGATGAGTATGATGTAGGGACAATTCCCTCTTTACAGTTGAAAATAAGACTCAAAGATCCCACTCCTGTTAAAAAGACTTATATCTCTGTCCCCAGGCCACTTCATAAAGAAGTAAAAGAATATTTAGAAGACCTGCTTAACAGGGGCTGGATCACCAAATCTAAGTCATCGTACTCTAGTCCAATAGTCTGTGTGCGAAAGAAAGATGGAGGTCTGCGTTTGTGCTGCGACTTTAGAGAGCTGAACAAGAAGTCTATACCTGACAGACACCCAATCCCCGCATACAAGATATGCTGAACAGTCTGAATGGGAGTGCCTGGTTTTCAGTCCTCGACCAAGGGAAGGCATATCACCAGGGCTTCCTGGAAGAGTCGAGTAGGCCCCTCGCTGCATTTATCACCCCGTGGGGCTTGTTCGAATGGGTAAGAATTCCATTTGGCTTGTCCTCAGCACCAGCAGCATTCCAAAGATCTATGGAGGAGTGTTTGTGGGGGTTGAGGGATGATATCTGTCTGCCTTACCTCGATGATAACCTTGTTCATTCACAGACTTTTGAAGACCACTTGCGAGACCTGAGAAATGTCCTGCACCGCTACCAAAGCCATGGGGTGAAGCTGACTCCCCGGAAATGTGAGTTATTCAAACAGCAGGTACGTTTCCTTGGCAAAATGGTGACAAAACAGGGCTATTCTATGGACCCTGCGGACATTGCCCCTGTGCAGGCCCTAAAACAGTAGCAACCTTCCACTGTTGGAGAGCTAAGGAAACTGCTAGGCTTTATTTCATACTACCGCAGCTATATTCCAAACTTCTCCCGTATAGCAAAGCCTCTTTGCGACCTTCTTGCTAATGACCACACAGACAAAGCAAAACAACACCCCTGATATAGGGGTGTTGTTTTGATATAACACCCCCAGGCTTGGGGCGGTGTTATATCAGTGACAACAAGGCAAACTGGTGGTGATAGCGTATGGCTCCAGGACACTGTCAAATCCAGAGAAAAACTACCACCTTCATTCAGGGAAGCTGGAGTTTCTTGCCCTGAAGTGGGCCATATGTGAGAGGTTTAGGGATTACCTTTACTATTCCCCACCATTCACTGTCTATACGGACAATAATCCCCTCACTTATGTGCTCACCACCGCAAAGTTAAACGCAACCACACAGAGGTGGGTAGCAGAACTAGCTGATTTCCAGTTTGTGATTAAGTACCGCCCTGGGAAAGTCAATAGGGATGCAGACGGCCTCTCACGTATGCCTGTAGATATGGAGCAGTACATGAACAAATGCACACAAAATGTTGATCCTGATGTAATGCACTGTGTGGCGCAGGCAGTCAATGTAAAGTCACAAGAAAATGAACCATGGTTCTGCCCAGTCATTATTTCCACTCTCATTAGTGAAGCAGATCTAGAAGCCAGCTCTATAGCTGAAATACCAAAGACTGCTCTATAAAGGGCTCAAGAAGAAGACTCTGTGATTGGAGAGGTGTTGCATTATGTGGTGTCAAAATAATGGCCAAGAAGTGGAAAACAGCTGAACAGTAAAATTGCAGCTCTAGTCAGGCAAAAACACAAATTGTACCTAGAAGATGATGGACTGCTTTACAGGAAAACGGCATCGCATGACCAGCTACTTCTACCCCATAAGTTCCACAAGCTCGTGTTTAAAGAGCTCCACGAAAACATGGGCCACTTAGGGGTACAGAGGGTGATGAATCTGATAAGGGAGCGCTTTTATTGGGCTCATATGCAAAGGGATGTTGAGCACTACATCACTAAAGTTTGCAGTTGTTTAAAGAATAAACGTCCTCACAAGCCAACAAGGGCACCACTGACTAATATTGTCACCACGTATCCATTTGAACTCGTGTCCGTTGATTTCCTACATGTGGAGAGATGCAAAGGAGGATACGAGTATATCCTGGTTCTAATGGACCACTTCACTCGCTTTGCCCAGGCTTATCCTTGTCGCAACAAAGCTGCCTACACCGCTGCTGAGAAGATATTTGGGGATTTTGCCCTCAAATTTGGCTTCCCCACACGTCTCCACCACGATCAGGGCAAAGAGTTTCAAAATAAACTCTGCAAAACTACAGGAGTACAGTGGGGTGCAGGGGTCCCAAACAACGCCCTACCACCCCCAGGGGAATGGGCAGGTGGAACGATTCAATCGTACCCTGTTGGCAATGCTCAGAAACTTGCCTGAAGCAGCCAAGGCAGACTGGAAGTCCTCTCTGGCAAAAGTGGTTCATGCCTACAACTGCACGCGCAGTGAGGCTACGGGATACGCGCCATATTTTCTGCTATTTGGCCGTAGTCCAAAGCTGCCCATTGATCTAATGTTTGGCCTCACAACAAAAGAGCAGAGCGCTTCTCACCAGGACTATGCTGAAAAGTGGAGGGCTAAAATGACTGAAGCTTACAAACTTGCCTCTAAAATAACAAACAAAGAAGGGATAAGAAGTAAAGCCCTTTATGATAGGAAGGTTCACGGTGCTGAGTTGCTCCCTGGATCCAGAGTACTGGTCTGAAACTTGACCGAGAAAGGTGGGCCAGGAAAACTAAGCTCATTCTGGGAAGACAAAGTGTATGTAGTGACTCAAAAGAAGTACCCAGACAGTCCAGTGTATGAAATCAAACCTGAAAATGGCAAGGGGCGCATTCGGATCATGCACAGAAACCTTTTGTTACCCTGTGACTTTCTTCCCATGGAAACAGCGGAGCCTTCCTCTAATAAAACAAGAGAAAGAAAGTCTAAAAAGCAAAGATATGTGGACAGTCAAAACAGCACAGTCGACAAGAATGAAGATGGCTGAAGTGCCATAATCGTACTACGAGCTGGAAAGAATCAAAGTCACAATCCACTGAGAGCTGATGCACCGGAGTTCTACCCGGACAGTGACACTACTCTGGAGGGTGAGGACCAAGACACAGATGACGCCACACATGTGCAGCTGGCACCAGAGGTCAACAATCCGGTGGTCCCAGACCCAGCTGAGGCAGACCAGGACCAGGGTGATGTGTTGTCTGAGTCCGGTTCCAGTGACCAGGAGGGACCTGTCCACACCCCTGCTAAAACGTATCCTTCAAGAGTGAGAAAGCAGAAGTTGATATTTACTTATGATAAGTTAGGCCAGCCTCGCACTTCATCTGTTTAAAACAAATATAAGATGTGTAGACGCTAGAAATAGCCATTGTTCAGACATAGATGTTTTGGAAAATAAATGAGTAGTTACTAAACTCATCACCAAGTTACTTTTATTGTTGATTTTAAAAAAAATAAGATTTTCAGTGTGTTATTAAGGTACAGGCATCACATAATGGTTTATTTGGTAGGCTATGACTAGATTAAGTACCCTTACTCTCAGGAAAGTTGCAGATACTCACCATGGTGGATGGAGCGGTTGATGGTTATCGTGCACAAAGACCTCTTCTGCGGATGTATTGCATGGAACAAGAGATACATGCTGTACTATGGACTATTACCTGTTTGCATCTTTATGGGCTCTAATGAACTCTGACTCCTACTTAGTAATATCCTACTTATGTGAGATACATGGTTACCAAATGTGGACTGTGGAAAAAAAAAAAAGTAGCTTTGGAAAGTTGTTTTGTAATGTTGGGTCGACATTAAATTTTCGAGGGGTGAGTGTAGGAAAAATTAAATTTGGACACCCCCCAGAAAACATCTTTAATTAGATGTGATTAGATGCTGATGGCTAATATAAGCATTTATAGTAAATGTATCTAAAAGACTGTAATTTGGGACTGTTTATCAGTAAAAGCAGTAGCGCTTTTGCGCCACAAGTGGCGCTCGGTTGTTATGAGACACTGTCAAGTTGCTAGAATGCGCGAGCAAAAAAAGGGTTGTTGTTGAGTGATGTTCAGTGTAAAAGTGATGTGCCTGGTGTTGTAAAAAAACAATAAACCTCTGAAAATCGTCAAGTTGCCTCTTCTTCACCTGACGAGTGTAACAATTAGAAAAAAGTCAAACTCTTTATTGACAAAAAAAAATGGAATTTATCAGAATTTAGGCATAAATTTATGATAAAAATATGACAAACATATGTGGGGGAAACCTCTCCCAAATTAGGGGGAAAATTGCAAATTTATGAAAGAAAATAGAACTTCATAAGCAAAAAAATCACAACTTTATGAGAAATAAATTGCAAATTTATGTGAAGAAAGCTGCAAAAAATTAAAAAGTCTAAAATTTATGAAGAAAAAGTTGCAAATTTATGAAAAAAATTATACAATTATGGGGGAAACTGCGACTTTATGAGAAAAAAGATGCAAATTTATTAGAAAAGATGCAAATTTTCAAAAAAAGCAAATTTGTGAAAAAACAATTAGAAAAAAATGCAAATTTATGAAGAGAAAAAAGGCTAAACATAATTTTAATTTTCCCCTTTTAAAAAACGTTGAGCATAAACTTGTAGTTTGGGCCCCTCTAGTGGCTGAAGGGCCTGCTGCAGTTGCATATTCTGCTT
The DNA here is from genome assembly GCA_020510985.1 of Pholidichthys leucotaenia. NCBI lineage: Eukaryota > Metazoa > Chordata > Actinopteri > Cichliformes > Pholidichthyidae > Pholidichthys > Pholidichthys leucotaenia. The sequence continues at coordinate 300,176,713 of CM035840.1, forward strand.
TATAGACAGAAACAGCTTAGTAATTAATTTTGAAAAAGTAACATAAGCCTACTTTTACTTGAGTACAATTTCTGGCTAGTTGTCACATATTCCCACTAAACCCCAGCTTTAACACATAAATTAAAATGTTAAATTATTAATATTTAAATTATTATTACTCACTAGTGTCTCCTCCTCTGTCAGCCCGGTCTCTGCTGAGATCAGGGTCAGCGTCACCCCCTCTGGATGCTTACAGAGTTTCCTAAAATTCTCTTCCAGGATGTTAATCTGTTCCTGGGACAAATCCGTGGTTGGCTTAGAAGACATGTTCTCCCTCCTTTAAAGAAAAAAAATGCTTTAAATTCCTGTTCACCAGTCAGTCAGTCAGCGTTGCTGGTTTTCCAGCAGCTTCAATCCGGGTGAAGACGCTCAGATGTGTCAGATGCGCTGCACAGCTGGAAGCAGAGGTGGAGCGGCATTCACTGACAGCTCGGACTGAGTCAATAAATGTGAGAGGAGTGTGTGGGAACTGCTTTACAACCGTCAACAGAGGAGCGTCATGGGTAAAGGCCAGCCCCACCACGGGATCCTCCCCCAGCAGAGCCGGGAGGAGGAGCAGGAGAAGCCAGCTCCAACAGCACACAGTCTGAAAACAGTCCTTTTACAGGGGCGTTTGTGAGGGCCCTATGCAACACTGTGCTTGTTGGGGGGGGGGGGGGGGACAAGAAACAAAGAAAGAAATGTCAGCTCACAACACAAACTTTTAAAAAGTAAACTTCCCGAACAGCACAGGTGCATCCACCCAAAGACCCAAAGTCAGCAAGTTTACATCGGGAACACATCTCTGAAAGGTCGTTTGCACGTGCAGGAACAATAGAACAAATTTATTGTAAATGCTGAAAAATTATGCCAGAAATGTGACAAATTTAGAGAAAAAAGTTCCAATTTCATGGGGAAGCATTCTTGCAAATTTGCAATAAAAAAAAAATAAATCACCAACTTACTGGAAACATTCCATTGTGGTGGACCACCAGGAGATCCCGCTCTCACCCAGTGACTTGGGGAGTAGCAGGAAGGGGCAGGAAATGTAATTGAAAGCACCTGGGGCAGAAAATGTCTTGACACCTGGGGCAGGAGGTGTAAATGTATGCGCTCTTGGCACCAGGAGTGGAGTCTTTTTGTTGGAGTGAATAAAGTTCTGAATCGGCAGCTCTCGTGTCTCGTCAAATCATTCCTCCACACTGGTGACCTACGACGTGAAAATGCTCAGGCTGGAAGACAAAGCAAGCTCTTCTTCGGGAACACTCACGCTAGGGTTTTCCCCCCGAGACCCCGGCCTCATTTGCCATGGCGATCAAGCTCCCGGACTTCTGGTTTCATGACCTGACTGCCTGGTTCATCAACGTGGAAGCTCAGTTTGCTCTCCGTGGAATTTCTGCTGACAACACGAGGTACCATTACGTGGTGGCTTCGCTAGACCCGTGCTCCACTCAGCGCGCCATGAGCCTGCTCCAAGACCCCCCACCCCGGGGGAAATACGACGGACTCAAACAGCTGCTGTTGCGGTGTTACACCCTCTCCGACGGAGAGAGAGCGGAGAAGCTCCTCTCCCTCTCTGAGTTAGGCGACAGCTCAGCTGTGGAGTTAATGGAAAGTATGCTGGCTTTGCTGGGCACAGATGATGGATCTTTTCTCTTTGCCCATCTCTTCCTGAGGAAACTGCCAGTTTCTGCGCAGACAATTTTGGCCAACTCACCGCTGTTGCCATCCTCCACATTCAAGATTTTTCGGTGCACCTGGCCGGAATGCACATTTTTTCTAAAGTGGATCTGGTCCGCGGGTACCACCAGATCCCGGTTTGTGCTAAAGACGTCCCAAAAACGGCGGTGATAACACCTTTCAGCCTTTTTGAGTTTCTTCGCATGCTATTCGGGCTGAAATGCACAGCTCAGACTTTTCAGAGGATGATGGACACGGTGCTTCGTCACTTGCCGTTCGTGTTCATTTACCTAGATGACATTCTGGTGGCTAGTGCGTCCAAGGAGGAGCACCTCTCCCATCTGAAACAAGTTTTCCGTCGGCTGGAAGTACACGGACTGATAGTTAATCAAGCAAAGTATCAGTTTGGGCTGCCGGTGATCGATTTCTTGGCCCACCGCATCTCATCTGAGGGTGTGACTCCACTGCCGGAGTACGGGTGGTGTCAGATTTCCTGTGTCCACAGACCATGAGGGCGCTGCAGGAATTTTTGGGGATGGTCAACTTTTACAACTGTTTCCTTTCCCGGGCAGCCCAGTTGCTGCAACTGCTGTACGGCGCGGCGCGCTCAAGAAGAAGAAACCCGTGGACAGCATCGACTGGACCCCCAATCGGGTCCAGGCCTTTGCAGGTCCTAAAGCTGCGCTCGCCAGTGCAGCTTTGCTGGCCCACTCATCCCCGTTGGCACAGATCGTGCTTACTACAGACGCGTCTGATGTTGCAGTAAGAGCAGTGGTGGAACAATACGTCTCCAGTTCGTGGCAACCTCTCACCTTTTTCAGCCATACTCTGTGCGACAATGAGCCTAAGTATAGCACTTTCGACAAAGAGTTGTTGGCCCTCTACCTGGCCATGCGTCACTTCCAGTTTTGGCTCGAGGGTCGCAAATTTACCGTGTTTGTTGACCACAAGCCTCTAACCTATGCGATGTCCAAAATCTCGGAACCATGGTCGGTGCAGCAGCAATGTCACCTAGCCCCAATATCAGAGTTTACTATCGACATTCAACATGTGGTCAGTAAGCTCAATGTTTTGGCCGACTGTTTCTCGCACGTGCTGGTCTCTCCAGTCTACATGGGTATTGATTTTTCTGCCATGGCCGCTGACCAACCGGGGGACACGGACATTTGCACACTCTGATCCGCAACTACAGGACTTAAACTGGAGAGCATGGTGGTGCAAGAGGGTTGCCCCCCCCTTGCTTTGCGACATCTCCACTGGCTGTCCCCGCCCGGTAATTCCGGGCTCTTAGCGCTGCCGCATTTTTGAGTCCATCCACTCTCTCTCACACCCTGGTGTGTGGGCTTTAGTTAAGCTGGTGGGGTCTAAATTCATCTGGCTCTGCTTACACAAGGATGTGAAGGAGTGGGCTGCAGCGTGCGTTGCGTGCCAACGGGCTAAGGTTCAGAGGCACACCAAGGCCCCCCTCGAACCTTTCCGGATTACAAGCAGGAGGTTCGACCACGCCCACGTGGATTTAGTGTGCCCCCTTCTGCCATCGCAGGGTTTCACGCACCTTTGGACAATAGTGGACCGCACAACATGTTGACCAGAGGCAGTTCCGCTGGCTTCCACCACATCTGCCAACATTGCCCGTGTGTTTTTGTCATCCTGGGTCACACGTTTCAGTTCCCTGTCGGACGTCACCTCCGACAAGGGTCCCCAGTTTGTTTCGGAACTCTGGTCCACTATGGCCGAGAGCCTGGAGGTCAAAGTTCACCGTACCACCGCATACAACCCGCACGTTAATGGTTTGTGCGAGAGGTTCCACAGGTTGCTTAAAGCCGTGTTCACAGCCTCGTTGACCAACACGAATTGGATCGACCACCTGCCTTGGGTCCTATTGGGGTTGCACTCTGTGCCCAAAGAAGATTTGGCAGCTTTAACAGCTGAGCTCATCTTTGGTCAACCGTTGCAGATTCCGGGGGAATTTTTGCCGTAAAGTCCCGTGCCCAGTACCAACTCGTCCGCACACCTTTTACCTAGGGCAGAGGCAAGTAGCGTTCCGGGGCCAATGCACCATTGTTTTCCCTGCACTTTCATTCCGAAGCATTTGGAGAACGCTGAGTTTGTTTCATCAGACACGACACCCACAGGACCCCGCTGTGTCCGCCTTATGAAGGCCCTTTCAGAGTTTTGGAAACGGGGCGAAACATTTTGTGTTGGATTTTGGGAGATGCAGGGAAACCATCTGTATAGACAGATTTAAGCCTGCTTATGTGTTGGCAGATGAGCAGGTGGTGCTGGCCCAGGCTCCCCGGCTTGGACGCCCATCTGCGGTGGGTTCGCAGGTTGGTTTTCCCCTTTCAGAGAACTGTTCGCAGGAGACCAAGTCTTTTCCCTCCCCTCCTTTTCCCCTTTCAGAGGACTGTTTGCCGGAGACCGAGTCTTTTCCCTCCCCACCTCGACAGGAAGGTCCTTCAGCCGGCCCAGCTGCTCCACGTTAAAGCTGTTACGGGCAATTGCTCAAGCCCAAGGTACTGGACGGTTAAGGCCCTTTCTGGGTGTTTTTTTTTTTTGGGGGGGGGGGCATGTTGTGAACCACCAGGAGGTCCCACTCTCACCCAGTGACTTGGGGAGTAGGGGGAAGGGGCAGGAAATGTAAATGTATGCGCCTGGTGCGAGGGTGTAGGTGGATATATATGATGGTATGTATGTGTGTATATTGTCAGGTCAGGCTTTGGTTTACTTGCTACTGGATAACCATGAAAACCGGTACTACCTGTCTCATAGGTCGGGCCGTCAGTGACTCAACCGGCAACCCCGCCCTTCCAAGGGTGTGGAGGGTGAAACTAGGCATCCTGGCAGAACTAAAAACAATATCTGTCTGGTCTGTGGTGGACCACTCCCAGTTACACGGGGTGAGACTGGACATCCTGGCAGATAAGCACATCTGTCGCAAGGTCTGTGGTAGACTTTTGCCAGTCAGTGCATCGTGACATGCACTACACAAAGAGCAGAGATAAAACAAATCTATCATCTGGTCAGTCACTGCAACAGATACTGGAGTCAGTTTGTCTTGGCCTGTCCTTGCCACTGATAATACCTCTATCTGCCGAGAATGTGCCGCTAGTCCAGCAAAAGCTAGCGGTACTCAAATATTTTGCAAGCAGTTTCATGAAATGGTCAGTTAGAGAGCAACTCATACTGGCTTGGACGTTGCCCGGGTTAACAAGGTCAGGAGTTCCTGGCAGCAGAAGGCAAAGGACAGAGCTGCGTGGAGGAATCTGATCAGACCTAAATGAAACAGTCATTGTCACCCCCGACAGACTGCTCTGATGATGATGATGGGGCAGGAGATGTAAATGTATGCGCTCTTGGCGCCAAGGAGTAGGAGGCATAAGGGATAAATGTATACGCCTTGGTGCCAGGAATGGAGTCTTTTTGTTGGAGTGAATAAAGTTCTGAATCGGCAGCTCTAGTGTCTTGTCACATCATTCCTTCACAACATCTCTACAAGAAAAAAAGTCACAAATTTATGTGAAAAGAGGCTGCAGTTTCAGAAGTAGTATTAGAAGACCAGTAGAGATTGCCGCCCCCTACTGGAGTGATGGCCTCGAAGTCGAGCAACAGTTGTGGGTTCAAGCCCCAGTCGTGTCATACCAAAGACAGCAAAAAAGTAGCTGATTTATGACAAAAAAAAGTTGCAAATTCATGAGAACCAAAAAAACCTAGCCTCAGTTTGGACACTGGTCCATGAGAGACTGGGCAAAAATGGCATCATGGGAGAGTTCCAAGACGAAAACCACCGCTGACCAAAAAGAATACAAAAGCTCGTCTTGTGGCGGTTCGTTTTAACCCCACAACAGACTAAGGACACTCAGCCCTCTTTTCTCTGTTTTTCTGCACATTGCTAACCCCACAACAGACTAAGGACACTCAGCCCTCTTTTCTCTGTTTTTCTGCTGCATTACTGAGAAGCAATGTGCAGAAAAACAGAGAAAAGAGGGCTGAGTGTCCTTAGTCTGTTGTGGGGTTAAAACGAACCGCCACAGTCTCACATTTGCACCCCCCTTCCCCTTCCCCAAGAAAACCATCTTGATGATCTCCAACACTTTTGGGAAATATTCTGTTGACTGATGAGACAAAAGTTGAACTTTCTGGAAGGTGTGCGTCCCGTTACATCTGGTGTAAAACTAACAAAGGATTTGATAATAAAAAAGACCATCACACCAACAGTCAAACATGGTGGTGGTAGTGTCATGGTCTGGGGCTGCTTTGCTGCTTCAGGACCTAGACGGAAATTGTGATTTGTGATTTGTGAATTTGTGACTTATGAGAAAAAAATTGCAAAATTTTGAGAAACAAATCACAAATTTTTGAGAAAAAATAAATACATTTTTGAGTAAAATGTCAAAAATTTATGAGGAAAAAAGTCAGATTTTTTTAACTTGCACTCCGGTGTACTGTGGGCGGTCGCGTCTCTGCGTCCTAAGGCGCACGAGGGCGCCCTAGGACGCACACTGTGCATCCTAGTATGCACTGAAAAAAAAAAAGTTGCATTTCCGTTCTTCCACTACAGACACAGCCGCGAACAGAAAGCCAAAGGAGTGCTTTGATTGGTTTAGATGTGATTGACCTCTCATTCGACTAAGAACCTTGAACTGGGTTTCTGAAACCTTGAAGAACCAATGACTGAAAACCTAGCAAGAAGGACCCGCCTACCAACAGCTGTGAATACAGTGAGTCAATTGAAGCACAGAAGTTCGAAAGCGTGTGTCCCTTGCGTAAAATCTGTTTTGTGTAAGGCTGGGTGACACACACGCGTTCGCCAGTCTTTTTTTCTTACTACTGTTCTTATTTGTTTCGAAAAATCGTTCGCCAAAACCGCAATCATGGAAGCGCAAAACCGCAATAATGGAATTATGGTTTGACCGGGTCGCGTGACCAGAACCACGAGTCCGTAACAAACGGACCAGCGTCATGCTCGTCTGACAATGAGAAAGAGAAGTTCGCCAGCGACATTGCTGTTGTGGACAGGTAAGTGTTATAAGCTAAATTATTCTTTATCCCTGAAAATTGTAATCAAAATGACTTTTGACTGATCGGTAAATTACAACTGTGTGTCATCGCTACATGACGGACCAGTCCGTACGCCGCATCTGGACCGTGAACCCCCCCCCCCCCGCCCCGCTACTCTTCTGTAGCAGATTGCAGATATTATTGCAGATATTTTAGTACAACTGTGCGTAGTAGACCGCGGCGCACCGTCCCCGCTTTCCGTCATGTAGCGATGGGCGATGTCAGTCCTCTGTAGCGGAGGGGGTGGGGGGGGGGAGTTGTTATCTTCTACATTACAGATATTTTAGTATAATTTTTAGTGCACTGTAGGTTATTTTTTCTTGTAAAAAAAAGCCACACATTTTTTATGTGGCATGCTTCTTTGTGTGTGGGGGCTTGTTTGTTCATTCATTCATTCATGAATGAATAAACAACCTCCCCCCCCCCACACACACAGCCCTTCACCTTTCATTAGAGCCCAAGATGAAGCTTCTATATTGAATCATTCAAAAGTTACAGACGTTTTTCCAAACTGTGCCATTTGGCACAATTTGGCACAGTTCAAAAACGCCTGGGAACAACCTAAGAAAAAAGCTGTGTAATATATTCATTTTTTGTGGTATTGTTACAAAATTTTGACTTCAGCTGGATAACACTTGGTTCTAAATTTCTGTTGGATTTTCCAGCCCGGATTTGACAGCTGTGTGTTATTTGCAAGCATTTGTATCCAAAAAAAACACCCAGGCGAAATTTATTTTCTTCAAGTTCAGTATGTTTAGGTGTCTGTAACTCAGTGGCAGGAGCACTTAGAGAGATTATGACTGGTTTGCCAAAAAATTCAAAGTGTTTTCTTTTAAATGAGACCAACCCCATGAAGATGCTGCAAAGGGTTGAAGAACAGCTTTTGATTTACTTTGGGTACGTTATTTTTAGGCGTTTTTAGGGAAATTGACCAGAGTGCAAGGGGTTAAGTTGCAAATCTATGAGAAAAATTGAAATTTTACAGGAAAAATTACAAATTTGCAAAAAAAAATTCAAATATACAAGGAAAAAATATGCAAATTTGTGAGAAAAAGTTGCAGTTTTGAGAAACCAGAAATTTTGAGGAATAAAATTATACATTTTTGAGAAAAAGTCACAGATTTATCAGGAAAAAAGTTGCAAATTTTTGAGAAAGAAACCTTTATGAGAAAAAAGTTGTAAATTTATTGGGGAAAGTCACAATTTTTTAAAAAAAACTTGCAAATCTATGAGAAAAAAATGAAAATTTACAGGAAAAATTGCAAATTTACATGAAAAAAAATTGCAAATTTACAAGAAATAAATGCATATTTATGAGAAAAAAGTTGCAAATATACAAGAAAAAAGCAGAAAATTTGCAAACAAAAAGTTGAAAATTTTTGAGAATGAAAACAAATTTATGAGAAAAGAATTGCAAAGTTTTGAGAAAAAATATAATTTTTTGAGGAAAAAGGTCACAAATTTATCAGAAAAAGCTGCAAATTTTTGAGAAAAAAAGTCCCAATTGTTTTTTTAAGTTGCAAATCTATGAGAAAAAAAATTAAAATTTACAGGAAAAAATGCTAATTTACAAGAAAAAATGACAAATTTAAAAGAAAAAATTCAAATATATAAGAAAAAATGCAAATTTATGAGAAAATAGTTTAAATTATTTAGAAGAAATTATCAGAAAATAGTTGGAAATTTTTGAAAAGGAAAACACAAATTTACAAGAAAAATGTTGCTAATTTACAACAAAAGAGTAGCTATTTATGACAAAAAAAAAGTTGCAAGTTCATGAAAGCCAAAAAGCAAAGCCCCAGTTTGGACACTGGTCCATGAAAGACTGGGCAAAAATGGCATCCATGGTGGAGTTCCAAGACGAAAACCACTGCTGACCAAAAAAACACAAAGGCTCATCACACATTTTCAAAAAAAAACCCCAAAATATCTTGACGAGACTTTTGGGAAATATATATTCTGTTGACTGATGAGACAAAAGTTGAACTTTCTGGAAGGCGTGCATCCCGTTACATCTGGTGTAAAACTAACAAAGGATTTGATAATAAAAAGAATATCATACCAACAGTCAAACATGGTGGTGGCAGTGTGATGGTCTGGAGTTGCTTTGCAGCTTCAGGACCTACGACTTGCCGTAACCGATGGAGCCATGAATTCTGCTCTCTACCAGAAAACCCGAAAGGAGAATACCTGGCTATCAGTCTGTGAGTTCAAGCTCAAACCCTCCAGTGTGGCTGAATTAAAACAATTCTGCAAAGAAGAGTGGGCCAAAATTCCTCAGCAGCGATGGAAAAGACTAATCACCAGTTATTACAAACACTTGATTCCGGTGGCTGCCGTCAAGGATGTCACAACCAGTTACGTATTAGGTTTAGGGGGCAATATTATGACAATTGTATTTTAAGCTGCTGACAAGAGACTGTGCTAAACAGAGTTTCGTTGTATTTTGTGTACAATGACAATAGAGATTCTATTCTATTCTATTACTTTATAGTACTATTCCTTTTTCACATAAGGCCAGGTGGGTTTGGATACCTTTGGATTGTCTTTAATCATTAAACTGTTGTCATGTGGAAGTTAAATTAGTTGAATTCTGAGCTCATGCAGAACAGTAAAAATCTTGCAGATTCATGTTACATCTAAGTGTAAGTTCTGTTTGATTTAGGCTAATAACCGGAAATTCTTGTCTGAACAAGAGTATTAAAGGTCTTCATTTATTTAGGAGCCACAGCCTGAAAAATAAACAGAGGATGAAGAAATTATGTAAAGTTTTGCATCATACACTTCAGTTTAATTTGTTAAGTCTTTGTGTTTTCATCTGTGAACATGCTGACTGATGGGGGGGGGTGGGGGGGGCCTGAGTGCACACAGTATCTGAGCCTCAAAATGAAGGTGAAACAACCCAATTTCACCTTCACATTGATTGACCCCAAAGCTGTTTATGCCTTTAAGCAGAGTATGCAAATTGCAAATGCAACAGCCCCCCTCAGCCACTAGGGGGCCTCTAAGCTACAAGATCACTGTTTTTTAGGGGGAGAGTTAAACTTATTAATTTACATATTTTTCCTCATAAATTTGTGACTTTTCATCTTGACTTTTTTGCAGTTTTCTCTTAAATTTTCTTTTGTTTTTTTAATTTTGTTGTTGTTGCATATTTTCAACCTTTTTTCTTGCTGATTTGCAACTTTTTTCAGGTAAATTCACTATTTTTTTCTGATAAATAAATTGTTTTTTATTCCTCCTAAATTCACGATTTGCCACCTTATATTTTTTCACTAATCTCAAGCAGCTGGGTTCATTTTGGTCAGACAGCATCATACTGACTGGTGCTGAATTTCACACAATGTTGCCAGATATTTCACCCCCATGTGCTCAACAAAGACACAGTTTCTATCTTTGGATTGGATTAGACCCATAATTATGTGGGACTCTGACTAAAAAGCTCCACTTGAGAGGCTGCCAAGCTTTCTGCTCATTTTCCCATACAAATCCACCCAATCACTCCAGACTGGGGGATCCTTTAATGCAGTTTTAATCTATCACCTATAGCTCTGGGTTTAGAGGTGTATTCAGCATGTGTAGAGATGTTCAGCATCAGATTTCTTCTCTTAAAAAAATGACTCCTTTAATGCAGAATTTGTGTGTGTGGGTGGGTGTGTGGCTCTTTAGCTTTGTTTATTGTGAAAACAAACTCTGGACAAAAGAGAGGAAATGACCTTAAACTGCACAGCTTTTGTTAAAAACAAAAAAAGAAAGATAGTGAAATCTGATAGTCAACAGATCCTTAGACTTGAAAATCTGATCCTTAGACTTGAAAACAGTCTTAGAGCCTTTTAAAAAAAACAAAACAAATGAGAGCGTATAGAGCTTTCTACACATCAGGGTACTTGGTGGGCGTGCTTCTGCGGAAAAGACGCACAGAGGTGTTAAAATCCGGCATTTTACCATTGAAACAATATGTCATAAAAATATTATGATGAGCTTTCACGGCAAGATTGGATCAGATATAATCAAAAATTTTAAATTTGTGATCTTGAAAAGTGTCCCTACAGTTTACCAGCCAGTATGTGGAAGATGATCCAGCAGAGTGGCCAGAAACAACATTTGATATTTGTAGCTACCGGATAGATGCGCCAGCTTCACTGCACATTAGTGGAGCACTCTAATAATAGAAATTATACAACAGTTAGTTCCGACCTAGCGATCTGATTGGACAATAGGGATTCCAGGAGTTACTAAAATCCACGATAATTGCACTCCAATTTTCACTGGATATGTATCAGTCTGCTTCAAAGGTGTTCCAGTCTTGTTAATTACTGCCGACTCCTGGTCGGCACTTTAAGGCACCATTAATGGAATACGGCAAAACGATGGATATTTTTCCGAATATAACATTTGAGTTAAATTATGAATGGTCATCAGAAGAGGAGGAGGAGAAGGGAAGAAGCCAGGCTATTTCCATGGAAACCTCCCAGTGTGCAAGAATTTCATCAGCTGACCTGGACAATCTGGAGAAAAGCAAAAACAAGGATAACATGGTAAAACCACAATACTTTCGTGGTGATAGACTGTTTGTTTCATCTAGAAATGGTAAGAAAAGTGAGCAAAGTGTGCCAAAGAAATTGCTAGCATGCTATCTACTAGTCACCCGCTAGCTACCAACACTGGCCAATGGCCACGTTTTGATCTCAGGTCTTCTGCAGTACCGACTCAACAGGTATATGTTTTTTTATAAACAATGACTTTAGCACTTGACAATGTTTCATTTGTTTATGTGTGTGAAATGACAATAGACATCTTCCTGGTGACTGAGTTGTATAGCAGCAGTGACTGGCTACATTTAGAAGGAACTATTTTTTCTCAGCTGCGCAAAATAACTGGTTAAACAAACAAATCATAATATTTTGTACCTTGTCTGCTCAAGGCCCCAGGCCACCGCCAGGGCCTCACCCTCGATGGCAGCATAACGTTGTTCCGCTGAGGACAGAAATCGGGAACCAGCCAGGGTAATCCTCCAACCCCCCAAGCAACAGTCCGGTGCGCCAGAGGTACAGTTACAATGTTGTTGTAGAAGGAAGTAACCGATACCTCGCCTGGACCAGTCTGGGCGGAGACAGGTACGTTTCTCCATGTCGTAGATCTCCACGCCCTTGCAGATGGCACCAACAATGGCTTCTTTGGATTTCTGGAAAGCCTCCTCCAGTTCAGACGACCATGAAAACTTACAACGTGGGCTGAGGAACGGTTTGAATGGCGCCATCGTGTCACGTAGCTGAGCATAGTTGGTCACTTGGTTGACGAGGCCAAACCAGCTCCTAATATCTGTCATGGATTCCGGGGTGGGGAAGTCTCTGATAGCATCCAAATACTTCAGGAGCGGCTCGATAGTGGTGTCTGAGACCCTGAAACCTGCAAAGTCGACGGCCCTCTCCGCAAACTGGAACTTGTCTGCATTCAAAATGATGCCTGATCGGCCAACACGTGTGAGAAAGTCAATGGTCCTCCACCAGTGCTGCGCTAGGTCAGTGTCATAGTGGACAGTATCATCCACACAACGTTCTTTGCGCTCAAAGTCCGAGAGGACAGCATCGAAACGCCGGTTGTACCTATCCCCCGATGACAGGAAACCTTGTGGTGCCCTGGTGTACCGCCATCGTCCGAAGGGTGTGATAAAGGTGGTAAGGTGACGGTCAGATTCCGGTAGGGGTACACTGTGGTAGCCATTCCAGGCGTCGGTGACAGTCATCCAGGTGTCTTTCGGGCTACGTCGCGCGAGGTGGAATGGGGATTCAGTGGCAAAGGTCTCCCGTTGACAAAACTTGTTAAGAGGCGAGAGGTCCACCGTTCTCCGCGGGGAGCCATCATGTTTACGAGTGACTACCATACGATGGCACCAAGTCACCGGCTCACCGTATGGGACACGCTCAATGACACCAAGGGCCTCATCCCGAAGGAGGTCATCATAGACCCTCTGCTGCCAGTGTATGGGGACGACGGCAGCTGTGTGGCACGCTCTCGGTGTGGCAGCCGGGTCCACATGTATTTCGATGGGTGGCCCTTCCATGCACGGCAACGCTTGATGAGGGCATGTATTGAATGTAGACGAAGCATATCTTTTGAGCAGCCATTCTTTCATCCGACCATTATTCTCTGGGGTGCAGGGGAACGGTAGCTCTGTAGGGCATGGTGGGGGTACCGTACGCTGGGGACATGAACACTGAGCGCTCTGAGGACTAGCCGGACCCATACAGCCACTGATCGTGGACCGTGTAGCATTAGAGGACGAGGGCTGGTCACACGTGCTAGGGTTGTCAGAACTCCGTGTACCGTCGTGTTTCACCCCACGGCTACCTAACGGGAAGTCCAAAGGCAAGAGGCCAAGGTTGAGTAATGACTCATGGGAGAGGTACATGGCTTGGACAGAGCTACTCACATATATCATGGAGCGGCAGGACGATCCCACACCACAGCTGGGGGCTGTTGAGAGCCTTGCAAAAAATGCCCCTTCAATGGCGATAGGGGACCGGTTGGCAGCAGACAGGCTAAGATTGACAGGGTGCAAGACATTGCGTGGGAATCCACAAGCCAGGAACTCCTGCAGGGACCAGAGGTCGGACTGCGCGCCAGTGTCCGCGATGGCAGATATCCTTGCCTCGTTAACTGAATCACGGGTGCTGGTGCCGCTGCCCTGTCCATTCAGCTCATCAGCAGCGACAATGATCGACACATGGGGGTGGTCTCTCAGCCTGGCACGCCGCCACTCACCCCTCGAAAAAATGTGGTGCCCGAGTTTAACGGGTGAGGGTTCGGGGACACTGACACGGGTCTTCGGGATAGGGCGTCGGCCGGTACGGGCCCCAGCATGAACCGAAGAAATCTGGGAGATTGGCTCACACTCGACGGCGGCGTGCTGACTGTCTATAGCAGGTTTGTTACGATTCCTACGCCGGCGGGCCTTGTAGCAGTCAATACAAACTCGGTGGGGCTTAGTGTTCCATCCGCGGGATCCCTCAGTAAAGGCCTTGAAGGAGCATTTGCAGTCCAGGCACACGGCTTGTCTGGCCTTGTCAACTGGGGATGGGGCGGCACCCAATGGTGGACTTTTCCTCAGGCGCTGGAATGAAGACACAGCTGATAGGGTAGGTGATGGAAGAGCGTTGCGGGCCATTTCCTTGTTTTCGTCAAGCGCAATCACATCATTAACTGGCTTGCACAGTACGTCTGGTGTCCCCAGTGTCTCGCGGCGTATGTCCGAGTCATATATACCATTAACCAAAACATCGCGGATGACGTGGTCGGTGTAGTTCACATTTTTGCCACACTCACATACCGCGTTGTAGGCGCACGTCTCCGCCTTGCCCCGCACCCTGGCAGAGAACGCGCGAAACGCTTCATCATGTTCCTGGTGTAACTGAAGCAGCTCAGTGCATAGGACAGAGGTGGCTACTGGAATGACAGCCAGGGAGCGCATGGCGGCGAAAAGATCTGGCAGGGGTCCGGAAGCTGCGTTGGGATTGGCTTTCAACAGGTTGTCCCCAAGCTCTGGACCGGCGCACTGGAACAGCTGGAAAGGAGCTTGTGCATCCTCTATGCTCCAACCGGTGCGGAAAACATCCCAACGACGAGTGAATATATTCCATTCCTCTGCCGATATGCCCACGTCAACTCTAGGGCGATCTAACTTCGGACCATGAAAAGATGGGGGTTGGATGGGCGCCTGGATAGAAGGGCTCTGATGATTAAATCCATGATTTGTCAGCAAAGCAATGGCGAGGGCTTCAGACACGTCGCCCGTCTTGAAATCACAACCAGGGACAGTGCATTCAACGACGACCATGGCTCCTTCATGAAGAAATACACTCCTCGATGTCAATTTATGTTTTAATGACAAAGATGAAGGAGCCCTGCAGGGATACAAATATACAAATATAAAATGACCGCAGCAACTAAATGTGGAGATATGTAATAAAGAAACCAACATAACTGAATATAACTAACAGAATAAGTAATGAAGCAGAGAAACTTACAGTAACAAAGTCAGTAACTTGATGCAGAGGTTGTGTCATGAACAATGGGGAAACATGAGACAGAACAACAAACAAAATGGATGACTATCCCCTATCGTTCCATAATATATTCCTTTGTGGCCCCTAGTGGCCAGAGGTAAACTCTACAGTATTGTCATTTAATAAATTGTGCTTGCCGGAACTGTTGTATAAAAGCAATATTACACTCAAGTTTGTTACAATATCATGAATGTACTAACTGCACGGAGGGCATTAGACGTATCACACCCACAGTTTCTATATTCATTGATACCCTACTCCCTCTTGTGTAAAATTGCTTAAATAAATTATACCTGCTGTGGAAACCCCCAAAAAGCCGTCAAGTTTAGGTTTGGAAAATTTATCCAGCGGAGCTCACATCTGGGATCAAGCTATCAAGCTCCTCTCCTTTGGAACCAGCTGCCAATCTGGATTCGGGAGTCAAACTCAATCTCTGTTTTTAAGACTAGGGTTAAAACCTTCCTTTTAGACATAGCCTATAGTTAGGGTGGGATCAGGTGCCCCTGAACCCTCCCTTAGTTATGCTGCTAATAGATTTAGACAGCCGGGGGACCTCCAACAATGCACTGGGCTTCAAACTTTCTTCATTCTCAATGAAATATTTTTGCTGGTCATTCTGTTTTTCTCTCCCATAGATTGAGTCCCCGTCGTGCTGTTTGCTCTCTACATGTCTGTTCTTTTCTTCTCTTCTTCTCTATCCCCTCAACCCTCCGGCCAGTCACAGCAGATGACTGCCCCTCCCTGAGCCTGGTTCTGCTGGAGGTTTCTTCCAGCTAAAAGGGAGTTTTTCCTCTCCACCGTTGCCAAGTGCTTGCTCACGGGGGATCGCCTGATTGCTGGGGTCTTTCCGCAATTGTGGGGGTTTCCCCTACAGTTGAAAGTGCTATGAGATGACTGTTGTTGTGAAATGGCACTATATAAATAAAGTTGAATAGAATTGAATTGAAAATATTACTTGCCTCCACAAAGAAGGGAGACTGCAGTCTGTTTACACTTCTAACACTCCTTAATCCATAGCAAGAGTATATGGGTGGATACCTCCTGACACTTTCACTTTCCTGACACTGTGACACTGCAGAGCTTCGGCCAGTCCATCTGTCTGCAGGAGAGTGTCAGTCTCATTTTTAAATTAGTTTAATTGCAGTGCTGATACTTTTACTCTGAGGCTGATTAGCTATCAGCTCCCTCGGATGCAAATTCACATGTTTTCCATATGTTTGCATTATCTTTATATGTAGGCAAATTACATTTAATCCTAAGTAAGAGTCTATAGTTTTGGTAAACAGACATACCTGTTATAAAGTGGTCAGAGCAGATGTAAACAGGGGTCACATCATTCCTCGGCCTCCACATCTCATTGCTAAAACACATTCTCCTTTGGCAGGCATTAGCCCACAATATTCTCCTTCGGTAATCTTTGCTGGCCAATGGGAATCTAAAAAACTTGTATTTCTGCTTGCCATTATCATCTGTCATAAGATGGTGATGGCTACATGAATGAGTTGAACACCATTTCCGTATATTTCTGGTTTAAAAATAGCTAACATTTGCATTGCAATTGAGTTCTGGGTAGGGGTGTGTTCAAAAGATCAATTCAATGATCTGGATCAATCCACGTTTGACTGAGCAAAAATCGATCCACAAAATCCATGGATCCAGCTTCTAATATAATGCTTTTATGTCTGTGAATGTCTGCTGTGTCTGAACAGCTCGATACTGGGTCAGTGAGCCATGAACAGCCGCGAAGAACCAGAAACATCCAGAGCGCTAACAGCTAACAAGCTAACGGAGATGCTGGTTCTTCTTCTGTGGTGTTAAAACGGTCCTCATCCAGCAAGAGTTCACTGTGGCTTATGCGCACGTCTTTACTTCCATCTTTACATGAGCAGAGTTGTTGACATGCGTGTCTCTTAACCCTTTGAGTGTGTGAATTTGCGTGCCCCTATTGGCATAGCGCGGCACTGTGCCTGTCATCTCACTCTCACATGATCGCCTGCATTGGGGATTTGTACTGATTTGTACTGATTTGCCAGTTTCAAAAGGTGGCAGATATCCGTTGGAGGACTCAGTGGATGACACATAATACACCAAAGAAGAAGAGCTCCTCATTTCCTTTTTCTGTTTTTAGCATTTTAGCCCAGAAAGCTAATATATCCGTGATCAGTCACCATCACTTTTATCGGCCTTGTACGCGGAAAAGAGCTGCGGGATGCAAGTGAAATTTATGTGGGATAATCATAAGACTTTGTAGATGTGGTAGAGACTTTAAATGACCGACAGAATGCAAAATAAAAACCCTGATGGGTGAAAACGCAGTGACCACGCCAGCCAGCCAGCCTGCCAGCCAGCCCCCCTTTGTCAAAAGTAAGTGAGAATTTTCTGGGTTTTTTTGTGTTTTTTTTTTTACTGATTTCTTGTTCATATACTTTGAAGATAAGATGATGAGGTACCTCTGTACAAAAAATGGTGTCAAAAGACTGAACCATTCTTTGTGTAAATACAACCAAAGTCCAGTTTTGACTGAGTTATGGAATTTAAAGAGGTGCCGTGACATTATGCAAATGAGATGGATAAATTTAATCCTATCTGAAACTTTGGATTATATTTTACATTTTTCTAACTGACAGTAAATCATTATCTCTTACCACTTTCAAATTAAAGCCTTGGAAATCTCAACTATTTTATTGACAAAAATATTTACCACTCTTGACCACTAGGGGTTATGTCACAATTTGGCGACAAACGCACTCAAAGAGTTACTTTAACAACAAAAGTCACCGTAAAGACTGTCCTCAACAGTTTACAAATATTCTTCATTAAGCGGGGATAAATGTTTTTATAGTACGTGCAGCTCTGTGTTGGACCATAAAGTCGACGCTTGATAAACACATCAAACGGTAATGCATGGAGATTGGCTGAAACTCATGAACAGAGAGGGAGACTTGGAGTTGCTGAGATTGTAAGTAAAATATTATTTATTTGTTTTAACACTTGTGTCATTAATTAATTTATCCTGCATGATAGTATTTTCTTTTACAAACAATGGCTACAGTAGTTAACTGTTGGTTAAGCGCTCTGAATAAATGCAGAATAAAGGTGTATTTTATGAGATTATGGACTTCTAGCACTTTAGTGAGAGATGTGAAGATAATAATAAAAATAAAAAAGGGAAAATGGCAGAATTAATAAAGGCTGCAGTACGAGCTATTTTTACTTAATAGAACTAAACTGAAATGAACAAATCTTCCCAGGAAATGAATTGAAACCCTTTTCAGTAATTGAAAGTTAATTTGTAGTTAAAATATAAACAATAAATAAAAGAAACTAAATTATTAAACCCTACTGTGGTGTGAGGATTTAAAAATATGATTAATTTTACTTTGAAATCTATTCTCTTTTTTTATCTCCCCTTCACATCTATGAAGACTGGGTTTCCACTCCAAGGTCCATCCTGCACTGACACCTTCTGAAGGGAAGAGGTTGTCAGTGGAGGAGCCATCCCTGCTTCATGTGGATTTCAGCACAGATGAAGACCTCAAAATTTTCAGGGGTCTTAGTTTTCAAATTCAAGATTCAAGAAGGTGCTGCCATAATTTTCTCCATACTCTAACATGTATCCAATGCAATTTAGTTGTTGTAATGGTTAATTCTTTTATTTCTTTTTTTGAGTTCTCTGCAAGAATACAATGTTGGTCATTTTTTAACAACTTTACTGAGCATTTAATTCTACATAAGTCACTGTTAATTTTTGGCAATTTTTCCTGTGCTTTTCTCATGGTGTTACGTAGAATAGCATCACTGTAAACTATGGAAAAAGCAGCTTCTTTAAAATCAGTACTTCCTTCCACAACTTTCAGTGCAAAAAACCTCTAAAAATGTCACAACTTTTTGGAAAAGCTCCCACAAATTCAGGTTTTGTGGGCCACAACAATCACAAAAACAGCCAACGAAATCCTGGAGGGACTGAAATACAGTGAGATTATGTATACATGCTTCATGTATTGAATTTGTTTACTGACTCTGGGTTGTTAACTTGACACTACACACCCTTTGCACTAAAGAAAACAGTTGTTAGTGCTTTGTGAAATCATAAGTTAAATAATAAAAAGTGCATTTTTGTAACTGATTGGGGGTCAGTTCTTTATGTGATAATTTATGTATTAACAAAGTTAGAGTATTCCTGCTACAATTTGCAGCATTAGGTTTCGAAGATTTTTTTTTTCCTGGCAAGTAAAATGGCTATTATAATGATAACTTGCCAGGTCAAATCAGGATCTGATCGGATCAAATCGAATCGGAATTGAACTGATTCAGAATCTCAAGAATCGGAATCGAATCGATTCTGGAAATTAAGATAAGATAAGATAAGATAAGATAAGATAAGATAAGCCTTTATTAGTCCCACAATGGGGAAATTCCAGGATTGCAACAGCACAGGGATAGCAACACTCAGAGCAATAATTTAGAAGATAAGAAAATAAGAGCAGTGAATATATATATGTACACATAAATATATAAATACACGTATATGCACAGTGCAGAGCATTGTAGCTAGATGGACTAAACAGCATAACCATCTATTTAGTTACCCTACATGGTATGAATATGTACCCATACATATTGTCACCCTCCATAGCGACTGATATTGTCCTAGTTGTATACTGGAGGGGACCATTTGTGTAAGTCTGTTGCGTCTTTTGCATTCAATACTATTAGGTCGTCACATTTTTTTTGCTATCTCTGCGAGCAGCCCTGCTTAGGTGATACAGTCTGACAGTCGTAGGTAGGAAGGACCTGCGAAACCCCTCGGTCGCGCACCTAGGATGATGTAGTCTACTGCTAAATGAGCTCCTCAGTGCGTTCAGTATGTCCTGCATAGGGTGGGACTTGGACTCCAGCAGAGATGACAGTTTAGCCAATATCCTTCTCTCTCCTATCTCCTCCACTGGGTCAAGGCGTTACCCCAGGACAGAGCTAGCTTTCTTGATTAGTTTGTTCAGTCTCTTCCTATCGGCTGCTGTAATGCCGTTGCCCCAGCAGACCACTCCAAAAGTGATGGCTGATGCCACCACTGTGTCGTAGAATGTCTTCAAGAGCACCCGTTGTACACCAAAAGACCTGAGCCTCCTCAGTAGGAACAGCCTGCACTGTCCCTTCTTGTAGAGTGTGTCGGTATTGTGTGACCAGTCTAGTTTATTGTTCAGATGAACACCCAGGTACTCGTAGGATGTCACCATCTCAATGTCTGTTCCCTGAATGTTTACTGGTGCTGTGAGGGGTTGTCCTTGCCTGCGGCAGTCCACCACCAGCTCCTTAGTTTTCCTCGCGTTGATCTGGAGGCAGTTCCGATGGCACCAGTCCACAAAGTCCTGGATAAGTCTTCATCTCCGTTGGAGATGAGGCCAACGATCGCAGAGTCGTCAGAGAACTTCTATAGATGGCAGTGTGTTGTGTTGTGTGAGAAGTCCGCAGCATAAAGGGTGAACAGGAAGGGAGCCAAAACCGTTCCCTGGGGGCCCCCCGTGCTGCCCCCGTGCTGCCGATGATCATGTCGGACACACAATCCCGGGTTCTCACAAACTGTGGCCGGTTTGTGAGGTAGTCCAGGATCCATGATGACAGGTGCTGGTCCACCCCTGCGCACAGCAGCTTGTCCTTCAGGATCATCGGTTGGATGGTGTTGAAAGCACTGGAGAAGTCAAAGAACATGATCCTCACCGCATTCCCGGGCTTCTCCAGGTGGAACAGGGAACGGTGAAGGAGGAAGATCACTGCATCCTCCACCCCAATGCCATGCTGGTAGGCGAACTGGAGTGGGTCCATCGCTGGTCCCACCAGGGGGCGGAGGTGAACAAGGAGCAGTCTCTCCAGGGTCTTCATCATGTGAGACGTCAGGGCCACTGGTCTGTAGCTGTTCAGGTCTTTGGGGTGGGAAGTCTTTGGTACAGGTACCACACAAGATGTTTTCCACAACTGTGGTACCCTCCCCAGCTTGTGGTACAATCCCCAGATTGTTCGCCCACTCCCTGCCCCCCCGTGGCCTGGGAGGAGGTATTCTGGAGCCCAGAGATGGTTTTAAGGTTTCTCCAGACCCCACTGATGTCGCTCTGTTGCATCTTGTCCACCATCTTCTTCCTGAAGCTGTCCTTGCCTTCTCTGACCTTTCTCCTCAGCTCCCTTTATACGGACTTCAGCATCTCCCTGTTCCCCGACCTGAAGATCCTCTTCTTCTCTCTCAGAAGTGTTTTTATCTCAGGGTTGATCCAGGGTTTGTTGTTCGAGCAACACCGTATGGTCTTGGTGGGTACGGTGTTGCCCACACAGAAGTTGATGTAGTCCGTGATGGTGTGAGTGAGGCCATCAATGTCCTCACCATGTGGATCGCAGAGCTGCTCCCAGGCAGTGGTTTCAAGACAGTCCTTTAAAGCGTCCATTGCCTCCTCAGACCATATCTTCACCGTGCTTATGACCGGAGGTTGTCTGTGTACTAGGGGTTTGTACACCGGCAGGAGATGAACCAAGTTGTGATCCGATCTCCCGAGTGGGGGGAGTGGTGATGAGGTGTACGCCTCCTTAGTGTTAGCATAGAATAAGTCCAGTGTTTTATTGTCTCTAGTGTGGCATGTGACATACTGGGTGAACGTGGGATCGTTGCCAGCCCTAGTTTATACTGTGCTCTGCCGCTAAGGCTAAATTCATGGGATCGGTGACGTAAGAGTAGACAGGTGAGTTGAGTGAGAGGCTGGACATTAAGGAAGGAGAAAATGACTTGTATTGCAGTAGTAACTACAGAGGCATAGTTGATCAGCCACACGATGAAGATATGGGAAAGAGTTGTCAAGGCCAGGTTAAGAAGATGATGCCAAGAAAAAGTACTACATGCAGTGTTTGCTTTAAGAGTGTGGATGGAGAAGTGTAGAGAAGGCCCAAAGGAGTTGCACTGTGTCTTTGTGGAGCTAGAGAAAGCAAGAATGAAAGACTGGCAGTGAAAGTGTGTGAGGATGGTGCAGGACTTGTGTGTATGAGGATGGTGGTGATGTGTGCTGTAGCATCAGCTCTCCTCAGGCCAATTCAGGAAATCACTCTTCATCTTAAAGAAACTCTCACTCAAAGTCTGGTCAAGAATTGTTGTTTTTCTTCATCATCAGAACTCCAGTGGAAATAACTTCCCTTTGTAGAGAAACCCGATAAGAACTGCTTTTAAAGGATTAAGTACAACTATAAAACTTCTGGAGTCCCCTCCAATCAGACAGTTCATGCTGATAGCATCCGTTCGTACCAGGATCTGGCGCTCCTAAAAAGTCATAAACTCCCAAATTTTACTCCTTAACCCATCAGGTTATGATGATAAACTTTTTGAACCTTTCCAGAACATCCATAAAACTCAACAACTGTCTCCCTTTTTGCATGACAGGTCCTGGGGGCATGTTCAGGTCACCTAAAAATTATCTACAGCTCAACAGTGCGAAGCCACCACGGAAGCTAAACACTAGTGCACTGAAAAGCCAAAAGAAGCAGGAAGAACTTGCACAGGAAATGGATGAAAACTTGAAAGACTGGGACAGCAACAACTCAGAGATTAACATAGAAGAGAAATGGGCAACACTGAAGGATACGGTGTATCAGACTGCGAGTGATGTATTAGGCTACCCTGAGAGGAAACATCAAGATTGGTTTGATGAGCATGATGAACACCTGAAGAAACTACTAGAAGTGAGGAATGCAGCTAGGCAGGAAAACCTACAGTGTAACACAAGGTCGAAGAAGGAAAAATACTCAAAGGCTCAGAATGAGCTACAGAGGTACACCAGAGAGATGAAGTCCAACTGGTGGGATGAAAAAGCGGAGAAACTTCAAACTGCAGCAGACAGGAAGGACATGAAAACATTCTTCACAGGTTTGAGAGAAATCTACGGCCCTAAACCAAGAGGTTTGGTCCAACTAAAGGCTATGGATGGTGAAACGATTTTGCAGGAGAAAGACAAGATCCTGGACAGATTTGCAGACCACTTTGACCAACTACTAAACAACCCTGGAGATCTCACTGAAGAGGCTAAAGAAGCTCTAGTGCAGCAACCAGCTGTATCAAGTCTGGATGAACCACCAAATTTTGATGAACTAATGGCAGCTATCAGGACAACACAGGATGATAAAGCTCCAGGAAGGGATGGAATTCCAGCAGAAGTGTGGAAATTTGGTGGTGTTCAGTTGACCAACTGCCTGCACAAGCTCATCCAAGAGATATTGGATGCCCAGAAAGTACCTCAAGACTGGAAGGATGCAAGTATTGTGCCTTTGTTCAAGAAAGGTGACAGGAAGGATTGTGGAAATTACCGAAGTATATCACTGCTAGCCACTGTTGGTAAGATTCTCTCACGTGTACTACTTAACAGACTCAGTGAACACGTCTCGCAGAATGTACTACCGGAAACCCAGTGCGGCTTTAGAAGTGGAAGAAGCACAATGGACATGATTTTCTGCTTGAAACAGGTTCAAGAAAAGTGTATTGAACAGAACATACCGCTTTATGTAGTCTTCATAGACTTCAGTCAAGCCTTTGATACTGTTTCGCGACAAGGACTTTGGCAGGTACTCAAGAAATATGGTTGTACAGAGAAGTTTGTCAGCCTGATCGAGGCACTCCATATAGGTATGCAAGCAAACGTGGCAATGAGTGGTTCAGTATCTAAAGACTTTTCAGTAAGCAACGGGGTGAAACAAGGGTGTGTGCTGGCACCTACACTCTTCTCACTATATCTGGCAGCCATGCTTGAGGTGGCCTTCAAAGACAATTCAGAAGGAGTATACATTCAAACAAGGAAAGAAGCAGACTTGTTCAATGTGGCACAGTTTAAAGCCAAGAGTAAGACATCGATAAAGGTAGTAAGAGAAATGCTCTTTGCCGACAACAGTGCTCTAGTTGCACACAATGTGGAAGATATGCAATCTTTAGTGGAGAAATTTGCAAGAGCAGCTAGCCAATTCAGCCTCCAAATCAACATCAAGAAGACAGAGTGCCTTTATCAACCACCAAAGTTCCAGTTATCAACATCACTACCAGAAGAGATCAGCATTGGTACAGAGCCACTAGTCAAGTGCAAGACTTTCAAGTACCTAGGGAGTACTGTTTCAGAGAATGCTAGGCTGGAGGATGAACTATCTCTCAGAATGGGAAGAGCGAGTGCTGTGTTTGGAAACTTGAGAGAGACTGTGGAACAATCGACATGTGTCTATCTGTGTGAAATACAAAGTGTACAGAGCGACAGTACTGACTACTCTATTGTACGGTGCTGAAACTTGGACTGTCTACAGAATGCAGGTGAAGAAACTCCACGCGTACATGATGAGACACCTTTGAGCCATAATGAACATCTCATGAAAAGACAAGATAACCAACATAGAAGTGTTGAAACGAGCTGGTCTACCATCAATGGAGGACATGCTAATACAGATTAACCTGAGATGGCTCAGACATGTTGAGAGGATGGACCACCAGCGTCTCCCTCGGCAGTTACTCTACTCACAGTTATGCAAGGGCAAACGCAATCAGGGTAGACCAAGGCTCAGATTTAAAGACACTGTAAAAAGAAACTTGAAGAAGTTGGACATAGACAGGAGTTCCTGGCAGCGGAAAGCTTAGGACAGAGCTGTGTGGAGGAATCTGATCAGACCTAAATGAAACAGTCATTGTCACCCACGACAGACTGCTATGATGATGATGATGATATCTGACCACTGTTGATCATTTTGAACCTGCTTACAAATCATTTGAATGCAATGTCATGTACCCTGAATGAGTTTCACTTAAACTTGTAAACGAGAGAAGCCGAAGTGTTTTCCTTTGCATATACACTTTCCTGGGTCATGGCAGTAAAGAACTCAATAATGTTTGAGACTGATTCATTAAGTGACTGAAGGTACAGAAATTAATTAATTAATAATTTGTTCTTTTGCAACTGGTGCTCCTTATTTACAAGTGCTTTTCGCTCTTATTTTAATGAGTGTTGTGGTGACTGTTTAACCCTCAGTCCCAACGCACACCCACTTCTAAATAAAATAAATAATTCCTGTACCTTATTACACTATATTCTGTTAAATATTGCTACAGTGCTGTAAGAGTGGATTCAGGGTGGGGGTGGGATTACATCAGGGATCATTCCTGAGCCCCTTCTTATTTGCTGTGGTGAAGGACTGGCTGACAGATGAGGCCAGGTGGGACTTTCCGTGGACTGTGATGTGTGGAGATGACATTGTGATCTGTAGGGACTCTAGGGAGCAGGTGGAAGAGAACCTGGAGAGGTGGATGTATCCACTGGAGAGAAGAGGAATGAAAATCAGCAGAAGTAAAACGGAATACATGTGCACAAATGAGAGGGAGGCAGGTGTAACGGTAAAAATGCAAGGAGTAGATGTAATGAAGGTGGATAAGTTTAAATACCTGGAGTCAACCATCCAAAGCAATGGACAGTGCACAAGGGAAGTGAAGACGAGAGTGTGGAGATCAGTGTCAGTGCTGATTTGTGACAGAAGGCTAGCAAAGTGAAGGGGATGATTTACAAGACAGTAGTGAGACCTGCTATGATGCATAGTTTGGAGACGATGGCACTGACAAAAAGATAGGAGGTGGAGCTGGAGGTGGCAGAGTTGAAGATGCAAAGATTCTCATTGGGAGTGACAAGGAGGGACAGGATTAGAAATGAGTATATCAGAGGGACTGCTCAGGTATAGCAGTTTGGAGACAAAGTATGAAAGGCAAGGCTGGTTTGGGCATGTCCTGTGGTTGTCATATGTTAAGGCTACTTTTACTTGAGTTCAATTTCTGGCTACACTCCCGACCTCTGTAATTTACTCAAACATATGGATTAAAACATCGACCAAACAGGTACATCCTGGATGATGAAACCACGTTTCCTGACAGTAGAGTATATAGCGAAGCTGCCAATAACAAACTGTCAGTTTTATGGCCAGCCGACAGTGGTTACAGCTCAGAGGAAATCTGACTGTACGTTACACTGTCAGAGCTGATTGGCCGCTGCAGTCGATTGCTGGTGATAAGAATGAAAAATTCTCCATGAGAGGTCCAAAGTTCATTCTTTCAGAGCCTGCAAATGTGGCCATCATTTTATTATGTGTTTATAGAAGTCATATAATGCTCTGTGTTCTTTATGTTCAGTTCACACATACAAGTATCCTAGGGAAATTAAGTTTTTTGGTGATATTTTTTTCTACTGAGACATAACTGCTAAAGTTAAGTTTAAAAAAAGGTTTGCATGTAAAAATTAAGTAATCTAAAATTATTCATAAAACAAAAACTTCTGATGATATTCTGTAACTGTGTTTAAGTGTTGCACAAATAAAAGTTTACATTACTGTCACTAGGCGATTTGTAGGAGTTTTTTTAACGAAGGGAAGGGGTATGCATCAATTTAGCATGAGGTACAAAATTATGTACAAATTTGCAAGAAAAAAGGTGCAAAGATATGCTAAAAGACACCAAGTTTAAAATTAAAAAAGTCACTAATTCCCATTTAATTACACAGAATAAACATTTAATCAGCATCCAGATGAGTGTTGCAAACTTACAGGAAAAATTTTGAAAATTTACAAGAAAAAAGTTGCAAATTTATAAGAAGAACAAGCAAAATTATGAGGAAAAAAGCAGAAAATCTACAGAAAAAGTTGCAAATTTACAAGGAAAAAGTCACAAATTTATGAGGAAAAAAGGACTATATTTTAGAGGAAAAAAGTTGCAAAACTATGAGAAAAACATCACAAATTCACTTGAAAAACTGGCAAATTTAACTGAAAAAAGTTGCAAATTTTTGAGGAAAGAATCAAATTATGAGGAAAAAAGTTGGAGATTTATATTTAAGAAATTGCAAATTTGTGAGAAAAAAGGTGGAATTTTACAAGAAAAAAGTTGCAAAATTATGAGGCAAAAGTCACAAATTCACTGGAAAAACTTGCAAATTTAAGAGAAAAAAGTTGTAAATTTTTGAGGAAAGTAACAAATTAAAAAGATTAAATTTTACAGGATAAAAGGTGCAAAATTATAGAAAAAGTCAAATTCACTTGAAAAACTTGCAGATTTACAAGAAAAAATGGCAAATTTAACTGAAAAAAAGTTGCAAATTTTTGGAGAAAAAAATTACATTATAAGAAAAAAGTTAGAGATTTATGTTTAAAAAAGTTGCAAATTTGTGAGAAAAGATGAAACTTTGCAGGAAAAAAGTTGCAAAATTATGAGAAAAAAATCACAAATTTATGAGAAAAAAGTTGCAGATTTATGCTTAAAAAGTTGCAAATTTGGGAGAAAAAATATGAAATTTTTCTAGGAAAAAAGTTGCAAAATAATGTGGAAAAAAGTCACAAATTCGCAGGAAAAACTTGCAAATTTACAAGAAAAAAATTGCAAATTTAAGATAGTAAATGGTGTTCACTTATATACCGCTTTTTACTCATCTGTAGATGATCAAAGTGCTTTATAGATCCTGCTATCCACCCATTCACACACTGATGGTGGCAGAGCTGCCATACACAGGCACTGGCCTGACCCACCAGGAGCAACTGCCGGTTCAGTGTCTTGCTCAAGGACACTAAGACATGCAGACTGCAGACAGAGCAGGAATCGAACCCCTGACCCTGTGATCAGTAGTGCTACAGCTAGCCCCAAGAGAAAAAAAAGTCACGGCAAGAGAAAAAAAGTCACACCATCAAATTACCAGCAGACTGTGCTCGCTATGCGCTGGGAGGAGGAGGCTCATTTCAAAGAGGTGTGTAGGTGCACAATCTAATGCACATTATTATTTTAGTGCATTCCATGAGAATCTGCTCTTGATCAGGGAAAAGGAAGCCTATTGTCAGAAGCGCATTGTTTAATGATATTTCAATGGCGTGTTTTGAAATTGCCAGCTCCAGAGCTCATGAGGAAATGGCACCCACTGGACTTTTCTGTTATTTTAATGGAGAGAATTGGAATAGTCATTTTAATTATATGATAATCACACACAAGTTTTTTGTTTTTTTTTTATTTTGATATAGCCTACAATTAGGGAGGGATCATGTGTCTCTGAACCCTCCCTTAGTTATGCTGCTAATAGGTTTAGACAGCCGGGGGACCTCCAACAATGCACTGGGCTGCACTCCTTTCTTCACTCTCAGTGAAATAAGTTTTATTTTTTTTGCTGGTCATTAACATCTGTTTGTTCTCTCCCATAGATTGAGTCCCCATCGTGCTGTTTGCTCTCTGCATGTCTGTTCTTTTCATCTTCTCTATCCCCTCACCCCCCAGCCAGTCGCAGCAGATGACTGCCCCTCCCTGAGCCTGGTTCTGCTGGTGGTTTCTTCCTGTTAAAAGGGAGTTTTTCCTCTCCACCATCGCCAAGCGCTTGCTCACAGGGGATCGCCTGATTGCTGGGGTTTTTCTGCAACTGTGGGGGTTTCCCCTACAGTTGAAAGTGCTATGAGATGACTGTTGTTGTGAAATGGCGTTATATAAATAAAGTTGAATTGAATTGAATTGAATTGAATTATTCCATCCACACTCTCATTTTAATTGCGGACTTACCATTGCAGTCTATAGATTAGGCATTAATGTAGGATTCTTTTTTTTTTTTTAGGGGAATGAATGAATGAACAGGGAGCATGTATGCCTACGGGGAAGGGGTGATTGTCAGTCTGAAGATTTTTATTCCATCCACATTTTTGTTTTCATCATTGACTAATTTAATGTGTTTACTTTTAGGAAAATGAATGAATGAACAAGGAGTGTGCAGTGTTTTACTTTTCACTCTAACTCTCGACAGAGACAGGAGATGCATCCACACATCTGCCCCGGCTGTGCTCCCCAGGTTTCCAGCTGGGCGCCTGCACCACACCTAGGGTTGCGGTTCTCCACCAGCAAGCTCCCCGACTGCCACCCATCAGGGGCAAGCAGAAGCCGCCAGAAGCTGGCTCGCTTTGTGGCCGGGTTTGCCACGGACAGGAAACTGTGCCAGATCTCCTCCTTTCCTCCATCTCCCCACGGGACGGAATGACTTTCACGCCATCGTTAATGAAAGTTTATGAAACTTTGCACAGGTATCATCCTCTTTTCCTGAAGTTTCAAACCAATTCATGTCTGTGTGTTGCATCCATGCACACTACATTAAAACCATTCAGCTGATTTTTCAGCCCATTCTTCACCAATTGTTCTTTCTAACATAACTACCTGCGCATCACCTGTGACTGATGTCTTCCTTATACCAAGCAGCATTACTGTCACATGCATTTTGGCTCACACACAGGGGCTTTGGTCAGTGCAAAACCTGCCTTAAACCATCATGATCACAATTCACTCTAGAAAATGTGTCTCTTTGCATTAAAGGGATGGGAAGGAGCGCTTTGAATTGGATTATTCAAAACACACCTCTGAATGATTAGATCAGCATCTCTGCATCATGCGCTGGTGGTAAGTTCGTTTTATGTCGTTGTGATAAGGAAATGAGCTTGGAAACGCCCATAAACGCATTCTGCGTCACTGACAACTGACTAACCGATCCCGTTGTTGTAATGCAGCCATAAATTTTACAGGGAAAAAAGTTGCAAAATTATGAGAAAACAGTCACAAATTCACTGGAAAAACTTGCAAATTTACAAGAAAAAATAGCAAATTTAACAGAAAAAAGTTACTAATTTTTGAGAAAAAAAATCTAATTTATGAGAAAAAAGTTGGAGATTTATGTTAAAAAAAAAGTTGCAAATTTCTGAGTTAAAAGATGAAATTCTACAGGAAATAAAGGTTCAAAAATTATGAGGAAAAAAAAGCTACAAATTCAAAGGAAAAACCTACAAATTTTTGAGAAAAAAATTGCAAATTTAAAAAAAGTTGCAAATTTTTGAGAAAAAAATCACAAATTTAGGAGAAAAAACTGCAGATTAATGTGGAAAAAGTGGGAATTTTTGAGAAAAAAGTTGTAGTTTTTTGCATTTTACATGTTGTTTTTTACCCCCATGAGCAAACTGATTGTCTTCATAATTTAAATTTTTGAGAAAACAAATAATTTAAAAAATAGTCTTTAGTCAATTTGCTTTTAACATCAAAAATGACTTGAAAAGCTTGAGTGTTTTGTTTCTGTGATGAACAAACATACCCCCTCTTCATTCTGCCCAGGGTAAAAACTGTGGTGTTGGATAACAATGAGCTTTAAATAGAGAAACACTGTGATAAAACTGAGAGTCCACAAGAGATAAGAGAACACCTAAATATAAATCTTTATATCCAGGCAGAGGAGACAGGCAGAACATCAGGTCACCATTCATTAATGAATCAGAATTAAAGACATTATTAAATTTATAGTGTATAAGGTGAAAGTCCATTCATCCATCCATCTTCTACCGCTTCTCCAGAGGTCTGGGTCCGAGAGGCAGCAGCTCAAGCAGAGAAGCCCAGACCTCCCTCTCCCCAGCCACCTGCTCCAGCTCTTCAGAGAGGATACCAAGGCGTTCCCAAACCAGCTGGGAGACATAGTCTCTCTAGCAAGTCCTGGGTCTGCCCCGGGGTCTCTTCCCACAGGGACGTGCCCGAAACACCTCAAGTGGGAGGCGTCCAGGAGGCATCCTGATCAGATGCCTATACCACCTCAACTGGCTCCTTTCAATGTGGAGGAGCAGCGGTTCTACTCTGAGCCTCTCCCGGATGACTGAGCTCTTCACCCGATCTCTGAGGGTGAGTCCAGCAATCCTATGAAGAAAGCTCATTTCAGCCGCTTGTATCTGCAATCTCATTCTTTCGGTCATTACCCAAAGCTCATGACCATAGGTGAGGGTAGGAACAAAGATTGACTGGTAAATCGACAGCTTTGCCTTAGAGCTTAGCTCCCTCTTCACCACAACAGACCGGTACAACATCTGCATCATGCTGCCACGATCCGTCTGTCAATCTCTCACTCCATTCTCCCCTCACTCATGAATAAGGCCCCAAGATACTTATACTCCTCCCCTTGGGGCAGGAGCTTGTCCCCAACCCAGAGAGGGCAATCCATCCATCCGGCTGAGGACCATGGACTCGGACTTGGAGGTTAGAGTTGAAAGTGCCCCCATTATTCTCTTTTCCCACATG
This sequence comes from Pholidichthys leucotaenia, assembly GCA_020510985.1. NCBI lineage: Eukaryota > Metazoa > Chordata > Actinopteri > Cichliformes > Pholidichthyidae > Pholidichthys > Pholidichthys leucotaenia. The sequence continues at coordinate 300,207,637 of CM035840.1, forward strand.
TCACAGCTTTCAGAGGTGTTAATGTGACATGCTTTGGTCAAAACGCCTCAGGGTTAAATTATTGCAGCACCATTTTACACACAGGGACACAGCCTGGTTTATAGCATATTGTTTTAACTGTTTGAGTGTGTCTGTCGCCGAATTGCGACATAACCCCTAGTGGTCAAGAGTGGTAAATATTGTCAATAAAATAGTTCAGATTTCCAAGGCTATAACTTGAAAGTGGTAAGAGATAATGGCTTACTGTCAATTAGAAAGATGTAAAATGTGATCCAAAGTTTGAGATAGGAATAAATTTACGCATCTAATTTGCATAATGTTGCGGCACCTCTTTAAATTCCATAACTCAGTTAAAACTGGACTTTGGACATATTTACACAAAGAATGGTTGAGTCTTTTGACACCGTTTTTTTTTTTTTTTACAGCGGTACCTCATCATCTTATCTTCAAAGTATATGAACAAGAAATCAGTACAATATTAAAAAAAACACAAAAATAAGTCACTTACTGGCGGCTAATGGGACTCGCTCGCTGCCGTGGTCACTGCGTTTTCACTCATCGTCGTCGTTATTTTGCGTTCTGTCGGCCATTTATGCTCTCTACCACATCTACAAAGTCTTATGATTATCCCACATAAATTTCGCTTGTATCCCACGGCTATTTTCCACGTACAAAGCCGTCTAAGTGATGGTTACGATGACTGATCACGGCCATATTAGCTTTCTGAGCTAAAAGAAGGGAATACAGGAAAAGGAAATGAGGAGTTATTCTTCTCTGGTGTATTACGTGTCATGCATTGAGTCCTCCAGCACATGTCTGCCACCTTCCGAAACTGGTAGATCAGTACAAATCAGTACAAATCCCCAACGCAGCCGGTGATGTCAGAGTGAAATGACAGGCACAGCGCCACGCTCTGCCACTAGGGGCACGCAAATTCTCACACTCAGAGGGTTAAAATGCTAATGAGCCCCAGTTCACCCCACTATTCCTGTGTTGTCATTTCTTTAAAATTTTTTATTTTGACTGCAACGTCATTAGCTCTTAGCTTGGGTTTTTGGACTAAGTAATCTAACAAATATTGGCTGAATGTTAGAGTTTAAAGGTGCAAGCGATAGCATTCTGACCTCCTGACCAGTAGATGTCGTATTCACTGTTGACTCACTATAATCTTGTACCGGTTGCCAGGTAAAGAGATAAATGGCACTTCCTGGAGGCTAACATCAATATACTGCAGACTGCTAAAATCTCAGACTTTTGGATATTATCAGCCAGACAGCATGTCAAGCGAGGACTCTTGGGGTATAGAATCGTGAATTTAACATAATCCTCTCTGATGCACGTCTCCGGTAAACATTTTTTAAATAACTATATTGTGTAGTGTAACTGACAGGAATGCTAATGTAGCACAGCAGTGATTGAACCGGAGAGCTCTCTAGTTTTGACAACGTAATTATGACACCATTTTAGTTCAGATTGTAAGGACTTTGCTGTTGGTTGTTGTGTGGTTTCTGTAAATATGCTGAATCACACTTTTGTGGTCTGTTTATGTTCATCTGTTTTAGCTACATGTACTTAAAAAAACAAAAAAACAAAAAACAAACGGTTGTTGCTATTAAGCGCCAGCAGTCATTTATGTCAGTTCCAGTTCATTTTAGGCTGTATATGTGTTTGGTTTTTATTGTTTTGAAATGTATAAATAAATGTTGTGAAACGTTGGATGCCTGAATTAATTTGTACCCTTTCAGTTACCTGTATAAGATGAAATCTATTGTTTATTCAGTGTGACTGATTCACAAAATAATGGTTTAGCTCACCTCTGCAAAACTATTTTCAACCTTTATATAACGTAGTGATAAAAAAGAACCTAAAATATACTGTATGTATTAGATATATACATAACATTGTAATCAGTAATCCTTAGTGAAGTTGGAAATAATTTATGGTGGAATAATTTTGATTTGATTTTTTTTTTTTTGATTTTGTATACTTTATTGATCCCCAGAGGAGAAATTGAGGGCATCCTTTTGTTAAGTTCTGCCTTCGCCAGGTGAAAATGGGAAGAGAAGGACCCAATAGTGCAGGCAGGACTTCGGTGTAATGATGCTTTCTTGAACAAAACATAAAAGAACAAACAAACAGCAGCACAGGGGCTGAAAAACCAAACTAAAACACAGAGACAAAACTTACTGGAAAACATGATGGAGGAATAACTGGATGACAGACATGGACATGAAACATGTTAAACACATTAATGACCCAACAATCACTGAAAGCAAGGAGGCAACATAAATAGGGAGGAAACTAATCAGGGGAATGCGGGACAGCTGGGATGACATTCAAGGGCTGGAGAGAGCACACATGAGGGAGAGTGGCTGTGGGTATGGAAACAAGAGGAGCTGGGACAATAGGTAAACAGAAAACACACACAGACCCAGGATCAAAGGGGATGACACATAAGACCATGACAAGGGACTCAAGGGAACACAGAGGGCAATAAATGCAAATGGTAAATCATAAATAATTACAAAAACCAAATCAGGGAGCACAGAGAAAACACAGATGAACATAAATTGTGGGAAAGAACTTAAGTTTAAGTTTAATGTTTATTTGAAAGGGACATTACATACTAATGAACATTAATATAAATGTAAGTATGCCAGATTTAGCAATACTGTTAATTACCTCCGCCAAAGGGGGAGGTTATGTGATCATCGGCGTTGGTTTGTCTGTTTGTTTGTTTGTTTGTTTGTTTGTCTGTTAGCAAGATAACTCAAGAAGTTACGGACAGATTTTCATGAAATTTTCACAGATTGTCAGAAATGGGGTATCCTACAGATGATTAGATTTTGGTGGTGATCCGAATCACCGTCCACAAGAAAACCGCCATTACGCAAAATGCCATTTTCGTGAATAACTACTGAACCACTAATCCTATCATTGTCAATCCAATTGCTAGTCATATGTTTTCAGGGCCAAGGAATCTGAAAACGTACACACAAACACTGTATGGGGGGAACTGTGGCCGCCATTACCGAAAAGGCCATTTTCAAGAATAACTACTGAAACACTAATCCTATCATTGTCAATCCAGTTGCTAGTCATATGTTTTCATGGTCAAGGAATCTGAAAATGTACACACAAACACTGTATGGACAGAACTGTAGCGCTACGCCGCCATTACGGAAAATGCCATTTTCCTCAATAACTACTCAACCACTAATCCTATCATTGTGAATCCAATTGCTTGTCATATGTTTTCATGGTCAAGGAATCTGAAAACATACACACAAACACTGTATGGGGGGGAACTGTGGCCGCCATTACGGAAAATGCCATTTTCGTGAATAACTACTGAACCACTAATCCTATCATTGTCAATCCAATTGCTACTCATATGTTTTCATGGTCAAGGAATCTGAAAACGTACACACAAACACTGTATGGGAGGAACTGTGGCCGCCATTATGGAAAATCCCATTTTCCACAATAACTACTGAACCACTAATCCAATCATTGTCAATCCAATTGCTAGTCATATGATTTCATGGTCAAGGAATCCGAAAATGTACACACAAACACTGTATGGGAGCAACTGTGGCCGCCATTACGGAAAATGCCATTTTCGTGAATAACTACTGAACCACTGCTTCTCATATGTTTTCATGATCAAGGAATCTCAAGACTGTATGGGCGGAACTGCAGCGCTTGGCGGAGGTCTGCGCTCTCCGAGTGCTTTTCTAGTTTGCATCTGTAGTCTCCCAGCGGGTCACAAAAACACACAATCATACACGAGAAGAACAACTGTGATAAAACTGTACAAAGTGGATATGCTAAAGTGCAAGAGTTAATGTGCTGCAAAACAAAGCATTCAAATGTCACGAGTGAAGTGCTGTGTATGTGTGCACACACACATGCACCCAAGCACCTCACAGCAACAACAAACAATAGCAAGTAAGAGGCGGAGCATATGTGTGTGACCCACAGGCACATATATACACAGTGGTGTGAAAAAGTGTTTGCCCCCTTCCTGATTTCTCATTTTTTTGTATGTTTGTCACACTTAAATGTTTCAGATCATCAAACAAATTTAGATAACACAAATAAACACAAAATGCAGTTTTTAAATGAAGGTGTTTATTATTAAGGGTTGTAGAAGAGCTTGGAATAATGAGGCGATGTGATTTATAAACCAAAGTTTAATATCAACTTCGCTCCTCTAACAAGTCTCATCTCAGTGCAGAAGCAGAATAAGAGATCGAACACATTCAGACCTTCATACTTATACCTACACACAACAAAAGACATTGCATATCAAAGCTGACATCCCGCATTAACTTAATCCCCCCTCCTTTGTCTTCCGTCTCCTCCACCTGACCCTGGGTAGTCAGGGAGATTGATCTGGTCTCCACCGCTGCGACTCCGTATGCTCTTTGATCTTCGCTGGCGGTCGAGACCTCTTGTCCTGTTCTGAGGCGTGAGGTCATTGCACATATGTAATCACTAAACATTCTAATATGTCTATACATATCTAGGTATGGAATATATGATTAATATAAACCACAGCCCCCCCAAACGACTAAGAAAAGGACAATCAAAGTAAGTCTTGTGGCGGTTCGGTTAACCCCCACAACAGATTAAGGACACTCAGCTCTCTTCTCTTGGTTTTTTCTGCTGCACTACTGATATGTAGATGTGCTTTGGTGTAACCCCCACAAACAGACTGGTCAAACACAGCGCTCGGCTAGAGCAAATAACAGAACAGTGAAATGTGTATTAATGTCTACAGGCAGACTCGTTTCGTCTGGCTCACTTCTGTGATGTTAATGTTGCCTTTCATGCATTGTGCTCATGCGTCCTGTCCTCACTGTGACCTAGGGACTGAGATCAATATGTCTCTCAAATGCAAATGTCTTATGCCTGTTCTGTTATCTCTTTGATCATACCAACTGCTGGGGTATGCCCTTGATGTATTGTTGTAGTCGAGTATATATGCTGCAACTCTGTAACGCAAACCCTCTCATTCTCTCATTCTGGTTCTGCATCTGCTGCGAGACACACACACTGTCTCCTCTTTGAGAGCCTGAGGAATTCGGCTTCAGCCTGCTCACACTATGGGCTGGAGCCGAGTTCTGATGAAGGCGGGTGATAATAAAGCTACTTAAAAATCCAACGCTGCCTTTATTTTATCATCCTCTTCACTGGTGACCCCGGAATGCACACGTTTTGTGCAAACGCAACCTTCTGATCTGGACAGCTGCACTGGTGACCCATTCTTCAGGAAGAGATCTGCACGTCTGAGATCTGCTCATCCACGCTGGACCGGCTGCGCTCGCAGCTCCTCCACACGTGAGCGCAGGCGTCCTCCATGGCCGGCGGAGAACGCAACACGTGGACCTGAACGCACCACGGCCGAGCGGTGGCAAAGATCGTCTATTTCCTCTCACCGCTCCAACGCACCATGGCCAATCTGCAGCCACAGCTCAATCCGGATTTTATCGGCGCCGTCTGCGCTGATCCCCACCAAGATCCTGCACCCTGGTTCTCCTCTCCAGCTGGCCCACCCACGCACGAGCCCCGGCGCAAGCACCGGGGAGTTACGAGGACGGCACATCACGCACGGGACAAATAACGGCTCCAGAGACCGCCATCGTCCTCCGCCGCTGCTCACAGAACCCTCAGGGCTGCTCGTTCACCTGAAGCAGGCACGAAGCTCGCCACTGGATTTTTTTAATGGTCTCAGCCACGGCACATAAGGGATTTCAGCCGTCAGCTGTTCCCGGGGGGTTTTAGGGTTGCTCCTGCACCTAAAGCCAACAAGCCGAGTCCCTCTGCTTCTTTTTTTCTTACAGCCACTACGCAGCCTCGCCGCTCCTGTTTTCTTCATGGCCACGAGAGGAGCCAGAGACTAATTTTTCTTCTTGTGGACCTCTGCACGTTCAACGGGACAGCCCTTCAACATCGCGGACCCACAAGCAATTTTTGTGCGGCTCGGACGAGTTCACTGTCCCCCTGCCGGCATTTACCCCCCTCCTCCCTCCCCCTCCACCTGCAGTGAGCTTCTCCCACAGCTCGCTCCCATAGAGGGATTATCGAGGTCTCGGCCCCCTGCCGTGCCCTCTGGGGGGGAGCGTGTGTGGCGGTTCGGTTAACCCCCACAACAGATTAAGGACACTCAGCTCTCTTCTCTTGGTTTTTTCTGCTGCACTACTGATATGTAGATGTGCTTTGGTGTAACCTCCACAAACAGACTGGTCAAACACAGCGCTCGGCTAGAGCAAATAACAGAACAGTGAAATGTGTATTAATGTCTGCAGGCAGACTCGTTTCGTCTGGCTCACTTCTGTGATGTTAATGTTGCCTTTCATGCATTGTGCTCATGCGTCCTGTCCTCACTGTGACCTAGGGACTGAGATCAATATGTCTCTCAAATGCAAATGTCTTATGCCTGTTCTGTTATCTCTTTGATCATACCAACTGCTGGGGTATGCCCTTGATGTATTGTTGTAGTCGAGTATATATGCTGCAACTCTGTAACGCAAACCCTCTCATTCTCTCATTCTGGTTCTGCATCTGCTGCGAGACACACACACTGTCTCCTCTTTGAGAGCCTGAGGAATTCGGCTTCAGCCTGCTCACACTATGGGCTGGAGCCGAGTTCTGATGAAGGCGGGTGATAATAAAGCTACTTAAAAATCCAACGCTGCCTTTATTTTATCATCCTCTTCAGTCTACAGTTTAAGATAATTTCTATGACATACTATGCTGTTAAACCTCTTGACAGGGAAAACAAGGAAGAATCTTTCCAGCAGTCATGCTCCTGTAGAGAATTCAGTGGTAACCATAACAGTATAGTAATATCACAAATCAGCCTTAAAACTGTAACGGCACAATCTGATAACATAGTTAACAACTCTTGGTTAATTTGCATTAGTCCCTGTGCCGTCTGGGTTTTAATCTTCTCCCGAATCTGCTGTAGGTCCGCTTTGGCGTCCTGGTTGGACCCTCCTGTAAGGAATCTGCAGCTTGGGGAGGAGAGTGGTTATTTGTTCCCTGCAGGGGGGTTGAGTCTTTTTTCTTGGGGGGTCTACCCCGCCGAGGTGCCCTCGCCACCCGTGCAGGTTCGTCTCTCAACAAGAAAGCAGGTTTAAGTCTGTCAATGCTAACTGTTTCTTTTCTGTCCCCTAAATCAAGCACAAAATGCTTATCACCAGGTTCCAGCACTCTGAATGGTCCGTCGTATGGTGGACGGAGGGTTGATTTTAAAGCTTCATGCCTAACAAAAACAAACTCAGCGTTTTTTAAAGCTTGGGGGACAAAAACCCGTGGAAAAGAGTGATGTGCCGGTCCGGGGAGAGTGTCTGGTCCGTTAGTGCCTAAAGGCCTCAGGGTTGGAAGGTGCCCAGGCTCTGGGTTCTCTGGTAAAAACTCACCTGGGAGTCTGAGAGGTTGTGCAAAAACTAACTCTGCTGGGGAGACGTCTAGATCCTCTTTAGGCGCAGCACGCAACCCCAATAAAACCCAGGGAAGTTGATTTACCCAATTTGTGTCCGTTAGCGAGGCCCTGAGGGCGGCCTTTAAAGATCTGTGAAAACGCTCGCATAACCCATTAGCCTGAGGGTGATAAGCGGTGGTGCGGTGAATTGTCGCCCCAAAGCTGCTGGCCATGGCTGACCAAAGCTCTGAGACAAATTGAGGCCCCCTATCGGACGTGATGTCCGATGGGACGCCGAAACGTGCCACCCAGTTTGTCAAAAAAACGCGAGCGACTTCCACCGCTGTGGTTGATGCCAGAGGGACCGCCTCAGGCCAGCGCGTAGTACGGTCTATCATTGTTAACAGGTGTGTGAAGCCTTGAGACGAAGGTAGTGGTCCCACGAGGTCGACATGAATGTGGTCAAACCTTCTAGCTGGGATTCGAAAAGGCTCTAAAGGGGCTTTTGTGTGTTTGTGTATTTTGGCGCGCTGACAAGACATGCAAGTTTTTGCCCATTCCTTTACATTTTTGCGCAGGCCCGGCCACACAAACTTTTCAGCGACCATTTTAACCAAGGCGCGCACACCTGGGTGCGCGAGGGAGTGAATTGAGTCGAAAATACGGCGGCGCCATGCAGCTGGGACTACCGGGCGAGGTCGGCCGGTTGAGATGTCGCAGATTAGGGGGGGTACACCGTCACGTAAACCCCTTTCCTCCAGTCTTAACCCTGTTGGTCCAGACAGGAGCGCGCGCACGTCCGCGTCACTGCTTTGCTCCTCTGCCATGGCTGCGTAATCTATCCCTACGTGAATTGGGGCCGCGTACGTGTCTGCGTTGGCGAAGAGTTCTGCGGCTGAGGTAGTATAATCTGTCTCCTCGTGCTCTGGCGATGTCACAGCGCGAGAGAGGCAGTCTGCTACCACGTTAAGTTTGCCTGCCACATGTCGAGTGTCTGTGGTGAACTCTGAAATTGCAGCTAGCTGTCTTTGTTGCCTGCCTGACCATGGTTCTGAAATTTTATCCATCGCAAAAGTGAGCGGTTTGTGGTCTACAAAAGCCGTGAAACGCCGCCCTTCTAACCAGAACTGGAAGTGGCGGATGGATAAATGAAGCGCTAGCAGCTCCCTGTCAAAAGTGCTGTATTTACGCTCGGTTTGGTTTAACGATTTGCTAAAAAATGCTAAAGGTTGCCAGGTTCCGCCAACGTGTTGTTCCACAACTGCCCCTATGGCCAGGTCTGAAGCGTCTGTGGTTAGCGCTATGCGGGCCGAGGGATCGGGGTGAACCAACAATGTGGCGTTCGCTAGAGCACTTTTTACTTCCGCGAAGGCGCGTTCGCGCTCCGGGGTCCATTCGACCACGTTGGAAGGCTTTTGTTTTCTGAGTGCGGCATACAGGGGCTGCATGAGTTGAGCTGCGCGAGGGAGGAAACGGTTGTAAAAATTAACCATTCCCAAAAATTCTTGCAGCGATTTGACCGTTTGTGGTCGTGGAAAATTTTTTACCGCACGGACTTTGTCTGGCAATGGGACTGCCCCTTTCGGTGAAACTCTGTGTCCCAAAAAATCAATTTGTGACACGCCGAATTTGCATTTGGCTGGATTGATTATTAACCCGTGCTCTTCTAGTCTCTGAAAAACTGTAGTGAGGTGTTGTTCGTGTTCTTCCTCTGACGGGCTGGCTACCAGCATATCGTCGAGGTAGACGAACACAAAGGGGAGGTTGCGTAATACCGCGTCCATCATCCGCTGAAAAGTTTGAGCAGTGCCTTTGAGGCCAAACGGCATCCGCAAAAATTCAAAAAGACCGAAAGGGGTTATTACAGCCGTTTTAGGAATGTCTTCCGCTCGAACGGGGACTTGGTGATAGCCGCGGACCAGGTCTATTTTAGAAAAAATGCGCGCACCCGCCAGATGTAGTGAAAAATCTTGGATGTGAGGAATTGGGTAGCGGTCATGCGCTGTCGCATTGTTTAATCTGCGGTAATCACCGCACGGTCTCCAAGAACCGTCGGTTTTTGGGACCATGTGGAGTGGCGATGCCCAGGGGCTTTTCGAGCGTCTAATAATGCCTAATTTTTCCAGGGTGGTAAACTCGTCCCGTGCTATGGCGAGCTTGGTCGCGTCTAAGCGCCGAGCTTTGGCGAATACGGGTGGGCCCGTTGTGGGAATGAAGTGTTCCACCCCGTGTTTCGCTACTGTTGCTGAAAATTTGGGAACTGTGAGTGCTGGAAATTGGGTGAGGAGTTGGTCAAACTTACCTCCTGCTGTTGTGACGTTGGCCTGCACGGATGGTGGAGAAACTCGAGCTGAGCAGAGGATAGAAGAAAATGACAGTGCATTAACCAAGCATCTATTTGTTAGATCGACTAACAACCCATGTGCACACAAAAAATCAGCGCCCAACAAGTTAAAACTCACCGCCGCTATAATAAATGTCCATCTATAGTTGCGGCCGTGAATGCAAAGAGGCGGGCTCCTTTCACCGTAAGTGTCGATGATGGAGCCGTTGGCTGCCATCGCCCCATTACCCCGGGGACCCATGGCCCAGTCTGCGTGGGAAGGGGTGATAAAACTCAGTTGAGCTCCGGTGTCAATCAGGAACTGTCTCCCGGTGTGTCCGTCAGTCACATAAAGAAGCTTATTTTTTTCGCTGAGAACCGCAGCCGTTAACGGTTCTCGGCTTTGGCGTTTCCCGAACTTGCAGGGGGGAACGCATTTGTACGCCCTCTCGGCGAAACGGTGGTGGTAATAACAGATGTCGTTCCGCCTGCTGCGTCTTGGTCATGTTGCCGCCATGGTGTGCGGGCTCTGCTCGGTTGTCTGTGGTTCTCTGCTGCTCTGGGTATCCGCGCTGAGATCTGCGGATGCTGCTGTGGCCATCTGTTCGCCGCAGGCGTTGATGAGTCGCTGCGCTTCGCGGACCAGCGCGCGGAAGTCTTGCTGGGTGCTGCACCGCATGTTGACCAGCGTCCCTCTCATGTGTGGCGGCAGAGTACTCAGGAAGATGTGTTGGAAGAGGAAGTTGTCGTTGTCCTCTTCCTTGAGCTGCAGCATGTCCTCCATGAGGGCCTTGGGTCTGCATCCTCTGAGGCCGTAGATCGCCAGGATCTTCTCTGCCCTCTCTTCGGCTGAGGGGACGAAATTCTCGACGATGGTCGCCTTAAGTTCTCTATATTTGTCATGGACGGGCGGCCGTTGGATTATGCTCCGCGCACATCTCGACGTGGTAGCGTCGAGTTTGGCGACGATGTGATAAAATTTTGTGTCGTCTGCCGTTATGCCCGCCAGTGCAAACTGAGCCTCAGCTTGCTGGAACCACGAGCCCGGGTCTTCTTGCCAGAAGTCTGGCAGCTTGACGGTGACGGCGCTTGTGTGGGCCGTCCCTGATGTGTCCGCCGGGTGAGAGCGCCTTTCTTCAGCTCTCACGGCGGGGCTGGTGCTCGGTTGAGCCCTCTCTGTGGCTTCTGCCGTGGGGGAACGTCGTCCATCTGTTCCCCTGTCTGCATGGGCGCCGGCGCTTGCCTGGGTTGCCTCTGATGAGTCAATCGCGGGAGAACGTCTCTGTTCCATCCTCGCGTCAGGGTCACCAGTGTAGAAGAGCTTGGAATAACGAGGCGATGTGATTTATAAACCAAAGTTTAATATCAGCTTCGCTCCTCTAACAAGTCTCATCTCAGTGCAGAAGCAGAATAAGAGATCGAACACATTCAGACCTTCATACTTATACCTACACACAACAAAAGACATTGCATATCAAAGCTGACATCCCGCATTAACTTAATCCCCCCTCCTTTGTCTTCTGTCTCCTCCACCTGACCCTGGGTGGTCAGGGAGATCGATCTCCTCCATTGTCCTCTGTCTCCTCCACCTGACCCTGGGTAGTCAGGGAGATCGATCTGGTCTCCACCGCTGCGACTCCGTATGCTCTTTGATCTTCGCTGGCGGTCGAGACCTCTTGTCCTGTTCTGAGGCGTGAGGTCATTGCACATATGTAATCACTAAACATTCTAATATGTCTATACATATGTAGGTATGGAATATATGATTAATATAAACCACAAGGGTAAAAGAAAATCCAAACCTACATGGTCACGTATGAAAAAGCGACCCCCCCCCCCCCGTTAAAATATAAATTAACTGGTTTATCACATCTTTGGAAAGCTGAGTTCAATTTCTCCAGCCACACCCAGGCCTGATTACTGCCCCACGTGTTCTCAATCAACAAATCACTTCAATAGGGCCTGTCTGACAAAGTGAAGTAGACCAAAAGATCCTCAAAAGCTAGACATCATGCTGCGATCCAAAGAAATTCAGGAACAAATGAGAAACAAAGTAATTGAGATCTATCAGTCTGGAAGAGGTTATAAAACCATTTCTAAAGCTTTGGGACTCCAGCGAACCACAGTGAGCGCCATTATCCACAAATGGCAAAAACATGGAACAGTGGTGAACCTTCCCAGGAGTGGTCGCTGCGTTCTTGGGGTAATTTTGGTCGGCTGGCAGCTCCTCAGCAGTGGGACCATCAGGGAACACAACGGCTGCATGTCTAACCCGGAACCCAGCAGGCTCTTCCAGCACCAGAGTGACAGCAGATGGAGTGTGCCATTGTTTAGGAGGAGAGGGCGGGGCTGTAGCTGGATGACGGTGTGAGGCTGAAGACTTCCGCACCTGCTTCTTTGTCGGCATAGGTACGGGAGGACAGGTTTTCCCCATCCCGCGGCGTAGATGTTGAGCATGGGAAACAGGGGTAAGGAGACCCGTAAGTTCTGGATAGCTCTACGGGCTAGGGTATGCCTCTATTATCTGTGCCGCGCTATCCCAAACTTGCAGAGCCTCTTCGGGGGGGTGCGTTAATCGAACGTCTGAGATAATAGCTTCCAAAAACTCCGCCGCCCAACACTCCACCTCGTCCAGCCCAAAAACAGTAAAGTCCGTGCGGGCAGTCATATTGTAAAAAACGGACTAAAATAAGAGCGAAAAATATCCACAAGAGGAAAAGAAAAAGACAAAAACTCACAGCCATTGGTGTCTTGACTGGCAGTCTTCTGTTATAAATCGCCTTTTCCATGGGCAAACAGGAGACGCCAAGCGCAAATTTGAGTTTGCACAGTTATTAAACAGAAAAACACACAAGAACAAAAAGGCACACTTACAGGTAAAGGGGAGAACCGGGAAACGCCCAGAGGATACGGATAGACGAGGACTGCATCTGGAGAGAACCAGGACATAACACTAACGTCTGGATGAGAAGACCGCTGTGACAAGAAAGTCTAACAGCTGGTCTTAAATAGCCACACACAAATGAGAACAGCTGTGGGATCATGAGTGAGGAGGATTAACAAACTGGAGGCAGCTGTGACAGCCCGCAAACAGAATCTGACACCTGGAAATGACGCACAAGCTGTCACAGCACCTGCACGGATTGGGATGACTAAATAAGGAAAAAATGTACAGAAACTGCTTATGGAATAACCATGAAACAAATAACAAACCAGAGAATACAGAAAAGGGAAAGAACCGCCAAGGAAAGGATAAAATAAACACCACCCCAAAAATACAATAAATACAAAATGAAACACAGACAAGACTATAACTAAGAATACAGGACAACTCATAAATAAACAGAGGCAAATAAGACCCCGAGACAAACTACAAGAATACACAAAAATCAGGAAACAAATCATTGAGCAAGAATACACTAGAAACAATGACTAAGCCAAGAACAAGAGATGAACTAAATAAATGCTTAAGGAGAAACTGAGGAGAGGATAATAATGATACAAACTAATAAATCCTGCAAAGGAGATCCACAGACAGTCTGAAGTCTGCGCCCAGTGCCCCCCGGCTCCACTTCATGACACTCAAAGGAACTTAAGACCCCAGAAAGGTACCTTCCCTGCATCAACATATCCATTCCAGAATATCTACATGGATTTTATTGAGCTGAACAAATGTGAATGGAAAAAGTACTGTTAAGTGATAGTGGATATGTTAACAAAATGGACAGAACCCTTTCCCTGTGCTTATCCAAATGCTGTTACTGTAGCAAAAAACTATTGGCCAAAATTATACCTAGGTTCAGGATCCCAGAAAAAAAAAGTACTCAGATAATGGAACCAATTTTCTAAACCAGATTATAACACATTTAGGGAGAGCGCTTAACATTAACCTAAAAAAAATCACATAGCTTACCACCTACAATCTGCAGGGTTAGTGGGAAAAAAAATTGAACCCTTAAGAAAAGGTTGAGAAAAACAATGGCAGAGACAGGACAGAGCTGGATTTATTGTCTACCCTTGGGCCTGTTGTACATGAGAATAGCCCACCAAAGGGTTGTCCCCATGCACAGTAAACCTTACTGTTACCACCATTGAGACCATTTAATCAAGAAGATGAGGAAGTGTGTCTAGCTGATTATATGCAAAAAATGTTATCTGACAAAAGTGTTGTACATGCTACTTTCCCCAAGAAGGATTCCGCTGACAAATCACAGTAAAGCCAGGAGATCTGGTCCTCATCAAAACCATCAAAAAGAAAAAAAACTGGGCAGAAGCTCCCTGGAAAGGACCACACAAAGTCATCCTGTCAACACCAACTGCAGTAAAGACTGAAGGACGTGATTCTTGGGTTTATTTAACACATTGCAAACTTTACCCCATTCAAAACCCCCAACAGAGTACCGTTTAATGATACAAGTGGCGGCTGACGGCACATAGTGTCCAGTAACGGCTTGCACAGTGAAACAACTTGTTGGTCATCATGGAGAGACAAAACTGACAGAAGTTAGAAAGATTACTAACTAACTAACCTGCACTTATATAGCGCTTTTCTAGTCACAAAGACCACTCAAAGCACATTCATTAATACTAACCCTCTATTCTAAGGGCCTATAGGAAACAGATATCTAGGGACAATTTAGAACAGCCAATTAACCTAACATGCATGTCTTTGGCATGTGGGAGGAAACCGGAGAAATCCCGGAGTAAACCCACGCAACACGGGGAGAACATGCAAACTCCACACAGATCACTGTTGGTCGGGGGCTGGGATCGAACCCACGATCCCACGATCCCCACAATCCCCCGGCCAAGGGTAAACTGTGCTGCCGCAGTGCTAACCACTGCGCCACCGTGCAGCCCAGATGCACGGTGACCAGAAAGATGTGAATGGTTCACGTGTCTCTTCCTTATCCTCACCCTTATAGTGATACTGTTGATTTGGTTGTTTCTAGGAGCACCATTGTATATGTATCGTACAACTCGATATGTTACTCAGGTTGATTATGACTGGTTGGAAGGGCCAGGTTATCATGATCATGGTAATGTGTGGTGGAAGTATGCTAACCATATAGCCCAGATAGCAAATCATACAAATTGTTATGTGTGTTCACCACTCCCACTCTCTGCTGGTCACATTTCTGTCACCGTTAAGATAATGGAACTGTCAGACACTGTCTGTTTCCTGCAAAAGACTGAATATGGAGCCAATACAACAGTTGTTACCTTGAATTACACCTGCCCTATTATCTATAAGCCTGCTGATCAAAAGCACAATGATACCCCTTATTCTGTAAAGGCAAGAATAGCCTCAACAGGGAATTTTTCCTTCTGTTTGACAGGGTGTGGAAATGTCTCTCTGGGCAGGGTGCCAGCCTCCAGGAGTAAAGCTGTCTATAATACATCTGGTATCTGTCCTGCCACCTGCTGGACCTCTACGGAGGGCAAAAGCGATTCAGAAATTTCCTATTGTCAGTCCAAACATCTGGAAGGAAATGTCACCCTGCAGGAACTCTGCAATGCCACAGTTTGTGATTCTCACAAGTACAGCACGTTTATGGTGACTGGAGGATGGTGGCTATGTGGTCATTGTGTGTACTCACACTTACCCATGAACTGGGGAGATGTACGGTGGGGCAAAAAAGTATTTAGTCAGCCACCAATTGTGCAAGTTCTCCCACTTAAAAGATGAGAGAGGTCTCCAAATTTCATCATAGGTATACCTCAACTATGAGAGACAAAATGAGAAAAAAAAAATCCAGAAAATCACATTGAAGGATTTTTAATGAATTAATTGGTAAATTTCTCAGTAAAATAAGTATTTGGTCACCTACAAACAAGCAAGATTTCTGGCTCTCACAGACCTGTAACTTCTTCTTTAAGAGGCTCCTCTGTCCTCCACTCGTTACCTGTATTAATGGCACCTGTTTGAACTCGTTATCAGTATAAAAGACACCTGTCCACAACCTCAAACAGTCAGACTCCAAACTCCACTATGGCCAAGACCAAAGAGTTGTCAAATGACACCAGAAACAAAATTGTAGACCAGGCTGGGAAGACTGAATCTGCAATAGGTAAGCAGCTTGGTGTGAAGAAATCAACTGTGGGAGTAATTATTAGAAAATGGAAGACATACAAGACCACTGATAATCTCCCTCGATCTGGGGCTCCACGCAAGATCTCACCCTGTGGGGTCAAAGTTATTATGAGAACGGTGAGTAAAAATCCCAGAACCACATGGGGGAACCTAGTGAATGACCTGCAGAGAGCTGGGACCAAAGTAACAAAGGCTACATCAGAAACACACTACGCCGCCAGGGACTCAAATCCTGCAGTGCCAGATGTGTCCCCCTGCTTAAGCCAGTACATGTCCAGGCCCGTCTGAAGTTTGCTAGAGAGCATTTGGATGATCCAGAAGAGGATTGGGAGAATGTCATACGGTCAGATGAAACCAAAATAGAACTTTTTGGTAAAAACTCAACTTGTCGTGTTTGGAGGAGAAAGAACACCATACCTACTGTGAAGCATGGGGGTGGAAACATCATACTTTGGGGCTGTTTTTCTGCAAAGGGACCAGGACAACTCATTCGTGTAAAGGAAAGAATGAATGGGGCCATGTATCGTGAGATTTTGAGTGAAAACCTCCTTCCACCAGCAAGGGCATTGAAGATGAAATGTGGCAAGGTCTTTCAGCATGACAATGATCCCAAACACACCACCCGGGCAACGAAGGAGTGGCTTCGTAAGAAGCATTTCAAGGTCCTGGAGTGGTCTAGCCAGTCTCCAGATCTCAACCCCATAGAAAATCTTTGGAGGGAGTTGAAAGTCTGTGTTGCCCAGCGACAGCCCCAAAACATCACTGCTGTAGAGGAGATCTGCATGGAGGAATGGGCCAAAATACCAGCAACAGTGTGTAAAAACCTTGTGAAAACTTACAGAAAACGTTTGACCTCTGTCATTGCTAACAAAGGGTATGTAACAAAGTATTGAGATGAACTTTTGTTATTGACCAAATACTTATTTTACCGAGGAATTTACCAATTAATTCATTAAAAATCCTTCAATGTGATTTTCTGGATTTTTTTTTTCTTATTTTGTCTCTCCTAGTTGAGGTATACCTATGACGAAAATTGGAGACCTCTCTCATCTTTTAAGTGGGAGAACTTGCACAAGTGGTGGCTGACTAAATACTTTTTTACTCCACTGCATGTACCCCCGTGATAGTGACTGACCATACCGTAATAATGTTGGTAGGACAGGCAGCCAGAGTAAAGAGAGATGCTTCCTTTAAATCGTATGACCCTATCTGGGGCTCGGATGTACCGGAAGGGTTTAAATTAAAAGCTACTGGGCAGAAGGTAGCAATGGCTTTGTTTCTATGGATAGGTGTCACTAAGAACATTCTATTAATTGAAACAACCAGTTATAGATTACAATCATTTGTAAATTTTTCACTGTCAGCCTTTTCAGGAATAAAAGAGGAGATGACAGTCCTTAGACTTATGGCAACTCAAAATAGGATGGTCCTTGATCAGATAACGGCAGCTCAAGGGGGTATGCGTGCAGTAGTGGGGGACTACTGTTGCACATTTGTCCCAGAAAATGACGCAGATGGCCATGTCATTGCCTCAGCAATACGAAACCCGACTGCCTTGCAAGCTGCCGTGGCCAGAGACAACGTCTCTGATGATTCTTCCTGGCTTAAATGGTTGTTTTCCTCTTGGCAAAGTCCTCTTATGAATTTGTTAATGATTTTTGTAGTACTGATGTTAGTGTTCTCCTGCGTGATACCATGCATCTGTAAAATGATGTTGCAAGCAATACATGTCAATCTAGTGGCATACCATGGACTAGTCGTGGACAGTGGTGGGGATGACGAGGAGACCGTGCAACCTAACTTGTCTCTCCATGTGCAGAGTAAAAGTATGATTGACATCCAAAAAAACAGAAGGAGTTGCATGATCATGATGTGAAGTTGAAATGTACTATCTGTAAATACATTTTTGAAGACTATGAAATATTACTCTTTTTCTTTTATATGAGCTACAGTGGTATACTTTTACTACATTTATTTTATTATGTCTATTCTCCTCTTAGAGAACTACCTGTTAGCAGTGCCTGGGGCAGCAGGGTCGGATGATGGACTTTCCCTGTCGTAGCTAGTTAGGATCTGATGCATTTAAAGGCATTAGAACTTAGCATAGCTACTTGATGGGGTTTTTGACGTCATCATAATGTAACCAACTTTTCTCTGATAAAGATGATGCCTCTTGGGCATCAAAGGGGAGAAATGATGAGAAAATTCTGTTACACTGAGTTATATGATGTTTTTTATATAAAGCTTAATGTGTATACCTACTCAGGATATCCTGTTACCATATATGGAGTTGCTGAGGAGTGGGAAAAATACAGATAGAAGGGTGCTGATATGACTGTTAGTTTATCACTGTGAAAGTTCAGTTCTATCACTGACTGTTCAGCTCTATCACTAGTGTTGACCGGTTTTTCTGCATGTACTCAGCTAGATACAATCTTGTGCATGAATGAGTCATGAATGAACTACTCAAGAATGAACTAATGAACTAGTGAACTAGTCATGAATGTGAACTAGTCAACTAGTTATGAATGAACTAATCATGAAGCTCAGCAGACACAACCTTATCACACTGAGTCATGAATGAACTAATCAAGAAGCGACCCCACCCTGACAGTCCCTTGGGTATATATATTAGTTAATGCAATACATTGACAGATTGTGAGAACTGTACTCTGTATTGTGTTCCACTGATCAGCGCTCTCATTAAATTTGCTGAAACTTTGATCCTGCCTGATCATTGACTGAGCATCTCATATCCTAACAGGGAATTTTTCCAACACTTACACATTATAATTTAATTTATTTTAGAGGGAGCGAACAGTTATTCTCTGATGGGGAAGACAGGGGCTAAGTTGAGGGGTGGCAGATGGAGAGAAGCTGCAGAGAGGCGTGTAAGACTGCGACTCTGCTTCCCGGTCCCAACTCTGAATAGTCAAGGCTTTGAAACTTTGGATAAAAATGATGTCAGATTGTTAGATAAATGAGACGCACCATCCAAAGTGGGAAGGACGCCATCTCGCCTAACAAGACCAGGTTTTCCCCAAAATGAGTTTCAGTTGTCTATGTAGCCCACATCGTAGCACTGACAAAAAGACAGGAGGCAGATCTGGAGGTGGCGGAGTTGAAGATGCTGAGATTTTCATTGGGAGTGACTAGGAGAGAGAGGATTAGAAATGAGTATATCAGAGGGACAGCTCAGGTTGAGTGCTTTGGAGACAAAGTAAGAGAGGCAAGGCTGAGGTGGTTTGGACATGTGCAGTGGAGGGATAGTGAATATATTGGAGAAAGGATGTTGAAGATGGAGCTGCCATGCAGGAGGAAAAGAGGAAGACCACAGAGAAGATTAATGGATGTAGTGAAGGAGGACACGGACAGAGTTGGTGTTACAGTGGAAGATGCAAGGGATAGGGTGAGCTGGAGACAAATGATCCACTGTGGCAACCCCTAAAGGTAGCAGCTAAAAGAAGAAGAAAAGACTTTTTTTTTACAGACAAAAACAAAAAACTAAAATAATGTCATGAAGCAGAGCTCGGGGGAGCACCAGGTGCATGCTTCAGGTTTTTCTATTATGGTCTATACTTTTGCATCTCGGTTTATTTTGTACTGAGTATGGTTTGGTGTATTTTGTTTTCAGAGTTTGTCCTTTTGTTTCTGTGCTTAGTTTCTGGTTATTTTATCTTAATTTGGTTATTTCATGTTTTTCTGTATTATGTTCTCTGGGTTGTCATTTGTCTGTTTATGAGTTGTGCTGTATTCTTAGTTTTGTCATTATTCATCTGACTCCTTTAGTTTGTGTGCCCATGGCTATCCGGTTTCATATTTTATATTTCTGCCTGAGTTTGTTTAAGAGTCTCCCTCGTCCTCACCTTAGTTTCCTTTTGTTTTACATTTAGTAGTCTTGTCATTTACTGTTATCTTGTGGAGCGTGTAAATAACGAGGCGGATTTGACTCAGACATTTTATTACACGTCTCACACAAGAAGCATAGACAGAATGAATACTCCACAGAGACTCTCCTCTTAAAAAGGATGGCATTCTTCTAGAATCTTCTCACACACAAAAGGTCACATTGCATTCACTTCCTTAATCCTTTAACATCCTTCCAGAAGTTTCTAACATACAAAAGATCACACTGCATTCATCCTTCACACCTCCCTGTTATCTCCCAGGGAAACTCTGCTCTTGTTCTCGCCTAAGATGCTATACAATTATGCACTCCCCATGTGTCACTAAACGACCCCCCCGAGCGTCTTGGATAGAACAATAGAATGACAGTCCCTATGCTGTGGTAAAATCATTAAACATCAATCCACATGCTGCTTGGGCTTCAGTCTTCTCCCGTATCTGCTGTAACCCGGATTCACCGCCTCCGCGGCGCTGTCATGCTGGGGGGCTGATGTTTGAGGGGTAAAAGTCTGTCCGTGTGGGTGCTCTGGGGAATCTTTTCTCTGGGAAGCTCCCCATGGGGGTCTTCCACGCCGAGGGGCCCTCGCCAACAGCACTTGCTCGTCCACCACCACAAAAGCGGGTTTGAGTCTGTCTATGCCAATCTTCTCCCTCCTACCCCCCAAATCTAGCAAAAAATGCTTGTCCCGTTTCCAGCACTCTGAACGGTCCATCATAAGGTGGGCGCAGTGGAGGGCGATGGGCATCGTGTCTGACAAAAACGAATTCCACGTTTTTCAAAGTTTTAGGCACAAAAACGCGCGGAAAACTGTGGTGAGCAGGGCCCGGCAGCGCGTTTGTGTCTATGCTACGCTGCAACAGCTGAGATGGGGAGCTGCCCGGAGCGGGATTATCTGGAAGAAACTCCCCGGGCAGCCGAAGTGGCTGCGCAAAAACAAGTTCAGCCGGGGAAGCTTCCAGATCCTCTTTAGGCGCAGAACGTAACCCCAATAAAACCCACGGTAGCTTGTCTACCCAATTTGTATCCGTCAGTGACGCCCTGAGAGCCGCTTTCAATGACCTATGAAAACGTTCGCATAACCCATTAGCCTGTGGATTGTATGCGGTTGTGCGGTGAATTGTGACACCCAGGCTGCGGGCCATTGTTGACCAGAGTTCGGAAACAAATTGAGGGCCTCTGTCGGACGTAATATCCGACAGGACTCCAAAACGCGTCACCCATGCTGTTAAAAACGCTCGCGCCACCTCCTCGGCTGTGGTTGCCGCCAGTGGAACCACTTCCGGCCATCACGTGGTGCAGTCCACCATTGTCAGGAGGTGCATGCACCCCTGTGATGGCGGGAGGGGGCCCACGAGGTCCACGTGAACATGGTCGAACCTCTTAGCCGGGATGCGAAACGGCTCCAAGGGAGCCTTCGTGTGTCTGTGTACTTTGGCTCGTTGGCACGCCATGCAGGC
Source organism: Pholidichthys leucotaenia (assembly GCA_020510985.1). NCBI lineage: Eukaryota > Metazoa > Chordata > Actinopteri > Cichliformes > Pholidichthyidae > Pholidichthys > Pholidichthys leucotaenia. The sequence goes on from CM035840.1 coordinate 300,228,850, forward strand.
TGCTGCCCACTCTTTCACTTGTTTGCGAAGGCTCGGCCACACGAATTTCTCTCCTACCATTTTGACCGACGCGCGCACTCCCGGGTGCGCCAAAGAATGAATCGAGTCAAACACGCGGCGGCGCCACGCGGCCGGAACCACGGGACGCGGGCGCCCCGTGGAGACATCGCAGATTAGGGGGTGCATGCCGTCTTGCAGCACCCTGCTCTCCAGCCTTAACCCTGTTGGTCCAGACTGGAGCGCGCGCACGTCCGCGTCACTAACCTGCTCCGCGGCCATGGCTGTGTAATCTATCCCCACGCAGACCGGGGCAGCCACAGCGCGTGAGAGGCAGTCTGCCACTACATTCAGTTTACCAGACACATGCTGAATATCGGTAGTAAACTCTGAGATCGCGGCCAGCTGTCTCTGCTGCCGGCCTGACCACGGTTCTGAAACCTTGGCCATCGCGAATGTTAGTGGCTTGTGGTCAACGAACGCGGTGAAACAGCTCCCTTCCAGCTCCCTTCCAGCCAGAACTGGAAGTGGCGAATGGCCAAGTGGAGAGCCAGCAACTCCCTGTCGAACGCGCTGTATTTACGTTCACTGTCGCGCAAAGTCCTACTGAAAAAGGCGAGCGGCTGCCAAGCCCCGGCTATGCGCTGCTCCATGACCGCCCCTATGGCCACATCTGACACGTCAGTGGTGAGCGCTATGCAGGCCGTTGGGTCTGGATGTGCCAGCAACACAGCGTTTGCCAGGGCTGCTTTGACTTCCGAGAACGTCCGCTCTCGCTCCGGGGACCATTCAATCTTATCCGCGGGTTTCTGTTTTTTGAGCACGGTGTACAGTGGTTGCATGAGCTGCGCTGCGCGGGGAAGGAAACAGTTATAAAAATTCACCATTCCCAAAAATTCCTGTAGCACCCTGACCATTTGCGGCCGAGGAAAATCTGCTACCGCGCGCACTTTGTCAGGCAGTGGAACTGCTCCTTCGGGAGAGACACGGTGCCCCAAAAAATCAATCCGCGTCACCCCGAACTGACATTTCGCTGGGTTGATTATTAACCCGTGCTCTTCCAACCTCCGGAAAACCGTCGTGAGGTGGGTTTCGTGTTCGTCTTTGGACGCGCTGGCTACTAAGATATCGTCCAGGTAGACGAACACGAAAGGGAGATCACGCAGCACTGCATTCATCATGCGTTGGAATGTCTGTGCAGCCCCTTTAAGCCCAAAAGGCATGCGCAAAAACTCGAATAAACTGAACGGAGTTATTACCGCTGTTTTGGGTATGTCCTCAGCGCGCACTGGGACTTGGTGGTAACCGCGGACCAGGTCTATTTTAGAAAAAATACGCGCTCCTGCAAGGTGAATGGAAAAACCTTGAATGTGAGGAATTGGGTAGCGGTCGTGCGCTGTGGCATTGTTCAACCTGCGGAAATCCCCGTAAGGTCGCCACGAACCTCCAGCTTTAGGGACCATGTGTAGCGGGGAAGCCCATGGGCTGTTTGAGCGCCTAATGATGCCCAACCTCTCCAGGTTGGCGAACTCCTCGCGCGCTATGGCCAGTTTAGCTGCGTCCAAGCGCCGAGGTCTTGCAAAAACAGGCGGCCCGGTGGTGGTGATAAAATGCTCCACCCTGTGTTTAGCGATGGCTGCCGAAAACGTCGGGACAGTGAGTGCTGGGAACTGAGTGAGCAGTGTATGGAACTTACCACATGCAGCTGTGAAGTTGGCTTGTGCTGTTGGCTGGGACGCTCGAGCTATACAGGGGATAGAATCAAAAGACAGTGCATTAACTAGGCGCCTGTTAGCGACATCAACCAACAAACCATGTGTGCACAAAAAATCAGCCCCCAGTATATTGAAATTCAATGCTGCTATGACAAAAGTCCACTCAAATGTACGGCCGTGTAGAGACAGGAGTAGAGTCCTCTCACCAAAGGTCTTAATCTCCGAGCCGTTTGCTGCCACCATCTCGGGGCCGCTAGATCCTGCCAGCCGGTCGGCGTAGGACGGCATGATGAAACTCATCTGGGCGCCGGTGTCCACGAGGAAATGCCTCCCCGAGCGTGCGTCCGTCAAGTAGAGCAGCTTGTTCTCCTCCCCGAGGGTCGCGGCTGCTACCGACCCCCGGTCTTGGCGTTTCCTGAGTTGCTTGAATTGGCATGGTGGTATACATTTGCGTGCCTTCTCTGTGAAGCGGCAGTGGTAGAAGCAAAGCGTGTCTTCCCCGCGTTCCTTGGCCCCCGCCGCTGCTGCCGTCGGTGGCTCTGCTGCTGCCGTCGATGGCTCCTCGCCTCCTCCGGGCGTCGCGCCGAGCTCCGTCGCTGCTGCAATGGTCGTGAACTCCCTGCTGGCGACGATGATCCAGTTTGCTTCACGGGCTAGCGCACGATAGTCCCGCTTGGCCAGTAACGGCGAATTGGCCAGGGTCGCTCTTGCCGCTGACGGAAGGTTCCGGAGGAAGAGGTGGGTAAAAATGAAATGGTCATCGTCTGTGCCCTTTAACCTCAGCATCTTCTCCATCAGGTCTATGGCCGACCCATCTCCCAACCCTGTCCGAGTCAGGAGTCTCTCTGCTCTCTCACCATCCGAGAGTGTGAAGTGCTGGATGAGTGCAGCCTTCAGCGCGTCGTACTTGTCGTTGGTTGGTGGCTGATCGAGCAGGCTCTCTATGTGCTGAGCCGTGCTGGCGTCGAGCGCTGCGACCACATAGTGGAATTTTGTGTCATCCGCCGATATCCCCCGGAGGGCGAACTGTGCCTGGACTAGGTGGAACCAGGAGCGCGGGTTGTGCTGCCAAAAATCCGGTAGCTTTGATCGCAACAGCACATGCGTGGCTGGGGGTTCCCATCAAGGCTGGCTCCGGGGGTCTTTCGTTGTGTTCCATGATTCGTCTTGGGTCACCAGTGTGGAGTGTGTAAATAACGAGGCGGATTTGACTCAGACATTTTATTACACGTCTCACACAACAAGCATAGACAGAATGAATACTCCACAGAGACTCTCCTCTTAAAAAGGATGGCATTCTTCTAGAAGTATCTCACACACAAAAGGTCACATTGCATTCACTTCCTTAATCCTTTAACATCCTTCCAGAAGTTTCTAACATACAAAAGATCACACTGCATTCATCCTTCACACCTCCCTGTTATCTCCCAGGGAATCTCTGCTCTTGTTCTTGCCTAAGATGCTATACAATTATGCACTCCCCATGTGTCACCAAAATCTGGTCTTTGTTTCATGAGTTATTATAGGTTGCTTGTGTATCTTCTGTTTTTGGGTTCTGGTATGTGTTTTTATTTTTGACGATCCCATTGTTCATTTCCTCCTGTCAAACTCTGTTCACAGGCTGTCACACCTGTCTATTATTTGGTCTGATTATTTTCGCTCATGTACCCATACCTGTTGATTGTTTGTGCTTGCTCTATTTAAGAACGGCTACTCGGTTCATTCCTCGCAGCATCCTTCTGGTATTCAGACATTATTCCTACGTCTCTCAATGTTCAGACAGAATCCCTGTCTCTCTGTATATTCTGTATTTCCCTGGTCCCTGTTCACCAGCGTTCTTTTGCCTCAGCCTCTGTGCTGTAAATCCTCATTATCCTGCCTGTGTTTGTAAGTGTTTGGTTTTGTTATTATTTGTTTTTTCACTATTAAATTTGGCAAACTCACAGTGTGCATTTGGAGTAGTCTATCTGCCCCTGCCAGGGCATTTTATGGCAGAAGGACGCTGCCAAGACACTGTGAGTGTTGCTTTTTTTTTTCCCCTCCTGTTCATTTTTGTCAGTCCATATTTTCTGGGGATGTCAAGTGGTCAATGGTACCCGATGAGCCTGGGGTGGGAGCTCTGCCAAGCTCTAATGGAGATTGATGGAGTTATCGCTGCGGCACACTGGTATTCCACCCCAAAAGACACTCTTTGGTACCTGGGTCTCGCTGAGGTGGATGTGCAGCATCATCTTCGGCTCACGGAGCATGCTGAGGGAAGGGAGAGGATTTTCCTGGTGGCAGATCTGCAGCTTGAGAACCGCGGAAGGGTAAGGAGTCCCACCAACAAGCCTAGGTCTGAGCCGACAAGGAGGCGGTCTCGGTCCCATCTGCTCCTCACCAGTCGCCAGCTCCAGTTCCTGCTCCGCCAACCCCACAGTCACTCTGCGAGAGGAGGCCAGGTAGATCATCTGCACCGAGGTCTACGCCAATGAATCAGCGTCCTCGGGCCCCGGCATCTTGCCCGTCCCCGCCTCCTAGCCAGACGACCTCTGCCGTTCCCGGGAGGACATCATCTTGTTCAACAGCAGCAGTTACCATCACAACCTGGGAATTAAGGCAAGTGTTTTTTCATTCTCCTGCACATAAAAATGAAACGTCTTGCCTTATTCCCGGTGTTGAGGCTCATGATCAGCAGCCCACTTTAGCTGAGTCTTTTTTTTTGGCGCCACGAGACAGCTTTTGTTGTGATGTGGCGCATTATAAATAAAGCTGAATTGAATTGAAATGAATTGAAAGTCTTCACCGCCTGCTGCTGCCACCTGTTCCTCACCTACCTCTCCTGTGTCTCCTCCTGTTTTCCCTCGGTGTCCGCCAATCCTGGGGTGGAGCTGCCGGACGACGGAGGAGACTGCGGCCCTGGAGAGTTCCGTTCCAGCCCCGCAGCCACGTCTTGGATGGGAGGAGAGCGTTCCCTGTGCCCTGAAACTTGAGCCAGCAGGAGAATGTCCCCTGGTTTCAGCTGCACGGGACTCAGCGCCATTGGTGAGGCAACCTCCAGCATCAGCTGCCACGCCGAGAGTTCCACCAGCGTCGGTCGCCACGCCTGGAGGTCCTTCAGCTGCACCCACTCTCACGCCTGCTGCCGGGGTCGCTGCAGCAGTCACCGGAGTCCTGGACAGCAGTGGAGCTCGAGTCTAGGCAAGTACTCTGTTCTGTTTTTACATCTGCAGATTTAGAGAAATCTTATTTAGCTCAAGGTGGGGATAGTCGATTGCAGACGTCCTCTGCTCCTGAGCTCTCCTCGCCAGGCTCCACTGCTGCCGGTAATTGTTTTCCAGTGTTTGTCCCTTCTTCATACGAGGTGGCCGTGCCAGGAATGGACACCCAGATGACTGGATTCGAGACGTCCCAGCCCAATTCGCCGGAGTCCTGGACAGCGGTGGAGCTCAAGCTCAAGCAAGTTCTTTTTTTGTTTTCACTATAGCTGTCTTAGTGAGAGCTTGTTTAGTTCTTGGTAGGGAGGACCAGTTTCAGCTGCCAGCTGCACCTGAGTTCTCCTCGCTGGGCTCCACTGCTGCCGGTAATTCTGACCCAGTGTTTGTTTCCTGTCTATCGGAGTCTTCACCTGAGGTCACCGAGGGTCCTCTGCCTTCGCTGGGGGCCGCTGATGGCCCTCAATGTCCGCCGGGGGCAACCGGGGGTCCTCCGCCTCCACCTGAGGTCGCCATGGCTTAGCCTCCCTAGACTCAACCTTCTGCTGCTCTGAGTGTGTCTAGCTGGGCCTACCCAGAGTTAACCTGCTACTTCTCAACCTAGCCTACCTGGAGTATCCTACCTGAATTCCAAATGCTACTGTTGCTCTGAGTGTGCCAAGGTAACGTTTGGAGAGGGGTGAGCATTGGATTGCAGATAATGGTCCACAGCAAGACCGCTTAACTCCACAAAGGTACTGTGCAGATATGATGGGCATTTGGTTCAAATGGTGGCAACAGCAGACAAGCTAATGAGTTAGAGTGATCCATATTAACCAGAATCTATTTGAATCAATTGGCACAAATAACAACACAATGCCACCCAAAAGGATTGTAACATATGATGAGGTTGAGGAATTTTAAAAAAAAATCACTTGACTTTCTCTCAGAAGAGGTAACTGTGGTGAGAAAACAACAAAAACAGATAATTGATTTGGTGGAAGAGGTCTAAGCCTTGAGGCTGAGAAATGAGGAGAAAGACAAAAAGATTGCTTTTCTGGAAAATAAGGTGGACAACCTGGAAAAGTACACTCAAATGAAAGACATTATTGTTTCAGGATTAGAAACACAGCCCAGATCCTATGCCCAGGCTGTGGCAAGAATGGATGATACAGACCTTCGTGAACTGGACGCCAGATCGGTGGAAGAACAGGTGACAACCTTCCTCCATTCTAAAGGCACAGAGATAGACAGTAACAACATAGAGGCTTGTCATCCTCTTCCTAAAAGAAGGAAGGGTGAAAAATCGGCAATAATCATCCTTCTTACAAACAGAAAGTATAAAATGGATCTGCTGAAACAGGGAAGGAAGCTGAAGGGGACAGAAGTTTATCTGAATGAGCACCTGACCAAGAGAAATGGAGACATTGCCAAAAAAGCGTGTTTCTTGCGAAAACAGAATAAAATCCAATCAACATGGACTTTCAACTGCAAAGTCTTTATAAAACTGAGTGGAACACCAGAGGAGTCCAAAGTGCTGGTAATCAGAAATGTGGAGGAGCTGAATAAATATATGTAAGGAAGTAAATCACAGCGAGGACAAATGTTTAAAAAACAAAACAAAAAACTTATGACTGGCTTTAGTAGACATCAATCATCCCCATTTGGAGGATGTCATTTGACACAGAGTGAGGAAATTCAGACTCTGAAAATATGTCATTATGCTGAACATAAACCACAAGAGATGGAGAATGATATTGATCCTGATAACCACTTCTTCAACAATATTCATAATCACTGTGAATATTATACTGAAAAGCAATTCAAAAGTCAAGTGCAATTAGACGGTAAACTATCAATAATACACATCAACAGCAGAAGTGTTAACAAAAACTTTCCACAGATTCAGGACTATTTAAAACAGCTAGATAGAAAATTTACAGCTACCGCAGTCTCTGAAACTTGACTCAATGAAGAGCAGGCTTCTCTGATGACAGTAGAGGGATATCAGATGTTTTATATCAAAAGATCTCCAAAAAAGGGTGGTGGTGTTGCACTGTATATTGATGACCTGTATAGGTGTAAACTTGTAAATGGAATGTCCTTTGCACTACCAGGGATTCTAGAATGTGTTACTGTTGAGATTGACCAAGATAAAACAAAAAATCTAATTATAAGTTGTATATATAGAATGCCGGGAACCTGCGTTGAGACATTCAGAGATAAGTTAGTCGAGCTGTACAATAATATAACTAGTAAGAAAATGGTTGTAATCTGTGGAGACTTCAATATTGATTTACTAAATCCATTTCAACAAAATGTAATCACAGAGTTCATGAATTCTATGTACAGTATGAGTCTATATCCCACAATAACACATCCCAGTAGAATCACAGTTCACACTGCTACACTTATTGATAACCTGTTTGTTAAAATTATTGATAAGAAAATAGAAAGTGGCTTATTGATAAATGATATAAGTGACCATTTGCCAGTCTTTGCACTTATCCATGGCCACACGGGGGCCACTACAGAAAAAAACTTTAAAATCTTTCAGATGCAAATTACAAAATCCAATCAGTTCTTTTAAAGAAGACCTGCTGAAGCAAGACTGGACAAAAGCCTATGTATCAGATGTAAATGAAGCCTATGACACATTCATGAACATTATAACCACTCTTTATGAAAAAAATTGTCCATTAGTAAAGAAAAAGCTTAAACAGAAATTTGTCGACAAGCCATGGTTAACCAAAGGATTACAAAAAGCGTGTAAAAAGAAAAATTCATTATATAAAGCTTTTCTAAAGAAAAGGACAAAAGAAGCAGAGCAGCGGTATAAAACATACAAAAATAAGTTAATATATATAATGAGATGTAGTAAAAGACAATTACAGTAAAGAGCTGGAGAAAAACAGAGATAACATTAAAACTACATGGACAATACTTAACAATATTCTTGGAAATAAAAACAGAAATACAAGCTACCCAACCAATCTTTAAAAAATAAAATAAAATAAAATAAAATAAAATGACTCAGAGTGTGAATGCAGTCTCACCTGCAGATGAATTTAATAATTTTTTTGTTAACACTGGTCCTAATTTGGCTCGAGAAATACCCATTACAGCACCTACAGGTGATACAATAAGCAAAAACATTGCTATAAAAGACTCCATTTTCATAAAGAACACAGATGACAGAGAGGTCACTGAAATTGTTAAATCGTTTAAAAGTAAAACATTTACAGATTGTGATGGTATTGACATGCTTCTAGTCAAAACTATCATTGAATGCTTAGTGAAGCCACTGACGTATATTTGTAACCTGTCTCTCCAAATAGGTATATTTCCCAGTGCAATGAAAATAGCTAAAGTAATTCCGATATACAAGACGGGTGACAGAGGGGAATTTTCAAACTATAGACCTATTTCATTATTGCCGCAATTTTCCAAGATACTTAAAAAAATATTCTGTGAGAGAACTGACAACTTCATAATGAAGAATAATTTATTGTGTGAGCAGCAATATGGGTTCAGACATAATAGGACAACTGCATTTGCTCTAAAATATCAACTGCCGTTGAAAATAAAGAGTATTCAGTTGGGGTATTCCTGGATCTTAAAAAAGCTTTTGATACAGTGGATTATAAATTATTATTAAAGAATCTACAAAATTATGGTATTGGGGGGTAGCACTGTCCTGGTTATGTAGTTACTCAAAGAACAGATATCAGTATGTATGTGTTGGTAGCAAAAACTCACAGTTACTGATTTGCGGAGCCCCACAGGGTTCAGTTTTAGGGCCATTGTTATTCAATATGTATATAAATGACATATGTAAAGTTTTTGAAAAAATGGATTTAACATTGTTTGCAGATGACACAAGTCACATATTAATTATATTAAAGGTAAAATATCCAAATCAATCGCAATACTACACAGAGTGAAATATTTGCTGAATCAATCCACACTATATATTTTGTATCATTCATTAATACTCCCATACATGACATATTGTACTGAAGTATGGGGAAATACATATAAAACAAACATATATCCAATCTTTATGCTTCAGAAGAGAGCTATTAGAATAATAAACAAAGCTGCTTACAGGGAATCAACAAACCCACTTTTTCTTAAATTAAAAGCTCTCAAGTTGAAAGATCTGGTTGACTTTAAAACTGCAGTAATAATGTTTAAAGTGAAGAACCTATCACTGCCCGCAAATATCCAAAAGTTGTTCCAAATAAGGGAGAAACAATATCATTTCAGAGGAACATGTATATTTCAAAAACCTTCAGTGAGAACTACTAGCAAGCAACACTGTGTCTCAGTGCAAGGAGTCAGATTGTGGAACGCTTTTAGACCTGAATTAAAATCATGTACAACGCTTGGACAATTTAAACAAAAACTAAAGGAAGAAATACTCCAAACATATATACAAGATGACATGTAAAATAACATAAGAATTATCATATTCAGTCTGTGTTGTGCTGTTGCTTAGTTTTTTTCTGGGGTTTTTTGTCACGTTTTGTCTTAGCTTTGTTCTGAATTGTAATCGCTCCTGTTTTGTTTTTCTTTTGAATTCTTGGATGGAATACGGTGGGCAATATAAGCTGCAGCTTCAGCCATCACCCATTTCGGATAACTTATGTTGAACTGTATAATCAGATGAGCTATTGTTTAATTTGACCTTGTTAGATTTTTTTTCCCCTTTGTTATATTAATCTGTTCTTTTCTTTTAATCTTTACTTTTAATCTATCCGAAATAAAGATTCATGATTCAATTCTATTCTATTTTGTATTGAGTATGGTTTGGTGTATTTTGTTATTTGAATTTGTCCTTTCATGTTTTTCTGTATTATGTTCTCTGGGTTGTCATTTGTCTGTTTATGAGTTGTCCTGTATTCTTACAGTGGGGCAAAAAAGTATTTAGTCAGCCAATTGGTGGCTGACTAAATACTTTTTACCCCACTGTAGTTTTGTCATTATTCGTCTGACTTCTTTAGTTTATGTGCCCATGGCTATCCAGTTTTGTGTTTTATATTTCTGCCTGTGTTTGTTTAAGAGTCCCCCTCGTCCTCACCTTAGTTTCCTTTTGTTTTACATTTACTATAGCAGTTTTGTCATTTACTGTTATCTGGTCTTTGTCTTTGTGTCATGAATTATTATTGGTTGCTTGTGTATCCGGTTCCAGTATGTGCTTTTAATTTGACAGCCCCGTTGTTCATTTCCTCCTGTCAAACTCCGTTCATGGGCTGTCACACTTGTCTATTATTTGGTCTGATTATTCTCACTCATGTACCCACACCTGTTGTTTGTGCTTGCTCTATTTAAGGACGGCTGCTTGGTTCATTCCTTGCAGCGTCTTTCTGGTATTCAGATGTTACTCCTCCGTCTTTCAGTGTTCAGACAGAATCTCCCGTCTCTGTATATTCTGTATTTCCAGGTTTTCCTGTTTTGTCCGGCATTCCATCGCCTCAGCCTTCAGGCTACTTTATCTTTTGTTCCAGCCAATTTTCACAAGTTTTTGTGTTTGTTATATTTTGTGTTTTTCTTTATTAAATGTGCAAACTCACAGCCTGTGATTGGAGTCTTTAATCCGGCTCTGCCAGGGCGCTTTATGACAAATAATTTTCATAAAATAGGTTCCAATGAGTATTTGATTATTATTATTACTATTATTATTATTATTATTATTATTATTGGGCCCTGAGATGGATCAGTAATTGGCAGCAACATTGATTTTCATGCATTGCTTATTTTTTTAATGTCAGATTTAAAGCAAAACTCTCACTCGTCATTCTCACGACAAAAACTGCCATCTTCACCAGATAGGCTGTAAAAATAGTATTTTTTTTCCACTTTAAATTAGTCAGTGTTACGTCTTGAAATGAGGGAGTCTTCATGCAGCTAACAAGTCTAACTTTATTACACGAACTTCGGTTTATATACAGGGTTGGCCGTGCCTGCCTGACATCACCCCGTGGGTGGGCACGGCATCACATACACACAGTCATACACAACATTCCCTCCCCCCTTAGAAAATGGAAAGTTGCACACACCATTGAAAACCTCCCAAATTTAGAACCCGAATCACACACTAAGAACATGGGGAATAATGAACAGTAATAACATGGCCTATCGCATTCACTCAAAGAACTAAAATCGGACCATGTCTCTTAAAAATACAAAATAATCCCATATTTTTCACATGCACACCAGCATCAACTATATACAAAATACATATATGCAGATATTTACATATTTACACATACTATTTTAAGTGACCCCAATGTCTCTGGGCTGCCACCATCTTTCACACTGCCACGGAGGACCTGGGCAGCCCCATGGCGTATGTGCCCCTGGCCGTTGTCTACCTCCAGGGTCAAAGCCCCCCTCCCTGGCAAAAATGTCCTTTCCCACCAAGAGGTGCTTCTTCCCCTTCAGCTCGCCGTGCCATTTTACGGTGCGCCGCCTCTTTGTGCCCGTCAAACTGTCCATGACCGTCTTCCTCACCGCCACCATGGCTCCAGACACTCCAGCCCCCAGTGGCCGCAGCTCGGGTAGACCCGAAGCTCGCTCTTCGGCGTCATCCGCTGCCTCGGGCGCCTTGTCATAACACCCAGCACCCTCCTCCAGGGCGCTTCGCTGCGTTATCACCAAGTACGGATGCGGCTGTTCTCCCGGCTGCGGCTGTTCTCCCACTGGGTTCTCAGCACTGCTCACATCAGTAAAATCCTCCAACATGGACACCCCATCGCTGCTGTCGGCACCCTCGCTCCAGGTGTCCCGCTGTGCTGTCTCTGCGTCCTGTGGCTGCTGCTCCACCCCGGGGACTTCAGCCTGCGTAGATTCGCTCACCCACTGTGTAGTTTCCACAACCAGCTGCTGCTGCTGCTGCCTACTTCCAGGGCTCACGACATCACCCTTGCTGGTCACGTCCTCCGACCCTGGCTCCTCCCCGCTGCCTCCAGCGCTCACAGTCCTGGTGCTACGCTGTGCCGTTACCGCGTCCTGCTGCCCAGCTAGCATGCAAACTTCCGCTCTCGGCAGGAAGTCGCACGCGGTTGGCCCCTCACTAGCCTTAGCCGTTAGCTCGCGTAGGACCATGGACTTCCTTTGTTTCACCAAGACCAGCACTTCCTTCAGTGATAGCGGCTCCTTAGCTGTTAATAGCGTCATCTTCAGCCAAGCGTCATTGGTGCCATGGGCTAACTTGTCCCTCACCAAGCAGTCCTCAATAGCCCCAAACTTGCACTTCTTAGCTAGGCTATGCAGCTCCAACAGAAATGACTGAAGGGACTCGCCCGTCCACTGTTTAAGACTGATAAACTCGCACCATCTCTCAGAGACAGTGGAAGTGTCTTCAAACGCATTGTCCATTATACTCTTCGCCGCCATATGTTACGTCTTGAAATGAGGGAGTCGGAGGCGAGGCTTCACGCAGCTAACAAGTCTAACTTTATTACATGAACTTGGGTTTATATACAGTGTGGGCTGTGCCTGCCTGACGTCACCCCGTGGGTGGGCACAGCATCACATACAGTTATACACAACAGTCAGCCTTTTAAATTAGGTCCAGCTTGAAATATAAATATCAAGTAATAATTATAGTTTTGAAATTTTAACCCTTTAAAAGGCCAGTATGTTTACAAAATTTCAGTTTTTTTATTGAAAAAAACCCCAAACAACTAAAATAATTTCCGTAAAAAACATTTCAATGAGTATTGGATTATTATTATTATTATTATTATTATTATTATTATTAGGCCCTGAGATGGGTCAGTGATTGGCAGCAACATTGATTTTCATGCATTGTTTATTTATTTTTGAGTGTCAGATTTAAAATAAAACTTTCACTCATTTTTTTAAATACTTTATTTTAATTATTTTACCCATGGAAAACCCGACAGGATGGGGAAGAGGGAAAGGAAGTGTGTGGAGGGGGAAAGAAAAGGGAGGGGAACAGACAAAAAACAAACCAACCAACAACTAAAACAAACAAAAGACAAACTGCTTCTTCCACCGAAGAGGTCTCAACACGAGAGTTCCACACCTGTTAAAGGAGAAACACTTGTGCGTGTACGTCTGCGTGCATACTGTATATATGAGAGCACGTGCAAAATAAGTGTGTGCATGTGAGTGGTCTGTCAGGAGACATACGAAGCGGAGGGCCGGTCGCAGAAGCTCTCCCCCTGGGAACCCCGAGCAGGCAAGGCAGGGCCACCAACCACCACAGAGCACAAATGTCCGAGGTCAGCAAGCCCCAGGAAAGCCAGGCATTCGCCCCCGGAGGGACAATCGAGGAAGGCCAGGTTGCTCAGCAGCCAGCGTGGCAAGCCCACATCCCCAGACCCACCTGACATCTACCCCCCCCAGCGGGGCCAACGCCCACCCCTGGGCCCGAGGAGGCCAGTGACCCCACCCCCCGAGCCGGAGACCAGCCTGCACCCACCGGCACGAGCCCCCCCAAGCACCCCCACGGCGGGCCCACCCCAGCGCCACCACCGCACACACCCCAGGGACCCCCATGCCCAAAGAAGTCCCCCCGCCCAGGGGGGCCCACACTGCCTAGAGGCACTACCCCCCTTAATCCAGCACCTCCCGACTCGCAGACACACCCCTTCCCACACCTTCACACCCACATGCACTAACTCCCTCTCACTCACCCGTACCAACCCATTCTCTCTCACTCCTGTTCCCATTCAAACTCACCCCTCATTCACCCTTGTTTCATAAGGCAGCTGCGAAGCAGATGCAGCGAGCCTGAATGCGCCCCAGTGTCCGGCAGTGACCAGAGAGACCACCAGCGCAGGCCACAGAAGCAGACCCCAACCTCCGGTGCCCACCTGAGCGACTGATCAGAAGACCACTGCAGGCACCCCGAGATGCCACTCGACATGCAAAGTGCCACACAAAACTGACCCACCATCACCACCTCCATTCATTACCCCCTCACTCTCACTTACGCTCATATTCAGTCCCACTCTCACTCCCTTGGTTGTATCTATACATTCAGTAGCACCCAGGGATTTTGACAACATGATGGGTCCCAGGCTCCCCACCGGGCCCCCACGCCCCGAGCAGGAGGAGGGCAACAGGGGTGGGGAAAGACCCTCACCCCCCTCCCCCCGCACAAAACATGGTGGGTGTATGTCAGTTATATGATGTAATTGTGTGTAAATGTGTGGACTACCAAAGTGCAATTAAAATTGGGGGGATAGTAATTGGAGCACCGCTAGTCACTGCGATTGGCAGCGGGGCCCCCATCCTGCCAAGCCCTCAGTGTCTAAAATGCAATTAAAATTGAGGTGAGTGCAGCCCCACCATACAGCAAAGGTATCCCCTTCACTGACACGGTGCAGTACACCCCCACTCCAAAGCCCTAAATGTGTCCAAGAAGATGTATGTTCCACCTCGAGTCAGGGGGAGCAGGAGGGCGGGAAATAAGACTGGGAGGGAGGTGGTCTAAAAGCGAGGCCACCCCCCCCCAGAAGCCAAATTGCAAACTGGTTCATGAGCCCACCCACTGCCCCCAAATCCCAACCCAAGGTGAGGGCCACCAGTGCAAGCAGCCCAGGACCCACCAGCATTGTGCCCTGGCACTCCCAGCACCACAAACATGATGGGGCTGTCATGGATGGCCCTCACGAGCCATCAATAAGATGCCACATATCAACCAGTGAGTTTGCACAGTTTATTAAAGGAAAGAATAATGACAAAATAACGAGCCACAGGGAGCTAAAACACACTATAACGATAACTCAGGCTATGACAAGGAAGAACAGACTCATAACAAAACACACTTATAGTAAAGGACGAAGATGAAAGGTAGTTAACGTCTGACCAGGGAAGCTCGGCAAGGAGTGCTCGACGATGTCAGACGAGGGGCTGTCTGACGAGACTGCTGTGCCGCTCAGCCCTCAGCTGATCCCTTAAATAGGGCTCAGAATGGGACAGCTGATGGCAATCACTAATGCGGCTCAGCTGTCAGGGAGCTCCGCTCTGACAGCCGGAAGCCCCTCCAAGCGCTGTCACAATAAGAGCTCAGAGAGCCATCGGGGACACACACATCAGCTGGGCGGAAAATACTGCATGGCCCGAGTACGGACAAAATCGGCGCTCGAACCACAACAGTACTCCCCCCCGAGGCGGCGAACTCCGGACGCCATATGACACCCAAGCCCCCCACCCCACCCAGGGTGGGAGCATGGGGGAAAGGCCTGGAGGGTGAGAACCAGAAAAGACAAAAAAAACCACCAAGACGATGACACGGGAAAACACAGGGAATGAACAAAGCAATTACAGAGCATGGTAAAAAAAAAAAACACAAAAAAAAACACAATACTCTATAAGGCACGGATGGTACATAGGACAAAAAATGCAAATAACAGGAAGAGATCTATAACCAAAATACACAGGCCCATGTGACACAATGTGGCAGACACAAATCATCCCTCAGACAGGGAAGGGGAGAAAGAGAAAAAAAAAAAGCACGCTAAACAGCGGTGAATACATAGATCCAAATAGAACAAATGGCAACACACCCGAGTGACCTTACTATTTAGCAAAAATAAGAAACACACAGGGGATGACAGCAGGTAGAGTCCAGTGAAACAGGAACAGTTCTGGTGGTCTCCCTGTGTCCAATGACCAGATAGCCACTAGGGGAAAAAGGGTTCCTTCGGGCGGTCTACCCCAGTCCCAGGCCCAGAGAGACGGAACCTCCGGCAGCCGAACCAGGTCGCCCAGTAGGAAGTACAGTACGTCGGGTGACCGACCCAGAACGCCGAACCGGCGAAAAAGTTCCCCAGGAGGCCGACCCGCATCGTCAGGCCACCAGGACCACAGGGGAGAGTTCGGAGATGGCCTCTTAATGGCGAGGAGCGACGAGGAAGAGCCAAGCCGATTACGGGAAGCCCCTGCAGCATCCGATGGAGGGGAGGAGGGAACGGGAAAGGGATAAGGGACCAGTCCGGCGTCACTCAGCGGAGGATCTGCAGCTCCACCTCCGAACGTCACCAGTACAGGTGCTGTCCTCCTGCTGGACCCCAGGTGAGCCCGCGCTGCACCCACGATGGACCCCGATCGGATCTCAGCTGCACCCATGATGGACCCCGACTGGGTCGCGGCTGCACCCACGATGGACCCCGACTGGGTTGGAACAGCACCATGGACGACCTCCAACCCCGAACCCGGAACCTTCAGAGTTGAAACCAGGACCGACTCATCACTGGCGACCCTGGGAGAAGGCTCAGGAGAGGGAACAGAACCAGAGTCACGATCACCGGAAGTGACAGAACCTGGCAAGACAAGTTCAGATGCAGCGGACGGCTGCACCCGGCTCGTCTCTCCGAGAGACAGGCAAAAATGCTCCAAGGAAGAAAGAAGGAAGACAAAGTAGAGCACTTGCCTGATCTCGAGTTCCGTCGCCGTCCAGGACTTCGGCAATCCGGGCTCAGGACGAAGAAGGACATCCTCTGGCTCCCACTTGGCTACGGCGGGCTCTGCAGCCGGCATGATATTTTCCATAGTCTGAGGACCCTCCAACGCTGACATCCACGCCGACGACCCGCATGGCGTGGTGGCAGGGGATCTTCGACCTGCTGGATCGAGCCGCTCATCGATGGAGACCCGGGGACGTTTCGTCATCGGCGCAGGCTCCACACTGCAGTCCGCTCTCCTCCTCTGCCTGTGACGTGGCTGCGGGGCTAGAACTAGGCTCTCCAAGACTGCAGGCCCCCTCCCCGTCTGGCGACGTAGGCCTGGCGTTGCGGAACACTCAGTGGAGGGAGACAGAGGCAGCAGGTTCAATGTTAGCAGGTGGTGGGAGCTCGGGGGACTGCGAACTCCACCACCAGGACTCAGACAAGGCAAAGCACAACAACGGGGAGAAGAATGAAATTGCACTTGCCTGTCCCCCGGAGGGCTGATGGTGCCTGCTGTAGCGGGCGGAGCTCTTCCCTTTCCCCTCCGGATGGTGATGGCAGGCCCCTCGGGAAGGCGAAGCGGAGCCACTTGCAATGGATTGCAGACAGGCCTCACCGAAGCAGGGCTCATGGCACTCACAGCAGCCGGGGATGATGTCGAGGAGGAGGGGGTGACAGCCGAGGCGATCCGGGCACGAGGAGCTGACGGGACAGCAGGGACAGATGACCCGGGGGGAGCGGCTGCGGGAATTCCCTCCTGATGTGATGCAGAAGAAGCAGCTGACTGGGAGGCTGAGTCCCTCCGATGACCCGGAACTGGATCCGGACGGGATTCTTGCTGAGGCCTATTTGGGGCATGGCGACGACGTCTACTGGCTGATGGTGAGACGGAGATGGGATCAGGAACACATGGCACCAGGGCTGGATGGGTGACAGGAGCTGAATCCCGAGACGAGGAGCGGGGATGCCTCTCCGTCGGCCTCCTGCCGGGGTTCCCCTCCGGTCCGCGGATCTCCACCCTCATCGGGGACGCCGTACTCGGGGGAGAAGGAGAAGGTTCCTTGGCTGCCTTTTCAATCAACTCACGTAGTGCCACAATCCATGTCACCCTCTCTTTTCCTTCCGGAAAAAGGTAAGGTGATATTTTAATAAGGTCCTCTGGGCGAGAAATAGGTAATTGTGAGCCGCAGGGGTGGGCATGAGGAGACGGGCCTTGGCCAGATGGCCGTCTACCGCCTGCAACCACTGAGGGCAAAATCCACGCTCGAGGGTGGACATACTTATACCAAACAAGCCCTAGCAAAGGGAAAAAGCTCCAGCCCACGGCAAACTCACGGCGACAGGCGTCTCAGTCTGGTGGCAGTCTACTGTCATGGATGGCCCTCACGAGCCATCAATAAGACGCCACATATCAACCAGTGAGTTTGCCCAGTTTATTAAAGGAAAGAATAATGACAAAATAACGAGCCACGGGGGGCTAAAACACACAATAACGATAACTCAGGCTATGACAAGGAAGAACAGACTCATAAAGAAACACACTTACAGTAAAGGACGAAGATGAAAGGTAGTTAACGTCTGATCAGGGAAGCTCGGCGAGGAGTGCTCGACAATGTCAGACGAGGGGTTGTCTGACGAGACTGCCGCGCCGCTCAGCCCTCAGCTGATCCCTTAAATAGGGCTCAGGATGGGACAGCTGATGGCAATCGCTAATGCGGCTCAGCTGTCAGAGAGCTCCGCTCTGACAGCCGGAAGCCCCTCCGAGCGCTGTCACAATAAGAGCTCAGAGAGCCATCGGGGACACACACATCAGCTGGGCGGAAAATACTGCATGGCCCGAGTACGGACGAAATCGGAGCTCGAACCACGACAGGGGCAGCTATACCAATTCCCACTCATCTTACACACACAAACATGGACAACAATAGTCACAATAGTGAACAATGGGCCGGACCCACACGACGCCCCACATAACAAGCAACACCCCCGAGCACCCACGCAAGCCCACCGACCACCCACCCCAGTCGCACACCAACAGTGGCAGGCCGCCCTACAGCCACAGCCACCCCGGAGCAACCCGACGGAAACACGGCCACCAACCCACGCCAAAGGCCCCCCTAACCACACCCAAGCACCAACACACACCCGCCACCAATGACACCAGGGGCAATGAGACAAAGCACCTCACCCTGCGACAACAGCAGGGCAGCCGGAACAAGCAGGCCCTGAAATGCCAACCCCCATGCCACTAGATGGACTGCCCCACCCCTGCCACCCAACAAAGTTCTCCTACCCATACACACATCCTCCACCCCAGACATCCACCCACAGGTAACTGCACCCATACACACACATACCCCCACCCACCATCACACATGCCCACCTACACCCACACACAGCCCCACCTGCCCACTCACAACACACACCCACTTCCGCATCCACTCATACACAAGCCCCCACTCACACCCACAGACCCCAGCGGACGGGGAGGGTGACCCAGGATGCAGGCACCTACCCCAGGGTGCCGCCAGGGTCCCAGGGAAAACATGACCCCGCCACACAAGAACGCACCGGGGCCAACCCACACCACCGGCGCACACCCGACCCCGGCCCAGCACCAGGGGCCCAGGGCCAGACCCCGACCCCCCCGGGAGGCGAGGCCAGCCAGCCGGGGGCCACAGCCCACCCCCCGGCCCACCCCACAGCCCCTCCGACCAACCCCCCCCCCCCCCTTCCCAGGCCAGACAAACGGCCACCCTGGAACAGGCCCCCCGGACACCCGCGGTCGGGGAGCAGCCAGCCACCAGATGTGCCAAGGAGAGCGAGCCACTACCCACCACCCCTCAGGCTATTGAATTAATAAGCGGGGACCAGAGAGAATTGAATTCTGCCAATTGATTGTTTGAGGAGGCTGACAATCTCTCCAGGCTAATATAATCTAATAATAAGTTATGATAATAAGTCATGCATAAGTTATTTTTTGATTTTCAATTCATGAGGATAGTTTTCTTTGCGATGCATAAGGCAGTGAGAACCATGTGTGACATCCTTGCATCTATATTTATTTCACTTAAATCACCTAATATGCAAAGTGTGGGTGAGGATGGGGCACTATACCCAAGCCATGCCGACAAGTCCTCACATGTCTTCTGCCAGAACTTTTGAACCGGTGCACAGGACCACATAGCATGCATATAGGGCTGCACGGTGGCGCAGTGGTTAGCACTGCGCTAGCACAGTTTACCCTTGGCCGGGGGATTGTGGGGATCGTGGGATCGTGGGTTCGATCCCAGCCCCCGACCAACAGTGATCTGTGTGGAGTTTGCATGTTCTCCCCGTGTTGCGTGGGTTTACTCCGGGATTTCTCCGGTTTCCTCCCACATGCCAAAGACATGCATGTTAGGTTAATTGGCTGTTCTAAATTGTCCCTAGATATCTGTTTCCTATAGGCCCTTAGAATAGAGGGTTAGTATTAATGAAAGCGCTTTGAGTGGTCTTTGTGACTAGAAAAGCGCTATATAAGTGCAGGTTAGTTAGTAGTTAGATATAGCTATCCGGGACGTTGCTGGTGCAGTGAGAGCAGATATTTGTGTGACTCAGGCCCATTTTGAACATCCTTTGTCCTGTGTAATGAATTCCATGTAGAACTTTATACTATATAAGTTGTAAGTTAGAGTTTTTAGTCATCTTAAGTGTTTAAACGTATTTGTGTCCAGCAACTTTCCTCCTTATTGATCGATAGGTCTGTCTCCCATTTTGATATTGGAAGAGATACGGACTCATCCAGCCTTGATAATAGTCCATGTATTTTCAATATCAATTTAGGGGAACCAAGATTTAGAAACTCTGCCACCTTAACTGGTACCTCTAAATCTGTCTGATTAAGGTTAAATCTTGCTTTTATTATGGATTTAAGCTGTTGGTATTCAAAATACTTTTTATCACTGATGTCGTACTGTGACACTAGTTCCTGAAATTGAATAAAATTTTCACCTTGAATAAGATGTTCTGTTATTTATTCCCTTCTCTTGCCATAGTGCAAATTTTAATGTCCTCTTTTGTTGCAAGATATCAGGATTATTCCAAATGAGTGTGAATTTACAAGGGACAAGTGATCCCGTTATTTTTAAAAATTTCCACCAAGCCATCAGAGAGGAGCTGATATTAACACTTTTAAAACAGTCATGGCATTTAATACAGGGACTTACTGTATAAAAAGTAAGTCAGAGATATTTTGCGACCCGCAGAGAGCCTGTTCAGCATCTAACCATGGGTTTCCTAGTGGGGTTGATTTTGTCCATTTGGAAACAAACTGCAGTCCATTGGCTAAAAAGGAATTTAAGAAATTTGGTAGATCTAAGCCTCCACACTCTTTCACGAGTTTTTAAACTAATCCGTGATGGTTTAGCTTTCCATAAAAATTTACTTATATTTGAGTCTAGAGACTTAAACCAGGCCATTGATGGTGGGGTAGGAATCATTGAGAACAAATAGTTGATTTTGGGAAGGACCATCATTTTAATGGTTGTGACTCTTCCCATTAGTGATATAGGTAGTGTCCTCCAGCACATAACGTTGTCTTGTATTGTTTTTAAAAAGAGAATGTGATTTAGTCGCAATAACTCTGAGAGTTTGGGGAAAATATCTATTCCTAAATATTTAATATTACCTGATTGTATTGGAATAGTAGATGTATTTGAGAAATTACAATTTATAGGTAGAACTATTGATTTACTCCAATTAATAGAGTATTCTGTTAATGATGAAAATTTATCAGTGAGCGCCACTGTCTGAAGAAGAGATCTTTGTGAGTTCTCAAGGAAAATCAATACATCATCATCATAAAGACTTATCTTGTGTTCTTTTTCTCCAGTTTGGATACCTCTGATATCAACATTTTGTCGTATGGCTGCTGCTAATGGTTCAATAAAGTTGGTGAAAAGTGAGGGAGAGAGTGGACACCCCTGCCTAGTACCTCTCTGGAGATTAAAGCTTCAGGAAGTCTGATCATTTGTTCGGACAGACACAGCTGGGCAGCTATATAGTGTTTTAATCCAGTTTATGAAAGATTAACCAAACACGAACTTGTTTAACACCATAAAAAGAACTTTCCAGTTAACACAGTCAAAGACTTTCTCTGCATCCAGGGACAAGATTGTAGTTTCTACGTTATTGATCTTGCAGTAGTCTATTAAATTAAATAGCCTGCGTGTATTATTAGCTGAGTGCCTACCCTTGATGAAACCTGTTTGATCTGGGTGTATAATAAACAGAATTATCCTTTCCAGTCTTTTGGCGAGAGCTTTACAAATTATTTTAAGATTGACATTCATAAGTGAGATAGGATGGTAGCTGGATGGAAGCATAGGTTCTTTTCCAGGTTTAAGGAGCAAGATAATACTAGCCAAATTCATATTTGGAGGGATTACATTATCTTCTTTAATTTGGTTCACCATTTTAAAGAAAGTAGGTGCCATCACAGGCCAAAATTCTTTATAAAATTCTACTGGAAAACCATCTGGTCCCGGAGTTTTGTTGTTTGGGATGTGCTTAAGTGCCTCCTGGAGTTTGTTGTATACACTGAAGAGGTGCATTCAGAGCTGCAATCTGTTCATTATTTAATTGTGGTAGTTATTATCGTCCAAAAATTTTATTTATCGCTGAGTCAGATGGGTTAATTTGAGAGTGTTAGAGGTTTTCATAAAAACTTCTGAAGGAGTTATTTATTTCTTCAGGTTCATGGGTAATATTTCCAGTCATATCCTTAATAGAGTGGATAGTTGTTTTTTCTTTATTCAATCTAAGCTGGTTTGCGAGATATCGCCCCGATTTATTACTATGTTCAAACTTCTCAAGACGCAGTCTTTGTATTAAAAACTGTGCTCTTTTGTTTGTAATTTCTTTTAATTCCTGCTTTAATTTTCTCACACTGTTAAGTGTCTGTTCCTGTGGGGAAACGGCACAGGTTGTCTCCAGTGATTTAATTTTCTGTTCTAACTCCAGTACCAGTGCCTTTTGTTTTTTATTCTTATATGAACAGTAAGAGATTATTTGACCTCGCATGACCGCTTTTGCTGCTTCCCAAAGAACACCTGGGGATATTCCTGGCACATCATTATATTACAGATATGATTCCCACTCTTTATTAAAGTAGATAATAAAGTCTTTGTCTTTTAGTAGTGATATATTAAATTTCCAGCTCCTAGTTCCCTTGTAGCTTTCCTTGTAATTTGAATTTTATTGGGGTTTTCAATTTAGAAAATATAGCTATACAAACAAACAAACAAAAAAAACCATCAAAAAAACAAATATACCCAGTGAGAGGATAAAACATTCCATTTCCACCCTAATACTCCTAAGAGGATTGGCTTTATCTACAACACCTATAAAGGTAAGATAGGATCCCCCACTTATTGTAGAAGCTGTCATCCTGTCCAGAAGTTTATATGAAAGGCGTTCTAGTGCAGCAAGCTTGCCCAACTCCCTGAGCCATTGAGCTACGGGTGGGGCAGAGGAAGATTTCCATAAGAAGTGATCAACTTTCGGCCCACCATCAGAGCAGTCTGAATCCACTCGCATCAGAGATTGGTCCTGAATAGTTGATGGATCCCCAAGGACAAAAAGTCTCTGAGTAAATGGCACTTCTTGCTTAACAATTGTCATAATATGTCTATGGATCTGCAACCAAAAGTCCTGTATTACCGGACAACTCCAGATCATATGGATTAATGTCCCCTCCCCCTGTAGACATCTCCAGCAACTTGAAGAATGAATGAGATTCGCTCTCAACATTTTACGAGGTGTCCAGTAAAATCGATTCAAAATTTTAAATTGAACAAGTCTGGTTTTCAATTCCCTAGAAACTTTCTTCCCATTCTTTAAAATATTTGCCCATTCAACATCAGTAAATTGTGAATTCAGATCTTTTTCCCATACGTGTTTAAGGGATGAAGAATCTTTATTTGAGCTCTTAAGGAGCATTAAATAGAAATTTGAGGCCTTAGATCTTTTACCACAGGAACTCAAAGCCTGGATGAGCCAATCTACATCAGGAGGAGGGGTAGTTGTAGATCCAAAGACTTGACACAGCAGATGTCGAAGTTGTAAATATTTCCAAAACTGATTCTGTGGTAGTCCATACTGTGCCCGTAGAACATCAAATGATTTGAGAGCTCCCCCTTCATATAGATCTTTTAACATCAAGATGTCCTTTTTCACCCAGATTTTCCACATAAATGGGGATTTTCCAATATGGAGACTTGGGTTAAGCCAAATAGAAGCCATAGAATGAAGATGAGAGCTAAACTCTAGTATAGAAGCAACCCTCTTCCAAACGTATTGTAAAAAGGATACAATAGGATGCGACTGAAATTCAGAAGAAAGTTTGATTGTATTAGATGTACTAGGGGAAGAGGGCTGCTCAGATAACTCTCCAAATAAAACCAAGGGGGAGCTCTCTCAGGGGGGAGAGCCCATTGAATCAAATGTCTAAGACTAAAAGCGTAATGATATAAAACTAAATTTGGGACCCCCAAACCTCCTGAATCTGTAGACTTTTGTAATCTTTTCAACTTTAATCTAGGGCGCTTACCATTCCATAAAAACTTATTGCACAACCTATCAAATTGTCGAAAATAACCAACTGGGATCCTAAGAGGAAGAGATTGCAGAAGGTAATTAAATAGGGGGTGCACAAATCATCTTAAATAACATTGACCTTGCCCCAAGAGACAAAAAAAGAGGTGACCACCTTTCTATGTCTATTTTAAATTTTTCGAGCAAAGGCTCAAAATTAATCTGAATCAGATCCGATAAAGTGTGAGGAAACAGGATGCCAAGATATTTACTTCCTAATTTTGGCCAAGAGAAGCCTATATTTTGACCAAATGTAAACAGTGTTTTAGGGCAATAAGATGTTAGGGAGAGAATTTCTGATTTTATCCAGTTAACTCTATAACCAGACAAACGTGAAAATTGGTTAATAATTTTAAGGAGCGCTGGAATTGATTTTTGAGGTTGTGTAATCAGTACCAATGCATCAACAGCATACAACATTATCTTATGGGTACTGCCATGGACCTGAATACCTGGAAAATTGCCGTCTTTGCGGATAGCAACAGCTAATGGTTCTAATGCCAAAGCGAAAAGCAGGGGACTTAAAGGGAGCCATGGCGCGTACCCCCTATAAAGTCTAAAAGGCTGTGATGTAACTCGATTTGATATCACTGAAGCTCTAGGTTCATTATATAGTAATTTAATCCAAGAAAGAAACTTTGAACCAAAACCAAAAGTCTCTAGAGTCGCAAAGAGATACTGCCACTCAACCCTGTCAAATGCTTTTTCAGCATCCAGGGAGAGGGCTGCTACTGGAGAGAGGTGTGCAAGTGAGGGATCATTTTGAACTGACCATATGATATCAATAAATCGCCTAATATTGTCTGCCGCACCCCTGGAATGAATAAAACCCACCTGATCAGGATTTATAAGAGATATCATTACTTTATCTAATCTTACTGCCAAAATTTTGGAGAGAATTTTACAGTCACATGTTTATAAGACTAATGGTCCTATATTTCTTACACTCTAACGGATCTTTATTGCTTTTAAAATAAGCGAAATGAAAGCCTCTGTTAAAGAAGGGGGCAGACGGCCTTGTTCAAAAGATTCCGCAAACATTTCTAAAAGTAAAGGAGAAAGGCTCATCACACAGGGCCCTGTAAAATTCTACAGTGGAATCCGTCAGGGCCCTGTGCCTTTTCCAGTCGGGAGGCTCTTAATAACTTTCACAATTTCCTCTTTAGTAATTGGGGCGTCAAGCAAGTCTATTTGTTCCTTCGTTAGGGAGGGCAAAGACAGGGAGACAAAAATGCATAGATCTCTTGAGATCCCCAGCCTCCATTTCAGAAGAATAAAGCGAAGTATAAAATTCTCTGAAAGCACCATTAATTTCATTTAAGTCTGACACCAGAGTACCATCCTGTGTCCTAATAGCAGATATAGTACACTGAGCTTCTTTCATTTTAATATATCTAGCCAGCATTTTGGCCAGCTTTGTCCCCCTCCTCGAAGTTGGTTTATGCCTAGAGGCGAAATAGGGAAAATCAACTTTTGTGTTAGGATTGAATTCAGCTCATACTTAAGCTTCAGAAGGGGTGACAAATTTATTAAATTTGTGTCCTGTTGAATAAGTCTCTAATATAGCTATTCTCCTCTCCAAATCAATCTGTTTAGCAATGTTAGTTTTCTTTTTAAAAGATGCATATTGGAATATAATAGTCCCCTAATAAATGTCTTAAAGGCCTCCCAAGCATCACTGGCAGAGGGAGCAGAATCCCAATTTGTCTCAAGATATAAGGAAATCTTCTGCTTTCAAAGAGGACACAAAATCTGGATTAAGAAGAAGCTGAATTAAGCCTCCATCTAGAATTTTTTTTTAACTGACAAGGCGGGTTCATATGTAAAAAAAACAGGGCATGATCTGATAGTATTATGCTACCAATGAAGCTCGAATTTACAGAAAAAACAGAGAATTTTTGACTTTAAAAAGTAATCAATCCTGGAAAACACATATGAGCAGTGGAATAAAAAGTGTAATCCCTTGTGGACGGATTAAAAAGCCGCCACACGTCTACCAAACCAATTGCATTGCACATGTCTTTCAATGTAGAGCCAGATTTAGATGAACGCTGTGAGGGGGTGCTCCGATCTAAAATATTGTCCATGACCTGATTAAAATCCCCACCTACTAAAATGGGATAATTACCCATTTCTCTTAATTCGTGTTCCAGTCGTGCAAAAAATGCACAATCAACTATATTTGGTGCATAAACATTAGCGAGTATCATCCTATGGCCCTGAATTTCTATAAGAATTATAAGGAGTCGTCCATCATCATCACTAACCTCTTTTAGGCACTTGAACTGCAAATGTTTATGAAAAAGGATTACCACCCCCCTGCTCTGGCTATTACCGCAAGACGCAAACCCATGGCCCACCCAATCCCGACAGAGTTTTTTAGATTCTGTTTTAGTGAGGTGGGTCTCCTGAAGCAATGCTATATCCACTTTTTTTGATTTAATAAACGCCAAAAAAAATTTCCTCTTAACTGGGTGGTTAAGGCCTTTAACATTCCAAGTAATGAGGTTAAGAAAGCTCTGACAATTAGCCGACATCATAAACGGTACATATTACCATCCAAAATATCCAGCAATTCTCCACCAAAAAACCCCTCACTGGGCAAAAGACAAACACAATAAAAATTAAAAATACAAAAAAAAGAAACAAAAACCACTTAATCATAAAGTAACATAAACGGTGACCTAAAACCAATGTCACCCATCGGTGCACAAAAATAGCACCAACCCAAAAAAAGAAAATAAAAAACTCTAGGACCGTGACTGTGAACAGTGCAACAAACTTAGGGAGAGCCGCATCATCGCAGCAGCCTCATGCCTACAGATAATAAAGCGTGGGCAGTAAAAAAAAATGAAACCTTACATTAATACTGCATCAAATCCTCCGTCAAAAATATATAACAAATAAACATATAGCATATATTCATACCATTGTTCATCAATGTCTCACGGTAGTGAAAGAATCAGGTTCAATGCTTTCTTAGGGTCAGTGAACTCCTGTTTACCACTTGCCAACTTCACAACGAGAACTGCAGGATACCTGCGAGAGAATGCAATCTTCTTCTGGTGCAGCAGGTGTTTACACTGCTTGAAACGCCGCCCTCATGCTCGGATACTCGTCTGGAATAATCCGGGAAAATCATGATGTGATGACCATTCCAATCCAGCTTTCCCATCCCGCGCGCTGCCTCCACAATATGCTCTCTATCCTGGAAGCGCAGAAGTCGAATCAGGATAGCCCTGGGTGGATGGCTGTCTGGTTTGCGTCTAGCGAGGCTCCGATGCGCACGGTGCATTTTCCAGGCCCTCCAGGGGGGGGGGAACTTCCTTTTCAGCAGATCTGGGATAGCTTTGCGCATGAAGGTAAGGGCATCTGATTGTTTCACTAGTTTTCTGGAAAGCCGACAAAGCGTAGATTGTTTCGGGCGTGATCTATTTTCAAGTCGTCCAGCTTCAGAAGTAAATCTTCCACCTGCCATCTGGTTGTGGGGGATTAGCATCCAGAGCTACATTGGCATCCTTAAAAAGAGGCGATGCGGAGATTCCACGTCTCCCAGCTGGGTGGCTGACACTCCGTTAACCTTGGTGTCCGCCTGCCCTCGTTGACGCCTCAATAGAGTTAAGTTTAGCGTCTTGCCTCTCCGATAGTTCTTTCAACAGTGCATAGATCTTAGAGATGTCCTCCGCCATTTGGTCGTTGGCAACACCTGCACCTGTTTGAAGGTGGCGGAGAGGGGAGGAGGCTCGTGTGTTATCGCCAATTTTAGCCAGATTTTCCTTGCTAGCACCGGCTTTGGAGCGAATATTAAGTTTCTGTTGTTGCGGTTGGCATTTTAATACTGTTCTCCACAAATCCTTCTCAATGCAAAGTGTAGTAGTAGTAATAGGTTTCAGCTGAGGAAACAAGAGAAAAACGCCCATGTAGAAGAAAAAAAGGCGTCTGCACTGCGGTGCTCCTCACCTAAGCAGCCATCGTTCACTGCCCGCGTCTCTTCAGTCCCTTGTAGCTTTCCTATTTAGCTAGTGTAAAGCGATACTGGATGGTGATCGCTAATAGCTTGATGTGAACATATTTCAGTGTCTGGGATGTCCCTCACAATAGAGTTACTGGCTAAAAAGAAATCTAGACGTGAATGTGAACTATAAACTGATGAAAAAAGTATTCCCGAAGAGTTGGGTGAAGAGAACACCATTCATCGCAAAGACCAAAATCATTCATGTATTGTTTGAGAGTGTCATTTTAGCCTGCCATTTTTGGCAATTCCCCAATGCACTGAGCCTGTCGCATGGGTTTAATACCAGGTTGAATGTCTCCTCCTATTATGAGTGTAGTGCCCAAGTGCTCAGAAAGAGAAGTGAAAAAAGTGTGGAAAATGGATGGATTGTCAACATTTGGGCCATAAACGCTTGCAATACATAGATTCCAAATTTTTGAACTGAGATTTTTTAGTACCGGTAGTAATAAATCTACCTTCCGGATCTGTTATGGTATTAGTCACAACAAAGCGGTATTCTTCTGTTTACCAGTAAAGCTACCCCCCTTGTTTAGAATTAAAGCCGGCTGAGTACATGTGGGGAATTCTGGGGAGGTGAGCACATCTACAGACGACTTAGAGACATGTGTCTCCTGCAATAAGACAAAGTCTTCCTGTAGATCCTTCAGTCGATTAAAAACTTTTAGCCTCTTCTCCTGGTACCAATTCCACATACAGTATGTTCCACGTGACAAACTTAAATGTGGACATGTTTTCACTAACTGGTGATGTACTAAAGACTAACAAATGTGCCTATGTGATTATATGTCCGTAATGTATGCATATTGTGTGTTTGTGTGTGTGTGTGGTGTGTATATATCATATATATATATATATACAGTTATACTGTATACTGTATATATTAACACACACACACATCTGTACATATATGATTGGGTGTGCGCGCATGATGACTCGGGGGATAGTTTCAGTTGCGTTGACATAAATTCCACAGCTGTTCTGATTTTCTTTATTTTTTTCAACGATTCAAGAAAAAACAAGGTATTTCTCATGCTGCATGACTGTAAATTGAGAACTGCTTCCTTCATTTTTCGTTTTTCTCCCTCAACAACGGCCAAGCCCGTGTGGTTAGTGTGTTACTGACTTTGTTAGGCTGTTATTTTGCTCTACTGAGAGAGACTGTCATGTTCGGGGTTGTTCAACCCCGTCCAATGACTTGTGACTGTAGGTTTTGATTGCGTCTTATTAATTCCAGCTGGCAGATTGAGCCTTGCTCTCGGCCAGTCCATACAGTCACGCCTTTCTCCTCGTACCAGACACTCCACCAGCTGGTTGTAAATCATCCACATGCACACACACACACACACACACACACACACACACACACACACACACACACAGAGTTCAATCAGTCACACACCCTGTTTACCACACGGCTGTGTCCACTTGCTCTCATTTAGGGTTTGTGTGACCAGCCCAGTGTGACCAGAGTGTGACCAGCCAGTGTGGCAGCTTTAGCAAATGTCAACCTTTGGACATCCAGGCTCGCATCCGTTGGTTTACCCCCTGATCAAAATCGTGTTGTTCCCTCAGAGCCTTTCTGCTCCAACACTATTGTAAGTCTTCTTTTGTGCCTTTTTCTCCACTCCTGCCTGATTGGAGCAAGTTAGGCATACTCTTTGACCAACCTAGTTTGTAGCCGGGTGTCTTCCCCTTCTTCACTGTGACTGTTTTTTTGGACTGTCTGTACATTCACCCATTGTAAATAAACACGTTACTTACTCTGTGTTTTGGGCTCACTGCCAATTCTTATGTTTGCAGCGAAGCTACGCAGCGAACATGACAGTAAGCTGCCACCAAGAACAGCCCAAGCAGTAAGTAACGTGTTACTCATTTTTGTGTTTTTTTCACCCTCCTGCTCAGAGTGTTATGTCCTGGTCTAGCCGTTCCCACACTGGGTTTAGTGGATGTGCAGCAGGACAGCCCAGTGCGGAGGAGCAGCAGGCGGCTTGGCGAATCTAGGAGCTCCTGGAGGACGCGCACAACTCCATCAGACCTGGAGAATGTCTAGCCTGCCTCAACAGAGTTATCCAGATCCTGAGGACTCACCGGGGCCTCTGGAATTACCTCGAGTACTCCGAGCTGCTGTCCGGTGTCTGTGCGCTCGAGCAGACTTTCCCTGACCTGACGAGGAGGGCTTTCCGGACAAAGCCCAAACAAAAATGCTCTTCTCCACTGGCGGCCATCTTCACCTCTCCTCCATCGCCCATTCCAAGATGGCGGCCACCAGGTCGGCGACGTCAGCATCACCTGGAATCCCAGAAGAACGATCCAGCCCCGCTAACTGCTCCAGCTCCTACACCAAGCCCAGTTACCTCCGCATCGGATCATGGGTCCCAAGCAGTCCTGCCTGCAGGAATTCCCTCTATAGCCGCTGCGACGCCTTCTTCCTCGGTCTGTTTGCCGGCTGCAGAGCGGTGCTTGTTTTCCTCACCAGGGCCTCCCTTTCCTGTGGCGAGAGGGGCGGCTCCCATATGTTCAACCAAGAGCCCTAGCACCGCCTTTCCCGGACGGACGGGTAAAGACATCCCAACAGCAGCAGCCACAATCAACACCATAAACCGGGAGAACAGGCAAGTATGTTTTCATTTGACTCATTAATAGTGAAATGACTTGCCTGATTCCTGGTAGGGAGGCTCAGAACAGCAGTCCCCTGAGCTCTCCCCACCTGCTGGCTGTTAAAAACTGTTCACCAGCCCTCTCTCCTCTCCCCTGGTGTGCCTGCCGAACCGGAGCCAAGCAGTCAAGATCAGGAGGAGCTGGAGGTCCGGGAAGGATGTCCTCCCACAGCCATGGTGAACCAGGTCCCAGCCGCCACGCCGGAGGAGTCACCAGCGTGGATCATGGCAGCTGGGAGAATTAAGACTGCAGTGACCATCATGCCTGCTGTGGAGGACCGCCACAGCAGAGTCAGCGCCCAAGCGGAACCTCTTGGAGACCGAATCTGGAAGACCCGGATCGCTGAAGTCCTGGACAGCGGTAGAGCTTGAGCTAAGGCAAGTGCTCTCTTTTGTCTCTGATAGGATATTTTCAGGTTTCATTGATTATTCTATATGATTTTAATGCTGTATTATTCTGTTTTATATTATAATTGTATCTGGCGCATATAATGAGCCAATGTCTGATTCACTGTGATTTTTTTTCATTTGTCTCAGAGCTTGAAAAGACTGTCTGTTTTCAGTGTAAGATTAGGTTGAGCAAGATTGTAAATAATGACTAAGGTTTCATTGTTTTATCATACCAAGCTGTACTGTACTGTAAGTTAGAGTGACTTAGGATGACAGGTCATGTAAAGATCATAGCAGAATGTTCATATTGCTGACCATAGATTAGAAGCAGTCTCTTGGAGAGTTGGCTCCAGCCAGTCTAGCTTAGATAAGGGACTGAGGTATAAAGAAGCAACATCCTTGAACACATGTTCGGAAGTTGGTGCTGTGAAGCTCTGAGGCAAATTTTGCTGTTACTGATGAACTCCTTTCTGATCAGAAAGAGAATAAATGGCTCAGAACTTGGAAAACCGCCTATTGATTATTGAGTCAGCCTCAGTCAATTCATTTTTGATCTAACATTATTGGCGCCCAATGTGGGGCCCTATAAAGGGGTCCATGGCGTTTTCCGATGGATCCAGACTGGACTGTGCATGGCCAAAGAAGAGGAGAGGCCCACACTTCAGAAGTGAGATACTTAGGCCACATTTTTGTCAGCAGAAGGGAGACATGTTGATCCTGTTCGCAAAGAGGCTATTTTGGCAGCGCCTAAACAATCACAAAAAGAGACATGATGTCATCTTGGGGACATTAAACTATTGTCGCTCCTGGATTGCAAATTATTCATTTGAAGTGCAACCATTGTCTGACCTCATTTACAAAAAAACCAATGGCACAGGTGGACAAGATTGAGTGGACACCTGGAGCAGAGTTGATTGCTCTAACTGAAGCATGCAAATTGGGACAAAATAAAAAACTCACAGTTTAGATTGATAGCCAGTATGTATTTTACACTATTCACCACTTTGCACAAAAAAGTGCAAACACCTCATTTTGGAGCTGCTTGAAAGTGTCAAACTGCCATCACAACTGGCCATATGCAAATGTGCTGCTCATACAAATGGCGATGATCCGGTTTCTAAAGGTAATCATTTTGCAGATCAAGCTACAAAGGCGGTTTGCACAAAGGCTTGCAACCTAGACAAAGCACAGTTCATTCTGTTTCTGACACTGACTGAAGAGCTATCACATGATGTTCTTGTTGAGGCTCAAAAGCCAGCACCACAGGCTGAAATTTACAAAGGATAAAGAAGGAGCTGTTCTTGATGACACCTCAAAGCTCTACAAATGTAAGGCAAACAAGCCTATTCTACCACGCAAACTGTTTCACCAAGTCTCTACCTTGCTCCATGGCGTTTCGTATGTAGCAAGAGGGGGAATGGTATCTACATTGAATAAAACCTTTACTGCTTATGGGTTTAGCCAGTTTGCCACACAGTTTTGTAAAAAATGTCTGGATCTGTGCAAAAACAATGCACAGGGAAATTTCAAACCTGAGAGAGGCACTTTTCCAGCCTCTACTTACTACCTTTTCAGAACATTTGCATGGATTTTATTGAACTGAATATAATGTGAAGGCAAAGAAATATTGTTAGGTCATTTGTGATATGTTTTCTAAATGGACAGAAGCTTTCCTTCACACATCCAAATGCAATTACAGTGGCAAAGAAATTGCTTGCCCGAAATTGTACCTAGGTTTGGAATACCTGAAAAAATTTACTCAGATTAATGGTACACATTTTGTAAATCAAGTTATATCACATTTAGGCACAGCACTGAACATCAGTTTGAAGAATCATTCAGCTTATCACCCACAATCTGCAGGATTGGTAGAACGCACAAACAGAACTATTAAAGAAGACTCAGAAAAACAATGCAGAAACAGGGCAAAATTGGGTTTATTGCCTTCCATTAGTTTTGTTTTACATGAGGATAATCCCAACCAAAGGGGGGTTGTCTCCATTTGAAATCATGTATGGCAAACCATACTTGCTGCCACCTTTGAGACCATTCAATCCTAGTGATGAAGAAGTGTGTTTAGCAGATCACATGAGAAGGACGTTGACTAACAGAGATATTATCGCTGCTACTCTCCCCAGGAGGGTTCACGAGGAAACTGCACCGATCTTGGCCAAGCCAGGAGACCTCATCCTCATCAAAGCCATCAAAAAGAAGAATTGGACTAATTCACCCTGGCAAGGACCACAAAGTTGTTTTGTCAATGCCAACAGCGGTGAAAGTTGAAGGATGGGACTCTTGGGTGCATTTAACACACTGTAAACTTTACCCTACTCTGAACTCACAGCCAGGGACTACTGAATAAATATTTTCAACTTCATTCCATTAAAGACTCTCAGCAAGAGACTTTCTTAATTGTTTCCCTATACAAGTGTCGACTGACTACGCCCTGCGTGGTGTCCAGTACCGGCTTGGGATAGGGAAGCAAGTGGTTGACCATCATGGAGAGACAAGAAGTGCAAGAAAGACGTTTGATCATTAAAGGGTGTAGTTGTTGTTTCCTTTACATCATCATCCTAGGGGTGACATTATTACTTTGGTTTCTTTTAGCTGCACCACAAACCATACATCGTAGGTGCTAGGGACCTTGCACATATTCAGTATAATTGGCTAGAGCTACATGAGCATCACGATCATGAATATGCTGCAAATACGTGGTGGAGGTATGCTAATTATACGGCCATTGCAGCTAATCGTTTCAATTGTTATGTTTGCTCCTTAGTGCCAATGTCAGCTGGACAGACTGCTGTTGTAGCTAAAATGATGGAACCAGCAAAAGCTCTCTGTTGTTTTTTTTTTACAGAAGGCTATGAAAAGGGACTATACAAAAAAGATTATTTTGAATCACTCTTGTGAAATCTTTCATTACTCTACCAATCAGAGAACTTATGGTACCCTTTACTCTGTAAGGGCAAGGTTAGTTTCATCAGGAACTTTTTCTTTTTGTCTGAAGGGAAGTGGTAACAACCCTCTGGGCAACCTACCCCTTTCTCGGTGTGAGGCAGTGTACAGTATACACCGCATCTGTGATGCTAGTACCCTGACCAATCGGATGGGCAGGTGGTGTCCATGGGTTGACCGTTGTCATTATGGATCTATCACCATGCTGGAGCTCTGCAGTGCTGCTATCTGCAACTTCCATATGTATGGCACACATATGGTGACGGGTGGTTGGTGGCTGTGTGGTCGGAAGGCATATTCCCATCTGCCTATGAATTGGGCAGGAACCTGTGCCCCCGTCTTTGTGACTGACAACACCCTGATTATGTCAGCGGGTCAGACAGAGTAGAGGGAAAGAGGAGACCTATACAGGATGCCATTTTCACACCACATGATTCCATCTGGGGTAGGGACATGCCAGAGCAGTTCAAGATACTTACTACAGGTCAAAAGGTAGTTCAGTCGCTATTCCCTTGGGTGGGAGTGGCGAAAAATACCTTGTGGATTGAGACTCTTAATTATAGACTACAGTCTTTTGTGAATTTTTCCTTAGCTGCCTGGAAGGGTGAAAGGGAGGAAATGACTGCTATAAGACTTGTAGCAACACAGAATAGAATGGTACTTGATCAGTTGACTGCCGCCAATGGGGGTGTGTGCGCAATTGTAGGTCAGTACTGTTGCACCTTTATACCTGCACATGATGCAGATGGAGGTGTCATTGCTTCAGCCATACGTAATCTGGCTGCTTTGCAGACTGCTGGGGCTAAGGATAATGTTGATGACTCATCACACTGGATAAACTGGTTGTTTTCCTCATGGAGGAGTCTTGTCATAAACTTGGTGGTGATTATTGTAGTGATACTTTTGATCTTTTCATGTTTCATTCCTTGTACCCGTGAGATGATGTTGAAACTTGTTCATGTGAATTTAGTGTTATATCACAAGGCCACCACTGGAGATGATGGGTAAACAACACCAGCTTAATGTTTTATGAGTACAGAGTATGACTGACATGCAGATAATCGAAAGGAGATGTATGTTCATGATGTGAATTTGAAATGTACTGAGCTGCAAGAGTAATTAGATATGTCAATGAAGTTCAGAGAAGTTGTGTTATCCTTATTTGAGATTTTTCACTTTATCTTGTTTATGTACTGTTTTAATATATGTTGTATTTGAAACCATTATGTTACTAATCACTATTTAGCTAGTATACAGTTTTACTGTATTGATTGTTGTTTGATTGTTGATACCTTGTTGCAGCTTCACGGTGAGGTTCTAACACACATTGGTTAGGATGCTAGCACACATAGAGCTCTAATACAAACATACACATAAGTCTCTTACACATATAATCGTTTCTGGTTGTTTTTCATTGAAGTTACATTTACATATAAGTATTAACTTTTTATTAAATCACTGCTAATCTACTGACACATAGAACAACAAATACATACACTATTTCATCTCAATTTATGGTTAATCACCATCACTGGTTCAATTTTTCTCTTTTATGACTTACTTAGATGATTGATTTCTTTTTTGAAATAAAAGGTATTATCCTCACATGCTCCCCAGGAAATGAAACATTCCAGCGGTGCTCTGGAGTGGCAGCGAGGCCGATGGCGGACTTTCCTCATTAAAAAGCGAGTTAGGATCTTTTTCAATATAATGCTTTAGCATGAAATGCACCGGAACTTGGCGAGCTGCCCATTGAGGTTTTAGAAGCCATAGTGTTTCATCTCTGATGCTTTTTAAGCATCAAAGGGGGAAATGATAGGATATTTTCAGGTTTCATTGATTATTTTATATGATTTTAATGCTGTATTATTCTATTTTATATTATAATTGTATCTGGTGCATATAATGAGCCAATGTCTGATTCACTGTGATTTTTTTATTGTCTCAGAGCTTGAAAAGACTGTCTGTTTTTCAGTGTAAGATTAGGTTGAGCAAGATTGTAAATAATGACTAAGGTTTCATTGTTTTATCATACCAAGCTGTACTGTACTGTAAGTTAGAGTGACTTAGGATGACCAGGTCATGTAAAGATCATAGCAGAATGTTCATTGCTGACCATAGATTAGAAGCAGTCTCTTGGAGAGTTGGCTCCAGCCAGTCTAGCTTAGATAAGGGACTGAGGTATAAAGAAGCAACATCCTTGAACACATGTTAGGGAGTTGGTGCTGTGAAGCTCTGAGGCAAATTTTGCTGTTACTGATGAACTCCTTTCTGATCAGAAAGAGAATAAATGGCTCAGAACTTGGAAAACCGCCTATTGATTATTGAGTCAGCCTCAGTCAATTCATTTTTGATCTAACAGTCTCTCTTTTCCATTGTAGAGCATTTTTGTCTAGCTTTAGGTGAGGAGAGCCAGCTGCAGCCAAACGCTGCACCTGAGCTCACCTCGCCGGGCTCTGCTGCTGCCGGCAACTCTGACTCTTCCCTCTCTCTTTCTGAGTCCGTTTCCAGAGTCGTCAGAGAGAGCCTTCCATCGCCGGATGAGTCTGTGGACCCAGGTTCACAACCGGAGGTCACCGAGGTTCCGGTGGAGGTGGTTGTCAGGGGCACTCAGTCCCAGTCCAGGGTGCCTGTGATCAATCGCCTCCTCGCTTGGGTGCTCATACGGGTCAGCTGGCCCATGGCCAAGATAGCGTTGGGGTCAGCAGTGGCCCAGCCAGGTCCCACCGCAGGTGCAGCAGGGGTCCAGCTGGACCCCATCGTGGGTGCAACCATGACGTGGTCAGGGTCCATTGAGGGTGCAGCCGAGCGCCAGTCCCAAGCCAGGACCATCGAGGGTGCAGCCGAGCTCCAGTCCCAAGCCA
Organism: Pholidichthys leucotaenia; assembly: GCA_020510985.1. Classification (NCBI taxonomy): domain Eukaryota; kingdom Metazoa; phylum Chordata; class Actinopteri; order Cichliformes; family Pholidichthyidae; genus Pholidichthys; species Pholidichthys leucotaenia. Next base: position 300,265,683 of record CM035840.1, read on the forward strand.
GGATCATCGAGGGTGCATCTGAGCTCCAGTCCTATGCCGGGACCACCGGGGGTGCCACAGGACAGTTTGGGGACACCAGGGTCTTCCTTTTCCTTTTGGAGGCCCTGTGGGTGTTCCTCCTCCCTCTGCTGGGCACCGTCGGGGTCCTTTTCCGTTCGTCGCCAGCGACCGCAGGGGTTCCTCTTCCCCTGTCTGGCCACCCACCTCTCAGTCTTCCGGTGGGTAGGCCACCACCTCATCTGCCCCTCCGGTCCTGGCGGCCTAATCGTGTGGGCAGGCTGCCCGAAGGACTAGGTTCCTGGGTCAAGTGGCCTTTTTTCTCTGGCAGGCTGTCTAATGCCGTTCAGCAGAACGCCTGCTGGCCCTGGGACTTGGGTTGGCCCCCTGAACTTACGGCCATCCACTGGGCCTTGGACTCCAGCCGGCCCCCTGAACTGTGGGACTCTTGGGGGTGGGGTGGGTTAGCTTGTTTTGGGGTTGGGCAGTGTCATTGTGTTGTTTTGCGGTGGTTTTCCATTTTTGATTGATCCCTCCTAACTTGTTTTCCCCCACCTCCTGCCCTGGTTTGGTGTGTTGGCCTTTTGGCGGGGGAGGGGCAGGTTTTGCTCTCTGTTTGTGATGGTTTGGAGGGTGTCTGGTTCCCACCCCTTGGGAGGGGGGCACTGTCATGTTTGGGGTTGTTCACCCCGTCCATGACTTGTGGCTGTAGGTTTTAATTACATCTTATTAATTACAGCTGGCCGATTGAGCCTTGCTCTCGGCCAGTCCTACAGTCACACCTTCCTCCTCATACCAGACACTCACCAGCTGGTTGAAATCACCACATGCACACACTCACACACACACAGAGTTCAATCAGTCACACACCTGTTCGCCACACAGCTGTGTCCACTTGCTCTCATTTAGGGTTTGTGTATTAATAGAGTAGAGTGTGACCAGCCAGTGTGGCAGCTTAGCAATGTCAACTTTGGACATCCGGGCTCGCATCCGTTGGTTTACCCTTGGACTAAAATCATGTTGTTCCCTCAGAGCCTTTCCGCTCCAACACTATTGTAAGTCTTCTTTTGTGCCTTTTTCTCCACTCCTGCCTGATTGGAGCACATTAGGCATACCTTTTGACCAACCTAGTTTGTAGCCGGGTGTCTTCCCTTCTTCACTGTGACTGTTTTTTGGACTGTCTGTACATTCACCCATTGTAAATAAACACGTTACTTACTCTGCGTTTTGGGCTCACTGCCAATTCCTATGCTTGCTGCGAAGCTATGCAGTGAACATGACAGAGACGAGCTGTGTTTGACTGAACTCTAAACTCTCTTGCAAACTCTGGAACTCCTTATGCAGCAGCTCGACCAGCGCCAGTCTACCATCCATGCTGGTAAGTTTATTCTCAATAGAGAAAAGGATGTCACTAATCTCGGTGCCCTGCTGTGATTTCTTGGGCGTTCTTTTTGGCGAACCTACAGGTCTCCGTTGTTTAGACTGAAAAGCAGGGATGGGACACACACTCGCCTGCTCCATGACACAGCAACAGTAATAAAACTCATCGATATATTTCTCTAGTTCCTCCAGCTCCGTACGAAAAATGAAAGATAAACACAAACAATCAGTTAATGAATTAATTACAAAAAGAAAAAAAAACTACCTGTGGAAAAGTTCGTTTTAAGCTCGGTCGACCGCAGTCACCATTTTGGATTATTGTGCAATAGTCTCGAAACGTCTCGCGATCACCACATCCTCTCACTTATCATTCTCACAAAAAAAAACTGCCATCTTCACCAAATAGGCTGTAAAGACAAACTCTGAGGAAGGCTAAGGCAAACTTTTTCATAACCATTATTGACAATGCAAAAGGAGATGGCAAAAAACAATTGGAGTAATATTAACAAACTGACAAATAAACAGAACAAAAAAGATGACAGAGCAATGGAACTTAATATTAATAACAAATTGGTACAGAATCTTATGGTCATTGCTACAGAGTTTAACAACTTTTTCATGAACTCTGTGCTAGAAATATCCTATTCATTTAATCCACCTGATCATAATTCCAGCCCTATTAACCCCACACAACCAGTTTTTAAATATTAGAAATAACTGAAAATGATGTTGCAAATATCATCAGCTCACCAAATAGCTCAAAAGCAACAGATGAACATGGTCTCTAAACACAAATTTTTAAAAGAAAATAAAGAATCTCTCATTTGTCCAATTACTCATTTAATCAATCTGTCAAACATGATGTCATCTCAACTGTCTGGAAGGTAGGAGTGGTCAGACCAATTTTCAAAACGGGGAGTAAAACTGATATAAACAACTGCAGACCAATCAGCATCTTATCTGTTATCTCCAAACTAATTGAAAAATGGGTGGCTACACTATTATGTGAACATCTGAATTATGGAAACACTCCCCCTGCATCACGTACAGTTTGGGTTCCGTGCCCACCATTCAACAGTCTTTAGATTTTAGAGAACTAAATCTTTTTAGATAAGTGCAATTGTGCAGGTGCTGTGTTCTTAGATCTGAAGAAGGCATTTGAGACCATTGACCATAACATCCTTTTTACTAAACTTACTCAGTTTAATTTTTCAGAACACGCTATCAAATGGATGAAATCCTATTTAACTGACACACAGCAGTGCGTAATGGTCAACAGTGTACCACCTGTATTCTTACAACAGCGATGACTCAAATCCATGACTGGCTTAATAATTCATGTCTCCAAGTAAACACTAAAAAACTATTTACATGATATTTACCAAACAACAATCAAACATTACAAACTCAAACATTTTCTTAAAAGGGGAGGAGCTGCAATTAGTCAAGGAGTTTAAGTACCTCGGCATGATTTTAGATTCCTCATTAACCTTTAAAAAAAACAAAAAAAAATCTCAAACATAATCAAATTCAATCTGAGAAATTTTAAACAAATTAGACCATCGCTGACAGTTAATGCGGCCAGAATGTTTCTGCATACAATGATCTTCTTACACATCAGTTACTGTCTTACCAACCGGTCTATCACTGGAGTAACCATAACCAAACCCACTGAATTTTTATACAAAAAAGTCATAAAAATCTTTGATAAGAAAGATCCCACATATCATTGCTGTCACATTTACAAGAAATACAATCTTCTGTCTTTTGAAAATTATAAAACTCTCAAATGTGCCTGTTGAATTTATAAAATATTAAATGGCTGTGCAATCCCCCCCCCTTCCCCGGGGTGAATATGTTAAACTGAGGATTGTCACCGGTACAACCACCAGAGCAATCACTAGATCAAACCGTTCCACTGACTCCATCCAAAGCCCTCCTCGGCCTCCAATGTTGCTGGTTGGTATGTCGTGCTACTGCGCCAGCCGGTCCTGCCCCACTCTCTTTCATTTTAAATGCAGCAAAGCCACTGTAGCTCATTGCCTTCCAGTACCACCAGGCCAAACTCCGGAAGCAGAGGGGCTAGTGTTTTGGCTGCTCCGCTGTGCCATCCAGTTCCCACATCCAAGGTAACTTGGACACTGGCATCGGAACCCTCCCACGATGGCCCTTTACAGCACTGGTCCTGCTCATCTCCCAGAATACTAGGCCAGTCACTGTCCCATACCACACCGTCCTCCTCGCATGGAGCAGGTCAGTCCCACAGACCACAGCCCAACCGCTCTTCTCCGACGCTGCTGGTGATTGTGAATCCCAAGCCGTAGAACATATCACATCCCATCATGTTCGACCCACTGACGGTCACCACGAACTGAACGTTGGACATCATTGCCGACTTGTACCTTGCCATCAACTCCAGCGAACCCAAGATGGCTAACTTGTTTTCTCCATAGCCAAACCATGACTTCAACAGTCCTCTCACACGGTAATGCAGGAACAGACTCCTCACAGTGGGCCAGTTCAACACGGAAATCGGTGATCCCGTGTCCACCAACAATGGCACTTCTACGACGTCCAGCAAAACGTTGCAATAAATGCGCCCATCTGTGCTCGGTGAGACGGTATGAATAACCGTAGGAGTCGCTGCGGGGGAATCCGCCTTACGTCTTTGGTCCCCACGCTCAAAATTTTTGCAGGCCCTGGCGAAATAATGCAGAAGACCACACTTGCCACAGCGTTTTCCTTTTGCCGGACACTCTCTTGCCTTATACTGGTGCCTGGTGGACCCACAGCCATAACATCTTGGCGTACCCGGGGTGGACCTAATTTTTATAGCAGCATCATATTCCTCTTCATCCACGTTGTCTTCATTATCCAGGTCCACAGCCAGTGCCTTCAAACGTGGTTCAGCATGCCCTAACGTGGTTCTCTCACCAAGGTCCTCCGACGGTTTCTCAGCTGCTTCAAATTCTCTCAACTGCCGTGGCTAATGTCAGTTCACCCAGGTAAGTCAGGAGCCTTGACTGTGCTGCAGAACAAAGTATGTGCTCCACCAATTGACCACAGACCATCTCTTCTTCAAAGGCTCCAAACTGGCACTCCCCCGCTAGCTGAAGCAGGTCTGCAACGTAACGCTGCACCGACTCTCCAGTCTGCTGGTGGCGCTGCCGAAACCTAATCCTCTGGACTATGACATTTTCCAGAGCGCAAAAATAGTGCGCCATTAGCCCAACCACATCATCAAAACTATCACATTCTCCCAATGTGTTGAGGATTTGTTGGCCCTCCATGCCAAGATTATGGACCAAAATAGCTTTCACATGCAGTTTCTCTAGCTCTCCGAGGTTTAGGGCCATCAGATAATTCTGAAAAGCCACGTACCACCTCGCCCAGGGGACAGGCGGCTCACCCGGAACCTCCAAAAATGGTCGAATAGCAGAAACAGCTCTCTCCATACCTTTATCCTCGTCACCAAATGTTATGTCCATAACTCATGCTATCAAGAATCAGGCTGGAGGTGCAGTTGAATGTAACTTTATTAAATGAGCCACAACAACACAGGTGCTCCGTACCAGGCAAAGGGTAGATGGCGAAAGAGACGGAGCCTCTTCCGCCAGTGCCTTTTACACCCCGGGTGACGGTGGAACGGGAAAGGCGGGGCCGTCACCCCCATTACACCCAGAACCATATTGTGACGTAAGCAGGGTTCACACAAAGAAAATGGAGCAGATGGTTGTGATCAACGGGATTTATTTTTCACACACTCTGAGCACAGGCAGGAGGGGAGGTCATTCTCCCAGACCTCCGTTTAAATCACTGTTACACACACATAACGTTTTCAACTGGCAAAGCATGCTGGGAAATCCCTGCCCCCCTTAACATGGCCCCAACGTTACACTGCCCCCCCCCCCCCGGACTGGTTTCTGTCCCCAGAAAAATTAAAGTCCAATTTAAAAGTCCAATACAAACTCATCCAGGTGTCGGGGCGGTCTTCGGCGCCGGCGGCCAACACGTACAGGCCCCCTAGTGTCCATCTGGGTCTCGGTCGGGGTATCGGGCCGGGATGGAAGCTCCGGTTCGTCCACCAGCGGTGCAGATGGCCGATACGGGGCGAGACGGTCACGATGAAGGACCACAACCCGGTCCCTTTTTCTAAGCCTCACCCTGTACACCACATCTGACAGTCTCTCCAGGACCACGCATGGCCCCGACCACTGGCTCGCCAGCTTCGGTGATCGTTCTCTCTTCCTCTCAGGGCAGAAAACCCAGACTCGATCTCCCGGTGCAAAGTCCCTCCCCTGGCAGTGGGAGTCGTACGCTCGCTTCTGCCGGCCCCCTGCCGCTGCCAGGGCCTCTCGAGCCAGCTTGTGCACCGTGTGGAGACGTTCTTTCAAACAAAAAAAATAATCCAATCCGGGTTTTCCCTCCACCTCCGGCTCAGGGGGGCAACCGAATACCAAATCCACCGGTGTGCGCAGCTCGCGTCCAAACATGAGTGCCGCAGGGGTGCACCGGGTAGATTCCTGAGCTGCCGTCCGGTACGCCCACAAAACAAAAGGCAGGTGCAGGTCCCAGTCTCGCTGTCGCTGGTCCACTAGGATAGCGAGCTGGGTGGTGAGGGTCCGGTTGAATCGTTCGACCAGGCTGTCGCTCTGTGGATGCAGTGGGGTGGTCCGGGTCTTCCGGATGCCCAGCCGTTTGCAGACCTCTCCGAAGACCTCCGCCTCGAAGTTCCGACCCTGATCGCTGTGCAGCTCCTCCGGTGCGCCAAACCGACAGAACATTTCATCCACCAGCTTTGATGCCGTCGTAGCGGCGCTCTGATCCGGGACCGCGTACGCCTCTGGCCAGCACGTAGCGGTTCCCCCGGTCCACGGTCGGGAAAGGGCCCAGGATGTCCACTCCCACTCACTCCATCGGTGCTCCCACCCGGTACTGCTGCAGGGGAGCGTGGGATCGCTGAGTTGGTCCCTTCTGAGCTGTGCATGTGTCGCAGCGATGAACGTGGAGCTCCACGTCCTGATGACAACCGGGCCAGTAGAACCGGGCCCGAAGGCGCTGCAGCGTCTTTGTCACTCCGAAGTGGCCCGCTCCTACCGCCCCATGAACCAGCTGGAGTACTTTGGGCCGGAGTCGACGAGGAACCAGCAGCTGCCAGACGTGCCGCTGCCCAGCTGGAGTCTGCCACTATCTATACACCACGCCCTCGTAGCAGCGGAGGTTGGCCCACTGGGAGTGCAGGGCCTTAGTCTCTGGGTCCAGCGGTGACACAACCTCCCAGGCAGGCCTCTGTCCTGCGTCCAGCCACTGCCGAACCCGCGAAATGACCGGGTCTCTGTCCTGCTCGCTCTGCAGCTGCTGCGTGCCAAGAACCTCTGTGACGTCATCGCTGGGGAGAACTGCCTGATCATCTGAGGAGAGGCTGTGCGTCGCTGCGTGATTCCTGCTCGCAGCGGCTCGGAGAGCGGCAGCCCGTGGGGCGGTTTGGTCCCGATCTTCAGCCCGTTGGCAGTGACGACACTCCTCTGTCGCGCAGGGGCGCCGAGACAGCGAGTCAACGTTGGCATGGAGGCGGCCTGCCCAATGCACAATCTGGAAATTATAATCCTGCAGTGCCTCCAGCCACCTCGCCAACTGTCCATCCGGTTCTTTGAAGTTTAACAACCAGGTCAGGGAAGCGTGGTCCGTCCTGAGCTGGAACCTCCCCCCGTACACATACGGGCAGAAATGACGCAGTCCTTGGATGACAGCCAGCAGCTCTCTGCGAGTCACACAGTAATTTCTCTCGGCTCTGCTGAGAGTGCGGCTGAAGAAAGCGACTGCCTGCTCTCCATGTTCTCCCTCCTGGGATAGCACCGCCCCGATGCCCTGGTTGCTGGCGTCCGTGTCCACGATGAAAGGGCGGTTCGGGTCAGGATACCGCAGGACGGGGGCTCTGATGAGCGCTGCGCGAAGCTGGGAGAAAGCAGCAGCACAGCTGTCACTCCACTGGAACGAGCGTCCTTTCTGCGTCAGCTGATGCAGCGGGCTGGCGACGGTGGCGAAGTCTTTCACAAACCTCCTATAATAGGAGGCCAATCCAAGAAAACTCCTCAGTTCTCCAACGTTCCGCGGCACTGGCCAGTCTCTCACTGTTGCCACTTTTTCCGGGTCGGTGGCGACCCCCGCTGCGCTGACGACGTGGCCCAAAAAGGTGGTCTCCCGCCAGAACAGGTGGCATTTCTTAGGGTGTAACCGTAGCCCCGCCTGCTGGATGGCTCCCAGCACCTCTCGGAGATTTGACAGGGCGCTGTCAAAATCAGCTGCATGCACCAGCAGGTCATCCACGTAAACAACGCAGCGGCTCCTGGGCACGTGAGCCAGCACTCGCTCCATCAAGCGCTCAAAGGTGGCCGGAGCGTTGCAGAGTCCAAACGGCATCACTTTAAACTGGTACAGTCCCTGCCCGATGGAGAAGGCTGTTTTTTGGCGGGCCTCAGGTGACAGCTCTACCTGCCAATAGCCGCTGCGTAGATCCAGCGAGCTGAACCAGCTGGAGCCGGCGATGTGGTCCAGTGCGTCATCGATGCGGGGCAGGGGGTAGGAATCTTTCCTGGTGGCGTCGTTCAGGCGTCGGTAATCCACACAGAACCGCCACGACCCGTCCTTCTTCTTGACCAGCACCACAGGCGCCGCCCAGGGGCTGCTGGAGGGCTCAATGACATCTGCCTCCAGCATTTCTCGCACCTTTTGTTCCACCGCTGCCCGCCTTGAAAAGGGCAGCCGGCGTGGGCGGAGTCGAATCGGCCTGGCCTCACCGGTGTCGATCTCGTGCTGCACCAACCTGGTCCGGTTGCATTCCTCATCCTTCGCGGCGAAAACACCCACGTAATAGTCCAATAGCTCCCGCAGCTGGTGTCTCTGTTCCGGGTCCAGCCCGCTGCAGCTCCGCTGAAATAATTCCTCCACCGCCTGCTGCGTCTCTGCTGACACGTTGACCCCTCCCCTTGCTGTCCCTGTGTGTGCTCGTGCTCCTTCTGTCCGCGCTGGTGACGTCATCGTGTCCAGTCCTCGCGGTGGCCTGCCTGGTCCGGTCTGTCTTGGCGATCCCTCGATTGCGCGTGCCCCCGTGTCCCTTCCCTGGGTTCTGCTGTGGAGCGTGATGGTCTGGTTTCCCAGCTGGAGGGAAGGTCCGGCGGTGTCGATCTTGGCACGCCAGGCTGTGAGCAGGTCTAGTCCAATAATACAGGGGTCTTGGATGTCAGCCAGCCAGAACGGGTGTCTTATGTTCTGACCGGCCACCCCCACCACCAGAACTCTCCGCCCCTTCAGTCAGGCGCGCTCACCGGTAGCTGTGGTGACGCAGCGCTCGGTGGGTTCCCACCCCCGCGGAGCCGTCTTGCTTGTGCCCGGCAGCACACCGGGTCAAACCAAGGAGATTGTAGAGCCGGTGTCAATCAGGGCCCGGATCAACGTCTTCCCCAAGCTGCACTGTAGATAGATCCCTGGAGAGTGTCCAACTCGGCCCACGCGCGGTGCCGGCTCCTCGAGGGAAACATCTGCTGGAGGTGGCCTGTCCCCGTTCACGCCACCTCGCTCTAGTTTAACGCCGGCAAGGGGCCGGTTTGTCGTGGGGTGGGTGCGGGGCAGTATCGCGTGATGTGTCCCATCTCTCTGCAGTGGAAGCACCCTTCCTCGCGCCGCCGAGGCCATCTTCTCCGTGGACGCACCGCCGTGGTCTGCCGTAATTCCTCCTCCTCCCCCTCGCTCTCCATCGTAGCCTGGTAGGTTCTTCGGCTGTGCGTTGCTGCTTCAGCGGTGCGATTTATTAGCGGCTCTGCCCGCTCTGCTTCTGCCACTGCAGTCCTCCAGTCGCTCGCGGCGTGGAGCCGTACGTGGCTCTGGAGCTGGGCCGGGCGGAGACCTTGGATGAAACTCCGGAGGGCGAGCTTCTCTACTGCCTCCGGCGCAAAATCTGGGTAGCTGCGCCGGGTTAACAGCCATATGTCTGCAGCATAGGCTCCTAGTTTTTCCTGGTGGTTCCGGCTGCGGTGGGTCAGTTGTTCTTGGGCGTGCTCAGCATCCCCTATTCTCCCAAATCGTCTCTGGAGCGCCCCTTGTAGTGCTGGCCAGCTGTGGTGCTCCTCGGGCCGGAGATCAGAGAGCGTGCAGAGGGCTTTCCCTTCCAAGGCTAGCGCGACCTGTACGGCGGTTTCCTCTGGCAACCAGCCGTTCAGCGCCGCGGTCAGTTCGACCTGTGTCAGGTAGTCATCCAATGTGGCTTTGCCGTTGAAACGGGGAATCTTGGCCCGCTGTCGAACAGGTGGGGTGGTCGTTTCCTGATCGATCGCCACCCTTGATCGCCGTGGGGTCGCCAGCCCGTGCTGTCCTGAGAAGGGTGGAATGTTTGCTCTGCTCTGTCTTGAAAAAGACAGGAGGCGGGGTGCGCTGGCCCCGTCAGGTCCGCCGCTTCGTTCGTCCCGGCTCCGGGCTCCCGGTGGTGGTGTCTCGGTCCCATCATCCATCATCAGCTGAGCAATGGCCTGCTCCAGCTGCTGGATCTCCATTCTGATCCTAGCTTCCATTTGCTCCATGCCCACTTCTGACACCAGTGTGACGTAAGCAGGGTTCACACAAAGAAAATGGAGCAGATGGTTGTGATCAACGGGATTTATTTTTCACACACTCTGAGCACAGGCAGGAGGGGAGGTCATTCTCCCAGACCTCCGTTTAAATCACGGTTACACACACATAACGTTTTCAACTGGCAAAGCATGCTGGGAAATCCCTGCCCCCCTTAACATGGCCCCAACGTTACACTATTGATACACTACACTGGGAAAGTGTGGAGGTAAGAACAACTGGCACTTTACCATTGAAACAATACGGCATATCAATGTTATGACAAGCTTTCACCGCAAGATCAGATCAGATATGATCAAAAAACTTTAAATTTGTGATCTCAAAAAGTGCCCCTACTGTCTACTAGCCAGTATGTGGAAGAATGATTCAACAGAGTGTCCAGAAACTGTCACGCCGCGCCATTCATCAGCGGCGCCACCTGCTCACGCACCTGACAATCATCAGCGGCGAGGGATAAAGGCCGTCTCGCCCGGAGGCTCGGCCTGAAGCCGTCAGACTTCGTCCCTCACCGTTGTGAGCATACTTCTCTTCAGCGTCACCATTTTGGTAAGAAGATCGCTTACCTCTCTTCTTCAGTCTCCTCCCCTGTGCACAGGTGGATTCCCCAGCGGCGGACATCTCCTCTCCATCGCCCAATCCTCGCTGCTGTACGGAGCTCTCCAGGTGGCTGTCTTCCGGGCTTCGCCCCCTTGTTGTGCCAGCTGTCCTGACCCACCAAGTAAGTCCTTCTCTCGCCATATATCCCTCCTGTGTTGGTGTATGCCCGTCACCCTCACCCTGTGCTCTCTCCATAGGGTTGCTCGGATGTACGGTCACCTGCCTCTGTGCCTGGAGCAGACACCATCACCAACACATTTACTTCCCGCAGACACGCACTCATTCACCCCTGCTGTTAATAAACTCTTTGAACTACTCTAAGCCTGTGTGTGTGCGTCTCCTGAGCCGTGCATTATGTCAGTACGGCTTCAGCAGAGCGGCTCGGCGGACGGCGGGCTCGCACACCGGTTTACCACTCTTGAGGCTAGAGTGGATCAGATTGCTTATCAACAGCAGGTTATCCTAAATCAATTATTAAACTTAACTAACCGGTTGGGCCGCTTAGATCCTCAACAGCCGTTCCCCCCGGCTCGTCAGGGTGGCGCGGCTCCTGCCGTTCCAGCGGCCGTCCAGCCGGCTCCAGTGGCACCGGTTCGGCTCACACCGATTCCGACCCCCGCCCGCTTTAGCGGTAAGCTCGGCGGAGCGCGGGGGTTCATTATGCAGTGTGAGTCCGTGTTCCACCGTGTGCCCAGAGATTTTCCCTCGGATCACAGTCGGATTGGTTACATAGGGAATCTTCTGGAGGGGCGTGCGTTAACTTGGACCTACGCCGTAATGGCGAGGCCCAGTTATGCCACCCTCACCTATGACCAGTTCGTGAGGCGCTTTCTGGAGGTCTTTGACCATTCTCAAACCGAGACGGTCCAGGTCGATCGGCTTCTCGCTCTCCAGCAGGGAGGCCGGTCGGCAGCGGACTACTCGGTCGACTTCCGGGTAGCGGCGGAGGAATTGGGCTGGGAGGAACGCTCCCTCTGTGGCCTGTTCCTCCGCAGCCTCAATAATGATCTGAGGGATGAACTGGCTGGACGGGATATCCCTGGGACGCTAGCGGAGCTGACATCCTTAGCGATAAGTTTGGATAACAGGCTGCGCGAGCACTCCTCGGGGCGGAAGTCTTCTTCTTCTCGCCCTCGTGGAGACTCGCCACACCTGTTCCAAGCTCGCCCCCTGGCGGCGCCGCCAGCATCATGCCCCGAGGAGTCGGAGCCGATGGTGACGGGCTGGACCAAGCTTTCCCCTGCGGAGAAACAATGCCGCCGTGAGTTGGGCCTCTGCATGTATTGTGGAGGTGACCAACACACTGTGGAGCGTTGCCCGCGGAAAGCCAGTTGGCGGGGTCCGCGAATCGCTGTAGGGAGCATCGCGGATCCCAACCGGTTAGACACTCTCACTCAATTAAAGCTGCCCATCCGTTTTTGCCACAATCCCACTGGGCACCTCACCCACGCACTGGTGGATTCGGGCGCAGAGGGCAGCTTCATTTCACAAGGCCTGGCAACCCGATTGGGCATCCGCTGTCAGGCATTAAAACACCCCATCTCCCTGGTCCATCTCTCCCGTGCCTCCCTTGGGAGAGTTTCTCACCAAACCATGCCTGTCCCAGTCATCATCTCAGGGAACCACCGGGAGGAGATGGTATTTTACGTCCTGCCCAACTCTGTGTCGCCCGTCATCCTGGGGTATCCCTGGCTACGCCTCCACAACCCTGTCCTGGACTGGAGGTTCGCTGGGGTATCGGCATGGAGTACCTTCTGTATGGGCACCTGCCTTCAGTCCGCTGCCTGCTCCCCATCCGCGGCTCCCCCTGTGGCGGATACAGCACCTCCGGACCTGTCACTGGTGCCTCCAGAATTTCACGACCTGGGTATGGTATTTAGTAAATCGAAAGCTATGTCTCTTCCCCCGCATCGACCATATGACTGTGCCATCAATCTCCGCCAGGGGGCTCCCCTGCCATCTGGTCGGCTCTACAGCCTGTCGGCGCCGGAGAGGGAGACAATGAATACGTACCTAAAGGAATCACTGAGCGCTGGGATTATTCGCCCATTGTCGTCACCCGTGGGGGCAGGGTTTTTCTTTGTCGGGAAAAAGGACGGTTCCCTCCGTCCCTGCATAGACTACCGAGCGCTTAATGACATCACTGAGAGGGACCGTTACACCCTGCCCCTCATGGACACTGCTTTCCACTCCCTCCAGGGGGCGACCTGGTTTACCAAGCTGGATCTACGCAGCGCTTACCACCTCGTCCGGATCCGGGAGGGAGATGAATGGAAAACAGCCTTCCGTACCCCGAACGGCCACTTTGAGTATCTCGTCATGCCGTTCGGGTTGACCAACGCTCCTGCCGTCTTTCAGCGCCTCATCAATGACGTCCTCCGGGATTTCATCGGCCTTTTCGTGTTCGTCTACCTGGACGACATTCTGATCTTCTCCAGGTCCAGAGATGAGCACCAGGTCCATGTGAGGCGGGTCCTCCAAAGACTGCTGGAGAATCGTCTGTACGTGAAGGCTGAGAAATGTGAGTTCTACGCTAGGACCACATCCTTCCTGGGATTCATCATCGCCCAGGACCAGGTGCTCCCAGACCCGGAGAAGGTGAAGGCGGTGGTGGAGTGGCCTACTCCCGCATCCCGGAAGCAGGTGCAACAGTTTGTTGGCTTCGCCAATTTTTACCGCCGCTTTGTCCCGAATTTCAGCTGGATCGTCGGACCGCTGACCCGCCTCACGTCCCCGAAGGTCCCGTTCCGGTGGACTGAAGAGGTCGATGCTGCCTTTAAGGCGCTGAAGGCGGAGTTCTCCTCCTCCCGGGTCCTTCGCCAGGTCGACCCCGCGCTGCAGTGCATTGTGGAGGTGGACGCATCGGACACGGGAGTGGGAGCAGTGTTATCCCAACGATCACCGGACGATGGCGCCAAGCGACCGTGCGCCTTCTTCTCCCGGCGCCTGTCCCCGGCGGAGAGGAACTACGATGTGGGGGACAGAGAGCTCCTGGCCATTAAACTCGCCTTACAGGAGTGGCGCCACTGGCTAGAGGGGGCGGACCTGCCGTTTGTGGTCCTGACGGACCACAAGAACTTAGAATACTTGCGATCTGCCAAGCGCCTGAATGCCCGCCAGGCGCGCTGGTCTTTGTTCTTCGCCAGGTTCCGCTTCTCGGTCACCTTCAGGCCGGGCTCCAAAAACGGCCTGCCTGACGCCCTCTCTAGGCAGTTCACCCCCGTGGAGGCTGAGGAGACGCCCCACACTATCCTGCCCAGGTCGTGCGTCCTCGGTGCCATTTCTTGGGACATTGAAGACAAGATCCGGAAGGCGCAGGAGGTGGAACCTGATCCTGGCGGCGGACCGGAGGGAAGACTGTTCGTCCCATCTGCGGTCCGAGGAGAGGTCATCCACTGGCTCCACACCTCCCGGCTCACCTGTCATCCCGGCACCTCTCGGATGATCAGCCTCCTCCAACGGTCCTTTTGGTGGCCAGGCCTGCGGAGGGATGCAGCCCGCTACGCCCGGGCTTGCCCAATCTGTGCCACCAGCAAGTCGGGAAATGCCCCCCCAGCGGGTCTGCTCCAGCCTCTGCCCGTCCCCGGCAGGCCCTGGTCGCACATCGCACTGGATTTCGTCACCGGACTCCCCGTTTCCAACTCCTTTGACACCGTCCTGACCATCGTGGACCGTTTCTCCAAGGCAGCGCACTTCATCCCCCTGCGAGGTCTCCCTACTGCCCTGGAGACGGCGGGCCTCCTCGTCCAACATGTGGTCAGGCTGCACGGGATTCCGGTGGACGTGGTCTCGGACCGGGGTCCCCAATTTTCATCCGAGGTTTGGAGATCTTTTTGTAATGCCATCGGAGCCAAGGTGAGCCTCTCCTCCGGCCATCACCCCCAGTCTAACGGGCAGTGTGAGAGGACCAATCAGGAGCTGGAGGCTGCGCTCCGCTGTGTTACTAGATCCAAGCCGACGTCCTGGAGCAACTATCTCGCCTGGGTGGAGTATGCCCACAACACCGCCCGCTCTTCTGCAACGGGGATGTCCCCCTTCAAGGCGTCCCTGGGTTACGACCCCCCGCTGTTTCCAGCGCAGGAGAACGAGGTAACTGTCCCCTCTGTTAGGGCGCACCTTAGGCAGTTCCGCTCCACCTGGGCTGCCGCGCATCATGCGCTTTTACGCACAGCGGAGCGCAACAGGACCGTGGCGGACCGGCACAGAAGACCTGCCCCGGCGTACAGAGTTGGGCAACTTGTGTATGTGTCTACCCAGGACGTCACATTAAAAGGCGAGAGGAGGAAGCTGGCACAGCGATTCATGGGTCCCTTTCCCATCACCCGGATCATCAACCCGGTGGCTGTGCGCGTGGCTATTCCCCCCTCCCTCCGCATCCATCCCACTTTCCATGTGTCGAAGGTGAAACTGGCAGTCACTGACCCCCTTTGCCCTCCTCCTGCAGCGCAACCCGCGCCCCGGATGATTGGTGGCCATCCGGCCTGGTCCGTCTCCTCCATCCTGGACTCCCGGTGCCGAGGTCGTGGGTTGCAATACTTGGTGGACTGGGAGGGCTATGGGCCCGAGCATCGACAATGGGTGCCCCCGTCGTTTGTGTTGGACCCATCGCTCATCGCGGACTTCCACCGAGCGCACCCGGATAAGCCATCGCCAGGAGGCGCTGCTAGAGGGGGGAGTACTGTCACGCCGCGCCATTCATCAGCGGCACCACCTGCTCACGCACCTGACAATCATCAGCGGCGAGGGATAAAGGCCGTCTCGCCCGGAGGCTCGGCCTGAAGCCGTCAGACTTCGTCCCTCACCGTTGTGAGCATACTTCTCTTCAGCGTCACCATTTTGGTAAGAAGATCGCTTACCTCTCTTCTTCAGTCTCCTCCCCTGTGCACAGGTGGATTCCCCAGCGGCGGACATCTCCTCTCCATCGCCCAATCCTTGCTGCTGTACGGAGCTCTCCAGGTGGCTGTCTTCCGGGCTTCGCCCCCTTGTTGTGCCAGCTGTCCTGACCCACCAAGTAAGTCCTTCTCTCGCCATATATCCCTCCTGTGTTGGTGTATGCCCGTCACCCTCACCCTGTGCTCTCTCCATAGGGTTGCTCGGCTGTACGGTCACCTGCCTCTGTGCCTGGAGCAGACACCATCACCAACACATTTACTTCCCGCAGACACGCACTCATTCACCCCTGCTGTTAATAAACTCTTTGAACTACTCTAAGCCTGTGTGTGTGCGTCTCCTGAGCCGTGCATTATGTCAGAAACCATATTTATTGACATTTGTAATGACGAATAAATGCACCAGATTGACTGTACATTGGCGGAATACTCCAATAATAGAAAATAAATTGTACCTGTTGTGGAAATCCCCAAAAAGCCGTCATGTTTAGGTTTGCAAAATTTATCCACCAGAGCTCACAGGAAAAATAGCCTCCCCTCTCCCGTACGGGAGATGCTGGTTTGTTTTTTTTTTACACTGGTTTGCCCTGTCAATCCCGACACTTCGTTTCAGCTCTACAGAGCTTCGGTCCATTTGCCAGCAGGTGAGTGTCAGTCTTATTTTTAAAGTAGTTTAATTGCAGTGTTAATATGTTTACTCTGAGGCTGATAAACAGCTCAAATTGGAATTAATATTTCTACCGAGCCAACGCGTTTCTATGCTAATGGTGTTTTAGCTATTAACTTCCTCTGATGCAAATTCGGGTGTTTTTCACATGTTCATATTAACTTTAAGTGTAGGCAAGTTACTTTTAATGATAAATAAGAGTCATTGGTAAACAGACATACCTGCAGCAGGAGCAATCTCCATTTGTGGCCAGACAGAGACGTGGGTCTTATCATCCCTCAGCCAACTCGTATGAAAAGGCAGCCCACAAAATCCTCCTTTGGTAATCTCTGCTGGCTGATGTGAATCTAAAAAAACTTGTGTTCTGATTGCTGTCACTATCTTTTATAAGACGGTGATGGCTACATGAGCCAGTTGCACACCATTTCAACATTTTCTTTGTTTAAATTTAGCGGACATTGCCATAGAAATGGTAACTTTTGATACCTCGACGCGTCATGCGCGTTCATGAGATCGGTGATGTAAGCGTAGACACCCCTATGCTAATGTTCCTGGTATTCATAGTTTTCAATCATGTGACTTTCGGCGGGGTTGAATAAGATCGCTGGCCATGTTGGGGGGGATAATCACAGAGCAATGGAACAAAAAAAATGTGAAAACCTCCGAAATTTGTTGAGAAACTCTAGATAGTGACAGACAGCGGTATGACAACAAATTAGATTTAATTGAGAAACAGGCCTTCTATCTCATTCCAAAACAAAACTGGCCAAAAGGCACAGAGAAGTGGGCTAGCATCACTTATCCAGACATGTACAAAGCTAAATATATTTCTTGATCTCATATAGCGACTGGGAGCCATGTGACGTCATCTTAAAACTATGAATACACATGTCATGTAAAAAAATAATAAAAAGGAAAAGTAATTAAATAAGCCAGAATTATGTTTTTCTGTTTAAAAAAGCAGCACGTTTAGAAAAAAAGAGAAAAGTTTAACAAATTTACAAGAAAAAAAATTGTAATGTAACAAAAAGAGTTCTTTTGTGAACAAATTAAGAAATAAAACATTTCAGAAGAAAACCACATTAATAAGGAAAAAAGGAAAAATTTTTTGCATTTAAATGGAAAAAATTAAAAATTTCAAATTGACAAGAAAGGCCATATTATTTTTATACTCCGTTTTACCTTCATTTTAGGACTCGATTGTTTTTTCTTTTCTTTAATTTTATTTTAGATAAAAGCCTCTTTCCATAAAAAAAGGTAAGGAGCTCCTTGGCGTGGGAGAGATCATAGTTTGAGAAAATAAAACAATCCAGATGTGAGTGCGTCAATGAGGTGTGAATCACACTGATCCGCTGCAGCAGTGAGACGTGGAATCAGCTCCTGATATCATGATTTTAGCTGTAATTATAGGTGTCTAAGTCCTGACAGAAGCATTCATCAGACAGCTGTTCTGGTTATTTCGCAACATCGGCCTCGTCATTTACTGCTGATTCAGATCATGATGTCATGATTTAGGCATAATAAACCCCGGGGCGTTCTAGTTATTTCTGGGCCCTGTGCAAGATTGGATTTGGGGAGGATTATTTTTGTAATGGAGGAGAGTTCAAACATGGAAATCTCTCCCTCACTCTTCACAGCTAAAAAAAAACAAAACAAAACTTGGATATAGATAAACAGAGAAAAAAAAAACATTACATAGGACGAAAATTTAGCCATCGTCCATATGAATATTGCAGATTTACAAGGAAAAAAGTTTAAAATTTTCAAGAAAAAAAAAACTTAAGGTTTATGAGTGTCTCGTTTAAAACTGTTATGAATCCCCGTGCACTTTTATGCAGCGCACGGAGGATAAGGAATAAAACCCACGTGCAGGAGATAGTTATGCGTATTTATTGACAGGGTGAGAATAAACAGTTCAAAACAACAGATGAGTAGCTCAGGACATTCAAGGAATACTTCCAGGACGCTCTACAGAACACAGGTGAGTACCAACCGGGAGAAACTGTTCCAAAGTGCAGGCAGGCGGAACTGCAGCGGGGGAACGGAAGAGAGAGCCCAGGAAAGAACCTCCAGACGGGACTGGACGGCAGGAGCAGAGGTGATAGTACTCACAAGGCTGGAGCAGTCCGAGTCAGTCCAAGCAATGACCCCGGTGAAACAAAACCAAACAGCAGAAAACTACAAACGTCATGCAGCGTGATGCGGTTCAGAACAGCAGGCAGGGCATCTAGTCATGCAGAACAAACACTGAGTAGTTCAAAAGGAGTAAGGACAATAATCCGTCAATCCTCTCCCGCAGACACAGGGCTTAAATAATGCCAAGTCTAATGAGAAGAGAAATTGCCGGTGTGTAGGTGGAAACAGGTGTGTGAATGGACAAAGGAAAGAGCACAAATGATAATGACACACAGCTGGTATAGCTGGCGGGGGTTGGGGGGGGCATGACTGTGAACTGTCAGGGAGCTGAGAAGACCTCAAGGCTCCCAAAGAGGTGCCTGACGGCAAATAGAGGATACAAAAATAAGCAGCCACCATGCCATGAAACTGGGCTGGAAGTCCACCCACTTCATGACAAAAACAACTGTTGTTGAACCAATTCTTAAAAAGCCTAGCCTTGTTCCAGCAGTCTCAAAGCACTATAGGCCAATATCAAAGCAGCCCCCCCCCCCCTGCGACCCAAAAAGGATTAAGCGGAAGAAGATGGATGGATGGATGTAGCAGAGCAGCTCACTTCTTTTTTAGAGAAACATCACATTTTTGACAAATGTCAGTCGGGTTTTTGTAAATTACATTCAACAGAAACTGCCATACTTAGAGTCTCAAGTGACATTATGATGGCAATTGACTCTGGACAATGCATACAGTGGTGTGAAAAAGTGTTTGCCCCCTTTTTGATTTCTCTTTATTATTTTTTTTGCATGTTTTGTCACACTTAAATGTTTCAGATCATCAAACAAATTTAAATATTAGACAAAGATAACACAAGTAAACACAAAATGCAGTTTTTAAAGGAAGGTGTTTATTATTAAGGGGGAAAAAAAATCCTAACATGCATGGCCCTGTGTGAAAAAGTGGTTGCCCCCTAAACCGAATAACTGGTTGGGCCACCCTGAGCAGCAACAACTTTAAGGTCGTGCCACAACATTTCAATCAGATTCAGGTCAGGACTTTGATTAGGCCACTCCAAGGTCTTCATTTTGTTTTTCTTAAGCCACTCAGAGTTGGACTTGCTGGTGTGTTTTGGATCATTGGCCTGCTGTAGAACCCAAGTGCGCTTCAGCTTGAGGTCGCGAACAGATGGCCGGACATTCTCCTTCAGGATTTTTTGGTAGACAGCAGAATTCATGGGTCCATTTACCACAACAAATCTTCCAGGTCCTGAAGCAGCAAAAAAGCCCCAGACCATCACACTACCACCACATTTTACTGCTGGTATGATATTCTTTTTCTAAAAATCCGATGTTGTGGGTGACCCCCACAGCCTACGGACAAGCAGAGCACTCAGCTGGAGCAATCAGCATAACAGTGAGATGTATGTACTGATATCAATAGGCAGCCTCGCCTTCCTGCCAGTAATCCTGCTATTGATATGCGTGACTCTCATGTAAATGTCCCATGCATTCCTGCTGTACTGATATGCTAATTGCTCCAGCTGAGCGCTCTGCTTGTCCGTAGGCTGTGGGGGTCACCCCCCCCCCCCACCCGTCCAGAGGGCTCAGCTGGGGGCTGAGGCGTCGATCGTCCGGCTTTGGGAGCGAGCTGCGGGAAAAGTTCTGTGCCGGAGGAGGGAGGAGGGTGGGGGTAGCGAGTGCCGGCCCGGGACGGCAAAGTTGTCCGGGCCGCGCAAAAATTGCATGTGGACCCACGATGTTGAGGGGCTGTCCCGTTGAACGTGGCGGAGGTCCACCCCGGCGGTGACCCCGAATACAAGAACACGCTGACGACGAATGAACGTAGCTGCCTGTCGCAAATGGACTGCCCTCCCTTCTGACACACGGGAGACCTCGACGCAGAACCGGCACCAGGCGGTTACGCCAGATGTAATGGAACACACACCTTCCAAAAAGTTCAACTTTTGTCTCGTCAGTCCACAAAATATTTTCCCAGAAAGTCTTGGGGATCATCAAGATGTTTTCTGGCAAAACTAAGACAAGTCTTTATGTTCTTTTTGCTCAGCAGTAGTTTTTGTCTTGGAACTCTGCCATGCAGGCCATTTTTGCCCAGTCTCTTTCTTATTTATCTTTTGTTCTTATTAAAGACAAGAATAGAAAGGAGATGGGACTTCCGGTCTGGACACCATGGTGATAGCAGCTTAACGCTGAAGCTCCCAGACCCGATCCGTGAAAATACCTTGAAAATCAGATTTTTTTTTTCCACAATATTTTTTATTGAACCTTTTTTTACAAACATGACACAAACAATCAAACACTAACACTAAAGTAATTTAAAAATTAAAAAAAAAAACACTAACTACAAGAAAATAAAAAAGAAAAAAAATGTACTAAAAACACCAACAACCACTAACAAAGGCAAGTCATCAACAATGCTCCTCTGTTTAGTCTAGGTAATCCATTGTAAGTATACATATTATACATTCACCAATTTGGAATTTACAAGGTCCACACACATCATTCACCTTCTTCTTCAGAAGTTATGTTTAATTTCTTTACATAATCAATGAAAGGTCGCCATATATTCTCAAACACATTTTCCTTTGATTTCAGTATGTATGTTATTCTTTCTAGTGGAAGGTTTGTTAACATCTGTCTTAACCACTGAGTCACATCTGGTCTATGAGTCTTTTTCCGCAGTAGTGCAATACATTTTTTGGCATTAAGCAAACTGAGGTCAATGAATGCTCTTTCACTCTTATTAAAGTTATGCTTTTCTGGATACAGACCCAACAAAAGCAGTTTAGGGTTCAATGTGAATTGTTAAGAAATTATTTTTTCAATTGTTACCCTCACCTCTTCCCAAAACATTCAAATTTTTCTACATTCCCATAAACAATGAAATAGGGTTCCTTTACTTTCCATACATTTTGTGCATGTATCTGGTATGTTTTTGTTATATCTATTTAACTCCACCGGTGTAACATACATCCGCATTAACCATTTAAAATGTATCAATTTAAGACGTACATTTATTGATTTGGTTTGAGCTTCTGTACAAGCCAATTCCCATTGTTCCTCTGAAATTTCAGTTTGCAGGTCTTCTTTCCAATAATTCAGTCTTTTCTGTGAATTTTCACTTGAGGATAGTGTCAATGAGTTATAAAACTCTGAAATAATACCCTTTCTCTTACTATCTTTCGTCAAAAATTTTTCCAAGGATGAATAAGTAGGTCGGGTGAGAGCATTATTTTGATTTGATCGAATAAAATTCCTAAGCTGAAGATATTTAAAAAAAAAATGAGTTCTATTAAGATTAAATTTGATCCTCAGTTCTTCAAAAGACATTATGTTATCTGAACGTGACAAATATAAGTCTTGAATCTTTTGAATCCCTTTTAAATTCCATACTTTAAATACAGCATCCGCTCTCCTTGGTGTAAAATATTGATTACCCCATATTGGGCTAAATTGTGACAGTAAGTGTGGTTCTTTTAAATATTTTTTGGTTTCACGCCATATTTTGATCATATGCTTTACAATTGGATTTTTAACTTGTTTCTGTAATTTTTTAGCTGAGTCTGAGTATATGAATAAGGGAAGAGGTAAAGGTAAATTGTATGATTCCATTTCAGTCCAGTGAGGAAGATCATTTGATGAAAAATAATATGTCATAGACCTCAGTTGTGCTGACCAGTAATACAACATAAAGTTTGGACATTTCAGACCTCCACGATCAAATGGTAAATATAGTAAGGACAGACGTAATCTGGCCTTCCTATTGTTCCATATAAATTCCACTAACTTTTTTTTAATTCTTGAGAATAGATCTGAAGGTGGTGGTAAAGGAATGTATTGAAATAAATATTTTGGGTAAGATATTACTTTTAAGTATATTAATTCTCCCGATCATCGACATTGGTAGTGACATCCATCTCTGAAGTAACTCATTAATATCTGCCATTAAGGCTTCATAGTTGATACTAGCGGCTGATTCTAACTTAGGCACAATTTGAATTCCTAAGTATTTAAACTGATTTACAACATTGAATTGATTTACCTCAGGAGCTGGGTGATTTCTCTGGGTCTCATTTAGCATTAATATTGAAGATTTAGTTTTATTTATTTTATATCCTGATATTTCCCCAAAGTTCTTTATTAAATTTAACAAGGTCGGAATTGATTTTTTAAAATTCGACATAAACAAAATTATGTCATCAGCATACAGGGAGATTTTATGTTCTGTTGGTCCTACTTTAATACCATATATTTGTGGATGTAAATGTACTGCCATCACTAAAGGTTCAATTGCCATAGTAAACAGTAAAGGTGAAAGTGGACAGCCTTGTCGACATCCTCTTTTGATTTTTATTGATTTTGAGATATTGCTGTTTGTTAGGATTTCTGCTGTAGCATTATTGTATATTATCTGAACCCATTTTATGAAATTATTTCCAAGTCCAAACCTTTGTAGGACTTCAAAAAGAAAGGGCCATTCGACCCAATCAAAGGCCTTTTCGGCGTTCAATGATAGGAAAGCTGTATCTGGTGCTTCTTTATTAGAATAAATAATATTAAATAGTCTTCTTGCATTATGGAAGCCTTGTCTTCCCATTATAAAGCCATTCTGATCTCGGTTAATAATATTTGGTAATATTTCTTGTAGTCGTCTTGCTAAAATTTTACAGATTATCTTAAGGTCTGCATTTAATAGGCTTATTGGTCTCATGTTTTCACATTTATTAGAGGGTTTACCTGGTTTTGGCAACAGTATAATTAAGGCATTATTCATGTATGGTGGTAAATTACTATTTTGAAATGCTTCTAAAACCATTTCCAAAAGTGGTTTTATTAATTTATTCTTAAATTTTTTTTATAGAGGTCAACTGGAAGACCATCTGGTCCTGCACTTTTTCCTGATTTCATATTATCAATGGCTAGCCCAACTTCTTCTTGACTAATTTTAGACTCCAGTATCTCCCTGTTTTCATTTGGAATACACGGTATAGATAATCCGTCCAAAAACCCATTTAGTTTTGTTAAGTCAGTTTCATTTTCACCTCCAGGGGGCTCACCTCCGCCCCCTGGTGGAACCAGCGATGGATCCACTCCAGTTCGCCTACCAGCATGGCATTGGGGTGGAGGATGCGGTGATCTTCCTCCTTCACCGTTCTCTGTCCCACCTGGAGAAGCCCGGGAATATGGTGAGGATCATGTTCTTTGACTTCTCCAGTGCTTTCAACACCATCCAACCGATGATCCTGAAGGACAAGCTGCTGCGCGCAGGGGTGGACCAGCACCTGTCATCATGGATCCTGGACTACCTCACGAACCGGCCTCAGTTTGTGAGAACCCGGGACTGTGTGTCCGACACGATCATCAGTAGCTCGGGGGCCCCCCAGGGAACGGTGCTGGCTCCCTTCCTGTTCACTCTTTATACTGCGGACTTCTCACACAACACAACACACTGCCATCTACAGAAGTTCTCTGATGACTCTGCGATCGTTGGCCTCATCTCCAATGGAGATGAAGCTGAGTACAGAGGGCTTATCCAGGACTTCGTGGACTGGTGCCATCGGAACTGCCTCCAGATCAACGCGAGGAAAACTAAGGAGCTGGTGGTGGACTGCCGCAGGCATGGGCAGCCCCTCACAGTACCAGTAAATATACAGGGAACAGACATCGAGATGGTGACATCCTATAAGTACCTGGGTATTCATCTGAACAATAAACTTGACTGGTCACACAATACTGATGCACTCTACAAGAAGGGACAGCGCAGGCTGTTCCTGCTGAGGAGACTCAGGTCTTTTGGTGTACAAGGGGCGCTGCTGAAGTCATTCTATGACACGGTGGTGGCATCAGCCATCACTTTTGGAGTGGTCTGCTGGGGCAGTGGCATTACTGCAGCCGATAGGAAGAGACTGAACAAACTGATTAAGAAAGCTAGCTCTGTCCTGGGGCAGCGCCTTGATCCGATGGAGGAGATAGGAGAGAGAAGGACGGTGGCTAAACTGTCATCTCTGCTGGAGTCCGAGTTCCACCCTATGCAGGACATACTGAATGCACTGAGGAGCTCATTTAGCAGCAGACTACATCATCCCAGGTGCACAACCGAGAGGTTTCGTAGGTCCTTCCTACCAACGGCTGTCAGACTGTACAACCTAAGCAGGGCTGCTCGCAGAGATAGCAAAAAGACGTAACAAACTAATAGTTTTTTGAATGCAAAAGATGCAATAGACTTACACAATGGTCCCCTCCGGCATACAACTAGGAACATACCGGTCGCTATGGAGGGTGAGAATATGTATGGGCACATAATCATACCATGTAGGATAACTAAGTAGACGGTTATGCTGTTTCATTCCATCTAGCAACAATGCTCTGCACTGTGTGTGTTTATATATTTACATATTTATTCCATCTAGCTACAATGCTCAGCACTGGGTGTGTTTATATATTTATATATCTACATATTATTCCATCTAGCTACATTGCTCCGCACTGTGTGTGTTTATATACTTGCATATTTATTCCACCTAGCTGCAATGCTCCGTACTGTGGGTGTTTATATATTTACATATTTATTCCATCTAGCTACAATGCTCTGCACTGTGTGTTCATATATTCATATATTTATTCCATCCAGCTACAATGCTCTGCACTGTGTGTCTGTGTGTGTGTGTATATATATATATTTTATAGTAATACGTACATATGTATATTAGCTGCTCTTGCTTGCTTGTTTTTTTCTTGCCTTCTGATTGTTGCTCTGAGTGTTGCTATCCCTGTGCTGTTGCAATCCTGGAATTTCCCCGTTGTGGGACTAATAAAGGCTTATCTTATCTTATCTTATCTTATTTTTTGTATCATATAATTTTTCATAATAATCTCTAAAGGCACTATTAATTTCTAAAAGATCTACAACTGCCTGTCCATTACTTATAATACTGGTAATTGGTGTTTTAAATTCTAATTGTTTAATCTGCCATGCCAATAATTTCCCTGATTTTTCACCTTGTTCATAAAAAGTTTGCTTCAATCTTAGAAGACTCGAGGCAGTTCTATTTGCTGATTTTTTGTCATATTCAGCTCTCAGAATCAGTAATTCGTTCTCTAACTTTGGGTTACTTCCTGCATACACTTTTTCTTGAAGAATTTTTATTTTACGTTCCAATTGGACTCTCTCCTCTCGAGTCTTCTTAGATTTTGAACCTGTATAACTAATAATACGCCCCCTAATAAAAGCTTTGAAAGCCTCCCACTTTATACATGCTGATGTTTGCGTAGTATTGATATCAAAGAACTCATCTATCTGTTTTTCTATGTACTTAACAAATTCCTCATCCTGAAGCCATTTATGCTGAAATTGCCACCTACCTGGATCCTTTGTCAATTTCTTATCTACATATATTAGACAGCAGAGTGCATGATCAGATATAACGATGTTATCATAGAAACAGTTTTGAATCTTGGACCTTAATTCTTTGGAGATCAAAAAATAGTCAATACGTGAGAATGTCTTGTAGGTATTAGAATAACAAGAATAGACTTTGACTTGTGGTTTCATTTCTCTCCATATACAGTGATCCCTCACTTATCGCGGTTAATGGGTTCCAGAACCGACCGCGAAAAGTGAAAAACCGCGAAGTAGCGTCACCCCTAATGACGTCATTCATAAATAATACGTACGTTCATTCTCTCACTCTCTCTCTCTCATATGATACGTGTGTGTGTGTGTGTACATGTACATACATACATAGATGTAAATAAAGTGTACATAAATATGTTTTTAGAACTCTTTTATTCTTATAACAAGATACGTAACTCAAGCTGAAGATGATTTACTGCACAGGTTAATGAGAGCTTTACTGCTCCTCAGGTGACGCCTCATCGTCAGGTGCTAGAAGCGCAGGATCATCGAGGGCAGCTTCCGATAGAGCTGGAGAAGCTGCAGGAGGCGGCGTAGTGGCTCGACGGGAAGACTATTTCGCACAAAATGGCACAAGAGTGGGCTGCACGGTGGCGCAGTGGTTTAGCACTGTGGCAGCACAGTTTTACCCTCGGCCGGGGGACCACGGGGATCATGAGATCGTGGGTTCGATCCCAGCCCCCGACCAACAGTGAGCTGTGTGGAGTTTGCATGTTCTCCCCGTGTTGCGCGGGTTTACTCCGGGATTTCTCCGGTTTCCTCCCGCATACCAAAACATGTAGGTTTAGGGCGCTCGCGCACGCAGCGACCAGCAGCCGGTGGCTTGTCACCAGACTGCAAACCATGTCTACCTACGGGTACAAATAAGTAACAAAAAAAAAAAAAAAAAAAAAAAGAGAACAGCAAAAAGTTCCACGCTGCGAGACTACGTAACACGAGCGATAAAGAGCAATGAATGCGGTCTTCCTTCCCTTCATGGGCGCTCGGCAGGGAGAGGAGGTGGGTGAAACATCTCGGCCAATCAGCTTGCGGGGTGAAACGTCTCGGCCAATCAGCTTGCGAGATTTCCGAGCCGAGCCAACACGAGAACAGCGAACAGAGAGGTGGATTTTTTGAGTTGTGCGGCTCTCCGTGTTGATACCTGATGGTCTAATGTAGTCTCCCTGCCTTCTGCTAGCGCCCGCCCATTATTTCTCAATTTTGAATTTTTGATGAATATTTTTGAAAAATCCGCGATGCACTGAGGGCGCGAAAGGTGAAGCGCGAAGTAGCGAGGGATCACTGTATCTAGCAATCTCAATTCTTTCATAAAATGATTAATGGTCATCCTGCATCCATTGTGCGTACAGTCCAGTCCTGTTGATCTATCTATACTGGGATTCAATGTACAGTTAAAATCCCCTGCTATTATATGTTGCCCTGTAAGTGATGATAAAGTAAGAAATAAATTAGCGAAGAAGTTTTGATCATCTATATTGGGACCGTATAAGTTCACCAGATTTATATTTTCTAATAACAAAGATCCTTGAATGATTAGATATCTTCCTAATTTGTCTCCAATTACATTTTTCACTTGAAATGGGACTGTTTTATGTATGAGAGTCATAACTCCCCTGGCTCGGGATGAAAATGATGAGGTGAACACATTTCCCTGCCATCTTCTCCTAATTCTTTTTAGATCCTCCTCTATTAGATGAGTTTCTTGTAAAAACACAATTTTTGAACCTATGTCTTTTATTTTATTCATAACTTGTTTAAGTTTTTTTTAGATTTTGTAGACCTCTGCAATTCCATGAAGTTAAATTAAGATTAACGCCTTGGTCTATGATCAATAAGGAGTTTGAGATTACCTTGCAATATAAACATGCTCATACAGAGAAGCAAAAACATGGATGGTTGAACATTCATCCTACAAACTACACAAAAACAAATTCCCTTTCCCCACATTCGTGGTAATCCCCCCAAAATCAAAAAAAAAAAAATTCCATCTCCCTTTATAGCTAGTGACTGTTCCACACCTGTGAGGATCAGTCAAACCACTCTCTCTTTCTCCTCTCAATCAATTAGTAATTTGTATAAAATTCACATGGGTGTATCGATGGAAAAGAGGAGTTGGAATTAATAAGTGTTCACTTCTTCCTTCTCCCTTTCGAACAGTGTATACTGTAACTTTATTGCATTTGCTATTTGCTTGTTTTTTGTTATATTTTTGTGTTCGAAATAAACTATCTATCTATCTATCTATCACCCTGACTCTACTACTTTTTAATGACATGACATTAACTCTCTTCTGTAGTTTTTCCAACATAACTTCAAAATTTTATAGCAACTTTGTACATCATAGCTTTTTTTTATATATATATAATACAATCTATATTTTGTAGACATGCTATATGCTTCAGATCAATCAGATGCCTGTGCAAATGCTTAAATATTCTACCTTTATATCTTGTTCATGCTTCATGCTTAGCTCCCACCAGTCTCTCTTGAATCTGCTTGATAAGCTCCTGCGCCTCCTGAGGGGTCTTGAAGATATGGGTTCTCCCTTTATATGTGACCAGCAATCTTGCCTGATGAATCACTCCGTGATGGATCCCGAGGTTGCGCAGCTCTTTTCGGGCGGAGTCAAACTGTTTCCTTAATTGTTGAATTCCTGTGGCCAAATCTGGGTAGAACCGCACCTGTTGATCCTGGTATTTAATTTCTCCTTTAGCTCGCGCTGCGTTGGTGATCGTCATCTTGTCTCTGTAGCTGAGGAACTTCATAATCAGCGTCCTCGGTGGTGTCTTATTATCTCTCGGTGGGCCGATTCGGTGAGCGTTCTCTAAGACGACCGATGACTGCAGATCCGCGTTGTTCAGCGCTTCTGGAATCCACTTTTCCAAAAAGGAACTTGTATCCCGTCCCTCCACTCCCTCCGGGAGGCCCACCAGCCTCAAATTATTCCATCACGACCGGGATTCTAAGTCCAGGACATTATCTTCCAGACATTTATTTTTTAATTCCAATGTTTGCATCTTTAATTGTAGGCTGGTGACGTCATCTTCAGCGCTTGAGATTCAGAGCTCCGCCTGTGATACTCGCTCCATACAGTCGCTTATTTCTTTTCTCATTCCTTCTATCGCTGCTATAATCCCATCAAATTTAGACGAAAAGTCTGCTCTCATGGAGCTGATGGCAGCAAGTACCGCACTCGTGCCCTCCTCAGCAGTCACCGCTCCGCCGCTAGCTTCCTCCGCCATAGTCTCTGGAGGTTTTCCTGCTTCGTCACGAGCGTGGAAGTCTGTTAGCTTGGATTGTTTGACAAATCACTTTTTCCTCCGCCTAATTTCCCAGCCTTGGTCTTTACCATATCCGCGCCTAAACGCTGGGATAGGTTTTTGTTCCAATTGAGAGAGTTTTAGCCTACTTTTTATTTTTAGGAGCAGAGCAGTGTGAAACACGTCTTCCTACATGGCCGTCATAACCGGAAGTCCTGAAAATCAGATTTAACAGATTTTTGGAAGAGTGAAAATCAAAAGACAAAGTCATCATGCCTAAAGGAAAACAGAAGAAATCGACATTTACCAGGCCAGCACACGCATCGGCCGGAGAATCTGATCCGAAGGATTTCCATTCAGAAGACGAGGAGCTGAATGAAGCTAGCAAAAAGGTTAGCTTAAAAATGGTACTTAAAGAATTAAGACGATTTCGCTAAGAGTGTTGGGCCAAATTTCGTGAAATCAAAGACGAAATAAAAAGGACAAACAGCAGAGTGGACCAGGCCGAGGACCGAATCTTGGAAGCAGAGGAAAGAATAAAAGGGCTGGAAGATGCCGTGCTGGATCTACACAAACGACAGTCAAGACTGGAGGCTAAGCTAACTGACCAAGAAGGAAGACTGAGAAGAGACAACATTAGAATTCATGGTCTGAACGAAGGAGTCGAGGACGGTTTCACCACAATGGCTGCATGCGTGGAATCCATACTGAGAGAGAAGTTGGATATTCCCCAAACCACCGACTTGAAGATAGAAAGGGCGCACGGTACATTAGCCCCTAGGCCGGCGGCGGAAGCGCCTCCTCGATCGGTGGTGGTGAAGTTCGCCAACTCCAGAATAAAAGAAGAGGTTGTAAGACTGGCTTGGCAGAAAAAAGGATTTATGCACCAAGAGAGAAAAGTTTTCGTGAAACACGATTACGCCCCGGAGGTCCTTAAAAAGCATCGGGAATACAACAACGCTAAAAAGGTATTACGAGAGAAAAAACTGCGCTTCCAGACGCCATTTCTGGCGAAGTTGCGGGTTTTTTACGGCGACGAGACGTGTCTCTACAACTCGGCGGAAGAAGCGACCACGGATATGGCGAGAAGAGGGCTCCCGGTAACGGTGTATAAACCCACAGCAGACCCGATCGAAAGAATCAAGGCTCAAACGTGGTCCACACAGAGACCCTCAAAATCCACGGGCCAGCAGCGGGAAACCCAGCGCCAGAGCTACAAGGAAAAACTGGCTGTTTGCAGGAGGGAATAATGATATTTTTAGTCAATCTGCACATCCAACCCTCCTCCTACAAGGTAACAAACATTAAAGTAGATGCAGAATCAGCATGTGGTAAAACATTTCATGGAACAGACATAATATTAGAAACAAATAAGTCTTTTTTAAAAAAAACAAAACAAAACTTGTTAAAATAGAAATGTGACAATGAACCACATGATCTCTCCACACTAACAAATACTGTATTAACGTGAATGTTTGCTGTGATGGTGGTGGGAGGTTGTGCACAATTTCATAGGGTATAGGCATAAAAAAAAAAAAATCATTACAAGTTCGGATTGGGATCTGAAATTCACGTTAAAAACATGGGACAACTTACAGGGGTAAGAGAGGGCCCTCAGCATGTAACAGAATCTGAGGAATTTTCCTCAGGGCCAACACACCATCATGGCTCTTCTAAGGTCACTAAAAAGACCTCAGCTCAGGAAGATCTTTTGTCAGTTTTTTGTTTTAAAGTTTTATATACTATGTTCTTAATGTTTTTTATGTTCTTAATGTTCTTTCAGTTTCTGAGTAGCATAAAAGAGGGCCACCACACTGTTATACTAAATAAGACAACACAATGGAGAAACAGAGCGTAACCAAAATAATCTCATATAATGTAAAAGAGATCCTGAATCCAGTTAAAAGATACAAGATTCTAGGCAAAATGAAAAAAGACAAAGCAGGAATAATATTTTTACAGGAAACCCACCTAACAGACGTGGAGCACACTAAACTCAATAGACAAGGGTTTAAATTGATCTCTTCATCTTCATACAAGTCAGGGAGGAGGAGGGGAGTAGCGACATTGATCTCAACCAAAATTATATTTGAAAAAAAATCAGAACACAAAGATAAAGAAGGGAGATACAGTATGGTACTTGGGCGGCTAGAGGGAGAAGATATCACCCTGCTGAATGTATATGCACCTCCAGGGGCTAACTGGAAATTTTATAAAAATGTATTTGACCTAATGATAACTAAAGCCCAAGGTTTAGTGATATGTGGTGGGGACTTCAATTTAAGACTGAACCCATACTGGGATGCATCAGGTGATGCTCCACATCAAAATAACACTCAAAGTAGGAAAACTCGGATGCTACTAAAAGAAATGGGAATCTGTGACGTGTGGAGGGAATTCAACCCCAGTGTAAAAGATTATACATTTTACTCAGCACCACATTCATCATACTCAAGGACTGACTATTTTTTATGTTTAATAGAGACATTGGAAGAGTAAAAACATGTAAAATAGGACTGATGGATCTCTCTGACCACAGTCCGATCTATATGGACTTAAGTATCCAAAAATACACAAATAATACATTTTCTTGGAGGTTAAATTCAAATGTCCTGAAAGGACCACTGAAAGATGAATTGGAATCAGATATTCTCAGATATTTGGAAGAAAATGATAATGGAGAAGTATCCCCTTTAATACTGTGGGACGCATGTAAAGCTGTAATAAGGGGAAAGATTATCGCAAAACTGGCAATCCAAAAGAAACTGAGACAAGAAAAACTAACCACATTAGAGTCAGAACTTAAGAACCTAGAAAAAGAGCACAAAGACAACACTCATTCTAATGACTCGCTCAAAATTAAGGAAATTAAAAAACAAATAAATGAGATCTACACAATAGAAATCCAGAAGAAACTTACATTTCTGAAACAAAAATACTATGAAGCAAGCAGCAAATCGGCAAAATTACTAGCCTATAAATTGAGGAAACAACAAACGGAGAGAGCAGTCTACAAAATCAGAGACCCAGTATTAAAGGAAATAAAATTTAGAATTCAGGATATTCTTAAAAGCTTCGAGAATTACTACAAGAACTTGTACTCCCTCAAAAAACGTAAAAACGCATCCAAAGCATTCCTAAACACATTAAACCTTCCCCAACTTACTGAGTCACAAAATAAAACACTACTGTCAGAAATACAACCTAAAGAATTAGAAAAAGCAATTATGAAACTTAAAGCTAACAAATCCCCAGGAGCAGATGGCTACACAGCAGAGTGGTACAAAACCTTTAAACAGCAACTATCTCCTCTCCTCCTGAAAACATTTAACTATGTCCTCCACACAGGGGAAATCCCCCCTCCTGGAGAGAAGGGGTCATTGCAGTCATACCTAAACCTGAAAAGGATAAACTAGATTGCTCCAACTACAGACCAATCAGTGTATTATATCAGGACTATAAGCTTTTTACCACTATCCTTGCCAAAAGGTTAGAAAAAATACTGACAGACTTAATTCATTTAGACCAAACAGGTTTTATAAGACAAAGACAGACACAAGACAACATTAGACGCACTTTACACATAATTCATCATATAAAAAAATATAACTTAAATGCAGCCATATTGGGATTAGATGCTGAAAAAGCATTTGATTCGGTTGACTGGTCTTTCCTATATAGAATCTTATCCAGTTTCAATTTTCATAACAACTTCATTGGAACTATCCAGGCATTATATAAAAAACCAACAGCTAAAATAAGGATTAACGGTAAATTATCATCATCTTTTGAGCTGGAAAGAGGATGTCGTCAGGGTTGCCCCTTGTCTCCACTGCTCTTTGCAATCTTGATAGAACCTCTGAGCCAATGGATAAGACAGAATCAAAAAATTCAAGGTATTACACTTGGTCAGAAGGAACATAAAATAGCACTCTTTGCTGATGACATTTTAATATACCTGGGGCAGCCGGACACCTCTTTTCCAGAACTAATCTCAGTTTTTTCAGAGTATGGAGATTTATCGGGGTACGAATTAAACATGCATAAAACCCAAGTTTTAACATTCAACTATGACCCAAATCAATATTTACTAAGCAAACTCAAAACTAACTGGGAGATAGAATCTATGAAATATCTGGGGGTCAATATCCCGAAACAACTCAACAAAATTATAACACTAAACTATGATCCACTGGTGGCAAAAATAAAATCTGATCTAGCAAGATGGAATATGATACCATTCTTGGGTACTGCACAAAGAAGTGAAGCAGTCAAAATGAATATACTTCCACGTCTTCTATACCTTTTCCAAACAATATTGGTAGAACCTCCCAAAAAAACATGGCAAGAACTGGACAGATGGATCTCAAGATTCATATGGCAGGGCAAGTAACCTAGAATCAGATATAGAACCCTACAGCTAAACAAAGACAAAGGTGGGCTTGCGCTGCCAAATATCAGGGACTATTTTAAAGCCGCACAAATTAAAACTTTAGTAGGGATATGTAACCCAGTCTACACTGCACAATGGAAGGAGATGGAATGCCAAATAACAAGTGACATCCCCCTACAGGCGATAATAGGGAACAATGCCTTACCTAAACTTTTGAATAACACTAACCCGTGGATAGAGACCCCGCTAAAAATTTGGTTTAAGATAGTCAAAGAGAATCAAACTAAAGAACCCTATCGATTTCTGCAATGGATTGCCTATGATCAAGACTTTACTCCTAATAAAACAGACACTAGATTTAAAAAGTGGAAAGAGAATGGACTGATAAAATATTACGATTTTTTTAAAGGGCAAACTTTAAGAAGTTTTGAAGATTTGAAAAAACAAGGTCTAATAAATCAAGACCTTCACAGGTTCTTTCAGCTTAGACACCACATAAACAAAATATTTAAAAAGGAGGATTTGGAAAGGGCCCAGTCAGGTGTTCTGAAGGTCTTCTTAAGGCGCTTTTCCATTAGCCCCGATTAGAAAACCCGACTCGACTCACTTCGATTCGGTTCTGCCTCGGTTGCTTTTCAACATTACTGCTGGCACACCTGCTGGCACACCTGCGGTGGGTGGGATTTCTTGAACAGCGAGGTGGCGCCGAGGCGGCGCCACACTCTTGTGACGTGAAACGCGCGACCGAATCCTCCACAACAAAGAAAATGGCTAATGACGAGGAGAGAAGGAAGGAGGAAGGATAGAGGAATGACTGTGACATGAAACTGGTGAAATCTATGATGCTGACTTGTTGTGCTCTGCACAATCTGTGTGAGAGTCATGGAGAGACGGTTGACACTATATTGGATGATGCAGTAGATGAACCAGTGGTGGCAGCGGCACAGGGAGCAGAGGAGCAGGGTGCTGATATACGAGATGCTGTGATGCAGTACTTGTCTAGCAATAGGTAGAAATGTAATTTCGCCCACATTTATGTGCATACATATTTCAAAAATGTTTTTTTGTAAATAAAATGTTGTGCATGTTCCATCTACCTGTCCTCTGTTGTTCATAACGCTTATCTGTTAAGAAGGTGCGAAGCCATCAGCCTAATGATCAGTCCACACTTCTCACTGCTGTGATAATTGCTCACGCTGAGCGCTCTGCCAGCCCCGTACGCTGTGGGGGTCACACACACGACGTGTTCCTCCACACTCTCAATCATTTTTTTTCCCGTATATTTTTCTTTTTGGCGTACAGAAATGGCAATACGCCCGTATTTGCTAAAATTGCATTTTCCCCGTATTAAAATACGGCGAAACCGTATCACTTGACAGGTATGTAATTACATGCAGAAACACCGCACAGGCCATCTTCACAAAAATCCAGCTCGACAAGCCACTTTTGCTTAGGTGGAAATGCAAATTGAACTATAAATCATGTGCTGATACATGTCATATTCCCATGTAAAGGTCTCCCACTTTTACTTACAAATTGATTTTTAATTTTTGGGAAAAGGGAATATAAATTTTGCACAAGTTGTTGTTAACAACAGTTGTGGTACTGTGAATTACATGCAGAAACACCTCACAGAGCATGTTCAAAAAATGCTGCCAGACAAGCGACTTTGGCTTTGGTGGAAATGCAAAGCTAATATTAATTTGGCACAACTTGTTGGTAACAACAGTTGTGTGCAACAAAAACACAGTTGTGTCTATTGTTATTAGTGCCAAATTTTTGCTAGATTCCTTCTTAATTTATTAAATTTTGACTGGTGATGCAACATTTAACTTACATGTACTTACCTTTATCAGTGTCTACTGTACAAGTTAAAGTACACCTGTACAACTGCTTATAACATAAAAAATGTACCCGTTCGAGAGAAATGGATTCAGCATTGCAAATTTGTTTAAAATTTAAAAAAAACTACCAAGACATTACGTTTCGTTGTGTTGTTAAAAATTTAATTACCATTAGAAGGCTATACACCTGACCTGATGAACAGCAGCATGTGGAGTGAACGGAGAATGGAATGTGTATGTAATTATTGGCTTTTCTCATACGGTGTCATAACAGATAAACCAGACTTTTGATGCAAACAATACAATTTTATTCCAGAAGCAAAATTTACAAACAAAAAAACAGACTAGGCGTGGGGAGACATGGTTAGACACGCCGACTGCTAAATGCGTCCACAAGCCTGCCAAATAGGGTCAGGAAATCTCTGTTGAATGTTGACATCTCTGCAAGCTCTTCCCTTTGTAACACAGCGTCCTGCTCCAGGGCTTCACGCGCATCTGCCCGCACATCTACGGCCACCTGTCGCAAATGCTGCATGTACTCCTGATGGTGTTCTTGCCGCTGGTCATGTTGCCGTTCCAAGAGCCGCATCTCTTCGTCATGCATGTTGACCATCGCTGATGTAAGGTCAGCGATGGAGTTTTTCCTTGTCCTCTTGGCTAAATTGAAAGACAGAAAGGCATGGTTGTTAAAGCTGGATCACTACATATATTATGGAATTACACTGGTGAAAGTCTGTGGTGGAATGTCACTATTATATTATGCTTCATTGCTGTATATAAGCTGAACTGTCATGTTGCTGCCCCTCAGTAGAGCAGATTTTGCAACACGCAGTGTGCTGTCTTCGGCTGCAGCCCCCCTGCAAAACTAAAAAGGATTAAGATTAAGAATATGGATGGATGGATGGGTAATGTTTAAAATAGTTGCTTGTGGGTGACTTCCGGGAAGATGGCGGAGAGACATAACACTTAAACAAAGAGCTCTCCCTAGCCGGATTAAAAATCATCGGTAAATGGCCAACTCGACATAAACGAATCAATAAACCAAGGGATGAAAACACGAAGGAACCGGGCACAAGGACAAAAACAGGGTAAAATTGAAGAATTCCTCTCCAACAACGCAGGAAAAACCGCTGTACGCAAAGCCCAAAAAAACGAGATGTCCACAGCAGTGAAAATGGAGGACGCCAGACTCGACAACATGAACGCTGGCATCGCCAGTTTGGGTGAAGAGTTGAGAGAATTCAAGCGACAGCTACAACAGGATTTAGCGGCTCTTAAGGAGGAACTGAAAAAAGAAATTAAGGAGGAAATCATGGACCTCCGAAGAGAAATGGAGCGTAAATTAACGGAAAACATGGAGGAGCTGCGCTCCCAGCGGGCGTGTATGACAGAAGCGCAGACCCGAATTTCGGAACTAGAAGATTGGAAAAGCGAGGCAAACGAACAACTACAGACCCTGACGACGCAAACGCAGAGGATGCAGGAGAAAATAAACGACTTGGAGAGCAGATCCCGACGAAGCAATATGCGCATCTTTGGAATTCCGGAGGGCATTGAAGGCAACTCGATGACAAAATTCATGGATCAGTTCTTAAAAAAAGAACTGGAAATACCCGGAGAAACGGATCTGCAGATTCAACGGGCGCACAGAACACCGGCACAGAACCCGAAAACAAACTCTCCACCCAGGTCAGTTGTGGTAAACTTTGTGAAATATGACATAAAGGAAAGAATCCTGACGCAAGCATGGAAAAAAAAGATACGAATCGGCGACAAACAGGTATTTTTTGACCATGACTACCCGACAGAAATCGTGCAGCAGCGGAAGAAATATGCCAATATTAAAAAAACGCTGAAAGAGAAAAAAATTAGATTCCAAACGCCGCTAACGAAAATGAGGATTCATTGGGAGGAAGGCACAAGAACCTACAACACGGCCGAAGAGACAGCGCGGGATATGATGGAGCGGGGCCTTGAGGTGAGCGTGCCGAAGGAGACGGCTGGAGCAGCGGCGGCCCTGAACGCACCACGACAGCCGGAGTGGAGACGAGTGAACGGCGGAAGAAGGGGGAGAGACGTGGAGCAGCGGGCCCAGGACAAGCTACAAGGCTTTCAACTGAAAGCCTAGATCATAACAAAGATTAAGAAAGGCACAGAAGAAATGAAGGCCAAGAAGACAAGGTAAAAGAGAAACAGACGGCTAGGAGAGGTTTAAGTGATATTTGTTGGACATTTCTAGACTTATGACTATTACTTTGATAGTAAATACAGGTCTAGGGAGGGCCCCTCACTCTGTGAAGACAAACCCCCCACCCACCAACAGGGACCAGTGGGCAGAAGAAAGGCCCAAAGTATGGAGGTCGAGTTTTTTTAATGTGTTTTTATATAAATATGTGTTATTTTTGTTGTTAAAGGGGCTAGGAGCACAAGTTAAAAAAATGGAAAAACATGAATATGGGTAAAAATCTTAAGATAATGACACTAAACGTGAATGGTCTGAACTCACCTGTTAAAAGGGAAAGAATAATAAGAAAATTCAAGAAGGAAAAAGCTGAAATTATATTTATGCAAGAGACACATTTGAGCGAGGCAGAACATGTGAAACTAAAGAGATTTGGCTATAAGAACTCCTACTACAGTTCATTTAAGGGAGGAGCAAAAAGGGGGGTTATGATACTAATCTCAAACAAAATACAATTTGAAAGTGAACAGGAAATCCAGGATAAAGAAGGCAGGTATGTAATAATAAAGGGAAGAATAGATGGTATGCAGATCACATTAGTGAACATCTATGCCCCACCAGAAAGTGACAAGGGTTTTTTTCAACATCTGTTTGATCTCATAGCAACACACAGTGAAGGAGTCCTAATTTGTGGAGGAGACTTAAATGCTGTCATGGATCATGAAGTTGACACAACAAGTGTTAAGAAGACAAAAAAACATGTAACAAAGTTCATAAGAACCTCACTGGCAGAAATGGGTATGGTAGACATATGGAGGGACCTACACCCACTCGAAAAAGACTATACACATTATTCAGCAGCCCATAAAGTACACTCTAGAATAGATTACTTCCTTATGAATGAAGGTGACAGACACAGGGTGAGAAATTGTTGGATTGGAGGGGCAGAAATATCAGATCATAATCCTATATACATGGAAATATATTTAAACAATAGAAAACGACAAACAACATGGAAACTTAACGTAGGACTGTTAAATGATGAGAAAATGAAAGAAAGAATAAAAATAAACATAAACGAATATATCCAAGAGAATGACAATGAAGAAGTGGACCCAACAATACTATGGGACGCACTAAAAGCCATGTTAAGGGGTAAATTAATTGTTGAAACAGGAAAAGCAAATAAGACTAAACTGGAAGCGTATGAACAAAGATGTGAGAGACTAAGGGAATTAGAACGTAAACATCAAAGCACAAATGATCCAAAAATATATCAAGAAATTAAAGAAGAAAAAACAAAGATAAAAGAAACACAAATGGATGAAATTGAAAGGAAAAATAGATATCTAAAGCAAAAATATTATGAAACGGGGCCAAAAGCCACAAAACTGCTGGCAAAACGGTTAAGAAAACAACAAACAATGAATAATGTATACAAGATTAAAGACCCCACCACAAATAAAACCACAGTTAACCCAGAAAACATCGAAGAAATTTTCCATAATTTCTACCAAGAACTATACTCGCAACCTGAAGAAACAAATACTAAAGATATCAAAAAATTTCTAGACACATTGGACTTGCCATCAATAGGAAATCAACAAAATGAAAAACTAACAGCAGAAATAACAACACAAGAGATCAGAGATGTGATTAAGTCACTTAAAAACGGTAAATCACCAGGTAGTGATGGATACCCATCTGAGTTTTATAAACTGTTTATAGAAGAACTCACGCCACAACTCCTAAAGTCATTTAATTGGACGCTGAACAACAACAAAATACCTCCAACATGGAACGAAGCAATCATTTCAGTTATTTTAAAACCAGGGAAAGATAAAGAACAATGCGGAAACTATAGACCAATCTCTTTATTAAATGTAGATTATAAAATATACACAACAATTATATGTAAACGAATAAAGACATTCTTGACGGAATTGATAGAAGATGATCAAACTGGATTCATAGAGGGACGCCAAACACATGACAATATCAGGAGAACAATACATATAATTAACCAAATACATAAAGAAAAGAAAAGCGCAGTAATAATGAGTTTAGACGCAGAAAAAGCATTTGACAGGGTTAACTGGAAATTCCTATATAGTGTACTGGAGCGCTTTGGATTTAACGAAAAATCAGTACAATGCATAAGGACGCGATATCAAGAACCTGTGGCAAGAATCAAGATAAACGGTAGCTTAACAGACAAAGTAAATATACAAAGATCAACTAGGCAGGGATGCTGCTTATCGCCCACCTTGTTTGCTCTGTTCATAGAACCATTGGCTCAAGCGATAAGACAAAATAAGAAATTAAAAGGTGTAACAATAAAGGGGGCGGAACACAAGATTGGGCTATTTGCAGATGATATTATAGTTTACCTTGAACAACCAGATAAATCAATAATGGAAATGATGAACTTGATAGAAAATTTTGGAAAATTATCAGGATACAAGATAAACATAACAAAAACACAAATACTGACATTCCACTATAACCCTCTAAACCAGATAACTGATAAGATCAAACTAAACTGGAAGCAAAAAGAAATAAAATACCTTGGAGTGAACATACCTAAAGACCTAAGCAAAATATATAAAGCAAACTATGATAGGTTGGAACAAGAAATAAAAAAAGATATTGATAGATGGTCAATCTTAAATATGGATCTGAATTCAAAAATTGAGACAGTCAAAATCAGCATACAACCTAGATTACTTTACCTCTTCCAGGCTATACCAACAGAGATTCCAGATGCCCAATTCTCAAAGTGGGACAGGATGATATCGAGATTTGTTTGGGGAGGTAAAAAACCAAGAGTGAAATATAAAACCCTCCAATTACCAAAAGAGAAAGGAGGCATGGGCCTACCGAGTCTAAAGGAATATTACTACTCAGCACAAATAAGATATATCATATGTTGGTGCGACGAGGGATATGAGGCAAAATGGAAAGAAATGGAAAAGGAAATTGAGGGACTCCCAGTACAAAGCATAATAGGGGATAAAGATGCATATAAGCAAATCAAACAAATAGACCCAATCACTAAATTTACTTTAGAACTGTGGTATAAAATAGTACAAAAATATAATATAAGGGAAGACATAAAACTATTGAAATGGGTAGCATTTGACAGTCAGTTTGAACCGGCAAAACAAGATAGGGGATACAAAAATCTGGTGAACAAGGGAATCACAGCATGGGGCAATATCGGAAAAAAAGATCTCGGGAGCTTTGTAAATATCAGGAGAAAATTTAAATTAGAAAGATCGGAATTTTTCAGATATCTGCAGATGAGAGATTACTATATGAAGAAGATTAGGCATAACCTCCAAACAGATGTGAACGAGATTATACAACTTATTTTAAGCTCATATGCAGGAAATAAAATAAGAATTATTTCAAAACTATATCAGAAACTTATGACAAACAATCATACAAGTAACTATATAAAGGAGAAATGGGAGAAAGAGCTCAATTTAAACATAACAGAAGAAAGCTGGCAGGAAATATGGAAAACACAACACACATCAACAAATTCAAGGGCATGGAGGGAATTTGGATGGAAAAACCTGATTCGCTTTTTCATTACACCACAGATTCAAGGAAAATATACAAATACCCAATCTTTATGCTGGAGGGGATGTGGGGCTCAAAATGCAGACCACTCACATATGTTTTGGAAATGCTACAAAATATCATCATTTTGGAAATCTATGCATGTGACAATACAGAGGATATTAGGATATAATATACCAATGAACTGTAACCTGATGTACTTATGTGATCTTAAAAAAGACAGTGTTATACAGGCTGAGGACAGATATCTAGTTAAAATCTTGTTGATTGCATGTAAAAAAACTATCACAAAAAAATGGCGATCAGAAGTTCTTCCTGACCAAGAACAATGGACTGACATTGTTGAGGACATACGTATGATGGAAAAACTAACATATCGACGAAGAATGCAAGAAGGAATATGGGAGAAAAAATGGCGGAAATGGACACACTACAAAGTGCAACAACGAGGCAGAAATTGAAAGAATAACCAAAGACACTGAAAAAACCAGAAGAATTAAGAGATGGAAACTAAAAACTTGATGCTCCAACATTTGTCCCCCCCCCTTTTATTTTTTATTTTTTTTTATTTTTTATTTTTATTTTGTTTATTTTTTTTTATTTTTCCCTACCCTAACCCCTTTGTTTTTTAAATGTAGAATGTGATCTGAATGCATTATATATGATGAAAAATGAATAAAAATCTAAGTTACAAAAAAAAATAGTTGCTTGTAGTGTGGCCGCAGAAATCTGAATGGGTTAATACAGTCAGCTGATGCGAAGCATTTCAATGAAGCATGTTGATTTCCACGGCAGTTCATGAGCTTTATTTGTTTTTCTAAAACAGGAGTTACAACAGCACTTCAATCACCACGCCTAAAAATGGGACCAGGTTGTGGAACACCGTTAAATGAAGACCAAAGAATAACCTTTTTGTACATTTAAAAAGACATTTTCAATTAATTAATATGCAGCTACAGGAAATTGCATTAATCAATTTGGTACATAACTTGTTAGGCTCCAGCCCTCCCCGCGACCTGTAAAGGATTAAGCGGTAGAAGATGGATGGATGGATGGATGGATTTTCGACCCTGGTTTCCGCCGGACCTGTTTCACCAAAAAAAAAATCGTGGTTATTGTGCCTTACCGGCACTTGAACGTGATCCAGATGGAGCTGGTGATGTGGCTGACATCGGAGTCAATCCAGCTGGCGCTCCGGGTGGACATGGACACCAGGAGAGTCCGGTGTGTCCATGTCCACTGAGGTGGACCCCTGTGATATGAACTGCGATTCTAGAAAGAAAATGCACGCAATTTAAAACTTAACACCAAAGTGCAACATGTACACAACACTCTAAAGTTTTTAACCGGAATACAATAAGCGTAATTCAGTATTTTGTTCGCGCTAATACTTAACACAGAGCAAGCGTGAATCTGCAGTTGGCTGCAAAACAATAGGCAAGCCTCAGTAACAACCATTACCCACAATCTAACAACCTTCCTATTTCTTAAAAACAGTGAGCTTGGCACAGAAAGGATAAATTGGCGAAAAGACGCGCAATATCAAAACAACACTCACCATCCACGGTTTCCAAGGCCGTGGCCGTGACTGTGGCCGTGTCGAGGGCCTGTGTCCATAGATTGCGTCCATCTCAGCAAACCACTTCCACTCCTTCCAATCCGCTGCACTTCAAGCATTGTGGTCCTTCACTGCTCGGTAATCGCTTTTCAGCTTTTTCAGCTTCTCCCGACACTGTTTGGCAGTACGGATGTGCCCTTGGGAAGCCATCTGCTCGGACACCTGCTGGTATATTTTTTCATTTCGAGTAGATCCGTCCATCTCGCGCTGGATGCGATCGTCGGCTAATATAGAAAGAAAATTGTGCACCTCCTAATATATAATATTAGGAGTATATTATTATATAAGTATATTATACAGTATATTAATATAATATACTGTATTAAAGGGGCGCAGTGTGTTCACTGGCTGAACAACTACAAATGGCGGTCGTGGAGTAGATTCAGCAGAAAAAGTCGCTTTCGTGACGTTACGACCTGACCAATCAGCGGCAACCAGTCTGTTAAAGTCATATCACAGCCATACTCAGCCCTACTCAGCTCGGTTAGACCCTGCCCTGGATCAGGTACTAAAAAAGCACCTGCTAA
This sequence comes from Pholidichthys leucotaenia, assembly GCA_020510985.1. Lineage (NCBI taxonomy): Eukaryota > Metazoa > Chordata > Actinopteri > Cichliformes > Pholidichthyidae > Pholidichthys > Pholidichthys leucotaenia. The sequence goes on from CM035840.1 coordinate 300,308,790, forward strand.
CCGGTGCTGGGGCTAATGGAAAATGCTCAAACGCGGGCTGAGTGGTGCGGTGTAGGGCTAAGCGAGGCTCGTGGAAAAGGCCCTTATATAATGGCATATAAAGGGATCCCAGGGATCAGATACATTTCTAAAATATACCAAGGTCTTCAAGACTTAAAAGGAGACAACACATCATATATAAAAGAGAGATGGGAAAAAGAGGGGAATTTCACTTTACAACTGGAAATATGGGAAAAGCTAAATAAACAACAATGGAAAAGTACCTCAACCCTGCAGTGGAGAGAATTTGGATGGAAAAATTTGGTAAGATTTTTCAAAACACCTGCACAAAACAAATTTACTCGTAAGGGGTTGAATTGTTGGCGCTTGTGTGGTGATGAGACTGCAAATCATTTTCATGTGTTTTGGTCAATGCCCAGTTAGACAATATTGGGGAAAATATTCAAAATAACAGTCCCCTTTTCTTTTGTAACTTTGTATCTGGGTTTACTACCGGATTCACTGGAAAGACGAGGAGAAAAATATTTATTCACTGTTTTAATATTGGCAAGTAAAAAAGCTCTAACTAAAAAATGGATGTTGAAGGACTGTCCTACACCTGAAGATTGGATTAACGTGATTCAAGACATTTACTCGATGGAAAAGTTGACATTCGCACTGAGACAGGACATGGATGGGTTCTTGAACTTTTGGCAACCCTGGATCGCATATGCGTCTTCCATTAGATCTAATCCTTGACAAACACCATTTCAATAATGGCACCTCTCTTTGTTCCAACGCTACTCAGATGCTCTTTTATTTTTATTTATTTATTTTTACTTTTTTTTATTTTTTTTGTTTTTTGCTCTTTTGTTTTGTGTTTGTTTTTTTGTTCTTTCTTTAATTTCTCTTTTTCTTTCACTTAAAAAAAGGGGTGTTGTAATAATTATTCTTCCAATGTTGTCAAAAAACAAAAAAAAGGGAACGTGATGAAAATGTAAACAATGCAATGCTGTAATGACGTGTATACCCTTTACAAAAACTTGAATTAAAAAAAAAATAGAAAGGAGATGTCTTTACCTTCTTAACATGTTTCGACTGTACACTGCAGCCTTCGTCAGAAGAGTCAGCTGATTGCTGCCAGGTGACATTTATCAGCTGATTTTCGTAGGCGGGGCCAGCTCAGCAGATCTGTCAGATTCACTGTGCCGGCCCCGCCTTCCGCCGTCAGATGGACTCTGGAGAATGTGATCCCAGGTGTGGGAAAGCATAAAGGCCCCCTCATCTCGGTTCATGGTGTCTTTTCCCCGCTTCCTGATTTCTATAGCCTCCTTGATCCAGCGTTTGTGTCTGTTGCTCTCCGATCCAATAATCCTTGCGTTGTCCCAGTCCATGATGAGATTATTTCTTTTGCAGTGATCTGATATTGCTGATTTTAATGTTTCTTGGTCTGCCTTTTCTTTTTGTGATCTTGTGAGTCGTCCTTGTGTTTCCTTTTCACATTCCTTCCGGTGTTCTTTTTTTCTTGTGGTGAATGATCTTCCAGTTTCTCCAATGTACGTTTTGTTGCATGATCTGCATGATATTTCATATATTACATTGCATTTTTTGTCTTGTTCTATTCTGTTCTTGGGGTGTACTAATAACTGTCTTAATTTTTTGTGTGGTTTTACTGCTGTGTTTATTTTGTATTTTTTCATGATCCTTTGAATTGGTTCCGTGATCCCTCGTATGTATGGTACAGTTATGGTGTCCTTGTTTTTGATTTCGGCTTTTGTTCTGTGTCTTATTTCCTGTTTGTTTTCTTTGTTTTTGACTGGCTGTTTCCCTTTGTTTATGGCCCATACTGGATATTGGCAGCATATAAGTGCATGTTTTATGTGGTTTTCCTCCTCCTGTCTGTCTTCTTGGTCTGTGATGATGGTGGCCCATTCATATAATGTCCTGACAACTGATAGTTTGTGTGCTATGGGGTGTTCCAATGTCCATAGTAGGTATTGATCTGTGTGGGTTGGTTTCCTGTAGACTGTGATTTTTATGTTGCCGTCATCGCTGTGGTGGATTTCCATGTCCAGAAAGGCTATGGTGCCATTTTCCTCCTCTTCGTGTGTGAATTTTATATTTCCAGTGCTGTCCATGCTGTTCAGATGGTCAGTGAGTTCTTGTGTGTGTCCTTTCCTTATTTTTTCCAGAATGTCATCCACGTATCTCTTCCAAAGGGTGGGTTTACATTGTGTAGGTGCTGTGTTGATGGCTTTGTTTTCCAGATCCTCCATGAAAAAGCTGCTCATAATGGCTGATAGTGGGTCTCCCATTGCAAATCCTTCTTTTTGTCTGTAAATTTTTCCTCTGTATTGAAAATAGGTGGATTTTGCAACAAATTGTAATAGTTTGGATATGTCGTGAACTGTGAGATTGGTGTGTCTTTTAAGAGTACGGTCATTATTGAGGCGTTCTTGCACTATATGTAATGTGACATCAACAGGTGTCTTTGTGAATAATGAAATGACGTCATGTGAAATGAGGATCTCGTCTGATTCTATTTTCATATTTTTGAGTTCTTGTGCCAGCTCTTTTGAGTTTTTGCAGTGGAACTCTGATAGTCCAAGGAGGGGTTTGATGATTTCAACCAGGGCTTTTGATAAATTGTACGTGACTGATCCAATACTGTCTATTATTGGCCGCAGTGGGATATCCTTTTTGTGTATTTTTGGGGTTCCATGGATCCGGGGGGTGATGCTGGCTGTGGGTATCAGGTGATCATATGCGTCCTTTGTGATTTTTTTTTTTTTACTGTCTAATAGGGGTTTGAGAAGAGCTTTTAGCATTTTTTTCTTTTCTTCTGTGGGGTTTGTTTTAATGATTTCGTATGTGCTTTCATCTGCCAACATTGTTTCCATCTGTTTTTCATATGTTCCCGTGTCCAATATTACTGTCGTTCTGCCTTTATCTGATGGGAGGATTGTGATTGTTTTATCTGTCTTGAGTGAGGGCCTGCGCAGTGGATCTGACAGATCTGCTGAGCTGGCCCCGCCTACGAAAATCAGCTGATAAATGTCACCTGGCAGCAATCAGCTGACTCTTCTATCGAAGGCTGCAGTGTACAGTCAAAACATGTTAAGAAGGTAAAGACATCTCCTTTCTATTCTTGTCTTTAATAAGAACAAAAGATAAATAATTAAAAGAAGACAAAATGAACCTACTTGAGTTCTCTTTCTTATGGTGGAGTCATGAACACTCACCTTAACTGAGGCAAGTGAGGCCTGCAGTTCTTTGGATGTTGTTGTGGGGTCTTTTGTGACTTCTTGGATGAGTCATCGCTGTGCTCTTTGGGGTAATTTTGGTCAGCCGGCCACTCCTGGGAAGGTTCACCACTGTTCCATATTTTTGCCATTTGTGGATAATGGCTGTCACTGTGGTTCGCTGGAGTCCCAAAGCTTTAGAAATGGCTAGAAAATGGCTAGAAAATTGAACTCAGCTTTCCAAAGATGTGATAAACCACAGTTAATTTATGTTTTAACAGGGGGCAATCACTTTTTCACACAGGGCCATGTATGTTTGGATATTTTTTTTACCCTTAATAATAAACGCCTTCAATTAAAAACTGCATGTTGTGTTTACTTGTGTTATCTTTATCTAATATTTAAATTTGTTTGATGATCTGAAACACTTAAGTGTGGCAAACATACAAAAAAATGAAAAATCAGGAAGGGGCAAACACTTTTTCTCATCCACTGTAGTTGTGCTTTTATTGGATCTCTCAGCTTCTTTTGACACTATCGATCATAAGATTCTGATTAATAGACTTCAAGATGTGGTTGGGCTTTCAGGAGTGGTTTTAGAATGGTTCTCCTCATATCTCTCTGACCAAAGTTTGTGTTTTTATTCACAGTTTCTGTCTTAATCGATACACCTTACCTGTGGGGTACCTCAGAGTTCTGTCTTGGGTCTAATACTTTTTCTTTTATATGTGCTTCCTTTGAAACAGATAATTAGCAAGTACAGTGATGTGTCATTTCACCTTTATGCTGATGATATCCAGCTATACTGTTCTTTTAAGCCCACTTAAAGTTCCACAAATTAACTTCCTTAGCTAACTGCTTGTCCAACATCAACCAGTGCTTAAGCAATAACTATTTACAACTGAACTCTGAGAAAACAGAAACTCTAATTGTTCAATCAATCAATCAAAGTGTGGGCGACACACATTGTGGGCTCACTTTTCCACAGAGACATGACTGCATGTGTATTGAGGGTGTCTGCAAGGACAAAGAACTCGGATCTGCAGAAGATAACAAGGAGGTGTGAGATTTGTCTCTTTGTCCCACAGAAGATGCCCCGGAGAGATTTCCGGTTCATCAGGAAATGAGAGACAATGGTGAAAATTCAAAGGGATGCTTTGTGACTGTATGTTTACTGAAAACACCATGTGACTTGAATTCTGATGCTGGAAACATATAAAAGGGTGATGAGATATGATTCTTCCTCTTTCCTGCTTTGAGAATGCTAGACGATGTGTTCTGTCGATAAAGCTGGTTTACGAATTAAACTCAGCCTCATCATTCGAGCACATCTTCTACACTGGTGACCTACGACGAGAAATGAGCAGACAGAATTCTCCCGAGCGGGGCTCGGCGGAAGCCAGCCTAATGGCCGCCGCCACGATCCAGCTGCCCGATTTCTGGCAGCACAGCCTGCGCTCATGGTTTAGCGCAGTCGAGGCGCAGTTCAACCTCCGGAGAATCTCCAACGACGACACAAAATTCTACCAGGTGGTAGCAAAGCAGCGACACGGTCCAGAGAGTGGAGGATTTGGTTAATCATCCACCAGACAGCGACAAGTACAGCGCATTGAAGGACGCGCTGATCAGCCACTTCACCCCTTCAGTCCAACAACGAGCAGAGGGGCTCCTGACGTTGACGGAGTCAGGGAACGATAGACCTGCGGACCTGATGGTGAAGATGCTGAGGCTCAAAGACTCTGAGGATGGCGAATTCATTTTCGCCCACCTTTTCCTTCGGACCCTGCCGCCAGCAGTGAGAGTGGCCCTGGCAGAGTCGCCCCGATTGGCCAGGCGAGACTACCATGGTTTGAGCAAAGAGGCGCAGCGGCTGGTCGACGCTCACAAGTGGAACGGCGTCCCGAGACAGCGCAGGTCCAGCGGCCGCGGCGCCAGACGCACCAACAACGGCGGCGATGGGGGCCAGACGACACGGAGCGGAGGACGGCCCGTGTTTCTACCACCGCCGTTTTGCAGAGAGAGCGCACAGGTGCGTCCCACCGTGCAACTTCAAGCGCCAGGGAAACGCCAAGACTGAGGGCCGGTAGCAGCTGCGACCCTCGGCAACGAGAACAAGCTGCTTTACCTGACGGACGCATGCTCGGGGAAACAGTTCCTCGTGGACACGGGCTCTCAGCTGAGTTTCGTCACACCCACCTACGCGGAACGGCTGATGCCGTCTAAAGCTCCCTGGGTGTCAGTGTCAGCAGCAAACGGCTCCGCAATTAAAACGTTCGGTGAGAGGACCATGCTTCTGTCCTTACAGGGCCGTTCATTTGAGTGGACATTTATTGTAGCAGCAGTCAGTTTCAACATGTTAGGGGCTGATTTTTTGTGCTCACATGGTTTATTGGTTGACTTTGCTAATAGACGTCTGATTAATGCACTGTCCTTTCATTCTATTCCCTGCACAGCTCGGGTGGCCCCGCCGACTGCACATGCCAGCGTCTCAGCTGCGGGTGGTAAGTTTCACACATTGCTTGCTCAGTTCCCAGCACTCACAGTCCCCACGTTTTTGGCAACGGTGGCTAAACACGGGGTAGAGCATTTCATAACCACCACCAGGCCTCCCGTTTTTGCAAAAGCTCAGCGCTTGGACCCAGCTAAACTGGCCATCGCACACGAGGAGTTCACTAATCTGGAAAAACTGGGCATTGTTAGACGCTCCAAGAGCTCTTGGGTTTCGCCGTTACACATGGTCCCAAAAGCTGACGGCTCATGGCGACCTTGCGGCGATTTCCGCAGGTTGAACAACGTTTCAGCTCATGACCGCTACCCGATTCCGCACATTCAGGATTTTTCTGTTCATTTGGCGGGGGCGCGCATTTTTTCTAAAATAGACTTGGTGCGCGGTTACCACCAGGTTCCAGTGCACGCGCAAGATGTACCCAAAACAGCGGTCATAACTCCTTTAGGCCTTTTTGAGCTTTTGCGCATGCCTTTTACTACTACTAACTACTACTAACTAACCTGCACTTATATAGCGCTTTTCTAGTCACAAAGACCACTAAAAGCGCTTTCCTTAATACTAACCCTCTATTCTAAGGGCCTATAGGAAACAGATATCCAGGGACAATTCAGAACAGCCAATTAACCTAACATGCATGTTTTTGGCATGTGGGAGGAAACCGGAGAAATCCCGGAGTAAACCCACGCAACACGGGGAGAACATGCAAACTCCACACAGATCACTGATTACTGTTGGTCGGGGGCTGGGATTGAACCCACGATCCCCACAATCCCCCGGCCAAGGGTAAACTGTGCTGCCGCAGTGCTAACCACTGCGCCACCGTGCAGCCCAAGGGGGCTGCGCAGACTTTCCAACGCATGATGGATGCAGTTTTACGCGACCTCCCTTTCGTGTTCGTTTATTTGGACGACATTTTGGTAGCCAGCGCGTCCGAGGGCGAGCACGAAAAACACTTCACGGCGGTTTTTCGGAGGCTGGCAGAGCACGGGTTAATAATTAACCCAGCGAAGTGCCAGTTTGGGGTGGCGCAGATTGATTTTTTGGGACATCGCGTTTCGGCAGAAGGAGCGGTTCCGCTTCCAAATAAAATGCGTGCCATAACGGATTTTCCGCAACCTCAAACGGTCAAGGCGCTTCAGGAGTTTCTAGGGATGGTCAATTTTTACAACGGTTCCTCCCAAGCGCAGCACGGCTCATGCAGCCATTGTACACTGCGTTAAAAAAACAAAAGCCCGCAAATAAAGTTGAATGGTCTCCGGAGCGGGAGCGCGCTTTTGCCCAGGTCAAAACAGCCCTGGCAAACGCAGTTTTGTTAGCGCACCCAGTTCCAACGGCCCGCATGGCGCTCACTACTGACGCTTCCGATGTAGCGGTGGGGGCGGTAGTTGAACAGTTTGTGGCAGGTACCTGGCAACCCCTCGCGTTTTTCAGCAGGACTTTGCGCGATAGTGAGCGTAAATACAGTGCGTTTGACAGGGAGCTTTTGGCCCTACACCTGGCCATCCGTCATTTTCAGTTCTGGTTAGAGGGGCGGCGTTTCACCGCATTTGTGGATCATAAACCGCTAACGTTTGCGATGGCCAAAATTTCAGAACCCTGGTCAGGCCGACAACAAAGGCAACTAGCCGCAATATCGGAGTTCACTACTGATATTCAGCATGTCGCGGGTAAACACAATGTTGTGGCAGACTGCCTCTCGCGCGCGGTAGCACCATCAAGCCCCATAGGGGCAGACTCTGTAGCCGTGGCCACGGGCCCGGGCAGCGACGCGGGAGCGCGCGCAGCCCCGGTCTGTGTTGGGTTAGATTATGCAGCCATGGCTGCGGAGCAGGTTAATGACGCGGACGTGCGCGCGCTCCAGTCTGGACCAACAGGGTTAAGGCTGGAGCACAGGGAGCAACAAAGTGGTATGCCCCCACTAATCTGCGATGTCTCCACGGGACGGCCCCGCCCCGTGGTGCCAGCCGCGTGGCGTCGCCGTGTTTTTGACTCGGTCCATTCTCTCGCGCACCCGGGGGTGCGCGAGAGTGTCAGCAAGCCAAAATACACAGACACACTAAGGCCCCGTTGGAACCTTTTCACATCCCTGCTAAGCGTTTTGATCACGTGCATGTTGACTTGGTGGGCCCGCTCCCATTATCACACGGGCACACGCATCTTTTGACGATGGTGGATCGCACCACGCGTTGGCCAGAGGCGATTCCTCTGACATCAACCACAGCGGAAGAAGTTGCGCGAGCATTTTTAGCAGCGTGGGTTGCGCGTTTCGGTGTACCGTCGGACATAACGTCCGACAGGGGTCCCCAATTTATTTCCGAACTATGGTCATCGATGGCCCGCAGCTTGGGGGTGAAGATTCATCGCACCACCGCGTATAACCCCCAGGCTAATGGTTTATGCGAACGCTTTCACAGGTCATTGAAAGCAGCCCTCAGAGCGTCGCTGACGGATACAAATTGGGTGGACAAACTTCCATGGGTTTTATTGGGGTTGCGTTCTGTACCTAAGGAAGATTTACATGCTTCCCCGGCTGAATTAGTTTTTGCACAACCGCTCCGTTTGCCGGGGGAATTCCTCCCCGATAATCCCGCACCAAATGGCCCCCCTGCTCAGCCGTGGCAGAGCGACTCAGGAGCAAACACGCTCCCCGGCCCGGTCCATCACAGTTTACCACACATTTTTGTACCAAAGGCTTTGAAAAATGTTTGTTTTTGCTAAACATGATGCTCAGCGTCCAAGTTTGCGACCGTTTTATGACGGACCGTTCAGAGTGCTGGAGACCGGGCAGAAGCATTTTCTGCTAGATTTAGGGGGCAGAAGGGAGTTGATTTGCATAAACAGGCTCAAACCCGCTTTTGTTTTGGCTGATCAGGAAGTGCAGCTCGCGAGGCCCCCCCCCGCCGTGGCAGGCCGCCGAAAGGACATTCTCCAGGATCTCCACAGAAAGGTGCTAACAGCTTTAATCCACAGGTGCAGAGAGATGTTGCAGGTGCAGCCAAGCCAGGTTGCAGCAGATTCGGCAGAAAGTTAAAACCTAGGCAGTTGGTGGATTGATTAGCGATATATGGAGTGTTTTGTGTTTTTCTTTTTTTATGCCATGCAGTTTTTGCCCTTACTAGACGTTTGGGGGGGGGGGGGGTAGTGTGGGCGACACACATTGTGGGCTCACTTTTCCACAGAGACATGACTGCATGTGTATTGAGGGTGTCACGTCTGCAAGGACAAAGAACTCGGATCTGCAGAAGATAACAAGGAGGTGTGAGATTTGTCTCTTTGTCCCACAGAAGATGCCCTGGAGAGATTTCCGGTTCATCAGGAAATGAGAGACAATGGTGAAAATTCAAAGGGATGCTTTGTGACTGTATGTTTACTGAAAACACCATGTGATTTGAATTCTGATGCTGGAAACATATAAAAGGGTGATGAGATATGATTCTTCCTCTTTCCTGCTTTGAGAATGCTAGACGATGTGTTCTGTCAATAAAGCTGGTTTACGAATTAAACTCAGCCTCATCATTCGAGCACATCTTCTACAAAAGCTTTATTTATATAGCACTTTTCGTACAAAAAGATGCAACGCATAGTGCTTCACACATTAAAATAAAACACAATTACCCCCTCCCCCCACACACATACACATCGACACAAACACACACACAAAGAAACTTTCATCAGTGTAAAACTTATGGCTTAAGGCTTGTGGTTGGGCACCGAGGATCCAAGTGTGGAAGCACCATCACTAGGGAACCATCACCAGCAGGGAAAGTGCCAAGTTCACGGCTACAGGAATACCATCTCTGAGACCGCCCAAGTCCAACCCGAGGGGTCGACATCGCAGGCACAGCGTTGCAGCACACAACCCCTTCAGCCGGGCAGGCCAGGACTATCACAGGCCAGTGCCCCGCAACCAGAAAACAGGCACAACCCCAACAGGAGGGCCCCCCCATGAGGAAACGCTGGAGCTTGGACAGAGTGATAAAAGGTCACTGATAAATAATAAGATAGTTTGCCCCTGACAGTGTCATTCCTTTAATAAAACAACACATAGGTCCTTTAGCATCTTCTGTCCAGCCCTATGTTCGTAATCTAGGTGTTATTTTTGATTCAGCAATGTCCCTGGAGCGTCATTCTAAACAGTTAATAAAAAACTGTTTTTTCCATCCCTGTAATATTTCCAAATTGAAATCCCTTGTGTCCAAGGTTGACTTGGAGATGATTATCCACGCTTTTGTATCTTCGCATCTGGATTTTGTAAGTCTTTTCACTCATTTACCTGTTACCAGTGAATTTTAGAATACATTTTAAAATCTTGACCTTCACTTTCAGAGCCTTGCATGGACAAGCTCCTCCTTATATCGGACCTGCTACAGCTCTATACCCTGACCCGTAGTCTGAGGTCAGCAGGCCAAATGTTACTTGTGGTCCCAAAAACCTATTGTATTTAAAGACACAAGGCAATCGCTCCTTTGAAGTAGTTGCACCTAGGCTGTGGAATGCTTTTCCCTTTTCTCTTTATTACCTAGATACTGTGGATTTATTTAAAAAACAGCTAAAGATGTTTCTTTTTAAACAGGTGTTTTGCTAGTTAAGGGCTGTATTTATTTATTTATCGTATTCTGTGTTTTTCAATCTACCATGTCTGTATTTTATGTATTTTATTTTTACTGCTTTCATGTCATGATTTTTATATCTGTAAAAAGTGCTATATAAATAAAATTTACTTACTTAAGCAAAAATGTACAAAAATCGTTACAAACATATAATGAAAAAAGCAGCAAATTATTGAAAAAAAAAAGTTGCAAGTTACAAAAGTTACATATTTGAGAAAAACGTTTCAAACTTAGGGTATAAGAAAAAATGTTGCAGATTCCCAGGAAAAACATTACAAATGTACAAGAGAAATGGTGCAAATTTTAAGATTAAAAACAGCAAATTCACAATTTAAAAAAGCTTCAAATTTACATTTGTGAGAGAACAGCAGAAAATTTATCAAAAAAAGCTGGAAATTTTAAAAAAGTCACAAATTTATGGGAAATAACTTTCAAATTTACAAGAAAAAAATACCAGATATATGGGAAAAATATATATTGCATTTACACTTAGGTTTGTTGCTTCCAATATATTGCATTCAGTTACAGTGGATATAAAGTCTACACACCCCTGTTCAAATGCCAGGTTTTGTGATGTAAAAAAACCAAACCAAGATAAATCATTACAAAACTTTTTCCACCATTAATATGACCTATAACCTGTACAACCCAATTGAAAAACAAACTGAAGTCTTTTAAGGGGAAAAATTAAAAATTAAAAACAAAAAACTTACAATAACCTGTTTGCATAAATATGCACACCCTATCAGCCTATCAGCGTGGCACATCTTGATGTGGTAATATTTGTCCACTCTTCTTTGCAAAAATGCTCCAAATCTGTCAGATTGCGAGGGCATCTCCTGTGCACAGCCCTCTTCAGATCACCCCACAGATGTTCGATTGGATTCAGGTCTGGACTCTGGCTGGGCCATTCCAAAACCTTAATCTCATACCTGTCAAGGCATACCTCATGCCTCCCTTATTGGGGGGGCTTTCACACCTGTACTGAGTACTTAAAAACTGTATTTATCGGCAGATGAAAGAAAACTGAAGCAAAAAAAAAAAAAAAAAACAAACAAACAACAACAATTGCAACATGAACTATTTCAAACATATTTATTCAAATGTACACTTATATGGACACAATCTTGAGACATAACTTTTTGGTAATGTGAAAATAATAAGCCAAGTAGCACAAAAAAAAATAAATAAAAAAAAATAAAAAATAAATAAACTTAAAAAATGATAATATTAATAATTAACAAATAAAAATAAATTAAAAAAAACAATATTTTTCAAATTTACATTAGCACAAGGTAGATTGCTTAATTTGAAAGTACACAATAAGAATAATTCTGAATATAGTTCTTAATTGTCAGATAGATATATACACTTGGAATTAAAGAGTTTTTAACTGTCAGCTTTGTTACACTAATGCACTTGGATGAACTTGGTTACGTGCGTTCAATTTCGCCAGGCATCGAATTACTGTTTGTAATGATCAATGTTTACCACTAGGCGTCGCTGCTACCTTGTTACCGCTTGTTGGAATGATGCACTCAGTAGAATAAGAAACGGCCAACATGGGAGCCGATGTGAAAGTGTCTGTGTGAGCTGCCGCTAAAAAATAAAGTTACGTTGGTTCAACTGCAAGTCTCTTCTCTCCTCAACGAACACGAACACAACATGGTACCAGGAGTAAACTGCATGAACTGAGCGACCACGTGAGAAGTCGTCATGGAGTTGAAGCCGCCGGAAAACCTGAAATTGGCAGGTAACGTGGATGAAAAATGGCGGGCATTCAAGCAGCAGTTCAACTTGTATGTCACGGCCATGGGACTGGACACGAAGCCGGACTTGAGAAAGGTAGCACTTTTGCTGAACTTAGCGGGGCCACAGGCCATTGAAGTGTACAACACGTTCGTGTTCGGAACGGGTGAAGACCCAAATAAGCTGGATGTCGTGCTCGCTAAGTTTGATGCTCACTGCACTCCTAAGAAAAACGAGACATATGAAAGATACATGTTTAGATCTCGTATGCAGCAACAGAGTGAGCCCTTTGACAGTTTTTTGACAGCTCTCCGTTTGAAAGCACAATCCTGCAATTTTGGGACATTGAAGGACTCAATGATCAGAGATCAAATTGTGTTTGGTGTTGAGGACAAAAAGTTACGAGAGAGACTGCTTCGTGAGACGGAGTTGACGCTGGAGATGGCTGTTAAACTCTGCCAGGCAAGCGAACTGTCCCAGAAGCACATGAAAACGTTCTGCGGCATGCCAGGCGCCACACCTCCGAGTGAAGGAGCAGCGGTCGGCGCCGTGTCATCTCAGAGTGGGAGGCGTCGCTCATGGGCCGGGACTGCACAGCGGACCGAGGATCCCACGTTCTTCTGCAAGCGTTGCGGATTACAGCACAAGCCAAAGCAATGCCCAGCGTTTGGTAAAGTATGCTCCAACTGCCATGGAAAGAATCATTTTGCAAAGCAATGCTTCACCAAAAGAAAGGAAGGAAAGAAAGGCAAAAACGTGAATGTAGTCGAAGACACAGACTTAAGTGACACTTTCTTTGTGGGCATCGTTGACTGTGAAAATGAAGAAGAAAAAGTCAACAGCATTACCAATGAGGACAAGTGGACCACTCCTCTGCTGGTTAACGGGACTATCGTCACTATGAGACTGGACACTGGTGCAAAAGCTAACCTCATTAGCATGTCTGATGTAAAGGAAATGCAGGTTAAGCCACACATATACAGAAAGAAATCAGGGTTGAAAGATTACAATGGGCAACCCATACAGTGTTTTGGTACCTGTAAACTGAATGTTGTTGTTAAAGGTAAAGTGCACAATGTAAACTTTTCTGTTGTGAATGAGAAATGTGAATCACTGTTGGGTGATAAAAGCTGTGAAGAGTTAGGGTTAGTGAAAAGAGTGTACTGCATTGAATCAGATTCCAAGTGTGACACTAACGCTATTGTGCAAAACTTTTCTGATGTGTTCAAAGGTTTTGGCACACTGCCCTTTACATATAAAATCCAGCTAAAAGAAGGCGCCCAACCAGTTGTGCACGCACCACGTAGGGTCCCAGCTCCACTGCGTGAAGCCCTCAAACGAGAACTGGACAGGATGACCAACTTGGGCGTGATCAAAAAGGTGCAGGAGCCCACAGACTGGGTCAACTCGATGGTCGTCACAAAGAAAAAGAATGGTGAGTTGAGAATGTGCATGGACCCAAAAGATCTAAATGAGAACATTAAGCGCGAGTACTACCAAATCCCCACACGTGAGGAAATAGTCAGTGAGATGGCAGGAGCTAACTACTTCACAAAGCTCGACGCTTCTCAGGGTTTCTGGCAGTTAAAACTGGATGAGAGCAGCACTAAGTACTGTACTTTTAACACACCTTTCGGTAGATACTGTTTTCTTAGGCTGCCATTTGGAATAAAATCTGCACCAGAAATATTCCACAGAGCGATGGAACAGATCATTGAAGGCCTAGAGGGAGTCAGAGTTTACATAGATGACATTATTGTATGGGGCTCGACTCTCCAAGAGCACAACCAGAGACTTAACAAAGTGATGGAGCGCATTCAGAAGTACGGGCTGAAACTCAATAGAGCCAAGTGTGAGTTTGCGGTACAAGAGATTCTCTTCCTCGGAGACAAACTCACAGCTCAAGGCATACAACCAGATGGCGATAAAGTGAAAGCAATACTGAACATGCCAAGACCAACAGACAAAACGGGCGTGTTACGCATCATGGGAATGGTAAATTTCATAGGCAAATTTATTCCCAACCTCACAGCAAAGACGTCTTGCATCCGAGAGCTCTTACACAACGACTGTGACTTTAAATGGGCCGAAAAACATGAGCAAGAGTGGCAAAGACTTAAGCAAACTCTTACCAGAGCACCAGCATTAGCCTACTATGACCACCGGAAAAAGCTCAAAGTGTCAACTGACGCGTCCAAAGATGGCATCGGAGCAGTGCTCCTACAGGCAGAAGGAGAGTACTGGAAACCAGTAGCCTATGCGTCAAGGGCTATGACAAAGTCTGAATGCAAATATGCCCAGATTGAAAAGGAGTGTTTAGGCGTTTCCTACGGGCTGGAGCGGTTTCACAGTTATGTCTATGGACTGCCGTCTTTTACTGTGGAAACTGACCACCGCCCACTCGTCTCCATTATCAAGAAGAATCTTAACGAAATGTCCCCACGGATCCAACGCCTAATGATGAAAATGCAAAGGTATGATTTTGAACTGGTTTATACACCGGGAAAGCACCTGATACTCGCAGATGCCTTGTCCAGAGCACCTGCTGAAAAGTGTCTGAGTTCCACAGATGAGGATATTGAAAATCACATCAACATGGTGTCGTGTGCTCTGCCAGTATCTGACACAAAGTCGAAACAAATAGCTGAGGTGACATCACAGGACACCGAGCTACAGCGTGTCATTCAGAACATGGACGAGGGATGGCCTGCAGGATCTTGCCCTCGCTATTACCATGTCAGAGGAGATCTCAGTTTTGTTGATGGACTATTACTGAAGAAAGGAAGAATAGTCATCCCTGAGGCTCTAAGACCAGATTTGTTAAACAGGATACATGAAGGACACCTTGGGATTGAAAAATGTAAAAGGAGAGCAAGGGAGTCAGTGTACTGGCCTGGACTAAACAAAGACATCGAGACGCTTGTGAGTAGTTGTGAAACGTGCCAGAAACACCGAAGTAAACAAAGCAAAGAGCCAATGGTGATATCTGAAAGTCCTGCATCCCCTTGGCACAAAGTAGGGATAGACCTGTTTCACCTTAAAGGCAAAGACTACTTAGTAGTCATGGACTACTTTTCCAACTTTCCAGAAATGGCACTACTCTCAAGCACTACATCAGCCTGTGTGATCACTCATACCAAATCCACATTTGCTCGGCATGGCATCCCACACCTTGTGGTGACAGATAATGGACCATGTTTCAGTAGCAGGGAATGGCAGCAGTTTGCAGAACAGTATGAATTTCGGCATGTGACGTCAAGCCCACACTATGCACAATCAAATGGACAAGCAGAAAAAGGCGTCCACATTCTGAAGCAACTGCTTAAGAAAGCTGCAGACAGCAACTCAGATCCATACTTGGCTCTACTCAGTTACCGCGCCTCTCCACTTCAGTGCGGACTGTCACCTGCTGAGCTACTAATGAACAGAAAGCTGCGTACAATGCTTCCCAGCTACCCAAATGCTACTTCACAAAGGAAAGATACAAAACTCAGAAACAAGCTTGAGAAGCAGAAACTGAAACAAAAGACATTCTATGACACTTCAGCCAAACCACTCTCTCCACTGGCCAACAACGACCCAGTTAGGATCGAGGATGCATCTGGCTGGAACACTAAAGGAGTTGTATTACAGGAAGTTGCTCCAAGATCATTCACAGTGAGAACCGAGGATGGACAGGTGCTCAGGCGCAATCGCCGCAGTCTCCTCAAGACTCCACAAGCACCTGGTGGGCCCAATAATGCTCACCCAGAATCTCCCACAACCACACCTCTTATGAACTGTGAAGCAAATGTTCCACCTGACAAAGATGAACCGAGAAGATCAAAACGAGAAATAAAGAAACCAGATAGGTTGGACTTATAAGAAAAAAAAAAAAAAAAAAGCAAAAAGCAAAGAATAAGAAAAATGTAACAGATGTTAATTTCTTTGGGCATGTTGATTCAGGGAGAACTGAAATTTGTGTTTTGTATTAGTCCATTCATACTGAATACATATACACTGTTTTGCATCAATGTTTATTAATGTTTATTCACCTCAAAGAAAGGGGGATGTAATGATCAGTGTTTACCACTAGGCGTCGCTGCTACCTTGTTACCGCTTGTTGGAATGATGCACTCAGTAGAATAAGAAACGGCCAACATGGGAGCCGATGTGAAAGTGTCTGTGTGAGCTGCCGCTAAAAAATAAAGTTACGTTGGTTCAACTGCAAGTCTCTTCTCTCCTCAACGAACACGAACACAACACTGTTCAGTTGATTTTAGGTTCTCTTGTGAAGGAACAAAATAAGTGCAGGCGGACACGGTGAACTGAAGTTTAAAAGGGTGTTTTATTCATCCTCCACGAGGCTCGCTCAGTGCTGTGGCAGCGTGCTGGAGCGAGCCCTGCGTCTCAAAGTCAGCAACAAACAATGCGAGTGATCAAAAAGAGAGAGCAAGAGATATGCAGTCAACTTATATACCCAGCTCAGACAATGCATGCATGGCACATTAGCATCACAGTATACAGCAGGAAAGCATGGACATTTGCATTAGAGTCACACATATCAGCCACAGGACTACTGGCGCCGGGATTCCTCTCTGTTCCGGAGCTGCAGGACGAAAGAGGATGCGAGGCGCATCTGCATAATGATCAGTCCATACCTCTCACTGTTCTGATAATTGCTGACGCTGAGCGCTCTGCCAGCCCCGTACGCTGTGGGGGTCACACACGAGGTGTTCCTCCACACTCTCAATAATTTTTTTTCCCGTATATTTTTCTTTTTGGCGTACAGAAATGGCAATACGCCCGTATTTCCTAAAATTGCATTTTCCCCATATTAAAATAGGGCGAAACTGTATCACTTGACAGGTATGTAATCTTCTTCTGGTGGAGCCCTTCATTTGTTTATTTGGATGTGTGCTTTGGGTCATTCTCATGTTGAAAGATGAAGTTCCTCTCCATCTTCATCTTTCTACAGAATCCTGAAGGTTTTGTGCCAACATTGACTGGTATTTGGAACTGATCATAATTCCCTCCACCTTGACTTAGGCCCCAGTTCCAGGTGAAGAAAAACAGCCCCAAAGTATGATGGTACCACCACCATGCTTCACTGTAGGTATGGTGCTCTTTTGGTGATAAGCAGTGTTGTGTTTGTGCCAAATATTCAGTGATGTGAAAAAGTGTTTGCTCCCTTCCTGATTTCTCATTTTTTGTGTGTTTGTCACACTTAAATGTTACAGATCATCAAACAAATTAAATATTAGACAAAAAAACACAAGTAAACACAAAATGCAGTTTTTAAATGAACGCATTTATTATTAAGGGTAAAAAAAATCCAAACCTACATGGCCCCATGTGAAAAAGTGACCCCCCCTCCCCCCCCCCGTTAAAACATAAGTAAACTGTGGTTTATCACGTCTTTGGAAAGCTGAGTTCAATTTCTCCAGCCACACCCAAGCCTGATTACTGCCATACCCGTTCTCAATCAAGAAATCACTTAAATAGGACCTGCCTGACAAAGTGAAGTAGACCAAAAGATCCTCAAAAGCTAGACATCATGCTGCAATCCAGAGAAATTCAGGAACAAATGAGAAACAAAGTAATTCAGATCTATCAGTCTGGAAAAGGTTATAAAGCCTTTTCTAAAGCTTTGGGGCTTCAACGAACTACAGTGAGAGCCATTATCCACAAATGGTGAAAACATGGAACAGTGGTGAACCTCCCCAGGAGTGGCCGGCTGACCAAAATTACCCCAAGAGCACAGTGACGACCCATCCAAGAGGTCACAAAAGAACCCACAACATCCAAAGAACTGCAGGCCTCACTTGCCTCAGTTAGGGTCAGTGTTCATAACTCCACCATAAGAAAGAGACTGGGCAAAAATGGCCTGCATGGCAGAATTCCAAGACGAAAACCACTGCCGAGCAAAAAGAACATAAAGGTTCATCTCAGTTTTGCCAGAAAACATCTTGATAATCACCAAGACTTTTGGGAAAATACTCTGTGGACTGATGAGACAAAAGTTGAACTTTTTGGAAGGTGTGTGTCCCATTACACCTGGCGTAAAAATAACACAGAATTTCAGAAAAGGAACATCATACCAACAGTAAAATATGGTGGTGGCAGTGTGATGGTCTGAGGCTGTTTTGCTGCTTCGGGATCTGGAAGACTTGCTGTGGTAAATGAACTCATGAATTCTGCTGTCTACCAAAAAATCCTGAAGAAGAATGTCCAGCCATCTATTCGTGACCTCATGCTGAAGCGCACTTGGGTTCTGCAGCAGGACAATGATCCAAAACACACCAGCAAGTCCACCTCTGAGTGGCTTAACCCTTTAATTGCCCTAGGTGCCATGTGGCGCCTGGGGCAATGCAAGGCAACTCAAGGCCCCCCTAGTGGTCAAGAGTGGTAAAAAATTTTGTCAGTAAAATAGTTCAGATTTCCAAGGCTATAACTTAAAAGTTACAAAAGATAATGGCTTACTGTCAGTTAGAAAGATGTAGAATATTGTGACGTTTGCAAGGTTCACACAAAGACAATGGAGCAGATGGTTGTGATCAACCTGATTTATTTTACACACCCCGACCCCCAACCTGCTTCTGAGCACAGAGAGGAGGGGAGGTCATTCTCCCAGACCTCCGTTTCAATCATGGTTACACACACATGATACATCTTGCCCTAATCCTGCTAAACACTGCTGGGTCATTATAATGCAGTTATAATGACACAGCAGTATAACTCAGAAATAACACATTTAACACACATACAGTAACGTTTCAAACTGGCAAAGCATGCTGGGAAATCCCTGGCCCCCTTAAAATGGCCCCGACGTTACACTGCCCCCCCCCCTGGACTGGTTTCTGTCCCCAGAAAATTCAAAGTCCACTTTCAGAAATCCAACGCGAGTCAGCCCAGTGCCGGGGCGGCATGCACGGGCCATCTGAGTCTCGGTCAGAGCATCTGGTTGGGGTAGGGTTCCGGTTTGGCCATCAGCGGGCGGATGGACACATCTGACAGCCTCTGTAGGACCACGCACAGCCCCTTCCCTGGCAGCGGGAGTCCCAAGCCCGCTCCGGCCGACTCCCACCGCTGCCAGGTCTCCCAGGCGGCCGCTGGCCCGCGTCCATGCGTCCAGCCCTTGCTGCGCCTGGAAAATGGCCGCATCTTCGTCCTGCTCGCTCCGCTGCGTCGCTCCTGCGCCGAGGGCCTCCGTGACGTCACCGAAAGGAAAAGCATCGGGTGGCGGTATGACACGCACAGTTCCTCCTCTGGCAGCGGGAGTCCCATGACTCCCACCGCTGCCAGGACCTCCCAGGCGGCCGCTGGCCCGCATCCCGGTGTCCAGCCCCTGCCGAGCCCGGGAAAAGACCGGATCTGTCCTGCTCGCTCCACTGCTGCTGCGCTCCAAAGGCCTCTGTGACGTCACCTGCCGGGGGAAGCATCTGCAGGAGGCGGCTTTTTCCCCGTCCATGCCACCTCGTTCTAATTTAACGTCGGCGAGGGGCCAGTTTGTCGTGTGCTGTGTGCGGGGCAGTACCATGCCATGTACCCTGGCTCTGTACAGCGGAAGCCGTCCTTCCTCGCATCGCCACGGCTGTTTCCTTCATGCACGCGCTGCTGTGATCTGCCGTAGCTCCTCCTCCACTCGCTCTCAGCACGGTGGTTTCCTCCGATGATCAGCGCGGCAGCCAACTCGACCTGGGCCAGGCGGTCATCCAACAGGTTCTCGCCGTTGTAGCGGGGAATCTTGGCCCGCTGCTGGATGGATGGGACAGTCATCTCCCAGTCGATTGCTGCTCCTAATCGCTCTGAAATCGCCAGCCCGTCCTGCCCTGAAAAGGGCGGGAAACGGGGCTGGTTTGCTCTGCTCCGTCCATCGCGGCAAAGCTCTGCAGGGGCCGGCGTCTCAGCTCTACACTCCGTTCCCGGCTGAGCGATGAATCGCTCCGGCCGGATCCTCATCTTGCTCCATATCCCACTCCTGACACCAGTGTGACGTTTGCAAGGTTCACACAAAGACAATGGAGCAGATGGTTGTGATCAACCTGATTTATTTTACACACCCCGACCCCCAACCTGCTTCTGAGCACAGAGAGGAGGGGAGGTCATTCTCCCAGACCTCCGTTTCAATCATGGTTACACACACATGATACATCTTGCCCTAATCCTGCTAAACACTGCTGGGTCATTATAATGCAGTTATAATGACACAGCAGTATAACTCAGAAATAACACATTTAACACACATACAGTAACGTTTCAAACTGGCAAAGCATGCTGGGAAATCCCTGGCCCCCTTAAAATGGCCCTGACGTTACAATATGATCCAAAGTTTCAGATAGGAATAAATTTACACATCTAATCTGCATAATGTTGCGGCAGCTATATAAATTACATAACTCAGTCAAAAGTGGACTTTGGACACATTTACATAAAGAATGGTCCGGGTTTTTTTTTAACGTCGATTTGTCTACAGGGGTATGTTTTTATCTAATCTTCAAAGTATATGAACCAGAAAATCAATAAAATGTCAAAAAAAAACATATTTCTCTCTTACCTGTCAGCGGGAGGGGGGCTCGCCCGCCCACGTGACCGGTCCATGGACCTCGATGTAACACGTTTACTAAGTAATTTACACCCGTGTACCACATCTACAAACTCTTATGATTATCCCACGTGAATTTCGTTTGTATTACGTGGCTATTTTTCTCGTTTCATGCAGTTTCCATCATCAACGCTGCCACGATGACCAATCGTGAAGGCATACACATTGGTGTGTGAGCTCAAAGCGGAAAAAGGTGCGTGTCTGCCACCTTCTAAACTGTCAGATCAATAGAGATTAGTACAAATTCTCAGTATAGCCAGGGGACTTCAATAAGTTGACACGTGCAGTTGCTGCACTGTGCCATTGGGGGCGCGTGACCAGTCCATTTAATCTGGGCAGTTAAAGGGCTAAGAAAAACAAAATGAAGACTTTGGAGTGGCCTAGTCAAAGTCCTCACCTGAATCCAATAGAGATGCTGTGGCATGACCTTAAAAAGGTGGGTCATACTCGAAAACCCTCCAATGTGGCTGAATTAGAACAATTCTGAAAAGCTGAGTGAGCTAAAATTCCTGCACAGCTCTGTAAAAGACTCATTGGCAGTTATCGCAAACATTTGATTGCAGTTGCTGCTGCTAAGGTTGGCCCAACCAGTTATTAGGTTTAGGGGGCAATCACTTTTTCACACAGGGCCAGGTTCAGGTTCAGGTTCAGGTTCCTTTATTTGTACCCGTAGGTAGATTTGTTTTGCAGTCTGGTGACATCCATATTTACAAGCTACTAATTACATTCAGCATAGACACAAACACAGGCACACATGAAGCTGACTATAAACATGATAAAAATACTCAAGTCTCCATCAATCAGGGTATAAAAAGACAGAGATGAGAGAGAAACCAGAGGTAAGAGAGAAGGGTCATATTAAAGGTTAAAAACTAGTCAAAGAGGTTAAAAAACTCAAAGGTCTAAAACCCAATAAAATATTTAGAACCCAAGTGACATCCTACAAAAATAAGTAAATATAAAATGAAGTTAATACATAGGTACCTAAATTATGTACAATATATTTTACAGCTTGTTCAACTCTTTGACAGCACCAGGGACAAAGCTGTTTTTGTAGCGCTGGGTTCTACTTTTTGGGACAGCAAACCTCCGTCTTGAGGGAAGAAGCTGAAAGTGGCAGTGCAAAGGGTGGGAGTCATCATTTAAAATGGAGGTAGCCATCCTCTGTACTTGTCTGGTGTGCAGGGATGTCAGGCTCAGCTGTGACTCACCAAGCAAACGACTGGACCATCTAACTACCTGATCCAAGGATTTCCTCTGTTTCAGTTTTATCTGACCAAACCATGACACTAAAGAAAAGGATAAAACAGATTCAATAAAAGCCCGATAAAACATTGTCATTATGGTTCGGTCAACTTGGAAGCGTGCAAGTTTTCTCAAGCAATGCAAATGTTGCTGACCCTTTTTGCACACCCTTTCACAGTTCACTTCAAAACCTATGTGGGTTTGGATTTTTTTTCCCCTTAATAATAAACATCTTCATTTAAAAACTGCATTTTGTGTTTACTTGTGTTATCTTTGTCTAATAATGGAATGGAGGAGGGAAATTTGTTGCAGCACCTTGCATGGCAGCGATCCCTCTGATTCTAGATGTGATTAACATTGGAGATAAGAGAAACGTAATTTCATTCTACTGTACATGATTGGCTGTATGGATTGAATGACAATAAAGTTGGCTTTACCTTTAATATTTAAATTTGTTTGATGATCTGAAACATTTAAGTGTGACCAACATACAAAAAAATAAGAAATAAGGAAGGGGGAAAACACTTTTTCACACCACTGTACCTTTTGAAATTATTGCCAAAAAGTTCAACCTTGTTTTCATAAGACCAAAACACATTTTTTCACATGCATCTGGGAGATTTCAAATGTGTTTTTGCAAAATGTAGCCGGGCTTGGATGTCTTTCTTCGTAAGATAAAGCTTCCGTCTTGCCACCCTAGACAGGACATTGTTGTCACATGTACTAAACAGCCAGTATTTGCCAGAAATTGCTGCAGTTCCTTCAATGTTGCTGCCAGCCTCTTGGCAGCCTCCCTGACCAGTTTTCTTCTTGTCTTTTCATCAATTTTGGAGGGACGTCCAGTTCTTGGTAATGTCACTGTTGTGCCATATTTTCTCCACTTGATGATGACTGTCTTCACTGTGTTCCACGGTATATTTAATGCCTTGGAAATTCTTTTGTACCCTTCTCCTGACTGATACCTTTGAACAATGAGATCCTTCTGATGCGTTGTAAGCTCCCTGCGGCCCATGGCTTGTCCTGTAAGATGTGACTACAAAAATGTCAGGAAAAGCCTACTCGAACAGCTGAACTTTATTTTGGGTTAATCAGAGGCACTTTAACAACTAGGTATACAACTAGGAAAAGACCGGTAGCTACGGAGGGTGACAATATGTATGGGTACATAATCATACCATGTAGGATAACTAAGTAGACGGTTATGCTGTTTCATTCCATCTAGCTACAATGCTCCGCACTGTGTGTTTATATATTTATATATTTATTCCATCTAGAGACAATGCTCCACACTGTGTGTTTATATATTTACATATTTATTCCATCTAGCTACAATGCGCCACACTGTGTGTTTATATATTTACATATTTATTCCATCTAACTACAATGCGCCGCACTGTGTTTATATATTTACATATTTATTCCATCTAGCTACAATGCTCCGCACTGTGTGTGTTTATATATTCATATATTTATTCCATCTAACTACAATGCTCCGCACTGTGTGTTTATATATTGACATATTTATTCCATCTAGCTACAATGCTCCGCAGTGTGTGTGTTTATATATTCATATATTTATTCCATCTAGCTTCAACGCTCCACACTATATGTGTGTTTATATATTCACATATTTATTCCATCTAGCTACAATGCTCCGCACTGTGTGTTTATAATAATAATAAATAATAATAATAATACATTTTATTTGAGGCGCCTTTCAAGACACTCAAGGACGCCGTACAATAAAAACAAAGAATAAAACATATTTAAAAACACATCACAAGTACAGAAAATCACACAGAATAAGCCTTAGTAAACAAAAAAGTCTTGAGATGGGATTTGAAGGTGGAGAGTGAATTTAAATTCCTGAGGTCCGGTGGGAGGGAGTTCCAGAGGCGGGGGGCGGTGCAGCTGAATGATCGAAGGCCCATGGTGGTCATACGTGCAGAAGGGACAATGAGATTGATGGTATTTGATTATCTAAGAGTTCTGGATGGTATATGAACGGAGAGGAGTGCAGCCAAGTATGGGGGGGCGAGGCCATGGAGGGCTTTGTAAGTGAGGATGATGATTTTATAGTCAATGCGGTGTTTGATGGGGAGCCAATGGAGGTGCTGCAGAACCGGGGTGATATGATGGGTGAATGGAGTTCTAGTAATGATCCGGGCGGCAGCGTTCTGAACCAGTTGAAGTTTTTTAAGCGTTTTGAGGGGGAGACCAGAAAGAAGAGAGTTACAATAATCCAGACGGGAGGTAACAAGAGAATGGACCAGGATAGCGGTGCTGGCAGGGGTGAGGGAGGGACGGAGACGGTTGATGTTACGTAACTGAAAAAATGTTGACCGGGTGACATTATTAATATGGGATTTGTAGGAGAGGGTGGTGTCCAGGATTACCCCAAGGATTACCCCAAGGGTAAATATATGAATATTATATATTCATATATTTATTCCATCTAGCTACAATGCTCCGCACTGTGTGTTTATATATTTATGTTTATATGTACATGTGTATACTCGCTGCTCTTGTTTTTTTTCTTGCCTTCTGATTGTTGCTCTGAGTGTTGCTATCCCTGTGCTGTTGCAATCCTGGAATTTCCCCATTGTGGGACTAATAAAGGCTTATCTTATCTTATCTTAAATGGTGGCAGGTGTGTGCTGACTCCCATTAACATGAATTTGAATGTGATTGGTTAATTCTGAAGACAAAAGAAGAGGAAAACAGCAGCCTTGTGTGTAGCAGAATGGAATGTACGCACTCTGAACTCACTGAATCTGAGTTCACATTGAAATACTGTGTGACTGTATATTTTTTCATATATTTCTGCAAAGTGTGGTTAGTCTGAGTAAATAACTGCATATATTCCTGTATATATTTGCATCCTTTTATAGAAACGTGGACAGACTGTAATTTACTGTACATACTCTGTTGTCATTGAATCCTTATTTAAATCCTCCACCTGAACAACGAGAGCAAGTTTTTAGCCAAAGTCAAATTCCTTGTATGTGTTGTGTATACTTGGCCAATAAAGCTGATTCTGATTCTGATTCTGTTGGACAGAACAACATCACAGCGCCCAGAAAGACAAACCGTGCTTGTGGCCCTGGAAATGAACAGGTACAATGTAGACATAGCTGCACTTAGTGAAACAAGATTGCCTGAATATGACAGCTTGGAAGACCATGGGTACATCTTCTTTTGGAGTGGGAGATCAACTCAAGAAAGGAGAGAAGCAGGAGTGGGCTTTGCAGTTAGAAAGGAGATCTCAGCAATGCTTGATGAGGAACCGGTGCCAATCAACGACAAGATAATGACTATGAGACTCCCACTACAGTGGAAGATGTATGCCACACTCATCAGTGTATATGCCCCAACAATGACCAACACAGAGGAGGTGAAGGAAGAGTTCTACAGTAATTTACGTGAGACTATCAGGTGTGTACCGACTGCTGACAGGCTGATACTCGGAGATTTTAATGCCAGAGTTGGTTTGGACACTGAGAAATGGAAAGGAGTGCTAGGCAGTCATGGAGTAGGCAAGTGAAACGCTAATGGAGAACTTCTACTTGCACTATGTTCAGAGTACAACCTTGTGATAACCAACACTCTATTTAAGCACAAGGACACACACAAGAAGACATGGATGCACCCAAGATCCAAGCACTGGCACTTATTAGACTACATCATAGTCAGGCAGAGAGACATAAGGGATGTATTGGACACCAGAGCAATGAGAGGCGCAGACTGTGGTACTGATCATGTTATGCTGAGATCTAGATTAAGGATTTGTAGATGAAAACAACACTGCAGGACGGGTGCGAATCCACCACGGAAGCTAAACACTAGTGCACTGAAAGGCCAAAAGAAGCAGGAAGAACTTAGACAGGAAATGGACAAAAACTTGAAAGACTGGGACAGCAACAACTCAGAGAATGACATAGAAGAGAAATGGGCAACACTGAAGGATACGATGTATCAGACTGCAAGTGATATATTAGGCCACCCTGAGAGGAAACATCAAGATTGGTTTGATGAGCATGATGAACACCTGAAGAAACTACTAGAAGCGAGAAATACAGCTAGGCAGGAAAACCTACAGTGTAACACAAGGTCAAAGGAGAAAAAATACTCAAAGGCTCAGAGTGAGCTACAGAAGTGCACCAGAGAGATGAAGTCCAACTGGTGGGATGAAAAAGCGGAGGAACTTCAAACTGCAGCAGACAGAAAGGACATGAAAACATTATTCACAGGTTTGAGAGAAATCTACGGCCCTAAACCAAGAGGATTGATCCAACTAAAGGGTAGGGATGGTGAAACGGTTTTCCAGGAGAAAGAAAAGATCCTGGATAGATTTGCAGACCATTTTGACCAACTACTAAACAACCCTGGAGATCTCACTGAAGAGGCTAAAGAAGCTCTAGTGCAGCGACCAGTTGTATCAAGTCTGGATGAACCACCAAATTTTGATGAACTAATGGCAGCTATCAGGACAACACAGGATGGTAAAGCTCCAGGAAGGGATGGAATTCCAGCAGAAGTGTGGAAATTTGGTGGTGTTCAGCTG
Organism: Pholidichthys leucotaenia; assembly: GCA_020510985.1. Taxonomy (NCBI): domain Eukaryota; kingdom Metazoa; phylum Chordata; class Actinopteri; order Cichliformes; family Pholidichthyidae; genus Pholidichthys; species Pholidichthys leucotaenia. Next base: position 300,335,272 of record CM035840.1, read on the forward strand.
ACCAACTGCCTGCACAAGCTCATCCAAGAGATATGGGATGCCCAGAAAGTACCTCAAGACTGGAAGGATGCAAGTATTGTGCCTTTGTTCAAGAAAGGTGACAGGAAAGATTGTGGAAATTACCAAGGTATATCACTGCTAGCCACTGTTGGTAAGATTCTCTCACGTGTACTACTGAACAGACTCAATGAACACATCTCGCAGAATGTACTACCAGAAACCCAGTGCAGCTTTAGAAGTGGAAGAAGCACAATGGACATGATTTTCTGCTTGAAACAGGTTCAAGAAAAGTGTATCAAACAGAACATGCCTCTTTATGTAGTCTTCATAGACTTCAGTAAAGTCTTCAATTCTGTTTTGCGACAAGGACTTTGGCAGGTACTCAAGAAATATGGCTGTACAGAGAAGTTTGTCGGCCTGATCGAGGCACTCCATGCAGGTATGCAAGCAAACGTGGCAATGAGTGGTTCAGTATCTAAAGACTTTTCAGTAGGCAATGGGGTGAAACAAGGGTGTGTGCTGGCACCTACACTCTTCTCGTTATATCTGGCAGCCATGCTTGTGGTGGCCTTCAAAGACACTTCAGAAGGAGTATACATTCAAACAAGGAAAGAAGCAGACTTGTTCAATGTGGCACAGTTTAAAGCCAAAAGCAAGACATTGATAAAGGTAGTAAGAGAAATGCTCTTTGCCGACGACAGTGCTCTAGATGCACACAGCGTGGAAGATATGCAATCTTTTGTGGAGAAATTTGCAAGAGCAGCTAGCCAATTCAACCTACAAATCAACATCAAGAAGACAGAGTGCCTTTATCAGCCACCAAAGTTCCAATTATCAACATCACTACCAGAAGAGATCAGCATTGGTACAGAGCCACTAGTCAAGTGCAAGACTTTCAAGCACCTAGGTAGCACTGTTTCAGAGAATGCTAGGCTGGAGGATGAACTATCTCTCAGAATGGGAAGAGCGAGAGCTGTGTTTGGAAACTTGAGGGAGAGACTGTGGAACAATCGACATGTGTCTATCCGTGTGAAATGCAAAGTGTACAGAGCGACAGTACTGGCTACTCTATTGTACGGTGCTGAAACTTGGACTGTCTACAGAGTGCAGGTGAAGAAACTCCACGCGTACATGATGAGACACCTTCAAGCCATAATGAACATCTCATGGAAAGACAAGATAACCAACATAGAAGTGTTGAAATGAGCTGGACTACCATCAATGGAGGACATGCTAATACAGATGAACCTGAGATGGCTCAGACATGTTGAGAGGATGGACCACCAGCGTCTCCCTCAGTTACTCTTCTCACAGTTATGCGAGGGCAAACGCAATCAGGGTAGACCCAAGGCTCAGATTTAAAGACACTGTAAAAAGAAACTTGAAGAAGTTGGACATAGACAGGAGTTCCTGGCAGCGGAAGGCTGAGGACAGAGCTGTGTGGAGGAGTCTGATCAGACCTAAATGAAATAGTCATTGTCGCCCACGACAGACTGCTATGATGATGATGAATTCTGAACACAGCCACATCCCCAGTTATAACAGGATGTGTATATTTATGCAACCAGGTTATTGTAAGTTTTTTATTTTTATTTTTCCCCTTAAAAGATTTCAGTTTGTTTTTCAATTGGGTTGTACAGGTTATAGGTCACATTAATGGTGGAAAAAGTTTTGAAATGATTTATCTTGGTCTCATTTTTCACATCACAAAAACCTGGCATTTGAACAGGGGTGTGTAAACTTTTTATATCCACTATATGTAACAGGTTTGCAATGATATGGAGACCAATGGAAATGTGAATTATCTTATATTGATGAATCTCTGGGTTGTCATGGAAACAGAAACCTGATCTGTAGTACAGCCTCAACCACAGTTTAACCACTAATTCACAGTCCTGTTTTCATTACAGGGAGGGCTGTCAGCTCTGAACGGCTCACGTTCACTATCGGTGAAGGTTCACATGGCTCTTACATAAGTCTCAGCTCCCTCCCACTCCCTCATCAAACAAAAACATCTGGGGGAGAAGAATCTGAACTGGGAGAGGCCGGCTGTCTTACTGGGAGAACACGATGGATGACTGTAGCCTGGTATGGCTTCCGTAAAAACACACTGGCTATTTGAGGCTAAAATACTACTACACACATTTATAAATCTTATTAACTGGACTAAACTACCTCAGAGCCAAGTTCAAAACAGAAGATAACAGAAGAGAAAGAAAGAAAGAAAGAAAGAAAGAAAGAAAGAAAGAAAGAAAGAAAGAAAGAAAGAAAGAAAGAAATACTGTAATTAAAAAAGTAACATACACAATTCAAGCGCTGGCATTGTTAGTTCAAGTGTGGTCGAACATCTTCTGAAGACGCCATCCGGCAAGTGGAGGCCACCATTCTGGAGGATCCCCACATAACCATTCGCCAACTAGCCCAAGATGTCAAGATCAATGTGGGGTCTGTGGGAAAAAAAAAACACCCATGACCATTTGCACACCATTTGTGGAAGTTGTCAGCACAATGGGTTCCCCGGTTGCTCACACCTTTCCAGAAGCAGGAACGAGTCGTGCACACCCAGGCTGTTTTGGCCATGTGCCAAGAAAAGCAGGAGGACTTCTTCAACAGACTAATCAGGCAGGACCAAACATGGGTCCATCACAATGATCCAGAGACTAAAGCCCAGTCGAAGCAATGGAAGCATTATGACTCACCACCTCTGAAGGAGGCACGTGTCCAACCCTAAGTGGGCAAGGTCATGCTTACGGCCTTTTGGGACCAGCATGGAGTACTGATGATGAATTCCCTGCTAAAGGGTACCACAATTACCAGGACTTATGACCCTTCACTGCTGCAGAAATTGCGGAAGGCCATCAAAATCAAGAGGCATGGCATGCTAATCAAAGGTGTCACTTGCAAGACAGTGCTCTGGTTCACAACTTGCATGGTGCTGAAATCCTTTCTCCCCCGGACTCTCCCGACATTGCACCATCTGATTTCCACCTCTTTCCAACCATGAAGTCATTTTTGAAGGGCAAACACCTCCAAGATGATGAAACACGGATTTCCAAGGTCAAGTTAGGGCTTCTGATGCAAACTGACAACTTCTACAGATAAGGTCTCCACAGCTGCATAAAGCGATAGGAGAAGTGTGCGGCCATTGGTGGTACCTATGTAGAGAAAGACTAATAACTGTGCCAAGTTTGGTTCCTCATAGTCCACAGGAAATAAGCCAGGAAATCTTTAATGAACAGCCCTTATAGCGACTGTGCAGCTAGCTTAGCTAGAAAGCCAACTAGCAGCTAACCATAGTTTTTAGAGCTCTTCTCTGTAGTCACCCCTCTAGACATCCATGGTCCCAACTCGTTCGTCGATCCACAGTTGATAATATATCTCATGAATCTGGCATTTTTTGTTTATAGGTGAAGAGCAGAGTCTCAGATTTGCATGTAAAAAAAATCACAAATTTGCAAGAAAAAAATCTGCAGTTTTGTGACATAAAATTGGTAGAGTTAAGAGGAACAAATATCATAATGCTGATGGGACAGTTTATATTTAGGTTATCTGCATTTCAAGGCTCAAAAATACTGTTCCATGGAGTTTTTTTGTTTTGTTTTTTTTTTGAGGCCAGAATTGTTTAAAATCACTCTGCTCAACATTTCTATCCACATAATTCTTTGAAATTCTAATTTTTTTAATCATACTGAAAATATCTAAACGGAGAACAGTTGTTTGTGGAGATAAATTCTTTGCATTTGGATGGCAGACCCAGCTAATAAAAGTACCACTGTTAATACACATAAGAACCGTTGATGTTCTCAGAGAAATTTTTTTCACCAGGACTTTCCTCCTGGCTGTAACACTCAGGCAGGGCCTTACAGAGGAAGTGTTAAAGACGCTTCAAACTGCCAGAAAGGGAAGCCAAGACGTGACAGCAGGAAACAACTTCCTGAGTGGGTATGGACGTTCAACCAATGCATATTTGATTCAGCATGAAAACACCATCCTTTATGTAACTGGGCTGAGTCAAACACTGGGGGCTCTCAGTAGGTAACTAGTCTGAAGCCTAGCAGATGCAGTGGGCCAACGCCAACAGTCCGGATGACAAAGAATGGCCACATTTTTGTGGATGAGTATTTTAAAAGGCTCAGCTGAACTTATAAAGTGGCCTTTTTATTCATTTAGCCAGCTCTGGAAAAGGGTAGATCCTCCATAAACAGTTGACACGTGAATTCAAGAGAGATATATCTTTATATTTAGTTGCAGTTTATAATACATAGTAATAATTACAGACTTAGTACATTTAAGTACCTAAAAAATGGGTAAGTACTGTAAAAGGCAGGGTAAAAATAGGAAGTAAGGGGTAAGTGCGAGGGCACATGCAGCGGCCTCTCTTCTCTTTTCGTGTTTTGTGCCACTTAGTGTTGTTTAAATTACGCCTAAGTGTATATTCATGTGTTTAATGTACATATATGACGCTGCGCACAAGTTACAGTGGCCACAGCCTCCTGGAGATAGGGAATATGACCAAACATTACATCCTGGATCAGAGCGTTAGAGGTCTTCTCCACCGAACCTCCACACCCCTGGACATGACTGCCATGTTCCATCCCAGATGAAGATGCCGTTGACAGTGTGAGTGGTGACAAAAGAGAGGTAAATGTGGAGGTATCCAAACAAAGCTAACCGCTAGCCCGCACAGACTGCTGATTCCTTCCCTCATTATGACCAACGTACGCTCACTAGACAACAAAGCAGACCACATACAGCTCCTGAGAACTATGCAACGTCATGTGCGGAACTGCTGTGTTTTTATCTTTACGGAAACATGGGTAAATGACAGTATACTGGACTCTGCCATTCAGTTCGCAGGGCTAAAACGCTACTGCAGCGACAAAGTGCTCACGGAAGGAGGGAAAACTCGGGCTGGAGGGGTATGTGTTTACATAAGCAACGCCTGGTGCAGAGATGCAAATGTTGTTCACAAACACTCTTCTCCATTGGTGGAGTTTGTGATCATCAAGTGCAGACCCTTTTACGTTCCGAGAGAATTTTCATCTGTCCGACTAGCCGCCGTGTAAGCCCCGCCCACCGGCACTGGCGAAGGAGCAAACCACTAAAAGAACTCTATCAGGCCATCAGTGAGACACAAACGGCGCATCCAGACCGATTCCTCATCACAGCAGGAGACTTCAACCATGCAGATTTAAAGACCCTCTTACCAAACCTACACCAACATGTAGACTTTCCAACAAGAGGAGACAATATGCTGGACCTGGTGTACACAACTCACAAGAAAGCATACAGAGCCCCCCCACACACACACACACACACACACACACACACCGGGTCTCTCTGATCACATCACCATCCTGTTAAGGCTGGCATACAAACCCAGAGTGAAAACAATCAGACCAACAAAAAAGCAAGTATGTGTGTGGTCAGAGGAAGCCTCTGATGCTCAGAAAGACTGCATCAGCACTACAGACTGGGACACTTTCAAGCATGCAGCCACTCACAATGGACACACAAACCTAGAGGAGTACATTGAGGTTGTTGTAGAATACATAGCGAAATGCAGTGATGATGTCACTCACTGCAAATCCATCACTGTTCGTGCTAACCAGAAGCCATGGATGACAGCAGAGGTACACAGGCTCCTGAGGGCTCAGGACGCAGCCTTCAGAGCCAGTGACACCGCAGGACTAACAATAACTAGGGCCAACCTGTCCCGTGGCATCAAAGAAGCAAAACAACAGTACAGTAAGAAAATATCCAGCCACTTCAGCAACACCAGATATGCACATTCCCTCCGGCACAGCATACAGACCCTCACCAACTACAAACCTCCACCTCAGACCTGCGCGACTGACACCACACTGCTCAACAACCTAAACAACTTCTTCAGCTGCTATGAGGCACAAAACAGCACATCAGCACATAAGACTGCTCCTCCTCCAGACAAGCAGGCCATTAGTCTGGCTCTGGCTAGCGTGAAGAGGACCCTCTGCAGGATCAACCCATGCAAGGCAGCTCGTCCAGACAACATACCGGGTCGTGTCCTGAAGGACTGTGCAGAGGAGCTCAAGTATGTCCTGGCTAACATCTTCAACATCTCCCTAACTCAAGCTGTTGTTCTCACATGTTTCAAATCTGCCACCATAATACCAGTCCCAAAAAAGCCCATCCCATCCAGCTACAATGATTACTGGCCCGTAGTACTGACCCCTATCATAATGAAGTGCTTTGAGCAGCTAGTCATGCAGAACATCACGTTTATCCTGCCTCCCTCCCACGACCCATCTCAGTTTGCATACAGGTCAAACAGATCCAAAGAAGATGCCATCGCTGCCGCCCTCCATCCAGCCCTCAAAGAACTCCTACATGCAAATGCTGTTCTTGGACTTCAGTTCAGCATTCAATACAATCATCCCCCAGTACCTGATACAAAAACTCAGACAATTGGAACTCAAAACTTCTCTCTGTAACTGGGTGCTGGATTTTCTCACAGGGAGGCCACAGAACATGCAGGTTGGCAGCAACACCTCCCAGACCATCAAAATGAGCACAGGAGCCCCACAAGGGTGTGTGCTCATCCTGCTGCTCTTCACCCTGCTGACCCATGACTCCATACCAGCCTACAGCATCAACCACATCATCAAATTTGCAGATGACACAACGGTGGTGGGCCTCATCACCAACAACGAGGAGGCCAACTACAGAAATGAGGTGAGCCAACTGGTCCAGTGGTGTAAAGACAATAACCTCTTCCTGAACATGGGAAAAACCAAGGAGATTGTGGTCAACTTCAGGAGGGGTCACACACAGCATCCCCCTCTGATCATCTATGGAGCAGCTGTGGAGAGGGTGAACAGCACCAAGTTCCTGGGGGTGCACATCTCCGAGGACCTCTCCTGGTCCAACAACACCACATCACTGGTCACGAAGGCTCAAACTCGCCTCCATTTCCTCTGCAAAATGAGGAGAGCATGAGTCCCACCCCCATCATGTGCTCTTTCTACCAAGGCATCATTAAGAGCATCCTCACCAGCTGCATCACAGTGTGTTATGAAAGCTGCACCACCTCCTGCCGGAAGACACTACAATGCACAGTGAAAGCAGCCAGCAAAATCATTGGTGCCCCTTTGCCCCCCCCCCCAGACATCTACCTCACCCGCAGAGCCATCAACATCACAGGTGACACCTCCCACCCCTCACACTCCCTCTTCAGCCCCCTGCCTTCGGGGAAAAGGTGCCGGAGCCTCCAGGCCTGCTCCACAAGTCTGCTAAACAGCTTCGTTCATCAGGCCATCAGGACCCTGAACTCTGTCCATCTCCCCCCCCGGACCTTAATGCACTCACCCACACAATAACTACCTCAGTTTTTGGCACAGAAAGACTGGCACACCAACAGTAATGCATTTGCTGCTGTATGTCTCTGCACTTTAACTGCAACCATTTGCACAAATGCCATATCTACTGCTGTCTGTCATTGCAATGTTGATCATGTGCAGACCTATCTGTTACTATCTGCACCTACACTACCCCATTGAACTGCAACTATGGGTATTACATCTCTAGTTTTCTGTATATAGGATTGCTGGATTTCATCATTGTTAATCGTTTATCTGTATTTGCACTACGAAAGGTCTGGGTCTATCTTTTGTTGCCATTTGCACGACGAGTTGCATTACTGTACATAGACTGCTGTTATTTTTTTTTCCAGCCTTATTCCTTTTCCTTTTTTATATTGTGCAAACCACTGAAAAGAGAGAGAAACACCATTTCAATTCTCTTGTATGTCCTGTACGTATAGTAGTATTGACAAATATAATTTTTGAATCTTGAATCTTTGAATTATGCCTTGACTTTCATTTTCTTAAGTATGGGTAAAAACAACGGGGAAGGAACGGTAAAAAGAGAGTAAAAACCCAGCTAGTATGTCCATGTGGGCCCCACCAAAGCTTAAACTGGGTTGTCTTATGGGTCCCACATGGGTTTGTTCACAGATTCCACGTTGGCCCCATCTGCATTTGCCCACATGGACTTTAGCTGTGGTACAGGTGAGCGGGTAGTCCGCTTACCTGCTTTAAATCTATCTGGGCCCCACATGGGTTTAATGTGGGTGAACAGGTTTCAGTAGCACTGGTGCCACAGGCAAAATTATGCAAAAAAGCCACAAAATTTATGAGAAAAAATTACAAATATACAAAAAATATTAGCAAATTATGAAAAAGTTGCACATTTATGAGAAAACAGTGAAAATTTAGGAGATAAAAGTTGCAAATTTACAAGAAAAAATGTAAAATTACTGGAAGAGTTACAAACTTACAAAAAAAATTAAGCAAATTTTCAAGAAAAGCTGTCGATTTATCAGTCAATCTACGTTCCTACCCTCACCTACAGTGAATATGAAAAGTCTACACACCCCTGTTCAAATGCCAGGTTTTTGTGATGTAAAAAATGAGACCAAGATAAATCATTTCAAAACTTTTTCCACCATTAATGTGACCTATAACCTGTACAGCCCAACTGAAAAACAAACTGAAATCTTTTAAGGGGAAAAATAAAAAATAAAAAACTTACAATAATCTGTTTGCATAAATATGCACACCCTCTTATAACTGGGGATGTGACTGTGTTCAGAATTAACCAATCACATTTACAGTCATGTTAATGGGAGTCAGCACACACCTGCCACCATTTAAAGTGCCTCTGATTCACTCCAAAAAATGTTCAGTTGTTCTAGTAGGCTTTTCCTGACATTTTTGTAGTCACATCTTACAGTACAAGCCATGGTTCACAGAGAGCTTCCAAAGCATCACAGGGATCTCATTGTTCAAAGATATCAGTCAGGAGAAGGGTACAAAAGAATTTCCAAGACATTAAATATATCATGGAACACAGTGAAGACAGTCATCATTAAGTGGAGAAAATATGGCACAACAGTGACATTACCGAGAACTGGGCGTCCCTCCAAAATTGATGAAAATGTCATGGATGGCCCTCGCGGGCCATTAATGAGACACTATAGGCAGCCGATGAGTTTGCATATTTATTAGCAAATCTACAAATGGCAAAATAATCAGCTACGTGGGACAAAAACACATACATAAGCTAAGGCTCAAGACAATAGGCTAAGATACAAGACAGGAGACTCTGAGGAGGAATAACACTTACAGAGCACGATGAGTCAAAAGAGAAGCTGGAGCCGGGGTTAGGGACTCCAGCCGAACGTTGTGGGGAAACAACGTTATGCGAAGTCGCAGCCAGGAGAAAGCTCAGCTCCTCCCTTAAATAAGGTACAACCATAATCAGGAAATGAGAAAATAATCAATGGAATGTGAATCAGCTGTCACGGCACAGCTGGCTCTGACAGCCGGAAGTCCCACCGTGACGCTGTCACAATAAAAGCCCTAGAGGCCATAAACACGGCCCGAAATGGGATGACACGTGGAAAATATTGAACAGCCCAAGCGCGGACAGAAGCAGCGCTCAGACCATGACAGAAAAGACGAGAAGAAAACTGGTCAGGGAGGCTGCCAAGAGGCCAACAGCAACACTGAAGGAGCTGCAGGAATTTCTGGCAACTACTGGCTGTTTAGGACATGTGACAACAATCTCCTGTCTAGGGTGGCAAGATGGAAGACTTATCTTATGAAGAAAAACATCCAGGCCCGTCTACATTTTGCAAAAACACATTTGAAATCTCCCAAACACATGTGGGAAAATGTGTTATGGTCCGATGAAACCAAGGTTGAATTTTTTGGCTGTAATTCCAAAAGGTATATTTGGCACAAACACAACACTGCTCATCGCCAAAAGAACACCATACCTACAGTGAAGCATGGTGGTGGCACCATCATGCTTTGGGGCTGTTTTTCTTCAGCTGAAACTGGGGCCTTAGTCAAGGTGAAGGGAATTATGATCAGTTCCAAATACCAGTCAGTGTTGGCACAAAACCTTCAGGCTTCAGCTAGAAAGCTGAAGATGAAGAGGAACTTCATCTTTCAGCATGATAGTAACCCACTGTACACATCCAAATCAACAAAAGAATGGCATCACCAGAAGATTAAGGTTTTGGAATGGCCCAGCCACAGTCCAGACCTAAATCTGATCGAACAACTGTGGGGTGATATGAAGAGGGTTGTGCACAGGAAATGCCCTGACAATCTGACAGATTTGGAGCGTTTTTGCAAAGAAGAGTGGGCAAATATTGCCACATCAAGATGTGCTACACTGACAGACTCCTACCCAAAAAAAGCCAAAGGTACTGCAACAAAGTATTAGTTTTAGGGTGTGCATATTTATGCAAACAGGTTCTTGTAATTTTTTTATTTTTTCCCTTAAAAGATTTCAGTTTGTTTTTCAATTGGGTTGTACAGGTTATAGGTCACATTAATGGTTTGGAAATGTTTTATCTTGGTCTCTATGGGTAACCCCCACAACAGCCACGGACAAGCAGAGCGCTCAGCTGGTGCAATTAGCAGAGCAATGAGATGTGTGTATTGAGATCAATAGGCAGCCTCGCTTTGTCTAGTTCAGGCGCCAGTATTCCGCTGTTATGTATGACTTCCTGCTCTGTACTCAAATGCAAATGTCCCATGCCTTCCTGCAGTTTCTTTGATGATAACATGCCTTTCATGTATTGTCTGTAGTGGGGTATAAAAACTGCATTGCTCTGTAACTCTCTCTCTCTCTCTGACCACCACTTCTGACTACACGCATTGCCTGTATCTGCTGAAGACAGCCTCCGGGCTCGCTCCGGCGTGCATGCACGGCGCTGGAGTGAGTTCTCGTGATGGCGGTATGATTAATAAAATCCCCCCAAAACTCTCAGTTCGCTGCCTATTATTCCATGCCGCCACAGTCTCATTTTTTTACATCACAAAAACCTGGCATTTGAAGAGGGGTCTGTAAACTTTTTATATCCTCTGTATGGTCACGAGCTTTGGGTACTGACCGAATGAATGAGATCGCGGATACAAGCGGCTGAAATGAGATTTCTTCATTGGATTGCTGGACTCACCCTTAGAGATAGGGTGAGGAGTTCAGTCATCCAGGAGAGGCTCAAAGTAGAACCGCTGCTCCTCCACATTGGAAAGAAGCCAGTTGAGGTGGTTTGTGGCATCTGATCGGGATGCCTCCTGGACGCCTCCTACTTGAGGTGTTTTGGGCACGTCCCACCAGGAGGAGACCCCAGGGCACTCGCTGGAGAGACTATGTCTCCTAGCTGATCTAGGAACACTTTGGTGTCTTCTCTGAAGAGCTGGAGCAGGTGGCTGGGGAGAGGGAATTCTGAGGGTCTCTGCTTGAACTGCTGCCTCTGTGACCCAGACCTCCGGAAAAGCGGTAGAAAATGGATGGATGGATGGATTCAAGAAAAAGTCAAAATCTGTGGAAAAAAAAGAAAAAGTTCCAAATTAACAAAAAAGTAGCAAATGTCTGAGAAAAAGTTGCAAGACTACAGTAAAAAAAAGTGTCAAATTTATGAGAAAGTTCCAAAAATTACAAGATAAAGTTAGCAAATTTGTAAGACAAAAAATCACAATTTTACAAGAAAAAATAAAAGGAATAAATTGAGAAAAAAAAAACTGCAAATTTTACAAGAAAAAAATCACAAATTTATCAGAAAAAGTTGCACATTTACAGTAAAAAATAAAGTTGCAAATTTATGAGAACGTTTCAAATTTTCAAGAAAAATTTATCAAATTAAGTTGGAAAAAAAGCCACACATAAGAAAATGGCGAATTTATGAGAAATAAGTTGAAAATATGTAAACAGGTAAAGTCCATGTGGGCAAAACACAGACGGGCCAACAAGGAACCCGCAGACAACCCCACATGGGACCCAGAAGACGCCCCAGCTTTAACCTTTGGTGGGGCCCACATGGACATGCAGGGCTGGGAAACAGGGAAAAAGTGGGGGAAAAGCGGGTAAAAAACTGAAAAAAAAAAAAAAAAAACCAAAAAACAGGGAAAAAACCATGTATAACCGGTAGGTGAACTGAGGGGGGATGATGGAGGATGCCATCCTCCTTGTTAACAAAATGGCCCAAAACCTTCCCCCTTGTTAAGCTCCATTTTCCATCCTCATAAAGAGTCCAAGGATAGTTTACAGTTTAATATGACAATGAGAAATATTGTTGGGAAATGTGCAAGAAAAGTCTTGAAAATGTCTGATGTAAAAAGTTGGTAATTTAAACAGAAAAAAGTTGCAAATTTAATGAGTATACTATTTGTATGGGGGAACAAGTATCTTCAAACTTACAAGTTTCTTGTAAGTTTGTAACTCTTTTCAAGTAATTTTACAATTTTTTTTCTTGTAAAATTTGCAACTCTTTTTCCTCCTAAATTTTCCCTTTTTCTCATAATTTTTTTTTTTTGTAAATTTGTGACTTTTTTCCTCATAAATCTGTGACTTTTTTGCCATAATTTTGCCTATAGCACAAGTGTTACTGAAACCTGCTTACCCACATTAAACCCATGTGGGGCCCAAAATAGGTTTAAAGCAGGTAAACAGATTTTATCTCACACAGGTTCATTTTGTCTTCTTAATGATAAAACTGATCTTGTTCTTCTATTAAGACAAAGCAAAGAGATGTCTCATACCTCTGATATGTTTCGACTGTCATCTGCAGTCTTCGTCAGAAAATGTCATTTAACCGTCCTGCGATGTGTCACATCAGCTGTTTATCCTTTCTGTAGGTGTGACCAACCTGACAGATTTGACAGATCTGCCAGGCTTTGGTTGCGTCCCCTACCGTTGCAACGGTCCTTGGAGGAGAGAGTCCCGGTGTGTGAGAGCATGAAGGCTCCTCATCTCGTTTGTGGTGTTGTGGGCTTGCTTGCTGATTTCAGTTGCTTCTTTGATTCAGCGTTTGTGTTTGTTGTCCTCTGATCCAGTTATTTTTGTGTTGTTCCAGTCCATGATGTGGTTGTTTATCTTGCAGTGGTCTGATATTGCTAATTTCAGGTTTTCCTGTTCTGCCTTTTCTTTTTGCGTTCTTGTGAGTCGCCCTGCTGTTTCAGATTACCTTCTTACCTGTACCAGAGGTAAAGTCCGTGTGAGCAAACACAGATGGGGTCAACATGGAACCCGCAGACAAAGCCAATGGGCCCCATAAGACAGCCCAACTTAAACCTATGGTGGGCCCCACATAAGCATGCTGGCTGGGGAGGCGGCCATTGTTTGACCCGGCGGGTAAATGAATGTCAGTCATGCGCCTGCCACCATCAAAGCAACCACAATATGTGGCGTCTACATGGAAGAGCCAAGACTTTGATGGCAGAGCTTTGCTGGAGGCCATTTTTAATCAGCTGAAGACAAACACAACTCCAAAGGACGATGATGCCACCACATATGTGCAGAACTTGTACTTGTAATAGTTGAACATGAACTTGAGCAAATATTATGATATAATGGGACATGGGACAAGTGGCAGTCAGTTGACAGTCCTCGTCCTGTAACAAAGTAAAACGCAAAAGAAACAGCAGCTGGGACGTTTAACAAAGCACGTGTGTAGTTTTGATTTGAGCCACCAGTTAGACGATAAGTACACCCTTCCTCCCCATGTCTTCCTTTCCCTCTCTGAATTCGGAAGGAGGTAGTAACACATCTCCGGCCTTGTGTACAGTGAGGTTATCTATCTGTGATACACTGCCCTGCCATCTGTGGGGGGTTTTATTTTGGGACAGCGGTCCTGGCTTCACTCTAAAGCAGTTTTCTGTCTTCATCCTGTAAGTAAACAATGGAGTATTGTTGTGCCGGATATACTTCAGATAGTCTGAGGCAGCAGTCAAAATAGAGAGAGAAGCTCTTTCTATGAGCAGAGAGGGAGAGAATAAAGAGACTGAGGGCTGATAAGGGCTTCACGTGATTTGTTTTTACTGTATCCCTTTATACCTCCTGATCTTTAAATGGGAGGATTTAAAGTGGCCATTGACTGCACTTTTCTTTCATTTTAACAGCTCCCACTGGTCTTAATGAAATGTTTGTGACATATTTTGGTCAAATTTTCTTTAATTATGTAATTACTGCAGCATAATTGTGAACCATGTTTTATAGCCTTTCTCAGAACGGCTCGTTTCAGTGCATGGCTCTTAACCCTCATCCTACCAACATATTTTACATACAAATAGTACCAACTGGGGTCCGTTTGGACCCCACACAAAATTTAACTGTTAATTGGATTATTAAGCAATACCAAAGTATTTTTTTCACTTAAAATGTTTTATTTGGTTAAAACAAAGAGTTGTGCTTGAAACATGATCCAAAAATCCCGGAATGGGGCTAGTTTGTCGGTTGCCTGCCTTTCAGCACGAGTAGCCCGGTTGTAATGTGTTTTTCAACCAGTGTGCCCTGGTGCGTTCAGGTTTTTGTGGGAAATTATCTAATTTCACTTCTTAACTGGTACAAGAAATGCAAATAGCTTGCCATTGTTGTGCATGTGTTCTGTAGGGCCTACAGAATACAATGCTACATGCTACATGTAGCATGCTACATGCTAGCATGTACTACATGTATGTAGCATGCTACATGTTAGCATGTAGCATGCTACATGCTACATGCTAGTATACAATGCTACTTTGCTACAATGGCAAAGTATTTGCATATTTGCATGGCAGTCTACCTCGTTGAGCCATCATTCACTGAAATATAACACAAAATTCATATATTTAATATCATTAACTTCATATTTTTCCCTGGGGTCCGATCGGACCCCAATGAAAAATCTGAACTGACAGTACAGAAGAAAACTGTATTTTAAATCAGATTTATTTTTTGTGATTCACAGATGATGACAAACAAAGTCAGAAAGCATGATAGCTGTGATCGATAATATGTCCGTGTTGTACATAAGAACATATGTGTGGGGTCCCAATTGACCCCACACATATGTTCTTATATACAACACGGACATAGTTGGCTCAGGCTTGATCCAACTAGCGCAAATTTGTCTGATAGAGTGAATGAAATAACGCATCACTGGGGATGTGCAGTCTCAGTGGTCGATAAGATATGACTGGTCCCTGGAGAGCAATAAGCACAGAAACAATTGAATAGAACTTTATTTGTCACTGTCACATATACAATGAAATTTAAAGTGCCAGCTAATCAGAGCATTATTCATAAAATACATAAACGCAATATAAAAATGTATAAAAACAAGCATAGGCATACATACACACATGCAATCACACATTTCTGCCATTACACACTCTCTTTATATACCTTCAGTATCTAGCTACTTTATACTGTATTTATTATATTTATTGCATTTGAAAAAAACTGTTTTTGAGTCTGTTTGTCCTTACTTTAATTGATCTGTATCGTCTGCCTGATGGCAGCAGTTCAAACAGGGAGTGACCAGGGTGGGAAGTATCCTTTATAATGTTCTGAGCTTTTTTGACAACAGGAACTGTGTAGGTCTTCCAATGTGGGGAGAAGGTAGCCAACTATCTTCTGAGCCACGCTAAGGACTTTCCGAAGCGCTTTCCTCTGAGATGCTGTGCAGCTGGTATACCACACGCACATACAGTATGTCATTAAGCTCTCAATGGTGCATCTATAAAAAGACATCAGTAGTTTCTAGGTGATGTTGTTCTTCCTGAGGACCCTCAGGAAGTGCAGTCTTTGTTGGGCCTTTTACAGCAGCTCAGTGGTATTCGCACTCCAAGTCAGGCCCTCCTCAATGTGGACTCCCAGGAAGCGGAAGTCCGACACCCTCTTCACACAATCCCCGCTGATGATTAACAGTGGAATGCCTGTTTACTTCCTCCCATAGTCTATTAGAAGCTCTTTGAGATGTTAAGGAGCAGATAATTTTCTCTGCACCACATCATCAGCCGCTCCACCTCGTCCCTATAGGCGGACTCTGTGGTGTAGCGAGTGTGGCGTGTGTGTGTGCTGTCGCACCCACCCCAGGTGTGACATCAGGCAGGCACAGCCCTTGTGTATAAATAGTTCAGTCCTCTATAATAAAGGGTTGTTGTTGTTGTTGTAGTTGGCTGCATGAAGATCGACTCTGACCCTTTCATTATTCATACAGAACATTTTGGCGACGAGAAGAAAACTATGGAAGCGTATGGGCTACCTCATCCCCTGATACCACTCCTAGAGCACACAGGAGAGCCGGTGATCCTGTGGCCGCAGTGGTGGGCCATGTTTGAGGGTTACATTGGGGCACTGGGCCTAAGCAGACTTGACGGGAGATGACAACAAGCACTTTTGACTCACCATCTTGGCATGGAGGGCCGAAGAATTCTCGGTACATTGGGTATGACATCACGGACACATAGATCGCCCCAAAATGCCTCCCGAGCCGGCGGATGGAGCCACTGTTTACAGCAGGAGACGGTACAGCAGGGAACAGCTGCTTGGACTTAATCGCCACTCGGTGCTGACGAAAAAACTCGACGTACCGAGAGAAATAAGGCGAAAACGACGTGGTTGTCGGGCTGGTGTTAGACGGCGGACAAGGAGTATAAGGTACAGACCCACCTTCCCATCCGTTATTATGGGGAATGTACGCTCAAAACTGGGAAAGGTAGATGAGCTAGCGGCTATCTGCCGTTATGATAGCACATACCAGGAGTGCTCTCTCCTTTTGTTTACTGAGACGTGGCTAACTGAACTAGCAGCAGATGCTAACACTGAGCTGGAGGGTTTCCACATGATAAGGGCAGACCGAACACCAGACAGTGACAAAGCAAGGGGCGGTGGAGTGATAATGTATGTTAACAACAACTGGTGCAGACCGGGACATATCACTGTTAAACAACGTCACTGCAGCAAAGACATTGAGTTGCTAGCTGTTAGCATGCGGCCTACATATCTCCCGAGAGAACACTCACACGTGATCTGCATTGTTGTTTATGCAAATCCGATGGCGAACGCTGGGACAGCGCGTGACGTCATCCATTCAGTAACCAGCAGGCTGCAGACAGAACACCCAGATGCTCTTCTCCTCATCTCAGGCGATTTCAACCATGTTTCACTGTCTCCCATTCTACCCACGTTTACCCAGTATGTCACATGCCACACTAGAGACAATAAAACACTGGACTTATTCTACGCAAACACTAAGGAGGCGTACACCTCATCACAACTCCCCCAACTCGGGAGATCGGATCACAACTTGGTTCATCTCTGGCCGGTGTACAAACCCCTAGTGCACAGACAACCCCCGGCCATGCGCACAGTGATGTTATGGTCTGAGGAGGCAATGGACACTCTAAAGGGCTGTTTTGAAGCCACCGCCTGGAAGCAGCTCTGCGATCCACATGGTGAGGACATCGATGGCCTCATTCACACCTTCACGGGCTACCTCACCTTCTGTGCGGACAAATCCGTTCCCACCAAGACCATATGGTGTTGCTCAAACAACAAACCCTGGATCAACCCTGAGATTAAAACACTTCTGAGAGAGACGAAGAAGATCTTCAGGTCGGGGAACAGGGAGATGCTGAAGTCCAATACAGAGGGAGCTGAGGGATAAGATCAGAGAAGGCAAGGACAGCCTTCAGGAGGAAGAAGGAGGACAAGCTGCAAACAGAGCGACATCAGCGGGGTCTGGAGAAACTCAAAACCATCTCTGGGCTCCAGGAATACCTCCCCCCAGGCCAAGGGGGAGGGAGTGGAGCGAACAATCTGAATTTGTTTTTCAATAGGTTTGACCAACCGCCCTCCCCCCTGACTGCACAACAACCACTGCTGCCTGTAAAGACATCAAGTCCTGCTGCCCACTCCCCACTCCACCAACACCCCCCCACTCCCAACACACAGCCCCCCATCCTGACCCTGACCAGGACCCAGGTGAGGACGGAGCTGAGGAAGATCTTCAACCTGAGCCTGAAGCTGGGGAGGGTACCACAGCTGTGGAAAACATCTTGTGTGGTACCTGTACCAAAAACTTCCCACCCCAAAGACCTGAACAGCTACAGACCGGTGGCCTTGACGTCCCACTTGATGAAGACCCTGGAGAGACTGCTCCTTGCTCACCTCTGCCCCCTGGTGGAACCAGCGATGGATCCACTCCAGTTCGCCTACCAGCATGGCATTGGGGTGGAGGATGCGGTGATCTTCCTCCTTCACCGTTCTCTGTCCCACCTGGAGAAGCCCGGGAATGTGGTGAGGATCATGTTCTTTGACTTCTCCAGTGCTTTCAACAACCATCCAACCGATCGATCTGAAGGACAAGCTGCTACGCGCAGGGGCTGGACCAGCACCTGTCATCATGGATCATGGACTACCTCACGAAACCAGGGCCTCAGTTTGTGAGAACCCGGGACTGTGTGTCCGACACGATCATCAGTAGCACGGGGGCCCCCCCCCCGCCGCCCCCCCCCCCCCCCCAGAGGAACGGTGTTGGCTCCCTTCCTGTTCACTCTTTATACTGCGGACTTCTCACACAACACCAACACACTGCCATCTACAGAAGTTCTCTGATGACTCTGCGATCGTTTGGCCTCATCTCCAATGGAGATGAAGCTGAGTACAGAGGGCTTATCCAGGACTTCGTGGACTGGTGCCATCGGAACTGCCTCCAGATCAACGCGAGGAAAACTAAGGAGCTGGTGGTGGACTGCCGCAGGCAAGGACAACCCCTCACAGCACCAGTAAATATACAGGGAACAGACATTGAGATGGTGACATCCTACAAGCTACCTGGGTGTTCATCTGCAACAATAAACTCAGACTAGCAGTCCACAATACTAGATGCACTCTACAAAGAAGGGACCGAGGCAGGCTGTTCCTACTGAGGAGACTCAGGTCTTTTGGTGTAACAAGGGGGCGCTGCTGAAGACATTCTATGAACACGGTGGTGGCATCAGCCATCACTTTTTGGCGTGGTCTGCTGGGGCAGCTGGCCATTACTGCAGACGATAGGAAGAGAATGAACACACATGAACAAGAAAGCTATGCTCCCGGTCCTGGTGGCAGCGCCCTTGAATCCGGTGGAGGCGATAGAAAGAGAAGGACGGTGGCCTAAACTGTCTCTCTGCTCTGCGAGTCCGAGTTCCACCCTATGCAGGACATACTGAATGCCACTGAGGAGCTCATTTAGCAGCCAGACTACATCATCCCAGGTGCAGCAAACGAGAGAAGTTTTCGCAGGTCCTTCCTACCAACGGCTGTCAGATGTACAACCTAATGCCAGGGTCTGCTCGCAGAGATAGCAAAAAGACGTAACAGACCCTAATAGTTTTTTGACTGCAAAAGATGCAAATAGACTTACACAATGGTCCCCTCCGGCATACAACTAGGAAATACCGGGTAGCTACGGAGGG
This sequence comes from Pholidichthys leucotaenia, assembly GCA_020510985.1. Lineage (NCBI taxonomy): Eukaryota > Metazoa > Chordata > Actinopteri > Cichliformes > Pholidichthyidae > Pholidichthys > Pholidichthys leucotaenia. Next base: position 300,354,549 of record CM035840.1, read on the forward strand.
TGAGAAATGTATGGGCACATAATCATACCATGTAGGATAAACTAAGTAGACGGTGTGCTGTTTCATCCCATCTAGCACACAATGCTCTGCACTGTGTGTGTTTATACATTTATATATTTATTCATCTAGCTACAGTGCTCCGCACTGGGTGTGTTTATGTTTATGTTTATATTTATATATCTATATATTCATTCCATCTAGCTACAATGCTCCGCACTGTGTTTATATATCTACATATTATTCCATCTAGCTACATTGCTCCGCACTGTGTGTTTATATATTTACATATTTTTTCCACCTAGCTGCAATGCTCAGTACTGTGTGTTTATATATCTACATATTATTCCATCTAGCTACATTGCTCCGCACTGTGTTTATATATTTACATATTTATTCCATCTAGCTGCAATGCTCCGTACTGTGTGTTTATATACTCATATATTTATCCCATCCAGCTACAATGCTCTACACTGTGTCTGTGTGTGTATATATAGTATATATATATTTATAGTAATATGTACATATGTATATTAGCTGCTCTAGCTTGCTTTTTTTTTTTTTTTTTTTTTTTCTTGCCTTCTGATTGTTGCTCTGAGTGTTGCTATCACTGTGCTGTTGCAATCCTGGAATTTCCCCGTTGATGGGACTAATAACTGCTTATCTTATCTTATTCTTATCTTATGGACGGAGTTGGTATGAGGATGCTGTCGAGCGGCAGGCGAATTCTTCACCAGGCGAGACGAGGACCACAAAGATGTGGGTGGGGGATGTGGTTGGCACCAAACGAGGGCTAAGCTAGTAGCTGGGAGAAGCTAACAGCACAGTCAGTGTCTATGGACCAGGCTAAGCCACGAAGCTAACTGAGTGCCACAAAGTGGGCATCAAGCTGCAGCTAGACTTCGTTTTGGGACCGGGACTGCGAGATGGAGAGTCCTCGGTCACTGAGGATGGCAGGCCTGCCGCGAAGCGCAGGAAGGTGGAGGACCGGAGCGCTGATGAGTTGGATGGCTGCAGAGTACCCACCCTTTTTGGAGTCTCTGACTGGGGTGCTAGAGAATGCTCCTCTTGGAAACTCCATTGTCCTACTGGGGGACTTCAATACGCACATGGGCAATGACAGTGAAACCTGGAGGAGGGTGATTGGGAGGAACGGCCTGCCCGATCTGAACACGAGTGGTGTTCAGTTATTGGACTTCTGTGCTAACCACAGTTTGTCCATAACGAACACCATGTTCAAACATAAGGGTGTCCATATGTGCACCTGGCACCAGGACACCCTAGGTCGCAGGTCAATGATCGATTTTGTTATCATGTCATCAGACCTGCGACCGTATGTCTTGGACACCCGGGTAAAGACAGGTGCAGAGCTGTCAACTGATCACTACCTGGTGGTGAGTTGGATCCGATGGGAGGGGAGGATGCCGTTCAGACCTGGTAGACCCAAATGTATAGTGAGGGTGATGCTGGGAACGTCTGGCTGAGGCCCCCCTGTCAGGAGGTCTTCAACTCCCACCTCCAGGAAAGACTTCAACCACATTCTGAGGGAGTCTGGAGACATGGAGTCTGAATGGGCCATGTTCTCCACCTCCATTGTTGAAGCGGCTGCCCAGAGCTGGGGCCGCCAAGGTCGTCGGTGCATCTCGTGGTGGCAACCCCCAAACCAAGTGTGTGGACACCCAGTGGTGAGGGGGGCCCTTAAGCTGAAGAAGGAGTCCTATCAAGCTTGGTTGGCCTGTGGGGCTCCCGAAGCAGCTGAGGTGTACCGGCAGGCCAAGTGGAGTGCAGCTCGGGTGGTTGCTGAAGTAAAAACTCGAGTATGGCAGGAGTCCAGTGAGGCCATGGAACAAGACTTTCGGTCGGCCTTGAAGAGATTCTGGCAAACTGTTCGGCGGCTCAGGAGGGGGAAGCAGCTCCCTGTCCACACTGTGTATGGTGTGGTTGGGGCACTGCTGACTTTGACTGGGGTATTGTCGGGCGGTGGAAGGAATACTTCAAGGATGTCCCCAATCCCACTGACACGCCTTCCACAGAGGAAGCAGGGCTTGTGGACGAGGGGGACGACTCGCCAATCACAGGCGCTGAGGTCGCCAAGGTGGTTAAAAATCTCTTTGGTGGCCGGGCCCCGGGGGTGGACGAGATTCGCCCTGAGTACCTCAAGGCCCTGGATGTTGTAGGGATGTCATGATTGCCATGCCTCTGCAGCACTGCGTGGAGGTCAGGGGCAGTGCCTTTGGCATGGCAAATTGGGGTGGTGGATTCCTCTCTTCAAAAAAGGGGACAGAGGGTGTGCTCCAACTTTAGCGGGATCACACTCCTCAGCCTCCCTGGGAAGGTCTATGCCAAGGTACTGGAGAGGAGAGTCCAGCCGTTGTCAAACCTCGGATTCAAGAGGAGCCAATGTGGTCTTTCGTCCTGGCCGTGGCCACATCGGACCAGCTCTTTACCCTCTCGAGAATCCTCGAGGGTTCATGGGAGTTTGCCCAAACAGTTTACATGTGTCTGTGGACTTGGAGAAGGCATTCGACCTCGTCCCTACGTGGTTTTATGTGGGAGGTGCTTCAGGAGTATGGGGTATCAGGCTTGTTGTTACGAGCTATTCAGTCTCTGTATGACCGTTTGTGAGAGTTTGGTTCGTATTGCCAACACTCGATCTCGGTCGTGACTCTATCCCAGTGAGAGGTGGACTCGGCCAGGGCCTGCCCTTTGTCACCGATCCTGTGCATAAGTTTTAGGACAGGATTTCTAGGCGCAGCCAGGGAGCGGAGAGGTGTCCATGCTTGGTGACCACAGGATCTCATGTCTGTTGTTTGCAGATGATGTTGTCCTGCTGGCTTCAATCTAACAATGACCTACAAGTCTTACTGGGATGGTTTGCCGCTGAGTGTGAAGCGGCTGGGATGAGAATCAGCACTCCAAGTCTGAGTCTATGGTCCTCAGCTGGAAAAAGGTGGGATTGTCCTCTCGGGTTGGGACAAGCTCCTGCCCCAAGTGGAGGAGTTTAAGTATCTTGGGGTCTTATTCACGAGTGAGGGGAGAATGGAGCGAGAGATTGACAGACGGAGCACAGCAAACATCTGCAGTGATATGGACATTGTATCGGTCTGTTGTGGTGAAGAGGGGGTCTAAGCTCTAAGGCAAAGCTGTCAATTTACCAGTCAATCTACGTTCCTACGTTCCTCTCACCTATGGTCATGAGCTTTGGGTAATGACCAAAAGAACGAGATCGCGGACACAAGCGGCTGAAATGAGCTTTCTTTGTAGGATTGCTGGACTCACCCTCAGAGATAGGGTGAGGAGCTCAGTCATCCGGGAGAGGTTCAGAGTAGAACCGCTGCTCCTCCACATTGAAGGAGCCAGTTGAGTGGTCATGGGTATCTGATCAGGATGCCTTTCCTGGAGCCTCCCATTTGAGGTGTTTCGGGCACGTCCCACTCGGAGGAGTCCCGGGCAGGACCCAGGAACGCTGGAGAGACTATGTCTCCCAGCTGGTCGGGGAACGCCTTGGTATCCTCTCTGAAGAGCTGGAGCAGGTGGCTGGGGATAGGGAAGGTCTGGGCTCTCTCTGCTTTAACCTGCTGCATCTGTGACCGAACCTCCGGAAAAGCGGTAGTATATGGATGGATGGATGGAATGGATGGTAACGAGTAACGCATCTGAATCAAATATCAGTAACTGTAATGCATTACTGACTTTTTTAAAACAGTAATTCCGTTACAACAGCACGTTACTGCAAAAGATAGTAGATTACAGTAACGCATTACTCCCAAACCTGGTGGTGAGTGACTGGATAATATGTGGCCATCACGGACCAATCAGTACAGAGTCAATCCCGAAACTCCGAAAGTCAGAGCATTAGGAATTCAGTGGTGCGCTAAACTTTAATCGATAAAACATTACCTTATTTTGACTCTGAACAACTTCATACTCAGGGATGCACACCCTCGTATCCTCAGCAATGCACTCTATAAATCTGAGGTCTGTCTGATGAACAGTTTGAGAGATATATGAGGAACAGACACACAGACAGACAGACACACACACACAGATTTCTTGCATTTATAGATAGATATTGGAAATAGTGTGCAGGCAGATCATTTTTTCTTTATAAGGTTCGTGTTTAACATTTTGATCGTTTTTGTAACCATACTGGGCTGCTTAATAGTTTTCCCAGTTAGCTTAGCATAGCACAGCCATCGTATTGTTTCTGTCTCTGCCATTCCAAATATCACTGCATGTCTTGACATATTAGCTCATCTTGACTTTGAGCGTAGAAAACATCTCAGAAGAATTGGAATAGGATCATGTTTTCCACAGTGTTGCCATCTTGGCACTTTTGTCGTTAAATCTGGCGATTTTTCAGCCCCCCTCGACAACTTTTTTTGTCAAACGCGACTAGCGACAAATCTAACGACTTTTCCTGGTGTTATCAAAGACTTTTCTGGTGTTTTGGACAGAGATTGCTCTGCAGTTATCATCCTCAACAAGCAGTGAGTGGTACCGTGAGGCTCTCCTGTCCCCATCCCATCCCAAAGCAATCACAGTAGCCTCGTGCAGCGCCAGTGTTGCAGTTACAATAAATTAATTTTTTCAGAACTGCAATGTCTGGTGCAACTGAATGCTGCAGCAGCGGCATGACCTACTCTTTCTGTGAGCCAGCACAGGCGTAGGTGTGTGTGTGGAGGGGGGTCTGAAAAAAAACCCAATGACCCTGAATTAGGGCCAGACTAGTTACCATCATTTTCTTACATTGCCACTACAGATTTTTTTCTGACTCTTTTTGTTAATTTCGGTTGTTAATGTTGTCCAGTTAAAACTGTCTTACGAAAAGGGTTAAAAATGTTTATAGTTATGGCAAAAAAAAATTTCATGTTTTACTGTGACTTGCTGTAGGCTCCTAAGTGGAGCATAGGGTTAGCAACTAAATCAAACTTTTTTATATATATATATATATATATATAATATATATGAAAAAAATAAATAATTAAAAAATAATTTAAAAAACTAAGTAACTCTGCCAAAGTGTCTCTTTTGGGTCATTTTGCTGGTCGATAAAAGGAGGAGGGTTGGACATAGAGCTAGCAATTTCACCCACATAACACTCTTTTGATTAAATTTGATACTCTAACATTTAACAATGCAGGACAAAACTGATATGTAATGTGGGTCTAGACAAAGCATTAAAGTCATGAAGTTATTTTAAGAAGTGATGGCCGACTTCCGGTCTGGACGCCATGGCGACTGCAGCTTAACACTGAAGTTCTCAGACCCAATCTAGGATAACACCTTGAAAATCAAATTTAACGGATTTTTGGAGGAGTGAAAATCAAAAGACAAAATCATCATGTCTAAAGGAAAACAGAAGAAAACTGAAATTCTCCAGGCCAGGACACGTATCGGCGGAGAATCCGAACTGGAAGATCTCGTTCAGAAGACGAGGAACTGGTGATAGCTAACAAAAGGGTTAGCCTGAAATCACTATTTGAGGAGCTATGACGATTTCGCCGAGATGTTACGGCCGAAATTTCGGGAATTCAGAGAAGAATTGAAAAGGACAACAGCAGAGTGGACCAGGCGAGAACCGAATCTTGGAAACCGAGGATCGAATAAAAGTGCTCGAAGATTCTGTGCTAGACCTACGCAAAAGACAAGCAGCTATAGAGGCTAAGCTAACCGACCAAGACGGAAAACAAAGAGAGACAACATAAGAATTCATGGTCTGATAGAAGGAACCGAAAATGGTTTTAAACTCATGGCAGGAATGCGTGGATCCTTACTAAGAGAGAAATTGGATATTCATCAAACCACCGACTTGAAGATAGAAAAGGCACATCGTTCATTAGCCGCTAGGCGGCGGCGGAAAAGCGCCCCCCACAGTTCGGTGTGTGGTAAGGATTTTCCAATTTCAAAATAAAACAAGAGGTTGTAAGACTGGCCTGGCAGAAAAAAAGGATTTAGCACCAGGAGAGAAAAGTCTACGTGGAACAGATTACGCCCCGGAGGTCCTTAAAAAGCGCAGGGAATACAATGACGCGAAAAAGTGTTAAGAGAGAAGAAATGCGCTTTCAGACACCATTTCCTGCGAAGTTAAGGGTCTTCTACGGCGATGAAACGTGTCTCTATAATTCGGCGGGAAGAAGCAACAGCTGACATGGCGAAAAGAGGCCTCCCGGTAACGCTATTTAAACCCCCAGCAGACCCGAGTGAGAAGATCAAACGCAACATGGACAACACAAAGACCTTAAAATCACGGACCAGCAGCGGGTAACCCAGCACCAGTGCGTCGCGGATAACTATCCGTTTTCAGGTTGGAATAGCGACCTTTTTTTTTTTTTTTTTTTTTTTTTTTTCCCTCTTGAATCAATCCGCACATCCAACCCCCCTCATAACAATGGGTAGCAAACATTAAAGGAGATGCATTATTCAGCATGTGGTAAAACATTTCCATGGAACAATCATATTATTTGAAACAAATAAGTCTTTGTAATAAAAAAAAAAAAACTTGTTAAAATAGAAATGTGACATAATCCCACATGTTCTCCTCATACTAACAATTACTGTTTTTGCGTGAATGTTTGATGTGATGGGGGTGGGAGGGTGCACACAATTTCACAGGGTTTAGGCATAAAGGGAAAAAAAAAAAAAAAATCATTACAAGTTTGGATTGGGTTCTGAAACTCACGTTAAAAAGCATGGGACTACTTTCAGTGGTATGAGAGGGCCCCTCAACACGTAACAGAGTTGAGGAATTTCCATCAGAGCCCTTCACTCACTCAAGGCTCTTACAGGGTCTTTAAAAAAGACCTCAGCTCAGGAAGTTCTTATGACAGCTTTTTGTTTTAAAGTTTTTTTCACACTATGTTCTTCATGTTTTCTTGTTTTTAATGTTCTTTCAGTTTCTGAGTAGCATAAAAGAGGGCCACCACACAGTTATACTAAAACAAACAACACAATGGAGAAACAGGGTGTAACAAAATAATTTCATATAATGTAAAAGGAATCCTGAATCCAGTTAAAGATCCAAGATTCTAGGCAAAATGAAAAAAGACAAGCTGAATAATACTTTTACAAGAAACCCACCTAACAGACGTGGAACACAATAAACTCAGTAGACAAGGGTTTTAAATGATCTCTTCATCTTCATATAAATCAGGAAGGAGGAGGGGAGTAGCGACATTGATAATCAACCTAAATTACATTTGAAAAAAAATCAGAAACACAAAGATAAAGAAGGGAGATACAGTTTGGTAACTGGGCGGCTAGAGGGAGAAGATATCACCCTGCTGAATGTGTATGCTCCCCAGGGCTAACTGGAAATTTTATAAAAATGTATTCGACCTAATGATAACTAAAGCTCAAGGTTTTGTGATATGTGGTGGGACTTCAATCTTAGACTGAATCCATACTGGATGCTTATGGTAATTCCCCCACATCAAAATAACACCCAAAACAGGAAGACTCGGATGCTACTAAAAGATTGGGAAATCTGTGACGTGTGGAGGGAACTTCAACCCCAGTGTAAAAGATATACATTTTACTCAACTCCACATTCATCTTACTCAAGGATTGACTATTTTTTTACGTTTAATAGAGACATTGGAAGAGTAAAAACATGTAAAATAGTACTGATGGATCTCTCCGACCACAGTCCGATCTACATGGACTTAAATATCCAAAAATACACAAATAATACATTTTCTTGGAGGTTAAATTCAAATGTCCTGAAAGGACCATTGAAAGATGAATTGGAATCAGATATTCTCAGATATTTGGAAGATAACGATAATGGAGAAGTATCCCCTTTAATACTGTGGGATGCATGTAAAGCTGTAATAAGAGGAAAGATTATTGCAAAACTGGCAACCCAAAAGAAACTAAGACAAGAAAAACTATCCACATTAGAGTCAGAACTTAGGAACCTAGAAAAAGAACACAAAGGCAACACTCATTCTACTGACTCGCTCAAGATTAAGGAAATTAAAAACCAAATAAATGAGATCTACACAATAGAAATCCAGAAGAAACTTACATTTCTGAAACAAAAATACTATGAAGCAGGCAGTAAATCGGCAAAATTGCTAGCCTATAAATTGAGGAAACATCAAACAGAAAGAGCAATCTACAAAATCAGAGACCCAGTATCAAAGGAAATAAAATTCAGAATTCAGGATATTCTTAAAAACTTCGAGAATTACTATAAGAACTTATACTCCCACAAAAAACATAAAAACGCATCCGAGGCATTCCTAAACACATTAAACCTTCCCCAACTTACGGAGTCACAAAATAAAACACTACTGTCAGAAATACATCCTAAAGAATTGGAAAAAGCAATTATGAAACTTAAAGCTAACAAATCCCCAGGAGCTGATGGCTATACAGCAGAGTGGTACAAAACCTTTAAACAGCAACTATCTCCTCTCCTCCTGAAAACATTTAATTATGTCCTCCACACAGGGGAAATCCCCCCCTCCTGGAGAGAAGGGGTCATTGCAGTTATACCTAAACCTGAAAAGGATAAACTAGAGTGCTCCAACTACAGACCAATCAGTGTACTAAATCAGGACTATAAGCTTTTTACCATTATCCTTGCCAAAAGGTTAGAAAATATACTGACAGACCTAATTCATTTAGACCAAACAGGTTTTATAAGACAAAGACAGACACAAGACAACATTCGACGCACTTTACACATAATTCATCATATAAAAAAATATAACTTAAATGCAGTCATATTGGGATTAGATGCTGAAAAAGCATTCGATTCGGTTGACTGGTCTTTTCTATATAGAATCTTATCCAGTTTCAATTTTCATAACAACTTCATTAGAACTATATAAAAAACCAACAGCTAAAATAAGGATTAACGGTAATTTATCATCATCTTTTGAACTGGAAAGAGGATGTCGTCAGGGCTGCCCCCTGTCTCCACTGCTCTTTGCAATCTTCATAGAACCTCTGAGCCAATGGATAAGACAAAACCAAAAAATTCAAGGTATTACACTTGGTCAGAAGGAACATAAAATAGCACTCTTTGCTGATGACATTTTAATATACCTAGGGCAGCCGGACACTTCTTTACCAGAACTAACCTCAGTTTTTTCAGAGTATGGAGATTTATCGGGATACAAATTAAATATGCATAAAACCCAAGTTTTAACATTCAACTATGACCCAAATCATTATTCACTAAGCAAACTCAAAACTAACTGGGAGTCGGAATCTATGAAATATCTAGGGGTCAATATCCCGAAACAACTCAACAAAATTATATCACTAAACTATGATCCACTGGTGACAAAAATAAAATCTGACCTAGCAAGATGGAATATGATACCATTCTTGGGTACTGCACAAAGAATTGAAGCAGTCAAAATGAATATACTTCCACGTCTTCTATACCTTTTCCAAACAATACCGGTAGAACCTCCCAAAAAAACATGGCAGGAGCTGGACAGAAGGATCTCAAGATTCATATGGCAGGGCAAGAGACCTAGAATCAGATATAGAACCCTACAGCTAAACAAAGACAAAGGTGGGCTCGCGCTGCCAAATATCAGGGACTACTTTAAAGCCGCACAAATTAAAACTTTAGTAGAGATATGTAACCCAGTCTACACTGCACAATGGAAGGAGATCGAATGCCAAATAACAAGTGACATCCCCCTACAGGCAGATAATAGGGAACAATGTCTACCTAAGCTTTTGAATTAACACTAACCCGTGGATAGAGGACCCCGCTAAAAATTTGGTTTAAGATAGTCAGAGAGAATCAAACTAAAGAGCCCTATCGACTTCTGCAATGGATCGCCTATGATCAGGACTTTACTCCTAATAAAACAGGACACCAGATTTAAAAAGTGGAAGGAGAAAGGGCTGATATAAATATTACGATTTTTTTAAAGGGCAAATCTTAAGAAGTTTTGAAGATTTGAAAATACAAGGCCTAATAAATCAAGACCTTTACAGGTTCTTCCAGCTTAGACACCACATAAACAATATACTTAAAAAGGAGGTTTTGGAAAGGGCCCAGTCAGGTGTTCTGAAGGTCTTCTTATGGCATATAAAGGGATCCCAGGGGATCAGATACATTTCTAAAATATACAAGGTCTTCAAGACTAAAAGGAGACAACACATCTTATATAAAAGAGAGATGGGAAAAAGAGGGGAATTTCACTTTACAACTGGAAATATGGGAAAAGCTAAATAAAACAGCAATGGAAAAGTACCTCATCCCTGCAGTGGAGAGAATTTGGATGGAAAAACTTGGCAAGATTTTTCAGAACACCTGCACAAAACAAATTTACTCGTAAGGGGTTGAATTGTTGGCGCTTGTGTGGTGATGAGACTGCAAATCATTTTCATGTGTTTTGGTCAATGCCCAGTTAGACAATATTGGGGAAAATATCAAAATAACAGTCCCCCTTTTCTTTTGTAACTTTGTATCTGGGTTTACTACCGGACTCACTGGAAAGACGAGGAGAAAAAATACTTATTCAATGTGTTAATATGGCAAGCAAAAAAGCTCTAACTAAAAAATGGATGTTGAAGGACTGTCCCTACACCTGAAGATTGGACTAACGTGATCCAAGACATTTACTCGATGGAAAAGTTGACATTCGCACGGAGACAGGACATGGATGTGTTCATGAACTTTTGGGCAACCCTGGACCGCATATGTGTCTTCCAGTAGATCTAATCTTTGACAAATACCATTTCTATAATGGTTCCGCTCTTTGTTCCAACGCTACTCAGATGCTCTTTTTTCTTTTATTTACTTACTTTTTCTTTTGTTTGTTTTTTACTGGTTGTTTGTTTTTTTTTTGTTATTTGTTTCTTGTTTTGTTTTCTCTTTAATTTCACTTTTTCTTTCACTTTAAAAAAAAAAAAGGGGTGTTGTAAGAATTTATCTTCCAATGTTGTCAGATATCAGAAAATAAGGGAACATGTGATGTAAATGTAAACACTGCATTGCTGTAACGACCTGTATACCCTTTACAAAAACTTAAATAAAATAAAAAAAAAAAAAAAAAATAAGTGATGGCCTCTTTAAATGGCAAAATTAAAACAAGCAAACCAAGAATCAGCAGAAGAAAGTTGATTGTAGTTCTAAGCATATTTAGTTGTTTTTTTTCCTCACTTTTTGTCTCTCCAGTGACAAAATTCTTCTCTACTACAGCGTCCATTACAATTACATGCAAATGACCAGTTATGCAAATTAGCTGATGACATCATTTATTGACTTTTAGGACAGCCAATAGCTACTTTCCTTACTGAGGAGTTGGCAACAGTGAGTGTAGCATCTCTTCTTCTAACACTGGCCCAGAAACATCTGGGAACTGAGGAGACCAGCTTCTGCTCCCTTTGTGAAAGGGATTCCTGTCCTGTTCTTGTCCAATACAGGGCTCTAGTCCATCAACAGTCCTGGGTCTTGGTCATAATTTGCCCTTCATGATACGCCAAATGTTTTCAGGTGTTAAAAGGCCTGGATGGGTAGGTCAGTCAAGAATCTGGACTCTTCCACTATAAAGCCATGCTGTTGTGTTAGATGCAGAATGTTGTTTAGCAGCATCTTGCTGAAATATGCACGGCCATCCCTGAAAAAGATGTCTGGATGTAAAAAAAAAAAAAAATCACTGTGCCGTAACAAACAAAACTGTTCGCTTGTGGGCACATATGTGGTTTCCATATGCTTCACATGCTTGTTACTGTATGCTTATTGTTTACTGCACGTCTCAGAGGAACAAAAGGTCTGAACCTCCTAGGGGTAGCAGGAGGATGCGAAGTCTGACCTTTTGTATGGAGAGAGACGGCCATGAAGGATTTCCTGACCACCGGGACTGCAGCTGGAGACAGAAGACCTGAAGGGGGGTGCATTGTGATTTGGGATGTAAAGACAATGCGACTGTTTGCCTTGATGTCCCGGGGTATAAAAGGACAGCTGTGGGGGCATGCCTTCTTCTTGTCTGTTTTTGGATGTTGGAGAATGTGGTTGTAAATAAAACTGATTTTGAGTAATAAACTCAGCCTCGTCTTTCCAAACAATCTCCACACTGGTGACCCTACGACGTATCATGAGCGGAGACGAATCTCCCGAGCTAGACTCGCCAGGAGCCAGCCAAACGAGTGCAGCCACAGTCCACCTACCGGACTTCTGGCCGAACAATCCGCGCTCCTGGTTTAGCGCAGTCGAGGCACAGTTCCACCTCCGGAGGATTTCGGTGGACGACACAAAGTTCTACCATGTGGTTGCAAAGCTGGACAACCACACAGCCCAGCGTGTGGCAAACCTGATCAACCACCCGCCGGACAGCGACAAGTACAGCACGTTGAAGGCTGCACTCATCCGTTACTTCACCCCCTCGGTGCAGGAGTGAGCAGAGAGGCTCCTAGCGCTGACTGAATTTGAGGGCGACAGACCTGCAGACCTGATGGGGAAGATGTTGAGTTTGAGAGACTCCGAAGATGATAACTTCATCTTCACCCACTTCTTTCTCAGAACCCTACCATCAGAGGTGAGAGTGACCCTGGCCAGTTCACCACTGCTGGCCCGACGAGACTACCACGAGCTGGGCCAGGAGGCGCAGCGACTCGTTGACGCCAGTAAATGACACGCGGCTGCGGCATCGGAGCCAGGCGCGACGGCCAGAGATGGCAGGGGGCCAGAGGCTGCAGCACCAGACTCACCGACGGCGGCGGCGGCAAGGGCCGGGAAACACGGAGCAGACGACGTCCTTTGCTTCTACCATCGCCGTTTCGCAGAGAGGGCACGCAAGTGCATTCCACCTTGCCACTTCAAGCGCTCGGGAAACGCCAAGATCGGGGGTCGGTAGCGGCTACGGCCCTCGGAAAGGAGAATAAGCTGCTCTACTTGAAGGATGCGCACTCGGGGAGGCACTTCCTCGTGGACACGGGCTCCCAGCTGAGTTTCATCACACCTTCCTACGCTGACCGACTGGCGCCTTCCAGCGGTCCCCGGGTGTCAGCAGCGAACGGCTCAGCGATTAAGACCTTCGGTGAGAGGACTCTGCTTCTGTCTTTACACGGCCGCACTTTCGAATGGACTTTCGTCATAGCGGCAGCCAATTTCAACATGTTAGGGGCTGATTTTTTGTGCTCACATAGTTTGCTGGTCGATCTCGCTAACAGACGCCTGGTTAATGCACTCTCTTTTTCTTCTATTCCCTGTACAGCTCGAGTGGCCCCGCCAACAGCACAAGCCAACGTCACAGCTGCGGGTGGTAAGTTCCACACACTCCTCACTCAGTTCCCAGCACTCACGGTCCCAACATTTTCGGCGACAGTGGCTAAACACGGGGTGGAACATTTTATTACTACCACCGGACCGCCCGTTTTCGCAAAAGCTCGGCGCTTGGATTCAGCTAAACTGACCATAGCGCGCGAGGAGTTCGCCAACCTGGAAAGGTTGGGCATCATCAGGCGTTCCAAGAGCCCATGGGCTTCACCGCTTCACATGGTCCCGAAAGCTGATGGCTTGTGGCGGCCTTGTGGTGATTTCCACAGGCTGAACAACGCTACAGCGCACGACCGCTACCCGATCCCGCACATCCAAGATTTTTCAGTTCATTTGGCGGGGGCACGCATTTTTTCTAAAATAGACTTGGTACGGCGGTTACCACCAGGTCCCAGTGCGCACGGAGGACATACCCAAAACAGCGGTAATAACTCCCTTCGGGCTTTTCGAGTTTTTGCGCATGCCGTTTGGGCTTAAGGGCGCTGCGCAGATGTTCCAACGCATGATGGACGCGGATCTGCGCAATCTCCCTTTCGTGTTCGTCTACCTGGACGACATACTGGTAGCCAGAGTGTCCGAGGACGAACACGAAAACCACCTCACAGCAGTTTTCCGGAGGTTGGCAGAGCACGGGTTAATAATTAATCCGGCGAAGTGTCAGTTCGGGGTGACGCAGATTGATTTTTTGGGGCATCACGTCTCCCCAGAGGGAGCGGTCCCTCTGCCTGACAAAGTGCGCGCAGTAACAAATTTTCCCCAGCCACAAACAGTCAAAGCGTTACAGGAGTTTTTGGGAATGGTAAATTTTTATAACCGTTTCCTCCCCCGGGCAGCGCAGCTCATGCAACCATTGTATGCTGCACTAAAAAAACAAAAACCCACAAATAAAGTCGAATGGTCTCCGGAGCGAGAGCGAGCATTTTCCAAAGTCAAAACAGCTCTGGCAAACGTTACATTGTTAGCACATCCAATCCCAGCGGCCCGCATAGCGCTCACTACTGATGCGTCAGATGTGGCCATAGGGGCGGTCGTGGAACAGTTTGTAGTTGGAGTCTGGCAACCGCTCACCTTTTTCAGTAAGACCCTGCGCGACAGCGAACGAAAATACAGCGCATTCAACAGGGAGTTGTTAGCTCTCCACTTGGCCATTCGCCACTTCCAGTTCTGGCTGGAAGGACGCCGTTTCACCGCGTTCGTTGACCACAAGCCGCTGACTTTGCGATGGCCAAGATTTCAGAACCTTGGTCGGGCCGGCAGCAGAGACAGCTGGCCGCGATTTCGGAGTTACTACCGATATCCAGCATGTGGTGGGTAAACTTAATGTAGTGGCAGACTGCCTCTCGCGCGCCGTGGGGGCTCCCGCCCACGCGGAGGTAGATCCTGTAGCCATGGCCGCGGAACAGGTTAGCGACGCGGAAGTGCGCGCGACCCCAGTCCGCGTGGGGATAGATTATGCAGCCATGGCCGCGGAGCAGGGTAACGACGCGGATGTGCGCGCGCTCCAGTCTGGACCAACAGGGTTAAGGCTGGAGGGCAGGGTGCTGCAAGACAGTATGCCCCCCCTAATCTGCGATGTCTCCACTGGGCGGCCGCGTCCAGTGGTTCCAGCCGCGTGGCGCCGCCGCATTTTTGACCCGATTCATTCTCTGGCGCACCCGGGAGCGCGCGCTTCGGTCAAAATGGTAGGAGAGAAATTTGTGTGGCTGAGCCTGCGCAAACAAGTTAGAGAGTGGGCGGCAGCCTGCACAGCCTGCCAGCGGGCCAAGGTTCATAGACACACGAGAGCTCCCTTGGAGCCGTTTCACATCCCGGCTAAAAGGTTTGATCATGTCCACGTGGACCTTGTAGGCCCCCTCCCGCCCTCACAAGGGTGCACACATCTTCTGAGAATGGTTGACCGCACCACGCGCTGGCCAGTAGTGGTCCCGCTGTCGTCAACCACAGCTGAGGAGGTGGCGCGCGCGTTTTTGACAGCATGGGTAGCGCGTTTTGGAGTCCCATCGGACATTACGTCTGACAGAGGCCCACAGTTTGTTTCCGAACTTTGGTCAGCGATGTCCCGCAGCCTGGGGGCAACGATCCACCGCACGACCGCGTACAACCCGCAGGCTAACGGGTTGTGCGAACGTTTTCACAGGTCATTGAAGGCGGCCCTCAGAGCGTCGCCTTACGGATACAAATTGGGTGGACAAGCTACCATGGGTTTTATTGGGGTTGCATTCTGCCACCTAAAGAGGATTTTAGAAGCCTCCCCAGCTGAAGCTAGTTTGTGCACAGCCGCTTCAGCTGCCCGGGGAATTTCTCCCAGATAATCCTGCACCAGAGCGCTCCCCCGATTCAGTGGTTACAGAATAGCACGGGCCCGGGCACGCTACCTGGCCCCGTTCACACACAGTTTTCCGCGTGTTTTTGTGCCTAAGGCTTTGAAAAATGTGGAGTTTGTTTTTGTCAGACATGATGCTCATCGTCCGCCCTTGCGCCCACCTTATGACGGACCATATAGAGTGTTGGAAACAGGGGATAAGCATTTTTTGCTAGATTTGGGGGGCAGAAAAGAAAGGATTGGCATTAACAGGCTCAAACCCGCTTTTGTGTTAGCTGACGAAGTTGTGCAGTTGGCGAAGGCTCCTTGGCGTGGCAGACCCCCTAGAGAGCATTCCCCAGAACACCCACAGAGGTTGACTAACAGTTCTCATCCCCAGGCAGCAGATCCACAGCGGGAAGACGCCGTGGAAGTGATACAGCCTGCTTTCAGCAGATATGGGAGAAGGTTGAGACCTAAGTAGCATTTGGACTGATATATAGTGATTTTATTATGACATGCAATCTGTGGTGATGTTGTTCCATCTTAGACGTTTGGGGGGGGGGGGGTCATGTGGGCACATATGTGGTTTCCATATGCTTCACATGCTTGTTACTGTATGCTTATTGTTTACTGCACGTCTCAGAGGAACAAAAGGTCTGAACCTCCTAGGGGTAGCAGGAGGATGCGAAGTCTGGCCTTTTGTATGTAGAGAGATGGCCATGAAGGATTTCCTGACCACCGGGACTGCAGCTGGAGACAGAAGACCTGAAGGGGGGTACGTTGTGATTTGGGATGTAAAGACAATGTGACTGTTTGCCTTGATGTCCCGGGGTATAAAAGGACAGCTGTGGGGGCTTGCCTTCTTCTTGTCTGTTTTTGGATGTTGGAGAATGTGGTTGTGAATAAAACTGATTTTGAGTAATAAACTCAGCCTCGTCTTTCCACACAATCTCCACACGCTCAGCTTTCCAGTAGAAACACACGGTACAGCTTTTCAGTTGAGAGGGAAAAAACTACAGCTGAGTTTATTATGATGAGAATTCCTCCTTAAATTTGAGCCACATGCAGAACGACTTCAAAAGGGAATGAATCCATTGTTAGAACTGACTGGATTCCTCTGAAAGGTCAGTGAGGGTAAAGAACACAGAACACAGTGGAACCGTTTCTGCCTATAAAACAGAGAGAACACAAATACAATGAGCCCCCTCAGCCACTAGAGGGCCCCTAGCTACAAATTCACCCTCAACATTTTTTGGAGGGAAAAATAAAAATACCTCCAACTCAAATGGAGACGAGAGTCCACAGGAATTAAAGTTCTCTGTCGCTGCAGTGATTTCTGTCAAAAAAGCCTCACATTCTGTGGTTAACGTGTTTTTTTCCTATCACACAACTCAACACTTCCCAAAATTATCCAAAAATAAAAACTCTATGGACCTCTTGCACAATGTAGAGTGATATACTTCTGCATTGCAGCTCAGGTTCCGCTTTCATTGTATTAGCACTATTCCCTGATGCTTTCTCATTCATTCATTCATTCATTCATCTTCTTTCGCTTAATCCTTTTCGGGTCGCTGGAGCCTGGGATGCTTTCTCATCAATAAATAAATTTTATCACTTTCACTTATCTTCTTCTTTCGGCTGCTCCCTTTAGGGGTCTTTACAGCAGATCATCTGCCTCCATCTCACCCTATCCCTTCATCTTCCTCTGTAACACCAACCCTCTCCATGTCCTCCTTCACTACATCCATGAATCTTCTCTGTGGTCTTCCTCTTTTCCTCCTGCCTGGCAGCTCCATCTTCAGCATCCTTTGTCCAATATATCCACTATCCCTCCTCTGCGTCCAAACTATCTCAACCTTGACTCTTTTACTTTGTCTCCAAACCGCTCAACCTGAGCTGTCCCTCTGATATATCCATCCATCCATCCATCTTCTACCGCTTTTCTGGATGGCCGGGTCGCAGAGGCAGCAGTTAAAGCAGAGAAGCCCAGACTTCCCTCTCCCCAGCCACCTGCTCCAGCTCTTCAGAGAGAATACCAAGGCGCTCCGAGACCAACTGGGAGACATAGTCTCTCTACCAAGTCCTGGGTCTGCCCTGGGGTCTCCTCCCAGTGGGACGTGCCTGAAACACCTCCTGAAACACCTCCAATCCTACGCTCATTTCAGCCGCTTGTATCCGCAATCTCGTTCTTTCGGTCATTACCCAAAGCTCGTGACCATAGGTGAGAGTAGGAACGTAGATTGACTGGTAAATCGACAGCCTTGCCTTAGAGCTTAGCTCCCTCTTCGCAACAACAGACTGGTACAATGTCCGCATCACTGCAGATGCTGCTCTGATCCGTCTGTCAACCTCTCACTCCATTCTCCCCTCACTCGTCAATAAGACCCCAAGATACTTAAACTCATTCCATCTAGCTACAATGCTCCGCACTGTGTTTTTATATATCTACATATTATTTCATCTAGCTACATTGCTCCGCACTGTGTGTGTTTATATACTTGCATATTTATTCCACCTAGCTGCAATGCTCCGTACTGTGGGTGTTTATATATTTACATATTTATTCCATCTAGCTACAATGCTCTGCACTGTGTGTTCATATATTCATATATTTATTCCATCCAGCTACAATGCTCTGCACTGTGTGTCTGTGTGTGTGTGTATATATATATTTTATAGTAATATGTACATATGTATATTAGCTGCTCTTGCTTGCTTGTTTTTTTTCTTGCCTTCTGATTGTTGCTCTGAGTGTTGCTATCCCTGTGCTGTTGCAATCCTGGAATTTCCCCGTTGTGGGACTAATAAAGGCTTATCTTATCTTATCTTATCTTATCTTATCCTCCACTTGGGGCAGGAGCCTGTCCCCAACCCGGAGAGGACAATCCACCTTTTTCCAGCTGAGGACCATGGACTCGGACTTGGAGGTGCTGATTCTCATCCCAGCCGCTTCACACTCAGCGGCAAACCGTCCCAGCAAAAACTGTAGGTCATTGCTGGATGAAGTCAGCAGGACAACATCATCTGCAAACAACAGACATGAGATCCTGTGGTCACCAAGCATGACACCCTCCGCTCCCTGGCTGCGCCTAGAAATCCTGTCCATAAAACTTATGAACAGGATCGGTGACAAAGGGCAGCCCTGGCCGAGTCCAACTCTCACTGGGAATGAGTCCGACCGAGATCGAGTGTTGGCAATACGAACCAAACTCTCACAACGGTCATACAGAGACTGAATAGCTCGTAACAACAAGCCTGATACCCCATACTCCCGAAGCACCTCCCACAAAAAACCATGAGGGACGCGGTCAAATGGCTTCTCCAAGTCCACAAAACACATGTAAATTGGTTGGGCAAACTCCCACGAACCCTTGAGGATTCTCGAGAGGGTAAAGAGCTGGTCCAATGTGCCACGGTCAGAACGAAAACCACATTGCTCTTCCTGAATCTGAGGTTCGACCAACGGCCGGACTCTCCTCTTCAGTACTTTGGCATAGACCTTCCCAGGAAGGCTGAGAAGTGTGATCCCTCTAAAGTTGGAGCACACCCTCCGGTCCCCTTTTTTGAAGAGAAGAGCCACCACCCCGGTTTGCCATGCCAAAGGCACTGCCCCCAACCTCCACGCAATGTTGCAGAGGCGTGGCAACCATGACAGCCCTACAACATCCAGGGCCTTGAGGTACTCAGGGCGAATCTCGTCCGCCCCCAGGGCCCAGCCACCAAAGAGATTTTTAACCACCTTGGCGACCTCAGCGCCTGTGATTGGCGAGTCGTCCCCCTCGTCCACAAGCCCTGCTTCCTCTGTGGAAGGCATATCAGTGAGATTGAGGAGATCCTCAAAGTATTCCTTCCACCGCCCGAAGATATCCCCAGTCAAAGTCAGCAGTGCCCCATCTGCTCCATACACAGTGTGGACAGGGAGCTGTTTCCCCCTCCTGAGCCGCCGAACAGTTTGCCAGAATCTCTTCAAGGCCGACCGAAAGTCTTGTTCCATGGCCTCACCGAACTCCTGCCATACTCGAGTTTTTGCTTCAGCAACCACCCGAGCGGCACTCCGCTTGGCCTGCCGGTACACCTCAGCTGCTTCGGGAGTCCCACAAGCCAACCAAGCTTGATAGGACTCCTTCTTCAGCTTAATGGCCCCCCTCACCACTGGTGTCCTCCACTTGGTTTTGGGGGTTGCCACCATGAGATGCCCCAACGACCTTGCGGCCGCAGCTCTGGGCCACTGCTTCAACAATAGAGGTGGAAAACATGGCCCATTCAGACTCCATGTCTCCAGACTCCCTCGGAATGTGGTTGAAGTTCTTCCGGAGGTGGGAGTTGAAGACCTCCCGCACAGGGGCCTCAGCCAGTTTCCAGCACACCCTCACTATACGTTTGGGTCTACCAGGTCTGAATGGCATCCTCTCCTGCCATTGGATCCAACTCACCACTAGGTGGTAATCAGTTGACAGCTCTGCACCTCTCTTTACCCGAGTGTCCAAGACATACGGTCGCAGGTCTGATGACACGATAACAAAATCGATCATCGGCCTGTGACCTAGGGTATCCTGGTGACAGGTGCACATATGGACACCCTTATGCTTGAGCACGGTGTTCGTTATGGACAAACCGTGGTTAGCACAGAAGTCCAATAACTGAACACCACTCGTGTTCAGATCGGGCAGGCCGTTCCTCCCAATCACCCCCTTCCAGGTTTCACTGTCGTTGCCCACGTATGCATTGAAGTCCCCCAGTAGGACAATGGAGTCTCCAAGAGGAGCACCCTCCAGCACCCCAGTCAGAGACTCCAAAAAGAGTGGGTAATCTGAAGCATCATTTAGTGCATAGGCACAAATGATGGTCAGGACCCGTTTCCCAACCTGAAGGCGCAGGGAAACAACCCTTTCGTCCACCGAGGAAAACTCCAATATAGAGGCAGCAAGGTGGGGGGATACAAGAATACCCACCCCTGTTCGTCGTCTCTCGCCCGGGCCCTCTGATATACTCATTTCTAATCCTGTCCCCCCTAGTCATTCCCAATGAGAATCTTGGCATCTTCAATTCTGCTACCTCCAGTTCTGCCTCCTATCTTTTTGTTAGTGCCACTGTCTCCAACCCATACAACATAGCAGGTCTCACTACCATCTTGTAAGTCTTCCCTTCCATTGTAGTTGCTATCCTTCTGTCACAGTTCACCGGTGACACTCGCCTCAACCCACACCACCCTGCCTGCACTCTCTTCACCTGTACCTGTTGTGCACTGTCCATTGCTTTGGATGGTTGATCCCAGGTATTTAAACTCATCTACTTTCACTACCGCTACTCCTTCATCTTCACCGTTACACATGCCTCCCTCTCATTCACACTCATGTATTCTGTTTTGCTTCGACTTTCATTCCTCTTCTCTCCAGAGCATACCTCCACCTCTCCAGGTTCTCTTCCACCTGCTCCCTACTCTCACTACAGATCACAATGTCATCTGCAAACATCATAGTCCACGGAGACTCCTGCCTGACCTCATCTGTCAGCCTGTCCATCACCACGGCAAACAAGAAGAGGCTTAGAGCCAATTCCTGATGTTGAATCCGTCACTCCTACAGCACACCTCACCACCGTCTCACTGTCCTCACACATGCTCTGCATCACGCTGACATACCTCTCTGCCACTCCTGACTTTCTCATACAGTACCACACTTCCCCTCTTGGCACCCTATCATATGCTTTCTCTAGAGCCACAAAGATACGGTGCCACTCCTTCTGACCTTCTCTATAACATGACAGTAGCAGATAACATGGCTTTGTAGCGATGTGTAGCACCTTGGGAGAGGCAGATTGTCTAGCATCTCAGACAGGAGACAGTGGATAAGCTTGGGAGAACAAAGAGCAGGGGATTCCTGGTGAGATAGCAGGAAGGAGTCAAGGTTGAGGGGGTTGAATGCAGTGTGATGCAAATGTCATGTTGTGTGTAATGTAAATGCCATGAAACTTAAGAGAGGAGTTTCTGCTTGAGGATTCATTCTGTTCTGTGCTTGAAAGATGTGAGTGTGTAATAAATCGTCTGAAATGATTCCGCCTTTGATTTCACACACTCCACACTGGTGACCCAAGACGTATTATGGAACACGAGGCAAGATCCCCAGAGCCGGCCCGGTCAGGAAGCTACAGTGAGGCGACAGCCATCCCACAGACAGCCAGGCCTGGAACCTACAGCCACGCATGTGCGGTTTCAGTCAAGCTACCGGCTTTCTGGCAGCACAACCCACGCTCTTGGTTCCACCTCACTGAGGCCTAGTTCGCCCTCCGGGGAGTAATGGTAGATGATACCAGATTCTACCATGTAGTCGCAGCGCTCGACGCCCGCACAGCTCAGCAGGTAGCGAGCCTGCTCCATCAGCCACCAGCCAGCAGCAAATATGAGGCGCTCAAGGCTGCGCTCATCCAGCGCTACACACTCTCGGACTGTGAGAGAGCAGAGAGGCTCCTGACGCGGACCGAGTTAGGAGATGGTTCAGCCGTAGACCTGATGGAGAAGATGCTGGCGTTAATGGGCACGGGCGACGGGCACTTTCTGTTTGCCCACCTCTTCCTCCGGAACCTTCCAACAGAGGCAAGAGCGGCTCTTGACAATTCGCCGTGGCTGGCCGTGCGCGACTACTGTGCGCTAGCCCAGGAGGCAGACCGGATCATCATCACCACCAGGGCGATCACAGTCAACGCGGCAGTGGCGGAGCCCAGGCGAGACGACCAGAGGAGGCAAGGAGCCACCAACGGTAGCGGCGGCGGGGGCCAAGGAGCGCCAGAGAGACACGCTCTGTTTCCACCACCGCCGCTTCGGAGAGAAGGCACGCAGATGTGCGCCACTGTGCCAATTCAAGAGCTCGGGAAAAAGCCAAGGTCGGGGTTCGGTAGCAGCTGCGACCCTCGATGAAGAGAACAAGCTGCCCTACTTAACGGATGCACGTTCTGGGAGGCGTTTCCTCGTGGACACCGGAGCCCAGAAGAGCTTCATCCGGCCGACCTACGCTGACCGGCTGGCAGGATCTAGCGGCCCCGGGATGTTGGCAGCAAAAGGCTTGGATATTAAGACCTTTGGTGAGAGGACTCTGCTCTTATCTCTACACGGCCGTACATATGAGTGGACTTTTGTCGTAGCAGCACTGAATTACCACATACTGGGGGCTGATTTTCTGTGTGCACATGGTTTACTGGTTGATGTTGCTAACAGGCGCTTGGTTAATGCACTGTCCTTTGACTCTCTCCCCTGTATAGCTCGAGTGACCCAGCCAACAGCACAAGCCAACGTCACAGCTACAGGCGGTAAGTTCCACACACTGCTCACTCAGTTCCCAGCACTCACGGTCCCAACGTTTTCCGCAGCCATCGCTAAACACGGGGTGGAGCACTTTATCACCTCCACCGGGCCGCCCGTTTTTGCAAGACCTCGGCGCTTGGACGCAGCTAAACTGGCCATAGCACGCGAGGAGTTCGCCAATGTGGAAAGGTTGGGCATCATCAGGCGCTCGAACAGCCCATGGGCTTCCCCACTACACATGGTCCCTAAGGCTGAGGGATCGTGGCGACCGTGCGGGGATTTCTGCAGGTTGAACAACGCCACAGTGCACAACCGCTACCCAATTCCCCACATACAGGATTTTTCCGTTCACCTCGCCGGAGCACGCATTTTTTCCAAAATAGACCTGGTCCGCGGTTACCACCAAGTCCCAGTGTGCGCTGAGGACATACCCAAAACAGCTGTAATAACTCTGTTCGGTCTATTCAAGTTCCTGTGCATGCCATTTGGGTTAAAAGGAGCGGCACAGACTTTCCAGCGCATGATGGATGCAGTGCTGCGCGATCTCCCGTTCGTGTTCGTCTACCTGGACGATATCCTGGTAGCCAGTGCGTCCGAAGACGAACACGAAACCCACCTCACGACGGTTTTCCGGAGGTTGGAGGAGCACGGGTTAATAATCAACCCGGCGAAATGCCAATTCAGCGTGACGGAGATTGATTTTTTGGGGCACCGCGTCTCTCCCGAAGGAGCGATCCTGCTGCCCGACAAAGTGCGCGCCGTGGCGGATTTTACCCGGCCTCAGACGGTCAGGGCGCTGCAGGAATTTTTGGGAATGGTGAACTTTTATAACCGTTTCCTTCCCCGCGCGGCGCAGCTCATGCAACCATTATACGCCGCGCTCAAGAAACAGAAACCCGTGGATAGGGTCGAATGGACCCCGGAGCGAGAGTGGGCGTTTTCGGAAGTTAAAGCAGCCCTGGCAAACGGCGCACTGCTGGCGCATCCAGACCCGATGGCCCGCATAGCGCTCACCACCGACGCTTCAGACGTGGCCATAGAGGCTGTTGTGGAGCAGTGCGTCGCCAGGGCTTGGCAGCCGCTCGCTTTTTTCAGCAGAACTTTGCGCGACAGCGAACGTAAATACAGCGCGTTCGACAGAGAGTTGCTGGCCCTTCACCTGGCCATACGCCACTTCCAGTTCTGGCTGGAAGGGCGCAGCTTCACCGCGTTCGTGGACCACAAGCTGCTAACATTCGTGATGGCCAAGGTTTCAGAACCGTGGTCGGGCTGGCAGCAGAGACAGCTGGCCGCGATCTCAGAGTTTACTACCGATATTCAGCATGTGTCTGGTAAACTGAATGTAGTGGCGGACTGCCTCTCGCGCGCCATGTTGTCCCCGGTCTACGTGGGGATAGATTACGCAGCCATGGCCACGGAGCAGATTAGCGATGCAGACGTGCGTGCGCTCCAGTCTGGACCAACAGGGTTAAGGCTGGAATGCAGGGTGCTGCAGGATGGCGCCCCCCCCCCCCCCAATCTGCGATGTCTCCACGGGTCGCGCGCGTCTGGTGGCGCTGCCGCGTGTTTGAGTCGGTTCACACTCTGGCGCACCCAGGAGTGCGCGCGTCGGTCAAAATGGTGGGAGAGAAATTTGTGTGGCCGAGCCTACGCAAACAAGTGAAAGTGTGGGCTGCAGCCTGCGTGGCGTGCCAACAAGCCAAGGTACACAAACACACGAAGGCTGCCTTGGAGCCGTTTCGTATTCCGGCTAAGAGGTTCGACCATGTTCACGTGGACCTCGTGGGCCCCCTCCCGCCATCACAGGGGTGCACGCACCTCCTGACGATGGTGGACCGCACCACGCACTAGCCAGAAGCGGTCCCGCTGGCGGCAACCGCGTCCGCGGATGTAGCGCGCGCTTTTTTAACAGCATGGGTGGCGCGTTTTGGAGTCCCGTCGGACATTACGTCTGACAGGGGCCTGCAATTTGTTTCCGAACTCTGGTCTGCGATGGCCCGCAGCCTGGGTGTTACAATTCACCGCACAACCGCATACAACCCACAGGCCAATGGGTTATGCGAGCGTTTTCATAGATCACTGAAAGCAGCACTCAGGGCTTCATTGACGGATGCAAATTGGGTAGACAGGCTGCCATGGGTTTTATTGGGGTTGCGCTCCACGCCGAAAGAGGATCTGGAAGCTTCCCCGGCAGAGCTCGTTTTTGCGCAGCCACTACGGCTGCCCGGGGAATTTCTGCCAGATAATCCCGCGCCGGGCAGCAAACCGTCTCAGCTTTCGCAGCGTAGCGCAAACACAGGCACGCTGCCGGGCCCTGCCCACCACAGTTTTCCGCGTGTTTTCGTGCCTAAAACTTTGAAGAGCGCGGAGTTCGTGTTTGTCAGACACGACGCCCACCGCCCTCCATTGCGCCCACCCTATGATGGACCGTTCAGAGTGCTGGAAACAGGGGATAAGCATTTTTTGCTAGACTTGGGGGGTAGGAGGGAAAAAATTGGCATAGACAGACTCAAACCCGCTTTCGTTGTGGCGGACGAGCAAGTGGTGTTGGCTAGGGGCCCTCGGCGTGGAAGACCCCCACGGAGAGCTCCCCAGGGAAACGATTCACCGGAGCAGCCACACGGACAGACCGAAGTGCCCCCCCCCCTAACAGCAGCCCCTCACCGGCACAGCAGCGCCGCGGAGGCGGTAAACCCCAGTTACAGCAGATACAGGAGGAGACGGAAGCCCAAGCAGCATGTGGACTGATGTTCAATTGTTCTATCACAGCATGTGGACTGTTATTCTATTGCCCTATCTAAGTTGCTGGGGGGGGGGGTGATGTGTAGTGATGTGTCGCACCTTGGGAGAGCCAGATTGTCTAGCATCTCAGACAGGAGACAGTGGATAAGCTTGGGAGAACAAAGAGCAGGGGACTCCTGGTGAGATAGCAGGAAGGAGTCAAGGTTGAGGGGGTTGAATGCAGTGCGATGCAAATGTCATGTTGTGTGTGATGTAAATGCCATGAAACTTAAGAGAGGAGTTTCTGCTTGAGGATTCATTCTGTTCTGTGCTTGAAAGATGTGAGTGTGTAATAAATCGTCTGAAATGATTCCGCCTTTGATTTCACACACTCCACAGCTTCCCAAATCATCACTGACTGTGGAAACTTCGCACTGGACCTCAAGCAACTTGGATTCTGTGTCTGTATTTTCACATCACTGTGGAAATTAAGGTATCCAGCCCACTATTACAATTCACACATAGTATAAGAAGTCACTGATATCAACTATAATTTAAAGATTAGTGGAGTGATACATATTTGGTGCAACGGCCGACTGTGATTACCAGGGAATATAGTAACTCCTGGAATCCCTATTATCCAATCAGATTCCTCAGAACTAACTGTTGTATAAATGAATATAAACACTTGCTGCTCTTTTTTTAATAGAAACCCTTATTAATACTCTTCTAAAATGTTCCTGCAGCAACAGTAAATGTCCGTATGTGTGTATGAGGAAACTGTGACTTCACTGCCATAAATAAGTCAAAAGAGGACTGTAGTCAGAAGTTGGAGTGGAGCTGAGGGGTGGGGGCCGTAGTTTTTGGACAGGGGGAGGTGGGTGTGTGACGTGCCGCTCCACTCAAAACCTCTGTTTAAATATAGCTGCCAGAACAGCACCCACTTGTTTGTTGGCTGAAAAATAAGGCTCAAGCAAGCAGCCCAGACTTGAAATCCAGCTTGACTGGATTTGAAATCTTCTTTAAGAAGCTGAACATCATAAGTCAAATACCATCTTGACTTGAGAAAAGTTTCTGAAATAGTTTTGAAGCTTTAAAGTTTGACAGGAGTTTTCCACCATCCCACTGCAGCTGGATGTGGATGTTTTTCTCTCCCAGCATGGTTACTCATATTATAACAAGAGCTGTTTCTGCTTCTACAGCAGACTACACTAATGGTATGGGCCCCCTCAGCCACTAGCTACAAGTTCACCCTCAACGTTTTTGTGGGGGGGAAATTAAAAAATGACCTTCAACTCTTTTTTTGGCTTTTGAATTTTCAGCTTTTCCACATAAAATGTCAACCTTTTTTTCTCCGAAATTATCAACTTTTTTCTCCTAAATTTGCAGGTTTTTTGACATAAATTACCAACTTTGTTCTCATAAATTTGCAACTTTTTCAGACAATTTATTAACTTCTTTCTCCTAAATTTGCAACTTTTCACATTAACTTTTTTCTTATAAATTTGCAACTTTTTCATATAAAGTATCAACCTTTTTTTCTCATAAATTATCAGCTTTTTCCACCTAAATTATCATATTTTTCCTCCTAAATTTGCAACTCTTTACATAAATAATCAACTTTTTTCTCATAACTTTTCTATTTTTTTCTCCTAAAATTGCAACTGTTTTCATATAAATTATCATATTTTTCTCCTAAATAATTTTTTTTCTGTTATGTAGTTAATGAGTGAAGTTTATTTTTTAACGTTTTTCTTGGAAGGGAAAATATTTTTTAAACCAATACAAAGGGTTTTGAACTCTTCCCCATTACAAAAATAAGGGCCCGCAAACATAATCTTATATATTGCATGGCCCCCAAAAAGTTAGAAATAGCCCTGTTCTAACCCAATGTCAAATTCAGTGATATTACTGAGGGCCAACATGAGGGTAATGAATAAAGTCAGGGGCCAGGTACAGTATTATTATAAGTGTTTTTAACTGTAAAAGTATACTTCTGTCTTAAACACTATATAGCTGTAGTAGAAGCTACAGTCATATCTGTTTCCATGTTTGTTGGTAGTTCTGAACAGGATGTTTTTGAGTAAAATGATTGTACAGTGATCCCTCGCTACTTCGCGCTTCACCTTTCGCGCCCTCAGTGCATTGCGGATTTTTCAAAAATATTCATCAGAAATTCAAAATTGAGACTTCCGGTTATGGCTGCCACGTAGGACGGACGTGTCTCGCTCTGCTCTGCTCCTGGAGAAAAAAAATCGGCAAATAACTCTCTCATTTGGGACAGAACGTATCCCAGCATTTGGGCGAGGATATGTCGGCGAAGCCTAAGGCTGGAAAACCAGGAAAAGGAAAAAGCGAGCCGCCGAAACAGTCCAAATTAACGGACTTTCAGGTCTGTGACGCAGCAAACAAAACTCCATATATGGCGGAGGAGGCTGGCAACGGTGCGATGTCTGCGCGGGGAGGCGCAGATGCGCTGATGGCTGCCATGAGTTCAATGAGAGCGGACTTTTCCTCTAGATTTGATGGGATTATGACAGCGTTGGAAGGAATAAGAAAGGAATTGGGTGACTGTGTAGAACGAACGGCGCAGATGGAGCTCCGTCTCGCTAGTGCTGAAGATGACGTCACCCGTCTTCAATTAAAGGTGCGCACGTTGGAAAAAAAAAATAAATCTCTGGAAGATAATATTTTGGATTTGGAATCTCGGTCAAGACAGAATAATTTGAGGCTGGTGGGTCTTCCAGAGGAATCAGAAGGTCGGGACGTATGTTCCTTTCTGGAAAAGTGGATTCCGGAGGTGCTGGGCAGCGAGGAGTTGCAATCAGCAGTGGTTCTGGAAAAAGCACATCGTATTGGCCCACGGAGAGATAAGGGACCGCCGAGGACCTTAATTATGAAGTTTCTTAGCAACAGAGACAGGATGAAGATCTTCAACGCTGCACGTGCTAAAGGAGAGATTAAACACCAGGACCAGCAGGTGCGGTTCTACCCAGATTTGGCCACAGGAATCCAGCAATTGAGGAAGCAGTTTGATCCCGTACGTAAGGAGCTGCGCAACCTTGGGATTCGTCATGGTGTAATCTATCCTGCGAGACTGCTGACCACGTATGAGGGCAGAACCCACATCTTCAAGACCCCAGAGGAGGCGCAGGAGTTCATCAAGAAGATCAAAGAAGAAGAAGAGACTGGTGGGAGCTAAGCATGAACAAAATATAAGGTAGAATAATTAAGCATTTGCACAGGCATCTGACTGACTTGAAGTAAATAGTAAGTTTACAAAATATAGATTGTATTATATATTAAAAAAACAAAACAAAAACAAAACAAACAAAAAAAAACAACTATGATGTACAAAGTTGTTAAAAATTTTGGAGTTAAATTGGAAAACTACAGAGGAGAGTTAATGTTACGTCATTAAAAGCAGTAGAGTTAGGGTGATTGGGAGGATGAAGAAGGAGTGGCTTAGGCTGTTCCCCGTGGGTGTGGAACGGTCGATGGCTATATCGGGAGACAGAATTTTTCTTTTGATTTTGGGGGGTTTGCCACAAGTGTGGGAAGGGGAAATTTGTTTGTGTGTAGTTTGTAGGATGAATGTTCAACCACTCATGTTTTTGCTTCTCTGTATGAGCATGTTTACACTGCAAGGTAATCCCAAACTCTCTATTGATCATGGACCAAAGTGTTAATCTTAATTTAACTTCATGGAATTGCAGAGGTCTACAAAATTTAAAAAAACTTAAACAAGTTATGAATAAAATAAAGGACATGGGTTCAAGAATTGTGTTTTTACAAGAAACTCATCTGATAGAGGAGGATGTTAAAAGAATTAGGAGTAGATGGCAGGGAAGTGTATTCACCTCTTCATTTTCATCCCGAGCCAGGGGAGTTATGACTCTCATACATAAATCAGTTCCTTTTCAAGTGAAAAATGTAATTGGAGACAAATTTGGAAGATATGTAATCATTCAAGGTTCTTTGCTATTAGAAAATATAAATCTTGTGAACTTATATGGTCCCAATATAGATGATCAGAAGTTCTTTGCTAATTTATTTCTCATCTTATCATCACTTACAGGGCAACATATAATAGCAGGGGATTTTAATTGTACATTGAATCCAGGTGTGGATAGATCAACAGGACTGGATTGTACGCACATTGGATGTAGGATGACTATTAATCATTTTATGAAAGAATTGAGATTGTTAGACATATGGAGAGAAATGAAACCACAAGTTAAAGCCTATTCTTGTTATTCCAGTACCTACAAGACATTCTCACGTATTGATTATTTTTTGATTTCCACAGAATTAAGGTCCAAGATTCAAAACTGCTTTTATGATAACATCGTGATCTCTGATCATGCACCCTGTTGTCTAATATATGTAGATAAAAAATTGACAAAGGAATCAGGCAGATGGCAATTTCAGCATAAATGGCTTCAGGATGAGGAATTTGTCAAGTATATAGAAAAACAGATAGACGAGTTCTTTGACATCAATACTACACAAACATCAGCATGTGTAAAGTGGGAGGCTTTCAAAGCTTTTATTAGGGGACATATTATTAGTTATACAGGATCAAAATCTAAGAAGACTCGAGAGGAGAGAGCTAAATTGGAACATAAAATAAAAAGTCTTCAGGAAAAAGTGTATGCAGGAAGAGATCCAAGGTTGGAGAATGAATTACTGATTTTGAGAGCTGAATACGACAAAAAATCAGCGAATAGAGCTGCCTCGAGTCTTCTAAGATTGAAACAATCTTTTTATGAACAAGGTGAAAAATCAGGAAAATTATTAGCATGGCAGATTAAACAATTGGAAATTAAAACACCAATAACCAGTATTATAAGTAACGGACAGGTAGTTATAGATCCTTTAGAAATTAATAGAGCCTTTAGAGATTACTATGAAAAATTATATGATACCAAAAATGAACCTGATTTAACAAAACTAAATGGGTTTTTGAACAAACTATCTATACCGTGTATTCCAAATGAAAACAGGGAGATATTGGAGTCTAAAATTAGTCAAGAAGAAGTTGGGCTAGCCATTGATAATATGAAATCAGGAAAAAGTGCAGGACCAGATGGTCTTCCAGTTGACCTTTATAAAAAATTTAAGAATAAATTAATAAAACCTTTTTTGGAAATGGTTTTAGAAGCATTTCAAAATAATAATTTACCATCATACATAAATAATGCCTTAATTATACTGCTGCCAAAACCAGGTAAGCCCTCTAATAAATGTGAAAATATGAGACCAATAAGCCTATTAAACGCCGACCTTAAGATAATCTGTAAAATTTTAGCAAGACGAATACAAGAAATTTTACCAAATATTATTAATCGAGATCAGAATGGCTTTATAAAGGGTAGACAAGGCTTCCATAATGTAAGAAGACTATTTAATATTATTTATTTTAATAAAGAAGCACCGGATACAGCTCTCCTATCATTGGACGCCGAAAAGGCCTTTGATAGAGTTGAATGGCCCTTTCTTTTTGAAGTCCTACAAAGGTTTGGACTTGGAAATAATTTCATAAAATGGGTTCAAATAATATACAATAATGCTACAGCAGAAATCCTAACAAATAACAATATTTCAAAACCAATAAAAATCAATAGAGGATGTCGACAAGGCTGTCCACTTTCACCTTTACTGTTTACTATGGCAATTGAACCTTTAGCGATAGCGATACGTTTACATTCACAAATATATGGAATTAAAGTTGGACCAACAGAACATAAAATCTCCCTGTACGCCGATGATATAATTTTGTTTATGTCGAATCTAAAAAAATCAATTCCAACCTTGTTGAATTTAATAAAGAATTTGGGGGAAATATCAGGATATAAAATAAATAAAACTAAATCTTCAATATTAATGCTAAATGAGACCCAGAGAAATTACCCAGCCCCTGAGGTAAATCAATTCAATGTTGTAAATCAGTTTAAATATTTAGGAATCCAAATTATGCCTAAGCTAGAATCAGTCGCCAGTGTCAACTATGAAGCCTTAATGTCAGATATCAATGAGTTAACTCAGAGATGGATGTCACTACCAATGTCGATGATCGGGAGAATCAATATACTTAAAAGTAATATTTTACCTAAAATACTTTATTTATTTCAATACATTCCCTTATCACCACCTTTAGATCTATTCTCAAGAATAAAAAAAAAGTTAGTGGAATTTATATGGAACAACAAGAGGGCTAGATTACGTTTGTCTTTATTATATTTACCATTTGATCGTGGAGGTCTGAAATGTCCAAATTTTATGTTGTATTATTGGTCGGCACAACTGAGGTCTATGACATATTATTTTTCATCAAATGATCTCCCTCACTGGACTGAAATGGAATCATACAATTTACCTTTACCTCTTCCCATATTCATATACTCAGATTCGGCAAAAAAATTACAAAAACAAGTTAAAAATCCATTTGTAAAGCATATGATCAAAATATGGTGTGAAGCTAAAAACTATTTAAAAGAACCACAGTTATTGTCACAATTTAGTCCAATATGGGGTAATCAATATTTTAAACCAGGGAGAGCGGACGCTGTATTTAAAGTATGGAATTTAAAAGGGATACAAAAGATTCAGGATTTATATTTGCCATGTGCAGACAACATAATGTCTTTTGAAGAGCTGAGGATCAAATTTAATCTCAATAGAACACATTTTTTTAAATATCTTCAACTTAGAAACTTTATTCGATCAAATCAAAATAAAGCTCTCACTCGACCTATTTATTCATCCTTGGAAAAAATGATGATGAAAGATAGTAAAAGAAAGGGTATTATTTCAGAGTTTTATAACTCATTGACACTATCTTCAAGTGAAAATTCACTGAAAAGATTAAACTACTGGAAAGAAGATCTGCAAATTGAAATTTCAGAGGAACAATGGGAATTGGCTTGTACAGAAGCTCAAACCAAATCAATAAATGCACGCCTTAAATTGATACATTTCAAATGGTTAATGCGGATGTATGTTACACCGGAGGAGTTAAATAGATACAACAAAAATATACCAGATACATGCACAAAATGCATGGAAAGTAAAGGAACCCTATTTCATTGTTTATGGGAATGTAGATTAATAAGAATGTTTTGGGAAGAGGTGAGGGTAACAATTGAAAAAATAATCTCAAAACAAATCATATTGAATCCTAAACTGTTTTTGTTGGGTCTGTACCCAGAAAAGCATAATTTTAATAAAAGTGAAAGAACATTCATAGACCTCAGTTTGCTTAATGCCAAAAAATGTATTGCACTATTATGGAAAAAGACTCATAGACCAGATGTGACTCAGTGGTTAAGACAGATGTTAACAAACCTTCCATTAGAAAGAATAGCATATATACTGAAATCAAAGGAAATTGTGTTTGAGAATATATGGAGACCTTTTATTGATTATGTAAAAAATTTAAACATAACTCTTGAAGAAGAAGGTGAATGATGTGTGTGGACCTTGTAAATTCCAAACTGGTGAACATAATATGTATACTTATGTATTGGATTGTCTAGACTAAACAGAGGAGCATTGTTGAAGACTTGATTTTGTTGGTGGTTGTTGGTGTTTTTAGTGCATTTTTTTTTTTGTAGTACTTTAGTGTTAGTGTTTGATTGTTTGTATCATGTTTGTTAAAAAAAAAAAAAAGGTTCAATAAAGATATTGTGGAAAAAAGAAATTCAAAATTGAGAAAAAATGGGCGGGCGCTAGCAGAAGGCAGGGAGACTACATTTGAACATCAGGTATCAACACGGAGAGCCCGCACAACTCAAAATCCACCTCTCTGACCACCGCTCCACTCCTCTCCGCCCACCTCTTCACCGCTCGGGAATCTCGCAAGCTGATTGGCCGAGACGTTTTACCCAGCTTCTCTCCCTGCCGAGCGCCCATACCCAGCGAAGGAAGACCGCATTCATTGTTCGCTGTTCTCTTGTGCCTTTTTGTGCAAAATAATCTTCCCGTCGAGCCACTACGCCGCCTCCTGCAGCTTCTCCAGCTCTATCGGAAGCTGCCCTCGACGATCCTGCGCCTCTCGCACCTGACGATGAGGCGTCACCTGAGGAGCAGTAAAGCTCTCATTAACCTGTGCAGTAAATCATCTTCATCTTGAGTTACGTATCTTGTTATAAGAATAAAAGAGTTCTAAAAACATATTTATGTACACTTTATTTACATCTACGTATGTATGTATACTTACACACACACACACACGTATCATATGAGAGAGAGAGTGAGAGAATGAACGTATGTATTATTTATGGGTGACGTCATTAGGGGTGACGCTACTTCGCGGTTTTTCACTTTTCGCGGTCGGTTCTGGAACCCATTAACCGCGATAAGTGAGGGATCACTGTATACTTAAAGAAGCACAGTTTTCTGCAGTGTAGCTCAGCGTTCTTCAACCAGGGTGTGATGTGGGGTTTTATTATGAAGTGCGGTGTGATGACGCTGCCTTCTGGTCGAGTCATCATACCGCTCTTTATTACAGGGCGTCTGCCATTCGGGCTTCCTCTTGCCCAGGACGACTCCACCTCGGTGTGTTCCCTGTAGTGCAGTGTTATATCTAATAAAGCTGTGTTCCAGTGCAACCTCCTCATCTGCCTCATTGTGTACCAGGTTTGTGGACATAACATTTGGTGACTGAGGACTGAACCATGGAGGCGTGCATTACACCACTGCGGCCTTTCCTGGAGCTTCCCGGCGAACCACCAGTACAATGGCCTCACTGGTTGGAGGCCTTGAGACCTACATCATGGCTTTGGACCTCGGGAAACTAGACAAGGTGAGGACGCGAGCACTCCTTGCCCACAACCTGGGTATCGAAGGCCAGAGGATTCTGTGGACGCTCAGCGCGACAGACTCATACGAGGACGTTGCGGAGCTGTTGGCTAACTTGTTTACCACACCGGACAGCATGACAGTATGATGAAATCGCTTTCACCAGAGACGCCAGATGGTCTGTGAGCCAATTCAGCAGTTCGTCGCTGACCTTAGACAGTTAGCTAGTGAGTGCCATTTTGGGCCATTAGAGGAGGAGATGGTGCGGGACCAGTTGGCCGAGCACACATGTAACACTGGGCTACATGCTAGGTTGCTAATGGCACCTAATGACTTGACGTTAGGTAGGACTGTCGAGCTAGCTCTCCAGCTGGAGGCCACTGATAAGCTAGCTTCGGAGCTAAACTGGCGCCCGTCACAGAAGCAGCCGGAGACGACTACGTCAGCGAATGTGGTGGACCCAGAGGACGAAGATAGCATGGACGAGGACTACGAGGCTAATGCAACGAGCCGAAGGTCTGCCCCAAGAGACCCCGTTTGCGGGGGTTGTGGGTCCCCAATGCACTGATTTAAAGCAAGAGTGTGCCCAGCAAGAGGGAAACGATGCAGTAAGTGTGGGCGCTTCAATCATTTCGCCAGGGTGTGCCGATTACCAGTGCTGTGGAGCCCGCCGAAGAAGCCTGCCTGCCCGCCCGCCTGCAATGACCATCCACTGGGTGAGTCCCAACACCAAAGGGCATTCTTATTGCACAGTGGAATTGGATGGTGTTGCTTTACCATTATTACTCAACATGGCGGCGGTGTGGTCGATGCTAAATTGGGCCACGGTGAAGAAGTTTTTCCCGTACCACAGGATTAGGAGTAACCCAGCACTGTTATATGGCTACAGCGGTAACAGACTGTGCAATGTTGGGACTGTGGAGATGACTGTTCGCTACAAGTCTGAAGCGGTGCACGACTTCACTTTCCAAGTTGCGGCGCATGGCGATAACATCATAGGGTGTGACCTGTTCTACGGACTGGGTTTTGCCATCAGAGACAGCGCTGGGAACAAATGGTCTAGGTGCAGTCATTGGGGCTCAACAGTTCTGGTGAACGACAACGTCATGGTTTGGGATGAGGTGCTGGCGGACAGTACCGGCACAGACACCCACGTCCAGCTCAGTGGAGGAACGGGACGGCTTCAGTGCCCGCGCTAGGCAGGAGGTAGTTAGGATGGCCAAGTTGGCGGGTGAAGCGCCCATTCTGACGAGCAACACCAGGGAGGCACCAGACACCTTCGGTGCTCATATTGGGTCTCGGCCGAGGACGGGTGAGGGGTCCGTTGTGATAACAGTGACTGCTGCATTGCCACAGTGTAACAACGGGGCAAGACCACATGAGAGCGTGGAGCTGTTGCATGCACAGCAGCATGTTAGGCCAAGTAAGGTACCGCTCCGGGTCATGGACTGGGTTCAGGTTTGGGCTGACGAGAGACCTGGGCGACATCTGGCCAAACCACAGTCGGCAAAACATCGGGCGCCACTGAGGATTGTGGCGAAGTTGGGAGCGGCGTGTTTCCGGCTGACAGACGGCTCAATTAGACAAGCTAACCAGCTGCGGCGTGTCCAAGTGGACGTTCTGGGTGGCGAGGCTGCACAAGGGCCAGAGAAGGTGGTGTGGGACCTGGGTTCCTGTGTTTCGAAGATCGGTCCTTGCCCCAGGGGCCTGCCACCTCCAGGGGCGCATCTGCTGTGGGGCTGCCGCAGGGGTCCCCCGCCTGACCCACCATTTCTGTGGAGGACTGGGTCCAAGAGACTAAAAAACTGTTTAAAAAAAGTTTTGTTTGGTTTAGTTAGGAGCACGGCTGTTCTGTTTAAGCGGCAGAATAAACCACTTAGCCGTGCGGGCCGTGTGACAGTCTACCCACCGGTCCTAGTTTTAGTTATTTTGTGTTTGGTGTTATGAGTTTTTTTTAGCCTGTTTTAGTGTGTTTATGTGGGGTTTGTGTTTCTAAATTTGGGTGTGTTTTAATTGGTGTGTTTTTCTGTTTTATAAGGGGGGGGGAGTGATGTGGGGTTTTATTATGAAGTGAAGTGTGATGATGCCGTCTTCCGGTCGTATCATTACACCGCCCTATATTACGGGGCATCTGCTATTTGGGCTTCCTCTTGCCCGGGACAACTCCACCTCTGTGTGTTCCCTGCAGTGCAACGGTATGTCTAATAAAGCTGTGTTCCAGCGCAACCTCCTCATCCGCCTCACTGTGTACCAGGTTTGTGGACATAACACACGGGTCCATGAGAAAATGTTCAGGGTCCCGCTGGAAATAAAAAAATAAAAAAATAAATCAGATTTCACTTTTTAATTGGCCCAAGAAATCCCAAACAACTTGCCATTGTTTTGCGTTGGCACCTGTAGTGGCACCTCCATGTCAGCAGATGGCAGCACGAACATAATCCCTCATCTCCTTCTTCCTCCTTGACGGAAATTCGAGGTGGGGCCACCTTTCATCTGCTGTGGAGAAAAAAAAAACACCCCCCAGAAATCACATCCCGACATCAGCTGCCTCAGCACGAAAAAACAAAACATGCAGACACAAGGAAAATACATCCGCTGCAAAAGGAACCCCCAACAAGAGATGCCTCCAGTAAATGGCCGTCTGATTTTAAAACTAATTCACTCTCCCATCAACGGTGGCATACCAACACCAAATGGCCATTGTGACCCCAGCATCAAGCAAACTCCTGGCTTGAGTTGAACATAATCCAACTCGTGCATTTGCGTCGCCCAGAGCAAATGCAGGTGTGTTTGTCTTTCAATTGACTTTGTATGTTATGGCGCCGCATTTATAAACAAAGTATTTTTTTTAAATTTTGGTTACTTTATTGATCCCCAGAGGGGAAATTGAGGGCATCCACCTGGATGGATGAAGCAGCCATGGTATGGCGCTATCCCTTAACCATTCACACACACATTCACACCTAGGGCCACTTTAGAGTCTCCAATTAACCTAACCTGCATGTTTTTGGCTTGTGGGAGGAAACCAGAGAAATCCCGGAGTAAACCCATGCAGATACGGGGAGAAACATGCAAACTCCACACAGATCACTGTTGGTCAGGAGCTGGGATCGAACCAGGGATCCCATGGCCAAGGGTGAGTTGCTGTGCTGGCGCAGTGCTAACCACTGCACCACCACACCACCCAAAAAAAAAACCCAAATGACAAGATTAAAATTGTCACTAGATATGCGGTAACAAGCTATAATGTGTCATTTTAAAACATTTTAGATTTTGGGGGTTCCGCACACCTTTTTTCCCCAATGCAAAAATGGTTCCGTGACTAAAAAAAAAAAGGCTGAAAAATACTGGTGTAGCTTCTGTTAATAAGCAGCAAAAATGGCACTTATGGTCTTTTTCTGGAGTGATGATAAACTAAAATATTACCTCCAGCAAGGCAGCCAATTTTCTCCATTACCTCCACCAAGGTCGTCATGTTTTTATCAGTGCTGGTTTGTTTGTCTGTCAGCAGGATTGTGCAACAACTACTGGATGGATTTGGATGAAATTTTAACCAGAGGGGGTCCTTGGCCTAGAGACAAACCCATTACATTTTGGTGATGATCCCGGAATGCATACCTCCACCAAGGCTCTTATCTTCTCACAGTGAGTTAGCAACAATACTCCCAAAACTACTGGTCAGACTTTGATGGAATTTTCACCAGAAGTGACACTTGGCCTACACATGAACCCATTACATTTGAGGTGATCCATGAGGGATGGAAGGAGCCTTGACAGAGGTATGCACTCTCTGAGATGCTTTTCTAGTTTCGCTGTATAATATCATGAATTCTGTGAGCTGCAGCGCATCATGAAATAAGTTTATCTGCCATCTTAATATAGTTCAGCATAGCTAATCAATTATACTTATTTCAAATAAACAAAATAATGATGCATATTGATATTTAATTGATTTTTTAAATTTTCAATTTTCAATTATTAATGATCAATTTAATAATTTATACAGTCACTATTTTTAGCCCTCCATATAAAGACACATCCATCATACCAGAATATTTGACCTCCAGACGTTTGCATTTATGTGTTCTAAACTGAACTACAGTAAGTTATTTTTAATTTTGTTAATGAAACTGAAAAATGTGAACTCACTAAAAGCATCTCTATGCCTTCTGCTTGGCTGGCACCGACAGCTCAACTGCAGATAATCACGCTGCAGTTTTCCATGAGAACGGCAGCAGCCGGGCCATGTGGTGCCAGAAATGTTTGAGAACCCTTCACGGGCTGTTTGTGTGTTTACTGCCAGCGATTGACTTTAGAGCATTTCACAGCTCCGTCTTAAGCAGCCCACTCAAATAAAACTAATTCTCACACAGGCGTCCTTTGAAGGGCCGACAGACTGGAGAAAGAGTTTAATCATTTCCTGCTGCTGGGAATAACAGCGTGGCGGAGAGACATTCAAACTGTTTTATTGTGTTGTGTTGATACAAATCTCTGACTGTGAAATAAAGCAGCCGGGATTTCTGGGGATACTTCTCATGACTGTAATTAAATTTGTTTAGCCCAGTGTTTTAGCTTAAATTTTGTTTAGCCCAGTGACATTTGTAGCCAGTTAAAGTTGAAAAATGATGATATGGATATAAATTACACATTTTAAAAAAAAAATCAAACATTCTGTTGAAGGTATTGTACGCAACAATTGGAAATTTGGGTTTTAGTGCCACTTTGTGGTCACTAAGTGAACTGTAGCCATTAGCACTGAAGGTCGGACTCCTATTTTGGAGGACAGGATTTCTGGAGCTATAAAGTTATTCACTATTTTTTTTTTAAAGGGGTCATTGCACTTTTTCCACATTTTAACAGCTCTATGTCTTAATGAAGTGTTTGAGACAAATTTGGTTCACATTTTCTTAATTTTTTTTTTAATTATTGAAGCAAATTTATTTTGTATTTTTCCTGGCATTCTTGAAACGACCCAATTTAAACCCTGTCACTTTAAGAAACATCCTTCACCTATTCCAGTCCGCCCTCCCCCTTAAGTCAGTTAGCCATTAGCTAACTAGCTTCTAGCCTCCTGGCTTGGATGAGCAGTGCTGGTTCACTGAGCCACAGTTGATGGTGTATCTTGCATCACTCCGACCCATCTCCCAATAATTTTGCCATGATTCCACAACAAATCACTAGCACTATGTGCCAGGCAGCCATCCGATTGCCGCAACTGACCTGGCTTGGGACCTGAGGCTGCTGGCTGTCATGGCCAGCTCCCCTACCGTCCGCTGGGGCATCACCCAGCTGGCCATCGGAGTAGAGCGGTGTCCCGCAGAGTGACAAACTGCCCTTTGAGATTCCATGGCTCGGCAAATTTCACCTCGGCTATGTACCACCTACACCAGGACAGCTAGGTGGGCCAATAATAGAGTAGTGGGCAGGTAAGGACGGTAGTGGGTTGGCTTTGTCAAATCATGACGTATACGATTTACCCGGAACAGTTAAAAACGTTTCTGGCATTTCTGGGAGACAAAGAGGAGATAAAGGCTGTGGGTGTGGCTTAAATTAATCATATATTCCATACCTACATATGTATAGACATATTAGAATGTTTAGTGATTACATATGTGGAATGACCTCACGCCTCAGAACAGGACAAGAGGTCTCAACCACTGGCGAGGATCAAAGAACAGACCGAGTCGCAGCGGTGGAGACCGGATCGAACTTCCTGACCACCCAGGGTCAGGTGGAGGAGATGGAGGACAATGGAAGGGGATTATGTTAATGCGGGATGTCAGCTTTGATATGCAATGTCTTTTGTTGAGTGTGGGTGTAAGTATGAAGGTCTGACTGCGCTCGACCTCTTATTCTGCTTCTGCACCGAGATGAGACATGTTAGGGAGGTGAAGCTGATAATAAACTTTGATTTATAAAATCACATCGTTTCTTCATTCCAAGCTCCCTACACTGGTGACCAGACGTGAGGATGGAACAGAGACGTTCTCCCGCGACGAACTCATTGGAAGGCGACCCAGGCAAGCGCCGTCGCCCATGCAGACAGGGGAACGGATGGAAGACGTTCCCCCACGGCAGAATCCACAGAGAGGGCTCAACCGAGCACCATCCCCAGCTCCGCCGTGAGGACAGAAGAAAGGCGTCCTCACCCGGCGGACACATCAGAGACGGCCCACACAAGCGCCGTCACCGTCAAGACTGCCAGAGTTCTGGCAAAACGACCCGAGCTCGTGTTCCAGCAAGCTGAGGCTCAGTTTGGCACTGGCGGGCATAACGGCGGACGAGACGAAATTTTACCACATCGTCGCCAAACTCGACGCCGCCACGTCAAGATACGCGCGGAGCATAATTCGACAACTGCCCGCCCACGACAAATACAGAGAACTAAAGGCGACCATCACTGAGAACTTCGTCCCCTCAGCCGAGGAGAGAGCAGAGAGGATTCTGGCGATCTACGGCCACAGAGGATGCAGACCCAAGGCCCTCATGGAGGACATGCTGCAGCTTAAGGAAGAGGACAACGACAACTTCCTTTTCCAACATATCTTCCTCAGCACTCTGCCGCCACACATGAGAGGGACGCTGGTCAACATGCGGTGCAACACCCAGCAGGACTTCCGCGCGCTGGCCCGAGAAGCGCAGCGGCTCATCAACGCCTGCGGCGAACAGATGGCCACAGCAGCATCTGCAGATCTCAGCGCGGAAGCCCAGAGCAGCGGAGAACCACAGACAACGACCAAGGCGCAGCAGGCGGAACGACCTCTGCTATTATCATCAGCGTTTCGCCTAAAGGGCGTACAAATGCGTGCCCCCCTGCAATTTCAAAAACTCGGGAAACGCCCAAGCCCGGAAAACGTTGGCAGCTACGGCTCTCGGCGAGACGAATAAGCTGCTTTATGTGACTGACGGACACACCGGAGACAGTTCCTTATCGACACCGAGCTCAGGTGAGCTTCAGCACCCCTTCCAACGCAGACCGGCATGGGACCCTGGGGAAACGGAGCGATGGCAGCCAACGGGCTCGACCATCGACACTTTCGGTGAAAGGAACCTGCCTCTTTGCATTCACGCCGCAACTATAGATGGACGTTTATTATAGCGGCGGTGAATTTTAACTTGTTGGGTGCTGATTTTTGTGTGCACATGGGTTGTTAGTCGATCTTGCAAATAGACGCTTGGTTAATGCACTGTCATTTTCTTCTATCCCCTGCTCAGCTCGAGTTTCTCCACCACCCGTGCAGGGCCAGCATCACCACAGCAGGAGGTAAGTTTGACCAACTCCTCACCCAATTTCCAGCACTCACAGTTCCAAAATTTTCAGCAACAGTAGCGAAACACGGGGTTGAACACTTCATCCCCACAACAGGCCCACCCGTGTTTGCCAAAGCTCGGCGCTTAGACGCGACCAAGCTCGCCATAGCACGTGATGAGTTTGCCAGCCTGGAAAAATTAGGCATTATTAGGCGCTCGAAAAGCCCTTGGGCATCGCCACTCCACGTGGTCCTGAAAACCGACGGTTCTTGGAGACCTTGCGGCGATTACCGCAGATTAAACAATGCAACAGCGCATGACCGCTACCCAATTCCTCACATCCAAGATTTTTCACTACATCTGGCGGGTGCGCGCATTTTTTCTAAAATAGACCTGGTCCGCGCTATCACCAAGTCCCCGTTCGAGTGGAAGGACATTCCCTAAAACGGCTGTAATAACCCTTTGGTCTTTTGAATTTTTGCGAATGCCGTCGGCCTCAAAGGCGCTGCTCAAAACCTTTCAGCGTATGATGGACGCGGTATTACGCGACCTCCCCTTCGTGTTCGTCTACCTCGACGATATGCTGGTAGCCAGCCCGTCAGAGGAAGAACACGAACAACACCTCTCGACAGGTTTTTCAAAGACTAGAAGAGCACGGGTTAATAATCAACCCAGCCAAATGCCAATTCGGCGTGTCACAAATTTGATCTTTTGGGGACACAGAGTTCACCAAAGGGGGCAGTCCCATTGCCAGACAAAGTCCGCGCGGTAAAAAATTTTCCACGACCACAAACGGTCAGATCGCTGCAAGAATTTTTGGAATGGGGGAATTTTACAACCGTTTCCTCCCCCGCGCAGCTCAACTCATGCAACCCCTGTATGCCGCACTCAGAAAACAAAAGCCTTCCAACGCGGTCGAATGGACCCCGGAGCGTGAAAGCGCCTTTGCGGAAGTAAAGAATGCTCTAGCGAATGCCACATTATTGGTTCACCCTGATCCCTTGGCCCGCATAGCGCTAACCACAGACGCTTCAGACCTGGCCATAGGGGCAGTTGTGGAACAACACGTTGGCGGAACCTGGCAACCGTTAGCATTCTTTAGCAAATCTTTAAACCAAACCGAGCGCAAATACAGCACTTTTGACAGGGAGCTGCTAGCGCTTCATTTATCCATCCACCACTTCCAGTTCTGGCTGGAAGGGCGGCGTTTCACAGCTTTTGTAGACCATAAACCACTCACTTTTGCGATGGCTAAAATTTCAGAACTATGGTCAGGCAGGCAACAAAGACAGCTAGCTGCAATTTCAGAGTTCACCACAGACATTCGACATGTGGCAGGCAAACTTAACGTAGTAGCAGACTGCCTCTCTCGCGCTGTGACATCGCCAGAGCACGAGGAGACAGATTATACTACCTCAGCCGCAGAACTCTTCACCAACGCGGACGCGTACGCGGCCCCAATTCACGTAGGGATAGATTACGCAGCCATGGCAGAGAAACAAAGCAGTGACGCGGACGTGCGCGCGCTCCTGTCTGGACCAACAGGGTTAAGACTGGAGGAAAGGGGTTTACGTGATGGTGTACCCCCCCTAACCTGCGGCGTGTCAACCGGCCGACCTCGCCCGGTAGTTCCAGCTGCATGGCGCCGCCGCATTTTTGACTCTGTTCACTCCCTCGCGCACCCAGGGGTGCGCGCCTCGGTTAAAATGGTCGCGGAAAAGTTTGTTTGGTCAGGCCTGCGCAAAAATGTAAAGGAATGGGCAAAGACTTGTATGTCTTGCCAACGCGCCAAAATACACAAACACACAAAAGCTCCCCTAGAGCCTTTTCGAATCCCAGCCAGTTTGACCACGTTCATGTCGACCTCGTGGGACCACTACCTTTGTCTCAAGGTTTCACACACCTGTTAACAATGATAGACCGTACTATGCGCTGGCCGGAGGCGGTCCCTTT
The DNA here is from genome assembly GCA_020510985.1 of Pholidichthys leucotaenia. NCBI lineage: Eukaryota > Metazoa > Chordata > Actinopteri > Cichliformes > Pholidichthyidae > Pholidichthys > Pholidichthys leucotaenia. The sequence goes on from CM035840.1 coordinate 300,398,130, forward strand.
GGCGTCAACCACAGCCGCGGAAGTCGCTCGCGTTTTTTTAACAAACTGGGTGGCACGTTTCGGCGTCCCATCGGACATCACGTCCGATAGGGGGCCTCAATTTGTCTCAGAACTGTGGTCAGCCATGACCAGCAGCTTAGGAGCGACAATTCACCGCACCACCGCGTATCACCCTCAGGCTAATGGGTTATGCGAGCGTTTTCACAGATCTTTAAAGGCCGCCCTCAGGGCCTCACTAACGGATATAGATTGGATGAATAAACTTCCCTGGGTTTTATTAGGGTTGCGTTCTGCGCCTAAAGAGGATCTAGACGCCTCCCCAGCAGAATTAGTTTTTGCACAACCTCTCAGACTCCCAGGTGAATTCTTACCAGAGCATCCAGAGCCTGGGCATCTTCCAGCCCTGAGGCCCTTAAGCAGCACCGGACCGGACACGCTCCCCGGACCGGCACATCACTCTTTTCCACGGGTTTTTGTCCCCCAAGCTTTAAAAAACGCCGAGTTCGTTTTTGTTAGACACGAAGCTTTAAAATCAACCCTCCGTCCACCATACGACGGACCATTCAGAGTGCTGGAACCTGGTGATAAGCATTTTGTGCTTGATTTAGGGACAGAAAAAAACAGTCAGCATTGACAGACTTAAACCTGCCTTCTTGTTGAGCGACGAGCCTGCATGGGTGGCGAGAGCACCTCGGCGGGGTAGACCCCCCAAGAAAAAAAACTCCCTGCAGGGAACAAATAACCACTCTCCTCCCCAAGCTGCAGATTCCTTACAGGAGGGTCCCACCAGGACACCAAAGCGGACCTACAGCAGTTTCGGGAGAAGATTAAAACCCAGACGGCACAGGGACTGATGCAAAATTGACAAAGAGTTTGTTAACTATGTTATCAGATTGTGCCGTGACAGTTTTAAGGCTGATTTGTGACATTACTATACTGTTGTTGTTACCACTGAATTTTCTACAGGATCATGACTGCTGGAAAGATTTTTTCCTTGTTTTCCCTGTCAAGATGTTTAACAGTATTATATGTCATAGAGATTATCTTAAACTGTAAACTTAATTTGATTGTCCTTTTCTTAGTCGTTTGGGGGGGGGGGCTGTGGCTTATATTAATCATATATTCCATACCTACATATGTATAGACATATTAGAATGTTTAGAATGTTTAGTGATTACATATGTGGAATGACCTCACGCCTCAGAACAGGACAAGAGGTCTCAACCACCGGCGAGGATCAAAGAACAGACCGAGTCGCAGCGGTGGAGACCGGATCGAACTTCCTGACCACCCAGGGTCAGGTGGAGGAAATGGAGGACAATGGAGGGGGATTATGTTAATGCGGGATGTCAGCTTTGATATACCCACACTCAACAAAAGACATTGCATAAGTATGAAGGTCCGACTGCATTCAACCTCTTATTCTGCTTCTGCACCGAGATGAGACATGTTAGGGAGGTGAAGCTGATAATAAACTTTGATTTATAAAATCACATCGCTTCTTCATTCCAAGCTCCCTACAGTGGGCTTTTTTTTTTTTTTTTTTTTTTAAGAAAATTGACCATTTTGATATTTTTTGTATAATTATGTGACCTATAGACACATTTCAGACCATTTTCAGGTCCATGACCCCCCTTTAAAGCCACATCATCACTGGAGTAAATGAATTGTGGTAGAGCATCCGCCTCACACACCAGGAGGTCGAGGGGTTCAAGCCTGTGCTGTGTCATACCAAAGACCATAAAAATGGTACTTTCCGTCTTCTAGCTTGGTGCTCAGCATAAACAGAATGGAGAAAGGATAGTTGCCTACCCAGTCAAAGCGGAAGCACAAAACTAGTGTACTCTCTGTGCCAGCCCCATGCCCATCAGGAAGGGCATCCGGTGTAAAATACATGCCAAATCAAACGTGTACCCACATAGACAAAAAAATAAATATTAACCAATTTTTGATGCATTAAAACACAATTGTTAAATATTCACAGTGACATTTTTATATAAAGTGTATTTTGTTGGGTTTATTTGGGTGCTGACTCGGAGTGCAGTACGGTTATGTGCCCTGCTGCAGGGCACTTATGCCTATTGTCAGAGTAGATAAAACACTGATCAAGTTCCTGGTGTGTGGCACTAGCCCATTTCACACCTGAGCACTCATCCCTCAGATGAAACCATTTGTGGGTGATATTGATTTTATGTGGTGAATGTAAAAAAATTACACTGTGTACCTATTGTTCTGCAATTAGTAAGCCAATCTCTGCTATACTCACTACCAGTCAGACAGTGAGGGACACTTGCTACTCTACATTCGAGTAATGTTGTTCAGTGCAACTAAAACCTGAGTTTAAAAGTAACATCTTTATAACTTTTTAAACACAACTTATCTATAACAATGTCACACACAAATCAATACCACAACCCATGAAACAGAGTTCAGGTTTTTGTTTTTATTTAATAAGCTGGTCCATAAATAACTGCACATAAAAGATTCTTTTTCAGTAGTTACAAAGTGGATAGCAACTTCATTTAGCATCTGGAAAACAAAAAACCAAAATAATAAAAATGAGAAGACGACTGACAATGGGGGAGATTTAGCTCGACGACTCCACAGAGCAGAGCCTAGAAGACTGAGCCAACGGGCGGGTTAAACGTCCAACCGCTGCTGAACCACGTTCCCAGGTGGCTGTTGTCAGATTTACAGCAGACAAAATTGTGACATGCGTTTTCAAAGCACAAGTCAAAATTCTTGTTTCTTTTGTCCAGTGTAGTCAAAATAGTCGAAATTATACAGACAGGTAGGGAATAATTTATAAAATTAAACTTAAAAAAACAAAAAAACAGCACTAGCTACATGACAGGCTCACAAAAACAACTAAAAACGTGTTGAAGTGGCATCTTGTTGGCTCGACCTTCCTTCTTTTCTGGAGAACCGAAGATCTGACGAAAGGCTAGATGGGTTTGGACAGTGGTTAAGAGCCGCTGCAGGAGCGTGTTCAATAATTCTGTTTGTTCATTCATTTCTGTGGCTCTTTATTCGTCTCTACATCTATTGCCTCCTCACTCTGCGATGGTCAAACCACCACTGACTGACGTCTTTGATTTTATTTGACAGTTTAACAGAAGAGGCGGAGACCCACCTTTTCTAAAACTGGTCTGAGGGTGTCCATCGCTAGCTAGTTTTCACTAGTTTTCTCTACGAGGCTCAAGTCCTTTTTCTTTCTACTTTCAGTTTGTCCTGGCATGATGGGAGTCTACTTGGGCACTTGCTGCTGAATGTGCTGCAGGAATTCATGATAGGATGAAGCCCACTCAGACCGGTCCTCCACCAGGTGCTGGAACAGAGTAGCCTTAGCTGATGCATCATCTCTGCAGGTGGGGGTAGGGTGGGGGTGGGGACAAGAACAGCAAATGAAAGTGGGTGTTAGAAGACCTAGGAGAAACTTGTTTAAATATTTTAACTACAGGAATGTTATCCATACCAGGGACTATCTGGAAGTAGTTCCTATTTTTGTGTATTCACATCTAGTCACTCCCAGAGAGAATCTTGGCATATTCAACTCTGCCACCTCCAGCTCTGCCTCCTGTCTTTTTGTCAGTGCCACCGTCAACAAACCATACATCATAGCAGTTCTCACTACCGTCTTGTAAATCTTCCCTTTCGCTGCAGCTGCTATCCTTATGTCACAAATCACCCCGACACTCATCTCCACCCACTCCACCCTGCTTGCACTCTGTTCTTCACCCCTCTTGTGCACCGTATTGCATTGGATGGTTGACCCCAGGTATCTAAACTCATCCTCCATCACTCGCTCTACCCCTTGCATCTTCACCGTTAAACCTGACTCCTTTTCATTCACACACATGTATTGTCTTGCTTCTGCTGTTATTCCTCTTCTCTCCAGTGCATACTGCCACCTCTCCAAGTTCTCTTCCACCTGCTCCCTCCGCTCACTACAGATCACAATGCCATCTGTGAACATAGTCCACCGAGAATCCTGCCTGACCTCACATGTCAGCCTGTCCATCACTGTGGCCTGAAGAAATCCCTTCCCCACGTCATTCCTACAACACACCTCATCACAGTCTCATTGTCCTCTTACATGTCCTGCACCACCCTCACATACTTCCCTGCCACTTCTGGTTCCCTCATACCACATTTTCTTGCTTGGCAGCCTATCATATGCCTTCTCTAGACCCACAACAATACAGTAAATTCCTTCAGACCTTCTCTATTAGGGGTGTAACAGTACGCTTAAAATCACGGTTCGGTATGTACTGTGGTTTTAAGGTCACTATTTGATTCATTTTCAGTACAGTAAGGAAACAAGATGCAAAACATAAAACTGTTTATCTTTTGTATAAGCAAGAACAGCTTGGACAAAAAGAAAACCATGCAAACTGCCAGCAGTAAGTTCTCCAGTATAAATAAAATGTATACAATAAAAAAAATCTCTTTTTAGGCAAATGAACGATGTCAGACAAGTGCAACAATGGAAGTTTGAATAGTCTGAAGTATTCTTTTATTTTTAAGAAATTAAAGTTCCTTATTGCCTGAAGCACCGGAGTGGTGGCTCAGTTGGTAGAGCATCCGCCCACACCCGGAGGCAGGGGTTCAAATCCCAGCCGGGTCTACCAAAGACCATATAAAAATGGTGCTTCTGCCTTCTAGCATGGTGCTTCCGCATAATGGAATGGGGAAAGTAAAGTTACACACAGAGCTAACCAGAGGACTGACCCACCCGCTGTAGCTTTCACTACTTACAGTAGCTGTGTGGCCTAGGGTCAGAGAAACGGAGATAGGCGCCGCCCATATACACCTTCAGGTGTGAAGGGATTAACTAACTAACTATTGCCTGAAGCAGTGTTTTTAACCAGGGTGCTCTGGTATGTTCCGGTTTCTGTGGGAAATTAATTATCTAATTTCACTTGTTAATTGGTCAGAAAAATTGCAAATAATTTGTCATTGTTGTGTATAGGTTCTGAAGGCACCCATACACAACAGCAACAAATTATTTGCAATTTTTGGGACAATTAAGAAGTTAAATTAAATAATGTCCCACACAAATCTGAACATAGCAGGGCACCCTTGAAAAACACAGTCCTAAAGTGCAGCATTAACAGATTTAGCTTTTTTATAAAAGGATGGAATTATTTTTTGGCTGAAGTGGGCACAAGGAACTTCATACTGGGCCTTGGTTACCTTCAGCATGTATTTAAACCTGGTGTTCTCAACAGCTGACTATGGCCTTAGATCCGCTGCTATAAAAACACCAACGGCATCTGTTATTGCTTTGGCTTGATCTGAAAAGCCCTTGAGAGGCTGTCTAAATGCCGCTGAAAGCTGCGCTTGTACTGCACTAAGTTTTTTTTTTTTTTTCCCCCATACTGGACTGATATTCACGTTTGCGTAGTGCCGTTTCAAATGAGTCAAGTTCAGCATACTACCAAAAGCAAACCCAATGCCGTTTTTGTCATGTTCACTTGCCTTTGTCTGTTTACATATTTCACCGGAAAGCCGAAGTGTTCCCAGACAGGAGACTTGTGAAGAGGGTCTTCAAGTTCTGGCTTCTCCGTACAGCCAGCCATGACATTCACTAGTCAGAGGCTGGGCTGCATTGTTTGTTTACATGTACGGCTAATAGCGCGAGGCAGTTACACTTCCTGTCCGTCACTCAACATGGTCTGTGTGGACCCTCGGTACGCCTCTGTACCATACCGAAAAATCTGAATACGAATGCATGTACAGTTACACCCCTATTCTCTATATTTCTCCATCAACACTCTTAAAGCAAACACTGCATCTGTGGTTCTCTTTCTTGGCATGAAACCGTACTGCTGCTCGCTGATTGTGACCTCTCTTCTAAACTTGGCTTCAACAACTCTCATATCTTCATAAGAAAATCAAGAAGTAAAGAAGGTTTTCCTCCCTCTTTTTTAATTGCTTTTTAACCATTTCACACAAAGCCAAAGGAAGTAGTTGGCTACAACAAATATCAGTAGTCAAGATATTTGTTGATTTTGTTCATGGACAATTAAAACACACACATATTCTTTAACAGTAATTAGCTGGCTATACAGTACATCGACTAGCTGTAGTTATGTTAAATCCCACCTCAAACGTGCAGCAAAAACCTGCAAAGAGCACATTTTTCTACATCTGCTGACATTTTAAAGACTGGAAAAAGGCATCAGGAAAAAAGGCTGCAGCCCTCATGTTTCCCATCTTCTGGCTTTTGAATTCATTTTTTTCCCCCTGCTTTCCCTTTGTGTCCCTTCACCTTGACCACCACTCTGGTTTTGTTGCAACAAAAGAAAATCTTGAAATTATCAGTAAAAGCAGAACAGATATGGTAACGTGAATGTTGTAACGGTGACATGTAGTTAACCATCATGTCTGGAAAAGCAAAGAAATGGAAGAAAATGAAAAACAATTAAAATGCTACTGAAGACGTGGGTCCATCTTACTTCGTCTTGCAACCATTTTAATCCCATAAATGGCAACATTTCCCATCACTTTGCTGCCTTTTTTGTTTCCTTTAAAAATAAAAAATGTTGCCATTTAATGGAGTTTAAATGAGTTATTTTTTTAGTCTGGAAAAAACATTTGGACATTTGTGCTTTAAAGTCCCCAAAAAACAGTCAAAAAGATGCATATAAAAACCCTAAAAAAAGTAAATTATTCAGAAAAAAGTAAGTAAAAAAAGGTTTCAGTGTTATGAGAAAATTAAAAACAAATTTGAGAGAAAAGGGTTCTACTTCCAAGGGGAAAAGTCCTACACAAATTAGGACAAAGCACAAATTATGAGAAAAGACCAGCATTTAGGAGAGAAAAAAGGCACACAAAAAGATCGTTAACAACAGCACTCTGAGGCGAGTGCAACAGCCGCCACCTCTGTTTTCTTTGAAAATCCCAATACTTACTGATGGAGAGCAGTTTTCATCTTTTCAATATAATGACTGTGGCAGAACCAAATTATTATAAGCCCATCATCCATGAATATACAGTACAACCTACAGTTGTAGGGTAGGATCCCAAGGTGAACCTGTGTAGCAAGTTTAGTGACCCCAGAGAGCTTTACACGTTCTATAGTAAGAGAGCATAGGGAGTGCCAACCTTGACCTTTTGACCCCAAACCTGTAGTCAGAGGACTACAGGGTTGGGTCAGAGGTTTCAGAGTGAACCTGTGCACCGCGAATGGTGACCCTACCGTTCTTTGTTGAGATATACTGTAGTTTATAAGCCATTTTGATGTTGACCTTTGACCTTGCGATCCCAAAACCACAGTCACACTTCAGGGTCACAGGGTGAACCTGCGTACCAAGTTTGATGACCCTAACTTTACTTGTTGTACAGTAATAAGGCATAAGGAATGTTAATGTTGACCTTTGACCCCAAACCCATAATCTGAGGTCAGGGTTCCAAAGTGAACCTGTGTACCAGGTTTGATGGTCCTAGCTTTACTTGTTTTATAGTAATAGTAAATGCAGCATTTACCACAGTGCAACTGCAGTGCTAACTTTGATCTTTGACCCCAAACCCATAGTCAGGTCAGGGTGTAAATGGCCCAAGACATGTATTAGATACAACTACTGTATCGATTTGAAAAGCCTACATCATTTCTTTCAGTAGTTACTGTGTTTAGAAGATTTAGGGAAGAATCTGACCTCTGTCCTCAAGGTCATCCAATGAGAGTGAAATTGCAGTATGCACATCATCAGTGTATATCAAACCATGGTACCAAGTTTCAAAACAATCGGAACAAAATGTAGGAGGAGATGATTTCACAAAAGTGGGACAAATTTCCAAATATAAGGAAAAAGTCACAAATTTTCAAGGGAAAAAAAAAAGGTAGTTTATGTGGAAAAAAAATGCCAAAATTTGCAAGGAAAAAATGCCACATTTTATAATGAGAAAATGAACAAAATAAAGGGGAAAAACAAACTAAAATGGTAATTCATGAGAAAAAAAAGTAGTACAATTGGGGCAAAAAAAAAAATTCTTCGGTTTTTACAAAAACAAATTAGCAAATTTGAGAAAAATTCACACATTTTTTGAAGGAAAATTTACCCATTTGCAGGTGGACAAAAGAAAACTCATTTATGAGGAAAAAGGTCAATTTCTTTTCTTTTTTTTTTTTTTTTTAACAAGAAAAGGCACAAATCAGTGTGTATAAATCTGCAAATTTACAAGAAAAAAGTTGCCATTTCAAATGCTGACAAGTCAACTTTTACTTTTAATAACTTAATTTTGCAGTTCTCTACAGATTTTTCTGACCCAAAAATGCTCAGTTGCTATAGGAGAGGTTGCTGATCTTGTTTTAGACGGTTAAGTGGAGTCACAGTGAAAACATCCGCTGAAATACCTCTGAGTTCATGTGTACCAACAATGTGGCGTCAACATGTGGTTGAGCAACGATGAAGGAAACGGGAACAATAGCTTTGCTGTAGACGTCTTCACCGCACTGTCAGTCCCCAAAGATCACAACAATGTTTTTTATAGTGGAAATAGCTGTGTCAACAATGAAACTGTTCACACCCTGTTTCACTTCACCGGAGGGGAGTTTCATATAAGGATTTTTAAGACCTTTTAAAGGCCATCTGTCAAATGGCTAAAAGGGTGTGGCCACATTACCAAAAGACTTATACAGTTATTTACTGCAACTCAAGCTCACATTATATTTGAACTTCCCCTGAATTGAGGTTGCCTCTGGGTAATTAGAGGTTATTCAGGTAAAATATTTGAAATTAGTCCCTACCCCAAAAATCACAAATTAACAAGTTAAAAAAGTTTCAAAATAATGATAAAAAATTGTTAACTTATGAGAAAATTCAAAAATTCATCACAAAAGGCTTGACAAACTTCATGTGGAAAAAAAACTTAAAATCCATGAGAACCCCCCCACACACACACACACAAAACTCGTGAAAAAAAAAAAAAAAAAACTCAAAAAATTCACACAAAAACTCTCAAAATTCACACAAAAAAACTCAAAATTCACACGAAAAACCTAAAATTAAAAAAAAAAAAAGAAAAAGAAAAAACCCCACAAAAATCACAAAAAAAACCTGCACAAAATTCAAGGGAAAAACTACTCAAAGTTCAAGAGAAAATTTTTTTTAAATTACAAGAAAAATGCTGCAAATTTATGGAAAAAAAAATAGTAATAAATTTATAAGTAAGCTGTCACAAATTCCTAAGAAACAATTCACAAATTTAAGGCAAAAGCCACAAACTTATGAAACCAGACAGTCAATAAGGGAGTAGCTCATTGCGGACTGACAAAATCACCCCAAAGTGCTCAGATCTCGACTACAGTCTGAGGAATGTGTGAGGCTAGTGAGCAGCAGGGCAACTGCCTCGAGGGAAGAGCAATTTTGGTGAAATCATGCTGTATCGGTGCCCAGATTTCCTGATCTTTCACTGGATGCAGACCTACAGGAGGATCACTGTGAGCAAGTTTGGTGACCACTGGGGCAACAGTCGAGGACTGAGGTCTGCAAAAAGGTCACATTTATGAGAGAATAAATTCACTAATGTATAAGAAAAAGATGCCAATCCAAGAAGAAAAAGTCTCACTTATAAGAGAAAACTGACACAAATTTCTAAGAATATGTTGCTTGTCCACATATTCACATGTCCCCGTCCACACTGTGTATGGTGCGGATGGGACACTGTTGACTTCAACTGGGGATATCGTCGGGCGGTGGAAGGAATACTTCGAGGATCTCCTCAATCCCACTGATACGCCTTCCACAGAGGAAGCAGGGTTTGGGGACGAGGGGGATGACTCGCCTATCACAGGGGCTGAGGTCGCCAAGGTGGTTAAAAATCTCCTTGGTGGCCGGGCCCCGGGGGTGGACGAGATTCGCCCCGAGTACCTCAAGGCCCTGGATGTTGTTGGGTTGTCATGGTTGACACGCCTCTGCAACATTGCGTGGAGGTCGGGGGCAGTGCCTTTGGCATGGCAAACCGGGGTGGTGGTTCCTCTCTTCAAAAAAGGGGACCGGAGGGTGTGCTCCAACTTTAGAGGGATCACACTCCTCAGCCTCCCTGGGAAGGTCTATGCCAAGGTACTGGAGAGGAGAGTCCGGCCGTTGGTCGAACCTCGGATTCAGGAGGAGCAATGTGGTTTTCGTCCTGGCCGTGGCACATCGGACCAGCTCTTTACCCTCTCGAGAATTCTTGAGGGTTCGTGGGAGTTTGCCCAACCAGTTTACATGTGTTTTGTGGACTTGGAGAAGGCATTTGACCGCGTCCCTCGTGGATTTTTGTGGGGGGTGCTTCGGGAGTATGGGGTATCGGGCTTGTTGTTACGAGCTATTCGGTCTCTGTACGACCGTTGTGAGAGTTTAGTTCGCATTGCCAACACTCGGTCGGAGTCATTCCCAGTGAGAGTTGGACTCCGCCAGGGCTGCCCTTTGTCACCGGTCCTGTTCATAATTTTTATGGACAGGATTTCTAGGCGCAGCCAGGGAATGGAGGGTGTCATGCTTGGTGACCACAGGATCTCATCTCTGTTGTTTGCAGATGATGTTGTCCTGTTGGCTTCATCCAGCAATGACCTACAGCTCTTGCTGGGACGGTTTGCCGCTGAGTGTGAAGCGGCTGGGATGAGAATCAGCACCTCCAAGTCCGAGTCCATGGTCCTCAGCCGGAAAAAGGTGGATTGTCCTCTCCGGGTTGGGGACAGGCTCCTGCCCCAAGTGGAGGAGTTTAAGTATCTTGGGGTCTTGTTCACGAGTGAGGGGAAAATGGAGCGAGAGATCGACAGACGGATTGGAGCAGCATCTGCAGTGATGCGGACGTTGTACCGGTCTGTTGTGGTGAAGAGGGAGCTTAGTTCTAAGGCAAAGCTGTCGATTTACCAGTCAATCTACGTTCCTACTCTCACCTATGGTCACGAGCTTTGGGTAATGACCGAAAGAACGAGATCGCGGATACAAGCGGCTGAAATGAGCTTTCTCCGTAGGATTGCTGGACTCACCCTCAGAGATAGGGTGAGGAGCTCAGTCATCCGGGAGAGGCTCAGAGTAGAACCGCTGCTCCTCCACATTGAAAGGAGTCAGTTGAGGTGGTATGGGCATCTGATTAGGATGCCTCCTGGACGCCTCCCACTTGAGGTGTTTCAGGCACGTCCCACTGGGAGGAGACCCCGGGGCAGACCCAGGACTCGGTGGAGAGACTATGTCTCCCAGCTAGTCTGGGAACGCCTTGGTATCCCCTCTGAAGAGCTGGAGCAGGTGGCTGGGGAGAGGGAAGTCTGGGCTTCTCTGCTTGAACTGCTGCCTCCGCGACCCGGACCTCCGGAAAAGCGGTAGAAGATGGATGGATGGATGGATGGATGGATGGATGGATGGATGTTGCTTGTTTGTTTTTTTTTAAAAAAGTGAATTTATAAGGAAAAGTTCCAAATTAAAGAGGAAAAAACGCTAATTTACGTGAAGAGTTATAAATTTAAAAAAATATGAGAAAAAAAGTACACATTTACAAAAAAGTCCCAGATTTTTAATTTTTTTTTTTTTTTTTTTTGGGGGGGGGGGGGGTTTGCAATTTTTTTTTTTTTTTAAATTCACAAATTAATATGGATTTTTTTCGTGCAAATTTACCATTAAAAAGCTTCAAATTAAAAAGGCCAAAGTCACAATTTGAGAAAAATTATGCACATCTAGAAGAAAAATGTTTCCAATTAACAAGAAAAACTTGTTTTATATTTTAAGGAAAAAAAAATTGCAAATTTATGAGAGAAAAATGCCACAAATTTATAAGAAAAGGTTGTAAATTTAAGAGAAAAATGTTGCAAATTTACTTTGAAAAAATTGTCAGTTTCTAGGAAATTTGTTGCAAATTTATTTCACATTTGGAAGGAAAAAAAACAGAAGCTCAGTGTAAAAAAAAAAGCCTCAAATTTATGAGATAAGGTGCAAATTAAAAAAAAAAAATCAAATTCATCTTTAAAAACTTGTAATTTAATAAAAAGGGTGCAAATTTACAAAACAATAATAGACAATAAACAAGAATAAACAAAATGTTGTTTAGAAGAGAGCAATGTTGCAGTTTTATTTGGCTCTTTTAGGTCTTTAAGTACAAGACTCCATGCAAATTTTGTTGGACAAAAATTGCTTAAAATGGCTCTTTTCATGGTAGAAGTTGCTGACCCCTGGCCTAGGAGCAATTCTTGTGAAATGTGGATGGACAGATGCTGTGCCACTGCATTAGCTCCTTTTGGCTTTGCCAGAATGAGCTAAAAACTGTCAAAAATTAGTGAGAAAGCACTCACAAATTTACAAGCAAAAAACAAAAAAAAGTCAAATTTCTGAGGAAAAGTCACATTCACAAAATATGAGCAGTTCACTGGAAATCTGAGCTTGAAGGAAGACGATTACAGCAGATTTTATTACTTCAAACATCAGTGACGTTACTGTTGGAGCTTCATTTTCAGCAGCAGCGTGTACTGATGTTGTCGACGGAGGAAGTGAAACACTCTGCTACTACTCATCCAGAGTCGGGGGGTGAAGAAACCATCTAAATACGCTACCCAACTGCTGTTCTCCATCCCCCTGTTTAAAACCAGACTCCCAAGTGTTAACGACGTGCAGCAGTTCTTACTTGACGACGTGGACCGTGGAGCTGAACGATCGGTTGTCCTGCAGCCAGTCCAGGAATGCCCGCACCCTCTCAGAGAGCGGGGTCTCCAGCTCAGGAATGTGACTCTGGGACTGAAAAACAACAAAAAATAGCACTAAAAACAATTTTCATTGCTGTGTTATTTGCACATTGAGATTTACATCAACTTTAGTGCTCATCAGCCGCCAGAGCCACAAGTTTCTCAAAGTCAGTCTTATCTCAGCCAAGGGTTTTTTCCCCTCTTACGATTGCTTCACTTGTACAGTATGTTGCATCTTTTGTCATTAAAGCAACAATATGTAAGATCTTCACCTTAAGTTTCCAAAATTATTTTGCTGGTACATTAACCTTTCACCTCGTGAATGTCACTTTCCTCAGCCCGAGGGGGCCACAATTACCCACAACAGCTCTGTTCTGTTCTGAAAGGACTACAACCTCAGTCCCATCAGCCAATCACAGGGCACAGCTGGAGCCACCAACAACTAACCATCCTGTGGTTGTTAGGACTGAGGCCATAGTCACCATAGTTGTAGTCTTTTTAGTGTTCTTATCCGGAACAAGAACGTTACATAGAACTGCTTTATTTTTTAATATTTTTTCAGGTAATTTTTTTCCCCATGCATCTTTTTTGTTTTAAAATTGCATCCTTTTCCATATAATTTTGTACCCGTTTCATTTAAATTTGCATTTTTTTAAAATATTAAAACCAACTTTTTTCTTGTAAAACTACAATTTTATTCATGTCAAAGTTGCAGTTTTACATAAAAAATGTAAATTTACATGAAATATGTGCAAAATTATATAGAAAAGGATGGAATTTGGAAAGAAAAAAGGATGCATTTTTACAAAATAAGTTTATTTATAGAGCACTTTTCACAGAGAGTCACAAAGTGCTTAACATGGTAAAAAACAAAATAAAAACACAGGCACATAAAACAGTAAAAAAAACAAAGTAGACAGTAAAAGCACATAAAAATACAATCAGCACATAGTTAATTAAAAAGCCAGGCTAAAAAGGTGGGTCTTTAGTTGCTTCTTAAAAACACCAATGGAAGGTGCTGATCTAAGTTCAAAAGGCAAGGAGTTCCACAGTCTGGGAGCAACAGCAGCAAAGGCTCTATCGCCTTTGGTTCTGAACCTAGTGCTAGGGACTACCAATAGATTCTGATGAGAAGACCTGAGAGACCTGCTGGGCTGGTGTAGAGAGAGCAGGTCACTAATAAAAAAAGGTGCCTCTTCATGAATGGCTTTGTAAGTAAGAACAAGAACTTTAAAACCAATTCTATAATTTACAGGAAGCCAATGCAAGGAGGCCAAAACAGGAGTGATATGACAGAATCTACTGGACCTAGTTAGTAATCTTGCAGCAGCGTTCTGGACTAACTGTAGGCGGTGTAAAGAGGATTTGCTAAGACATGTGAAAAGAGCATTACGGTAGTCCAAACGTGAAGAAACAAAGGCATGAATAATGATTTATAACTGACTGTAGGAAACCAATGACCTAATTTTGGATATATTCCTAAGGTGGAAAAAACAACTCCGGGTCACAGATTTGACATGCTGATCAAAACTCATCGATTGATCGAAAATGACACCAAGATTTTTTAGATAAGACCGTACATTAGAGCTTAATGAACCAATGCTATTAACCAACTTAGGAATTAGATTATCAGGTGCTACAATAAGGACTTCAGTTTTATCAGCATTAAGTTGCAAAAAGTTACTAGATATCCAGTCCTTAATTGCAGACAATCATAAATAATTTTTAAATTGTCAACATGGTTAGGCTTAAAAGAGAAAAGTAGCTATAAATCGTCAGCGTAGTAGTGATAAGACACACCTTTAAATTAGCTGATAATAGAACCAAGTGGCAGTATATATAGGGTAAATAAAAGTGGACCCAGAATAGAACCCTGAGGCACCCCAGAGGTTAAAGGAGCAGAGTCAGATAAATAAGAGCCAACAGCCACGGAAAAACTCCTACCAGAAAGGTAGGAGAAAAACCAATCCAGAGCTTTTCCAGAAATACCTACCCAATCTCTATAAGCCTTTGTAACAATATACAATGATCAATAGTATCAAATGCTGCAGTAAGACCTAATAACACTAAAACAGAGCATTTGCCAGAGTCTGATGACATTAAAATATCATTTGACACCCTGAGAAGAGCGGTCTCTGTCGAGTGTTTCTGACGAAAACCTGACTGAAATTTGTCGAAAATATTGTGTTCAATCAGAAAGTCAGTGAGCTGTTTGGCAACAAGCAGCTCACTGACTTTGAAAGAACATTGCAAAATTACCTTCTACATGAAAGAAGTTGCAAAATTACAAGAGAAAAGCTGTAATTTTTAAGAGAAAGTATGCATTTTTGAGAGGGAAAAAACACTTTCACATGAATAAAATCAGTTTCACAAGTGCTTTTCCCCCCTCACAAAACTGCAGATTTTCTCTTAAAAATTAGACTTTTTCCTCATGTAATTTTGCAACTTTTTTTTTTATGTAAAAATGAATCTTTTTTCTTTTAAAATTGGCTCTTTTCTGTATAATTTTGCACATTTTTTCATGTAAATTTACTTAATTTTCATGTAAAATGGCAACTTTTTTTTAATGTAGGTGGCCAGCTTTAATGGAAAAAATGCATACTTTCCTATAATTTTGCATCTGCTTTCCAGTAAATGCTCAAGTTTTTTTCTTGCAAAACTGCTAATTGTATCATGTAAATGTAATATTTTCCCCTGTAAAATTGTGCTCTTGTAAAAGTGTCTTTGTATAAATTTGGAACGTTTTTCTAATACAAGGGGAACTTTCGTCAATTAGCCACTTCTACCAAATGTGCCACTTTTTTTTTTTGTAAATTTGCAGTTGTTTTAACCTAAAATTCCAACATTTTTATGAGAAATTTTCAATCTCCAATTACAAATTTGTTGCACTTTTCATAAATTTGCAAGTTTTTTTCCACAAAACTGCCATTTTTATATAGTAATGTTTATGGCAAAACTGAATTCCTCCAAAATTTGCATTGTTTTAAAAAAGAAAAATTTCTTTATTCTTGGAATAACTGAAGCTTTCTCCTATCAATTCTGCATCATGCTTATGATAAATTAGTCATTTTTTTCCTAATAAATTTGTGACTGTCATAAATGTAAGACTTTTCTTTTTTAAATGGGCTTCTCATCAGTTGTCTTTTAGAGGGGACAATAAAGTTTCAAAGAATTTCCCAAATATCAGACTTCATGATAACGGTGACTGACCTCAACAGGAACTAGTCATTTACACCTGAATTAGGTTTTTGGGAGGCTGATAAAGTCAAACCCTGAACTCAACATTTATTCACAGTCACAGAGTGACGCCTGTGGGTTTTAGACCGCTGTCTGTAGGTGGCTGAGGGAGCCATCGACCCCTCTGCTAAAAAAAAACTAAATAAGCAGTACAAACAAGTGCTGACATTCGTGTTTGTTCTGGGTGTAGCCGTCACGCCCCCAGAGTGACCACGACAGGACTTTCTAGGCAGCTGTTCAAAATGCAGAAAAGCTGCAGCAGCAAATTTGGTTCAGCTGCATAAGTTCTTTTTTTTGACAAGGCAAACAGAAATGGAACGTTCCTTCATTGTGAGGCAGAACTGTGAGTCGGTTTCAGGAAAGAAAACGTTGCATCATTCATGTGGCATCTGATCGGTTATTCTCCAATTCCATATCATAAAAGCACTGTTTATTCATTTTTAAAAGTGCAACATCTCATTTATGAATTGTAAGCTTCTCGCATGGCATCTGTGGCTAAACCATGACCTTTTTTATGACCATTTGATCTAGTTTAAGGCCTTAGAATTTCAAAAAGTACACCACCACTTGACATTTAGCTTTGTCTAGTTACTTACTGGAATTGAAATTAGTTTAAATTTGGGGTCATCAATTCAGCTCTTATTAAATTTGGACTTTTCCAGGCTTATGTAGCTACCACATGATTCATTTATTAATGTACAACAAAAGTCACACCTTAGAGGTGTCATTGACTGCACTTTTCCCACATTTTAGCAGCTCACACATGTCTTATTGAAGTGTTTGTGACATATTTTGTTCACAGTTTTGTTATTTTTTTTAATTATTGAAGCAAATTTGTTTTGTATTTTCCCTGGCTTTTTTGAAACACTGATTTAAAGCCTGTCATTTTAAGAAACATCCTTCACCTATTCAACCCCGCCATCCCTCTTACATCAGTTAGCCATTAGCTGACTAGCTTCTAGCCTTTAGTTTTTAGTCTCCTCCTCGCTTGGATGAGTGGCGCTGGTTCACTGATCCACAGTCGATGGTGTATCTCACATCACTCTGGCCCATCTCCCAATAATTTTGCCATGACTTCACAACAAATCGCAAGCACCATGCGGCCCCCCAGTCGCCACAACCAACCTGGTTAAGGTTCAGGTTCAGGTTCCTTTATTTGTACCCGTAGGTAGATTTGTTTTGCAGTCTGGTGACATCCATATTTACAAGCCACTAATTACATTCAACATAGACACAAACACAGGCACACGTCTTACAAAATAGGTAAATATAAAATATGTACAATATAATTTTTATAGCTTGTTCAACTCTTTGACAGCAGCAGGGACAAAGCTGTTTTTGTAGCGCTGGGTTTTGCTTTTTGGGACAGCAAACCTCCGTCTGGAGGGAAGAAGCTGAAAGTTGCTTCTTCTGGCCCAAGAGCCAAGGCAAAGCTGGCCGAGTCAAGCTGCTGAGCCACAGGATCGCTGCTCCCATGGCCAGCTGGTGGATGCCTTGTCACAAGGCGGCTCCCCTATGCTGCCCACAAGAGTGGAGCAGAGTCATGCAGAGCCCCAGCGGACAGTGGAGGAGTTGGCCATGAGAGACAGCAGCCTTGGGTCATGGGCCAAGTTGGTTGCAGTGGCCAGCGCTGACAACTTGCTGTAGAATCACATCAAAATTATTGGGAGATGGGCCGGAGTGGCGTGAGGTATACTGTTGACTGGGGATTGGTGAACCAGGTGGTAAAAGGGATGGCTATTAGGGTGACCAAGATCTGAAGAAAATAACATAAGCTGCGCTTGGTGCTAGCCTCCTGGTACCAGTGTTAGCTGGGGGGCTAATAGGCTACCTTTAGCGCCCCTTTCATCTACATGACAGACAGCTAGGCAGGCCAATAATAGAGCAGTGGGCAGGTTTCAAGGACTGTGGTGGGTTGGCTTTGTCAAATCATGATATACGATTTACCTGGAAGAGACAAAAACATTTCTGGCATTTCAGGAAGAGAAAAATGAGATAAAGACTGTTTTGTTTTTTTTTTTAAAGAGAATTGACTGTTTTGAAAATTTTTGGATAATTACGTGACCAATGGACACATTTCAGACAGTTAAAACCTACAAACACCATTTTCAGTCAATGACCCCTTTAACAGAAAAAAGTCACAGGATCACAAGGAAAAAAGCTCATACATTTCAGTGTTTCCTCTAGTAACATTTCTGGGTGACGGCCTGCCTCGCCAGAAAAATTACCGCCATGCTAATGAGGAGATACGAATTTAAGAAAAATATACGAAGCTATGACTTTTCGCAAGCACACTCACGAACAACGCGCATGGCCGTCATCCACACGGAGATTAGAAGTGCCCCACCCACGCAAGCTTTCCAGTCAGGCAGACTGTCTCGCTAGTGTGACTGTCCGACAGAAACATGTTTATTTAAGTACTTTAAACTCAGAAAAAAAAAAAATCAGAAGAGGTATGCAAGCACTGGAGACATTTATCGTGGTTTTAACCCACTGGAAACGGGAGCAATAACGGAAGAGTCACTTAGCTAAGAGATGTGGGTAGAATTCATATGCAGCCAGCTTTATATGAAGGGAAAGGCAAGGGGGACTGATGAAGTGCTGAGGATATATTTCATCAGCCACTACAATATTAAGTTATGTTCCCTATTATGTACCTGGCAAGTTAAAGTGACCAAAATTCATGAAGTCAATGACTTTAATCCGTCAGCAGCCTTCAAACAAACTAAACATGCCAACATTTGGATTTCAAAATAAGGGAGGTTTTTCCTGCTGTCGGGTTGGTGAGAAGAGTTCTAAAAAAAAACAAAACAAAACAAAAAACTATTAATACATAGAAATATTATAACAGAAATAACTGCATATTTGGTCATTTAAGTTAATTTATTTCTTTAAATATAACTTTAATAATTATATTTCTTTGAATTCAGAGTTAAAGTTATTGTTCTGTTCTGGCTCTACAAAATTAAGGTCAAAGGTTTAAATTGTATGAGGAAAAAAGTAAAAAAATTCCCACATTCTGTTTTAAATTTATCAGAAAAACAGTAATTTATAATAATCTGCCTTTGTCCATTGGACAGGCCTCTTCACTGTCCAGTTTTAAAACTCCTCTTAAAACCCATTTTCATTCTCTGGCTTTTGACCCAGTTTGAGACATTGATTTTATTTTTTCTTATTGCCTCTATTGTATAACTATTGTTTTGTTTGTGCTGTTTTGTACTTTAGCTGTATTTTATGGATTTATTTTATTTATTGTTGATGTACATCACTTTGTGTCAACTGTCATTTTTAAAAAGATTTATAAATAAAGTTGGATTGGATTAAAAAAGATAAAAATTAGCCATAAAATAATCCACATTTATAATAGTCTCAAATGTACAAGAAAAGTCATAATTTTACAAGAGAAAATTACAAATTTGAGGAAAAGTGTTGCAAATTTAGATAAATTTACTGAGAAAAGTAGAAAACTATAAGAAAATTGTTATAAATTTTGGAGAAAAACCTCAAACCATCAAGACTGAAGTCAATACTCAAGTTTTTAAGTGGGTGCTCTTTGTACCCTTAACTAGAAATCTTTGGTTGTCTACTTTTAATTATTAATTTCATAGCACTGCTTTTACATGAGTAGAATTTCTGGCTACTATATACCCACCTCTGATCATGTATGAATGAGTAAATTACTATTATGAATGGGTTTTTTTTCCCCCCTTTCCTACTCTTCATCAGTGGAAAAAAAACACTAGAATAAAAATACAAAAAAATACACATTTTGGTTATTTACGTATGCAAACCATGGAAAAAAAAATCCTGCAGGACAAAACATAACACTTGGTATTTTCTAGCCTGCTTCTATACCACCATAGACAAAGAGAGAACCTAAATTAGACAGAGCTCAGAGAGGGAAAGATGAGACAGAAGAGAGGAGCCAAGGAGAGGAAAGTGTTCAGGCAGAGGAAGGAGAGGAGGATGACACCAGTAAAAAGTCCAATTTGGGATGGCCCAATATTCCAATATTCAAGAGTTGGTTGTACAATACTTCAAATGTTAAGTTCCATTATGCAATATTACTGTGCAAAATGTAAAAAAATAAAAACAGTGTAAAATTAACATATTCTGGTTACAATCGTGTCATGTCTCTTCCCCCCCCCCCCCCCCCGGAAAAATATGTTGCCACCACGACAAGATCTTTAAGCCAGAGGAAACACTGAATTTCTAGGGGGGCGGTGGGGAGTAAAAATAGGAGATAAAAATACCAGCTTCCTAAACAACACACACACACACACGGAGGATTACAAAAAGGATTTCAAGTTATGCAAGAGTTGCAAACTTCCAAGAAAAACAAGAGCTTCAACTTTGAGAGAAAAGTTACTTTCCATGAACAAAATGTGGCGAATTTATCAGATGAGTAAAAAGGTTGCCTATTTAATACGAAAATTTACAAGATGAGAAAAAAGGTCACAATTTGCAAGAAAAAAAATGATACAGTTGAAACCACAAGTTTACATACACTATAAAAAGACAACCTTTTTTTCCTCTCACTGTCTGACATTAAATCAGACCAAACTTTTCCTGTTTTATGTCAGTTAGGATTACAAAAATTATTTCTATTTGCTAAAAAATTATTGAGAGACTTTCTTTTTTAATTACTTTCTTCAAAGTCAGAAGTTTACATACACTAATATCAAAAAGAGAACTGTGGACCTCCACAAGTCTGGTTCATACTTGGGTACAATTTCCAGATGCCTGAAGGTGCCATGTTCTTCTGTTCAAACAATTATATGCAGGTATAAACACCATTCTACCATTATTTGGGTTCTCTGCCCCATAGATGAATGCGTTTTGGTGTGAAATGTGCATATCAACCCCAGAGCAAAAGCAAAAGACCTTGTGAAGATGCTGGCTGAAGCTGGTAAAAGACTGTCATTATCCACAGAGAAACACGTCCTGTACTGTCAAGGACTGAAAGGCCACTCAGCGAGGGAGAAGCCATTACTCTAAAAGTAATATAAAAAAGCCAGATTACAGTTTGCAAATGCACACAGGGACACGGACCTTAATTTTTGGAGTAATATCCTGTGGACTGATGAAACTAAAACTGAACTGTTTGGTCATAATGACCATCATTACATTTGGAGGAAAAAGAGGGAAGCTTGCAAGCCTGAGAACTCCATCCCAACCGGGAAGTACAGGGGTGGCAGCATCATGTTGTGGGAGTGTTTTGCTGGTGCAGGGACTGGTGCAAAGCTGGGCATAAATGGGTCTTCCAAATGGACAATGACCCTAAGCATACTGCCAAATTGGTTACAAAGTGGCTTAAGGACAACAAAGTCAGTATTCTGGAGTGGCCATCACAAAGCCCTGATCTCAATCCCATAGAAAATTTGTGGCCAGAGCTGACTCAGTGACACCAGCTCTGTCAGGAGGAATGGGCCAAAATTCCAGAAAACTATTGTGAGAAGCTTGTGGAAGGATACCCAAAATGTTTGACCCAAGTCATACAGTTTAAAGGCAATGCTACCAAATACTAAGGAAATGCATGTAAACTTCTGACTTTGAAGAAATAAAAAAAAAAATCTAAAAAAAAATTATTTAGCAAATAGAAATAATTTTGGTCATCCTAAATGACCTAAAACAGAAAGAGTTTGTGTGTTTATATATCTACATATTATTCCATCTAGCTACATTGCTCTGCACTGTGTGTGTTTATACATTTACATATTTATTCCACCTAGCTGCAATGCTCCGTACTGTGGGTGTTTATATATTTACATATTTATTCCATCTAGCTACAATGCTCTGCACTGTGTGTTTATATACTCATATTTATTCCATCCAGCTACAATGCTCTGCACTGTGTGTCTGTGTGTATATATATATATATATATATATATATATATATATACAGTATATATATATATATACACTGTATATTTATAGTAATATGTACATATGTATATTAGCTGCTCTTGCTTTTTTTCTTGCCTTCTGATTGTTGCTCTGAGTGTTGCTATCCCTGTGCTGCTGCAATCCTGGAATTTCCCCGTTGTGGGACTAATAAAGGCTTATCTTATCTTATAAAAGCAAGAAATCTCCATCTGTGTGTGTCTGTCTGTTCCACGCATATCTCTCGAACCGTTTGCCAGACTGGCCTCAGATTTTAAACATGGTTTCCTGAGGTTACGAGGGTGTGCATCCCCAAATATGGAGTCACTCAGACAAAATATGTAATTTTTAATCAATAAAAGCTTAGCTACCACTCTGAGACCGCCCTATGTCTCTTCATGCCCTGAAGTGTGGGCGGGGTTTAGCTCTCTGTCTGTGTGTGTGTGTGTGTGTGTGTGTGTGTGTGTGTGTGTGTGTGTGAGTGAGTGAGTGAGTGAGTGAGTGAGTGAGTGAGTGCGCGCGTGTGCATATATGTGTGCTCTGCAGGCAGCAGATGAGCAGAGCTCTGTACGGGTTTTTCCTGTGAACAAACGCTGCAAATATGTCATAGGGTAGATCCAAGTCAGAATCCCGTTCAATTATTCCCTTTATCACTGGATTGTAATTTTGTGGGCTCCAACTGCACAACAACTTCAAAATTTCGGGGGGGGGGGGAGGTGTTACTGTTACTAAGATGGCAACAAAGAAACTTGGTTCAGCCTGGGCCAGTATGAAAACTACTGCAGGCCTTCAGAGCACAGAACGTAGCAATCGTGTGTTTTTAGATGGTTTTAATTCAGACACAGAGCTGGCTAATCCTCTTAATTGTTTTTATGGTCGTTTTGACTCCTTTGATTTTAGCACAGAAACCCAAGATTTGAAACAGAAACTCAAAGACAATCAGCACTTTAATATTGAGGTGCAGGATGTTAAAAGGGAGTTCTGTGCTGTAAAAGTGAACAAAAGTCAGGGCCCTGATAATATATGTGGGCGCTTGGTAAAGTCCTGTGCACAAGAACTGAGTCCTATATTTCATTACATTTTCAATAAGTCCTTACAGACACAACATGTGCCTAAGATCTGGAAAGAAGCCGTGGTTGTTCCCGTTCCAAAATCCAGCTGTCCTAAAACGGTAAATG
Source organism: Pholidichthys leucotaenia (assembly GCA_020510985.1). Lineage (NCBI taxonomy): Eukaryota > Metazoa > Chordata > Actinopteri > Cichliformes > Pholidichthyidae > Pholidichthys > Pholidichthys leucotaenia. The sequence goes on from CM035840.1 coordinate 300,421,089, forward strand.
ACTTTAGACCAGTTGCTTTGACTTCAATTTTAATGAAAATTTTTGAAAAACTGGTCAGATGTGAGGTCCTAAAGCAGACTGAGCATGCATTGGATCCTCTGCAGTTTGCCTATAGGCCTCACAGAGGAGTGGAGGATGCCACTGTCACTCTGTTTAACATGCTTTTTAAACATCTGGATTTTAATGGGACACACGTCAGGCTTTTATTTGTGGACTTTTCCTCCGCCTTTAATACAATCCAACCTCATATCTTAGTTGAAAGGCTCCTGCAACAATTTGATTTGAGCAATAATCTGGTGGGTTGGATTCTGGATTTCTTAACCAACAGGACGCAGAGAGTAAGGGTCAATGGCACATTGTCTGACCTAAAGTGCTCTTCTACTGGCTCTCCTCAGGGGTGTGTGTTGTCACCACTACTCTTCATCCTGTACACAAACATGTGTCGGAGCAGACATGACAACAGACACATTATAAAGTATGCTGATGACTCAGTTATTGTCAGTCTCCTCCAGGATGGTGAGAGTGGCCATGGCCCAGTAGTTGATGATTTCGTTCACTGGTGTGAGGATTCCTACCTGCAGCTGAATACGACAAAAACTAAAGACGTGATTATTGACTTTAGGAGGAAAACTCCCAGGCACAAAGTCACCGTACTAAAAGGCCAGACCACCGAATGTGTACAATCCTACAAATATCTTGGGATGATTATTGATAGTAATTTAAACTTTGAAGAGAACTGTGAAAGGGTGTGCAAAAAGGGTCAGCAACATTTGCATTGCTTGAGAAAACTTGCACGCTTCCAAACTGACCGAACCATAATGACAATGTTTTATCGGGCTTTTATTGAATCTGTTTTATCCTTTTCTTTAGTGTCATGGTTTGGTCAGATAAAACTGAAACAGAGGAAATCCTTGGATCAGGTAGTTAGATGGTCCAGTCGTTTGCTTGGTGAGTCACAGCTGAGCCTGACATCCCTGTACACCAGACAAGTACAGAGGATGGCTACCTCCATTTTAAATGATGACTCCCACCCTTTGCACTGCAACTTTCAGCTTCTTCCCTCAAGACGGAGGTTTGCTGTCCCAAAAAGTAAAACCCAGCGCTACAAAAACAGCTTTGTTCCTGCTGCTGTCAAAGAGTTGAACAAGTTGTAACAATATATTGCACATAATTTAGGTACCTATTTATTAACTCCATTTTATATTTACTTATTTTTGTAGGATGTTATTTGGGTTCTAAATATTTTATTGGGTTTTAGACCTTTGAGTTTTTAACCTCTGACTAGTTTTTAACTTTTTAATATGACCCTTCTCTCTTATCTCTGGTTTTTCTCCCATCTCTTTGTCTTTTTATACCCTGATTGATGGAGCCTTGAGTATTTTTTATCATGTTTATAGTCAGCTTCATGTGTGCCTGTGTTTGTGTCTATGTTGAATGTAATTGTGGTTTGTAAATATGGATGTCACCAGACTGCAAAACAAATCTACCTACGGGTACAAATAAAGTAACCTGAACCTGAACTGGATGCTGCAAATTCTTTTTCCCTTTAAACGGCACACCGTGAGTCCTGACCACTGTAATATCTAAAATGTAAAGTTAATACCGACATGACTGGAGCGGAACTAGGGATGGGTGTATCAATACTCAAGTATTGATACTTCATTACCAGCTGGTTGATACTTTGGAGTCGATACTTTTTAAAATATTGTGATACCACTATGTTAATACAAAACGTGCACTTTGTTTTCACTTCTGAGAGTTTTAGGCACTAAATTTATGTGTGAAAACCAGTGAAAAACCAGCCCAAGCATATTGGCCGCCTATCAGACTGTGCAGCCAAGCACTCCCGTGCAGAGTGAGCTCAGCAGTGTCGGGGGCAGCAGAAATGTTACACCATTCATCCAAATTCTATGGTGATACCAAGCAGCATAAAATTTGAAAAATACACAAAGTAAGCACTATTTAAGTTTGAAAAATAGTGTAAAAAAAATAAAACTAGAAAAGCACTCAGAGCGCAGACCTCCGCCAAGTGCCACAGTTCCCCCCATACAGTGTTTGTGTGTACGTTTTCAGATTCCTTGACCATGAAAACATATGACTAGCAATAGCACAGTGATTCTGCGCATCGTCCGAGTTATCTCCCTGTCTTTTTTTCCCCCCTTTCTCATGCACTCTGCACTCTGTTGCCTTCTGTGTTTGACACTTTTAGACTTTGAACGAGGCACGACTGGCAATATCGAGCAGATCGTCTTTAAAAAAAAACAAAAAACAACCTAACCTCCTGGCGGAGGTAATAAGAAAAAAAAAATCAATTAAAAAAAATAATAAAACTAAGCTCGACGAGCTTCAATAGCGCCTGAGTAGCTGCATTTCTTGTGTCGCTGCAGCACAGTGATTCTCCGCATCCTCTGTGTTGAAAATGGCCCTATCTCACAATGTTAAAGAATCCTTTAAAAAATTCCTGGATCCAGACGGTGATCCGGATCATCCCCAAAATTTAATCAGTTCTTCCTTGTACCATTTCCAACAACGCCTGAAAGTTTCATCGAAATCCATCCAAAACTTTTTGAGTTATCTTGCTAACCAACAGAAAAACAAACAAACGCCGGCAAAAACATAACCTCCTGCGGCCTGGCAGAGGTAATTAAAAAAAACCATTGCACTGTGAAAAAAATTACACGTATAGGAATGGTGAAACATTTCAGAAGTAAAAAATACTTGAATCCAGTTGAGAATCATCAAATTAAGAAACTGAATTAATTTTGCATTCATTTTAAGTCTTCATTATATTTATTATAATTGAAAAATCCATTTTATTTTTATTTACTTTGCTCATTGTTCTATTTTATTATCATTTTATAAGCATTTCTTTAAACTGTTTATGTTCATGAGTTTTATTCATATTTCATATTGCCCTTGCAATAAAGTTGTTAATGAAACTGCAATCGTGATTTTGGGAAAAAAGTATTGGTCTCAGTATTGAAGAAACGTCCCATAAATTAATGCTATCGTATCAAAAGGAAAAATGCTGGTATCGCCTAACTGGAATGGCCAGAGGACCCACAGTTCAGGAGAGGGGAGTCTATGGTGGCTTTTCCTTCCTGCGCGGTACCGGTGCCGCTGGTACTAGCCACGCTTTGTATTAGGGCCCAAGCCACTGACAACATCAGTGGGTGACAGCCTTGTTGTAATCACTAGGATTGTTTAGTATTAACCTTATTTATACAGGTAATCCCATTGAGACACGGTCTCATTTTCAAGAGAGCTGTTTAATCGATCAGTTCCATTAAAGCAGAGCTGATCACAGCGGTCGTCTGGCCTGTAGAGGAATGAAGCTCATCTCCTTTATTTTTGTGCATAATCATTTCTGAATGATTTTAACATTTTATTTTGCTGCGCTGCATCAAGGTAAAGAAGTTCTGTCCGCCTCAATCGTTCAGGGTTCAAACACAACGCTGTGTCTGACAGGTTTTCTTCTGCTGAAAATTTTCAGAGGAGCTCGGCGAACTATGCCGCATACCAACGTGCTTCAGGGTGTTCTTAACTTAGATAAAACTTAGCCATAAGTGATTCGACGTACGCCAGGGTATCATATTATAATGCAAGGAATCTCTGTGTGTGTGTTCCGTGCATATCTCCCGAACTGTTCGTCGGACTGCCCACAGATTTTATACGTGCTGTGCTGAGGTTGCAAGGGTGTGCATCCCCGAATTTCAGCCTCCCCAGATATGGGGAAGTTTAGGAGGGGAAATCTTTATTGAACATCCATAGGGGGGCTATGGGCGTTCATAGCTATGACATCATAGATGCACAGATGTTGCCATGGTTACTGTTGCCAGGCAGACATCGTCAACGATCAAAGGCAGGCATCACTGAATGAGTGGTGACGTCAAATATCAAAGGCAGGTTTCACCATGGTTACTGTTGCCATGGTAACAGTAACTTTCTATGGGCATGCAGAAATGCTTACTTACACTTGGTTTCTACGGCCATGCACGGGTATGCACTAGTTTATAAGGAAAAGTTGCAAGAAAAAAATCCCCCCCCCCCAAAAAAAACGAGTAATTTCTCAAACAGGTTCATTTTGTCTTCTTACTGATAAAACTGATCTTGTTATTCTATTAAGACAGAGCAAACAGATGTCTGACATGTTTCAACTGTCATCTGCAGTCTTCTTCAGAAAGTGTCGTCTGACATCCGTGATGCGTCACGTCAGCTGTTTAATCCTTTTCCATAGGTTGACAGATTTGTCTTTTTTTTCAGGTCGGTCAAGCCCCTTGCCGTGCGATGGTCTCTGGAGGAGAGAGTCCCAGGTGTGCGGGAGCATGAAGGCTCCATCTTCTCGGTTCATGGTGTTCTGGGCTTGTGGGTGTTCTGGGCGTGACCGACCTGGCAGATCTGTCAAGTCAGTCACGCCTATGGGCAGGATAAAATACCTGATGTGACACATCACAGACATCAGACGACGCTTTCTAAAGAAGACTGCAGATGACTTAAAACATGTCAAAGGTATGAGACATCTCTTTGCTTTGTCTTAATAGAAGAACAATATCAGTTTTAAAATGAGTACAGGTGCATCTCAATAAATTAGAATGTCATTGAAAATTGATTTATTTCAATAATTCAATTCAAAAAGTGAAACCCGTATAGATTCATTACACACAGAGTGATATATGTCAAGTGTTGATTTCTTTTAATTTTGATGGTTATGGCTTGCAGCTCATGAAAACCTCAAATTCAGTTTCTCCAAAAACTAGAATATTATACAAAAAATAATTTAAAAAAAAGATTTTTAATAGAAATGTCGGCCGACTGAAAAGTATGTCCATGTACAGACTCAATACTTGGTCGGGGCTCCTTTTGCATAATTACTGCATCAGTGCAGCATGGCATGGAGGCGATCGGCCTGTGCTACTGCTGAGGTATTATGGAAGCCCAGGTTGCTTTGAAAGCGGCCTTCAGCTCGTCTGCATTGTTGGGTCTGGTGTATTTCATCTTCCTCTTGACAATACTCCGTAGATTCTTTATGGGATTTAGGTCAAGAGAGTTTGCTGGCTAATCAAGCACAGTGATGCCATGGTCATTAAACCAGGTATTTGTACTTTTGGCAGTGTGGGCAGGTGCCATGTCCTGCTGGAAACTGAAATCAGCATTTCCATAAAGCTTGTCAGCAGAGGGAAGCATGAAGTGCTCTAAAATTTCCTGTTAGATGGCTGCACTGACATTGGACTTGATTAAACACAGTGGAAAAACACCAGCAGATGGCATGGCTCCACATATCATCATTGACTGTGGAACACACTGGACCTCAAGCAACTTGGATTCTGTGCCTGGTCACTCTTCCACCAGATTCTGGGACCTTGATTTCCAAGTGACAGGACTTGGCACCTGATTTGGGGAGCCACGTCATCTGCTGGTGTTAGTTCACTGTGTTTTATCAAGTCCAAAGTCAATGCAGCTGCCTACCAGGACATTTTAGAGCACTCCATGCTTCCCTCTGCTGACAAGGTTTACGGAGATGCTGATTTCATTTACCAGCAGAACTTTGTACCTGCCCACACTGCTGCCAAAAGTACCAAAGCCTGGTTCAATGACCATGGTATCACCATATTTTGCTGGCCAGCAAACTCTCCTGACCTAAACCCCATACAGAATCTATGAAGTATCGTCAACAGGGAGATGAGACACCAGACCCAACAATGCAGACGAGCTGAAGGCCGCTATCAAAGCAACCTGGGCCTTCATAACACCTCAGCAGTAACACAGGCTGATCACCTTCATGCCATGCCACAGTGATGCAGTATTAATTCATGCAAAAGGAGCCCTGACCAAGTATTGAATGTGTGCATGGAAATACTTTGTCGGACAACATTTCTATTTAAAAAAAAAAAAAAATCAATTCTTTAAAATTGATCTATGTAATATTCTATTTTTTTGAGAAACTGATTTTTGGGTTTTCATGAGCTGCAAGCAATAACCATCAAAATTAAAATAAACGCTTGAAATATATCACTATGTCTGTAATGAATCTATATAAAATGTGTTTCATTTTATGAATTGAATTACTGAAATAAATCAACTTTTTGATGATATGCTAATTTAGTGAGATGTATCTGTATTTCACCCAACAATGCTAAGAAACACAGCAATGGTGTTTATCACATCTGTGGTATGTTTAAGACTTTTGAAGGGCAGACTTAAGGATTAATCATCATTTTTAAGGACCAAAAATTTTTTAAAAAGCTTTACATTTTGATATAGAAATTGAGGACACACCAAGACTTTTCATGGATCTGCAGACACCCAGTCTACGTCCAGGGTTTTGTCTCTTACTGACCATGTTAGGGGGTATGGAAGCATAGTTGGGGCAGCCCAGAACATCTCTGATGAACATCTCACTGCAGCATTTGCCGATCCACAGATAAAACACCTGGATGAATATGAAAAACACGTCATTGTTAAATTATCATCATAGCTTTTCTCTGACACTGAACATATCAACAGAATTGTTTCTCTTAAGCCTTTAACTTTTGGATAAATGTTACATCTAAAACCAAGTTAATGTACTCCACACGTCAAAATAGTAGAGGCTTTTGGCAACTGAATTTAGAATATTTCTGCTCATTTTTTTGAAATAATAGGCCATGACCTGGTTTCCAGAAATACAAATCCTAGAGAGAACTTTAAAAAGCCCGTATTTTGCACCTTCTTCACATGCTGACACAGCTCCCAGAGGGGTTAATAAAAGGTCTGTGACATGTTTTGGTCAAAACGCCTCAGGGTTTAATTATTGCAGTGACATTTTACACATGGGGAAGGAGCGCTCCTCAAAACAGGCCATTTTTACGGCATATTTCATAAAATTTTAACGAGCCCCAGTTCACCCCACTTCCCCCCCTTTTGTCATTTCTCTGTGATCTCCGTCGGTAATGCCATGCTTGAGGCTAATGTTAGCTTTTAGATTTGGTTATCCAACTAACATTCTAAAACACTGACTGGATGTTAGACTTTAAAATCCCAAATAAAACTTTATCAGAGACAGGGGTGTGTGTGGTTTCAGTGGTTGATAGCATATGACTGGTCCTGGTGGTGTATAAGCACAGAAACATCCCTGAATGAGTGAATGGCTAACTCTGCTAACGGCAGCTAACAGTTACTAATGGAGGTGGTGTCTAGTCCAGAGTATAATAAACTATAAAAAAAGTTAAAATAACATCTACAAATTAAATATATGATCAAGGGTTGGTAGATGATCCAGCTAGAAAAATGGGTGTCTGGTGGGAATGGATAGAATATATAGAAAACAGACATCTGGCGGCTAGGCTAGCTAGTTTGTACCCGGTAAGTCGACCTCAAAGTTGTTCAGAAATCCCGGCTATGGCTGCTCAGACCAGCCAGCATTAGCAGCCGAATATACTCAGCTATCAAATCCAAAATCTAACATAATAATCATCAGACCAAGTTCACAACAACTTAGAGGTCAGCAGTTAAAGATTATAGAAGTATGGAAATTCTAGATTCTGAAGGATAACATCCCTCCGAGTTGTGTTACTGATGAATAATCGATAAAGGCTTACAGTGCCACAGTCCATGAGGAAGGCTCCGTCTCTGCTCAGCCTCTCAGCGGACAGGTGGATCAGGTGAGGCTGAGGGACCACGGTGTCGTTCAGGTGGAGCGCCCCCTGCAGGTCAAACACAAACAGAGCATTTATTACAGATAAAAACAGCACAGATGCAGGAGTTTTACAGCTCATATATACAAATACAGAAACCTGCATTAGATACACTGTATGACAGAAGAAAAAAATATATTACAGAATGAATACTTATCTTTTATGTATAAAAAGGGGCAAGGGGAGCAGTTTTTGGCAAAAAAATCTGCAAGGAAACATTTTTCACCCTTTAAAAAGATGGTAAAATAGGGCTGTCGGCCTTCATATTAGTTTTTTTTCCCCCTCTTAAATATGGAGCTTTCTTCCTGTAAATTTGCAACTTTTTACTCTGATTTTTTCTTCATATTTGTGCACATTTGTCATAAATTTAGCATTCCCCCCCCCGATAGATGTAAAAGTAATACATCCTGATGAATTAGCCACTTTTTCTTGTAAATTTCCAATTTTTTAATCATGAATTTAAGATTTAATTGTAAATTTGCTACTTTTCTCAAATCTGACGTTTTCCTTCAAAAATTTTTTTTGCCTTGTTTCTATATTTGTTTATTTTATTTTGTATACTTTATTAATCCCAGAGGGAAATTCAGGGCATCCACGTGGATGGATGAGACAGCCACGGTGCGGCACCAATCCCTTCACCATTCACACACATACAGTATTCACACCTAGAGACACTAAGAGTTTCAAAATAACATAACTTGCATGTTTTGTTTTGGGGGGTTTTTTGGCCTGTGGGAGGAAACCGGAGTACCCAGGGTAAACCCACGCAGGCACGGGGAGAACATGCAAACGCCACACAGAAGGGTCACTGATGGTCAGGGGGTGGGGAATGAACCCCCGACCTTCTTCTTGTGCTGCCACAGTGCTAACCACTGCGCCACTGAGCTGCCCTTTGTGACTTGCTTATTGCAAATTTGTGAGAAATTTAAGTCTTTATCATAAATTACTCAGGTACTTGTAAATTTATAAAGTTTTTCCTCTCTTAATTTAGCTGCTATTTTTATATTTTTCATGCAATTTCAACACTTTTTTCCCCTCTTAATTTTGTAACTTTTGTTTTTCCCCCACTGAAATTTTGCTTTTTTGCTTGTAAAATTTCTCGCAGATTTATCGCTTTTCTCATAAATTAGCATTATTTTCCCTCATAAATTAGCATTTTTTCCCCCAGTAAATTTGTGACCCCCCCCCCTTTTTTTTTTTAAACAAAATGCCACAGGCAGGAACTGGTTGCAGGTTGCAGACCCCTGACTTAAAGCAGAGTTAAGACTATGCGCAACATTATTACAAAATACGTATATCTATAACAATTAGCAAAATTTGCTCTCTTGAGCCATTGTCAGCCCATTATGTAAATTTCCACCATCCTATTTTTTTGTTTCCCCACACAGAATATACTTGCACCTGTCAACTATCAAGTAAATGTTATTTCCCATGTGTCCGAGAGAACACCACAATCATCTTAACTAGAGGACAATCCTCTCACGCCTACTGTGAAAGCTCAATTCTTACTGATCGCCCGTGTTGACCATGAACATCGACCAATGAAAACAATCAGGAGGAGGATGGTAGTTTTCCTTTAACCGCATGTGCCTCACCTGGTCGGACATGTTGTCCAGGCGGTAAAGGTCAGGGTGAACCATCCTCATCAGCTGCTGCAGCGGCTGCGTCTTGAACTCACACATGGCAAACACCCGCTCGTCCAGCCGCGTGCTGGTGCCGACCCGCAGTGCTTTCTGAAAAACATGTGTTTGGCATTTTTAATAAGGTGTAAGAGCGGCACGCTAGAGGAGCTTTCGCCAGTATTTTGTCCTACAAAGTGAATGACACCCTCTTTGCGGCTATTGGTGAATTAAAGTTCATTTAAAAAATAACAGAAATAACTACACTTTATGGCATAATTCTATTTAATTACCTCTGAGAAGTGGGCCATTTATCTGTGCATTTGTTTCTCTTTTTGAAGGATTATGCAAAAACCACTGAGCAGATTTTGATCAAATTTCATGGAACAGTGGATCACAGAAAGAGAGAAGAACATTACATTTGTGAGCAGATCAGAATGAAGGCAACACAGGATTCCAGATTCACAGGAGCCCTTAATCTGATTGGATAAAGGTTTTTGTGATCCAACCACAAGTAAGGATGCAGTCGAAGTCCGTTTTCATCATTGTCCATCATGTTTTATTTATTCCTCCAAGACTGTTTACCTCGTCAACACACAAGCTTTAGGGTGAAACTTTATTCCCCTCATACATAAATTTGGTGCTTTTTTCCTTGGTAATCTGTGACCTTTTTCTTGTAAATTTGCCTATTTTTCCACAAATTTGAGACTGTCTGAATTTGAAACTTTTTTTCTCATAAGTTGGCTACATTTTCTTTGAATTTTATATTTTTTCACAAATTTGTGACTAAATTTGAAATGTTCTAAGTTGGCTACTTCTTAAATGTAAATTTGTGGGTTTTTTCATAAATTTACACTACCGTTCAAAAGTTTGGGGTCACCCAGACAATTATTTTGTGTTTTCCATGAAAAGTCACTTATTTACCACCATGAGTTGTAAAATGAATAGAAAATATAGTCAAGACATTGACAAGGTTAGAAATAATGATTTGTATTTGAAATAATAATTTTTTCCTTTAAACTTTGCTTTCGTCAAAGAATCCTCCATTTGCAGCAATTACAGCATTGCAGACCTAACATGATTGCACAAGGGTTTTCTAATCATCCATTAGCCTTCTGACGCAGTGAGCAAACACATTGTACCATTAGAACACTGGAGTGATAGTTGCTGGAAATGGGCCTCTATACACCTATGTAGATATTGCACCAAAAACCAGACATTTGCAGCTAGAATAGTCATTTACCACATTAGCAATGTACAGAGTGTGTTTCTGATTAGTTTAAAGTTATCTTCATTGAAAAAAAGTGCTTTTCTTTCAAAAATAAGGAAATTTCTAAGTGACCCCAAACTTTTGAACAGTAGTGTATGACCGTTCTCTATGTGACTCTTCATAAATTTTCACATTTTTTCCCCTCATACATTTTCATGTTTTCTTGTCACTTTGCCACTTTATCTCATAAATTTGTGATTTTTTTTCCTCAAATGTGCTACTTTTTCCATTGTTAATTTGTTATTTTTTTTTCTTGTAAACTTGCAGTTTTTCCTCATAAATTTGCTTTTTTTTTTCTTGGAAATTTGTGTTCCCCCCACCTCATAAAATTTCTGCTTTTGTCCCTCGTAAACTTTTCTCATAAACGTTCAACATTTTTTTCTTGCAATTTCAAGTCTTTTTCTTGTAAATTAACATTTTTTCGACAAATTTGTGACTGAATTTGAAACTTTTTCTCCTCAGTTGGCCACAATTTCTTGGAAGTTTCCATCTTTTTTCCTAATAAATTTTACTTTACTCCCCTCAAAGATTTGTGACTTTTTCCTTTTTATTTTTCAAGTATTTCTTCAAATTTTCAACTTTTGTAAATTTGCTTTTTTTCCCCCCCCACAAATTTGTGACTATGTGAATTCGAAACTTTTTTCTCGAAATTGAACATAAATTAGCTGTTTTTTCTTATAAATTTGTGACTTTTCTTATACACTTTTGTGACTTTTTCCTCATAAATCTCCATGTTTTTCCCCTCATACATTTTCTTCTGGTAAATATGCCATATTTTTGCCAATTTTTTTTTTTTTTTTTAATGGCGCCGGAGGCAGGGCAGCCATACCAGCAGCAACTCTGTAATTTCCCGGTTTGGGATCAATAAAGTACATCTATCGATATTTTTCCATTGTAAACTTGCAAGTTTACAAGAAGAAAAGTTGCAAATATCAAAGAAAAAAAGCTGCAAGTAGGTAAAAAATATTTTTTTATTCTATTAATTTTTTCCATGTACCCAATGACCCAAGTTTATTATTTTAATGTTTTTTGAAAGGGAGATTTTTGAACTCTCCCCCATTACAAAAATAGGAGCCCCACAACACAATCTTGCATAGGGCCCTGAAAGAGCTAGAAATGGCATTGCCCACATCTGTCACATGTGTCATGTGTTTGAGTCTCCGTCAACTGATGTCAGTCAGGCTGCCACACCTGTTTGAGGAGGGCGAGGATGTAGAGAGGAAAGAGGCGCATGGACGCAGGAAGGACGAGGCCGGACTGCTGCAGGTTGGACACGTTGCTCTTGTAGGCACCAACCAGGTCCACCACGGCATTCTCCAGGGCGTCACGGGCATCCGAAAGGCTGGACGATATCGACCGGTCAATGGCTTGTGGGGACAGATAGAAGAATTATTTTCATCCTGACAAGACTGACTTCTGAATAGAAACTCTGAAATAACTTTCCATAAAAAAGTAACTTATTTTACAAATAAATACAGATTATGATGGAGACTCACCCATGTTGGCTAACAGACATGCGACAGCCTGGACATCGGCCCCCGCGTACACGTCGCTCAGCTGACTGACCACCGGCAGACACAGAGTGTGGACTCTGATACGCCTCTTTCCTACAAGGATAAAGAAAAATGAAGAATAATCCTACTAGGAGTTTTTTTTAAATGAATTTACAAACAAACAAAACCTGAAACTGAGTGAAAGTCAGAGAATCCACTCTCAAAGTACCAGAGGAACGTCAAGAGGAGATGGTGTCAGGGGCTTTTAGCAATTCAGCCTTTTCTATAACAGCATCTAAAGAATGAATTTATTACCTGGACATACACACGTGGACAAAATTGTTGGTACCCCTCTGTTAATGAAAGAAAAACCCATAATGGTCACAGAAATAACTTGAATCTGACAAAAGTGGTAAATAAAAATTCTATGAAAATTAACCAGTGAAAATCAGACAATGCTTTTGAATTGTGGTTCAACAGAATTACTTTAAAAAACAAACTCATGAAACAGGCCTGGACAAAAATGATGGTACCCTTAATATTTTGTTGCACAACCTTTTGAGGCAATCACTGCAATCAAACGATTTCTGTAACTGTCAATGAGACTTCTGCACTTCTCAGCAGATATTTTGGCCCACTCCTCATGAGCAAACTGCTCCAGTTGTCTCAGGTTTGAAGGGTGCCTGTTTCAGCTCCTTCCACAGATTTTCAATAGGATTTAGATCAGGGCCCATAGAAGGCCACTTTAGAATAGTCCAGTGTTTCGCTCTTAGTCATTCTTGGGTGTTTTTAGCTGTGTGTTTTGGGTCATTATTCTGTTGCAAGACCCATGACCTGCAACTGAGACCAAGCTGTCTGACACTGGGCAGCACATTTCTCTCTTGAATACCTTGATAGTCTTGAGATTTCATTGTACCCTGCACAGATTCAAGACACCCTGTGCCAGATGCAGCAAAGCAGCCCCAGAACATAACTGAACCTCCTCCATGTTTCACAATAGGAACAGTGTTCTTTTCTTGGTATGCTTCATTTTTGCATCTGTGAACATAGAACTGATGTGCCAGTTTTGTCTCGTCTGTCCATAGGACATTCTCCCAGAAGCTTTGTGGCTTGTCAACATGCAGTTTGGCAAATTGCAGTCTGGCCTTTTTATCATTTGTTTTCAACAGTGGTGTCCCCCTTGGTCGTCTCCCATGAAGTCCACTTTGGCGCAACCAACGCGATCTGACACTGATGTACCTTGACCTTGGAGTTCACCTTGAATGTGTTTACAGGTTGTTCTGGGCTCTTTTGTTACCATTTGAATTATCCGTCTCTTCCATTTTTCATCAAGTTTCCTCCTGCAACCACATCCAAGGAGGTTGGCTACAGTCCTGTGGATCTTAAATTTCTCAATAATATGTGCAACTGTAGTCACAGGAACATCAAGCTGCTTGGAGATGGTCTTATAGCCTTTACCTTTAACATGCTTGTCTATAATTTTCTTTCTAATCTCCTGAGACAACTCTCTCCTTTGCTTCCTCTGGTCCATGTTTAGTGTGGTACACACCATGTCACCAAACAGCACAGTGACTACTTGTCACCCTTTAAATAGGCCGACTAACTGATTACAAGTTTGTAGACACCTGTGATGTTAATCAGAGGACTCATCCTGGTTGAACATGTCCCTATGGTCACATTATTTTCAATCTTTTCTAGGGGTACCATAATTTTTGTCCAGGCCTGTTTCATGAGTTTGTTTTTTAAAGTAATTCTGTTGAACCACAATTCAAAAGCATTGTCTGATTTTCATTGGTTTTGTTCATCGAATTTTTATTTATTACCACTTTTGTCAGATTCAAGTTATTTCTGTGACCATTGTGGGCTTTTCTTTCATTAAGAGAGTGGTACCAACAATTTTGTCCACGTGATGTGACCCGTGCTGGCAAAATGAGTCGGAATGCACACTGCGTCATTACGAGCTACAGGCAGGAGAAGTCATAAATCATGACCCTTTGTTTGCTAGTGGCAAGTCCCAGGAAAATCCCCATGAGTGCCTGGTGTCATTGTAAAGCTTAGAAAATGTACTTTCTAAAAATACATACAGTATGTTTTGGCAGAAGACGTAACTCCCGACCAATCGAACACAAGTTTTAAACCTAGCCAAAACATAAACAAATCAACTTTTTCCGGGTCCGTTTTTGTGCACTTCCTACAAATTAAATATCATTTTGAAGGTCTTTCAATACTGAATATGGAAAAAACGTGACCTCAGTTTTGATAATTTCCTCAAAGTGACTCATTTTGCCAGCATGGGTCACATATGAGAAATTAACACCTTTCGCTCTTTCACAAGTCATCTTAAATTATGGCTAATTAACAATCAGATATGTGCATACTGAACTGACTGTATGCTATCTGCCCTTTTATTTTATATTGTTTGCTTTTTAAATTGTTGTAATAGATTTCTTCTTTCCCGTTTTAACATGTGTTGACTTTGCTTTTAGGATGCCATTGTACATCTGGTCAAGAAACTGATGAAAACTAGCTTTTTAGCTAATTCTGACTCCTTTACTGAACTGTGTTTCTGTCAACTGATGAGAAATGTGCCTTGAAATAAACCAATAAATGTAATGGAAAAAAAATGCACAAAAGCATTGAAAAATTTGAAATTTTCATCATAAGTCCCCTTTATGCCCTTAATTTTAGTGATTTTTTAGCATTTGCAAACACATGGTTACCTTTACTAGACGTGTAGAGCAGAGCAGCCTGGAAACAGGCCAGAGACGAGTCCGCTAGGGAGTCTTCAATAGACATCTGGACAGCGAAGGCAGAGTCTGGGTTCACATTGGCCAGGGACAGCAGGTCCGTGGAACGCACGAAGAAGTTACCGTGGAACGTGTGGATGGACAAGCCTGAGGGCAACCAAAACACATGGAACTCATAAGTGGATGTGGAACAGCAGGTAGCATCACTTCAGCCACTTTTATGATTAATTTTACACCTTTTCCTTCTGCTTTTGCTTGTGTGATGGACTGATCTGGAAACTCAAGATAATCATTGTTTTAAAGTTCTATTTTTTATAGAACAATTTCATCCGGCCTACAAGTTAGCATCTGATGTTTCTAATAGATGGCCCAATAGCATATATTTATCTGTTTATTTTGTCAAATCCACTTGTTTGTGTCAAAGACCACCGAGACAGCGAATGCTGAAAGAAAAAAAAGAGTCACAAGTTGTAAAACCCCAGTTTGAAACAAAAGAGGACAACAAAGGTCTAATTTAATTACCTTTAGTGCATCGTATTCTCATGACGGCCTCAAAGCCAATCTTTCTGGTGAGGTAGCGCTCCAGATCCTTCTGAAACTTCTCTAGCTGAGCTGGGTTGTGAATGAAATGAAAGGAGGGGTAGTAGAAGACGCTGCCCGCCGAATATTTGGAGATACATGCTGTAGGACAGAAGTGAGGAGGAGAGACGAACAACAAATTATAAATGAATTTATTTTTAAATGTCTACAGTAGCTGTACAGTTGAAAATGTCAAAACCAAATCAAAAATCAAACATTCTCTGTATAAGGGAATACTGACTTTTTGCAATTAAACTGGCAAAAAAAAAAAAAAAAAAAAAAAAATCAGAAATGAAGTGACCTTAAAATATTTGAGTTTGAAGACTAAAGCACTGCCTATTTAAGAGCAGAAGACAGGTTACCGCATTTTTTGGACTATAAGGCACACTTAAAATCCTTTAATTTTCTCAAAAATTGACAGTGCGCTTTATAATCCAGTGCGCCTTATGTATTAATTCTGGTTGTGCTTACTGACCTCAAACCAATTTTATGTGGTACACGGCACTCAAAAATCTGTCAAAAATGTTTTAGTACGACTTTGGTAAGCTACGAAGCCGAACCGCTTGATGGATTGTCGGAGCATTACTGTAGTCAGGAGCCTCGCGGAGTAATATGTGCTTCAACAACACTTCCGGTTATGGCGGCCGCTTAGAAGGGTGTGCTTCACTCTGCTCTGCTCCTAATGATAAAAAAGTTGGCTAAAACTCTCCCAATTGGAACAAAAACCTGCTCTAGCGTTTGGGGGCGGATATGGTAAAAACTAAGGCTGTGAAATCAGGCGGAGGAAAAACTGATTCGACGAAACAAGCCAAGTTAACAGATTTCCACGCTCGTGACGCAGCAGATAAAACACCTGTGACCATGGCTGAGGAGGGAGCTAGCGGTGGTGCGGTGACTGCCGAAAGAACGAATGCGGTTCTTGCTGCCATCAGCGCTATGAGAGCAGACTTTTCGTCTAAGTTTGATGGGATTATAGCTGCGATTGAAGCTATGAGAAAAGAAATAAGCGACTGTATGGAGCGAATAACGCAGGCGGAGCTCCGGATCTCTAACACTGAAGATGACGTCAACAGCCTGCAATTAAAGGTCCAAACATTGGAATTAAAGAATAAACGTCTGGAAGAAAACGTCTTGGACTTGGAATCCCGGTCTAGACGGAATAATTTAAGGCTTGTGGGCCTTCCGGAGGGGGCGGAGGAACAGGATGCGTGTTCCTTTTTGGAGAAGTGGATCCCAGAGGTGCTGGATAATGTGGATCTACAGTCATCAGTCGTCTTGGAAAGTGCACACCGAATAGGCCCATCGAGAGATAAGAAGACAACACCGAGGACGTTGATAATGAAGTTCCTTAACTACAGGGACAAGATGACGGTCTCCAGCGCAGCCCGCACTAAAGGAGAAATTAAATACCAGGACCAACAGGCGCGGTTCTACCCAGACTTGGCCGCAGGAATCCAACAATTAAGGAAACAGTTTGACCCCGCCCGTAAAGAGCTGCGCAGCCTTGGAATTCGTCACGGGGTGATTTATCCTGCAAGACTGCTGGTCACGTATAAAGGGAGAACCCAAGTCTTTAAGACCCCTCAGGAGGCGCAGGAACTCATTAAGCAGATCCAAGGAGAGACTGGCGAGAGCCAAGCATGAAGCAAGAACAAGATATAAAAGGTAGAATATTTAAGCAAGTGTTCAAGTATCTGATTGATTTGAAATATATAGCATGTCTACAAAATATAGATGGTATGATATATTAAAAAAAAAAAAAAAAAAAAAGGCTATGATGTACAAAGTTGCTATAAAATTTTGGAGTTAAATTGGAAAAACTACAGAAGAGAGTTAGTCATGTCATTAAAAGTAGCAGAGTCAGGGTGATTGAGAGGAGGAAAGAGTGAGTGGTTTGACTGATCCTCACGGGGGAGGAGCAGATTCAGGCTATAACGGGAGATGGAATTTTTTTTTGATTTTGGGGGGGATTACCACGAATGTGGGGAGGGGGAATTTGTTTGTGTGTAGTCTGTGGGATGAATGTTCAACCAGCTATGTTTTTGCTTCTCTGTATGAGCATGTTTATATTGCAAGGTAATCTCAAACTCTTTATTGATCATAGACCAAAGCGTTAAGCTTAATTTAACATCATGGAATTGCAGAGGTCTACAAAACCTAAAAAAACTTAAACAAGTTTTGAATAAAATAAAAGACATAGGTTCAAAAATTGTGTTTTTACAAGAAACTCATCTAATAGAGGAGGATGTAAAAAGAATAAGGAGGAGATGGCAGGGAAGTGTGTTCACCTCATCGTTTTCATCCCGAGCCAGGGGAGTTATGACTCTCATACATAAATCAGTCCCATTTCAAGTGAAAAATGTAATTGGAGATAAATTGGGAAGATATCTAATCATCCAAGGATCTTTGTTATTAGAAAATATAAATCTGGTGAACATATATGGTCCCAATATAGATGATCAAAGCTTCTTTGTTAATTTATTTCTTACTTTAGCATCACTCACAGGGCTATATATAAAAGCAGGGGATTTTAACTGTACATTGAATCCCAGTATAGATAGGTCAACAGGACAGGACTGTACGCACAATGGATGTAGGATGACCATTAATCATTTTATGAAAGAATTGAGATTGCTAGATATATGGAGAGAAATGAAACCACAAGTCAAAGCCTATTCTTGTTATTCTAACACCTACAAGACATTTTCACGTATTGACTATTTTTTGATCTCTATGGAATTAAGGTCCAAGATTCAAAATTGTTTCTATGATAACATTGTGATTTCTGATCATGCACCCTGCTGTATAATATATGTAGATAAGAAATTGACAAAGGCTCCTGGTAGGTGGCAATTTCAGCATAAATGGCTTCAAGATGAGGAATTTGTTAAGTACATAGAAAAACAGATAGATGAGTTCTTTGATATCAACACTACACAAACATCAGCATGTATAAAGTGGGAAGCTTTCAAAGCTTTTATTAGGGGGCATATTATTAGTTATACAGGTTCAAAATCTAGGAAGACTCGAGAGGAGAGAGTCCAATTGGAACGTAAAATAAAAATTCTTCAAGAAAAAGTGTATGCAGGAAGTAATCCCAAATTAGAGAATGAATTACTGATTCTGAGAGCTGAATATGACAAAAAAATCAGCAAATAGAGCTGCCTCGAGTCTTCTAAGATTGAAGCAAACCTTTTATGAACAAGGTGAAAAATCAGGAAAATTATTGGCATGGCAGATTAAACAATTAGAATTTAAAACACCAATTACCAGTATTATAAGTAACGGACAGGCAGTCGTAGATCCTTTAGAAATTAACAGTGCCTTTAGAGATTATTATGAAAAACTATATGATACAAAAAATGAAACTGACTTAACAAAACTAAATGGGTTTTTGGACGGATTATCTATACCATGTATTCCAAATGAAAACAGGGAGATACTGGAGTCAAAAATTAGTCAAGAAGAAGTTGGGCTAGCCATTGATAATATGAAATCAGGAAAAAGTGCGGGACCTGACGGTCTTCCAGTTGACCTCTATAAAAAAATTTAAGAATAAATTAATAAAACCATTTTTGGAAATGGTTTTAGAAGCATTTCAAAATAGTAAATTACCGCCATATATAAATAATGCCTTAATTATACTGTTGCCAAAACCAGGTAAACCTTCTAATAAATGTGAAAACATGAGACCAATAAGCCTATTAAATGCAGACCTTAAGATAATCTGTAAAATTTTAGCAAGACGACTACAAGAAATATTACCAAATATAATTAACCGAGATCAGAATGGCTTTATAATGGGAAGACAAGGCTTCCATAATGTAAGAAGATTATTTAATATAATTTATTCTAATAAAGAAGCACCGGATACAGCTCTCCTATCATTGGATGCTGAAAAGGCCTTTGATAGGGTCGAATGGCCCTTTCTTTTTGAAGTTTTACAAAGGTTTGGACTTGGAAAGAATTTCATAAAATGGGTTCAGATAATATACGATAATGCTACAGCAGAAATCCTAACAAATAGCAATATCTCAAAATCAATAAAAATTAATAGAGGTTGTCGACAAGGCTGCCCACTTTCGCCTTTACTGTTTACTATGGCAATTGAACCTTTGGCGATGGCAGTGCGTTTACATCCACAAATATATGGAATTAAAGTAGGACCAATAGAACATAAAATCTCCCTGTATGCTGATGACATAATTTTGTTTATGTCAAATCTTAAAAAATCAATTCCGACCTTGTTAAATATAATAAAGAACTTTGGGGAAATATCAGGATATAAAATAAATAAAAATAAATCTTCAATATTAATGCTAAATGAGACCCAGAGAAAGCATCCAGCTCCTGAGGTAAATCAATTCAATGTTGTAAATCAGTTTAAATACTTAGGAATTCAAATTGTGCCTAAGTTAGAATCAGCCGCTAGTATCAACTATGAAGCCTTAATGACAGATATTAATGAGTTGCTTCAGAGATGGATGTCACTGCCAATGTCGATGATCGGGAGAATTAATATACTTAAAAGTAATATCTTACCCAAAATACTATATTTATTTCAATACATTCCTTTACCACCACCTTCAGATCTATTCTCAAGAATTAAAAAAAAGTTAGTGGAATTTATATGGAACAATAGGAAGGCTAGATTATGTCTGTCCTTACTATATTTGCCATTTGATCGTGGAGGTCTGAAATGTCCAAACTTTATGTTGTATTACTGGTCAGCACAACTGAGTTCTATGACATATTATTTTTCATCAAATGATCTCCCTCACTGGACGGAGATGGAATCATACAATTTACCTTTACCTCTTCCCTTATTCATATACTCAGACTCGGCTAAAAAATTACAGAAACAAGTTAAAAATCCAATTGTAAAGCATATGATCAAAATATGGTATGAAATCAAAAAATATTTAAAAGAACCGCACTTATTGTCACAATTTAGCCCAATATGGGGTAATCAATATTTTACACCAGGGAGAGCGGATGCTGTATTTAAATTATGGAATTTAAAAGGGATTCAAAAGATTCAAGACTTATATTTAGCATGTTCAGACAACATAATGTCTTTTGAAGAACTGAGGGCTAAATTTAATCTTAATAGAACACATTTTTTTAAATATCTTCAGCTTAGGAATTTCATTCCATCAAATCAAAATAATGCTCTCACCCGTCCTACCTATTCATACTTGGAAAAAATTTTGACGAAAAATAGTAAGAGAAAGGGTATTATTTCAGAGTTCTATAACTCACTGATATTATCCTCAAGTGAAAACTCACAGAAAAGAATGAATTATTGGAAAGAAGACCTACAAATTGAAATTTCAGAGGAACAATGGGAATTGGCTTGCACAGAAGCTCAAACCAAATCAATAAATGTACGTCTTAAATTGATACATTTTAAATGGTTAATGCGGATGTATGTTACACCGGAGGAGTTAAATAGATATCACAAAAACATACCAGACACGTGCACAAAATGTATGGAAAGTAAAGGAACTCCATTTCATTGTTTTTGGGAATGTAGAAAAATTAGAATGTTTTGGGAAGAGGTGAGGGTAACAATTGAAAAAATAATTTCAAAACAACTCATATTGAATCCTAAATTGTTTTTGTTGGGTCTGTATCCAGAAAAGCATAACTTTAATAAGAGTGAAAGAACATTCATAGACCTCAGTTTGCTTAACGCCAAAAAATGTATTGCACTGCTGTGGAAAAAGACTCAGACCAGATGTGACTCAGTGGTTAAGACAGAGGTTAACAAACCTTCCACTAGAAAGAATAACATACATATTGAAATCAAAGGAAAATGTGTTTGAGAATATATGGAGACCTTTCATTGATTATGTAAAGAAACTAAACATAACTACTGAAGAAGAAGGTGAATGATGTGTGTGGACCTTGTAATTTCCAAATTGGTGAATGTATAATGTGTATACTTATGCAATGGATTACCTAGGCTAAACAGAGGAGCATTGTTTGACTTGTTTTGTTAATGGTTGATGGTGTTTTTGGAATATTTGTTGTTTTTTTTTTGGTTTGTTTTAGTGTTGGGGTTTGATTGTTGGTGTCATGTTTGTTGAAAAAGGGTTCAATAAAAATATTGTGGAAAAAAAAAATATGTGCTTCAACACAATGGCCGGATGGCTTTTTCCACAAAACTCCATCCCTATTGCTCTGCCACTCCATGCGCACCCATCTCACTGATACTGTCAAAACCCAAGTGAAGCAAACTAATTCGGAGCTTGCCATCATTCCGGGTGGATTAACCAAAGAACTCCAACCGCTATATTGGTGTCAACAGATCGTTCAAAGTTAAATTGCTAGCGAGTTACGCCACTATCTGGCAATGGATTGTGGATTGAAACTGCTCCTGTTTAGCTGTAATTAATATTCAAAAATGATATTTTCGGGCTGAAAGAATTCAAGCGTCCCGGCATTTGTTTGCATCGTTTACTTCTCGGGGCTGCCGCCGGAGAGCGAGCCGTATCGAGTACCGAGCGAGTACCAAGCGAGCATCCTGGCCACTATGGCGATGTAAACAGCCACGGACCAAAAAAACGTACATTTGCTCGTGGAACAGGTCATTCACACTCGCAGACAACTGCGCTATATGTGTCTATAATGACTATAGATAGGATTTTCTTTCCATGCACGCAAAAAAAAAAAAAATAAAAAAAAAAAATTCCCAGATCCAAAGCCGATGGTGTATAGAACACGTATATTAGGATTTGTATGTGAAATTTCGGCATCGAAACTGCTCCCGTTTAGCTGTAATTAAATATTCAAAAAAGAAATTTTTGGGACGAAAGAATTCAAGTGTCCCGGCATATGTTTACTTATCAGGGCCGCCGCCAGAGAGCGAGCCGTATCGAGTACCGAGCGAGTATCCTGGCCAATATGGCGATGAACAGCCACGGACTTAAAACGTTCCGCCTGCTCGTGGAACAGGCCATTCACACTCGCAGACAATCGCGCTATACGTGTCTATAATGACTATAGATAGGATTTTTTTTCCATGCACGCAAAAAAAATTTTTTCCCAGCTCTGACTACCTTGCTTTAATGCGCCTTATAATCCGGTGCGCCTTGTGTATGAAAATAGACCATCAAATAGACCTTTCATTGATAGTGCGCCTTATAATCCGGTGCACCTTATAGTCCCAAAAATACGGTATTTTATTTCTAGACACTGGCATTAACCATTCACACCATTTCTTGCTTCAATTATTTGCAGTTAAGAAGAAGCCAACTTTATTGTCAACCCATACAGCCAATTATGTACAGTAGAACAAAATTACATTTCTCTCATCTACAATGTTGATCACATCTAGAGCCAGAGGGGTCGCTGCCATGCAAGGTGCCACCACAAACAACTTTTCCTTCCCCATTCTATTATGCTGAGCACCAAGCTAGAAGGTGGGAAGTACCGTTTTTATATGGTCTTTGGTATGACCTGGCTGGGGCTTGAGCCCATGACCTCCTGGCTGTGGAGCGGATGCTCTACCACTAGCCACCACTCTAGTGGCCTAAACTGATACTTTCCTACGTCAGAAAAAAAGGAGCTTGTTGGTAGCAATGAAACCTACAAAACAAGAGCAACAGGAGATGTAATTTAGTAACAGGCCTGTAATAACCCTTTTATTTATACAGTAGCGATCCACTGAGAGACAACCTCTCTTTTTAAAGGATACCCTGTTCACATTTACACCAGGAAGCTGCCCAGTCCAACCACAGACTGACTTGAGGCCACTGAGCAGCTCCACTTGAGCAGTTGGGGTTATTGGCCTTGCTCAAAGGCACCACAGTGGGGTTAAGGATAGTGGGGCAAACACTGCTATGTTATCTGTCCCATCCGGACCAGATCTGATCCTCCCAGCCCAGGGAATGAACCAGTGACCCTTCAATACTACAATAGGGTAGTATCAGATCTTTTAAATAAAAAGGGGCCTATTTGTTTACAGCTTTGAAAGTGAGAAGAAGGATTTTAAACTTAATTCTAAACTCTATGGGACGCCAATGAAGGGAGGCCAGAACCGGAGAGATATGATCTCTCTTTCTAGTACCCGTTAAAACTCTTGCTGCAGCATTTTGGATCAATTGAAGACTTGAAGACTGAAGACTTTTGCTGATTTAATTTCACCATCACCTACCACCTGGGTTGTAAGAACATCAAGCCTGACGCGCTCTTGAGGCAGTTTTTCCCCGAAGCGGCGAAGACGACACCCCATCCAATTGTCCCTCCTTCCCGCATCGTGGGCATGCTTTCCTGGGACATCAAGGAGAGGGTGCGGAGAGCGCAGGAGGCGGAGCCCGTCCTGGGTGGGGGACCAGAGGGTCGGATGTACGTTCCCTCTGCTGTTCGAGGGGAGATGATTGACTGGTTGCACTCCTCAAAGATCATGTGCCACCCTGGGGTAGTGCGCACTGTGGCCCAGCTACAAAGGTCCTTCTGGTGGCCCTTGCTGCGGAGGGACGTGGCAGAATTCATCCGGGCCTGTCCGCAGTGTGCGACCAGCAAGTCATCCTCTTCCCTACCGGCAGGTCTGTTGCATCCTCTCCCCATCCCCAGCCGCCCCTGGTCCCATATCGCTTTGGACTTCGTGACTGGTTTGCCACCCCCACCCCCCCTCAGCAGGCCACACGGTTATCCTCACCATAGTGAACAGATTTTCTAAGGCGGCTCACTTTGTTCCCCTGCAGAAGCTGCCAGTGGCCAAGGAGAGGGCAGATCTGCTGGTGTTGCACGTGGTCCGGCTTCATGGCATCCCGACAGACATCGTATCAGATCGTGGACCCCAGTTCATCTCTCAGGTCTGGAGGTCTTTCTGCAATGAGGGCAATGGTGAGCCTGTCCTCTGGATATCACCCCCAAAGTAACGGCCAGTGCGAGCGAACTAATCAGGAGTTGGGAGGCAGCCCTGAGGTGCATCATGGCCTCTAATTCAGCATCCTGGAGCACGTACTTACCGTGGGTTGAGTATGCACACAACACAGCTGTCTCTTCTGCCACTGGTCTCTCCCCATTTGAGGTCTCTTTAGGCTACAACCCCCCGCTGTTCCCAGAGGAGGAGGAGGAGATCGCCATTCCCTCTGTCCAGGCCCATATCAGGCATTGCCGGCGACTCTGGAGATCCACCAAGGCAGCTCTGCAAGGCACGGCAGCCCGCAATACGGAGATCGCCAACTGCCACAGGACCCAGGCTCCCTCCTACCAAGTGGGACAACAGGTATGGCTCTCCACGAGGAATATCAACCTGAAGGGTGAGACCAAGAAATTATCACAGCGTTTCATTGGTCCTTTCTCCATAACTCACATCATCAACCCCGTTGCTGTGCGCCTGGCTCTGCCCCCTTTTATGTGTATCTGTCCTCCCTTCCATGTCTCCCAGGTGAAGCCATGTGAGTCCAGCCCGCGGTGTCCTCCACCCAAACCTCCAGCCCCGCCTGTGATGATTGACGGTGGTCCTGCGCACCTGGTCAATCACATCCTGGATGTCCACTGCCGAGGGCGCGGTCTGCAATATCTGGTGGACTGGGAGGGGTATGGAAATGAGTGGTCCTGGGTGCGTCCCTCGTTTGTGTTGGATCCTCAACTCACCCGGGAGTTCCATTGGACGCACTCAAGACAGGCTGGAACGGCCGCCGGGAGGCATCCCATGGGGGGGGGGGGGGGGTACTGTGGTGATCTGTGGTGTGTGTGCGCCTCGCCCTAATTATCTTTCACAGCTGCGGGCACACCTGCTCTCACTCATCAAGCACTCTTTATAAGGGACGCTGCCCAGAAGACAGCATGGAAACGTCTACATTTTCTCCCAGGAAGACCTCCTCCCTAGTGTCTTCCGCCACCTCGCTACACTTGAGGGTTCATCTCAAATCTCCTGCTTCTCGTCACACGGGAGTTCCATCTCCCCAACACAACGTAAGCCTTCTTTGAGCTGTTACCTGCACCTGCCCTTCTTCCCCTTGTTCCCTGTGCACAGGTGGACCACCCTCCAGGCGGACCTCTTTCCTCCTGGCGGTGGACCGGATGCAGCTGTGTACAGCGGCTTTCTCCCCTCACAAACTGGTGAGCTGGAGCACACATCACCTTCACCCAAGCTGCACTGTAAATACTCTGCACCACGGCTTCACAACAGGGCACTGGGCTGGTATTGGAAAGTCATCTCTTCGGAGCTGGATTACCTCTTCGCTGCCGTAAGACTGCTAAAACTTTATTAATATCATTACCTGCCAGCCTGAAGTTAACTCTCCTGTTTTGCTGTCGTTTCAGGGTTGCCAGACCTGTCCTGTCTTCACGCTCCAGCTCTCACTACACTACATTCTCACAACACCACTCACACGCACACACATCCACTCTCATTCAATAAAAGATCATTATTGTTGCTTGAGCCTGCGTCTGTTTCTGGGTGTTTCTGTAAACCGGGTCAGAAATTTGGTTTCCAGAACTGTGTCAATTTCAACATAATTTATTTTGAGTTTTCTATTGTGGTTTACTGTGGAATTTCCAAATACTACGCATTTGATTTTACCAAGATGAAGAGACAATTTGTTTGAAGTCAAACCATTTCTTAACCTCTTGCGCTCCGTTGTACTGCAGACGGGCAAGTCTCTGCGTCCTAGTGCGCCCTCATGCGCTCTCGGACGCATGATCCTGATGGTGGTGATGTAGGTGGTGTGGCGTCCAAGCGCGCACTGAAAATAAAAGCTGCAGACACAGCCGCGAACAGATTAGTTCATCTGATTGACCTCTCATTCGACTAATAAGAGCCTTGAATTGGGTTTATGAAACCTTGAAGAACCAATGAATGAAAACCTAGGAAGGAGGACCCGCCTACTGTGAATGCAGGAGCCAATTGAAGCACAGAAGTTCGGGCTGGGTGAAGAGAGACTTACTGCTGCCACAGATGAAAAAAAAGGACGCAGGAAGAACCTGCCACAGACCCAGCAGCACGGAGACCACCCACAAGTGCGACCTGCACTCATTCCAGCAGAATAGACGTTTAGGATTCTCTTCCGTCATCATAGACCGACGGAGGCCGACGACAAAGGTCGTAAATCATTCGCCAAAACCGCAATAATGGAATTATGTTTTGACCGGGATCCACGAGCGGACCAGAGTCACGTTTGTCTGACAATGGGGAAGAGAAGTTCGCCAGGACAATGTGGCTGTGAAGAGGTAAGGTGTTATAAGTTAAATTATTATTTATCCCTGAAAATTGTAATCAAAAAATGACTTTTGACCGATCGGTAAATTACAACTGTACGGCGTACGAAGTACAAAGTGCGTGCGTCGCGTTACACGGTTCTTTGCCGCCTCTGAACCGTGAACGCCCCCCCCCCCGCAGCCACGATTCTGTAGCGGGGGGGGTGGGGGGAGCCGCGGTGACAGCGTTGCTGTGGAAACATGCCACATCCGAGTGTAATCCGTCATGTAGCGATGGCCAAACTCCGTCCTCTGTAGCGGGGGGGTGGGGGACAACCCCCCCCCCCCCACACACACACACACACACAGACACAGCCCTGAATGTGACCTTTCATTTGAGCCCAAGATGAAGCTTCTATGTTGAATCATTCAAAAGTTACAGATGTTTTTCCAAACTGTGCCATTTGGCACAATTTGGCACAGTTCCAAAATGCCTGGGAACAGCCTGAGAACAAAGCTGTGTAATATATTCATTTTTTGTGGTATTGTTACAAAATTTGGACCTCAGCTGGATAACACTTGGTTCTACATTTCTGTTGCATTTTCCAGCCCGGATCTGAAGCTGTGTGTTATTTGCAAGCATTTGTATCCAAAAAAACACCCAGGCAAAATTTATTTTCTTCAAGTTCACTATGTTTAGATGACTGTAACTCAGTGGCCGGAGCACTTAGAGAGATCATGTTTGTTTTTGCTAAAAAATTCAAAGTGTTTTCTTTTAAATGAGACCAACCCCATGAAGATGCTGCAAAGGGTTGAATAACAGCTTTCGATTTACTTTGGGCACATTATTTTTTGGCGTTTTTAGGAAAACTGACCGGAGTGCAAGGGGTTAATAAGCTGTAATTCACATTCCACTGTATCCAGAAGCTGCTCATAATGTTCCCCATTACAAATAAAAGTCATCAGCAAACAAAATACACTTCACTGACTTGGAAATCAAACATAAATTATTAATATACAAAATAAACAATAATGGGCCAAGCACAGAGCCTAGTGGCACACCCCGTTACCTTTAGCAAAGCAGAGTCATTGTTGTTAATGTGAACATATCTGTGAGATGTGTCTTCCAAGTATCTGCATAACCAATCATAAGCCAGTCCTCTGATACCATACTGCTCTAATTTACCCAAGAGTAGTTTGTGATCGACAGTACCAGAAGCTTTTTGTAGGTTTAGAAAAATTGCAAGAGCATGTTTCTTACTTTAAATTGCATCTGAAACTTGTTGTAAGAAATCTAAAAGTGCAAGCGATGTAGTCCAGTTTTTCCTGAAACTATATTGTTGGTCACAAAGTATTTTATATTTGGCAATGAAATTTTCCAACCTTATAACAATTTTTCTAAAATTTTTTAAAACTGCGGTAACAGAGAGATTGGCCTATAGTTTAAGAACATGTGCTGATCACCGTTTTTATGCAAATGAATTATTTTAGCAACTTTCATTTGTCTAGGAAATTTTCCCAACTTCAGTGATAAATTACAAATGTATGTAAAAGGCTTGACAATACAATCCATTATACTTTCAATCAGGAACATGTCATGATAGTTACAGAATACAGACTTTTTTATTTTTGAATTTATGAACAATATTAAGAATCTTTTTCATCTGTCTCCTTGATGAACATAGAATGAGTATTTAGGTGTAAAATATATCAGTTTCAATAGGTTCTACAATAGAGTTGGCTATTGTTTTCCCAACATTAATAAAGTATTCATTGAATTTATCTGCAATTGTGTTATTGCAACTAATAACTTTATTATCAGAGTAGATAGGAGAGGGTTTTTTCCATGAGTTTTATTCTTCTTATTTCCTTTAACAATTTCCAGATATTGTTCATGTTTGTCTTATTTTTATCTATAACTCACTACAATACTTTTTTTGCAAACTCTCAAAATACTTGTCAGTATGTTACGATTAATCAAGTTAACTCTTTTTGTTACGAGGCTATTCAGCAAACCGATGTTTATTTTTTCTCAGAAACAAAGGATAAAGAAAAACACTTAAATTATATACAGGGAGCCATAAGTCTATGTATATCTTCTTCTTTCGGCTGCTCCCTTTAGAGGTTGCCACAGTGGATCAGCCGTCCTAAATAAAAATAAAATTAAAAAAAAAAAATAGTCTCCTTCTCGCTCTTTCCCTTGCATCTTCCTCTAACACCACCCCTCTCCATGTCCTCCTTCACTACATCCATGAATCTTATTGCGGTCTTCCTCTTTTCCTCCTGCCTGGCAGCTCCATCTTCAACATCCTTTGTCCAATATATCCACTATCCCTCCTCTGCACATGTTCAAACCATCTCAGCCTTGCCTCTCTTACTTTGTCTTTAAACCGCTCAACCTGAGCTGTCCCTCTGATAAAGTCATTTCTAATCTTGTCCCTACTAGTCACTCCCAATGAAAATCTTAGCAACTTGTCAACTCTGACACCTCCAGCTCCACCATCTCCAAACCATACATGTATACGACACCCACAAAGTGTGAAGAATACCACTTACAGAGACTTCAGGTTAAAAATAGCCAATATATGGGCTGCATGTTGACTACAGGAACAGGAAAAACAGCAGAACCAAAAAAAAACAAAAAAAAAACTGATGACACTCATTTTGTATCTCTAACAAAAAGTTCATGTATCTAGGATCTGTACTTATATAGTGCTTTTCTAGTCTCAAAGACCACTCAAAGTGCTTCACTCGTACTAACCCTCTATTCTAAGGGCCTAAGGGAGACAGAAACCTAGGGACAATATAGAATGACCAATGAACCCAACATGCATGTCTTTTGATTGTGGGAGGAAACCAGAGCTCCCGGAGTAAACCCATACAGCACACGGAGAACACGAATACAGCACACGGAGCACACGGAGAACACAACGCAAATTCCACACAGAAAGGTTCCCACCCCTGCCAGCCTGGGGATCCAAACTTGAAATCTTCTAGCCATTAGGCAACAGTGCTAACCACTGTATCACCATGCTGCCCCATGTATTGAATAGTTAAGAAGAAAAGGTTGACTCAATTCTTATTTCACAAATTCTCTTAATGTGATCTTGTGATATGACAATATATTTTAAAATAAAATCAAAGTCAATCATCAGGATTGAGTATTGAATTTCCAGGACTGACCTCACTAAACTGTAACTATCACCTAAAAAAAATTGCACTCACTGAAGGTTTAAAGAATACTATGGTCAGAGATCAGAGTAACACTGTCTTTGTTTTTAACAGTGTTTTTGGACAGACAGGAGCCTTGATCATTTCCATTCTCACCTAGTGATGCGAGATCGGTGTATTGGGAGCTGAGCAGGAAAAGGTCCACGCCAATCTGTTGTCCTGAGCAATCCAGTGCAAGTTTCTTATAGAAGTCTGTGGCGGGGCCGAGGTGTGGCACACTCTGAAAACACAAAATTTTCACTGAAACCTAACACTGCATATGGGTATCATATTCAATTTCTACGTTTTTAAAGGGGATCTATTTTCTGTTTTTCCCCGTGCTGACACAGTTTTCAAAGACATTAATGCAATGTCTGTACAGGCTTTGGTCAAAATACCTCAGTGATTAAACTGGGTGTAAAATGGTGATATTGTTTAAACACCCTTCTCCACAGCGACCCGATTGGTGGTTGAAGTCAATGTTAGCTGGCTGGTTGTTAGACACACTTAACTCAAAATTAGCTGAATGTGATAATGTAAGAGCCCCCAAAAAGCATTACTGGGACAGCAGTGTGTGCTTTGACTAACTAACTAACAAACTAACCTGCACTTATATAGCGCTTTTCTAGTCACAAAGACCACTCAAAGCGCTTTCATTAATACTAACCCTCTATTCTAAGGGCCTATAGGAAACAGATACCTAGGGACAATTTAGAACAGCCAATTAACCTAACATGCATGTTTTTGGCATGTGGGAGGAAACCGGAGAAATCCCGGAGTAAACCCACGCAACACGGGGAGAACATGCAAACTCCACACAGATCACTGTTGGTCGGGGGCTGGGATCGAACCCACGATCCCACGATCCCCACAATCCCCCGGCCAAGGGTAAACTGTGCTGCCGCAGTGCTAACCACTGCGCTTTGAGTAACCAATAGGACAGGACCAGTCCCTGCGGCATATTAAGAGAACAGAAACGCGTCTTAATGAGTGAATGAGCGCCTCTGCTAGCTGCAGCTAACTGGTGGAAGAACCATTATAGCCAGAGAATAATAAACTCCGGTAAAATAAGCCAAGTATCATCCAGAATGAAATATATGGACAAGTGTTTGTACATGATCCGGCCGGTTTTACAGATGTTGGGTTGGAATGGGGTGGGTGTGTTATGACAAGGGCAGCAACAAGCTACAGCTAACTAGGTAGGCTAACTTCATTAGCATGTCACTCTGCGTTATTACAGGGCTATCTCAGCCAGACTAATGCCTAGAAACATGATATACGTATGATCAAGTGTAGATTAACCTCTTGCACTCCGGTGTACCATGGGCGGGCACGTCTCTGCATCCTAGAGCGCACGAGGGCGCAAGAGGGCGCTGCGTCCTAGAACGCACTGGAAAAAAAAAAAAAGCTGCATTTCCGTTCTTCCACTACAGACACAACCGCGAACAGAAAGCCAAAGGAGTGCTTTGATTGGTTTAGATGTGATTGACCTCTCATTCGACTAATAAGAGCCTTGAATTGGGTTTCTGAAACCTTGAAGAACCAATGACTGAAAACCTAGCAAGAAGGACCCGCCTACCAACGGCTGCGAATACAGCCAGCCAATTGAAGCACAGAAGTTCGAAAGCTGTTTTGTGTAAGGCTGGGTGACACACAGGCGTTCGCCAGTCTTTTTTTCTTACTACTGTTCTTATTTGTTTTGAAAAATCATTCGCCAAAACCGCAATCATGGAAGCGCAAAACCGCAATAATGTTATTATGGTTTGACCGGGTCGCGTGACCAGAACCACGAGTCCATAACAAGTGGACCAGCGTCATGTTCGTCTGACAATGAGGAAGAGAAGTTCGCCAGCGACATTGCTGTTGTGGACAGGTAAGTGTTATAAGCTAAATTATTCTTTATCCCTGAAAATTGTAATCCAAATGACTTTTGACCGATCGGTAAATTACAACTGTGCGTTATCGCAACATGACGGACCCGGACCGCTCCCGGTCCGTCATGTTGCGAACGGCCCCCCGTCATGTTGTGAACGCCACCCGCCAGGAGAGGCTACTCCTCTGTAGCGGATTGCAGATATATTGCAGATATTTCAGTACAACTGTGCGTAGTAGACCGCGGGGACTGTGCGCTGCGGTCGCCACATCGCCACATGACTGTTCCGTCATGTGGCGATGGGCGATGTCCGTCCTCTGTAGCGGGGGTGGGTGGGAGTTGTTATCTTCTACATTACAGATATTTTAGAATAATTTTTAGTGCACTGTAGGTTATTATTTCTTGTAAAAAAAAAAAAAAAAAAAAAAAAAAGCCACACATTTTTTACGTGGCATGCTTCTTTGTGTGTGGGGGCTTGTTTGTTCATTCATTCATTCATGAATGAATAACCCCCCCCCCACACACACACACACAGCCCTTCACCTTTCATTAGAGCCCAAGATGAAGCTTCTATATTGAATCATTCAAAAGTTAGACGTTTTTCCAAACTGTGCCATTTGGCACAATTTGGCACAGTTCAAAAATGCCTGGGAACAACCTAAGTAAAAAGCTGTGTAATATATTCATTTTTTGTGGTATTGTTAAAAAATTTTGACCTCAGCTGGATAACACTTGGTTCTACATTTCTGTTGCATTTTCCAGCCAGTATCTGAAGCTGTGTGTTATTTGCAAGCATTTGTATCCAAAAAAACACCCAGGCGAAATTTATTTTCTTCAAGTTCAGTATGTTTAGATTACTGTTACTCAGTGGCCGGAGCACTTAGAGAGATTATGACTGTTTTGCCAAAAAATTCAAAGTGTTTTCTTTTAAATGAGACCAACCCCATGAAGATGCTGCAAAGGACTGAAGAACAGCTTTTGATTTACTTTGGGTACGTTATTTTTTGGCGTTTTTAGGGAAATTGACCAGAGTGCAAGGGGGTAACAAACAAGCTGAGAACATTGATATCTAATTGGCTGAACAAAATGTATAGAGTATCCATAAAAACCACAGTCACTCTGATAAGATAAATAGGCTAGCTGTGCTGGCGATATGAGGTTTTTGGCAGTTCCAAGGGACATATCTACACCCTTTGTCATTAAAATAGGTAGTGATGAAGCTGGGGAAGGAGTGTCATCATTCCAAATAAATAAATAATGCTGAAAGTTAGTAGTTTAAGAACAGAACTTCACAATCAGTATAAAGAACCATTATCAACCTTGGAGCTGGAGCGCTGATTGGGATCTTCTCTCGACTGCAGCTTCCCGGCCCCAATTGTCGGCAGCTGAGTTTGGAACACGGTGACGCGTCCCCCTGTGGGCGACATGAGCTTGAAGGCGGCCTGCAGAGCGGGGCCGAGGGCACTGTGGGTCTCTGTGGTCTGGTTGAACATGGCCGGCAGAGACGTTAGAAGGTCCTTCACCAGCTGGAAGAGGGAGCCGTAACAATGACAGCAAAGAAGAAATGCATCAAGAAATACTTCTTGTCAATTTAGCACATTTTCTTCTACATATTAGAAGATCATCCTCTTCTTCTTCTTCTTTTGGCTGCTCCCTTTAGGGGTCGCCACAGAGAATAATCTGCCTCCATCTCATCCTTTCCCTTGCATCTTCCTCTGTAACACCAACCCTCTCCATGTCCTCCTTCACTGCATCCATGAATCTTCTCTGTGGTCTTCCTCTTTTCCTCCTGCCTGGCAGCTCCATCTTCAACATCCTTTGTCCAATATATCCACTATCCCTCCTCTGCACATGTTCAAACCATCTCAGCCTTGCCGCTCTTACTTGGTCTCCAAACCGCTCAACCTGAACTGTCCCTTTGATACACTTATTTCTAATCTTGTCCCTCCTAGTCACTCCCAATGAAAATCTTAGCATCTTCAACTCTGCCACATTCAGTCTTTTTGTCAGCACCACCGTCTCCAAACCATACATCATAGCAGGTCTCACTACCATCTTGTCAAGTCTTCCCTTTCACTCTTGCTGCTACTCTTCTGTCACAAATTACCCCCGACACTTGTCTCCAACCACTCGATCCTGCCTACACTCTCTTCTTCACCTCTCTTGTGCATTTTCCACTACTTTGGATGGTTGACCCCAGGTTTTAAACTCATCTACCTTCACTACCTCTACTCTTTCCATCTTCACCATTACACCTGCTAGTGTAACTCATGTATTCTGTCTTGCTTTGACTGACTTTCATTCTTCTTCTCTCCAGAGCATACCTCCACCTCTCCAGGTTCTCTTCCACCGGCTCCCTACTCTCACTACAGATCACAATGTTGTCTGCAAACATCATGGTCCACGGAGACTCCTGTCTGACCTCGTCTAGCAGCCTGTCCATCACCATGGCAAACAAGAAGGGGCTCAGAGTTGATCCCTGATGTAACCCCACCCCCACCTTGAACCCATCTGTCACTCCTACAGCGCACCTCACCACCGTCTTGCTGTCATATACATACATATCCTGCACTACGTACTGTCATACATATCCTGCACTACCCTCACATACTTCTCTGCCACTCCTGACTTTCTCATACAGTACCACCTTTCCTCTCTTGGCACCTTATATGCTTTCTCTAGATCCACAAAGACACAGTGCAACTTCTGACCTTCTCTATACTTCTCCATCACTTACAGCAAACATTGCATGTGTAGTGCTCTTTCTTGGCATGAAACCGTACTACTGCTCACAGATTTCCACCTCTCTTCTTAACCTGGCTTCAACAACTCTTTCCCATATCTTCAGTGTGGCTGATCAACTTTATGCCTCTGTAGTTACTACAGCTCTGCGCATCACCTTTGTTCTTGAAAATTAGTACCAAAACACTTCTGCTCCACTCCTCAGGCATCCTCTCACTCTCTATGATTGTGTTAAACAATCTGGTTAAAAAGTCCACTGCCATCGCTCCTAAACATCTCCATACCTCCACAGGTACAGTATGTCATCTGGACCAACCGCCTTTCCATTCTTCATCCTCTTCAAAGCTGCCCTCACTTCTGCCTTGCTAATCCTCGGGACTTCCTTGTTCACCACCTTTCATCCAGCCTTCTCTCTCTCATTTTCTTTATTCATCAGCTCTTCAAAGTACTCCTTCCATCTTCTCAACACACTCTCGTCATTTGTTAGTACACTACCATTTCTGTCCTTAATTAACCCAACCTGCTGTACATCCTTTCCAGCTCCATCTCTCTGTCTAGCCAATCAATACAAGTCCTTTTCTCCTTCCTTAGTATTTAGCCTCTCATACAGCTCACTATATCCCTTTTCCTTCGCCACCTCTCTCTTTGCCATGCGCCCAGATTCCAAATACTCCTGTTTTCTTCATCTCCCCGACTATCCCACTTCTTCCTTGCCAACCTCTTCCTTTGAATACTTTCCTGTACCTCCTCATTCCACCACCAATTTCCTTGTCTTCCTTCCTATGTCCACTGGATACACCACATACCTTTCTTCCCGCTTCCCCTCAATATTTTTGCTGTACTTTCCCAGTCATCTGGTAATTCTTCCCTAACACCCAGAGCCTGTATCAACTCCTTCCTGAACTCTGTGCAACCTTCTTCCTTCTGTAACTTCCCCCACTTAATCTTTGGCTCTGCCTTCACTCTCTTCCTCTTCTTGTTTTCCAAAGTCATCCTACAGACTACCATCCGATGCTGTCTAGCTACATTCTCCCCTGCCACCACCTTGCAGTCTCCCATCTCTTTCTCTCTCCCCCCTGGGAACACTCTCTACCACTTCATCCAACTTACTCCAGAATTCCTCTCTTCCACCTGACATCCAACTTGTGGGGCATACGCACTGACAACATTCAACATCACACCTTTGACATCTAGCTTCAAACTCATGATTCCGTCTTGATTCCCTCTTTACCTCCTGAACACTCTTCGCACACTCTTCCTTTAAGATTACTCCTACTCCATTTCTCTTCCTATCTACACCTGCGGCGGTGGCGCAGGTGTAGTGTGACCGACTACTGATCGGAGGGTCATGGGTTCAATTCCCGCTCTGTCTGCTGTCCGCTTGTCGAAGTGTCCTTGAACAAGACATTGAACCCCCAGTTGCTCCTGGTGGCCTGGTTAGCGCCTGTGTGTATGGCAGCTCTGCCGCCATCAGTGTGTGAATGTGTGTGTGAATGGGTGGATTGCAGGATCTGTAAAGTGCTTTAGTCATTCTAGATGAGAAGAAAAGCGCTATATAAGTGAACGTCATTTACCATTTACACCATGGTAGAACAGTTTAAATCCCCCTCCAATGCTCATAGCCTTGCTTCCCTTCCATCTGGTTTCTTGAACACAGTATATCTACCTTCCTTCTCTCCTGCATATCAGCCAACTCTCTGCCTTTACTAGTCATGGTCCCTACATTTAACGTCCCTACTCTCACCTCCACACTTCTACCTTTCCTTTTCTCTCTCTCCCTCCTCGATCTCTGACCAACAGTAGCCCAATTTCCACTGGCACCCTGTCAGCTAACAGCACCGGTGGCAGTCGTTGTTAACCCAGGCCTCGACCAATCTGGTATGAAAGTCTCATTCGTTACGATCCACATGTTTGATTTGGCAAAGGTTTTATATCTGATGCCCTTCCTGACACAACCCTCCCTATTTACCCGGGCTTGGGACCGGCACTAGGAGTACACTGTCTTGTGCACACCCTGTAGCTGGGTTTCTTCTACATATTACATATAATATTTTTAATATTAATTGTACTGACTGCTTAGCAGTTGTATGCCCCAAAAGTAAGCTACATCCATTACAGAGTATAAGCAAGCCCCCAAAGGAAAATTTACTGCCATTATGAGAAGGAGTAGCAGAGGAGACAAGGGTCTGAAAAATGTGAGGAGAGGAGAAAATACCAAAAAACAGTGTACCTCTTTGCTCTCCTTTAGGTTTACCATCAGACTGTCATGAGATGGTATGAAGACATCTGGAAAAACAAGCCAAAAAAAAAAAAACCAAAAACCAAAAAACAAAGCGGCATTAAAACTAAAGCAGAAATCTTCAGTGCAATTTTTCACATTTTTAAAAGAATTCCCAACTCAGCTCAAGCTCGGCATAGCTGCTCTATTCCATCACTCGCTGAACGGCATGAATGCAATTCATTTTCAAGTTATTTTGAATTCAATTTTCTTAACTGATAATCCTACTCAGGATACTAGAACAAAAACACTTTTTTCTTGTAAACTTGTGACTTTTTTGTTGTATATTTCTGACTTTTTTCCACCACAATTTGTGATATTTTTCCTTCTTCTGTTCA
Source organism: Pholidichthys leucotaenia (assembly GCA_020510985.1). NCBI lineage: Eukaryota > Metazoa > Chordata > Actinopteri > Cichliformes > Pholidichthyidae > Pholidichthys > Pholidichthys leucotaenia. Next base: position 300,458,065 of record CM035840.1, read on the forward strand.
TAGGCAATTAGCCAATTAACAGACTAGTTGTCGATTAATTTTCCATCGATCGACTAATTAACTAATGACCTCACTGGAATCCAGGGGAGTCCAAAAACGTACCGTCAATGTCCGACACCACCAGCATCTGCGGCTGAGACAGCCCCTCCTGGAGGTTGTAGAAGTGGATGGTGCTGTCGAACGTGAGGAAGCCCACTCTGGTGCGCGTATCCCCGGGCAACCTGAAACGCACAACAGCCTCCGTCAGCACTGGTTATCCAAGTGAGAGGCAAACTCTTCATCTATACAGATAACTGGCACTCACTTATCAAGGTTCTCCAGAAGTGATTCACAGAAGCACTTCAGGTAACCTGTCTCCACGGCGTTGTGGGACACATCGAGCAGGAACAGATAGACCGCCGGCTGAGGAGGCCGCAGCTGAGCACAGAAGAAACAGAGGTGGGATTATGGGTTCAACACATCAGTGGCTATGTGTGCATGAGCACTAATAAACCCACTATAGTCAGATTTGTGGAGTTATCTGATCATTCATGCAGTCATGCAAATGGAAAAATTTGATTTTCTTTCTCTGATAAAGGCTATTATGGGATTATGAGAAATCAAATAAACACAGCTAGTTTATTTCCTAGTAATCCATTTTATCGGTGCATGTAAGGCTTGTTGGGTTGTCGCTATACTTAATTTTAAACTTGATACGATACCTGGGAAAATATTCAATAGTCAGTATAATTTCTGATCCCACAGGGGGAGACAACAAACATGCAAACTGATGTGGAAAAAGTCACTCATTTATTAAAAAGGTTGAAAATTTACATGAAAAAAGTTGCAAATATATGAAAACAAAAGCAGTGCAAATGATGAGAATGATGTGGTCAGTTTACATGAAAAAACTGCCAATTTACCGTGAATGGAAAAAAGTTGCAACTCTGAGAAAAAAGTAAAAAAATTTGTGAGAAAAATCCTGCCAATTTAAATGGAAAAAAAAGGCCATTTATGTATATAAAAGTTGAAAATCTTGTAAAAAAAAAAAAAAAAGTGCAAATTTACAAAGAAAAACCCACAAATTTACAAGAAAAAAGCATCAAATTTCTGAGCAAAAAAAACCTAAATGTATATAATGTTTTAAAAAAAAAAAAAAGTTTTTTTCCCAAAACTTATCATGGAAGTGCACATAAACACCTCAAATCTGATTCTATTGTTTGATTACTGCCATATATCACCAGATTAATATGATCATGTAAACGGGCTCAAGCTGAATGTTCACACAAGAAAAACTATTTCCACTTTAATTCAGTTTAGTTACGCATCAACAAACATTTTTGTACTTTTGTCATTTATTTATGCTAATGTTACCAACTTAAAGTGAACAATATTAAAACTTGCATACGGCTGTCCCAAATAACAGTTTTGGGGCTGTGAATATTCAACAGTAATCCAGACTGAATATTCAAATATTGTTTTATTGCTTTATTTCTCTCCCTGTATCAGCATTCACGACATCAGAAATTTAGATTTTTTAACTAACTTTTTGTAAATCTCTACCTTTTTTCTTTCCAAAAAGGTGACTATTCTTACAAATGTGTGACTTCTACTTGTAGAAGTAAGTACTGTAATTTCCCCATTGTGGGACTAAAAGTCTTATAACTAATGCTCTTTTTTATATTTTTTTCCATTTCAGGCTTTCCTGGGAAATTTTCAATTTCAAAATTCAAAAAGATTTTTGATTTTGTGTAATTTTTTTACATTTTTTTCCTTGTATACTTGCAAATGTAATCAAGCAAATCTGTTTTTTTTTAGTTTTGACCCCCCTCCTTCGACTGAGTCTTGACAGCCCAGCTATACAACCACACTGCCCTCTAGTGAACAAACAGGCCTGGCACATGACATTCACATCTGGATGTGGGACGTCTCACCATGTAGTCTGAGGAGGCGATGAACTCCACGGTGGCGTTTTGGACCTCTGGCCTTTTGTGCGGTTCTCCGTATGACCTCGTGACTGGGTTGTACATGAACTCATCTGGCACTAAATCAAAATTAAAAAACAAAAAATGCATAATTACAGGGTAGAGAACAGTGAGGACTAACACAAGCTGAATGAGATGGGACTGGGCTGGTTACCATCGTTGACCCGATAACAGAGGTTGCACTTCCACCGGCGTTGGTCCAGGAAGGTCACAAACGGGTTGATGTAAGTGCGACAGGAGCGACAGCGAACTATCGTGTTTGACGTGATCACCGGTAGCTGCTGCAGAGAGGAGGAGCGGAGGAAAGAATGAGGGGGAAAAAAAACAAAAGGATTCATTGTGGACAATTTTGGCCTCCCATGTTTGTTCCTCCATCCCGTGATCTTCAGAAAACATTTGTCAGTGCCTCAGCAGATGAGGCCTTTGCTCCTTCTTATGTGGGTCTTTGACCGGATTTTCTGTTTCCATCTGTTCTTCTGACTTTGTCCTGAAGTCAGGACACCTGAGTCACTTCAGATCTATTTTAGAGCTATTTTTTCCTCTGAAGGTAAAGGGAAGATACGTTTATGCGGTGCCTGCAGCTATAAAGAAGGCAAATTTAATTCTTTAAGGCCACTTGATCAAATTTAAGATCTTTCATTTGCAGCAAATAAATGACCACATTCCAATAAGCCTTATCCGATTTCTGATTGGCAAGAACTGAAGTTACTGCAACTTTGGGGTCATCATTCCAGCTCACACAAAATTTGGGGTTTGCCAGGACTGATGTTGCTGCTAGATAATTAGGGGCAGTGGGGGCCTAATGGTTAGGGATGTGGACTGGTGACTGAAGGGTCGCTGGTTCAATCCCTGGACTGGCAGGATCAGATCTGGGTGGGACAGATGACATAGCAGTGTTTGCCCCACCCTCCTTAACCCCACTGTGGTGCCCTTTAGCAAGGCCCTTAACCCCAACTGCTCCAGTGCAGCTGCTCAGTGGCCACAGGTCAGCCTGTGGTTGGACTGAGCAGCTTCCTGGTGTGAATGTGAACAGGGTGTCTTTGAAAAAGACAAGTTGCCTCTCAGTGGATCTTCCCTGTATAAATAAAGGTCAAACAAAACAAACAAAATAATAAGTGAAACACCAGAAACTAACCCATGCCTCTGCAACAAAAGTCACAACTTAATGGAAAAAGTCAAATATTTCAGAGGAAAAGAATCAGAAGTTTACACGGGAAAAAAAACCTAACAAATGTGTAAAAAAAAGTTGCAACCTTCCATGGAAAAAAGCTTTGCAATGTTCCAAAAAAAAAAATCAGCCTTCCAAGAGAAAAAAGTGCAACTTTCCAAGACAAGAAATGTTGCAACTTTCAAAGAGAAAAAAAATTCAATTTTACAAGAAAAATATTACAAATTTGTGAGAAAAATTTAAAAACTCTGAAATCTATTTATCCCCAAATCACACTCCCAGACAGAAACACCTACGAAGGCGGTGATGTTTGAAACTAGTCTGGGTTCACAGGAATCAGGCTAAAAGCCTTATTATTCAACACAGCTAATTGTCAGGGTTTAATGTATTTTTGCATACAACATTTGGTTAGATTTTGCATACTTATCTCATATCCATTGGGAATGTTGTCTATTCTTGTTTCTCATGTCTATTTTCTCTCCTCACCCCCAACTAGGGGTGCGTCATATCATACTGTTCACGATAATACTGGTATAAATTTTGATACTGGTGTAAAAATTAATTTTTAAGTTTTAAGGTCATTTCAGACTGCTCCCATGTTTTTTTTTTTAAAAAAGGTACTGAGGTGGCATGGAAAAATAAGCAGCCAGTGCTGTGGTTTTAAGCAGGTTTTATTAATCATACCGCCGTCACGGGAACTCGGCTCCAGCCATAGCGTGAGCAGGCTGAAGCCGAATTCCTCAGGCTCTCAGTGAAGAGGGGACACAAAATCTGTGTCCTGCAGCAGGGTTGAAGTCAGATTGAGAGAGAAAGATTGCGTTACAGAGTTGCACCTTAAATACTTGATCATAACAATACATCAAAGAGACGTACCCCACAGTTTAGAATGATCAAAGGGACAACAGAACAGGCAGGAGGTATTTGCATTTGTAAGACATACATCACAATGGGCAGATTAGCTAGACCTCGCTCCAAGTGTCAGACAAAGAGGCTAACAAGCACATCTACATATTGATCTGAGTCTCTAGGTCACAGCAAGGGCAAAATGCATGAACACTTTAACTTCAAGGCTGTAAACTCAGCGTGCAGCGGAACAAACCCCAGGAGTGCGAGCTGACTGTCTCTGTGTTCTGTTTGTGTGTTGTGGGGGGTTTAATCAAACCGCTACACTGCTCCCCCCCAAGAGGGAAACGGTAGGGGACCGTGACCTCGATGTTGCAGTCTGGGCAGCGAGCAGGGAAAAGCTCTGTGCAGGAGGGGGGGGGGGGGTAGTCGCACCAAAAGTGTTTGCTGCTCCGCGATGTGAATACCATGCATGAAAGGCAACGATTAACATCACATAGGAGAGACAGAAGAAACTCGTCTACCTGTAGACATTAATACACCAAAGCACATCTACATATGTAAGATGCTCAGAAAAAGCACAGTAAGGACAAGCCATATGCACACTATACCGAATGGCGCATTACATCACAATACATGCATGTTTGCATCACAAATACATGAATGGCACATTGCATCTCAGTAGTGTAGCAGGAAAACAGAGAAAAGAGGGCTGAGTGTCCTTAGTCTGTTGTGGGGTTAAAACGAACCGCCACACACGCTCCCCCCCAGAGGACGCGGCAGGGGGTCGCGACCTCGATAATCCATCTGTGTGAGCGAGCTGTGGGAGAAGCTCGCTGCAGGCGGAGGGGGAGGGAGGGGAGGGGTAGTAAGTGCCGGCAGGAGCTGTGAAATCGTCCTGAGCCGCGCAAAAATTGCTTGTGGGTCCGCAATGTCGAAGGGCTGGTCCCGTTGAACGTGCAGCGGTCCACAAGAAGAAAAATTAGTCTCTGACTCCTCTCGTGGCCATGAAGAAAAGCAGGAGCGGCTGTAAGAGAGAAAGTAAACAAAGCAGGGGGACTGTTGGTTTTGGGTGCTGAAGCGACCCCAAAGCTCCCGGGAACGGCTGACGGCTGAAATCCCGTTGTGCCGTGGCTAAGACCATTAAAAAATCCAGTGGCGAGCTGCGTGCTTGCTTCAGGTGAACGAGCAACCCTGAAGGTTCTGAGGGCAGCGGCGGAGGACGATGGCGGTCTGTGGCGTGGCTGAGACTGTTAACAAATCCTTCCAGTATGCTGTATGCGTACCTCAGGTGAGCGAGCAGCCCTGAAAGGCAGCGGCGAAGGAGGAAGGCAGTCTGTGGAGCCGTTACTTGTCCCATGCGTGATGCGCCGTCCTTGTAACTCCCCGGTGCGTGCGCGGGGGTTCAGTGCGTGGGTGGGCCGCTGGAGTGGTGAGTCAGGGTGCAGAAACTTGGCGGAGATCAGCGCAGACGGCGCCAATAAAATCCAGGTTGAGCTGTTGCTGTAGATTTGGCCATGGTGCGTTGGAGCGTTGAGAGGAAATAGACGATCTTTAGTCCCTCAGGCCCGTGCAGAGGCGTTGGAGCGGCGGGAGGGAATAGACGATCTTTTGTTCCTCAGGCTCATGCAGCTGCGTTGGCGCGGTGTGAGGAAGTGGACGATCGTTGTCGCTCGTGCGGCCATGGTGCGTTCAGTTCCACGCGCTGCACTCCCCGTCGGCCCTGGAGGTTGCCGTCGTGGAGAGAGGACGAGGTGCGTGCGCTCTCAGTGAGAGCGGCCGGTCCAGCGTGGTTGTGCAGATCTCAGGCGACGGAGCATTCATGCCCGGGTGTTGCGTTCGCTGGCCGCTCGTTTTTTTCAGCGTCGGTTCGCCAGCGTGGCCATCCAAAACAGAAGGCTGCGTTGCACAAAACGTGTGCGTCTTCAAGGGGCCACCAACGCAGCTGTGTGGCTGTCCAGCTCGGAAGGTTGCTTTCGCACAAAACGTGTGCGTGTTGGAGGGGTCACCAGTGAGGTGGCATGGAAAAATAAGCAGCCAGTGCTGTGGTTTTAAGCAGGTTTTATTAATCATACCGCCGTCACGGGAACTCGGCTCCAGCCATAGCGTGAGCAGGCTGAAGCCGAATTCCTCAGGCTCTCAGTGAAGAGGGGACACAAAATCTGTGTCCTGCAGCAGGGTTGAAGTCAGATTGAGAGAGAAAGATTGCGTTACAGAGTTGCACCTTAAATACTTGATCATAACAATACATCAAAGAGACGTACCCCACAGTTTAGAATGATCAAAGGGACAACAGAACAGGCAGGAGGTATTTGCATTTGTAAGACATACATCACAATGGGCAGATTAGCTAGACCTCGCTCCAAGTGTCAGACAAAGAGGCTAACAAGCACATCTACATATTGATCTGAGTCTCTAGGTCACAGCAAGGGCAAAATGCATGAACACTTTAACTTCAAGGCTGTAAACTCAGCGTGCAGCGGAACAAACCCCAGGAGTGCGAGCTGACTGTCTCTGTGTTCTGTTTGTGTGTTGTGGGGGGTTTAATCAAACCGCTACAGTACAACAATGTGGATGATCTGCCTGCACTTTTTTCCGCAAGTCAGCAACACCGCTCCGGAGTGGTACCATTAACACGTGTTAATGTCTGGCAGGTGTTGGCATCCAAAGTGTCTGGAGTTCTTGCTCCCTTTAAGGGTCGCCACAGTGGATCATCTGCCTCCATCTCACCCTATCCCTTCATCTTCCTCTAACACCAACCCTCTCCATGTCCTCCTTCACTACATCCATCAATCTTCTCTGTGGTCTTCCGCTTTTCCTCCCGTCTGGCAGCTCCATCTTCAACATCCTTTGTCAACTATATCCACTATCCCTCCTCTGCACATGTTCAAACCATCTCAGTCTTGCCGCTCTTACTTTGTCTCCAAACCACTCATCCTGAGCTGTCCCTCTGATATACTCATTTGTAATCCGGTCCCTCCTAGTCACTCCCAATGAAAATCTTAGCATCTTCAACTCTGCCACCTCCAGCTCTGCCTCCTGTCTTTTTGTCAGTGCCACCATCTCCAAACCATGGATCACAGCAGGTCTCACTACCATCTTGTAAATCTTCCCTTTCACTCGAGGTGCTTTCCTTCTGTCACAAATCACCCCTGAAGACCAAATCATGGTGACAAAACATGTTGGTATACGAGCGAGTGCAGCGGACGCATTTGTGCATAAACCCTACGCAGAGAGGGAGATCTGACTGAGCGCATGCAGCCCCCAAAAAAGTGAACACAGGTACAAGTACACAAGTGTTTGCAGTGAACTGCGCATGCACCCGGAAACTGCCGACAGGGGGAAGTACTGAGCAATCCGCCAAAACTGGGAGAACAAAGGTTCGTCTTTTTGCCCGTTTTCTTCCTCTGCCACTAAACAGCAAAAGCTCCTGTTCGTCTTCATCGTCATTGTATTCACGTACCTCCATCACTTCCGCCATTTAAAACATCTGCCACCGTGCTCTTCTTTTGCATTTGGATTGCAGCTGTTCAAATCAGTTTGGTGGCTCTTGGCTGTCTCCATCAGTATAGGCATGTGAACTGCACATTATTTTCACTGTGCATGTGCGAAACGTGGCTGCTGAGCGGCAGCTGCAGTGACTCAAAAACTACTCTGAATTTTCTCCTTGGAGGGTTTCAGATCAGGCCTCAACACCCATCTCCACCCTGCCTGCACTCTCTTCTTCACCTCCCCTGTGCATTTTCCATTGCTTTGGAAGGTTGACCCCAGGTATGTAAACTCATCTACCTTCACCATCTCCACTCCTTGCATCTTCACCACCCAAAGGGGAAAAAAAAAGCATCAGTTCAGTGCGACAAGCCAAAAAGCCTTGGGACATGTCTGTGCAACAGAGACTTCTAATGCAGGTAAACTGATTCAGCACAGAATCCCTACATCCATGTGCATTTAATGGGGTGGTTTATATTATTTTCTTGTAATATCTGACAGAGAAAAAAAATCTGAAACTCAATCTGATCTGCTGTTTATAATCTAAATAAATAAATAAATTTTTTTGTTTTGTTTTTACTGTCCTTTATAAATTAAAAAGAAAAAATCTATTTCGTGCTACTGTGAAGAATATCATTATCGTGAAAACTCACAGAAATATTGTGATATTTAAGGCCATATTGCCCACCCCTACCCCCCAACAGTCTGTTGTTAAACGGGGGCTTTTCCTCCCAACGGTCACCTAGTGTAGTGTTGCTTTTTTGGATTCTACCTGTAGATCTCTGAAGGGGTGGAGGAGGAGTCCCAGAGGAAGTCTGGCCTTGTTGAGTAAAGCCTGGGTCTGAGGGATACTGGTCAGAGTACACCTGAACGTCCTGATTTTAAAAAGAAAGACAAAGACGAAGTTTCTGCCTTTCAGTCACCAAAAGATAACTGCTGTAGGAGAAGGAGGTTTTTATTTCTCCATGTTTAATAACTTACTGTGGGCTGCAGTTGACCTTCCTAAGGTCGGGGCTGAGGTTGGGTTCGGGGGCCTCTAAGGGCAGGGGGGGCAGGAGGTTCCTCTCCTGCAGCAGGTTGACGGGCCTCAGGGCCTCCACCTCCAGCTCTGGGACCCCACTGAGTCCCCCCAGGGCCGCGGACAGCTGGGAGAGGTTAGGGAAAGGCTGCGGAGAAGAGAAGAATTTCTGTCAGAAGTCCTGTTCCTATGTGAGATTAAAAGCCACTTCAATCAAAATAAAGTTAAAATCTTTGGCAGAAAAACTAATTTAGTCTACCACTGCAGCAGTTACTTCAGTGTTGAATCCAGGCCAGTTAAAAAAAAAAAAATTGCATTTAATCCACACCTGTGAGTACTGCTGGTAGGTCGGCTGGCTGTACACATCGTGGGAGGTGTCAGCATGGGGCGTCGGTCCCTGCCGATAGGGCGACTGCATGCTGGAGTAACCATAGCAACCGTAGGGCTGAGCCTGGTTGGTCATGTTGTTGGAAGGTGGCATGGATTCTGCCAAAAACACGGTGGAGCATTTAAACAACGTTAAAAGAAAGCTGCTTCAACATCATCTTGGTATACAGTTTTAACTGTTAAAGAGACGCTCCCAGCTTAACCACACTATGCTGAGAAATTATTCAATGAACAGACACCCTCTCTGCTTTTAAGACAAAACTGAAAACTTTCCTATTTGACAAAACTTTTGAATAGACTTCCCACATGTTATACGTTTGTAACTAGCAGTGTCACGGTACTATACAAGCTGTCCTACTGCTAGACGCGTGCGTAGTGTTGTAGTCCACATCAACGGGGCCTGGTGAGCATGCGTTTGAGCCACGGAACAGCTGGCTAGCTAGACGTGATATCATGTTTTAACTGGACGTCATTCACAAGTGTAGATTGGATTTTGCATGTCACAGTTTTGAATTTTATTATTAGTATCTACTATGTCCACTTATATTAAAAAACAACAACAAAAAAACTGCTATTTATGTTCACTGTGCACAGTGTTGGGGCATTACACCACTCGGCCCGGCTGTTGATGTGTCTGCCTGCAGTGCCATCTATGAGATTCTTTAGTTAGCTTAAGAAGCCTGAAAAAAGCCCATAAAAATGCTGTAACCTTAAGTCAAATTAGCTTTGACAGAATTTGCACGTCATATCTGTACCAACATTGTTCTACCTGTATGTTGTTGTTATGAATAGTATGTCTCTTCCTTGTCCCCTCAAATCCCCTCCCTCAGCCTGGTTCTGCCGGAGGTTTCTTCCTATAAGGGAGTTTTTCCTTCCCACTGTCACCTAGTGCTTGCTCATTGGGTATTATTTGATCGCTGGGGCTTTTCTCTGAATCATTTATGATTTATGCTTATGTATCTAGCGCCTTGAGATGACTTTTGCTGTGACTAGGCACTATACAAATAAAGTTGAATTGAATATTACAAAAATATTGTTGTCTGTGCCTTAGAACAACTTTTAAAGCCATTTTTGCAGCAGAGGACGTTGCCCGGGTTAACAAGGTCAGGAGTTCCTGGCAGTGGAAGGCGAAGGACAGAGCTGCGTGGAGGAATCTGATCAGACCTAAATGAAACCGTCATTGTCGCCCCCAACAGACTGCTATGATGATGATGATGAAGATCATGTCAGCCTGTCCTCAAAAAACAGCAGCCTGGCCATGATGGAGCAGCGGGATCAACAGACCAATGACTCACTGTTAGTAATGAAACTCTGCAGCAGCTAATCCTCTGAACGGTAGGAAAATATGTTTGCATTCATATGAGGAACCACAGTCTTATAATAATGAACCTGTTAAGAAATCAGAGACCAGGAGCAGAGGAGGATTAGAAGAAAAATGGCCAGCAGCCAGAAATTAATCTGTGGTGTGAGGGAAACCAGTGGAGAACCACAATACGCACTTTAAACATTCTGAATGTCACACTGTTATTTATGTTATCATCATATCTGTGTTTCTTCAGATGTTTTCTACTTGTTGGATTTAAACTATTAGAATAGGTTAAAAAAAAATATTGCTTGCTTGCTTTCATCCTGTACCCATTTTACCAGGTTTTGACGACACCTGGATAAAAAATGTCTAGTGGAATTAAAGGTGTAAATGTGCAGATGTTTTTTTTCTCTCGGCGCCACACGAGTAGGCTGCCTTTTGCAACAGCGGCTCGATTCCGAGTCTTTTTCCCTTCCTCTCTCTTTTGATCCGTCTTTTTTTTTTCACCCCACTTATATCACGGACACACAGATCGTCCTAAATGTCTCCTGAGCCGGTGGACGGAGCCACTGTTTATAGCAGGATACGATACAGCAGAGAACAGCTGCTAGCATTCAACCGCCACCCGGTCCCATTGGAAAAACTCGACATACCGAGAGAACTGAGGCGAAAACGCCGCGGCTGCCGGGCTGGAGTAAGGCGGAGGACAAAAAATATAAGGTACAGACCCTCCCTTCCATCTGTTGTCATGGGAAATGTACGGTCGATACTGGGAAAGTTAGATGAGCTAGCGGCTATCTCCCGTTATGATAGCACATACCGGGAGTGCTCTCTCCTTTTGTTTACTGAGACGTGGCTAACTGAACTAGCAGCAGATGCTAACATTGAGCTGGAGGGTTTTCACATGATACGAGCTGACCGAACACCAGACAGTGGCAAGGCTAGGGGCGGTGGAGTGATAATGTATGTTAACAACAACTGGTGCAGACCGGGACATATCACTGTTAAACAACGACACTGCAGCAAAGACATTGAGTTGCTAGCTGTTAGCATGAGGCCTACATATCTCCCGAGAGAACACTCACACGTGATCTGCATTGTTGTTTATGCAAATCCGACGGCGAACGCTGGGACAGCACGTGACGTCATCCATTCAGTAACCAGCAGGCTGCAGACAGAACACCCAGATGCTCTTCTCCTCATCTCAGGCGATTTCAACCATGTTTCACTGTCTCCCATTCTACCCACGTTCACCCAGTATGTCACATGCCACACTAGAGACAATAAAACACTGGATTTATTCTACGCAAACACTAAGGAGGCGTACACCTCATCACAACTCCCCCCACTCGGGAGATCGGATCACAACTTGGTTCATCTCCGGCCGGTGTACAAACCCCTAGTGCACAGACAACCTCCGGCCATGCACACTGTGGAGTTATGGTCTGAGGAGACAATGGACACCCTAAAGGGCTGTTTTGAAGCCACCGCCTGGAAGCAGCTCTGCGATCCACATGGTGAGGACATCGATGGCCTCATTCACACCTTCACGGGCTACCTCAGCTTCTGTGTGGACAAATCCGTTCCCACCAAGACCATACGGCGTCACTCAAACAACAAACCCTGGATCAACCCTGAGATAAAAACACTTCTGAGAGAGAAGAAGAGGATCTTCAGGTCAGGGAACAGGGAGATGCTGAAGTCCGTACAGAGGGAGCTGAGGAGAAAGATCAGAGAAGGCAAGGACAGCTTCAGGAAGAAGATGGAGGACAAGCTGCAACAGAGCGACATCAGCGGGGTCTGGAGAAACCTCAAAACCATCTCGGGGCTCCAGAATACCTCCCCCCAGGCCACAGGGGGCAGGGAGTGGGCGAACAACCTGAATCTGTTTTTCAATAGATTTGACCAACCGCCCTCCCCCCTGACTGCACAACAACCACTGCTGCCTCTAAAGAAATCAAGTCCTGCTGCCCACTCCCCACTCCACCAACACCCCCCCACTCCCAACACACAGCCCCCCATCCTGACCCTGACCAGGACCCAGGTGAGGACGGAGCTGAGGAAGATCAAGGCGAGGAAGGCGCCGGGACCGGACGGCATCAGCGCAAAGCTCCTCAAGTCCTGTGCAGACCAGCTGTGTGGGATTGTGACGTATATCTTCAACATGAGCCTGAAACTGGGGAGGGTACCACAGCTGTGGAAAACATCTTGTGTGGTACCTGTACCAAAAACTTCCCACCCCAAAGACCTGAACAGCTACAGACCGGTGGCCTTGACGTCCCACTTGATGAAGACCCTGGAGAGACTGCTCCTTGCTCACCTCCGCCCCCTGGTGGAACCAGCGATGGATCCACTCCAGTTCGCCTACCAGCATGGCATTGGGGTGGAGGATGCGGTGATCTTCCTCCTTCACCGTTCTCTGTCCCACCTGGAGAAGCCCGGGAATATGGTGAGGATCATGTTCTTTGACTTCTCCAGTGCTTTCAACACCATCCAACCGATGATCCTGAAGGACAAGCTGCTGCGCGCAGGGGTGGACCAGCACCTGTCATCATGGATCCTGGACTACCTCACGAACCGGCCTCAGTTTGTGAGAACCCGGGACTGTGTGTCCGACACGATCATCAGTAGCACGGGGGCCCCCCAGGGAACGGTGCTGGCTCCCTTCCTGTTCACTCTTTATACTGCGGACTTCTCACACAACACAACACACTGCCATCTACAGAAGTTCTCTGATGACTCTGCGATCGTTGGCCTCATCTCCAATGGAGATGAAGCTGAGTACAGAGGGCTTATCCAGGACTTCGTGGACTGGTGCCATCGGAACTGCCTCCAGATCAACGCGAGGAAAACTAAGGAGCTGGTGGTGGACTGCCGCAGGCATGGGCAGCCCCTCACAGTACCAGTAAATATACAGGGAACAGACATCGAGATGGTGACATCCTATAAGTACCTGGGTATTCATCTGAACAATAAACTAGACTGGTCACACAATACTGATGCACTCTACAAGAAGGGACAGCGCAGGCTGTTCCTGCTGAGGAGACTCAGGTCTTTTGGTGTACAAGGGGCGCTGCTGAAGTCATTCTATGACACGGTGGTGGCATCAGCCATCACTTTTGGAGTGGTCTGCTGGGGCAGTGGCATTACAGCAGCCGATAGGAAGAGACTGAACAAACTGATTAAGAAAGCTAGCTCTGTCCTGGGGCAGCGCCTTGATCCGATGGAGGAGATAGGAGAGAGAAGGACGGTGGCTAAACTGTCATCTCTGCTGGAGTCCGAGTTCCACCCTATGCAGGACATACTGAATGCACTGAGGAGCTCATTACCAACGGCTGTCAGACTGTACAACCTAAGCAGGGCTGCTCGCAGAGATAGCAAAAAGACGTAACAAACTAATAGTTTTTTGAATGCAAAAGATGCAATAGACTTACACAATGGTCCCCTCCGGCATACAACTAGGAACTTACCGGTCGCTATGGAGGGTGAGAATATGTATGGGCACATAATCATACCATGTAGGATAACTAAGTAGACGGTTATGCTGTTTCATTCCATCTAGCAACAATGCTCTGCACTGTGTGTGTTTATATATTTACATATTTATTCCATCTAGCTACAATGCTCAGCACTGGGTGTGTTTATATATTTATATATCTACATATTATTCCATCTAGCTACATTGCTCCGCACTGTGTGTGTTTATATACTTGCATATTTATTCCACCTAGCTGCAATGCTCCGTACTGTGGGTGTTTATATATTTACATATTTATTCCATCTAGCTACAATGCTCTGCACTGTGTGTTCATATATTCATATATTTATTCCATCCAGCTACAATGCTCTGCACTGTGTGTCTGTGTGTGTGTGTATATACGTATATATATTTTATAGTAATACGTACATATGTATATTAGCTGCTCTTGCTTGCTTGTTTTTTTTCTTGCCTTCTGATTGTTGCTCTGAGTGTTGCTATCCCTGTGCTGTTGCAATCCTGGAATTTCCCCGTTGTGGGACAAATAAAGGCTTATCTTATCTTATCTTATCTTATCTTATGTGGCATGCTGCTCTTTATTGGAACAATAAGTGCCCTTCAGAATAATTTTAAACTCAGGATATTTGTTTAGTTCAAGGGTAGGCAACCTTTTTACCCATTGGCTTTGGACAGTGAGGGGGGAAAAAAAAAAAAAAAAAAAAGAGGAAAATGTTGCAAATTTACACATGGAAAAAATCTCAAATTAACAAAAAAGCAGAAAATTTACAAGAAAAATAGATACAAATTTAAGGGAAAGTTAGAAATTTGAGGAAACACTGCTGACTTACTTTTTCCTCCAACATTTAAGAGGTTTTTCTCTCAAATTTGCAACTTCTCTCAGACATTTGAGACTCATATTTCCAATTTATTACCTCATAAACCTGAATCTTTTTTCCTAGTAAATTTAGACCATTTTCCTCCTTGACTACATTAAAAATGTTCCTCATAAATTTGAAAGCTTTTCCCACACTCAAAAAAAAAAAAAAAAAAAAAAAAAAAGATTCTCCCCACAAATTTTTCCTTGCAAATTTGAACATTTTTCCCTGATAAATTTTAAACTTTTAATTCTCATAAATTTAGAAGTTTTTCTTTGTATGAAATGAATAACCTCACATATTTACTTAAAAAGTAACTTTATAATGTGTATTACATTGCGCAGCCCTTTTTTATAGATTTACCTAAAGCATTTGACACTGTGGAGCACACAATACTGAAACAGAGACTCATTGCCAGTGGTTTATCTGAAAAAACTGTGAGCTGGTTCCATAATTACTTCTCTGATCAGATTCAGAGTGTGCAGGCAGAGGGTTTTACATCTAATTCTGTCCTAGTATCAAAAGGTGTGCCACAAGGGTCAATTTTGGGACCACTTTTATTCATTCTTTATATCAATAACATTAATCAAAATGTCTAACGCCGAGTGCATTTCTACGTGGATGACACAGCGATATATAGTTCTGCATCTACACCATCTCAAGCTCTTGCTAACCTCCAGCTGGCTTTTTAATACCATTCAAAACAACCTTTATGATTTAAAGCTTGTCTTAAATGCTGACAAATCCAAATTTACTGTATGTTGTTTTCAAATGCTAAATTAAAATCCCAAAACCTGCCACAAATTGTCACCTTACAATGTACTAAGATTGAAGCCATATTGCAATATAATATTCCATATTCAACAGTTGGTAAAGAAGTTAAAATTGAAATTGAGATTTTATTTCAGAATTAGGCCCTGCCTCTCTTTTGAGGCCAGAAAAAGACTTGTTACTCCCACTTTTCTCTCTGCATTGGACAATGGTGATGTCCTCTATATACATGCATCCACTCAAAGCTTACACGCTCTGGATACAGTGTATCATGGAGCTCTGAGGTTCATAACTAGTTCCAAAGCTTTGACTCATCATTGTTTATTGTACGCTCTTGTTGGATGGTCTGCTTTGTCAACTCATAGACTTATACACTTATAACAACACGCCAATGTTTTTTAGGCCTGGTTCCTTTATATCTTCAAAGGTACATTGTCAGAAAATTTGTCTTTGATCACAGAATCTGTTGTTATTGTCAGTTCCAAAGGTCTGTACTGAACTGAGTAAAAAGCGTTTAATTTTTTTGCGTCCTCAGCCTGGAACCAATTGCAAAATGACCTCAAACTCAAGAAGTTGGTTTCTCTTGAAAATTTTGAAGTAGTTTTAAATAATTTGGATCAACAAGCATTTGGCTGTAGATGCTTTGCATAAAATTACTGCATTCCAATTTTAGTGATTCTATTGTAATTTATTATTAGTTGTTTGATGATTGTGTGTTATGTATGTATTATGTTTTTAATGTCTATGTGTATGAAGGAAAGTTTGGTTTTTATTGTTTGTATTTGAAACTGTGCTGCTGCCTGTTTTGGCAAAGCAGCCAGGTCAGGACACTCTTGAAAAAGAGATTTTTAATCTCAGTGAGTCTTTCCTGGTTAAATAAAGGTTAGATAAAAAAAGTGGGAAAAAAAAACAAACATGGATCATGTCTACATCCGGCATAAATAAAAATTTTAATTTACAGGTTCTTGGGATCAGTCCACCAAGGTCTCCACCTTTGACCGCCACCTAATCCACATAGCACCGGACCCCCATGATCCCTCCTGCAGGTGGTGAATCCACTGGAGGGCGGACCCATGTAACTCCTTCGGGCTGAGTCCGGCCGGGTCCCATGGGTGGAAACCCGGCGACGGTGGTGACGAGGGGGATGACTCGCCTATCACAGGGGCTGAGGTTGCCAAGGTGGTTAAAAATCTCCTTGGTGGCCGGGCCCCAGGGGTGGACGAGATTCGCCCTGAGTACCTCAAGGCCCTGGATGTTGTTGGGTTGTCATGGTTGACACGCCTCTGCAACATTGCGTGGAGGTCGGGGGCAGTGCCTTTGGCATGGCAAACCGGGGTGGTGGTTCCTCTCTTCAAAAAAGGGGACCGGAGGGTGTGCTCCAACTTTAGAGGGATCACACTCCTCAGCCTCCCTGGGAAGGTCTATGCCAAGGTACTGGAGAGGAGAGTCCGGCCGTTGGTCGAACCTCGGATTCAGGAGGAGCAATGTGGTTTTCGTCCTGGCCGTGGCACATCGGACCAGCTCTTTACCCTCTCGAGAATTCTTGAGGGTTCGTGGGAGTTTGCCCAACCAGTTTACATGTGTTTTGTGGACTTGGAGAAGGCATTTGACCGCGTCCCTCGTGGATTTTTGTGGGGGGTGCTTCGGGAGTATGGGGTATCGAGCTTGTTGTTACGAGCTAGTCGGTCTCTGTACGACCGTTGTGAGAGTTTGGTTCGTATTGCCAACACTCGGTCGGAGTCATTCCCAGTGAGAGTTGGACTCCGCCAGGGCTGCCCTTTGTCACCGATCCTGTTCATAATTTTTATGGACAGGATTTCTAGGCGCAGCCAGGGAATGGAGGGTGTCATGCTTGGTGACCACAGGATCTCATCTCTGTTGTTTGCAGATGATGTTGTCCTGTTGGCTTCATCCAGCAATGACCTACAGCTCTTGCTGGGACGGTTTGCTGCCGAGTGTGAAGCGGCTGGGATGAGAATCAGCACCTCCAAGTCCGAGTCCATGGTCCTCAGCCGGAAAAAGGTGGATTGTCCTCTCCGGGTTGGGGACAGGCTCCTGCCCCAAGTGGAGGAGTTCAAGTATCTTGGGGTCTTGTTCACGAGTGAGGAGAAAATGGAGCGAGAGATCGACAGACGGATTGGAGCAGCATCTGCAGTGATGCGGACGTTGTACCGGTCTGTTGTGGTGAAGAGGGAGCTTAGTTCTAAGGCAAAGCTGTCGATTTACCAGTCAATCTACGTTCCTACTCTCACCTATGGTCACGAGCTTTGGGTAATGACCGAAAGAACGAGATCGCGGATACAAGCAGCTGAAATGAGCTTTCTTCGTAGGATTGCTGGACTCACCCTCAGAGATAGGGTGAGGAGCTCAGTCATCCGGGAGAGGCTCAGAGTAGAACCGCTGCTCCTCCACATTGAAAGGAGTCAGTTGAGGTGGTATGGGCATCTGATTAGGATGCCTCCTGGACGCCTCCCACTTGAGGTGTTTCAGGCACATCCCACTGGGAGGAGACCCCGGGGCAGACCCAGGACTCTGTGGAGAGACTATGTCTCCCAGCTGGTCTGGGAACGCCTTGGTATCCCCTCTGAAGAGCTGGAGCAGGTGGCCGGGGAGAGGGAAGTCTGGGCTTCTCTGCTTGAACTGCTTCCTCCGCGACCCGGACCTCCGGAAAAGCGGTAGAAGATGGATGGATGGAATTTACAGGTTCTAGAAACAATTTATCTTTGTATAAATCTCAGGGTATCAATCTAGCTCATATTTAACCCTCCGGGATCATTCAAATAATAGTCATACACAAAAAAAAAAAAAGTGCTTTTCATAAGGTAGCTATAAAAAATTATACATATACACATATATATATATATATATATATATACATATACACACACACATATATATATATATATATATATATATATATATATATATATATATATATATATACACACACACACACACTATTATATTACACTTTCCTTGAGCCAATTATTTTCACCTACATCTGACTTAATTATCACAGCAGATGACTGCCCCTCCCTGTGCCTGCTTCTGCTGGAGGTTTCTTCCTGTTAAAAGGAAGTTTTTCCTCTCCACCGTTGCCAAGCGCTTGCTCACAGGGGATCGCCCGATTGTTGGGGTTTTTCTGCAATTGTGGGGGTTTCCCCTACAGTTGAAAGTGCTATGAGATGACTGGTGTTGTGAAGTGGCTCTATATAAATAAAGCTGAATTGAATTATCGCCATCAAATATTAATTAATTTTTTTTTTTTTTTAAAGATTTTAACCCTTTAAATGCTTGGTTTTTGTAATGATGCTACCATGTTTTTAGATTGAAAAAACAGGGGGAAAAAAGCATTATTTAATATACTACATGCAAAGTAATTTTTTGTGTTGGATTATTACAGCCTGATGCGTCAATCAATGCTTAGCAGCATGAGGGGTAATTGTGGCATTGCCACCTAGTGGAAATAGCATGTTTTTTTTCCTGCATATGCCAAATATGGTCAAAATGGTGCCATCTGGTGGAGAGTAGTAGAAATGGTCAATTCCAAGGTAAAGCCCAAGTTTATGCCCAGAAATAAAAATGTAAAATTGCTGTTTGAATGGGTTTCAATGGCACATTTTTGACAGTATGAGTGTAACACTTGCTTATACACAGTGTATTTTAGACTAACTGTAGGAGCTGAGCTGGAAATAAGAGCAAATAAAAATACACAGTCTTTCAAAAATTCATGCCAAAATTATCAACACCTCTACGCAATTATAAAAAAAAAACCAATTACAAATTCAGAAAGTTGCTTGTTAATTACGGGTGTGAATTTAAGACCCACGAAGGATAATGAAAGAACCAAGGTGCCGATGCCTCGGTGCCAAAGCCTTGGCGGAGGTATGCCTTCTCGGATCATCACCAAAATGTTATGGGTTCCTCTCTAGCCCAAGGACCACCTCTGGTAAAAATTTCATCCAAATCCATCCAGTAGTTTTGGAGTACACGTATGCGCAGTGAAAACAATTTGCAGTTCATGTGCCTATACTGTCGGCGGCAGCCAAGAGCCACCAACCTGATTTGAACAGCTGCAATCCAAACACAAAGAAGAGCACGGTGGCAGATGTTTTAAATGGCGGAGGCGATGGAGGTATGTGAATACAATTACAATCAACATGAACAGGAGCTTTTGCTGTTTAGTGGTAGAGGAAGAAAACAGACGGGTAAAAAGACGGACATTGTTCACCCAGTATTGGCGGATTGATCAGGACTTTGGTCTGGCAGGAGTTTCCGGGCACATGCGCAGTACCATTCCATTGACAGTAAAGGTGAGCTATTTTTGTGTTTATTTCAAAAACAAACCGTTATTTTGAAATTCTGGCAAATTTAAAACCGAGAAAATATGGTAGTACAATGATACAGGCCTTTAGTTCCACTTAATTTTGGCTGGACGAGCTGAAACAGAGAGGCGGACAGATGGACAGATACACATACATAGCCACAAACAGACGCACTAACTGAATACCATATGCCTCTCAGTTTCACCGAGGCATAATTAAGGCCTAAAGCTATGGTCACAAAGATTCTCAAGAACGATGGGCTTGTAAGAATCTCCCAGTTCCTACAAATTCTGGAGTTAACAGACATTCATGGAGGGGGGCATAGTTTCTTACGGCCTTCTAAGGAAGTTGGTATGGCTGCCGTTCAATTCGCAAGAACAACTTGAGGCTTTCTTGAGAAATGAGGTGCTTTTCTGTCGTACGATGGCCCACAGTTCTTACTTTCTTTGTAAGGGTACCTTAGGAGCTCCTTATGGTATACTTACTGCCATCTTACCAAAATTTTTTTGTCTTAAGGTGGCTGTATGGCACCCCTGTGTGCAACTCATGGCACTCTCAAGTCATTGGTAGGAAGAGCTTATGGCTTTCGGCACATTTTATCAGGGTATACAAGTGGTGGCTGTCCACTCTCCAACATTTGGTGTCCGAGTGATCATCACATCTGCTAGAAAATTTGTGGAAAAGTTTGTTACTTCCAAGATGGCAATAATGCCGAGAAGGACTTCAGGACTTGGCTGTGGCTTGTCTCTCCCTCTGCGCCGCCCCCCGTTTTGGTGGCTTCTCCTTGCTGCTCTTCCCTTTGAGTCCAATGTCTCAAATAGACCTAGTAAAAGCACGGATGACGTCTTAAAACAGAAACTGAAATTTTGCCGCTGTTTTCACTTCAAAAACCTTGCGTTGAACGACGATTTCTAGGGCGTGTGTGCGGCTTTCCCTGAAGAATGCCACAAATGTTGCACAAATGACATACTTCCACCTTAATGAACGCCTCACTACCACCTTACACACGCTGTACAAATCTCTGTACAGACGGGGATTCGTACAGCGTTTCCTACGACTGCTGTAAGGGGGCCTCAAGAACAACTTGAGGTGTTCTTATGGCATACTTACAGCCACTGTAGGAATTTGGGGTTCTGGAATGGTCTCCTGACCCTAAAAATCTACACTGTCCCTATGACATTCATATGACTGTCTTACGATGAGGGGCTTTCGTGGGGCGTTCATAGAAAATCTTGGTCAAGACCATCAACCTGGCCACGAACTTAGTCTACGAATGTTGGATTCTCCTACGGCTGCCTTAAGAAGGCCGTACGAGATGGTCCAAAAATAATTCATACAGTGTTCTCAGCTGTTTGTAAGGGTATTTGTGACTGTAGCATTAGTTTGGGATAAACAAATCTCAGACTTTTTTAAGGATCTGTGGTTTTGTAGCACAGGCATCAGTATCCATCCTCAGATGTACCTGGAAAGCTGCCACCTTCGAGGGAATCATAGCTGTTGGGCACCGGAGAGGCACTGCCGGTAGTGGAAGATGATGTGTCACCACCTGAGAGACGGAGAGAGAAAGGGGCTTAATTAGCAGCTAAAAATGGAATTATAAGAGAAATATTTGAGTGGACAGAAAATGAAGCGACGGTAGGTGGAAATAAAAGCAAAACGAGGCTAAGAAGAAGGAAACTAGAAAATAACGAAGAGGGAATGAAGGACAGCAGATGTAAATGAAGTTAATGAGGAGAATAGTAGAGGATCAAGACTGAAATAAAATAAGAGGAACAGAAAAAGAAAATGAAAACAGGTTTTTTCTTTTGGTTATGAAGTAGTTCCGGTGCAACTCCTTCTGACATCACAGACTGATAATGAGAAAGAGGAAAAGCAGATACTGGAAAGAAAATCTGAAGCATTTCAATCTTGGAAAAAAAATGAGTGTAAACAGTATACTGTATAGGATGCTTTAAGGACTGAAAAAAGAGGGGAAAATATGGATGTGCACACTTAATTATCAAATCATTATGAAGTTTCCACAGAACTCTTGCAATTTACCAACTGACAGACATTAAAACTAGTGATTTAACAATATATTCAATTATCCGGATATCTGTTTCTTAAAGTGATATTTAGTTCTCACATTTTGGTATTCAGACATTCGCTTTTTTTTCCCCTTCAACAAACTGCTTGATCTTAAAAACTATGCCTAAAATTATCTTTACAAAAATTCTGTTAAGTAAGTCTGCAAATTATGGAGAAAAAAAAAAAAATCACAATTTAAAGGTAGCAAAATTATCTGAATACATTTGCTAATATAAAGGAAAAACATTTGTGACTCATCACAAATTTAAAAGGAAAATAAAGTCTGCAAAATTTACAAGCTGCAAAATTAAGGAAATGTATGCATATTTATATTAGAAAAATGAAATTTTATACAGGAAAAAGGGTCTTAAATTTACACAAGGAGGAAAAAAAAAACTAATATTAAAATAGCTGAAAATTTACATGAAAAAATCTCCAAGCTGGTATTCTGTAAATGATTTATGCCCAGAGATATCATTTAAATTAATTTATATTTTATGAATGTAATTTTTCATGCACTGAGATGGTTTGGACATGTGTAAAGGAGGGACAGTGGATATATTGGACAAAGGATGTTGAAGATGGAGCTGCCAGGCAGGAGGAAAAGAGGAAGACCACAGAGAAGATTCTTGGCTGTAGTGAAGGAGGACATGGACAGGGTTGGTGATACAGAGGGAGATGTGGGGGACAGGGTGAGATGGAGGAAGATGGTCCACTGTGGCCACCACTAAAAGGAGCAGCCAAAAGAAGATTTTTCTTGCATTGTGTTTGTTCAGCCCAATTAGGGACAAGGGGTGAACGTTAGCTTTAGCTGTTGGGGCAGCACAGCAGTAAAGTGGTTAGCACTGTTATGTTAAGGTTCCAGGTTCGAATCCCCAGGCTGGCAGGGGTGGGAACCTTTCTGTGTGGATTTTGCATGTTCTCCCTGTGCTGTGTGGGTTTACTCCGGGAGCTCCGGTTTCCTCCCACAATCTAAAGACATGCATGTTAGGTTAACTGGTGACTTTAAATTGCTCCTAGGTATCTGTCACTGATAGGCCCGTGGAATAGAGGGTTAGCGTAGTTACTAGTTAGGTGCTTTGAGTGGTCTTTGTGACTAGAAAAAAAATGCTATATACAGTTAGGCCCAAAAATATTTGGACAGTGACACAAATTTTGTTGCTTTAGCTGTTTACGAAAACATAGTCAGGATACAATTATATAGTCACTGTGGGCTTAAAGTGCAGACTCTCAGCTGTAATTTGAGAGTATTCACATCCAAATTGGAGCAAGGGTTTAGGAATTACAGCTCTTTAATACGTAGCCGCCTCTTTTTCAAGGGACCAAAAGTAATTGGACAATTGACTCAGAACGCTGCAAAAAATAGCAAGGCTGCATGGGCTCTTCCCTCGTTAACCTGTCATCAATTAAGCAGTTAAAAGGTCTGGAGTTGATTCCAGGTGTGGCGTTTGCATTTGGAAGCTGTCGCTGTGAACACACAACATGAGGTCAAAGGAGCTCTCAATGGAGGTGAAAAAGACCATCCTGAGGCTGAAAAAAAAAAGAAGAAATCCATCAGAGAGATAGCAGAAATGTTGGCCATATCAACAGTTTGGTACATTCTGAGGAAAAAAAAAAAAAAAAAAAGTGCACTGGTGAGCTTGGGAACTCAAAAAGGCCTGGACGTCCACGGAAGACAACAGTGGTGGATGATCACAGAATCCTTTCCACGGTGAAGAACAACTCCTTCACAACATCCACTCAAATGAAGAACACTCTCCAAGAAGTAGGTGTATCAGTATCTAAGTCTACCATAAAGAGAAGACTTCATGAGAGTAAATACAAAGGATTCACCACAAGGTGCAAACCATGAATCAGCCTCAAAAATAGAAAGGCCAGAATTGACTTTGCCAAAAAACACCTAAAGAAGCCAGCCCAGTTCTGGAACAGCATTCTTTGGACAAATGAGACTAAGATCAACCTGTACTAGAATGATGGGAAGAAGAAAGTTTGGAGAAGAATTGGAACAGCTCATGATCCAAAGCACTACATCTTCTGTAAAACATGGTGGAGGCAGTGTGATGGCATGGGCATGCATAGCTTCCAGTGGCACTGGGTCACTTGTGTTTATTGATGATGTGACAAAAGATAGAAGCAGCCGGATGAATTCTGAAGTGTATAGGGATATACTTTCTGCTCAGATTCAGCCAAATGCAGCAAAGTTGATTGGACGGCGCTTCACCAATGATCCAAAACATACTGCAGAAGCAACCCAGGAGTTTTTAAAGCAACGAAGTGGAATATTCTGCAATGGCCGAGTCAATCACCAGATCTCAACCCAATCGAGCATGCATTTCACTTGCTCAAGACAAAACTTAAGGCAGAAAGACCCACAAACAAGCAACAACTGAAGACAGCTGCAGTAAAGGCCTGGCAAAGCATCACAAAGGAGGAAACCCAGCGTTTGGTGATGTCCATGGGTTCCAGACTTCAGGCAGTCATTGCCTGCAAAGGATTCTCAACAAAATATTGAAAAGTAACATTTTACTTAGGGTTATGTTTATTTGTCCAATTACTTTTGAGCCCCTGAAATGAGGAGCGTTTGTATAAAAATAGCTACAATTCCTACATGTTTAATCATATATTTTTGTTCAACCCCTTGAATTAAACCTTGAGGTCTGCACTTCAATTCTGTTGTAGTTGTTTCATTTCAAATCCAATGTGGTGGCATGCAGAGCCCAAATCATGAAGATTGTGTCACTGTCCAAATATATGTCCTAAGTTAGGCCCAGATATATTGTGGGCCTAACTATCTGTACTGTGAAGCGCCGTCCAATCAACTTTGCTGCATTTGGCTGAATCTGAGTAGAAAGTATATCTCTATACACTTCAGAATTCATCCGGCTGCTTCTGTCTTTTGTCACATCATCAATAAACACAAGTGACCCAGTGCCATTGGAAGCCATGCATGCCCATGCCATCACACTGCCTCCACCATGTTTTACAGAAGATGTGGTGTGCTTTGGATCATGAGCTGTTCCAATTCTTCTCCAAACTTTCTTCTTCCCATCATTCTGGTACAGGTTGAGCTTAGTCTCATCTGTCCAAAGAATGCTGTTCCAGGACTGGGCTGGCTTCTTCAGGTGTTTTTTGGCAAAGTCAATTCTGGCCTTTCTATTTTTGAGACTGATTAATGGTTTGCACCTTGTGGTGAATCCTTTGTATTTACTTCCATGAAGTCTTCTCTTTATGGTAGACTTAGATACCGATACACCTACTTCCTGGAGAGCGTTCTTCACTTGAGTGGATGTTGTGAAGGGGTTGTTCTTCACCATGGAAAGGACTCTGCGATCATCCACCACTGTTGTCTTCCGTGGACGTCCAGGCCTTTTTGAGTTCTCAAGCTCACCAGTGCACTCTTTTTTTCTCAGAATGTACCAAACTGTTGATTTGGCCACTCCTAACATTTCTACTCTCTCTCTGATGGATTTCTTCTTTTTTTTTTTTTTTCCAGCCTCAGGATGGTCTGCTTCACCTCCATTGAGAGCTCCTTTGACCGCATGTTGTGTGTTCACAGCAACAGCTTCCAAATGCAAACGCCACACCTGGAATCAACTCCAGACCTTTTAACTGCTTAATTGATAGGTTAACGAGGGAAGAGCCCATGCAGCCTTGTTATTTTTTTTTTGCAGCCTTCTGAGTCAATTGTCCAATTACTTTTGGTCCCTTGAAAAAGAGGCGGCTACATATTAAAGAGCTGTAATTCCTAAACCCTTGCTCCAATTTGGATGTGAATACTCTCAAATTACAACTGAGAGTCTGCACTTTAAGCCCATATTGATTATATAATTGTATCCTGAATATGTTTTCGTAAACAGCTAAAATAACAAAACTTGTGTCACTGTCCAAATATTTTTGGGCCTAACTGTAAGTACAGGTCTTTATCCCATTAAATGGTCTCCAAATCTATAATAAATAAAACAAACATTTAAACAAAGGAATAAATGCCAATGTGCCTGCCAAAGTGTTCCAATTCATACTCATCTAGTTTTTCTATTTAAAAAACAAAGGGAAAAAAAATCCTCCAAATGATCCAAAACAACATAAAAACAAGCTGAAGATTTAATTCATTTTCATCCATTTATTCCCTGCATGTCATACACTGAAAAGGTTTTCCTGGGGATTACACGGGCGGCAATATCTGAATGAATCCACTAATCCATGTGTGCCAAACCGACGGATCAGCGGCAGCAAACCGAGATGTGACACGTGGCAGGGACAGCACCAATTGGCCAGGCCAGGGTCCCGTTATCTTAAGACTAAATCTGACCAGCAGACTCCAGGATTATGGAGGAGGAGGACACCAGGACGGCTGAACCTCCTTCCTCTACCTCCTCCTTTAAGAAAGGAGATACTGCCATGAGTGGATAATCTGCTCAGATAATTTGATTTACAGCAGATGCATCAAGTCCATCTTTGCAGCTGCTCTCACCAGTTTCAGTTTTTAAACCCACTCTGACTTCTCCCCAGTCAGCTGCCACTAGAGATTAGTGATTCATAAGGCGGCTGACTGGTTTAGTTCCTGAACCGCAGTTAAAACAGATCTGAGCATGTGAAGAATGGGGGAAAAAAAGCAGATGCAACATGTGTCGGGGGGGGGGGGGGGGCATACTCAACAATGCCACCAAAATACATCTAACCAAGATGGCTGGCAGGAGTCAGGACCAACACACTGTACAGGATAATACGTCTCATGAGGGACCACAGCCCTATAATTATGAACCTGTTAGGGCGCACTCTTACTGGTGTGAGGCAACTTGCTCCATGTTCCTGTGGGGGACCGTTTTTGTTTTGTTAGAATGGTTCCCTCCCGTGCTGATGACTGAGAAAGTCACTACAGCGCTTCTCTAACCTGTGTATGTGTGACAGGAGGGCAGTGTAGAGGTTTACAAGGCCAGTTGCGGTTTCTTTAAAAAAATAAATAAATAAATAAAAAAAGCCTTGATAATTTCCATAAAGGACAGAATTATGAGTCCCCATGAAAACTTCATTTTTATTTTATTTTTTTTATTTAACCAGGTGAGTCTCATCGAGATTCTAAATCGCTTTTACAAGAGCGACCTGTCCAAGATGCCAGCAACAAAAATGTTAACATTCATTTATGCAAACATACAACTAATCATAGTGAATGAAATAAAAATTGACATCTTTGAAGTTTAAAGACAAATCGATAAAAATGATAAGATATTTAAACACATGGACATTTCAGTGCATCTTGCTCCAAATCATGCATCACTGATTTAAATTCATTTAATGAAGTCAACTTGCTTAACATCAAAACATTTGGAAGCCGATTCCAAGCAAAAGGAGCAGAATACCTAAATGCCTTTTTCCCCCATTTCAGTGCGGACTCTAGGACGAAACAACAGGAGTAAAGTCTGACTACCAAGATTATAAGATCCAGCCCGTCCTTGTTGAATATAAGTCCCAAGATTTTTCACTTTTAAAAAATTCCATGTGCAAAGATTTTTTCCTTGCAACTTTTGTTCTTGTAATTTTTTGTCAAATATGCAGTTTTTTTCCTGTAAATTTGGGTTCCCTTTTCTTGTAAATTTACATTTATTTTTTTTTTTACATTTCTTTATTTTTCCCAACAAACTCATCAATATAAAAACAAAAGACTGGCCCACAAGAATTTTTAACACAGCTTTTCCAGACATCCTACTTTTATTATGGATGCTTACATTACTTAACTTTGCACACAGAAACAAAATTATTATTATGAGCCCCCCGATGCTAATAGCCAGTTGTGTATCCTTTTTGCTGGATAACAGCCTGCAGTCATTTGTTGTAGTTTTCATCAAGTCTCACACACGTCTCCTGAGCAATCCCAGCCCATTCTTCTTTGACCAATCTCTCAAGCTCCTCCAGATCTGATGGTGTTCTGGTGTGGGCCTCGGTCTTCAGTTCACCCCACAGATTTTCAATGGGATTCAAGTCAGGGCTTCATGCAGGCCAGTCAACAACATTCACTTTGGTCTTCTGGAGGTAGTTCTTCATCAGCAGCGATGTGGGTTTTGGGTCACTGTTGTGTTTGAAGACAGGGCGATGACCCAGATCCAGTTTTGCTGCCGACTGCTGGAGGTTTTCTTTCAGAATCTTCACATATCTTTCCTTCTTCATTGACTTCTTCCACCCTGACGAGATTTCCAGTTCCAGGCGCACAGAACCATCTCCACAGAATCTCCAATTAGAATCAACCCAACAGTCTGTTGCAGCAGTGTTTTTCAACCAGGGTTCAATGGAACATTCAGGGTTCTGTGGAAAATCTTCTAGTTTCACTTATTAATTGGTCTCAAAAGAATGAAAATAATTTGCTATTGTTGTGCATGAGTGCCTATAGAACCCATGCAAAACAATGGCAAATTATATGCAAATTTTTTGTTAATTCTTTGGCTGCAATATATACAGTAACTGCATTACAATTATATATTGGAGTGCAGTTTTGCTCATTTTTTAAACACTGCAATAGCATTCCAGTAAATTTGTATTTTTTTTACTAGTTTCCAAAGTTAGAAAATCACATTTAAGTGAGAACTAATGTCTCCATGTTGCCTTTTAATTTTACATCCGAGTCAAGATATCGATATCAGACTAGTGACCACAGAAGCTGGATCTGTGCATCACTGATTCTGATTAGCATAAATCAGCAATAGAGGAACACCACGAGGGATTTGGTGACACCATGAGGGACAAACAGAAGGCCAGAGCAAGCTTCTCATTTTTGGACATCTGCTAATGAGCGCTAGCGGTGCTAATGGCACTCTCTTGTTGTTTGTTCACAGGAGATTTGGCAAATGCATGAAGAGGCAGCCTGGGTCCATCAGCAGGGGAGAGGCTATATTTAACCACCTGTTAACCTCTGGCTGATGACACAGCTCCACGGGGATCGACACAAGCAGAGCACTTGCACCAGTGGAACATACCTAGGCTACGACAGCAATTTTGATAAAATATGTCAGAAGAAAGCTGGTTAAGTGTTGTAATTAAACTCAATAAATCAAGCTTTATTTTGGTAAAGATTTCTTCCATTTTCTCCTGTCTTAAAAATTACTAGAACCCTGTTAAACTTTCTGTAAGGGATGTAATGGTCAATGTTCCTAAATTTGTTGCCAAACTTCAGTTAAGCTCCTCTTTTTTCAACAAAAATCCAAAATAAAACATTAAATTTGCTACAATAAAACTAAGAAAGACAAAAAAATTCTCAGTTTAGATTTGAATCTGATATTTTCGTGACAGATGCTTAAACGACTGATATAAATTGATCACTACTGTAATGAAGAGTAAAAGACAAGAAAATCAAACCCAAACCCATCAAACTCAAAGGTAAATTTGTCCCATCCTGACCTGTAAAGCCAAGTGGAGTAACAGACTAATTCATTTCCCCCATCGTGAAGCTGTAAGAGGAGGAGCTCTATAGACGAATAACCATACCACAAACAACAACAAACAGAGCACACTTACCGTCAACTTTGTGAATGAGAAAATTTCAAGTAGCACAACATTTATTAAGAATCAGCATCAAATACAATCACAGGTGATCATGAGGAGAGAGTGCGGCTCTGAAGGGCTGAACTCTGGCAGAGTGGTGAGGGGGGGTGAAGAGGCAGAAGTCTAATTAGCCAATAGGAAAGGATGAGTGGTGAACTGATGGATGGCCCAGGTTCATTTTACTGCTAGACAAGAAAACAAATGGAAGAGAAATCTGACCCATGGACAAATTTATCTCAAAATGTGCTCTTAAGAACATCATCCTTTCACTGCCATTCTTTCACAAGACCACAGCTGTCTACAGACAGGCCAGTATCATTTAACTTACTTCCACACATTTTATTAAGCTCATGTTTTAGCTGCTTTTTAGCTCTATATTAATTATTAAACAAAAAATTTTAAATTAATTTTTTGTTCAATTTCAAGCATAATGCAATAAAATTTTATAATACAGGAGAATGCTAAATGTGTTTGTTGACTCCAAATAAATAGGTCTAAAATTCTAAAATCCACAACTAAAATCCTAAAAATGTTTTTCAGGAGAACACAAACTAAATTGTATTGCATTCTTAAAAAAAGATTAATATCTAAAAAATGAAATTTCACAAAAACTCCACCTCTATACAATATTTTCAGTGCAGAAAAAAACTGTTTCAGACAAAAAAGCCCCCAGACAAAATATAATTCCATACAACAGAATTCCTCCAACTTTTTTTTTTTTTTTTAATCTCAACAGCAAACTGTGTTAAAACTTGGATGGAGCTAGAACTCCATGGTTACAGAGAGAGGGGAGATGGAACTGTTCATGTTCAGTGACACACGGAGCTTTTACTGAGTTTTTACATGATATCAGAGGCTACGAAAAGGGCCTCCATAACCAGCGACTTCACCTCTGCATCCTAGCACGGACTACTCTCAGCAGAATAGAGGAAGACGTGCCCCGGTAAATGCATTCTATTTCACAACAGCGCTTCATTTTGTGGGTACAGACCTGAAACAAAAGTCTGCAGAGAGTGGTGCTTGTGGGACAGCGAAGAGGGGAGTTTGCAGCAGAAGGAGAGTGCCCAAGGCTCATGCCATAACCTGTCCGGGTGGTGACAGTCGCTGATGCAGCAGTTCAGTTCCACTTTTTTCCCCCCACCAAAATAAAACAGTCTCCCTTTTTCCCCAAACTGTATCAAAAAGCTTCGGGGTCCAGACGGAAAACTCTTGGGGTCCGGATCCGGACCGGAGTCCGCCAGTTGGTGACCCCTGCTCTATCAGGTGGCTCTGTTAAACGACAAAATAGCTGAAACTCACAGAATGTGTTAAAATAATGTTTCTACTTCAGTTAAAAATGATTTGTCTACGAATTGGTGGTTGAAAAACATTATTATGTGATTCATCTCCATAACTCGGCTTATTGAGCGCAGTGAAACCCTGATGAATAATAATTTCCCTCAGATATAACCTGCCTCATTCATAGACTAAAACCAGTGCCACTGTAAACTGGATTCCGTCTCTGTAAATGTGACAGAGATGATAAAATTTACCACTGACTATACAGCTGACTCAAGAGGTAACACGCACAGATCCATCTCTCCTGGGAGGAATTCTGTTCAGCAAAATGTACTCTAATCGAGTTCTGGCTCCAGCACAATACCTGCTGAGGCAGCTGGATTGTGGATCCCTGCAGGTGAACCCCGGTAGCTGCAGCGGTGAGATTTGCAGCTGTGTCGTGGTGAAGAGATGCTTCCATAGTCTAAAATATCTCTGCTTATAGATTACAATCTGGAAATAAAAGGCTTCTTCCTGGCTGTTGTGCGTAATTTGGATTCAGACACAGATTTGGTTTGTAATTAGTATAAATTCAGCTGTAAGACTGGAGTGGTATGCAGTGGTGTTTATTTACTTATTTTACTCAGTAACATCACGTCTGTCTATGCAGATTACTGAGGGCTTTCTTTCACAGCATTTTTTCCAGTGTGTCAGCACCCCCACCCCATCACACTGTCATTGAGTAGTGAGCCGTCTATAGACTAACTTTAAAGCCAGACCATTTTATTTTATTTCAGTCTGAGCCGGCTGCATTAACTGAGGGGTAGGCACAAGCTGTTGCTTCAGCCTACACCCTTTCTGTCTGAAATATGTTGTCTTTTTCTCTTTTCTTTTTTGCCTTATGATCCAATAGAAATTAAAAAAATTAAAAAATGAATAAACTGTCACTGTAACACGGTCCACTCGGTAAACTTTGGTTTATTGTTGATTCTGGAGGGTCAGAACAAAATAAAAAATTTTTCCTGACCTCCACCTCTGTTATCAACACCTGAGCATCACACTCCATGAAGTTATTTTTTTTTTTGTTAACGTTGTGCTTTCCCACAGGAATGACGATCACTGTTTGACAGAAGAGTGACAGAAGGGGCGTATTCTTCATTTACATAGTCATTAGTGGGAGGAACCGAGGCGGAGTAACGAGATTGTGCACATGTGCTGACTTTTCATGCGAGTTGGGATGTTTAAAGAAAAGGAGTGGAGAATCGGGTGTGCACAGAGGTTTGTACATCTGAAAATTTCTGTGCGCACACACTTTTCAAATTTTGTGAGTACACCATCTTTCAGTATGAAAGCTGTGCAATCCTTTATACAAAAGGTCCCTGATCTCCCCACCTTTGACAATGACCTTGAGCTCAGCCTGGATGTAGAAAAACTTGAGGATCTTTGCGAGTTTGGTGACCATCAGGGCAAATGCCTAGGAGGAGTGGCAAGTTTTATGAAATCATGTACGGTAAGTGCCAAGACCTCCCGACCTTTGATCTTGACCACAACCTGGATGCAGATGTACCAGAGGATCATTGTGAGTGAGTTCAGTAACAATTGGGACAACTGAGGAGTAGCAATTCCTGTGAAAAATGGACAGACTGACAGAGCGCTAGGGCTTGGCAGTTATCTGAGATCTTTTCATGTACTACTCCTCTAAGACATGCCTGCAGAGTTACAGGCACGGGCACTTAACTCAGCAGTGCAGTTAGCACTAATCAGATGCAGCAGAACGGGCGGAACAATTAAAGATGGCTTGTAAGGAAAACAAACGTGGTCTCCATCTATGTAGTATGTGATGATTGACCATTTCATCTGAAGATGCCAAGAAAAAGCAAACAAGTGCACGGATACTAACAATAAAAGGAGCAGAAGCTAAGTCACTGTTAGCTACTGGCTATCTGTATCATCTCAGCCGTTTTACAGAGGGAATGGACTAGCTAAGTAGGGCTGCAACGATTAGTCAACGTTGTCAATAATGTCGATCATAACAATTTGTCAATGCAGATTTTTATTGTCGACAAATCATTTAATTTTAAAGTTTATATGCATGCTGGAGGAATGTTCAGTTTAACTGTTCCAGCGAAGAAGAAGAGCAGTGCATCATGGTGACATGGAGAGAAAATCACAGAGAAGGCCAAAAGTTTACAAAGTATGGGAGGATTTTGCCAAAAATAAATAAATGAAACAAGTTAAATGTAAACTGTAAAGCAGAGTTGTCATATCACAGCTGTACTACAGCGATGCATCCCTTCCCTCCTCCTCTCCATTCCCCCATCTACAGCCACCACTGCAGTGCTCCGGCCCGGTGATGAATGATTAAAGTCAGGCCACTTCTAAACACTTCACTGGTAAGGTTAGCAAGTTTTAGCGAGTAAAGTTAGTGCTTATTATTTTCAATAAATGACACTCTCAGCTTTAGAAAACTGACCACACTATTATTGTGTGCTGTTTAAATAGTTTACCTGCTGTCGGACAATAATCTCTCTTGGATGATGGTTGCCGACAGCTGAGCTGCTTCACTTATGCTGGCTAATACGTTTACTGCAGTAAATGAGAGAACTACAGGAGCAGCTTACTTACTCTTTTTTGTATTCTCTATTATCGTCGCAGTAATATCAGCCATCATTCTGAATATTAGTGCATCTCAGTAAATTAGAATACCATGATTTGTAATTTAATAAAAAAATAACCATAATCATCACAAATAAATTAAAATCGCTTAAATATTTCACTGTATGTGTAGTGAAGGCTCACATTCCTGCACTGATATTTAAAGTGTTTGGAAATTTATTTTGGACTGGAAGAAGTCATTTTAATTTTCATCTGAAGCCTAATTAAACTTTTAAACTTCAAGACCCAGCAAGGTTTCAAACAGGATGGACGAGCTTGTTATTTTCTTTTTTACTTTAATGGAGTTGAATATTACTCTAGTTTGTTTTTAACATGCAGCATTACAACAGCCTTTATGGAGCAGCAAAGCTGCTATTTGAGTTTTTGCACTTTATTTTGTGGGTT
The DNA here is from genome assembly GCA_020510985.1 of Pholidichthys leucotaenia. Taxonomy (NCBI): domain Eukaryota; kingdom Metazoa; phylum Chordata; class Actinopteri; order Cichliformes; family Pholidichthyidae; genus Pholidichthys; species Pholidichthys leucotaenia. Next base: position 300,491,603 of record CM035840.1, read on the forward strand.
AAAAGACTGCACTTTAGCATCTATTATTTAACTGTGTTACTACAAACACTTCTGATTAAGCTGTCAATTTCCAACTCATGTTTGATGGGTCATTATTTTTTTTTTAAGCTATGGGAACTTTTTATAATAGGCTACATTATATTAAGGCAGAGACTGAAAGTGATTTTCACAGGTGTGCAGGCTTATACAGGTGAGGTAAAATATAACCTGGAGCCCCAAACAGGAGCTGTGCCAAAAGGAAGCAGAGATGGCGGACATGAAAGAAATAATTGCGATTAGTCGACTAATCGAAAAAAAAGTCATTAGATTAGTTGACTACCAAAATAATCGTTAGTTGCAGCCCTAAAGATAAGTCTGTATTTAAGAACCCGATAAGAGGCTCAGTCACCGTGGTGGTAACACAACCATGAGTGCATAAAGGACTCCCCCACGCAGCTTATGAGCCGACACACACACACACGACATAACCCACAAACCCTCAAGAGGTATGTTTTATAAACGCTGGACAATGTTTATTTTGTGTGTGAAATGTCAATAGTCTTGTTCTTTATTATATCAAGCTCATTTACTATTGCAGTGATACTATACCACACTCTCGTGCAATACTGCTTAATCATGAGCCTCGTCAGTAAGGGGAGCACAGAGATCACCGAGCGATTGGGCCAATTCTTGAACTTTGGAATCATTTAGGAGACCCTTGTGTATTTTGGACTCAGTCAAAACTTTGATGAAACCGTGGTGACTATGGAGATCACTGAAGGTCATTGATAGATCAAAAATTGACCAGGTCTCTCAGTGATCTCCTCCCCTGTGTAAAGGGGATATAAGAAGAGGAGAAAAAAAAAACAAAAAAAAAACAACAACAACAAACCAAAAACCAGCATGAAAGGGTCAATTAATCATTATGCTGATTCAAGGTCAAATTACCCAGCACCATCCTATTAGCCCTCGGCTACACCAGAATAAGCTGAAAATCATAAGCAAGGAGCAGACATAAAAACAAACAACCACAAACCAACAATATGCTTCCACCTGACTAAGATTATCTACAGTAGGAGTGTCAACTTCAGTTTTACTGAGGGCAACGGGAGGGTAATGAATAAAGTCAGAGGCTGAGTATTCATGTTTAGCTCTGCTTTTAGAGGGGGAAAGTTGCAAAACAGAAAACTGCATCTGTTTGCATAAAATTTTGCTTATTTTAAGTAAAATGACCTGCCAACAGAACAAGAATATTTGTCTTACCAAAAATGCTTAAAATAGGTTAAAAAGATATTGATCAAGTGAAATAGTCTTTTATTAAAAACTGCATGAAGCCGTGATTTAACATATTTCGTCTTACTTGGAGCTAACTTTTTACAGTGTTGAACATCTACCAGAATGCACTGCAAAGCGTTTTACAGACAATGGATGGGAAACCACTGATTAAGTGGACAAGTGGCACAATGGCACAAGTAGCAGATGAGAATCAGACGAAGAAAACAGGACAGATCAATAAGTGACAATGTATGTGAAGAAGTTTAGGGATGGCTAAAAGAACGAGTTTGTGTGGATGGGTGGACAAAGTGGAAACAAAGGGGAGTTAAAAGCTAAAGCAGACCTGCTTCCTCATCCTCATCCTCGTCCTCCTCATCATCATCAGAGCTGGATGACGAGGGGGCTGCCGTGGGGCCTGAGGCAGTGGCCGAGGCAGAGCTAGCTCCGCTATTAGCAACATATCCATACTGCATCCCTGTTGGAAGGGGAAGTGGGAAAGGCACATAAGAAAAAAAAAAAAAAAAAGTGTCAAAACCGGGCAAATGTAAGCAGATGGGGGGGGGGGGGGGGCTGCTATGACTGGGCCACAGATGTCCTTCTGTGGGTGGAGGCAGAGTGTGCATTTATGCCCGAGGTCAACAACCTCTAAAACAGACCAATTTTAAAAAGATTTTATCAAAATGAGGAAAAAACATCTGCAAGACAAATTTAAGCCATAAAATGAAAATAAAGCAGACCCTTATGGCACAAGAAATTGTGTTGTTAATGCACTTGACTCAGCAGCACAAGTCGGTGGGACTACAGAAGTTCTCTACCAGAATAGGCCTCAGAATGGTCAGTATAGCCTGGGATCAAAATTCAAAGCTGTACAGTTTCGCTCCGACATGCATTTGCTAATTTAACTTCTGATGTAGTGATCCAAACTTCATGAAACTTCACACAACGGTATTCTGCAAAACACCAAATTTCATGCAATTCTGTTATTGGTCCAAAAATCATCTTCATGAAAAAGTTCATCAGCCTTCATCTTGTCAATGGAACATTTTGTTAGTGTGTGAGAGTCGGTATGTAACCCAAAGCCGTCAGTGGTGTTAGTGGCTAAGATGATCACCTGGTATGCTGGAGACTCCGGTTCAAATCCTCTCAGTAAAGTCTGTCTTCTGAAGTACAACATGCCTTTGCTGTGCATTTGAAAACCTAATGTGTAGCACACCTTCAGTTTTAAATGCTGTAGTACAGCTAGCTTGGAATCTCTTTCATTGCAACGTTTATGTTTTGAGAAAGTTCAGAGTGTGAGCAAAAGCAGTCGCATGGTGTTGTGGTTAAGGTAATTGCCTGATATGCTGGAGGTCCCACGTTCAAATCTTCCCAAGGAAGTCTCATCCTTCTGAACAACAACTTAAGTACAGAATGCCTCTCCTGTGCATTTTAAAGCAACACTATAGAAGATTTTCACCTCAAACTAATGTTTCCAAAATTATTTTGGTGCTACAGTACATCACTGTTTGACTGAGTGAATGTCACTTCCCCCATAGCCTGAGAACACTGCATGGACTACCAACTATGGCAACTATGACCTCAGTCCCAACAGCAAATCACAGGGCACAACTTTAGTCACCAACAACAAAGCACCCTGTGATTCGCTGTTGGGACCAGAGGTTGCATTAACTGAAAACTGTCCTTCATTGACAGATTTTTTCCAGCATTGACAGGAAAAAAAAAAAATAAAATCTGAAAGCTGTACCATTTTTTTTTTTGATTTTGTATACTTTATTGATCCCCAGAGGGGAAATTGAGGGCATCCACCTGGATGGATGAGGCAGCCACGGTACGGCGCTATCCCTTTACCATTCACACACACATTCACACCTAGGGCCACTTTTTTAGAGTTTCCAATTAACCTAACCTGCATGTTTTTGGCCTGTGGGAGGAAACCGGAGAACTCCCGGAGTAAACCCACGCAGACACGGGGAGAACATGCAAACTCCACACAGATCACTGTTGGTCAGGGGCTGGGATCAAACCAGGGATCCCATGGCCAAGGGTGAGTTGCTGTGCTGCTGCAGTGCTAACCACTGCACCACCGCACTGCCAGACAGATTACACTGAAGGTGATCTAATTAAAATCAATTAAATGACACGTAGTAGATTATGACAGAATTTTTACAACACCCTGTCTGTCAAAATGACAACAAAAAAGTCCAGCACAATCTCTAGTTGGGACTGAGGTCATAGCCACCACAGCTGTAGTTCATCAGTTACTACTAGAAACAAGAACGTCACAAAATGCTGCTTTAAAAACTAATGTGTAGCAGAACATCTTAGGTTTTAAATGGTGTTGCTAAATAACAAAACTTTAAAATCTACAGCTGCTGGGAACCCGAAGATCACCACTTATGGCGATATTTTGAGATTGTTTCTGTGTTTATTACACCCTAGAGACCGGTCATATACTATTAAGCACTTTAACCACACACTCCTGTCACTGACAAGAATATATTTGGGCTTTTACACTCAGCCAATACGTTAGTTTGCTCAGGAAGTGTTTACTCCTAAAGCTATGAGCTAACTAGCTAATATCAGCCACACAGTGGCGTCATCAGACACAGATCAGTAATGAAGAAAGATGGAGGGTGGCATAAGACCGTGCTCTAGGTGAGTGAACTGGGGCTAATTAGCATTTCAAGCAAAAATTGACAAAAATAGCCTGTTGTGAAGAGGGCTCCATCGACTGGGTGTAAAATAGTAGTGTAATAATTAAATCTTGAGGCATTTTGACCAAAGTACAGTGGGGCAAAAAAGTATTTAGTCAGCCACCAATTGTGCAAGTTCTCCCACTTAAAAGATGAGAGAGGTCTCCAATTTTCATCATAGGTATACCTCAACTATGAGAGACAAAATGAGAAAAAAAAAAATCCAGAAAATCACATTGAAGGATTTTTAATGAATTAATTGGTAAATTCCTCAGTAAAATAAGTATTTGGTCACCTACAAACAAGCAAGATTTCTGGCTCTCACAGACCTGTAACTTCTTCTTTAAGAGGCTCCTCTGTCCTCCACTCGTTACCTGTATTAATGGCACCTGTTTGAACTCGTTATCAGTATAAAAGACACCTATCCACAACCTCAAACAGTCAGACTCCAAACTCCACTATGGCCAAGACCAAAGAGCTGTCAAAGGACACCAGAAACAAAATTGTAGACCTGCACCAGGCTGGGAAGACTGAATCTGCAATAGGTAAGCAGCTTGGTGTGAAGAAATCAACTGTGGGAGCAATTATTAGAAAATGGAAGACATACAAGACCACTGATAATCTCCCTCGATCTGTGGCTCCACGCAAGATCTCACCCCGTGGGGTCAAAATTATCACGAGAACGGTGAGCAAAAATCCCAGAACCACACGGGGGGACCTAGTGAATGCCCTGCAGAGAGCTGGGACCAAAGTAACAAAGGCTACATCAGAAACACACTACGCCGCCAGGGACTCAAATCCTGCAGTGCCAGACGTGTCCCCCTGCTTAAGCCAGTACATGTCCAGGACCGTCTGAAGTTTGCTAGAGAGCATTTGAATGATCCAGAAGAGGATTGGGAGAATGTCATATGGTCAGATGAAACCAAAATAGAACTTTTTGGTAAAAACTCAGCTTGTCGTGTTTGGAGGAGAAAGAACACCATACCTACTGTGAAGCATGGGGGTGGAAACATCATACTTTGGGGCTGTTTTTCTGCAAAGGGACCAGGATGACTGATCCGTGTAAAGGAAAGAATGAATGGGGCCATGTATCATGAGATTTTGAGTGAAAACCTCCTTCCACCAGCAAGGGCATTGAAGATGAAACGTGGCTGGGTCTTTCAGCATGACAATGATCCCAAACACACCGCCCAGGCAACAAAGGAGTGGCTTCGTAAGAAGCATTTCAAGGTCCTGGAGTGGCCTAGCCAGTCTCCAGATCTCAACCCCATAGAAAATCTTTGGAGGGAGTTGAAAGTCTGTGTTGCCCAGCGACAGCCCCAAAACATCACTGCTCTAGAGAAGATCTGCATGGAGGAATGGGCCAAAATACCAGCAACAGTGTGTGAAAACCTTGTGAAAACTTACAGAAAACGTTTGACCTCTGTCATTGCCAACAAAGGGTATATAACAAAGTATTGAGATGAACTTTTGTTATTGACCAAATACTTATTTTACCAAGGAATTTACCATTTAATTCATTAAAAATCCTTCAATGTGATTTTCTGGATTTTTTTTTTTTTTTCTTATTTTGTGTCTCATAGTTGAGGTATACCTATGATGAAACTTGGAGAACTCTCTCATCTTTTAAGTGGGAGAACTTGCACAATTGGTGGCTGACTAAATGTTTTTTTACCCCACTGTATGTGAAACATTTCATTAACACCTCTGGGAATTGTGTCAGCATATGGAGAAGACAAAAGGACATGCCATGGGAACTTTATTTGGATGCATATTGAGAGAGCGACAAGTACAAACTGAAACTATGCAAAGTGTCTGCAGCTTAAGTTATCATACCACATGTGCAGCTGGCACCAGAGATGTTTAGTTCAAATGTGCTATTCAAAACCAGAAAGGAATCACTCACAGGTCTCTGGCAAATAGACCTGCTAATAACTACTAGCCTGAAACCCTAAAATTTGTTTGTAGATACACACCTGTTTATTTAAAAGACTGTGTGTGAGTGACAGAAACAGATTACGAGTCCCAGATTCCCAAAGTGCAGCTGTGAACATATAAAGCTTTCACATGCAATTTACATCTAAAGACAGGATCACTGGTGAGGTTGCACCAAAGGTATTTAAAAAACAAATGTGTTTTTTCTGTAATTACAGACGTGGACAAAATTGTTGGTACCCCTCTGTTAATGAAAGAAAAACTCACAATGGTCACATGAGTTTGTTTTTTAAAATAATTCTGTTGAACCACAATTCAAAAGCACTGTCTGATTTTCACTGGTTAATTTTCATAAAATTTTTATTTATTACCACTTTTGTCAGATTCAAGTTATTTCTGTGACCATTGTGGGTTTTTCTTTCATTAACAGAGGGGTACCAACAATTTTGTCCACGTCTGTATATCATGAGCCATGACTTTCAAAGTACAACAACATTTCCTTAGCTTTGCACGATACTTTGTAAAGATCTGTTACAATCTTTGCATGCACAAAAACTAAGTGAATGCCAATAGCCAGCATATTTTATTATTCACCAGACACTGCAAGACATTCAGCTGAACATCAGGGTTTACCTTGGTGGCGGCCCGGTGAGGAATGGACCGAAGTGGACGGGGTTCCTGAGGGTGGTCGGCCTCCATCTCCACTATCTCTGTAGAACTCGTAGCCCACAGAGGGTTGGTGGCTTTGGTTGTAGTGTGGGTGAGCTGTGTTTTGGCCTGCAGCAGAAAAATGAAGAAAAAGACAATATTTAAAAAACCCAGACAGTCAATGATGGAGTAGCTCATTCTGGCTTGACAAAATCATCCCAACAGTGTTCAGATCTGACCGTTGACCTTGAAAACAACCTAGATGCAGAACAACTTAAGGATCATTGTGTACGAGTTAATTTGACATGCATTGGGGTAATTCTCCTGATCTTTGACCTTGACATTGAGCTCAACCTGGATGCAGATTGACCTGAGGATCATTGTGAGTGAGTTTGGTGACCATCGGAGCAATTGCCTAGGAGGTGTAGCAATTTCCCATGAAATGTGGATGGACGGACGGACACTGTGCCACTGCATTAGCTCCTTTCGGCTTTGCCGGAATAAGCTAAAAATGACATTAAAGAAACTGCTGTGCTCACTTATTTGTCATTCAATATTTTAACGACTGCCACAACAATATGAAAAAAAATGAATGCAGCTCATTGGGCATGCGGGGTAAAACCTGAATTGTTCAATTGTGCGAGCCAACACCGCAGTGCCTGGCTGAACTGCCAGATTAAAGCTGGATTTAGGGGTGTTCCGTTCCCAATAATCCTGGTCAAAATTTTTATCCCAGGGTAAAAGTTAACATTGCAGGAAATATGGTAGCTGCCCTACTGGGGCTGGGCAATTAACTGAAATAAAATCTGAAACATTTGGGGTGTGGAAGACGTGCCCGCGGAGGTACATAACTCCAGAAGCAGCGCTGGCACCGCTGTTCAGACAGCTGTAATGAAAATAAATGTGGTATCCACACAAAATGCAGTTTTTAAATGAAGGTGTTTATTATTAAGGGAGGAAAAATCCAAACCTACATGGCCCTGTGTGAAAAAGTGATTGCCCCCTAAACCTAATAACTAGTTGGGCCACCCTTAGCAGCAACAACTGCAATCAAGTGTTGGCGATAACTGGCAATGAGTCTTTTACACCGCTGTGAAGGAATTTTGGCCCACTCATCTTTGCAAGCCACACTGGAGGGTTTTCGAGCATGAATTGCCCTTTTAAGGTCATGCCGCAGCATCTTAACTGGATTCAGGTCTGGACTTTGACTAGGCCACTCCAAAATCTTCATTTTGTTTTTCTTAAACCATTAAAGCGTACCTGTGGTGGTCGTGAAGACGCATTTAACTTGAAAACATTAGGAAAAGGTATTTGTTATTTGGGTAAATAATTGTTGCCAGCCATATACCACCTGAGATATATTGAAATAGGACCGCGGGCATGGCCAGCCAATGAAAACTATGGCGCCGCCATGACATATGCGGAAGTGACGTCATACCGTTGCTACTGAAAAGACAATACTCCCATCTGTATGAGAGACTAGGGTGCTGTTGTGAGTGTTTTTGCTCTATTATGGCTGAATTGTCGGACTCTGAGGAAGAATTCGTCCAACATGGCTACAGGTTTGAGCCAGAAAGGTCTTCTGAGGGTTAAAGTGACAAAGTGGTCCTCACACACAACGCAATTTCGTCTGACAGGATTCGTCTGTGCCCTGTTCCGAGATTGCGCAATCACTTTTCCGCTATGATCTTCTGACAAGGTGAGCTGGGTTTGGGTACACAAAAGAAGTGTTTATCTTTGTTTTTTCGCTTATTATTGATACATCCAAAGGCTTTACATTCCGCCATGTTGCGATATCCATATCGCATTGTATGTTTTTGTTTTAACAAGAGCGCCGAGTGTCTGCCGCTGTGTATAGCGGTGAGGGAGGAGCCGAATCATCTGCCGTGTTGCGGCCGTTATAAGCTCAGATCAGACGAGACGACCCGCTGAATTTAAGCATTTATTTATTTGTTTTCTAATCGTTTTAGTTCTGCATTTAATATGAACCCTGAGTTTGAAATAAACATTTGAATTTTGGTCCTCACACACAACGCAACGCGCCAAGTGTCTGCCGCTCTGTATAGCGGCGAGGGAGGAGCCAAATCATCTGCCGTGTTGCGGCCGTTATAAGCTCAGATCAGACGAGACGACCCGCTGAATTTAAGCATTTATTTATTTATTTTCTAATCGTTTTAGTTCTGCATTTAATATGAACCCTGAGTTTGAAATAAACATTTGAATTTTGGTCCTCACACACAGCACAACGCGCCGAGTGTCTGCCGCTCTGTATAGCGGCGAGGGAGGAGCCGAATCATCTGCCGTGTTGCGGCCGTTATAAGCTCAGATCAGACGAGACGACCCGCTGAATTTAAGCATCTATTTATTTATTTTCTACTCATTTTAGTTCTGCATTTAATATGAACCCTGAGTTTGAAATAAACGTTTGAATTTGAATATCCCGAAAGCCACTGCTCATCCGGGCACTCCAGGCTCAGTCAATATTGATCCAGATCGCGGTGCCCACTTTATTACGTCACAGGAAGCATCCTGGAAGGCCATGTAGCCGCTAGTATGGCTGCACCCATGTTTTGCTGACATAGCTGAACAAGCACATCAGCAATGGATTTATATCAAATTGCTTTGAACATGAATTTCAACTTAAACTTGAACTAGAACGTGAGACGGGCTCAATATAATATCTTTTTTTTCACAACCACCACAGGTACCCTTTAAGAGGTGGACTTGCTGGTGTGTTTCGGATCATTGTCCTGCTGCAGAACCCAAGCATGCTTCAGCTTGAGGTCACCAACAGATGGCCGGACATTCTCCTTCAGGATTTTTTGATAGACAGCAGAATTCATGGTTTTATTTACCACAGCAAGTCTTCAAGGTCCTGAAGCAGCAAAACAGTCCCAGACCATCACACTACCACCATCATATTTTACTGTTGCTATGATGTTCCTTTTCTGAAATGCTGTGTTACTTTTACGCCAAATGTAATGGGACACACACCTTCCAAAAAGTTCAACTTTTGTCTCATCAGTCCACAGAGTATTTTCCCAAGTCTTGGGGATCATCAAGAGGTTTTCTGGCAAAACTGAGATGAACTTTTATGTTCTTTTTGCTCAGCAGTGGTTTTTGTCTTGGGACTCTGCCATGCAGGGACATTTTTGCCCAGTCTCTTTCTTATGGTGCAGTCATGAACACTGACCTTAACTGAGGCAAGTGAGGCCTGCAGTTCTTTGGATGTTGTTGTGGGGTCTTTTATGACCGCTTGGATGAGCTGTCACTGTGCTTTTGGGGTAGCGCAGTGCCCTGCACATCATACTGTAACACACTGGCACTGTTCCATGTTTTTGCCATTTGTGGATAATGGCTCTCACTGTGGTTCGCTGGAGTTCCAAAGCTTTAGAAATGGCTTTATAACCTTTTCCAGACTGATAGATCTCAATTACTTTGTTTCTCATTTGTTCTGAATTTCTTTGGATCATAGCATGATGTCTAGCTTTTGAGGATCTTTTGGTCTACTTCACTTTGTCAGGCAGGTCCTATTTAAGTGATTTCCTGATTGAGAACAGGTGTGGCAGTAATCAGGCCTGGGTGTGGCTAGAGAAATTGAACTCGCTTTTCTAAAGATGTGATAAACCAGCTAATTTATATTTTAACCCGGGGGGGGGGGGGGGGCCAGATTCATTGACAGTTATCGCAAACACTTCATTGCAGTTGTTGCTGCTAAGGGTGGCCCAACCAGTTATTAGGTTTAGGGATCAATCACTTTTTCACACAGGATCATGTAGGTTTGGATTCTTTTGCCCTTAATAATAAACACCTTTTTTAAAAAAATACATTTTGTGTTATCTTTGTCTAATATTTAAATTTCTGTGATCCGAAACAATGATCCGAAACATTTAAGTGTGACAAACAAACAAAAAAATGAGAAATCAGGAAGGGGCAAACACTTTTTCACAACACTGTAGTACATGATGACTGACTCCTTATTTCATCTGAAGATACCAAGAGAAAGAGAGTCAAGTGCACTGTCAATACTAAAAGGAGCAGAAGCTAAGTCACTGTTAGCCTCTGACAGCTAGTATCTGCGTCATCTCAACTGTTTTACAGGGTATTTAAGAACCCGATAAGAGACTCAATCACCATGTGGCGGTAATACAATCATGGGTGCGTAAAGGACTCTCCCAGTGCAGCTAACAAGCCAATTAGCCTCCGTACATGTGACGTGACACACAAACCCTCAAGAGGTACGTGTTGTAAACACTGGATGTTTATTCTGTGTGTGAAATGACAATAGGCTTCTTTAATATATTATACTAATTTACTAATGTAGCGCAATATGATACCACACTAGGGATGTTAATGATTAACTGACTTTAGATTAATTGTCAATAAGAACTTAAGTCGACTAAATTAAATTAGTTATTAATAAACCGAAAGTGGCACCGTTATTTAACTTTTTTTTTTTAATTAAATCTAGTGGTGTCACCAGTCCTAGTGAGGGCACTATTGCCTAATCTCTACCACAGCTGAGGTACTTCACTCGAGAAAATGAAGCAGTCTAAACAGAGTGTTGTATGGGATCATTTTAAACTGGTAAACATGAACAATGAAGCATTGTTGCCAAGTCTGCTTATCTTAAGTGACTGGGCTTGTTTTTCCTCTAAAGTCTCTTGCAAATCTCATCAGTCGTGGGTTGTGGGGTTTTTGGGCTTGTTTTTTTACCCCCGCCAAGGAGGTTATGTTTTCATCGGCGTCTGTCTGTCTGTCTGACTGTTAGCAAGATAACTCAAAAAGTTATGGACGGATTTTCATGAAATTTTCACAGATTGTCAGAAATGGGGTATCCTACAGATGATTAGATTTTGGTGGTGATCTGGATCACCGTCCAGAAGAAAACCGCCATTACGGAAAATGCCATTTTCGTCAATAACTACTGAACCACTAATCCTATCATTGTGAATCCAATTGCTAGTCATATGTTTTCATGGTCAAGGAATCTGAAAACGTACACACAAACACTGTATGGGGGGAACTGTGGCGCTAAACCACCATTACGGAAAATGCCATTTTCGTCAGTAACTACTGAACCACTAATCCTATCATTGTGAATCCAATTGCTAGTCATTTGTTTTCATGGTCAAGGAATCTGAAAATGTACACACAAACACTGTATGGGGGGGGAACTGTGGCACTTGGCAGAGGTCTGCGCTCTCCGAGTGCTTTTCTAGTTTTTTAATGTGTAGTTGCTCATTTGGGCTTGCTTTGCTGTCTGTGTGACAGCTCTCCATATGGGACCTTTTTATAAACTTTATTAGAACAGAAAATTTTTACAACAAAACTTACTACCAGGGAAGTAATAATACTTTCACATTTGGAAAAGTTTTGAGCCAAGGTTCCAATACAAAAATAAAATTAAAATACAATATTTATGTACAAATTCTAAATTTCTCAACACCAAACATCTTAATAGCTTTCTTATTTTTTATGCTGTTAATAGTTGTGCCATATTGTTTTTCAAAATAAAAATGTTCAAAGTTTGATTTCATTCTGGAGTCTGTCCACTTCTTGTGTATGTGAAACTTTCCTTGAAGTAATAACAATTGTCTGAAATAAAGTCCTTGTCCATTGATTTTTGTTCAAATCCAAAAATGTCTTTCTTGAAACAGAATTATTTGTCCGGTCCTCTGCAAAATAAAATGTTCGACATCTGTCCAAAACATCTTTGTGTAAATACAATTAAACAGATGAAAGATTGACTCTCTTTCCAGTTAACAAAAAACACAAGAATAACCTATTTTGAGTCCAAACCTTTCAAATAAATCTTTAATAGGGTATAGACAATGCAAAATTTTATAAGAAACTTCCTTTTCCTTGTTATTAACAAAAAAATTGTCACTAACCAAATCTGTTGCCAATTTAACCCTTGATACTGAGCTGCACACAAAAAATTGACCTGTAGATATTCCCACTGTCTGCATAATAACGCTTCTTATATATTTATCGAATATGGGACCTTAAATCAAAAATTTTTTCCATTTGAATGAATGGCAAGAGCAAAATTGAATGAATGAATGAGTATTTCAGATAGATTAAAGCATTAAAAAAAAGGAAAAGAACAATATACTTGGGGGGGGGGTGGAATCCAACAAGGTCGAATTAAACAATAACTCCTTGGGTTATACAGCTCAACACAAATTATCCAAAAAGGGTGATGGTTGAAGCCGCAGCTTATATTACCCACCCATGTTCCATCTAAGAAGTCAAAAAATAAAAGTAATTGCAAAACAAAACAAAGCTAAAACAAAACAAAGCAATAACACCACATACTGGATATGATAATCCTTATGTGATTTTACATGTCATTTTGTATGTATGTTTGGAGTACGTCTTCCTTTAGTTTTTGTTTAAATTGACCAAGCGTTGTGCATTATTTTAATTCAGCTCCAAAAGCGTTCCACAGTCTGACTCCCTGCACTGAAACACAGTGTTGCTTGGTGGTAGTTCTCACTGAAGGTTTTTGAAATATACATGTTCCTCTGAAATGATAGTTTCTCCCTTATTTGAAACAACTTTTGGATATTTGCAGGCAGTGATAGATTCTTCACTTTAAACGTTATTACTGCAGTTTTAAAAATCAACCAGATCTTCCAACTTCAGAGCTTTTAATTTGAGAAAAAGTGGGTTTGTTGGTTCCCTGTAAGCAGCTTTACTTATTTTTCTAATGGTTCTCTTCTGAAGCATATAAACTGGATATGTTTGTTTTTATATGCATTTCCCCATACTTCAGTACAATATGTCATGTATGGGCGTATTAATGAATGATACAGGGCATATAGTGTGGGCTGATTGAGCAAATATTTCACTCTATGTAGTATTGTGATTGATTTGGCTATTTTACCTTTAATATAATTAATATAAGATAAGATAAGCCTTTATTAGTCCCACAATGGGGAAATTCCAGGATTGCAACAGCACAGGGATAGCAACACTCAGAGCAATAATTAAGAAGATACGGAAGATAAATAAGAGCAGTGGATATACATACATACACATAAATATATAAATATATATACAAAGTGCGGAGCATTGTAGCAAGATGGAATAAACAGCATAACCGTCTACTTAGTTATCCTACATAGTATGAATATGTACCCATACATATTGTCACCCTCTGTAGCGACCGATATTGTCCTAGTTGTATATACTGGAGGTAATATGTGACTTCCAACACAATTTATCAATTATTACTCCAAGAAATATGATTTCAGATACTCTTTCAACCTCTACACCATTTACACTGAGTTTAGATACTAAGTTGTTGTGACGGTTGTTAAAAATTATAAATTTTGTCTTACTTAAATTGAACATTAATTTGTTTGAATCAAACCACAGTTTAAGCTTTCATGATTCCTTTCCAAGTGTATTCAAAAGTTGTTTCAAATTGCTTCCCCTGCTTAATAAATTAGTATCATCTGCAAACAATATTCAATCCAATTTTTCCAAAACTTTACATATATCATTTATATACAGATTGAAAAACAATAGCCCCAAAACTGAACCTTGTGGGACTCCACAAGTAACCTTCAGTAACTGCGAGTTTTTGCTACCTACACATACGTACTGATATCTGTTCTTTAAGTAACTACATAACCAGGAGAGTGTTACCCCACAATACCATAATTCTGTAGTTTCTTTAACAATAATTTATGAACCACTGTATCAAATGCTTTAAGATCCAAGAATATCCCAACTGAATACTTTATTTTCTACAACAGTTGATATTTTTTCTATAAATTCCATTAGAGCAAATGCAGTTGTCCTGTTGTGTCTGAACCCGTATTGCTGTTCACACAATAAATTATTCTTTATTATAAAGTTGTCAGTTCTCTCATAGAATATTTTTTCGAGTATCTTTGAAAATTTCGACAATAATGAAATAGGTCTATAGTTTGAAAATTCCACTCTGTCACCCGTCTTGTGTATCGGAATTACTTTGGCTATTTTCATTGCATTGGAAAATATACCCGTTTGGAGAGACAGGTTACAGATAGATGTCAGTGGCTTCACTAAGTATTCGATGATAGTTTTGACTAAAAGCATGTCAATACCATCACAATCCACAGATGTTTTACTTTTAAACGATTTAACAATTTCAATGACCTCTCTCTCATCTGTGTTCTTTATGAAGATGGAGTCTTTTATAGCAATGCTTTTGCTTATTGTATCACCTGTAGATGCCATAATGGGTATTTCTTGAGCCAAATTAGGACCAATGTTAACAAAAAATGTATTAAATTCATCTGCAGGTGAGTCTGCATTCACACTCCAAGTCTTTTTTTTTTTTTGAAAGATTGGTTGGGTAGCTTATATTTCTGATGTTATTTCCGAGAATACTGTTAAGTATTGTCCATGTAGTCTTAGTGTTATCTCGGTTTTTCTCCAGTTCTTTACTGTAATCGTCTCTTTGATTACATCTCATTATATATATTAACTTATTTTTGTATGTTTTATACAGCTGCTCTGCTTCTTTTGTCCTTTTCTTTAGAAAAGCTTTATATAATGAATTTTTCTTTTTACACACTTTTTGTAATCCTTTGGTTAACCATGGCTTGTCAACAAATTTCTGTTTAAGCTTTCTCTTTACTAGTGGACAATTTTTTTTTTTCATAAAGAGCAGTTACAATGTTCATGGATGTATCATAGGCTTAATTTACATCTGATACATAAACTTTTGAGAGATGAGATGAGATTCAACTTTAGCCCACTCTTGCTTCAGCAGGTCTTCTTCTGTGATTTATATCTGAAGTATTTTAAAGTTTTTTTTTTCCTGTATTGGCCCCCATGTGGCCATGGATAAGTGCAAAGACTGGTAGATGGTCACTTATGTCATTTATCAATAATCCACTTTCTATTTTCTTATCAATAATGTTAAACAGACTGTCAATAAGTGTAGCAGTGTGGACTGTGATTCTACTGGGATGTGTTATTGTGGGATATAGAGTCATGCTGTACACAGGACTCATGAACTCTGTAGTTACATTTTGTTTAAATGGATTTAGTAAATCAATATTGAAGTCTCTACAGATTACAACCATTTTCTTATTAGTTATATTATTGTACAGCTCTACTAACTTCTCTCTGAATGTCTCAACACAAGTTCCCAGCATTCCATATATACAAATTAGAGTTTTTGTTTTATCATGGTCAATCTCAACAGTAACACATTCTAGAATCCCTGGTAGTGCAAAGGACATTCCATTTACAAGTTTACACCTATACAATTCATCAATATACAGTGCAACACCGCCAACTTTTTTTTTTGAGATCTGTTAATATGAAACATCTGATATCCCTCTATTGCCATCAAAGAAGCCTGCTCTTCACTGAGCCAAGTTTCAGAGACTGCTATAGCTGTAAATTTTCTATCCAGCCGTTTTAAATAGTCCTGAATCTGTGGAAAACTTTTTAAGACTTCTGCTGTTAAAGTCTATTATTGATAGTTTTCCATCTTACTTGCGCTTGACTTTTGAATTGCTTTTCAGTGTAATATTCACAGTGATTATGAATATTATTGAAGAAGTGGTTATCAGGATCAATATCATTCTCCATCTCTTGTAGTTTATGTTCAGCATAATGAGATGTTTTCAGTGTCTGCATTTCCTCTCTGGGTCAAATTACTTCCTCCAGTTGGGGATGATTGACGTCTACTAAAGTCAGTTATGTGTTTTGGGGGATTTTTTTTTTTAAAGTACATTATGTTATAATAATAATGCATCAGATTTATATAGTGGTTTATCATAGACACTCAAAGACACTTTACAAATAGATACATTATTCATTCACTCCAGACAGACAATGGTAGTGGCAAGCTACTTCTGTAGCCACAGCTGCCGGAAACGTGGCTACCAATCTGTGCACCGAACATTTATACACATTCACACCCAGTGTCATGGACACTGGAGGCAAGGTGGGTGAAGTGTCTTGCCCAGGGACACAACAGCAGGATATCTGGGGAGAGTGGGATTCGAACCGCCAACCATCCGGTTATTAGAAGACCTGCTCTACCTCCTGAGCCACTGCCGCCCTTTTGTTATGCCACAAAAGGGACTGTTCTTGTCATGTGTGTGGATATGGATTACTGTAGTCTTAATTTTCTTGATCAGTGTTCATCTATATTTAAGTCAGTGAGATCTCTTATCATTATGGCCTTTGCTTCTTCAGGTGATCCATTTAGTTTAATCCAGACTCTACAGTTTCTTGTCCATGTTGCTTCTATCTTGTTTTGCCTTTTCAGCATCCGTGCTATTTCAGCACTAGTCTTTGTTAAATGTTCATTTAAGTAAACTTCTGTTCCCCTCAGCTTTCTGGCCTGTCTCAGTAGGTCATTTTTTTACTCTTCTGTTCACAAAGTGCATCACAATTGATATCTTTGTTTTATTATCCTTTCTGGGTAGTGTATGGCAGGCTGAAATTGCATTTACATCAACCTTTATGTTTCTGCTTTCAACGAACTGAAGCACCTGGTTTTCCAAAGAGACTGATTCACTTGGGGGAGCCTCCTCACCTCTCATTCCTGCTATAGCATGAGCATATGATTGATATTTAATGTCTGGTCCACTAATGATTAAATCATCCATACAAGTATACTGTTCAAGATCATCGATGCGTCGCTCCAAGTCTGCAATTTTTGTGTCTCTTTTCTTAATTGTTAATTTCAGCTCCTGGACTTCCTCCATTAGCCCTAATAATTTGGACTGCTGATTGGCCACTTTGGTAAGTTCTTCTGACATGAAGTTCAGAGATTTTTTTAATCTCTTCCATTTCCTCTTTCTTTGGTGGCATTTTTTACTGACCCGATGATAGCAGGATAATTTCCACTGGTGCTGCCGGTATCTGGTCCAGCTGACCTTGGATCCGGCTGGGGCCTCAGTTAGCTCCTCCACACTCAGTTAGCTCTTCCACTGAATTCTGCTGCTTACCACCACTGTAGTTGAGCTCTGATCCGACCGGGGCCTCGGTTAGCTCCGCCACTTACCACCACTGTAAATGAGCTCCAATCCGGCCAGCACCTCAGGTAGCTCTGCTGGGTGTTGCCGCTACAGGAGCGCTCTGATCTGGCCAGGGTCTCAGCTAGCTGCACCACTTGCCGCCGCGGTAGGTGACCTCCGATCCGGCTCCAATCTCTGTCTGTGGCTCTTTGGGACACTTATCTATTGATGCCAATCAAATTTGGCCACGAGTTACACATATGATGTTTGTCAGTTTAAAAGATAATTTTCCACGCAATTAAATTGTCGGCTGTCGTGTAATAGAGTAAAATTTAGTTTTTGTTTAAACAACTAGCAGACAACAACTCCCATCATCCCACATCACTAAACAAAGTTTTTCAATTTTTTTGTTGACCGTCAACTTTACCGTCAATTTGCTGTTGCTTATGCAGAATGCTCATGTCTTTTCTTTTCAGAGTTTAAGAATTTAAGTTATTCAAAGTTTTTATGTTGACTGTGTTCACTATAAATTTGCTGTTGCTTAGGCAGAATGCATATGTATTTTCCTTTAGAGTTTATAAAAATCAGTTATTCAATGTGGACTGTGTTTACAGTCAATTCACTGCAAACAAAAACAAATCTATACTGCTTTCTATACTGTTATCAAGCAGCCTCTCTTTTACACAATGTGGTAGGTTGGCTGTTAGGCTGTTTTGGTGCTCATTTCCATAGAGTTCGCCGCTTGCTTCTCTCTCGAGATCTGGCAACAGTGCAATGAAGCTAAATGTACACTATGTGGTACTACATTGAAATACAACAGCTCAACCAGTTCACCAAGTTCCCACCTAAAGAACTCGCAATCAGCCATGCTGCAAGAAGCGACTAGTTCAGCTTCATCACAACCAACAGTTACCGCAGTCTTGGGGAGGCAGGTATGCGATGAGACGAAGACGGAGAGCATTACTCAGAGGATTTGCAACATGATTAAAAAAGACATGATGCCAATAAGTACTGTTGAAGAAGGAGAGGGCTTTCGGGAGCTGATAAACGTTATGAAGCCAGGGTATAATATTCCATCTAGAAGAATGATAACTACTCGCTTGGAAGCACGCTACAAGAAAAGATGACCTGAAAACACAGCTAGCCACTGAAAATGTGACGCTGACAACGGATTGTTGGACTGTGCCAACTACAAAACTACATACAGTCACTTACCATTACACTGATAATGACTGGCAGATAAAATCAGCAGTTCTAACAGAGGATGTCTGATTTTATGTAGTTTTTATTATTATGTAGACTAAGTCCACATATTTTTTTTTTTTTTTATTCGGAATTTGTGTGGCTGAAGTTTAATATCAGGCAATGCACATATTTATTGTTACAGTGCATTCAGAAAATATTCACAACACTTCAGTTTTTCCACATTTTGTTATGTTACAGCCTTATTCCAAAATGAATTAAATTCATTTTTCCCCTCAAAATTCTACACACAACACCCCATAATGACAATGTGGAAGAAAGTTTGAGATTTTTGCAAATTTATTAAAAATATAAAAAAACTAAGAAATCACATGGACATAAGTATTCACAGCCTTTGCTCAAAACTTTGTTGATGCACCTTTGGCGGCAATTACAGCCTCAAGTCTCTCTGAATGTGATGCCACAAGCTTGGCACACCTATCTTTGGGCAGTTTCACCCATTCCTCTTTGCAGCACCTCTCAAGCTCCATCAGGCTGGATGGGAAGCGTCGGTGCACAGCCATTTTTAGATCTCTCCAGAGATGTTCAATTGGATTCAAGTCTGGGCTCTGGCTGGGCCACTCAAGGGCATTCACAGAGCTGTCCTGAAGCCACTCCTTTGATAGCTGTATGCTTAGGGCCATTGTCCTGCTGAAAGATGAACAGTCGCCCTAGCCTGAGGTCAAGAGTGCTCTGGAGCAGGTTTTCATCCAGGATGTCTCTGTACATTGCTGCATTCATCTTTTCCTCTATCCTGACTAGTCTCCCAGTTCCTGCTTCTGAAAAACATCCACACAGCATGATGCTGCCACCACCATGCTTCACTGTAGGGATGGTATTGGCCTGGTGATGAGCGGTGTCTGGTTTCCTCCAAACATGACACCTGGCATTCACGCCAAAGAGTTCAATCTTTGTTTCATCAGACCAGAGAATTTTGCTTCTCATGGTCTGAGAGTCCTTCAGGTGCCTTTTGGCAAACTCCAGGTGGGCTGCCATGTGCCTTTTACTAAGGAGTGGCTTCCGTCTGGCCACTCTACCATATAGGACTTACTGGTGGATTGTTGCAGACATGGTTGTCATTCTGGAAGGTTCTCCTCTCTCCACAGAGGAATGCTGGGGCTCTGACAGAGTGACCATCGGGTTCTTGGTCACCTTCCTGACTAAAGCCCTTCTCCCCCGATCGCTCAATTTAGATGGCCGACCAGCTCTAGGAAGAGTCCTGGTAGTTCTGAACTTCTTCCATTTATGGATGATGGAGGCCACTGTGTTCATTGGGACCTTCAAAGCAGCAGAAAGTTTTCTGTACTCTTCCCCAGATTTGTGCCTTAAGACAAGTCTGTCTTGGAGGTCTACACACAATTCCTTTGACTTCAGGCTTGGTCTGTGCTCTGACATGCACTGTCAACTGTGGGACCTTATATAGACAGGTGTGTGCCTTTCCAAATAATGTCCAATCAACTGAATTTACCACAAGTGGACTCCAATTAAGTTGTAGAAACATCTCAAGGATGATCAGTGGAAACAGGATGCACCTGAGCTCAGTTCTGAGCTTCATGGCAAAGGCTGTGAATACTTATGTACATGTGATTTCTTAGTTTTTTTATTTTTAATAAATTTGCAAAAATCTAAAAACTTTTCATGTTGTCATTATGGGGTATTGCATGCAGAATTTTGAGGGAAAAAATGAATTTAATCCATTTTGGAATAAGGCTGTAACATAAAATGTGGGAAAAAAATGACGCGCTGTGAATACTTTCTGGATGCACTGTATAGTAGCCTTAATATTTATTATTTTTCTGAGTTTATTTTGTTGGAAATGTTTAACATGCAACAGATTACATTCCATAAATAAATCAAATCCTTGAGGACTATAACTCACATTTTTTATTCAGTATATCAAACAATAATTGGCTTTTTACGTTATAAACCATAATGTAAAAGGAAATTCAAATTCTCAGGGAAAAAAAATGCCACTTATTAATTAATCGTTAAATCGATACAGTGAATCAATTATCAATTAATGAATTAATCAATAACTTGCATCCCTATACCACACTCTTGTGTATTATTGCTTAATTATAACCCCTTTACACAGGGGTGTAGATCACAGAGATCCTTGATAAATCTGGCCAAGTTTTGATTTGTCAATGATCTTCAGTGATCTCCACAGTCACTACGGTCTCCTCAAAGTTTTGGCTCCGTCCAAAACACACAAGGATCTCCCAAACAATTCCACAAACTAAAAAACTGTCCCAATCTCTCAATGATCTCCATGCTGTGTAAACGGGCCCTTACCCACCTTGTCAGTAAACAGAAAGGAGGTAAAAAAACAAAACAAAACAAAAAATAAACTGAAAACTTACATGAAAGGGTCAATTAACCGTGATGCTTATTTAAGGTCAAATTGCCCAGCCATATGCTCTACTGCTGGAGTTACCTGAAAGAGGATCTACTTGTATGGGGATATTTTAAGGCTGTTTCACACTGCTGCAATGTAAAAATGTGGTGCAACAGTGCAGCAAATCTACCTGGCACATCAACCATTCACACAGCAATTGACAGCCAAAGCTAGAAGCTAATGTAAGCCACAAACATGGGGTCTCCATCAAAACAGAGATCTCAGAGAAATAAGGAAGGTGGGGTGAGCTGGGCCTCATTTAGCATTTAAAGCAATGTGCCGTAAAACAGTTCGTTTGGAGCAGCGGTCCTTCTGTGTTTAAAATCATGCTGCAATAATTATGCCTCGGTAAAAATGGAGGCATGCGGTAATCACTCAATGCGTCTGTGTGTGGATCTGTCCCCCCCCGTCTGTTTCAGCTTGCCTGGTCAAAATTAAGTGGAACTAAAGGCTTGTATCATTGTATGGAAATATTTTCTGGACTTTTAATTTGCCAGAATTTTGAGATAAGGCTTTGTTTTCGAAATAAACACAAAAATAGCTCACCTTTACGGTCTATGCAGCTGAAAGGTCATTGTAATACCTTTGCCAGCCCAGTGGAGGTGGCAGTGCGCCTTTATTACAGCCCCACTGAACACTTTCTGTCAACAACTGATCTCATGCTGAACTTTAAAAAAAAAAAAAAAAAAAAAAAAACAGTTGTCATATTCAGGAACTACACCATTTATTCAACACATTGTTTCTCTCACATCTGTAATAATAATAATCACATTTTCATTATTTTTTTCCTTCTCGTTTCTCTCTCTGAGGTCCACGGTGGTGAACTTGAGGGTAAGCAGTCAGAGCAGCTGTGAAAAGAACGGGCTGAAAGCTACATAACAATATTGCATGTTCTCTTTATAGAAAAACTGCATTTCAATAATTTTTTTTCTGCAAGATAATTCAACAACCTCTCAGTACTCATTACACACAGAGTGAGACATTTCAACTCATTCTGTTTTAATGTTGATGATAGTTTTTGAAGTTTTGAAAATTTTACCTGCTACTGCATGCCGTAGTGTAAATATATATGTATTAAATTAATAAAATCTGTTAATCCAGCGTTTTTCTTCCTGCTCCTAAGTTTATTCTTGTGTGTCTATATTTTTTCGTTTTTGCGCTCCTTGACAAAAATGCCAGCATACAGCCCTGGGATGACGTACACTTCACGTGTATTGTGACAGTGACAGCAGAGTCATACCTGTATAAACAAATACCAAGCATTTCATACCAGTGCATGGATGGCATGACACAATACCCATGCTACCATGCCACAAGCACTGAGGCATCAGCACCTGCGGTGCCTTCACTGAACCATGCAGTGTTTTGACCAAAGCATGCCACAGACATCTTATCAACACCTCTGGGAGATGTGATAAGGAGAAAGAGAGCACATTAGAGGCTCTTTAAAATATCAGTCTGTGAAGAAAATGATTTTTAAATACCTTTTCTTGCAGTTATTGTACATCAGTCTCAGTTCACAGGGCCAATATTTGCCAATGATGACATACCAGTGCATGGTAGACATCATGAAAGCAAGCAGTTAACATGTTATAGATTCATGATCATAAACAAACTTCTGCCAAATAAATACGACAATAAATCCATGAAATAGCCACTTATTTGCCGGGGAATACTGTACACTTTGAGGCTTCAAAGAATATCAGGATATTAATACACACACACAAGTGCAGATGTACCTGTGCTTCCTTGACCGTTGACGGTCGGTGCCATCTGACCCCCGAACGCCGGCTGCACTGCCGTCCGAGCTTGTAGAGGCGCCGCACTGTACTGGTGCAATGGTGCACCCATCTGCGTCGGCAGGACTCCAGGTGTGGAGGTGTTTTGAGTGGAACTCAGGGTGCCATATTGGCTAGTTCCGGGGGCTGAGGGATACGAGACAACTGGGTAGAGCGGCTCTCCGGGGCTGCCTCCCACCACAGAGACCAAACTGGGCCGCTGCTGCTGCTGCGTTGAGGAAGCGTGGTATGACTGCTGTCCATAGTAGGATCCCGGAGTGGCGTAGGGAGGATGCTGCTGCTGGAATGGCGGTTGATTGTACTGGGCATTCGACGGCGGTGGTGCTGAAGAAGGGGGGGCGGCATATAGCTGAGGTGGCGGGGGAGCGCTGTATGAGGAGGGTGCTACATGACGCTGAGGGGGGTGGTGGTGCTGCTGCTGATAGTGATTGTGGTAGTAGTTAGAAGTGTGGCCACTGTTTGTGACGGGAGCTTTGCCGGGGAAAGAAGCAGCATGTTCAGCGATGGCGGGGTAGCTGTGCTGCTGAGGCAGGGCTCCATAGTAACCAGCAGATGGGTACATGGACGGGCGCGTCTCGACTGGACCTGGAAACAGACGTATGGCGGTTAATGAGTTTCTTTATGATTCACAATACTGAATAACTTATCTAACAATTGCTGAGTTAAACTGCTTGGAAATGCAATGGTATGCAAAAATTTGTTGACTCTTTGACAAACAGCAAATTTGTTAATTGAAAAGATGTGCACAGTCCCTGTAGGATATAAGGAAAAATTACAATTTACCAGTCCATATTAACGCACATACTTTTTAGTTTATAAACTCATCATGCATAGAAAGACAAGAGGAATGTGTAAAAGTCCAGAACACTTGGCACTTGAACATACCAATTTGTTAAAAAAAAAAAAAAAAGAAAAGAAATATTCCATTTGTCAAGGGGTGGCCAAACTTATGCACAGGACTGTATCCAAATATTCAGTTACCTTAATATTCATTCATTGCACTGGTGTTTAGCTGTCCCCAAAAACTAAACAAATTATGTTGAAAAAAGTCACAAATTTACAAGAAAAAAAGTTGCAAATTCAAGAAAAGAGGTATTAACTTTACAAAGTGAAAAAGCAACAAAATTATTAGAAAAAAGTCAAATTTACAAAAAAATTAATTTATGAGAGACAAGTATTTCTGATCAAATTTGCAAATTTATTAGAATGATGTCAAGAGACCACATTAAATATGACTGAACTACAGGCCACTGTTGAATTCCAGAAGCATCTTTCTGGTGGTCTAGTTCTATCAAACCCTGTATGTGAAGTGATTAATAAATATAATAACGCTGTGAAGCCTACGATTTGTCAGCCATCATCTGTTAGCATTAGCCGCTACATCCTCCACTAATGTCAGTTAGCTCTGAAGCTAATGCTAACAGCTAAAATCCGTCTCCAATTCACTCTTCGCTCTGACTTATATCTCATGTCACTGTGATGGCTTACAGCGAAAGACGGGTTAAAGACATGAAAAATTAAATAAAAACCGCGACAGACAAGCTGTCCGGATATGAACAGTTTAGCATGCTAACGGACCGTTCTGGTAGGGGGGTGCCTCTCCGCCGTTCGCTGCCGAGTTGGGGCTGTTCAGGTCTCTGAAGCCAGGTGCAGACATCGCTCAGTCCCTCCAGTCTTCTGAGCCCTCACACAAACGGCTGGGTTGATACACACATGGGCGTCAGCGTCCCGGCCCCACACGGGACAAAAGCGGTTAAGGAGCAGCTGCTGGTCGGAGGACCAGGGCAGCCTGAACCAGTCCGCTCGGTTCAGAACTGGAGACTCCAGCCCGGATGGAAGGGTTTATAGCTGACAGCTGAGGAAGGTCCGACCGCTCCCTCTGGTGGGGGCTCAGTGTATGGAAAGTATGTATGTATGTATGAATGAATGAATGAATGGATGGATAGACGGATGGATGATGTGTTCAGGGCCATCTCTAGCTTTTTAGAAGGCCCTTTTTTTTTTATAATAGGCAAGAATTCAAGTCCTTCAAAATTAAAAAAAATAAATAAATAAAAGTAAGCTTGGGTCATTGCCTAGCTCGGGGGTCTGCAACCTGTGGCTCTTTTGCCCAAGTTCAGTGGCTCCATTTGGTTCTGAAAAACTCACAAATTACGAGTCAGAAATTTATGCCAGAATAGATTCACGAATGCACAAGAAAAAGCTGCAAATTAAATAATAAAAACCGACAAAAAATTATGAGAATTACAAGAAAAAGTCCCAAAAAAGAAAAAAAAAAGACTTGTAAATTTAAAAATTATGACAAAAAGCTACACATTTACTAGAAAAAAGCCCCAGATTTATGAAAAAGTTGCAATTTAACAAAAAAATCACAAATGTATTTGGAAATTTTTTTTTGCAAAATTACATTAAAAAGCTGCAAATGAAAGATGGCAATGTTACATCTGAATAATGGAAGACAGAGATCTCTCTCTGCTGAACACTGAACTCCCTTTATTGAACTGAACAGCACAATATATATCCCAGCCTTAGCCCGCCTGATATCATTCACCCCCTACCCCCAGGCTGAGCTATGGCAAGCCCCGAGGCACAATTCCCATATGTAACACCCCCCCACACACAAAGTTCCAGACCCCGCCCCCCCATTTCAGCGAACCCATGAACATGAAACTCATCATATAAACATTATCATCCAACCTTGTTTTTGTTTTTTTTTTGAACATATCTACATGCATAACTATAAACAGGTGAACTACACGAGCGTCTGGGTAGACTGCCAGAAGCCCCGCCTTGTTGGAGCGGATTATTCTGCTGCTAGTTCCAACAAGCGTCAAATATGGCAGTCCTCACCACATAGTCCTCCAAGTACCTGGGCCTCCAACGAATTCTAGCCGGGCGTCCCCTAGGAGGGGACCCTGCACCTGGCACTGTCGGCTTCGCTTGAGGGCCCTCATCAGTCAAGACCCCAGTCCCAGCTCGCATCAAAACATCCCACTGCAGATTCAGTCCTCTGTTCCGGTGGCGACCTTCTAAGTCTACTGGCGTGCCACCATGACTCGTCTTCAAGCACAAATGTATCCCTGCCCTGCTGCCTTGTGATCTGCTGCGGCCCTGTCCACAGCGGTTGCAGCTTATGGGTGCGAACAGGATGTTTGATCCACACCCGGTCCGCCACTTTCAGTCCGTGACTCCTTGCCCTGTGCTTCTTATTGAATCACCGCTTCATTCTATGTTGCTGTGTGGTGACACGGCTCCTAACTGCATCCGTACCCTCCATGGGACGCGTTGTGGGCGGCTTCAATCGATCCACCGGCAGAAGCAATTCACACTCCAGCATGAGAGCCGCCGGGGAACAGCCTGTCATGGCGTGAACAGACGCTCTGTAGTGCAGCAGCGTGCTTTGTAGGGCATCCGGGAACGCAAAACCATCCGCCAAGTGTGTTTTCAGTCCATTCTTCAACGTTTTGTTAAACCGTTCAACACCTCTGTTGGCTTGAGGGTGATAGAACGCCGTCTTGACATGTTCCACACCCCTACTACTCAGGAACTCCTCAAATACTCTGGAGGTGAACTGCGGGTCAGTGTCCGTCGTAACTGTGCTTGGAGTCCCCCACCTGGTAAACAGGGACGACAGGAAACTCGTGACCACGTCCGTCATGACTGAGTTCGTTGGCAGCACCTCCGGCCATTTGGAGAACACGTCATAGGCCATGAGTAGGAACTAGCTATTCAAGGGTGCCGCGTGCAGCTCACCACAGATATCCAGCTCAATGTGTCTCCAGGGTCCTTCCAGATACACCACCGGCCGCAGGGGTGTTGTATGTGTGCGGGGGGGGGGGGGGGGGGGGTCTACCAGTTTTGTTGCTCTCCAAACACGGCACACAGCGCTTCACCATGGCCTCGATGTCCTTATCGATGCCCAGCCATCAGATGGAGTCCCTACTGCGTTGCTTCACCTTGACCACACCCAGATGGCCCTCATGCAGCATTGCCAGGACACGTGCCCTCAGGGACAACGGGATCAGGGCGCAGTGTCCTCTTGCCACGCACACCTGATTCTAGCAGCTCAGCTCATCCTTAACTCGATGATAAGGTGCTAGCCCGCCCTACACCTTTGCTGGCCAATCCTCCCTAATCATCGAGCGCAGCTGCATCAGTACTGGGTCCCGGTCTGACTCCGCCCGGAGTTCCCAAGGAGACACCATATTCTGGAGGGTCCCGTACAGTGTGTGGATTAGGTCTGCCTCTGCTGGATCATCACCACCATCATCCGGTAGGGAGGAATTGACTGTGGTGCGGGATAAGAGATCCGCCACGATGTTATTCTTGCCTGGGGTGAACTGGGTGGTGAAATTATAGGCTCTCAGTCTTTCGGACCACCTGTGGATCCTCAGCAACCTATGCCCCGACCCCAACGTCTCCAGCAAAGTTGTGAGCACCTGGTGGTCTGTCCGTAGGGTGAAATGGCGCCCGTAGCAGTAAATGTGCCACCTCTCACATGCCCAGACGCAGGCTAGCGCTTCCCTCTCACCCATGCCATATTTTTGTTCCGCCGCCGAGAGGGACCTTGATGCGAATGCCACCGGGTGCTCCGTGCCATCCTGCACCTGGGACATGACCGCCCCCAGCGCCAAACCAGATGCATCGCAGGTTACAATGGTTGCCTGGTTGGGGTAAAATCAGCCAACACCGGTGGGGAGGCAAGCTGTTGTTTCAGCCTGGCAACTGCTGCTGAGCAGGCTAGGGTCCAATCCCATGGTGCATTCTGCTTTAACAAGGCTTGGAGAGGTTCAATCATCTTTGAATAACGGGAAATGAACCGTCCATACAAGTTGACCATACCCAGAAATGATGAGATCTGTGCGGGCGTGGATGGCTCCGGGATGCGCAGCATCGTCCCCACGTTCGACTGTAGCGGCTGAAGCCCTCTTCCAATCAGCTGAAACCCCACAAACTCTGTGGCGTCTGCCACGAAGATGCACTTCTCGCCATTCAGGGTGACCCCTTGTTCTTGAAGCGTCGTCAGGACCCTCTCCAGCCTCCCATCATGCTCCTCCCACGATGCACCATGCTGTTGTCTAAATACGCCACCCTGCCCTTGAGACCTGCCAGAATCATTAACATGACTTTCTGAAAACAACTGGGTGCAGAGCTCAGGCCGAACGGCATTCAGGTATGTCTGAAGACCCCCATGTGGGTTACGAACACCGTTAGGTTCCTGCTGGCCGGGTGGAGGGGCACCTGCAGGTAACCCTGACGGAGGTCCAACTTTGTGAAAACCTGTGACCCACTGAATGTCGCCGTGAGCTCCTCCATGGTTGGGAGGAGATATTTGTCCAGGATGACTGCTTTATTTACCATCCAGAGATCTATGCACAGTCTGATGCCTCCCCCTTTCTTCTTGGCCACTACCAGGTTGGATATCCAGGGCGAGGCGTCCACCTTCTCGATGATGCCAGCCTCCAGAAGTTTGGTTAGTTCCGCCGTGACATCATCCCGAAGCATGAGTGGAAGTCGCTGCAGTGGCTGAATCCTCGGTGTTACATTCTTGTTAATGAGAGGGCGATGGTGGAAAGCTCCGATACAGCCCAGGCCCCTAAACAACGCTGGCCAGCGTAGGTGCCAATCGGGGTATACCGTTAGCACAGTTGAGCCCTCTGGGCCCATTATGGAAAACCCCAGCACCCCTAGTAGGTCGATTCCCAGCAAGTCTGCCCTCCGGCATCACCTGGAAGGTCAAACTGGATACTGTCTTCGACCCACACGTCACCAAGAACTCTGCCGTGCCCACCATCTCAATCTCCGCATGTCCATACCCGAACATCTTCACTGCGGCCATGTTAATAGCCTTCTTGGGGAACAGCCTCCTCACCGTAGACATGCACAGGATAGATTTACCAGACCCGAATCCACCATAAGGGGCACGTCGACCCCGTTGAGCTGAAACACGTACCACTTTAGCGGCCCCTTTCCCATATGTGCTACACACACCCGTCCAGTGTCGCTGGGCTCCGCCATTACTGAACCAGAGGTTAAGGTGTGAGCCCTGTTCCGCGCCTTTATCCGCCTTTTCTTCTTAGCCCGCTCTTGAGGCCTAATTACCATGTTAGCTGTCGCTCTCGGCGGGAGTCTACAAACAGCCGGCCCCTCGCTAGCTGAAGCCGTTAGCTTCTGCAGGACCGTGGACTCCCTTTGCCTGACCAAGTCCAACACACATTCCAGCGAGAGAGTTTCCCAAGTTAGCCTTAGCTTGTTTCTCAGCCACATGTTGTTGGTGCTGTGGGCTAGCGTATCCCTCACTAGCTCCTCCTCAATAGGCCCGAAGGTGCACTCCCTCGCTAAGCTGCGTAGCTCCATAATAAATGATTGTGTGGACTCACCCATCCACTGTTGACGGTCAAAAAATGCATACCTCCTTTCGATGACGGTGGAGTTGTCACCGAAGGTACTGTCCATTAATGTCAGCCCGTCTTCCAGCGAACCGCCACCACACAGCCCCCAAAAAATTTGCTGCCCTTTGGTGCCAAGGTAGTGGACTAACAGGCTCCTCCGTCTCTCCTCGTTGACGTTACCAAGTCCGGCTGCCATCACATACATCTCAAACATGTCTCTCCGGCAAGCCCACGGTATAGCCGGTGTGCCCTGGGACTGTAGAAAAGGAGGTGGCTCCCTGACGCATGTGCCAATTTTTTTTTCGTCACCAAATGTTATGTCTGAATAATGGAAGATGGAGACCTCTCTCTGCTGAACAATGAACTCCCTTTATTATTATTCTTTTAGATTTGATTGGTGGTTCTTCTTCTTCTTCTTTTAGATTTGATTGGCAGTTGGCAACTAGCCTACAGGTGCATTACCGCCACTGACTTGATTATCATCACTCTACATTCCCGCACAAGGAGTTCCCACAAGGAGCTCAGAACAGCTCCCTATGTGTGAAAAAAACATCCGTCCCTGGACTGTGTCCTAGGAGCAGCTGAAGAGTTCCCGGGCAGTTGGCAACCACAACTCCCTTTCTTCTTCTTCTTCTTCTTCTTCTTCTTCTTCTTCTTCTTCTTCTTCTTCTTCTTCTTCTTCTTCTTTCAGATTTGATTGGCAGTTGGCAACCAGCTTACAGGTGCATTACCGCCACTGACTTGATTATCATCACTCTATATCTTTGTATAAGGAGTTCTTATAAGGAGTTCTGAACAACTTATGTGTGAAAAAATTATCCATTCTTGGACTGTGTCCTCATACTTTGCAGTGGCACCCGTCAAGTCAGAGTTCCCAACCTGCACACCGCCATTTGTTTATCAGCACAATATACTGTATATCCCAGCCATAGCCCGCCTGAAGTCATTCACCCTCCCAACCCCCCGGCTGAGCTACGGCAAGCCCTGAGGCACAATTCCCGTATGTAACAGGCAAGGTCCCAAATTTGTAAAAAGAAAATCATGCATATCACTCTATATAATTCAACAAATCTCTGTCACGATGTCTGTCATGACCATAGGACTCGCGAAAAGATCATAGGATTCATCTATGATGTCTACATGATGTCTATATGACATCATGTAGACACCATAGTAATTCAAGAAATTTCTATGTGTGTGTGTGTGTGTGTGTGTGTGATCATCAAAGATCAAAGGCAGGCATCACTCACAATCATAGCACTCGCTATGACATCATCAAAGATCATAGGAATCGCTACTGATCATAGGACTCGGACTCGCTATGACATCATAGACACACTATGTTCTGACATGAGGTCATAGAATTCCAGTCACATGACCCTAAAAGGAGTTGTTCACATGTAACCATGTCAAAGATCAAAGGCAGGCATCACCATGGTTACTGTTGCCATGGTAACAGTAACTTTCTACAGGCAAGCAGAAATGCTTGCTTATACAGTGGTACCTCTACTTACGAACGTCTCTACATACGGAATTTTCAGGTTACGACACGCCTCAACGGGAAAATATTGCCTCTTGTTACGAAAGAAATTTCAGGATACGAAAGGCAAAAAAAGTACGCGCTCCTCGCAGCTCCCGTAGTTTACCGAACGTAAACATACTTGTAGCTGCTCTGCCATTGGCTATCGCCTAGCATCTTCCTGGTATCCCATTGGCCACGAAGTATTCGGGAAGTTCTGGCAGTTTTACGTGTGTGTACAGTACAGTATTAACTTTTATTCACTATGGGCCCCAAGAAAGTGATGGAGATAAGTGGAAAAGGAGAAAAGAAGAAGAAGAGAGTTTTTTTGTCCATACAAACAAAGCAAGAGATAATAGAAAGGTGAAAAAGGGATGTGTTTGGTTGATCTCGCCAAAGAATATGGCCGTAATACATCTACGATCGGCACGGTATTAAAACAAAAGGAAGCCGAAGGATTGTTAAAAGCCGACAAAAGCAAACGTCCTTGGATCAGTTCTTCACAAAACGTCAGGCAAAAACCACTGATGAGAGAGAACATGAACCAAAGAAGGCAAAAGGTGACGACGACGACGATAGCAGTTAAACGGTAAATGAACGTAATTTTTATTATTCTTTACTTTATTCTTTGTTTTTTTAAATTATGTACAACTCTCATTTTATGTTTATTGTGCAGTAATCTAATTGTAACATGTATTTGTTACATGTTTTGATGCATTTTTATGATTTATAAAAAATTTATGTCCGAATTTTGGGGGGCTTGGAACGGATTAGGGCATTTACATGTAAAACGCGTCTCTACTTACGGAATTTTCACATTACGAAAATACTTCCGGAACGAATTAATTTCGTAAGTAGAGGTACCACTGTACCTGCTTTCTACTGGCATGCAGAAATACTTGCTTACACTTGGTTTCTACGGGCATGCACAGGTATGCACTAATTTAGATGAAAAAAAGCTGCAAATTCATCAGGAAAAACTTCAAATTTCTGTAAAATAAAGTTGTATTGTGTTAAAAAAATGAAGATGATGCAAATTTATGAGGAAAAAAGCAACAAATTTAGAGAAAGTTGCAAATCTCTCTATTAAAGCAAGGAATCTGTGTGTGTGTGTGTGTGTGTGTGTGTGTGTGTGTGTGTGTGTGTGTGTGTCACGTTTATAGGACATCATAGGACGGCCTATGATCTCTGCCTGATCATCATAGGACGTCCTATGAACTCAGGCATCATAGAACTCGCGATGCCGTCAAAAAGATATGATGTCTATATGATGGCACATAGACAAATGTGTCTTTATGATGTCATATGGCTCATAGACAAATGTGTCTTTATGATGTCATATAGACATCACGCACGATGCCTAGACTAATGTGTCTTTATGATGTCATATGGCTCAAAATTGCTCAAAATTGGCAAGGTGAATAAGTCACAGGGCCAGTCTTTACAGCACATTTGTGTTTTCTGCACAACAGATTTCTGCAGCCATGGCCAATTCTACGTCACCGCGAGCAGAGTTGGCAGATCAAGCAGTCTTCGTATTCTTGCTCAAGATGAAGAAACTAAGCAAAAGCCTTGCTTTCTCAGCAGTGTCATTTTTAAAGAGGTGCTGACACAGTAAAAATGTGTAACCTTTGAAGAATGGCAGTCTACACTACAAATGTGTAAAATGCCAAGCAAAGCGCTGATTTTCTCCGGGTGCTCCCGTTTCTTGGTTTCTACGGGCATGCACGGGTCTTCCTGAACAGGGTCGAAAGCCACTTTTTGCTCAGATCTATTTTCATGATCCTGCCCATGAATTGGAATTACGACGCACCTATCCCTCAACCAGTGGTCTGAACAAAGAAGAAGAAGACCCACCAGATGGAGACCAATAGAATGAGAACTGCTGCATGTCAGAAAAGATGTCGTGAACATGAAACACCTCAGGTTCCAGCAGTACGCCGCAGGCATGACTGTGAACAACACAGCCATCTGAGACAGGAGGAGACCCTTCAGCAATGGGCATGCAGAAACACTTGCTTATACTTGGTTTCTACAGACATGGACGGGTATGCACGGGTATATTTAAGAAATCTCTGTCACGATGTCACGATCTTTGGAAAAGATCATACAACTCGTTATGACATCATCAAAGATCAAAGGTAGGCATCACTCACGATCATAGGACTCACTATGACATCATCAAAGATCATAGTACTCGCTATGACATCATCAAAGATCAAATGCAGACATCAGAGCACTCGCACTGCCATTATCAAGGATCATAGAACTCACTATGACAGCTTGAAATATCAAACGCAGGCATGACAAACAATCATAGGACTCACGATGACATCATCAAAGATCATAGGACTCACTATGACACCATTAAAGATCAAAGGCAGGCACCACTGAACGAGTGCTGACATGCTTACTTACACCCTTGCTTACACCTGCTTTCTATGGGCATGCAGAAATACTTGCTTATACTTGGTTTCTACGGGTATGCACGGGCATGCACGGGTATGCACTAGTATAAGAGAAAATACATAGAAAAAAATGTTAGTTTTCTGGAAATGTTAGTTTTCTGGAAATGAGTTGCAAATTTATTTCAGATTTAGGAGAAAAAAAATCAGATCAGAGGAAAAAAGTCACATTTATCAGATAAGGCAAAAATAGCAAACTTATCTTTAAAGGCCAAATGTCACGTAATTTTTTTTTCTAAATGACAACGAATTTAGATAAAATACACATGTAGTGGAGCTGAAATAACGAGGCGGCTTTGAATTAAAAACAGGGTTTTTATTGAATAGCTCCTCTATCAAATCTCAACAGGTGCAGAGCTTAGCAGAAGGCAAGAGAGAGATCTCTGCTTTGCTCGCTGGTTAAATACAAGCACACATGGCACCACTCATTGAAACAGCTGACGTCAGAGTCCACTCATTGAAAAAGGTAACATCTCCCCGTTATCTAAATCCCCCCATTAGTCCTGTTAACTCCTCCCTTCGCCTTGGGAGGTGATGGGAAGACCTTCTCCTCTCTCAGGGGTGAAGGTGTCGAGTCTGTTGCCATGGCGTCCTGTGACGTCATGGGTCTTCACACGGCGGTGAGATTCCTTTGTTCTTTCAGAGGTGTGAAGTTCCTTTGTATATGTTGTCCCAAACATTTCCACATGCTCTAACCAATGTAGGTATGGAATATCTGAGTGATATATACCACACACATAGCTTAAACCAAATATTCATACCGGAGACCATATCACCCACCTGTATTTACATAATTGCACAAAATACACCAGGTGAAGGCCCCACCTTGCTTGCTGGCTTGTGACAGCCAGTCCAGACCACGCCCATGTTTTTGACATCACCAGTTGTACCCTGGCTGCCCTGCCTATCCACATTCACACTTATCAACATTGGACAATCATGACGGAAAGTGACAGCGATTGTGAACAAATTAGTTTAGTTTTGTCTTTTTTTTTGTCTTTTTTTTTGTCAGTGGTTCAGACAGTGACAGAGGCATAGAACCTTACAGGTTCGAGCCGTCCGAGACGGAATCAGATGCTTTGTCTGATGACAACAGTTCCACCGATGACCAGAGAGCAGAACCAGTGGAAAATGTCATTGAACTGGACATTAATCGCCTCCAGAATTGCGAAGCCGAAGGGGGTCTGTCGAGGGCGCCCCATAAATATTGATTTTTCGGAAGCCATTATTATTACAGTGGAGGAGAGCCGCTGCTGTCAAGAAATTGACCAGATCATTATGAAAATGGAGGCGCATACCTGTCAAGGGAGACGTTTTCGCCGTATTTTGGTGGGCGGAGTGGTGGTGGACACTTTTCTGGGAAATGTTTTAAATGTAGTTCGTGTTGTTATTGTCAAATATTTTAAGGAAAATATGGGGAAAATGCAATTTTAGCAAAAACGGGCGTATTGCCATTTCTGTACGCCCAAAAGGAAAAATATACTGGAAAAAAAATTGAGTGTTTTGCGGAGCACTCGTGTGTGTGATCAGCCACAGCTGATGCTGGCAGATCGCTCAGCGTCAGCTATTCGCACTACCATGAGAAGTGTGGAGTCACTCATTAGTTTAATTGTCTGGGCGGGCTGATCGCTCAGCGTGAGCTATTCGCACTACCATGAGAAGTGTGGAGTCACTCATTAGTTTAATTGTCTGGGCGGGCTGATCGCTCAGCTTGAGCTGTTCTCACTACAATGAGAAGTCATTAGGACAATGGTTTAACACGTTGAGCTGTGCAGCGGTTGCGGAACAGACAGAGATCCCAGAGAGGTGTCCCTTGTTGCTCCGCCGTTCCTTATAGCCGCTTTTTACGGTGTTGAAGTACGGCGAAAACGTCTCACTTGACAGGTATGAAAACATTTCCCAGAGAAGTGTCCCTTATTACCCAGCTGTCCCTGATAGTCCCGTTTTAAGGTATGGGTGAAATATCCAATTTTTTCTTTCTTGTTGCTCACTTCAACCTTCCAGTCTCCATATAAACAATCAATTGAAATACCCCAAGCATCAAACTAGGGTACAATCGATTTCGTCACTTCCGCCTTCTTCCCCAGGCGATTCCAGGGGCCGTGTCAGGCCAAGCGCGGCAGTTTTAAATTAACGAATATTCCGTTGTTACTGAAGCATATGCACCAAGACCCGAACGGATCGGTTCCCTTTTATATCTAGTTTCAAGATATTTAAAGTACCCTGTTACGTGACATTTGGCCTTTAAAAAGTTGTATTGTGGTGGTTCGGTTAACCCCCACAACAGACTAAGGACAGACAACTCGCTACTCCTGGTTTTTTCCGCTACACTACTGAGACGTAATGTGCCATTCATGCCTTGTGATGTTAATGTTGCCTCTCATGCATTGTGTTCATGCGTCCTGTCCTTACTGTGACCTAGAGACTCAGATCAATATGTAGATGTGCCTGTTAACCTCTTTGTTCTGCAGCTAGAGCAGAGTCGAGCAAATCTGCCTATTGTGATGTATGTCTCACAAATGCAAATATCTCATGCCTGTTCTGCAGTCCCTTTGATCAGACCAACTGCTGTGACACTGCCTTGATGTATTGTTTGAGTTGGGTATAAATACTGCACAGGTTCTGTAACACTTCCTCTCACTCTCAATCTGACTTCAACCCTGCTGCAGGACACAGACTTTGTGTCCCTTCTCTGAGAGCCGTGGGCTCGCTCTCGGCGCTCATGCACGGCGCCGGGAGCGGAGCTCGTGACGGTGGTATGATATAATAAAACTCTACTTAAAAACCTCCAACAACGCCGCTTTATTTCATGCCGCCGCAGTATAATAAAGAGTGCATGTTTACAAAAACTAATAATAGTAAAAAGCTATTTATGAGAGAGTAATGGTGCAGTTCTCTAGTTGTTTTACGGCTGTTTTTAAGGCTGAAATAAGTATTGCGGCTTCTTGCAGATTTTTTTGGGACAAAAATTGCACAAAATGGCTCTTTTCATAATAGAGGTTGCTGACCCATGACCTAGATGAACAGAAAAAATATATAAACAATAACACAAACAAAATTTAAACTACTAGAAAAAGTGCAAACCTTCAAGAAAAAGGTCACAGATTTCTGAGGGAGAAAGCTTAACATCTTTGTGGAAACAGTTGCACATTATGAGAAAAGACGTTTTAAATTTACAAGAAAAAAGATGCAAAATTTATGAGGAAAAACATCACTATAAAAGCAAGAAATCTCTGTGTGTCTTTCTGTCTGTGTGTCTGTTACGTTCATAGGACATCATAGGATGGCCTATGATCTCTGCCTGAACATCATAGGACGTCCTATGAATGTGACAGATACACACACACACAGACAGACACACAGAGATTGCCTATATGACGGCACATAGACAAATGTGTCTTTATGATGTCATATACATCAAGGCTGCCTTCATGTCTTTATGATGTCATATACAGTGAGTCCATGCCGGAAAGTCTCTTTTTGCTCAGATCTATTTTCATGATCCTGTCCATGAACTGGAATTATGATACACCTATCCCTCAACCAGTGGTCTCAACGAAGAAGTAGAAGAAGACCCACCAGATGGAGAGCAATAGAATGACAACAACTGCTGCATGTCAGAAAAGATGCCGTGAAGATGAAACACCTGAGGTTCCAGCAGTACATCTCACCCATCTGAGACAGGAGGACACCCTTCACCAGCATAGGGTACAACAGACTTTAAAACACATTTCTAGGACATCAAAGAACGGCCTATGATCTCTGCCTCATCATTATTGCACGTCCTATGAACTCAGGCATCATAAGACGACTCGCCATGCCTACATGACGGCAAATGTGTAACCTTGACGAATGCCAGTCTACACTTATGATGTCATATGGCTCAAAATTGGCAAGGCAAATAAGTCACAGGGCCAGTCTTTACGGCACATTCGTGTTTTCTGCACAACAGATTTCTGCAGCCATGGCCAATTCTATGTTGCCGCGAGCAGAGTTGGCAGATCAAGCAGTCTTCATATTCTTGCTCAAGATGAAGAAACTAAGCAAAAGCGTCACTTTCTCAGCAATGTCGTTTTTAAAGAGGTGCTGACACAGTAAAAATGTGTAACCTTGAAGAATGGCAGTCTACACTACAAATGTGTAAAATGCCAAGCAAAGTGCTGATTTTCTCCGGGTGCTCCAGTTTCTTGGTTTCTATGGGCATGCACGGGCCTTCCTGAACAGGGTCGAAAGCCACTTTTTGCTCAGATCTATTTTCATGATCCTGCCCATGAATTGGAATTACGACGCACCTATCCCTCAACCAGTGGTCTGAACGAAGAAGAAGAAGACCCACCAGATGGAGACCAATAGAATGAGGAGAACTGCTGCACGTTAGAAAAGATGCCGTGAACATGAAACACTTAGGTCCTAAAGCAGACTGAGCATGCATTGGATCCTCTGCAGTTTGCCTATAGGCCTCACAGAGGAGTGGAGGATGCCACTGTCACTCTGTTTATCATACTTTTTAAACATCTGGATTTTAATGGGACACACGCCAGACTTTTATTTGTGGACTTTTCCTCCGCCTTTAATACAATCCAACCTCATACGTATCTTAGTTGAAAGGCTCCTGCAGCAATTTGATTTGAGCAATAATCTGGTGGGTTGGATTGTGGATTTCTTAACCAACAGGACGCAGAGAGTAAGGGTCAATGGTACATTATCTGACCTAACTTCTACTGGCTTTCCTCAGGGGTGTGTGTTGTCACCACTACTCTTCATCCTGTACACAAACATGTGTCGAAGCAGACATGACAACAGACACATTATAAAGTATGCTGATGACTCAGTTATTGTCAGTCTCCTCCAGGATGGTGAGAGTGGCCACGGCCCAGTAGTTGATGATTTTGTTCACTGGTGTGAGGATTCCTACCTGCAGCTGAATACGACAAAAACTAAAGACATGATTATTGACTTTAGGAGGAAAACTCCCAGGCACAAAGTCACCGTACTAAAAGGCCAGACCACCGAATGTGTACAATCCTACAAATATCTTGGGACGATTATTGATAGTAATTTAAACTTTGAAGAGAACTGTGAAAGGGTGTGCAAAAAGGGTCAGAACATTTGCATTGCTTGAGAAAACTTGCATGCTTCCAAGTTGACCGAACCATAATGACAATGTTTTATCGGGCTTTTATTGAATCTGTTTTATCCTTTTCTTTAGTGTCATGGTTTGGTCAGATAAAACTGAAACAGAGGAAATCCTTGGATCAGGTAGTTAGATGGTCCAGTCGTTTGCTTGGTGAGCCACAGCTGAGCCTGACATCCCTGTACATCAGACAGGTACAGAGGATGGCTACCTCCATTTTAAATGATGACTCCCACCCTTTGCACTGCCACTTTCAGCTTCCTCCCTCAAGACGGAGGTTTGCTGTCCCAAAAAGTAGAACCCAGCACTACAAAAAC
The DNA here is from genome assembly GCA_020510985.1 of Pholidichthys leucotaenia. NCBI lineage: Eukaryota > Metazoa > Chordata > Actinopteri > Cichliformes > Pholidichthyidae > Pholidichthys > Pholidichthys leucotaenia. The sequence goes on from CM035840.1 coordinate 300,530,381, forward strand.
AGCTTTGTCCCTGCTGCTGTCAAAGAGTTGAACAAGCTGTAACAATATATTGCACATAATTTAGGTACCTATTTATTAACTCCATTTTATATTTACTTATTTTTGTAGGATGTCACTTGGGTTCTAAATATTTTATTGGGTTTTAGACCTTTGAGTTTTTAACCTCTTTGACTAGTTTTTAACTTTTAATATGACCCTTCTCTCTTACCTCTGGTTTTTCTCCCATCTCTTTGTCTTTTTATACCCTGATTGATGGAGCCTTGAGTATTTTTATCATGTTTATAGTCAGCTTCATGTGTGCCTGTGTTTGTGTCTATGTTGAATGTAATTTGTGGTTTGTAAATATGGATGTCACCAGACTGCAAAACAAATCTACCTACGGGTACAAATAAAGTAACCTGAACCTGAACCTTAGGTTCCAGCAGTACGCCGCAGGCATGACTGTGAACAACACAGCCGTCTGAGACAGGAGGAGACCCTTCAGCAACGGGTATGCAGAAACACTTGCTTATACTTGGTTTCTACGGGCATGGACGGGTATGCACGGGTATGTACTAGTGTTGCAAATTTATAAACGACACAAATTTACATGAAAAAGTTTCAAACTTACAAGAAAAAAGCTGAAAATTTATTAGCAGATGCAAATTTATGAGAAATATCAAATTTACCTGAAAAAAGCCACAAATTTATTTGGAAGAAAACTGAAGACTTGTGAGGCAAAAAGCTTCATATTTACACGAAAAAAGTCATGTAATAATTTGATTTTTTTTTCTGTTTATCTAGACAAAGACCCAGGGTTTTTTTTTTTTGTTTTTTTGTTTTTTTGGTGGGATAATTTTTTAAGGCTTTAAATATGTTGTCTGTTACAAAAGTTGGGGCCCCAAAAAGCCAGAAATGGCCCTGTTCATATGCATGTATTCTCTGGGGAAGCTCACAGAGACATTTCTGGTAGTGGTTTCAACGAGTCTCTGAAACACCTGCAGTGTCAGCTCTGGAAAAGGTTTACAAAAAACAAACTGAGCCAGTAGAGCAGGAAGTACCACCGGCAGCAGATGTGGTAGAGCTTGCAGAAACTGGACTCAAGTAACAGTCATGTTATCTCATGACGTTAGTCACCCAAGGAAAAGTAAGAACAGTCACTGAAAACTTACTTAAGACCAGGAAAGTATGTACTAAGATGACTAGTGAAAGACTTTATTCTTCCCAATAAGTTTTTATAAATTTGTGACATGTGTTCCCATAAATTTGCAACTTTTTACCTCTAAAACTTGACCTTTTTCCTCATAAATTTGCAACTTTTAATTCATAAGCTGGAAACTTTTAGTCACAAATTTGTTACTTGTTGCTCATAAACATGGAACTTTTCTCATAACTTTACAACTTTTTCTCATAAATATTAAACTTGTTTCTCATAAATTTGTAACTTTTTACTCACACTCTTCTTTTTTCAGAAATTTGCAGCTTCTTTTTCTCATAAATTTTCACCTTTTTTCTCATAAAAATTGGAACATTTTACTTGTAAATTTTCCCCTTTTTTTCATAAATTTGCACATTTTTATCATTAAATTTGCAACTTTTGCTCAGATTTTTTTTAAAAAAACTTTGAACTTGCCACACAAGCTGCGTTAGATGCATTATTAACTCAACAAGCTAAGAGTGCTCTTCTTTTTTCAAAACAGAGATTATATGAATATGGAGACAAACCTAGTAAGTATTTATCTCGCCTAACAAAAATTAGAACAGATTCCCAACTGATTCCTTCAGTTGTAGGTCTAAATGACACTCGTTACTTTGATAACAAAAATATTAATAATTCTTTTAGGCAGTTTTACATTCAGTTATGTACAGCGGACCAGACAGTAGGGGCCTCATATAAGATGGACTCATTCTCGGACGGCCTAGCTCTCCCTACTATTTCTGATACTCAGAGACATGATTTAAATTCTACCATCTCTAGAGAAGAGATTGTATTAGTAATTAACAGTTTACAATCAGGCAAAGCACCGGGGCCAGACAATTTGAGCAGTGAATTTCACAAAGAATTTCAGGATATGCTTGTGGTGTGGTGACCCAGCACACTGCAGACGGACATTATCTCACACTCATCAGGGCTGGAGGAAGGGGAGGACAATTGACATAGGGACAGAGAGCCCCGGGGGGCAATCAGATGGGACTGTTATGTATGCGTCCCCAGAGGACAGAGAGGACATCCGTGCACCAGCTGATGTCATGCTAATGATGGGTATTAAATGACAATCACTATGCCAATGTGCCATGCATTCTCTCTGTCTGTATAATGTGTATAAAAGAGCTTGTTACACATGCCTCAGCAACACAGTAGTTCACCAAGCTACGAAGCGTGTTTCATTATGTTGGAGGAAATAAAACCTTGTACCCCTCCAGCTCGTTGCATCTCGCCTGTTCTATTACCTCCATATTGGTGACCCTGGACGTGCATGGTGCGTCTCTCGACTATGCCATTTTCTCCACACTGGTGACCTAATGGGAAATGGACTATCTCTCCCTTTCGCCGTGCTGTGGACTCCTTTTTCTCCACACTGGTGACCTGACGAGAGAGAATGACCGTCTACTCCCTCTCACCGCGCTGTGGACTCCGAGAGAGTGCCTGCATCCTCTTCATCCACACCGGAGCGCACTCGCCGGAGCGGGCAGCGTTGGGACCGAGACGCACCATGAACGGCGACACGAGCAAACTGAAGGAAACAGCTTGAATGGGAAAAATGGCGCCGTCTGCGTTGGTTTCCATCAAGCTCCCCGACCCTGACTCACCTCCTGACAGCGGACTTGCTGTGCACAGAAGCCCCGCTTGCACACCGCAGGATTACGAGGACAGTACAACTTCCAGCTATGTGGTCACTGCGCCAGGCATGCGCCACGCACCAGGGACAAACCGGCTCCACAGACTTATACATCATCCTCCGCCGCTGCACATGCCCGAGAAACACAGCCGATCGCCATCCTCGGAACCTTTAGGGCTGCTCACACACCTAAAGCAGACGTACATCCTGCACACATGGCTTTGTATGGGTTTCTCAGCCACGGCGCACAACAGCAATTTAGCCAATTGCTGTCCCCAATGACTTTAGGGCTGCTCTCGCACCTAAAACCAAACCGCCAAGTCCCTCACACAGCTTCAGTTTTTTTCACAGCCGCTATGCATCCTTGAGGAATTTGGCCGTTCGCCTTCCCCACATCCTCGCAGGACTGAACCGCAAGAGGAGTCAGAGACTTAATTTTTTTCACAGCTGCTGCGGATCACCGCCAGGTTTACCGGCAGTGATCCACACGCAGTTTTTGGATACTGCAATTTTTGGATCCACACACAATTTTTGCATGGCCCAGACACTTTTGACGTCCCGGGCCGGCACTCACTTATTCCCATCCACCTCCCCCTCCTCCTCCACATCGTTCTTCCCGCACCTCACTCCCTAAAGCCGGCCGATCGCCGGTTTGTTCCATTACGCACGACGCGCACCGGCCCCATGCGCACACGATCCATGGCCATTCAACGTGCTGGAACTCAGAGCGGAGCACACTGTCCCCCCCACAGACTGACATGCCCTCCGACACTCCTCTACAGCAGGACAGTTCTACCGGAGCTGGAGCCCCAACGACCGGGGGGGGGGGGGGTCCCCAGGGGGTTCTGGGGGGAGCCTGTGTGGTGACCCAGCACGCTGCGGACAGACATTATCTCACACTCATCAGGGCTGGAGGAAGAGGAGGGCAATTGACATACTGACAGAGAGCCCCGGGGGGCAATCAGACGGGACTGTTATGTATGCGTCCCCAGAGGACGGAGAGGACATCCGTGCGCCAGCTGATGTCATGCTAATGATGGGTATTAAATGACAATCACTATGCTAATGTGCCATGCATTCTCTCTGTCTGTATAATGTGTATAAAACAGCTTGTTACACATGCCTCAGCAACGCAGTAGCTCACCGAGCTATGAAGCATGTTTCATTATGTTGGAGGAAATAAAACCTTGTACCCTTCCAGCTCGTTGCATCTCTCCTGTTCTATTACCTCCACAGTGGATCCATTTTTGGAGATTATAGTGTTGTGTCCATAATTACCAATAAAATGAGGAGGACGGAAGGCAATTTACCACGTTTATTAACTCCATACTCTCAGACCAAACAGTAGGCTACAGCACTCTATGTCCAGGTGTCAACGGCAAAAGAGGACGTGCCCCTTCCAGCTGTGGCCTTTATAGCCAGGCTGATGTCACCCCCTAAAAGGTAGATCGCCAACCACCCTCTATTTCCCGGTCAATCCCTGGCCGCCATATTGCTACTGTTTTTGGATGTAACATCCCCCCGCCCCCCCCAAAAAAAAATTCAGGCAGACAATCAACCCTCCCAAATTTGCATCCTGACTCACACTCTAACAGAAGAAAACAGTATGCACATAAATAAGTAAACAACCTATCCATTCAAACAACCAAGGCTGGGGGGTCGGGTAGACTGCTGGGACCCCCTACACGGCTGGGCGGATTATTCTGCCGCTTCCAACTAATAGTCTTTAAAGTAAAATGAGCCGTGTTTCTAAAACCAAATTAACCCCAGAACAGATAATACACAATAAAACTTAACCGTATACAGAATTTTCACACAACATACCCAACTGGCAGCCCCCACCCCAACACACCCATCCCACACTGGGCACATGAAATAACATAGTGTTGGGCAACCAGCATCATTAATTCCAATCACACGCTAACACGCCCCAGGACACACCTCAGAGCACCTATTCACTCACATCACTTGTACAAAGAAAAGACAGGTTTTATCTGAAGGCCCGTTAGCCAATACAGACAATCAGTCACAAGATCCCCTCTTTCCATCATTTTTTTTTTTTATACATATATACTTCAAACCATCAAACAAATTTACCTAAGACACACTCGGGGCACAACTCAGTAGCAAAAACTTATATACAAAATGACCCATGGAAAAAAAAACTTAACCTTCTATAATAAAGTCATTTCACACCGGAAAGGCCACCCCCTGGATTACCATCCCATGGTTCCCAGCCTGGATATCTCTTCTTCCTCATCTCTGTAGACGGGCCGCATCGTGCACTTCTCACCCCTGCCCAACGCAGCTCGCCGGGGAGCCCCCGCATCCATTCTACCAGGTGTCGATAGTCCTCAGTCCAGATCTCTGACACCTGCAGTCACTCACTCCTGTCATTTCGCCCATGGCGCTCATGGTCCCTCCTCGACCGAGTGTCAACTCCGGTGTAAACTCCCTCAATCACACCCAGAAGAGCTCCAGGTCAATCTAGATCTACCTGCCTTGGGGGGGGGGGGGACTCCCATTCGGACCCGGTTACACTCCCAGTCCGGCCTGAAGAAACTTCTCGAAGGCTGTCTCCTTGTGTGTTTAGGGCACGCACTCACGGGTCTTACCCCAGTGCTGTTCAGCGCTGAAGTCGTGGTACCGCCTACCAACCCGGGGGCCCAGTCCTGCCACCCAGCTCCCACATCCAGGGCAGCTTGAGCTCCGGCATCTGGTCCGTCTCGGGGAGGCGCCCGTGACATTCTTTGCTGCTGTCTTCCCCCATCCCGGTCCAGTCAGGGTCCCGCACTACATCATCGCTATCTTCATCCAAAGGGGGCCAGTTCCACAATCCACAACCAGACCACTCCTCTCCGGTATCACTGGCGATGGAAAACCCCAAGCCATAGAACATACTGTATCACAGGCCATTACGTTGGAGCCCATAGCGGTCACCACCATCTGGATCTCCGATATCACTCTCAACTTATATCTGGCTGTTAATTCTACATACCCCACCATGGCGATCTTTCTCCTGCCGTAGCCGTAGAGCGGGGCATCAGTTCTAGAGATGTGGTGCCGAGGAAACAAACTCTTCACCGTAGCTAGGTTCAACACTGAGGCCACCACTCCCGTATCCACCAGCATCGATACATCGACTCCGTCCAATGATATCGTGCAGTAAATCCAGCCGCCCGTCTGGTGCCACCGCATGGACCACAGTGGGAGCTTTCATGGCAAAGTCCCCTCTTTTCTGATGTTCCCCTCTTTCAAACTGTGCACAGGACTGCGCAAAATGGTGCAGCAGGCCACATTTCCCACAGCGTTTCACCTTTGCCGGACACTCTCTGGATCTAAATTTATGATTAGTAGACCCATAGCCGTAGCATTTCGGCGTTCCCGGGGCAGACCTTATTCTGACGACAGAGGTGTACTCCTCTTCCTCCTCAACGTCGTCTTCCATCTTGTCATCAGGGTCCGGTGTCAGCGCCTTTAACCGGGACTCACTTCGTGAAGGGGGGAGATCATCCTGTTCCCTCACCACGTCTTCAGTCTCTTCTAACTGTTGGGCAATCTCAATGGCAGTGTTCAGGTCCAATTCACCGGGGTAGGTCAGGAGGCGCACTCGGGTAGCCAGACAGCATACGTGTTCCGCCAGCTGGTCCCGAATCATCTCCTCCTGCAGAGCACCAAATTTACATTCCGCTGCCAGCAAACAAAGGTCCTCCACAAACTTCCTCACCGACTCTCCCGTCTGCTGGTGGCACTGTCGAAACTGGATATGCCAGACGATGACGCCATCTGCCGTGCGAAAATATCGCGCCATTAGCGCCACAGTCTCCTCAAATGTATCTGCACCCCCCAAAGTCTCCAGGATTCTCTGCCCTCCCAAACCCAAATTATGGCCCAAGATAGCTTTTGCCTGCACTTTCTCCAACTCACCGAGGTTGAGGGCCTCCAGATAGTTGCTGAATGCAGTGAACCATCTAGGCCAAGGCACGGTGGGCTCGCCTGGGGCCTCCAGAAATGGCCGAAAACTAATTGCAGCACGCTCCATAACCGTATTATCCTCGTCACCAAATGTTGTGTCCATAATTACCAATAAAATGAGGAGGATGGAAGGCAGTTTACCACGTTTATTAACTCCACACTCTCAGACCAAACAGTAGGCTACAGCACTCTATGTCCAGGTGTCAAAGGCGAAAGAGGATGCGCCCCTTCCGTCCGTAGCCTTTATAGCCAGGCTGATGTCACCCCCTAAAGGGTAGATCGCCAACCACCCTCTATTCCTCGGTCAATCCCCGGTTGCCATATTGCTACTGTTTTTGGATGTAACAGATAAAACACTCCTTTACCTCTGGAAGCTGACCTCAGTCATCAAGAGAAGTTGACATCTCCCTAATTCTTTAAAAAGGCAAGTGTCCTGAAGATTGCTCAGGATATATACCTATTGCTCTTTTAAATCAAGATATTAAATTGTTATCTAAGATCCTGTGATCTGCGATTAGAGAAGGTTCTGCTTTCCATTATTAAGGAGGATCAGACAGGTTTTATCAAAGGCAGAAGCTCTAGTCACAACATTAGGAGGCTTTAAAATATTGTTCATTTGTGTCAAACACAAGATGACACTGTAGTCATCACTCTATAAATTCAAGAAATCTGTCAGTTTGTCTGTCTGTGTGTCACGATCATAGGACATCATTGGACAGCCTATGATGTCTACTTGATGTCCTATGATGTTCCTATGATGCCGGCGATCATAGGACCGTCTACATGATGTCTGTATGACGTCACATAAACTGGAGTCCATATGACATCAGATAAACCGTAACACTGATGTTCCTATGATCTCAGAAGGATATCTATGTATATGACATCATACAGACCGCAGGACTTGCTAAAAGACATACACATAGACACAGGTAAGCAACATAACACAGAACAGTAACAAGCAGAAGAAGAAGTAACAAGCAGGGGCAAACAGAGATGGCAGGGCATGGTTACAGAAAACGGCATAGGCGGGGCTGCACAGATAATCACACACAGGGGACCAGAGGGGAGACAAGACCAAGGCAATAATGATAATGATGATGATGATAATATGGGCTGGGACACATGCCCTGGAGACAAGGAATATCACTCTACATATAATTCAAGAAATCTCTGTCACAATGTCATGGGGAGACAAGACCAAGGCAATAATGACAATGATAATATAATAATAATAATAATAATAATAATAATAATAATAATAATAATACATTTTATTTAAGGCGCCTTTCTGTCACCATGGGTTGAGATGCCGTCTCGGCACTCAGCCCATGTTTTCCCTCATCCCTGCTTCCCATTGAGCAGCGTCTCAGCTGGCCCCCAGCTGGCAGCATTATGGACGGCTGGGGCCAATTAGTCTTCATCAGCTGGGGCGCTGCCAATGAGGATAAATAGGAGCAGCCTCGATGACTCGGGGCTGCGACATAAGCACTGCTAGGCTGAAGCCCCTTCGTCTGGTGTCAGCCTCAACTCCCCTTGCAGCATTCCTGTGTTTGTATCCCGCTGTGAGGATGTACGTCTTGCTACCCCCACGTCCGGTACGAGCTGCTTACCTCTGCGCTGTGCAACCTGTGAGTGTACCTCTGCATGAGTATCTGTGCTCTCCTCATCCCTTATCCCTTACCCAAAATAAACCATCTCGACTCACTGGCTTGTCCCTGGCTCTGATTGCCCGGCTCCCTAGAGCCGGATATGACAGTATGTCGCAGCCAGAAGAGTTGCCGGCGGCCGTGAGTCGCTGTGGAAATGTACCTTTCTGTCCGGGTGTCAGCGCTGCTAGCATGCCGTTTCCCAGGAGTCACTTCCGGCGCCAGGGCGACGAGCTAAGGTCCATCTCGGAGGCTGTCGACGGGACATTCTTCACCCTGCACGACGCCTCCAACGCGAGACGCTGGCATCCGGGCCGTGCTGAGGAACTCCTGGACTGTCACCCTCACTCTCTGTACCATCTGGAGGACAGTGCCAGGATAGACGTTGCAGGTACACAGCGAGAGAAGCTCCACGGGGTGGATGGAAATCCCGGCAGGGAGTCGAAGTGGGCGACGTCTTTCCCCGCTTCGGAGTCCCGTTCCTGCCGCCATTCCAGTCCGGGAGTTCGCGCCAACCAGAGGACTTCCCCCGACCTGCGCCACGTCACTCGGGATTCCCTTCTAGGAGCCGCAGCTGACAGCAGTTATGTCCGGGGTCGAGTGGCTGTCGCGAGCTCTACTGTGTTTCCTGTCACCACCTTCAGGCATGTGGCGGCGGCAGTGAGATTGATGGTGAGGACTTCAGGGCTACGAAGCTTTCCCGTGCTCGACGCCTTCCTCGTCTCGATCTCCGATCTGGAGCGGCGAATCCTGGGTTTCCCCCTCGCTTCGTCCCCTGGGAGTTGTCGTCATCACATCGCCGAGTCACCTCTGCACGAACCTCGTCCGGATCCAGTTCTGGGTCATCGTCAGGACCGTTCCTCCCACGCAGCTGTCATCCCTTCGCCTCGTCAGTGTGGAGATCCTACAGCCTCGTCCCCTGAGCCTCGTTCCCCCGCTGTCATTCCTGGACATTCGGGCTGGCTCACCCCGGCTGTTTCCCCCTCCTCCTCGACGCGCTTCCTGACCGCTGTGTGTGCCTGGAATCCCGGCCTGGTGAGCTCTCTGCTGGAGACAACGCGAGCGACCCTCAGACGAATTCCCGGGGGGTCCTCCGTTATCGCCGGGCGGGGAGAGGAAGAAGCAGATTCCACTACAGCAGGCGATACTCAACCTCCAGGGGGCAGGCAAGTCATTGTTTTTTCACACCTGCTTAATGATTTGCTCTGTCACATCCCTGGAGGAGAAGTTCAGGGTTCGCAGCTCCCTGAACTCTCCCCACCTGCTGTAACCTGTTTTCCTAATCCCGCATCCTCTGTGTCTCTCTCCGCCGAGCGGTCCCCGGCTCCGGGTCAACGTGGTGGGATATGGAGAGGGCCTGTGGTTCCGCAGCTACATTGCGGACGGAGGAGGGGGACTGACTGCTGCGTGGAGTCTACGCTGACGACTGAGCGTCCCTGGGTCTCCACGGAGGAGCGGTTCGGTCCAGCGGGACGAGATTCTTCTGGCTTCACGCCGAGTGGGTCGTCGGCGGGGTTACCTGAGCTGGAGGGATCTCAAGCTGCGCTGACCATCGTGCTGGCTGCGGGGCCCGACGCGGCTAGATGGGAGCCTGACAACGACCTCCTGACGACGGATCCTGGATCTTCGCAGTCCTGGACGGCGTCAGAACCCGAGATCAGGCGAGTGCTCTCCTTTCTTTTCTCTCTTTTTATCTTTGAGCACTTCAGCCTATCTCCAGGGGAGACGAGCAGGGTGCAGCCGCCCGCTGCGTCTGAGCTCGTCTCGCCGGGTTCTGGCGCTGCCGGTGATCCTGATCCCGGTTCTGTTTTCTCTTCTGAGCCTTCTTCCAGGGTCACCGGCGAGGAGTTGCTGTTCCTCGTGGTGCTGGAGGGTCCGGGTTCAACGTTGGAGGTCGGTTCTGGTGCAGTGTCCAACGTGGGTTCGCCCGAGACCCAATCGGGGTCCAACGTGGGTTCGCCTGAGGCCCGATCGGGGTCCGACGTGGGTGCTGCCCCAGTGTTGTCCAGGTCCGGTGAGGAGGTGGCCGTTTCTCTGAGGCCCGCCGCCCTCGTCATCGGCTCTCCCCTGAGCCTCTTCCACCGGGATCCGCTCTGACCCTTCGTCCGTCTCAACGGTCCTGGTGGTTGAGTGATGCGGGTCGACGACCCGACCCGCAAAACTTTCGGTTCGGTGATCTGGTTCCCCCCACTGGTCTGTGTTTCCCTCTGGGCAGCCTGGTTCGGCTGCCGGTGGACTGGATTCCTGGGGTCTGGGTCCAGAGTTCGCCGTCCGAACACTTCTTCCCCTGATTCGCCAGCTGGACAATGGGCGGGGAGATCTCCGGAGCCATCTCGGCTATTTTTGGACTCTGCCTGCCATACACCTCGGGTGTCACTTTTTCTTTTATCGTTATTAAGGTCACTTGGGTGTAATGTCTGTCCTGTTGGTGGATGTGTATTTATAGTGCTGTGCGTTTTCCTTCCCTCGTACCCAGCATTTTATTTTTTGTACCATGTTTTTAGTCTCGTTTTTGCATTGTAGAGTTATGTTTTGTTCCCTTTCAGACCATACTCTGCAGTTGCCCATTCATTCCAGTCACTTTCATTTCTTTAGGTGACTGTGGGTATTTATATATTCATGTGTGTGGGTTTTTCTTTGCCTGCACTCAGTATTTCTTTTTTATGCCCTGTTGGTTCATTATAGAGTCATGTGCCTTGTTTTCCGTAACACCATGCTCTGTAATTGTCCATTTGTTCCAGTCACTTTTCTTGGTGACTGTGTGTATGTACTTATATTGGTGCTGTGTATTGTGTTTTCCCTTTATTTGACCATACTCAGCATTTTTTGCCCTGTACCTTTTTGGTGGTTCTTTTTTTTTTCTTGCTCTGGGTCACGCATGGTTGGTACTCTCTGGGTAGTATGTAACCGGCGTGTTGACCCAGTTCTTCTCCCCATCTGTACCTGGGTTAATTATTCAGTTTTGTCAGTATTGTATTTGGGTTTTTCTTTCCCGCTACCCTACATTGCCCCATTGGTGTTGTCCTTCCCTTGGCTTCTTCCCCTCCGGTCCGCCTCCCTTCCTCCCACCCTAGGTGGGGGTGGGGGGGGGGGGGCTGGGATGTTCCTGGTCGTTCAGGAGCCCGACCTTGAGGGAGGGGCTCTGTCACCATGGGTTGAGATGCCGTCTCGGCACTCAGCCCATGTTTTCCCTCATCCCTGCTTCCCATTGAGCAGCGTCTCAGCTGGCCCCCAGCTGGCAGCATTATGGACGGCTGGGGCCAATTAGTCTTCATCAGCTGGGGCGCTGCCAATGAGGATAAATAGGAGCAGCCTCGATGACTCGGGGCTGCGACATAAGCACTGCTAGGCTGAAGCCCCTTCGTCTGGTGTCAGCCTCAACTCCCCTTGCAGCATTCCTGTGTTTGTATCCCGCTGTGAGGATGTACGTCTTGCTACCCCCACGTCCGGTACGAGCTGCTTACCTCTGCGCTGTGCAACCTGTGAGTGTACCTCTGCATGAGTATCTGTGCTCTCCTCATCCCTTATCCCTTACCCAAAATAAACCATCTCGACTCACTGGCTTGTCCCTGGCTCTGATTGCCCGGCTCCCTAGAGCCGGATATGACACTTTCAAGGCACTCAAGGACGCTGTACAAGAATAAAACAATCAATAAAACACATTTAAAAACACATCACAAGTACAAGAATCACAAAAAAATAGGCCTTAGTGAACATGATGATAAGAATAATAATAATGCTGATAAAATGAAACTAAGAGGAAGATCATCCATCCATCCATCTTTCTTAATCCTTTTCGGGTCGCGGGGGGGCTAGAGCCTATCCCAGCATCTTTGGGCGAGAGACAGGGTACACCCTGGACAGATCGCCGGTCCATCGCAGGGCCAACACAGAGAGACAGACGACCATTCACTCTCACAGTCATACCTAAGGACAAGAGGAAGACCAATGAAGAAATAAATATGCAAGACAGAATCACTCTATAAATTCAAGAAATCTCTGTCAGTTTGTGTGTGTGTGTGTGTCTGTGTGTCACGATCATAGGACATCATAAGACACCCTATGATGTCTGCATGATGTCCTGTGATGATCCTGTGATATCAGGCAACATAGGACTCACCATACTGTCATATAGACAATAGGACTGGCTACCTATGATGTCATATAGACAATAGGACTGCCTACCTATGATGTAGGCATGATGTCCTGTGATGCCTGCCTTGATGTCTTTATGATGTCATATAGGCCATCACTCACCAAAGAAGAGATACTCATCACCCAGTTACGAATAGGACACAGTTCAATCAGACAGGATAGAAGTAACAGTGTAAATGGAGGAGGATGTGCCACTTTAATTAAAGATAGAGAGATAGAGAGATAGATAGATACTTTATTTCTAACAAAAAAGTATAACAAAAACAAAACAAATGACAAATGCAATAAAGTAACAGTATACAGCAGGGGTGTCCAATCATGTGCCATGGAGGGCCAAGACCCTGCAGGTTTTCTCTTCTACCCAGTTGCTTCAGCAGGTGTTTTCACTGATCAGCAATCAGTGGGAAGAAGTTCAATGAAATCTGGTGCTGAACACACCGGTTGGAGGTAAAGCCTGCAGGGTCTTGGCCCTCCATGGCACATGATTGGACACCCCTGGTATACAGTGTTTGAAAGGGAGAAGGAAGAAGTGAACACTTATTAATTCCATCTCCTCTTTTCCATAAATACACCCATGTGAATTATATACAAATTACCACATTTAAGACCCCAAGTAAACAATTAACTGTATTTTGTGCATATCAACATTAACACCCATCCATCCTAACAGATGGATCAAGACCAAGATGGCCTGGCATACAGGGTGATTCCCTCCCCTGAGGATATAGAGTGTAATATTATTGAACAATGTAGGCCAAATGGACAAGGAAATATTAAGCTGATCAATTATTACAACCCATGTAGGAAGATAACAGCAGATACTTTCAGTGTTATGGCAGGGGAAGGCCATATGAAAGAGATATGGTGTGGAGACTTTAATGCTCATAACAGTATGTGGGGAAGCACACATACAGATAACAATGGAAATGTTGTGGAAGAGATGTTAGATGAAAGATCATTAATTTGTCTCAACAGTGGTGAAGGTATCGGGGGTGGATGTGCATAAGGGCACATCATCATGTATTGACCTGACTCTGGTATCTGATTCTTTAGTGAGCACCTGTGAATGGACGGTTATGAACAGTACAACTACGGGAAGTGATCACTTCCCAATACTTACAGTCATTAAAACTGAAGTATGTACAGTACACAACGGGGAAGATGTTTTATAAGATGGTGTTTTGACAAGGCAGACTGGGGAAAATTTAGGCAAAACTGTGTACAATCATGTCATTTGGTAACATTAGAAGGTGGCATAGAAGAGTGTTCAAGTCAGGTAACCAATCATATTCTGAATGCTGCAATAGCAAGCATACCTAAGAAAACAACACAGAGTAGGAAGAAGGTTGTACCCTGGTGGAATGAGGAATGTAGTATTGCAGTAAAAGAGTGAGACAAGGCATTCAGAGAGCTGAGGAAGAAAATGAATAGTGAAAATTTAATAGATTATAAAAAGAAAAGGGCAGTAGCTTGAAGGATTATTAAAAACAGGAAAAGGTCATCATGGAGAGAATTTTGTTCCACCCTTGGTAGGAAAACAGAACTAGGTGATGTCTGGGGTATGTTTAAAAACACGAGTGGTAAGAGGGTGTCAGTTAAAGTCCCAGCTCTAGTGAATGGGGACAAGATGGCTGTATCAGATAAAGAAAAGGCAGAAGTCCTGGGTAGAGCATTTGCTGCAGTGCAGAGAGGAGAACATCTTGGTGAGAGTCATAGACAGCAAAGGGAGCATAAACTCAGAGAAAATGCAAACTTAAAAAAGGAAGTGAAAGATATGACTGCGTTAGACCTCGAGCTCACAATGTCGGAGCTTAAGAGAGCTTTGCAAGACAGTGGATACACAGCTCCAGGATATGATCAGTTAAGCTATGCTATGTTCCCGCAGTTGCCTATGCAATCAATGGAACTGGTGCTGAAATTGTTTAACAGAATATGGAAGGAGGGGGTTATCCCAAGTGGGTGGAAAAAGGCTGTAATTTTACCATTTAATAAGCCAGGGAAAGATCCAGCTCATCCAGGCAACTACAGGCCAATAGCATTAACGCCACACTTAGGGAAATGGATGGAGAAGGTGTTAGTTTACAGACTCTCATATGTACTAGAGCAAAGACGATTAATAAGCAACAATCAGAATGGTTTTAGAAGAGGAAGATCCACAGTGGATGCTCTAGTTAGGGTAAGTAATGATATTGAAAAGACTCTCAAAATGAAAGAAGTAATGGTTATAGTGTGGCCGCACATGGGCCGCACATGGGGAGAACGTAATGTCTAGCATCTTAGATAAGAACAAAGTGCAGAGTTTCCTTGGAGATAACAGGAAGTTGTGAAAGTGTGATCTTTTGCGCGTCGGAGACTGCTAGGAGGCTCCTTTGTGTTCAGAGACTGCGAGGGGGATGTTAGGGGATTAAGGAAGTGAATGTATTGTGTCCTTTGATGTGAATGCAATGTGACTTTGAGCTGTAGGAAAACCTGAGTATTTAAGGGTCGAGTTTTTTCTGAGATGTCCTCTTGCTACGATGCTCATGTTGGAGGTGTGTAATAAACTGCCTAAGACAAATCTGTCTCGTCATTTACACATCCCACAATAGTTTATCTGGATATTGAAAAGGCTCATGACTCACTGTGGAGGGATGGACTTCTTATCAAACTGAATAAAATGGGCATTGGTGGTAGGATGTATAACTGGATCATGTATTTTTTAACACACAGAACAATTAGGGTTAAAGTAGGATCAGAAGTTTCTAATGACTTTGAAATAGAAAATGGTGTTCCTCAGGGGAGTGTGATAAGCCCAGTTTTATTCAAGAGGCAGATTCATTTTAGACGATTTATTACACAGTCACATCTCACAAGCAAAGAACAGACTGAACATTTAAGCAGGCACTCTCCTCTTAAGTCTCATGGCATTTCTCCACACACAACATGACATTTGCATCGCACTGCATTCAACCCCCTACGTCCTTGACTCCTTCCTGCTATCTCACTAGGAACCTCCTGCGTATTGTTCTCCCATGTTTATCCACTGTCTCTTGTCTGAGATGCTAAATAATCTGGCTCTCTCAAGGTGCTAAACTCCGCCCCCCCACCAGCATCTTAGATAGAACAATAGAATAACAGTCCACATGCTGTGATAGAACAATAGGATATCAGTCCACATGCTGCTTGGGCTTCCGTCTCCTCCCATATCTGCTGTAACTGGGGTTTACCACCTCCGTGGCGCTGCTGTGCCGGTGGGGGGCTGCTGGGAGTGTGTCTGACTGTGGGTGGGCTGTGACTGGGGGGGGGGGCCACTTCGGTCTGCCCGTGTGGCTGCTCTGGTGAATCGTTTCCCTGGGGAGCTCTCCGTGGGGGTCTTCCACGCCGAGGGGCCCTAGCCAACAGCACTTGCTCGTCCGCCACAACGAAAGCGGGTTTGAGTCTGTCTATGCCAATTTTTTCCCTCCTACCCCCCAAGTCTAGCAAAAAATGCTTGTCCCCTGTTTCCAACACTCTGAACGGTCCATCATAGGGTGGGCGCAATGGAGGGCGGTGGGCGTCGTGTCTGACAAACACGAACTCCGCGCTCTTCAAAGTTTTAGGCTCGAAAACATGCGGAAAACTGTTGTGGGCAGGGCCCAGCAGCGTGCCTGTGTTTGTGATACGCTGCAAAAGCTGAGACGGGCAGCTGCCCGGCGCGGGATTATCTGGCAGAAATTCCCCGGGCAGCCGTAGTGGCTGCGCAAAAACGAACTCTGCCAGGGAAGCTTCCAGATCCTCTTTCAGCGCGGAGCGCAACCCCAGTAAAACCCACGGCAGCCTGTCTACCCAATTTGCATCCGTCAATGAAGCCCTGAGTGCTGCTTTCAGTGATCTATGAAAATGCTCGCATAACCCATTGGCCTGTGGGTTGTACGCGGTTGTGCAGTGAATTGTAACACCCAGGCTGCGGGCCATCGCGGACCAGAGTTCGGAAACAAATTGAGGGCCCCTGTCGGATGTAATGTCCAACTGGACTCCAAAACGCGCCACCCATGCTGTTAAAAAAGCGCGCGCTACGTCTGCGGACGTGGTTGCCGCCAGCGGGACGCTTCTGGCCAGTGAGTGGTGCGGTCCACCACTGTCAGGAGGTGCGTGCACCCCTGTGATGGCGGGAGGGGGCCCACGAGGTCCACGTGAACATGGTTGAACCTCTTAGCCGGAATACGAAACGGCTCCAAGGGAGCCTTCGTGTGTCTGTGTACCTTGGCTCGTTAGCACGCCACGCAGGCTGCAGCCCACTCTTTCACTTGTTTGCATAGGTTCGGCCACACAAACTTCTCTCCCACCATTTTGACCAACGCGCGCACTCCTGGGTGCGCCAGAGTGTGAACCGACTCAAACACGCGGTGGCGCCACGCGACCGGGACCACCGGACGCGGGCGACCCATGGAGACATCGCAGATTAGGGGGGGGCCGCCATCTTGCAGCACCCTGCTCTCCAGCCTTAACCCTGTTGGTCCAGACTGGAGCGCGCGCACGTCTGCATCGCTAATCTGCATCGCTAATCTGCTCCGCGGCCATGGCTGCGTAATCTATCCCCACGCAGACCGGGGCCACCACGGCTCGCGAGAGGCAGTCCGCCACCACATTCAGTTTACCCGACACATGTTGAATATCGGTAGTAAACTCTGAGATCGCTGCCAGCTGTCTCTGCTGCCGGCCCGACCACGGTTCTGAAACCTTGGCCATCGCGAAAGTTAGCGGCTTGTGGTCCACGAACGTGGTGAAGCTGCGCCCTTCCAGCCAGAACTGGAAGTGGCGTATGGCCAGGTGGAGAGCCACCAACTCTCTGTCGAACGCGCTGTATTTACGTTTGCTGTCGCGCAAAGTTCTGCTGAAAAAGGCGAGTGGCTGCCAAGCCCCAGCGATGCGCTGCTCCATGACAGCCCCTATGGCCACGTCTGAAGCGTTGGTGGTGAGTGCTATGCGGGCCGCCGGGTCCGGATGCACCAGCAGTGCGGCGTTTGCCAGGGCTGCTTTAACTTCCGAGAACGCCCGCTCTCCCTCCGGGGTCCATTCGACCCTATTCGCAGGTTTCTGTTTCTTGAGCGCGGCGTACAATGGTTGCATGAGCTGCACCGCGCGGGGAAGGAAACGGTTATAAAAGTTCACCATCCCCAAAAATTCCTGCAACGCCCTGACCGTCTGAGGCCGGGGAAAATCCGCCATGGCGCGCACCTTGTCGGGCAGCGGGATTGCTCCTTCCGGAGAGACGCGGTGCCCCAAAAAAATCAATCTCCGTCACGCCGAACTGGCATTTCACTGGGTTGATTATTAACCCGTGCTCCTCCAACCTCCGGAAAACCGTCGTGATCTGGGTTTCGTGTTCGTTTTCGGACGCACTGGCTACCAGGATATCGTCCAGGTAGATGAACACAAACGGGAGATCGCGCAGCACTGCATCCATTATGTGCTGGAACATCTGTGCCGCTCCTTTTAACCCGAATGGCATGCGCAGGAACTCGAATAGACTGAATGGAGTTATTACCACTGTTTTGGGTATGTCCTCAGCGTGCACTGGGACTTGGTGGTAACCATGGACCAGGTCTATTTTGGAAAAAAATGCGTGCTCAGGCGAGGTGAACGGAAAAATCCTGTATGTGGGGAATTGGGTAGCGGTCGTGCACTGTGGCGTTGTTCAACCTGCGGAAATCCCCGCACGGTCGCCATGAGCCCTCAGCCTTAGGGACCATGTGTAGCGGGGATGCCCATGGGCTGTTCGAGTGCCTGATTATGCCCAACCTTTCCAGGTTGGCGAACTCCTCGCGTGCTATGGCCAGTTTAGCTGCGTCCAAGCGCCGAGGTCTTGCAAGAATGGGCGGCCCGGTGGTGGTGATAAAGTGCTCCACCCCGTGTTTAGCGATGGCCGCGGAAAACGTCGGGACCGTGAGTGCTGGGAACTGAGTGAGCAGTGTGTGGAACTTACCGCCTGTAGCTGTGACGTTGGCTTGTGCTGTTGGCTGGGTCACTTGAGCTATACAGGGGAGAGAGTCAAAGGACAGTGCATTAACCAGGCGCCTGTTAGCAACATCAACCAGTAAACCATGTGCACACAGAAAATCAGCCCCCAGGATATGGTAATTCAGTGCTGCTACGACAAAAGTCCACTCATATGTACGGCCGTGTAGAGATAAGAGCAGAGTCCTCTCACCAAAGGTCTTAAAATCCGAGCCATTTGCTGCCAACATCTCGGGGCTGCTAGGTCCTGCCAGCCGGTCAGCGTAGGTCGGCAGGATGAAACTCTTCTGGGCTCCTGTGTCCGCGAGGAAACGCCTCCCCGAGCGTGCATCCGTCAAGTAGAGCAGCTTGTTTTCTTCACCAAGGGTCGCAGCTGCTACCGACCCCCAGCCTTGGCGTTTCCCAAGCACTTGAATTGGCACGGTGGCGCACATCTGCGTGCCTTCTCTCTGAAGCGGCGGTGGTAGAAACAGAGCGTGTCTCTCTGGCGCTCCTTGGCCCTCGCTGCTGCTACCGTCGGTGGCTCCTCGCCTCCTCTGGTCGTCTCGCTGGGCTCCGCCGCTGCCGCGTTGACTGTGATCGCCCTGGTGGTGAGGATGATCCGGTCTGCCTCCTGGACTAGCGCACGGTAGTCGCGCGTGGCCAGCCACGGCGAATTGGCCAGAACCGCTCTCGCCACTGTTGGAAGGTTCCGGAGGAAGAGGTGGGCAAACAGAAAGTGCCCGTCATCCATGCCCATTAACGCCAGCATCTTCTCAATCAGGTCTACGGCCGAACCATCTCCTAACTCGGTCCGCGTCAGGAGCCTCTCCGCTCTCTCACAGTCCGAGAGCGTGTAGCGCTGGATGAGCGCAGCCTTGAGCGCCTCATATTTGCTGCTGGCTGGTGGCTGATCGAGCAGGCTCGCTACCTGCTGAGCTGTGTGGGCGTCGAGCGCTGCGACCACATGGTAGAATCTGGTATCGTCTGCCGTTATTCCCCGGAGGGCGAACTGGGCCTCAGTGAGGTGGAACCAAGAGCGTGGGATGTGCTGCCAGAAATCCGGTAGCTTGACTGAAACCGCACACGCGTGGCTGGAGGTTCCAGTCCGGGCTGTCTGTGGGATGGCTGCCGCCTCGCTGTAGCTTCCTGACCGGGCCGGCTCCGGGGATCTTGCCTCATGTTCCATAATACGTCTTGGGTCACCAGTGTGGAGTGTGTAAATGAAGAGGCAGATTCATTTTAGACGATTTATTACACACTCACATCTCACAAGCAAAGAACAGACTGAACATTTAAGCAGGCACTCTCCTCTTAAGTCTCATGGCATTTCTCCACACACAACATGTCATTTGCATCACATTGCATTCAACCCCCTACGTCCTTGACTCCTTCCTGCTATCTCACCAGGAACCTCCTGCGTATTGTTCTCCCATGTTTATCCACTGTCTCTTGTCTGAGATGCTAAATAATCTGGCTCTCTCAAGGTGTTAAAACATAATGATTAATGACATGTTTGAGGATCAAGAGGGATCCATCAAAACAGCACTATATGCAGATGATGGAGCCATATGGACGAGGGGAAGAAATGAGAAATTTGTGTTCAAAAACATCAGGAAAGCAATGAAGAAAGTGGAAAAGTGGTCATATGAGTGGGGATTTAAATTTTCAAACAGTAAAACCTGCTATATGATTTTCACAAAAAAAAACGCAGAACTGGTACAGAACCATTAACATTATATAATCAACCAATAGAGAAAGTCAGTGAGTTCAAATATATAGGATTGTGGTTTGATAGTGGATACACATGGAGAGTTCATGTTGAGAATCTAGAGACAAAGTGCAAAAAAGTCATTAATCTCATAACAGCTGTAGCTGGACATGAATGGGGTGCAGATAAACAGGCATTAATTGATATTTACAGAGCACTAATGAGATCGACAATAGACTATGGATGCATGATTTATGGAGCAGCAGCAAAGACGACTCTGGAAAAAATAGAATGCAGCATAGAGCACTTCGCCTGTGCATTGGAGCTGTCAAAACAACACCAAACAATGCAGTTTTAATAGAAGCAGGAGAAATGTCAATAGATTTGAGAAGAGATAAACTCGCATTATCATACTGGGTCAAGCTGAAAGGAAGTGAGGGAGCGAATATTTCAAAAACAACACTACAAGACTGCTGGGAATATTCTAACTTCCAGGGACACGGGTTTGGGTGGACAATTGAAAGAAAAGCCAGAATGTATGGACTATCACACTTTTGATATAGCTAACACCACTCCAATGAGTAATGTTCCCCCTTGGCTGTTTCCGGGAAAAGAAGGAGATATTAGTCTGCTCATGAGGAAAAAAGATTGGCGTATGAGTGAAGTTGGTGTTAAAACAAGCATTTACCTCAGGAACAATTACTATAACTACTTACAGCTCTATACTGACGGTTCAAAGAACAAAGAGGGCTCTGTTGGAGTTGGAGTATACATTCCAGAGATTAAAGTGACCATCTCATAAAAGATTCTCCAACAATACATCCGTGTTTACAGCAGAGATGGTGGCAATAATTATTGGTTTGCAGTGGGTGGAGGAGGTCAGACCGGACCGGATGGTGGTGTGCAAAGATTCACTTGCAGCTTTAAAAACCATACAGACACTAAAATCTACAAGGGAAGACTTGGTGACTGAGCTATATCATAGTTTATTTAGGGTACACAGGGGTGGTGGAGAAGTTCGGTTTTGTTGGGTTCCTGCACATGAAGGGTTGAAAGGGAATGATTGAGCAAATTAGCAAAAAGTGCACTTGGGAAAGAAATAACTATACCATTGTCTCTTGGAAAAAGTGAAGGGAAAGCAGTAATCAAGAAAAAAGGAATTGAGCTATGACAAAAAAAGATGGGATAAAGATCATAAAGGTAGATCATATTACAAAATACAAAAATCTATTGCAATAAAGAATTATAAAACAACAAACAGGAGGGAAGACATCATTATGGCAAGACTCAGACTGGATCATACAGGTTTAAATGGCACTTTATTCACCATGGGGAAAAGAAAAAGTGACAAATGTAGAGAATGTGTGACATATTGTTGGACCCAGGGAACACACACACAGGCTCAAGTGCAATTCAATAATCTTTATTTGTGACTAACAGAGGATGTGTGAGTGCGTGTATGCATTATGTGAATGTGTTGACGGTGAACGAGCTGCAGCCGGGGGCGAGACAGAACGCCGTACAGTCTGGCAACCCTAGAAACAGAGCCAAAGCACAGGTGTTAATCTCAGCCACGTCACAAAGAATTGTTTCTGTCCGTACCTGCCCCCAGTGCGCAACGAATAAGACCCCGAACTCACCTCCAGCAGGGCTGCTTCAACCCCTACCGGTCCCTGGCAGACCCTGGCCCCATGTAGCCCTGGACTTCGTTACCGGTCTCCCTGTTTCCAACTCGTACGACACCATCCTGACCATTGTGAACCGGTTTTCCAAGGGCGCCCACTTTGTGCCCCTCCATGGTCTCCCCACGGCTCGGGAGACGGCCGATCTTCTAGTCCAGCATGTGGTCAGGCTATACGGGATCCCGACTGACGTCGTCTCCGACCGGGGGCCCCAGTTCATGTCCAAGGTCTGGAAGTGCTTTTGCAACGCCCTGGGGGCCACGGTGAGTCTCTCATCCGGTCACCATCCTCAGTCCAACAGGCAGTGCGAGCGCGCCAATCAGGAGCTGGAGACTGCCCTGCGCTGCGTCGCCTCCTCTAACCCCTCTTCCTGGAGCACCCACCTGGCTTGGGTGGAATACGCTCATAATTCCACGTTATCATCGGCCATCAGGATGTCCCCTTTTCGGGTGTCGTTGGGATATGATCCCCCGTTGTTCCCCGAGCAGGAGGGCGAGGTGGCAGTGCCATCCATCCAGGCACACCTTAGGCGCTGCCGCAACCTATGGACCAAGACGCGCCAAGCACTTTTACGCACGGCGGTGCGCAACTCCAGTGCAGCCAATCGCCACAGGAGGCCCGCTCCTTGTTACCAGGTGGGCCAGCGGGTCTGGCTATCAGCCCGGGATATCCATCTTAAGGCAGAGAAGAGGAAGCTGGTGCAATGTTTCGTCGGTCCTTACACTATAACCAAGGTAATTAATCCGGTGGCTGTGCGTTTGGCCCTCCCCCCCTCCCTCCGTGTCTGTCCCACATTTCATGTGTCCCAGGTTAAACCCGTGATCTCTGACCCACTCTGTCCCCCTCCTAGGGCGCCTCCCCCTCCCGTGATGATTGACGGCGACCCGGCGTGGAGAGTCACCTCCATTCTGGACTCCTGACGCCGAGGTCGCGGGCTACAGTATCTGGTGGATTGGGAGGGGTATGGCCTGGAGTGGAGATCCTGGGTGCACCCTTCCTTTGTGCTGGATAAGCATCTCACCACGGAGTTCCACCGGACGCACCCAGATAAACCAGCGCCGGGAGGCGTTGCTCGGGGGGGGGGAGTACTGTCACAACTCGCCTTCGCCGGTCTTCTACCTCAGCTGCGCGCACACCTGTGCCTCGTCAGCCGCCGGCTATTTAGCCCACTCTGCCCAGAGCTTCGGCCTGGAGCCGTCTGTTCACCAACGCTCCCTAACCCCAGCGCTAGATGGCCTCTTCCCGACCTGCGCCTCTCATCATCCAGCAAGTAAGCTGTATTTCTTCCTCACCTGTTCTACAGTCTCTCCCCTGTGCACAGGTGGATTCCCCAGGCGGCGGATTTCTCCCATCCTCGCCTCATCCTCGTCCTCTTCTCCCGCTCGTCGCCGAGCGCGCAGCTGGGCGCTGTCCTCCAGGCAGGAGCTTCACTTGCCAACGCCAGCCAACGCGTCGCCTGCAAGTAAGCAACACCTAAAACATTAACCCAGCTTTGTGTAAGCCTGCTCTCATCCCTGTCTGTGCTCTGCCCTTAGGGTTGCCTGGTTGTACAGCGTGCCATTCTGCCCCTGGCGCATCCTGTTCACCAGCAGACCACTCACATTCCACACATGTGCATCCATACACGCACAGTTGTTGAATAAAGCTTTCAAATCTCGCTTGAGCCTGTGTGCGTGTTCCTTCGGCCCGTTATTATGTCAGTGTAACCTTGAAGAATGCCAGTCTACACTACAAATGTGTCAAATGCCAAGCAAAGCGCTGATTTTCTCCAGGTGCTCCGGTTTCTTGGTTTCTACGGGCATGCACGGGTCTTCCTGAACAGGGTCGAAAGCCACTTTTTGCTCAGATCTATTTTCGTGATCCTGTCCATGAACTGGAATTACGACGCACCTATCCCTCAACCAGTGGTCTGAACGAAGAAGAAGAAGAAGACCTAGCAGATGGAGAGCAATAGAGTGAGGAGAACTGCTGCACATCAGAAAAGATGCTGTGAGGATGAAACACCTCAGGTTTCAGCAGTACGCCACAGACATGACTGTGAACAACACAGCCATCTGAGACAGGAGGAGACCCTTCAGCAATGGGCATGCAGAAATACTTGCGGAGACTTGGTTTCTACGGGCAGGGATGGGTATACACGGGTATGTACTAGTTTCATTGGATGCAGAGAAAGCCTTCGATCGAGTCGAGTGGCCTTATTTATTTAAAGTATTACAAAAATTTAATCTGTGGGATAATTTTTTCAAATGGATCAGACTTTTGTATAATAAACCTCTGGTATCAGTCATAACAAATGGTTATAGTGTGGTGGCACCAGCACACTGTGGACGGACATTATCTCACACCCACAAGCAGACAGAGGGGCTGAATAATGGACTGAGGGGGGTAGCACCCTACAGAGTTAATTAGACCAGACTCTAAGGTGCCTTCGCCTCCTGCTGCTCTAGACTACAGCACAGGGAGGCAAATGTATATTAGGAAGGTAACATGTGTTATGATAATTGTGCCACACATTGCATTTGTATGTAACATGTGTTATGATAATCGTGCCACACATTGCCTTTGTATGTAACTTGTGTTATGATAATCGTACCACACATTGCCTTTGTGTAACCCCATGTAATATGCACCAGCCCAGCTCTTTATGCATGAGATTAAAGCTATGTAAGGAAATGCAGCGGGAGCTGGGGATTCTTTTCTCTTCTACACGACTTGGCCCCAGCGGGCTACGCTGGGGTCACAGGCTGTACATTATGTTAGAGGGTTTAATAAAGAATCTGTGTCGACCTCCACTCGTGCCTCGCCTCCACATTCTTCCCTTACACCCTCTATATTGGTGACCTGACATGAATGGACTGTCTCTCCCTTCCGCCGCGCTGTGGACTCCGGAGTACCAGGGAGCGCCCCTGTATCCTTCTCATCCACACTGGAGCATGCACGCCCGTCCGTCTCTCCACGATAGTGACCTCCAGGGCCAGACGGAGCGGCCGGCACGGGGACCGAGACGCACAAGGATTAGCGAGATGAGCACCGCACAGAAACAGCCTGAACGGAGAAGATCGGCACCATTTGTGTTGATTTCCATCAAGCTCCCTGACCCTGACTCAAGTCCCGACAGCAGAGTTTCAGCGGACAGAAGCCTCGCACGCACACCGCAGGATTACGAGGACAGTGCAACTTCCAGCTATGTGGTCACTGTGCCACGCACCAGGGACAAACCAGCTCCACAGACTAACACATCAGCCTCCGCCACTGCACATGCCCGGGGAACATGGCCAATCACCATCCTTGGAAACTTTAGGGCTGCCCTCGCACCTAAAGCAGACGTGCAGCCTTGCACGCAGGACATGTGTTCGCTTCTCAGCCGCTGCGCACAACGGGGAATTTAGCCGATTGCTTTCCCCGATGCCTTTAGGGCTGCTTCTGCACCTTAAGCAAGACTACCACGTTCCCTGACACAGCTTCAGTTTTTTTCAGAGCCACTACGCATCCTCTGGGAATTGGGTCGATTGCCTTCCCCAGATCCTCGCTGGACCAGACCTGCATGAGGAGTCAGAGACTTAATTTTTTTTCACAGCTGCTGCAGATCACTGTAAGGTTTACCGGGAAAGTCCTTCACCCATGGCTGATCTGCAAGCAATTTTTGCGTGGCCCAGACACTTTCGACGTTCCGGGCCGGCACTCCATTGATTCCCACCCACCTCCCCCTCGTCCTCCACATCATTCTTCCTGCACCTCCCTCCCTAAAGCCTGCCGATTGCCGGTTTTGTTCCATTACGCACGACGCACACCGGCCCCCGTGCGCCCATGATCCACCACTGTTCAATGTGTTGGAACTCGGAATGGAGCAGACTGTGTTTTTCACCCCTCCCCCCGTTCCCCCCACGGACTAACATGCCCTCCGACACTCCTCGACAGCAGGACAGTTCTATCGGAGTGGCAACCCCCACCGTAGCCTCCATGGGCGCCGTCTCAAGCCCAAACAACTGGGGGGGGTCACAGCCCCTTCTGGGTGCTCGAGGGGGGCTGTGTGGTGGCACTAGCACACTGCGGACGGACATTATCTCACACCCACAAGCAGACAGAGGGGCTGAGTAATGGACTGAGGGGGGTAGCACCCCACAGAGTTAATTAGACCAGATTCTAAGGCGCCTTCACCTCCTGCTGCTCTAGATAACAGCACAGGGAGGCAAATGTATATTAGGAAGGTAACATGTGTTATGATAATCATGCCACACATTGCATTTGTATGTAACGTGTTATGATAATGGTGCCACACATTGCCTTTGTATGTAACTTGTGTTATGATAATCATGCCACACATTGCCTTTGTGTAACCCTATGTACTATGCACCAGCCCAGCCCTTTATGCATGAGATTAAAGCTATATAAGGGAATGCAGCGGGAGCTGGGGATTCTTTTCTCTTCTACACGACTTGGCCCCAGCGGGCTACGCTGGGGTCACAGGCTGTACATTATGTTAGAGGGTTTAATAAAGAATCTGTGTCAACCTACACTCATGCCTCGCCTCTACATCCTTCCCTTACACCCTCTACAATAGATCGGATAATTTCCCAATTTATTGTTCAACGCGTCAAGGTTGCCCCCTAAGCCCTGCTCTTTTTGCCCTTGCAGTAGAACCTTTGGCTGAAGCTATCAGATGGGACCCAGCTGTCAGGGGTATAGATGAAGGGGAGACGCAACATAAAATTTCCCTTTATGAGGATGATATTTTGTTATATGTAGCGGAGCCTGCCACCTCTGTTCCGCGACTGGTCGATATCATTAATTATTTTGGGTATTTCTCTGGTTACAAAATTAACTTTTCTCAATCTTTAGCTATGCCCATGGGAAGCCTCAGAAATAGAACTAACTCTTTTATATCATTTCCATTTCGCTGGTCTATGTCAGATTTTGTGTACTTAGGTATTCAGATTACTCCTGTGTTCCACCAGATGTTTAGAGCTAATTTTAACCCTCTCCGAGACACTATAAAGAAGGATTTGAACAGGTGGTGTACACTTCCCCATCATTATTTGGCAGAGTGTCTATTATTAAAATGAATATCCTGCCCAGGTTATTGTACGCCCTACAGATGAATACAGTATTTAAAACTAATAAGTTTTCGAAGTTACTCAATGGTTGGTTGAGTGATTTTATCTGGAATAAAAGGATGCCAAGGCTAAAAATGCTAAAATTACAACTTCCAAGTTCAATGGGAGGTTTAGATGTTCCTAACATTAAATTATATCATATACAGCCGTGGACAAAATTGTTGGTACCCCTCTGTTAATGAAAGAAAAACCCACAGTGGTCACAGAAATAACTTGAATCTGACAGAAGTGGTAATAAATAAAAATTCTATGAAAATTAACCAATGAAAATCAGACAATGCTTTTGAATTGTGGTTCAACAGAATTATTTTAGAAAACAAACTCATGAAACAGGCCTGGGCAAAAATGATGGTACCCTTTACTTAATATTTTGTTGCACAGCCTTTTGAGGCAATCACTGCAATCAAACGATTTCTGTAACTGTCAATGAGACTTCTGCACCTCTCAGCAGGTATTTTGGCCCACTCCTCATGAGCAAACTGCTCCAGTTGTCTCAGGTTTGAAAGGTGCCTTCTCCGGACGGCATGTTTCAGCTCCTTCCACAGATGTTCAATAGGATTTAGATCAGGGCTCATAGTAGGCCACTTTAGAATAGTCCAGTGTTTTGCTCTTAGCCATTCTTGGGTGTTTTTAGCTGTGTGTTTTGGGTCTTTATCCTGCTGCAAGACCCATGACCTGCGACTGAGACCAAGTTGTCTGACACTAGGCAGCACATTTCTCTCTAGAATACCTTGATAGTCTTGAGATTTCATTGTACCCTGCACAGATTCAGGACACCCTGTGCCAGATGCAGCAAAGCAGCCCCACAACATAACAGAACCTCCTCCATGTTTCGCAGTAGGGACAGTGTTCTTTTCTTGGTATGCTTCATTTTTGCGTCTGTGAACATAGCGCTGATGTGCCTTGCCAAAAAGTTCCAGTTTTGTCTCATCTGTCCATAGGACATTCTCCCATAAGCTTTGTGGCTTGTCAACATGCAGTTTGGCAAATTCCAGTCTGGCTTTTTTATGATTTGTTTTCAACAGTGGTGTCCTCCTTGGTCGTCTCCCATGAAGTCCACTTTGGCTCAAACAACGAAGGATGGTGCGATCTGACACTGATGTACCTTGATCTTGGAGTTCACCATGAATGTGTTTAGAGGTTGTTCTGGGCTCTTTTGTTTCCATTCATATTATTCGTCTCTTCCATTTTTCATCAAGACTGTAGCCAAGGGAGGTTGGCTACAGTCCCGTGGATCTTAAATTTCTGAATAATATGTGCAACTGTAGTCACAGGAACATCAAGCTGCTTGGAGATGGTCTTATAGCCTTTACCTTTAACATGCTTATCTATAATTTTCTTTCTAATCTTCTGAGACAACTCTCTCCTTTGCTTCCTCTGGTCCATGTTTAGTGTGGTACACACCATGTCACCAAACAGCACAGTGACTACTTGTCACCCTTTAAATACGCCGACTGACTGATTACAAGTTTGTAGACACCTGTGATGTTAATTAGAGGACACATCTTGGTTGAACATGTCCCTATGGTCACATTATTTTCAATCTTTTCTAGGGGTACCATCATTTTTGTCCAGGCCCGTTTCATGAGTTTGTTTTTTAAAATAATTCTGTTGAACCACAATTCAAAAGCATTGTCTGATTTTCATTGGTTAATTTTCATAGAATTTTTATTTATTACCACTTTTGTCAGATTCAAGTTATTTCTGTGACCATTGTGGGTTTTTCTTTCGATAACAGAAGGGTACCAACAATTTTGTCCACGTGTGTAGCATCTCAACTAAGGTTTATAGCAGAATGGGTTAAAGATGATCCTTCTTCTGTTTGGTTGGGTCTTGAAA
This sequence comes from Pholidichthys leucotaenia, assembly GCA_020510985.1. NCBI lineage: Eukaryota > Metazoa > Chordata > Actinopteri > Cichliformes > Pholidichthyidae > Pholidichthys > Pholidichthys leucotaenia. The sequence goes on from CM035840.1 coordinate 300,559,280, forward strand.
AGTCACAGACCTCCTGTTCACTGTTGGGCCTCTTGTAAGAATTTGAAGTCTCTGTGATAATAATCCTATAATTTGCAACACTTTAAAGGCCTGGTTTATGACACGAAAACTTGAGGGAAGATCAGATTTAACTACTTTATTATTCCCCATTCAAGGTAATCCTGACTTTGTTCCTGGTATGATGGACAGTGGTTATAATATATGGACAGTTAAAGAGTTAAAGAAAATTTATGATCTTTCTAATGGTACATTGTTATTATCTTTTTCAATAATATTCATAACCACTGTGAATATTACACTGAAAAGCAATTCAAAAGTCAAGTGCAATTAGATGGTAAACTGTCAATAATACACTTCAATAGCAGAAGTCTTAACAAAAACTTTCCACAGATTCAGGACTATTTAAAACAGCTAGACAGAAAATTTACAGCTATTGCAGTCTCTGAAACCTGGCTTAATGAAGAACAGGCTCCCCTGATGGCAATAGAGGGATATCAGATGTTTTATATTAACAGAACTCAAAAAAAGGGTGGTGGTGTTGCACTGTATATTGATGACCTGTATAGGTGTAAGCTTGTAAATGAAATGTCCTTTGCACTACCAGGGATCTTGGAATGTGTTACTGTTGAGATTGACCAAGATAAAACAAAAAATCTAATCATAAGCTGCATATATAGAATGCCGGGAACTTGCATTGAGACATTCAGAGATAAATTAGTCGAGCTGTACAATAATATTACTAGTAAGAAAATGGTAGCAATTTGTGGAGATTTCAATATTGATTTACTAAATCCACATCAACAAAATGTAGTTACAGAGTTCATGAACTCTATGTACAGCATGAGTCTATATCCCACAATAACACATCCCAGTAGAATCACAGTTCACACTGCTACACTTATTGACAACCTGTTTGTCAATGTTATCGATAAGAAAATAGAAAGTGGATTATTGATAAATGATATAATTGACCACTTGCCAACCTTTGCACTTATCCATGGCCACACGGGGCCCAACGCAGAAAAAATTTCAAAATCGTTCAGATACAAATCACCAAATGCACTCAATTCTTTTAAAGAGGACTTGCTGAAGCAAGACTGGACAGAAGTCTATGTATCAGATGTAAATGAAGCCTATGACACATTTATAAACATTGTAACCACTCTTTATGAAAAAAACTGCCCATTAGTAAAAAAAAAAGCTTAAACACAAATTTGCTGATAAGCCATGGTTAACCAAAGGACTACAAAAGGTGTGTAAAAAGAAAAATTTATTATATAAAGCTTTCCTAAAGAAAAGGACAAAAGAAGCAGAGCAGCGGTATAAAACATACAAAAATAAGTTAACATATATAATAAGATGTAGTAAAAGAGACTATTACAGTAAAGAACTGGAGAAAAACAAAGACAATATTAAAAATACATGGACAATACTCAACAGTATCCTTGGAAATAAAAGCAGAAATACAAGCAACCCAACTAATATTCCAAAAAATAATAAAATGACTCAGAGTGTGAATATAGCTTCACCTGCAGATGAATTTAATAATTTTTTTGTTAACATTGGACCTAATCTGGCCCGAGAAATACCCAATACGGTGCCTACAGGTGATACAATATGCAATAACACTGCTGTGAAAGACTCCATCTTCATAAAGAACACAGACGAAAGAGAGGTCATTGAAATTGTTAAATCGTTCAAAAGTAAAACATCTACGGACTGTGATGGTATTGACATGCTATTAGTCAAAACTGTTATCGAATGCATAGTAAAACCACTGACGTATATCTGTAACCTGTCTCTCCAATCAGGTATATTTCCCAATGCAATGAAAATAGCTAAAGTAATTCCGATATACAAGACGGGCGACAGAGGGGAACTCTCAAACTATAGACCAATTTCACTATTACCGCAATTTTCCAAGATACTTGAAAAAATATTCTATGAGAGAATTGACAACTTCATACTGAAGAATGATTTATTGTGTGAGCAGCAATATGGGTTCAGACACAAGAGGACAACTGCATATGCCCTATTGGAATTTACAGAAAAAATATCAACAGCCATTGAAAATAAAGAGTATTCAGTTGGAGTATTCCTAGATCTTAAAAAAGCATTTGATACAGTAGATCACAATTTATTATTAAAGAAACTACAAAATTGTGGTATTAGAGGGGTAGCACTGTCCTGGTTAAGTAGTTACTTAAAGAACAGATATCAGTATGTATGTGTAAGCAACAAAAACTCAGAGTTACTGAAGGTCACCTGTGGAGTCCCACAGGGTTCAGTTTTGGGACCATTATTATTCAATATGTATATAAACGATATATGTAAAGTTTCAGAAAAAATGGACTTAATATTGTTTGCCGATGACACTAATCTGCTATGCAGTGGAAACAATTTGGAACAACTTCTGGATACACTCGGAAAGGAATTAGGAAAGCTTAAACTGTGGTTTGATTCAAACAAATTAACGCTCAATTTAAGTAAGACAAAATTTATAGTCTTTAACAACCATCACAACAACCCAGTACCCAAACTCAGTGTAAATGGTGTAGAGATTGAAAGGGTATCTGAAACTAAATTTCTTGGAGTAATAATTGATAACAAACTGTGTTGGAAGTCACATATTAATTATATTAAAGGTAAAGTATCCAAATCAATTGCAATATTACACAGAGTGAAATATTTGCTGAATCAACCCACACTATACACCTTGTATCATTCATTAATATTCCCATACATGACATATTGTAATGAAGTATGGGGAAATACATATAAAACAAACATATATCCACTCTTTATGCTTCAAAAGAGAGCTATTAGAATAATCAACAAAGCAGCTTACAGGGAACCAACAAACCCACTTTTTCTTAAACAAAAAACTCTCAAGTTGAAAGATCTGGTTGACTTTAAAACCGCAATAATAATGCTCAAAGTGAAGAATTTATCACTGCCCGCAAATATCCAAAAGTTGTTCCAAACAAGGGAGAAGCGATATCACTTCAGAGGAACATGTATATTTCAAAAGCCTACAGTGAGAACAACCACCAAGCAACACTGTATTTCAGTGCAAGGAGTCAGATTATGGAACGATTTTGGACCTGAATTAAAATCATGTACAACGCTTGGACAATTTAAACAAAAACTAAAGGAAGAAATACTCCAAACATATTTACAAGACGACATGTAAACTCACATAAGGATTGACATATCCAGCCTGTGTTGTGTTGTAGCTTAGTTTTTTTTCTTTTTTTTTTCTTTTTTCTTTTTTTTCTCTGTGACATTTTGTCTTAGATTTGTTTTTGAATAGTAACCGCTTAACTTAGCCTAGCTTAGTTTTCTTTTTTCTCTCAGTCACATTTTGTCTTAGCTTTGTTTTAAATTGTAATCGCTCTTGTCTTGTTTTCTCTTTTTTCTCTTTTGAATTCTTGGATGGAATATGGGTGGGCAATATAAGCTGCGGCTTCAGCCATCACCCATTTCGGATAACTTACGTGGAATTGTATAGTAGGAGGAGTCTTTGTCTAATTTGACCTTGTTGTTATATTATACAGTTTCTTTTAACCTGTACTGTACTATCTGAAATAAAATTCATTCATTCATCATTTGAACAGCTTCAGGAGAAATTTGGCCTTTCCACACAGAATTTTTTTTTAGATATCTTCAGATCCGAGATTTCATAACTACTTCTTCTTCTTTTAGATTTGATTGGCAGTTGGCAACTAGCTTACAGGTGCATTACCACCACTGACTTGATTATCATCACTCTATATCTTTGTATAAGGAGTTCTTATACATTCTTCTTCTGTGTCAGATTTCATAACTAGAAAGACCACTTTGAATGTAAATGTCACAGTGTCTGCTTTTGAGCAGTTACTTCTTTTAGGCCCAACCAAAAAATTTATAACCCGCTGTCATAGTGCCTTAAGTCAGTCAGATGCTTTGAGTGTGTCAGTTATGCAGAATGTTAAACAGAAATGGTATAGTAAACTTGGTGTAAACATTTATGAGGATTCATGGGATGCAATCTAGGAGTGTGCCAAGAAGATCTCAATATGCAATCGTGCAAGATTATTGCAATGTAAAATTTTACATCACTTGCAAATCTCTCCCAGTAAACTGTAAAAGATCTAATTTGAACCCCCAGCTTTCACTCATGTGTCTGAAGTGTAAAATCTCAGTTGGTACCTACACATTGTGTCTGATTTTGTCCTAAAACCCAAGCATACTGGCTGGATGATGTACAGGACATGAGTCAGATATTTGGTGTGAATGTAGACATGGATCCTCACTCTTTGCCATTGGGACACCCAAACCAGGACTTACTTTTTGGAAGCTTTGCCAGACTGTACAATATCCTTGCATATGCTGCAAGAAGGAATATTTTTTTGTCATGGATATGTGACAAACCGCCAACTAAAACAAACTGGCACAAAATTATCATGGAGTGCTTCCCTTTGGAATATTTAACATGTCTACTTCATTCAACAAAGGGACAGCTTATGAAAATATGAACTCCATATCTCAAATTCTCTAACCTTACAGTGGCTTCGATTCTTGGGAGTGCTAACTTGGACTAAGTATGACTTCCTTTTTTCCGGACCTTGTTTGTAGTGCTGTGGTGGACGTGTTCCTCTGTACAAGTGTACAAGTGCAGGTATATGTGTGTACATGTATGAGTTTCTAGTTGTGCAGTATATCCTTTTTTTAAAATTATTTTTATTTATTTCAATCTCTGATTTTGTGTAGATCAGTGTTGTGCTGACCTGTTTTTCGTGTTTTGACTGTTTGGTATTTATTTTTTGTGTGTAAAACAAAAAGGAAAAAGATTCAATAAATACATTAAAAAACAAACAAACTTTGAACTGATGAATATGAAACTTGTCATAGACGTGCAACTTTTTTCTCAGAAATTTTCAGTTTTTACTGATAAAGTTGCAACTTTTTATCCGTAAATTGGCTGCTTTAATTCCCATCTTATTTAAGTTTTTTTTTCATCTTAAGTTTTTACTAATAAATATGCAACTTTGTTCACAAATTCTAAACTTTTTTCACAGAAATTTGCTACTTTTTTTTCTGAAAAATTTGCAACTTTCTTATGAATTTGCAAATTTTTGTACATAAATTGGCAACTTCTACTCACATTTTTTCTTTCTCTTCAACTCATATACAACTTTTTTTCTCATAAATTTGTAATGTTTTACCCATAAATTAGCAACTTCTCAAATTTTTTTTAACTTTTTACTCATACACACGTGGACAAAATTGTTGGTACTCCTCTGTTAATGAAAGAAAAACACACAATGGTCACAGAAATAATTTGAATCTGACAAAAGTGGTAAAAAATAAAAATTGTATGAAAATTAACTAATGAAAATCAGACAATGCTTTTGAATTGTGGTCCAACAGAATTATTTTAAAAAACAAACTCATGAAACGGGCCTGGACAAAAATGATGGTACCTCTAGAAAAGATTGAAAATAATGTGACCATAGGGACATGTTCAACCAAGATGTGTCCTCTAATTAACATCACAGGTGTCTACAAACTTGTAATCAGTCAGTCGGCGTATTTAAAGGGTAACAAGTAGTCACTGTGCTGTTTGGTGACATGGTGTGTACCACACTAAACATGGACCAGAGGAAGCAAAGGAGAGAGTTGTCTCAGAAGATTAGAAAGAAAATTATAGATAAGCATGTTAAAGGTAAAGGCTATAAGACCATCTCCAAGCAGCTTGATGTTCCTGTGACTACAGTTGCACATATTATTCAGAAATTTAAGATCCACGGGACTGTAGCCAACCTCCCTTGGCTACAGTCTTGATGAAAAATGGAAGAGACGAATAATATGAATGGAAACAAAAGAGCCCAGAACAACCTCTAAACACATTCATGGTGAACTCCAAGGTCAAGGTACATCAGTGTCAGATCGCACCATCCGTCATTGTTTGAGCCAAAGTGGACTTCATGGGAGATGACCAAGGAGGACACCACTGTTGAAAACAAATCATAAAAAAGCCAGACTGGAATTTGCCAAACTGCATGTTGACAAGCCACAAAGCTTATGGGAGAATGTCCTATGGACAGATGAGACAAAACTGGAACTTTTTGGCAAGGCACATCAGCGCTATGTTCACAGACGCAAAAATGAAGCATACCAAGAAAAGAACACTGTCCCTATTGTTAAACATGGAGGAGGTTCAGTTATGTTGTGGGGCTGCTTTGCTGCATCTGGCACAGGGTGTCCTGAATCTGTGCAGGGTACAATGAAATCTCAAGACTATCAAGGTATTCTAGAGAGAAATATGCTGCCCAGTGTCAGACAGCTTGGTCTCAGTCGCAGGTCATGGGTCTTGCAACAGGATAATGACCCAAAACACACAGCTAAAAACACCCAAGAATGGCTCAGAGCGAAACATTGGACTATTCTAAAGTGGCATTCTATGAGCCCTGATCTAAATCCTATCAAACATCTGTGGAAGGAGCTGAAACATGCCGTCCGGAGAAGGCACCCTTCAAACCTGAGACAACTGGAGCAGTTTGCTCATGAGGAGTGGGCCAAAATACCTGCTGAGAGGTGTAGAAGTCTCATTGACAGTTACAGAAATCGTTTGATTGCAGTGATTGCCTCAAAAGGTTGTGCAACAAAATATTAAGTTAAGGGTACCATCATTTTTGTCCAGGCCTATTTCATGAGTTTGTTTTTTAAAATAATTCTGTTGAACCACAATTCAAAAGCATCGTCTGATTTTCATTGGTTAATTTTTCATAGAATTTTTATTTATTACCACTTTTGTCAGATTCAAGTTACTTCTGTGACCATTGTGGGTTTTTCTTTCATTAACAGAGGGGTACCAACAATTTTGTCCACGGCTGTTCATATGCAAATCTTTCACAAAGCTGTAACTTTTTTCTGATAAATGTGAAACTTTTACTCAAAACTGTTACATTTTCTCATAAATTAGCTTTTTTCTGATAATTTCATTACTTTTTCCATAAATTAGCAACTTTTTGGTACATTTGTAATTTTTTAAGCACAGGTTTGCGCTCACTCATAATTTGCTACTTTTAACTCAAATTTTATTTTACTTTTTCTCACTACTGTGTACCCATACATGTCTTGCACCACCTTTGTATACTTCTCTGCCACTCCTGACTTCCTCATACAGTACCACACTTCCTCTCTTGGGACCCTATCATGAACTTTCTCTAGATCCACAAAGACACAGTGCAACTTCCAACCTTCTCCATACTTCTCCACCAACACTCTTTATTAGGGCCCGAGCCACTGACGTCAGTGGGCGAGAGCTTGGGAAATACTTGCAGTCACAAAATCTGGAACATACGTCGAGGTGACTGTCATATGTAGTCCTATATGGGTGGGCAACATATAGCTGACAAGGAAGTGTTGCCATGGCGACATGCCGAAGGTTGACTCCTCGCCATGGAACATCGGAAAGTTGTAACTTGGACAAACTTTATCCGATTTTCACCAAATTATCTATGACGGATATTAGTACAACCCTGCACGCGACGACGTAAAAATGGTTGACAAAACTTATAGCACCACCTACTGTTCACAGGAAGTAATGCGCCAAACGGTTTACTTTATCATTCATGTAGCACTTGCCAAGACGACGGGAAATTTTCTGAGCCAGCTAGGTACAATGGGCACCGGGGTGCCCGATTGCACGGGAGACGAGGGCCTGCTTAAAGCTGCTTGCAGCTTTAATTGTTTGAATTTTTTTTTTTTTAATTTTTTCTTCTTCTCTATCTAAGATCTCATTTTTGAGGTAGTGAACGTGCATGAAAACTCACCATTTTGTGCAGGAACCTCAAGACTGGTGAAAAATGTAATATTTTGAAGGAAATATGAATGACCCCAGAAAAATGGCTCTACAGTGCCACCTAACATGTGAAGTCAATGGGGAGTTGCACACGCTTACTTTCACGTAGAAAGATGAAAATCGGGTGAGATGTTTATCATGTCGGGACATGCAAAAAACTCCATAGAAGTGATGGTCTACACCCAACAAGAAGTCAGCCATTTTGGCAGAAAGTTGCGGTGACCAAATTGCCACCTCACGCATTAATATCCATCGTTTTATACGATGGATATTAGTCACGCCCCACATGCTCCAACAAAAAATGATTTATTTATAGCACCACCTGCTGCTCACAGGAAGTACTGCGCTAAACGGTTTACTTTATTATTCACACAGTGCTTGCCACGACGACGGGAAATTTTCTGAGCCAGCTAGGTATGGCGGGTGCCGGGGTCCACTGTTGCAGGGGGGGGTGAGGGCCCGCTTACAGCTGCTCGCAGCTTTAATTGTTAGAATTTTTTTTTTCTTCATCTCCATCTAAGATCTCATTTTTGGGGTAGTCAGCGTACATGAAAACTAACCATTTTTTGCAGGGACCTCAAGACTGGCAAAAAAATGTAATATTTTGGAGGAAATATAAATGACCCCACAAAAATGGCTCTACAGCACCACCTAACATGTGAAGTCAATGGGGAGTGGCACACGCTTACTTTCGCGTAGAAAGATGAAAATCGGGTGAAATGTTTATCATGTCTGGATATGCAAAAAACTCCATAGAAGTGATGGTCTACACCCAACAGCAAGTTGGCCATTTTGGCATGAAGTGGCAGTGACCAAATTTACACCTCGTGCATTTGATCGAACTCGTCCTAGGGTTTTTATCTGATTGAGTGTAGCATCATCTCACTTTGGCTCATCAATAAGAATTATTCTTCTGCTTAAAGACATTGTTTCACCCAGGAAAAAGACAGCAAGGAAACTGCTCTTTTACCCCAGGCCGCACCTGAACTCACATTCCTTTGTTAAAACCAGTCTAAGGAATTCACCCTAATGCATTTCCTGTTTTGACTTTATGGCCCTATAAACGTGGAGACATGGAACAGAACCCTGGAGATGCCAGGAAAAGTAAATGGACCCTTATGTTTTAATGTGAAAATCAATCAATGGGTGTGAAATATATTAATCTGTGATTTTATATACTGTATATATATGCATGTTAAAATGTTTAAATGAATGTTTATTCCTGCATGTTGATTTATAAGTTGTATGAACACTGAAATAGGTTAGAGTTATACATAAATGTATAAGATAAGATAAGATAAGATAAGATAAGATAAGCCTTTATTAGTCCCACAACGGGAAAATTCCAGGATTGCAACAGCACAGGGATAGCAACACTCAGAGCAACAATCAGAAGACAAGAAAAAAACAAACAAACAAGCAAGCAAGAGCAGCTAATATACATATGTACATATTACTATAAAATATATATATACACACACACAGACACACAGTGCAGAGCATTGTAGCTGGATGGAATAAATATATGAATATACTGTATAAACACACAGTGCAGAGCATTGTAGCTAGATGGAATAAATATGTAAATATATAAACACCCACAGTACGGAGTATTGCAGCTAGGTGGAATAAATATGTAAGTATATAAACACACACAGTGCGGAGCATTGTAGCTAGATGGAATAAATATATAGATATATAAAAACACAGTGCGGAGCATTGTAGCTAGATGGAATAAATATATAGATATATAAATATGAACACACCCAGTGCTGAGCATTGTAGCTAGATGTAATAAATATGTAAATATATAAACACACACAGTGCAGAGCATTGTTGCTAGATGGGATGAAACAGCATAACCCTCTACTTAGTTATCCTACATGGTATGATTATGTGCCCATACATATTCTCACCCTCCATAGCGACCGGTATTTTCCTAGTTGTATGCGGAGGGGACCATTGTGTAAGTCTATTGCATCTTTTGCATTTAAAAACTATTAGTTTGTTACGTCTTTTTGCTATCTCTGCGAGCAGCCCTGCTTAGGTTGTACAGTCTGACAGCCGTTGGTAGGAAGGACCTACGAAACCTCTCGGTTGTGCACCTGGGATGATGTAGTCTGCTGCTAAATGAGCTCCTCAGTGCATTCAGTACGTCCTGCATAGGGTGGAACTCGGACTCCAGCAGAGATGACAGTTTAGCCACCGTCCTCCTCTCTCCTATCTCCTCCACCGGATCAAGGCGCTGCCCCAGGACAGAGCTAGCTTTCTTAATCAGTTTGTTCAGTCTCTTCCTATCGGCTGCTGTAATGCCACTGCCCCAGCAGACCACTCCAAAAGTGATGGCTGATGCCACCACCGTGTCATAGAATGTCTTCAGCAGCGCCCCTTGTACACCAAAAGACCTGAGTCTCCTCAGCAGGAACAGCCTGCGCTGTCCCTTCTTGTAGAGTGCGTCAGTATTGTGTGACCAGTCTAGTTTATTGTTCAGATGAACACCCAGGTACTTATAGGATGTCACCATCTCGATGTCTGTTCCCTGTATATTTACTGGTGCTGTGAGGGGCTGCCCATGCCTGCGGCAGTCCACCACCAGCTTCTTAGTTTTCCTTGCGTTGATCTGGAGGCAGTTCCGATGGCACCAGTCTACGAAGTCCTGGATAAGCCCTCTGTACTCAGCTTCATCTCCATTGGAGATGAGGCCAACGATCGCAGAGTCATCAGAGAACTTCTGTAGATGGCAGTGTGTTGTGTTGTGTGAGAAGTCCGCAGTATAAAGAGTGAACAGGAAGGGAGCCAGCACCGTTCCCTGGGGGGCCCCCGTGCTACTGATGATCGTGTCGGACACACAGTCCCGGGTTCTCACAAACTGAGGCCGGTTCGTGAGGTAGTCCAGGATCCATGATGACAGGTGCTGGTCCACCCCTGCGCGCAGCAGCTTGTCCTTCAGGATCATCAGTTGGATGGTGTTGAAAGCACTGGAGAAGTCAAAGAACATGATCCTCACCATATTCCCGGGCTTCTCCAGGTGGGACAGAGAACGGTGAGGGAGGAAGATCACCGCATCCTCCACCCCAATGCCATGCTGGTAGGCGAACTGGAGTGGATCCATCGCTGGTTCCACCAGGGGGCGGAAGTGAGCAAGGAGCAGTCTCTCCAGGGTCTTCATCAAGTGGGACGTCAAGGCCACTGGTCTGTAGCTGTTCAGGTCTTTGGGGTGGGATGTATAGAGGAATATTGCAGTATTGAAACTTGTGTATTAGAATTTGTAAAGCATATATCAAATCATGTGACTGCCAGCAGCCAATCTCTGCTTGACAACAGCTCACAGTGTTGTTTGTTCCAGACAAAAGACTGTTTGCTCATTGGACTAAAGTTCATAAAGCCCGCCCACGAAGGAAGCCTATTGGCTGGGGACTCCTGTCAATCACGGAGGCCCGTGAAAATTCTCCACAGATAAAAGGGAACTGTGTCATCACTTCAGCTCTCTTTCGGTTTTTCACTTCTATTGTCTTCGTCTCTACACAGCAGAGAACCACTGGCGAACAAAGGACTTATCCCATGTGTTTCTTTTCTACGATCACAGAGCCTGAAGTATCATGTTTTGTTTGTAACCTCTTTGTAATTTTAATGTTTTTTTTCTTTTCTCTTAAATGTCTGGGAATTGATTCTTTATTTCTTTAAGCTCAATTCTAATTAGGAGCTAAACTCCAATCCTAGACGTTTATTCTTATAACTTTTTCCTGTTGAACTTTCTGTAAAACCACCGTTTTAATTTTAATTTTAATTTTAATCTTGACGTTATTTTTATAATATTTTTATTGACCAATCCCACACCAGAAGCTCTTTTATCTAAAGTCCGAAACTCTTTGACTTGAGATCAGATTAGATATATTTAATTATTATCGAATTACTCTGGGAAGCCGTTTGCCAACGAAGAAGAAAGGACAGCAGCCTCTTTACCAAACCCTGAAGAAACATCATCACCATCTTGTTTCAACCTAAGTTACAACTGTGAGTCATACAGTCAAAATCCAGCCTTGCTGACCGCTTGACTATAAAGGTCGAACTGTAGACCCTGAAATATCTGCAGGCAGATATTTTCCCTAACATCCACGAAATCTTTGGCTGAGGACGACGCCGACAAGGAATCACCGAGGAATCACGTGAGCGGCAATTTTAATTAATCTGCTGAATAAAATGTCTGAGGTTCGATAATAATTTTGATATCTAATCAGATGCAAATTAAGGAATCATTAACATAACTCCTTTTAATTAAAATCCCATTTTCATTTTCTTAGAGTAATCCAGAACTTTTCATATAATTAGTAAAACTTTCCCCATAAATTTGCGTTGTTTTCATAATCTGTTAACTTCAAACTGATCTAAATTTATTTCACAGTTAACCCTGGTTCTGCAAATGTTGACATTGTTAATCTATCATTTACAAGTTTAATTTCATGGTTAATGAAATCACTGCAATGTCTTTTAATCATCATTTCATTTAATAAATATGTGAAAATGAGAGAAGTTGTTGAGAATTTATTTCATTCTGAGTCTGGTTTAAGTCCCCAGTATCAAATTCACTAAAATTTTGACACTGATTATTGATTAATTACCTCCGCCAAGGAGGTTATATTTTCATCGGCGTTGGTTTGTCTGTCTGTCTGTCTGTCTGTCTGTTAGCAAGATAACTCAAAAAGTTATGGATGGATTTTCATGAAATTTTCACAGATTGTCAGAAATGGGGTATCCTACAGATGATTAGATTTTGGTGGTGATCTGGATCACCGTCCACAAGAAAACCGCCATTACACAAAATGCCATTTTCATGAATAACTACTAAACCACTAATCCTATCATTGTCAATCCAATTGCTTGTCATATGTTTTCATGGTTAAGGAATCTGAAAACGTACACACAAACACTGTATGGGGGGAACTGTGGCGCTAAACTGCCATTAAGGAAAATGCCATTTTCGTCAATAACTACTGAACCACTAATCCCATCATTGTGAATCCAATTCCTAGTCATATGTTTTCATGGTCAAGGAATCTGAAAACGTACACACAAACACTGTATGGGGGGAACTGTGGCCCTAAACTGCCATTATGGAAAATGCCATTTTCGTCAATAACTACTGAACTGTGGCGGTTCGGTTAACCCCCACAACAGATAAAGACACTCAGCCCTCTTGTCTCTGTTTTTCCCGCTGCACTACTGAGATGCAATGTGCCATTCATGTATTTGTGATGCAAACATTCATGTATTGTAATGTAATGCGCCATTCTGTATAGTGTTCATGCGTCTTGTCCTTACTGTGCTTTTAGCAAATAGCAGAACAGTGTAATGTGTATTAACGTCTACAAGCAGACGCGTTTCATCTGGCTCACCTATGTGATGTTAATGGTTGCCTTTCATGCATTGTACTCATGCGTCCTGTCCTCACTGTGACCTAGGGACTGAGATCAATAGGTCTCTCAAATGCAAATATCTTATGCCTGTTCTGTTATCTCTTTGATCATACTAACTGCTGGGGTATGTTCCTTTGATGTATTGTTTGGTCGAGTATATATGCTGCAACTCTGTAACGCAAACTCTCTCACTTCAGCCTCTGCTGCAGGACACAAACTTGTGTGTCCTCCTCTCCTTCTCTGAGAGCCGTGGGCTCGCTCTCGGCGCTCATGCTCGGCGCCAGGAGCGGAGCTCGTGACGGTGGTATGATATAATAAAACTCTACTTAAAACCTCCAACTACGCCGCTTTATTTCATGCCGCCGCACTGGTGACCCCTTGAAGACGCACACGTTTTGTGCGATGCAGCCTTCTGATTTGGACGGCCACGCTGGCGAACCGACGCTAAAAAGACGAGCGGCCAGCGAACGCAACACCCGGACACGCACACGCTTTGTGCGAAGCAATCTTCTGAGCTGGACAGCTGCACTTGGTGACCCGTTTTTCAGGATGAGATCTGCACGTCTGAGATCTGCTCATCCACGCTGGACCGGCCACGCTCGCAGTTCTTTCACAAGAGAGCGCGGGCACCTCGTCCCTTCTCCACGACGGCGTCCTCCAGGGCCGGCGGAGAACGCAACGCGTGGGCCTGAACGCACCACGGCCGAGCGGTGCCCAAGATCGTCTATTCCCTCCCACCGCTCCAACGCATCTGCACGAGCCCGAGGGGCAAGAGATCGTCTATTTCCTCTCACCGCTCCAACGCACCATGGCCAATCTACAGCCACAGCTCAACCTGGATTTTTATCGGCGCCGTCTGCGCCGATCTCCACCAAGTTTCTGCACCCTGGTTCTCCTCTCCAGCGGCCCACCCACGCACAGAACCCCCGCGCACGCATCGGGGAGTTACGAGGACGGCGCATCACGCACGGGACAAGTAATGGCTCCAGAGACCGCCATCGTCCTCCGCCGCTGCTCACAGGACCTTCAGGGCTGCTCGTTCACCTGAAGCAAGCACGCAGCTCGCCACTGGATTTTTTTTAACGGTCTCAGCCATGGCACAAAGGGATTTCAGCCGTCAGCTGTTCCCGGGGGGTTTTGGGGTTGTTTCTGCACCTAAAACCAACACGCCAGTCCCTCTGCTTTAGTTTAATTTTTTCTTACAGCCGCTCCTGCTTTTCTTCATGGCCACGAGAGGAGCCAGAGACTAATTTTTCTTCTTCTGATCTCTGCATGTTCAGACGGGACATCGCGGAGCAACAAACACTTTTGGCGCGACTACCCCCCCCCCCTCCTCCTGCACAGAGCTTTTCTCTGCTCGCTGCCCAGACTGCAACATCGAGGTCTCGGCCCCCTGCCGCGCCCTCTGGGGGGGAGCGTGTGGCGGTTCGGTTAACCCCCACAACAGATAAAGACACTCAGCCCTCTTGTCTCTGTTTTTCCCGCTGCACTACTGAGATGCAATGTGCCATTCATGTATTTGTGATGCAAACATGCATGTATTGTGATGTAATGCGCCATTCTGTATAGTGTTCATGCGTCTTGTCCTTACTGTGCTTTTAGCAAATAGCAGAACAGTGTAATGTGTATTAATGTCTACAAGCAGACGCGTTTCGTCTGGCTCACCTATGTGATGTTAATGGTTGCCTTTCATGCATTGTACTCATGCGTCCTGTCCTCACTGTGACCTAGGGACTGAGATCAATAGGTCTCTCAAATGCAAATATCTTATGCCTGTTCTGTTATCTCTTTGATCATACTAACTGCTGGGGTATGTTCCTTTGATGTATTGTTGTGGTCGAGTATATATGCTGCAACTCTGTAACGCAAACTCTCTCACTTCAGCCTCTGCTGCAGGACACAAACTTGTGTGTCCTCCTCTCCTTCTCTGAGAGCCGTGGGCTCGCTCTCGGCGCTCATGCTCGGCGCCGGGAGCGGAGCTCGTGACGGTGGTATGATATAATAAAACTCTACTTAAAACCTCCAACTACGCCGCTTTATTTCATGCCGCCGCAGAACCACTAATCCTATCATTGTGAATCCAATTCCTAGTCATATGTTTTCATAGTCAAGGAATCTGAAAACGTACACACAAACACTGTATGGGGGGAACTGTGGCGCTTGGCGGAGGTCTGCGCTCTCCGAGTGCTTTTCTAGTTTATTGAGTGATTAAACAGGTATAAAGTGAAATTAAAGATTAAATTGCTTCTTAGAGATAGAAGCTGGTGCCCCATGAGTGTTATATTAATTCTTCCTGTGTGTGTGAACCAAGAATTCATCTCAGGTTCCAAGACATTATCCATCCATCCATCCATCCATCTTCTACCGCTTTTCCGGAGGTCCGGGTCGCGGAGGCAGCAGTTCAAGCAGAGAAGCCCAGACTTCCCTCTCCCCAGCCACCTGCTCCAGCTCTTCAGAGGGGATACCAAGGCGTTCCCAGACCAGCTGGGAGACATAGTCTCTCCACCGAGTCCTGGGTCTGCCCCGGGGTCTCCTCCCAGTGGGACATGCCTGAAACACCTCAAGTGGGAGGCGTCCAGGAGGCATCCTAATCAGATGCCCATACCACCTCAACTGACTCCTTTCAATGTGGAGGAGCAGCGGTTCTACTCTGAGCCTCTCCCGGATGACTGAGCTCCTCACCCTATCTCTCAGGGTGAGTCCAGCAATCCTACGGCGAAAGCTCATTTCAGCCGCTTGTATCCGCGATCTCGTTCTTTCGGTCATTACCCAAAGCTCGTGACCATAGGTGAGAGTAGGAACGTAGATTGACTGGTAAATCGACAGCTTTGCCTTAGAACTAAGCTCCCTCTTCACCACAACAGACCGGTACAACGTCCGCATCACTGCAGATGCTGCTCCAATCCGTCTGTCGATCTCTCGCTCCATTTTCCCCTCACTCGTGAACAAGACCCCAAGATACTTAAACTCCTCCACTTGGGGCAGGAGCCTGTCCCCAACCCGGAGAGGACAATCCACCTTTTTCCGGCTGAGGACCATGGACTCGGACTTGGAGGTACTGATTCTCATCCCAGCCGCTTCACACTCAGCGGCAAACCGTCCCAGCAAGAGCTGTAGGTCATTGCTGGATGAAGCCAACAGGACAACATCATCTGCAAACAACAGAGATGAGATCCTGTGGTCACCAAGCATGACACCCTCCATTCCCTGGCTGCGCCTAGAAATCCTGTCCATAAAAATTATGAACAGGATCGGTGGCAAAGGGCAGCCCTGGCGGAGTCCAACTCTCACTGGGAATGACTCCGACCGAGTGTTGGCAATACGAACCAAACTCTCGCAACGGTCATACAGAGACCGAATAGCTCGTAACAACAAGCCCGATACCAAGACATTATTCATTCATTCATTCATTCATTCATCTTCTTCCGCTTAATCCTTTTCGGGTCGCGGGGGGGCTGGAGCCTATCCCAGCATCTTTGGGCGAGAGGCAGAGTACACCCTGGACAGATTGCCAGTCCATCGCAGGGCCAACACAGAGAGACAGACAATCATTCACTGTCACAGTCATACCTAAGGACAATTTAGAATCCCCAGTTTGATGCCAATTAACCTAACCTGCATGTTTTTGGCATGTGGGAGGAAACCGGAGAAATCCCGGAGTAAACCCACGCAGACACAGGGAGAACATGCAAACTCCACACAGATCACTGTTGGTCGGGGGCTGGGATCGAACCCAGGATCCCCCGGCCAAGGGTGAGTTGCTGTGCTGCCGCAGTGCTAACCACTCCGCCACCGTGCTGCCACCAAGACATTAATATAAATTAAATAATTTTTATACCTGATCATAATTACTACAGTGGGGAAAAAAAGTATTTAGTCAGCCACCACCAATTGTGCAAGTTCTCCCACTTAAAAGATGAGAGAGGTCTCCAATTTTCATCATAGGTATACCTCAACTATGAGAGACAAAATGAAAAAAAAAATCCAGAAAATCACATTGTGTGGCACATATGTTTGGTTCATATTTCCCACAAGAGTGTGGCACATATGTCTGGTTCATATCTCCCACAAATGTATGGCTTATGTGGATTGTATGGCTTATGTGGATTGGGGCTTCACGTCTGGAGGAACAAGACAGGAGATGGCGAGGAGGTGTGAAGTTGGGCCCTCGTCTCGGAGAAGAGGACCTGGGGGGTTTCCCGGAACACCAGAGAATAGGAGACAATGGTGAATCTTCAGAGACTTGCATTGTGATTGAATGTTTGCAGAAGCACCATGTGACTTGAGTTCTTAATCCCCCAGAGGTATAAGAGTGTGCTGTAATATTATTCTGCCTCTTCTTGCTTTTTGAGAATGTTGGATGATTGTGTTCTGCAATAAAGCCGAACCTGAGAAATACACTCAAGTCTCGTCATTGAACACATCTTCCAAACTGGTGACCCACGACAAAGAATGGCCGGTGAGAATTCTCCTGAGCAGAGCTCATCAGAGGCCAGCCTGATGGCTGCCTCCACGCTCCGGCTGCCCGATTTCTGGCAACACAGCCCGCGCTCCTGGTTTAGCACGGTCGAGGCGCAGTTCAACCTCCGGAGAATCTCAAGGGATGAAACGAGGTTCTACCATGTGGTGGCGAAGCTGGACAGCCACACGGTCCAGAGGGTGGAAGACCTGGTTAACCACCCACCGGACACCGACAAGTACGACGCATTGAAGGAGGCGCTGATCAGCCATTTCACCCCCTCGGTGCAACAGCGAGCAGAGGGGCTCCTAGAGTTGACGGAGTCGGAGAACGACAGACCGGCAGACCTGATGGTGAAGATGCTGAGACTGAAAGACTCCGAGGATGGCGAATTTATTTTCGCCCACCTTTTCCTCCGGACTCTGCCGCCGGCAGTGAGAGTGACCCTGGCAGACTCACCCCGATTGGCCAAGCGGGACTACCATGGCCTCGGCAAGGAGGCGCAGCGACTCGTCGACGCCCACAAGCGGAGCGCGGTTTCGGCCGCGGCAGCTGAGCAGAAGACGGCGCCCGGAGATGGTTTGGAGCCAGTGGTGGCGGTGCCAGACGACCCGACGGCGGTGGCGGCGGCGACAGGCGTCAGGTGTCAGGCGACGCGGAGCTGAGGTCGGCCTGTGTTTCTACCACCGCCGTTTTGCGGAGAGGGCACACAGATGTCTCCCACCGTGCCGCTTCAAGCGTCAGGGAAACGCCAAGACCGGGGGTCGGTAGCGGCTGCGTCCCTCAGAGAAGAAAATAATCTGCTTTACCTGACAGATGCACACTTGGGGAAACAATTCCTCGTGGACACGGGCTCCCAGCTGAGTTTCGTTATGCCTACCTACGCGGAACGGCTGATGCCGTCCAAAGCTCCCTGGGTGTCAGTATCAGCAGCGAATGGCTCAGCGATTAAGACCTTCGGTGAGAGGACCATGCGTCTGTCCTTACAGGGCCGTTCATTCGAGTGGACCTTTATTGTAGCAGCAGTCAGTTTTAACATGTTAGGGGCTGATTTTTTGTGCTCACATGGTTTATTGGTTGATCTTGCTAATAGACGTCTGGTTAATGCACTTTCTTTTCATTCTATCCCCTGCACAGCTCGGGTGGCTCCGCCGACTGCACACGCCAACGTCACAGCTGCGGGTGGTAAGTTTCATGCTCTGCTCACTCACTTTCCAGCACTTACAGTTTCAAAGTTTTCGGCGACAGTGGCCAAACACGGGGTGGAACATTTTATCACCACCACTGGGCCGCCCGTTTTTGCAAAAGCCCGGCACTTGGACTCAGCTAAACTGGCCATAGCACGTGAGGAATTTGCCAACCTGGAGAAACTGGGCATAATTAGACGCTCGAACAGCCCCTGGGCTTCCCCGTTACACATGGTCCCAAAGGCTGATGGCTCGTGGCGACCTTGTGGCGATTTCCGCAGGTTGAACAACGTCTCAGCACACGACCGCTACCCGATTCCGCACATCCAGGATTTCTCAGTTCATTTGGCGGGGGCGCGCATTTTTTCTAAAATAGACTTGGTGCGCGGCTACCATCAGGTCCCCGTGCGCACGCAGGATATTCCCAAAACCGCGGTAATAACTCCGTTTGGGCTTTTCGAGTTTTTGCGCATGCCGTTTGGGTTAAAGGGCGCCGCGCAAACTTTCCAACGCATGATGGATGCTGTTTTACGCGACCTGCCTTTCGTGTTCGTCTATTTAGACGACATTTTGGTAGCCAGCACGTCCGAGGACGAACACGAAACCCACCTCACAGCGGTTTTTCGGAGACTGGCAGAGCATGGGTTGATAATTAACCCAGCGAAGTGCCAGTTCGGGGTGGCGCAAATCGATTTTTTGGGGCACCGCGTTTTGCCTGAAGGTGCGGTTCCTCTGCTGGAGAAGGTGCGCGCAATAACAGATTTCCCCCGACCTCAAACGATAAAAGCGCTGCAGGAGTTTCTAGGGATAGTTAATTTTTACAACCGGTTTCTTCCGAGCGCAGCGCGGCTTATGCAGCCACTGTACGCAGCACTGAAAAAACAAAAACCCACGAATAAGGTCGAATGGTCTCCAGAGCGGGAGCGCGCTTTCTCCCAGGTTAAATCAGCCCTTGCAAGCGCCGTTTTGTTAGCGCACCCGGTTCCAACAGCCCGTTTGGCGCTCACCACCGACGCTTCGGACCTAGCGGTGGGGGCAGTCATTGAACAGTGTGTGGCAGGGACCTGGCAGCCTCTCGCGTTCTTTAGCAAATCCTTGCGCGATAACGAGCGTAAATACAGCGCGTTTGACAGGGAGCTTTTAGCCCTACACTTGGCCATCCGCCATTTCCAGTTCTGGCTGGAAGGGCGTCGTTTCACCGCTTTTGTGGACCACAAACCGTTAACTTTTGCGATGGCCAAAATCTCAGAACCTTGGTCAGGCCGACAACAAAGACAGCTAGCCGCAATATCCGAGTTCACCACCGATATCCAGCATGTCGCAGGCAAGCACAATGTAGTGGCGGACTGTCTCTCACGTGCTGTGGCAACGCCAGGCCACGTGGGGGCAGACTCGGTGGCTGTGGGCCAGGGCAGTGACGCAGGAGCGCGCGCAGCCCCGGTCCACGTAGGTTTGGATTATGCAGACATGGCTGCGGAGCAGGTTGGTGACGCGGATGTGCGCGCGCTCCAGTCTGGACCATCAGGGTTAAGGCTGGAGCACAGGGTGCAGCAAATAGGTATGCTCCCCTTAATATGCGATGTCTCCACGGGTCGGCCTCGTCCAGTGGTTCCAGCCGCGTGGCGCCGCCGCGTTTTTGACTCGGTCTATTCGCTGGCGCACCCGGGGGTGCGCGCATCGGTCAAGATGGTGGGGGAGAAATTTGTCTGGCCGGGGTTGCGCAAACAGGTCAAGGAATGGGCAGCGGCTTGTGTAGCGTGCCAGAGGGCTAAGATACACAAGCACATGAGGGCCCCTTTGGAGCCTTTTCACATACCGGCTAAGCGGTTCGATCATGTGCATGTTGATCTGGTGGGCCCGCTTCCCTTGTCTTAAGGGCACACACACCTTTTGACGATGGTGGACCGCACCACACGTTGGCCAGAAGCGGTACCTCTGGCGTCAACAACGGCGGAAGAGGTCGCGCTCGTGTTTTTAACAGCTTGGGTCACGCGTTTTGGAGTTCCGTCGGACATAACGTCAGACAGAGGCCCTCAATTTGTTTCCGAACTGTGGTCGTCTATGGCCCGCAGCTTAGGGGTGAAGGTACACCGCACTACCGCGTATAACCCGCAGGCCAACGGTTTATGTGAACGTTTTCATAGGTCATTGAAAGCAGCCCTCAGAGCATCGCTCACGGATACAAATTGGGTGGACAAACTGCCATGGGTTTTATTGGGGTTGCGTTCTGCACCTAAGCAGGATTTACAAGCCTCCCCAGCGGAGTTGGTGTTCGCACAACCTCTCCGTTTGCCCGGGGAATTTCTCCCGGAAAATCCTGCGCCCAATTGCCCCCCCGCTCAGCTGTTGCAGAGTGGCACAGGATCAAACACGCTGCCTGGCCCAGTGCATCACAGTTTTCCACGCGTTTTTGTGCCAGAGGCTTTGAAAAACGCAGAGTTTGTTTTTGTTAGACATGATGCACAACGCCCAGGGCTGAGACCGCCTTATGATGGACCGTTCAGGGTGCTGGAAAAGAATGAGAAGCATTTTTTGCTAGATTTGGGGGGCAGAAGGGAGCTAATTTGCATAAACAGACTCAAGCCTGCTTTTGTCCTGGCTGATGAACGAGTGCAGTTGGCGAAAGCCCCCCGCCGGGGCAGGCCACCGAGAAGGCATGCTCCAGAGCTCCCACAGAGATGTGCTAACAAATCTAATCCCCAGGTGCGAGGAGACGCTGCAGACGCAGCGAAGCCGGCCTACAGCAGATTTGGCAGGAAGCTCAGACCTAAGAGATTGGGGGATTAATTGTTGGTTATGTGGTAATGTTTTTTTATGTATGCATTTATGAGTGTTTGTTCCATGCAGACGTTTGGGGGGGGGTCATGTGGCACATATGTTTGGTTCATATTTCCCACAAGAGTGTGGCACATATGTCTGGTTCATATCTCCCACAAATGTATGGCTTATGTGGATTGTATGGCTTATGTGGATTGGGGCTTCACGTCTGGAGGAACAAGACAGGAGATGGCGAGGAGGTGTGAAGTCGGGCCCTCGTCTCGGAGAAGAGGACCTG
Organism: Pholidichthys leucotaenia; assembly: GCA_020510985.1. Taxonomy (NCBI): domain Eukaryota; kingdom Metazoa; phylum Chordata; class Actinopteri; order Cichliformes; family Pholidichthyidae; genus Pholidichthys; species Pholidichthys leucotaenia. Next base: position 300,581,244 of record CM035840.1, read on the forward strand.
GGGGGTTTCCCGGAACACCAGAGAATAAGAGACAATGGTGAACCTTCAGAGACTTGCATTGTGATTGAATGTTTGCAGAAGCACCATGTGACTTGAGTTCTTAATCTTCCAGAGGTATAAGAGTGTGCTGTAATATTATTCTGCCTCTTCTTGCTTTTTGAGAATGTTGGATGATTGTGTTCTGCAATAAAGCCGAACCTGAGAAATACACTCAAGTCTCGTCATTGAACACATCTTCCACAATTGAAGGATTTTTAATGAATTAATTGGTAAATTCCTTGGCAAAATAAGTATTTGGTCACCTACAAACAAGAAAGATTTCTGGCTCTCACAGACCTTTATCTTCTTCTTTAAGAGGCTCCTCTGTCCTCCACTTGTTACCTGTATTAATGGCACTTGTTTGAACTCATTATCAGTATAAAAGACACCTGTCCACAACCTCAAACAGTCAAATTCCAAACTCCACTATGGCCAAGACCAAAGAGCTGTCAAAGGATACCAGAAACAAAATTGTAGATCTGCACCAGGCTGGGAAGACTGAATCTGCAATAGGTAAGCAGCTTGGTGTGAAAAAATCAACTGTGGGAGCAATTATTAGAAAATGGAAGACATGCAAGACCACTGATAATCTCCCTCGATCTGGGGCTCCACGCAAGATCTCACCCCGTGAGGTCAAAATGATCACGAGAACGGTGAGCAAAAATCCCAGAACCACACGGGGGGACCTAGTGAATGACCTGCAGAGAGCTGGGACCAAAGTAACAAAGGCTACATCAGTAACACACTACGCCACCAGGGACTCAAATCCTGCAGTGCCAGATGTGTCCCCCTGCTTAAGCCAGTACATGTCCAGGCCTGTCTAAAGTTTGCTAGAGAGCATTTGGATGATCCAGAAGAGGATTGGGAGAATGTCATATGGTCAGATGAAACCAAAATAGAACTTTTTGGTAAAAACTCAACTTGTCGTGTTTGGCGGAGAAAGAACACCATACCTACTGTGAAGCATGGGGGTGAAAACATCATACTTTGGGGCTGTTTTTCTGCAAAGGGACCAGGACGACTGATCCGTGTAAAGGAAAGAATGAATGGGGCCATGTATCGTGAGATTTTGAGTGAAAACCTCCTTCCATCAGCAAGGGCATTGAAGATGAAACGTGGCTGGGTCTTTCAGCATGACAATGATCCCAAACACACTGTCCGGGCAACAAAGGAGTGGCTTCGTAAGAAGCATTTCAAGGTCCTGGAGTGGCCTAGCTAGTCTCCAGATCTCAACCCCATAGAAAATCTTTGGAGGGAGTTGAAAGTCCGTGTTACCCAGCGACAGCCCCAAAACATCATTGCTCTAGAGGAGATCTGCATGGAGGAATGGGCCAAAATACCATCAACAGTGTGTGACAACCTTTTGAAGACTTACAGAAAATGTTTGACCTCTGTCATTGCCAACAAAGGGTATATAACAAAGTATTGAGATAAACTTTTGTTATCGACCAAATACTTATTTTACCGAGGAATTTACCAATTAATTCATTAAAAATCCTTTAATGTGATTTTCTGCATTTTTTTTTCTCATTTTGTCTCTCATAGTTGAGGTATACCTATGATGAAAATTGGAGACCTCTCTCATCTTTTAAGTGGGAGAACTTGCACAATTGGTGGCTGACTAAATACTTTTTTTCCCCACTGTAATTCATATACTGTTACATGAGCTCATTTGTGGTGACAATCATCTATACCCATGTGCCATTAAAAGTTATTGAAAACTTTTTTAATAGTTTGACGGTTTGGCCGTAGGAGCGTGGCAAACTTTGATGCCTCTCCGTGATCATTCTATGACCATTCTGACGGCAACAATTCTGGTACGCATTGTCGGATTTCAACCAAATTCAATATCATGGATATCAGTCCAATTCCAAACTGTTCAATAGAACAATATTCATAGAAATCTACAGCACCACCTAGTGGTTAAAGGAAGAATTGCTGAAAACTGTTTTCTTTATTACTCATGCACCAGCTGCCAGAATGATGTGAAATTTTCAGAGATTCATCAGACCACAGGGATGATCATAACTGCATATCAGTTTTACCATGACATTGTGGAGTGTGTAAATGACGAGGCAGATTTGTCTCAGGCAGTTTATTACACATCTCACACATGAGCATAGTAGAAAGAGGACATCTCAGACAGAACTCTTCTCTTAAATACTCAGGTCCTTCTACATATCAAAGGTCACATTGCATTCACATCAAAGGTCACATTGCATGCACTTCCTTAATCCCTTAACATCCCCCTCGCAGTCTCTGGCACACAAAGGATCCTCCTAGCAGTCTCTGACACACAAAAGATCACACTTTCACAGCTTCCTGTTTTCTCCAAGGAAACTCTGCCCTTTGTTCTTATCTAAGATGCTACACATTATGTTTTCCCCATGTGCGGCCACCCCCCCCCACACCCCTAGAGCATACTGGATCGAACAAAAGAATAAACAGAATCATTAAACATCAATCCACATGCTGCTTGGGCTTCAGTCTTCTCCCGTATCTGCTGTAACCAGGATTCACCGCCTCCGCGGCGCTGTCATGCTGGGGAATCAGAATCAGAATCAGAATAAACTTTATTGCCAAGCATGTAAAAAAACACGCGAGGAATTTGACTTGACATTGGTGCGCATGCGCGCGACACAACGACACGGCAGCCATAATAGGCGCCTCATCAAACAGAGATAGATAAGAAAGGGAGGGGAGGGGAGGGAACGACACAAGGGGGGAGGAGAGAAAAAAAACTTTGTTATCAGAATACAGCTTATGAATATTTAAGCAGATTATGATTACAATGAAAAAAAATCTCTCAATAGCATAGAGCAACAATCAACTACAAAAAACCAAAAGACCAAAAGTCAGAGAGGATCAGTGAATGGATGGGTGTAATTCAGTATATATGAATGAATCAGTGTGTTCGTGTATGTTGAATGCAGGTGGGTGTTTATCAGTTACTGGAGGCAGCAAAATCTCTCCCAGCCAAGATGTTATGTCTTAGTGTCTGAAACTCGGAAGCATGTCCTTGAGGCATGGCAGATGGAAATTTCCTGAGCCAGTCACATGTCAATGAGAGTTCAGATGCAGTCCCAGTATGTTTATGAAAGAGAAGCACAATCTTCTGTTTTGTCTTAATCCAGGAGGAAAATAGACAACAGGGCATCGAATTCAAGGTCTGATAGACACACAGATCACTCAGAGCATAGAATTTCTCATCTCTTGCAATCCTGTGTTCATAATTTCCATACATAGGCTTTAAATCCATTCCTTGGAGGCACCAAAAACGACTCCAGATATTTCCCTTCTAGAACATGGGTAAACATGTCCGGTAGAGTCCATCCCTCTACAGTGCATGCTAGATGGTAATTTCCATGTTAATCATTGCCGATAGTTGGTGCACTCCCCCGTCTAGTCAAATTGTTGAGAAGCAGCTATGCCGGGACCGCTTTTAATTAGCTCTTCCAGTTAATTTTTCGATACACCAGGAAAAACTCCAGAGCCAATCAGCAGAAAATCCTGTGATCCTAGCCAAACCAGGTAGATGTTTCCACATCCTCAGTCGAATCATGCAGACACATGCGTTCCAATCCATGGGTCTCTCCATAGGGGCTCCCCCTGGCCCGAATTTATATGAAATGTTGTTAATTTTATTAAAGCCGCTCACCAAATCCATTTATTTTCGTTTGGATCAAGATTCAGCCAGAAGAACAGCGACGCAGACAAGACAGCAAGCTGGGATTCTCAGTTAGGGAGGGAAGGAGGGTAAAAGAGGGAGCAAAGAAAAAGGCGTCTGTTCTCTCTGAAGGGCAGAAGCAAGAGCGAGCAGGAGCTGCTGTTTGAGGGTGAAAACCTTTTGTCTGTCCCTGCGGGTGTTCTGGGGAAATTCTACTCCGGGAAGCTCCCCGTGGGGGTCTTCCACGCCGAGGGGCCCTCGCCAACAGCACTTGCTCGTCCGCCACCACAAAAGCGGGTTTGAGTCTGTTAATGCCAACCTTTTCCCTCCTACCCCCCAAATCTAGCAAAAAATGCTTGTCCCCTGTTTCCAGCACTCTGAACGGCCCATCATAAGGTGGTCGCAGTGGGGGGCGATGTGCGTCGTGTCTGACAAAAACAAACTCCGCGTTTTTCAAAGTCTTAGGCACAAAAACGCACGGAAAACTGTGGTGAACAGGGCCCGGCAGCGTGCCTGTGTCAACGCTACGCTGCAACAGCTGAGACAGGGAGCTGCCCGGCGCAGGATTATCTGGGAGAAATTCCCTGGGCAGCCGAAGCGGCTGCGCAAAAACGAGTTCAGCCGGGGAAGCTTCCAAGTCCTCTTTAGGCGCAGAACGTAACCCCAATAAAACCCACGGTAGTTTGTCTACCCAATTTGCATCCGTCAGTGACGCCCTGAGAGCCGCTTTCAATGACCTATGAAAACGTTTGCATAACCCATTAGCCTGTGGATTGTACGCGGTTGTGCGGTGAATTGTGACACCCAGGCTGCGGGCCATTGTTGACCAAAGTTCGGAAACAAATTGAGGGCCTCTGTCGGATGTAATGTCCGACGGGACTCCAAAACGCGCCACCCATGCTGTTAAAAACGCGCGCACCACCTCCTCGGCTGTGGTTGACGCCAGTGGAACCACCTCAGGCCAGCGCGTGGTGTGGTCCACCATTGTCAGAAGGTGCGTGCACCCCTTTGATGGTGGGAGGGGGCCCACGAGGTCCACATGCACATGGTCAAACCTCTTAGCCGGGATGTGAAACGGCTCCAAGGGAGCTCTCGTGTGTCTGTGTACTTTGGCTCGTTGGCACGCCATGTAGGCTGCTGCCCACTCTTTCACTTGTTTGAGAAGGCTCGGCCACACAAATTTCTCTCCTACCATTTTGACCGACGCGCGCACTCCCGGGTGCGCTAAAGAATGAATCGAGTCAAAAACGCGGCGGCGCCACGCGGCCGGTACCACGGGACGCGGTCGCCCCATGGAGACATCGCAGGTTAGGGGGAGCATACCGTCTTGCAGCACCCTGTTCTCCAGCCTTAACCCTGTTGGTCCAGACTGGAGCGCGCACACATCCGCGTCACTAACCTGCTCCGCGGCCATGGCTGTGTAATCTATCCCCACGCGGACCGGGGCCGCCACGGCACGTGAGAGGCAGTCTGCCACTACATTCAGTTTACCCGACACATGCTGAATATCGGTAATAAACTCACCGCTAATAAACGCTGAGATCGCGGCCAGCTGTCTCTGCTGCCGGCCCGACCACGGTTCTGAAACCTTGGCCATCGCGAATGTTAGTGGCTTGTGGTCAATGAATGCGGTGAAACAGCGTCCTTCCAGCCAGAACTGGAAGTGGCAAATGGCCAAGTGGAGAGCCAGCAACTCCCTGTCGAACGCGCTGTATTTACGTTCACTATCGCGCAAAGTCCTGCTGAAAAAGGCGAGCGGCTGCCAAGCCCCGGCTACACGCTGCTCCACGACCGCCCCTATGGCCACATCTGACGCGTCAGTAGTGAGCACTATGCGGGCCGTTGGGTCTGGATGTGCCAACAACGCAGCGTTTGCCAGGGCTGTCTTGACTTCCGAGAACGCTCGCTGTCGCTCCGGGGACCATTCAATCTTATTCGCGGGTTTCTGTTTTTTAAGCGCGGCGTACAGTGGTTGCATGAGCTGCGCTGCGCGGGGGAGGAAACGGTTATAAAAATTCACCATTCCCAAAAACCCCTGTAACGCCCTGACCGTTTGCGGTTGGGGAAAATCTGCTACCGCGCGCACTTTGTCAGGCAGCGGAACCGCTCCTTCTGGAGAGACTCGGTGCCCCAAAAAATCAATCTGCGTCACCCCGAACTGACACTTCGCTGGATTGATTATTAAACCGTGCTCTCCCAACCTCTGGAAAACCGCCGTGAGGTGGGTTTCGTGTTCGTCTTCGGACGCGCTGGCTACCAAGATATCATCCAGGTAGACGAATACGAAAGGGAGATCGCACAGCACCGCATCCATCATGCGTTGGAACGTCTGTGCAGCCCCTTTAAGCCCGAATGGCATGCGCAAAAACTCGAATAGGCCAAACAGAGTTATCACCGCTGTTTTGGGTATGTCCTCAGCGCGCACTGGGACTTAGTGGTAACCGCGGACCAAGCCTATTTTAGAAAAAATGCGCGGCTCAGCCAAGTGAACGGAAAAATCCTGAATGTGAGGAATTGGGTAGCGGTCGTGCGCTGTGGCGTTGTTCACCCTGTGGAAATCCCCACAAGGCCGCCACGAACCGTCAGCTTTAGGGACCATGTGTAGAGGGGAAGCCCATGGGCTGTTTGAACGCCTGATGATGCCCAACCTCTCCAGATTGGCAAACTCCTCGTGCGCTATGGCCAGTTTAGCTGCATCCAAGCGCCGAGGTTTTGCAAAAACGGGCGGCTCGGTGGTGGTATTAAAATGTTCCACCCCGTGTTTAGTGACGGCTGCTGAAAATGTCGGGACCATGAGTGCTGGGAACTGAGTGAGCAGTGTGTGGAACTTACCACTTGCAGCTGTGACGATGGCTTGTGCTGTTGGCCGGGACGCTCGAGCTGTACAGGGAATAGAATCAAAGGACAGTGCATTAACCAGGCGCCTGTTAGCGACATCAACCAACAAACCATGTCAGCACAAAAAATCAGCCCCCAATATATTGAAATTCAATGCTGCTATGACAAAAGTCCACTCAAATGCACGGCCGTGTAGCGACAGAAGTAGAGTCCTCTCACCAAAGGTCTTAATCTCCGAGCTGTTTGCTGCTGCCATCTGGGGGCCGCTGGAACCTGCCAGCCGGTCGGCGTAGGACGGCATGATGAAACCCAACTGGGCACCGGTGTCCACGAGGAAATGCCTCCCCGAGCGTGCGTCCGTCAAGTAGAGCAGCTTGTTCTCCTCCCCGAGGGCCACAGCTGCTACCGACCCCCGGTCTTGGCGTTTCCCGAGCGCTTGAACTGGCACGGTGGTATACATTTGCGTGCCTTCTCTGCAAAGCGGCGATGGTAGAAACAAAGGATGTCTCCTCTGCCTTCCTTGGCCCCTGCCGCCGCTGTCGTCGGTGGTTCTGCTACCGCCGTCAATGGCTCCTCGCCCCCTCCGGCCGTCGCGCCGAGCTCCATCGCTGCCGCCGTGGTCGTGAGCTCTCTGCTGACCATGATGATCCGGTGTGCTTCCCAGGCCAGCGCACGGTAGTCCCGCTTGGCTAGTAACGGCGAATTGGCCAGGGCTGCTCTCGTCGCTGACGGAAGGTTCCGGAGGAAGAGGTGGGTAAAAATGAAGAGGTGGGTAAAAATGAAGTGGTGGTCGTCCGAGCCCTTCAATCTCAGCATCCTCTCCATCAGGTCAATAGCCGTGCAATCTCCTAACCCGGTCCGCATCAGGAGTCTCTCTGCTCTCTCCTCAACCGAGAGTGTGTAGTGCTGGATAAGTGTGGCCTTCAACGCGTCGTATTTGTCGCTGGTTGGTGGCTGGTCCAGCAGGCTCTCCACATGCTGAGCCATGTGGGTGTCGAGCTTTGCGACCACATGGTAGAATTTCGTGTCGTCCACCGATATCCCCCGGAGGATGAACTGCGCCTCAACCAGGTGGAACCAGGAGCGCGGATTGTGCTGCCAAAAATCCGGTAGCTGGATTGCAACGGCATACGCTTGGCTGGGGGCTCCCAACAAGGCTGGCTCCGGGGAACTCTCTTCGTGTTGCATGCTTCGTCTTGGGTCACCAGTGTGGAGTGTGTAAATGACGAGGCAGATTTGTCTCAGGCAGTTTATTACACATCTCACACATGAGCATAGTAGAAAGAGGACATCTCAGACAGAACTCTTCTCTTAAATACTCAGGTCCTTCTACATATCAAAGGTCACATTGCATTCACATCAAAGGTCACATTGCATGCACTTCCTTAATCCCTTAACATCCCCCTCGCAGTCTCTGGCACACAAAGGATCCTCCTAGCAGTCTCTGACAAACAAAAGATCACACTTTCACAGCTTCCTGTTATCTCCAAGGAAACTCTGCCCTTTGTTCTTATCTAAGATGCTACACATTATGTTTTCCCCATGTGCGGCCACAACATCACACTTGTTACCATGGACATGCCCTCCTTGCCATTCAATCTGTGATCTTGTGGGGAGGGTTGGGAATGTCCTGGAGTCATGAAATTTGAAGCGTAGGTCGAGGTGACTGTCATCTGTAGTCCTATATGGGTCAGCAACACATAACTGATAGGTAAGCATTACCATGGCGACATGGCAAAGGTTGACTCCTTGCCATGGCACATCAAAAAGTTGCAACTTGGACAAACTTTACCCGATTTTCACCAAATTTTCTACAGTGGATATTAGTCTGACCCTGCACGCTCCTACGTAAAAATGGTTGACAAAACTTATAGCACCACCTACTGCTCACGGGAAGTACTGCGCCACTCGCATTTGAACAAACTCCTCCTGGAGGCCTGCTCCCATTGAGCTCATTTTCACATGGCGGCATCTACAGGCATTGGCCATTAAAAGTTATCAAATGTGACTTGCAATTTCAAAAGGTGTGGCCACGACACCATGGCGAAGTTTGTCTCCTCCCCTTATAAAATCAAAGAGCTGTAACTCAAGCAAAACTTGTCCCATGTCCACCAAAGTTTCCATGATGGAAAATAGTCCCACCCCGAATGCGTCTACATAAAAACACCTGACAAAAAGATATAGCACCACCTAGTGGTTAAAGGAGGAACTGCTAAAAATGGTTTTACTTATTAGTCACATGCCACTTGCCAGAATAATGTGAAATTTTCTGAGGTTTATCAGACAACATAGTTGATCATAACTGCACATCACCTTTAGCATGGCAAAACTGCTATTACCATGGATACGCCCTCCTCGCCATTCAATCCGTGATCCTGTGGGGAGGGTTGGGAACATCCTGGAGTCATGAAATTTGGAGCATAGGTAGAGGTGACTGTCATCTGTAGTCCTATATGGGTCAGCAACACATAGCTGATAGGTAAGCATTACCATGGCGACATAGCGAAGATTGACTCCTTGCCATGGCACATCAAAAAGTTGCAACTTGGACAAACTTTATCCGATTTTCACCAAATTTTCTACAGTGGATATTCGTCTGACCCTGCACGCTCCTACGTAAAAATGGTTGACAAAACTTATAGCACCACCTACTGCTCACGGGAAGTACTGTGCCACTCGCATTTGAACGAACTCCTTCTGGGGGCCTGCTCCCATTGAACTCATTTTCACATGGCGGCATCTACAGGCATTGGCCATTAAAAGTTATCAAATATGACTTGCAATTTCAAAAGGTGTGGCCACGACACCATGGCGAAGTTTGTCTCCTCCCCTTATAAAATCAAAGAGCTGTAACTCAAGCAAAACCTGTCCCACGTCTACCAAAGTTTCCATGATGGAAAATAGTCCTGCCCCGAATGCGTCTACATAAAAATACCTGACAAAAGATATAGCGCCACCTAGTGGTTAAAGGAGGAATTGCTGAAAACTTTTATTTATTAGTCACATGCCACTTGCCAGAATAATGTGAAATTTTCTGAGGTTTATCAGACAACGTGGTTGATCATAACTGCAAATCACCTTTAGCATGGCAAAACTGCTGTTACCATGGACACACCCTCCTCGCCATTCAATCCAAGATCTTGTTGTGATGGTTGGGAATGACCTGGAGTCATGAAATCTGGAACATAGGTTGAGGTGACTGTCATATGTAGTCCTATATGGGTGGGCAACACATAATTGACAGGGAAGTGCTGCCATGGCAACATGGTGAAGGTTGACTCCTCGCCATGGAACATTGGAAAGTTGTAACTTGGACAAACTTTGTCTGATTTTCACCAAATTTTCTACGATGGATATTAGTCCCTCCCCACACACTCCTAGATAAAAATGATTGAAAAAGTTATAGCGCCACCAACTGCTCACAGGAAGTACTGCACCAAACTGTTCGTGATTCACGCAGCGCTTGCCGCAACCACAGAAAATTTTCTGACTCAGCTAGGTAAGATGGGCGCCGGGGTCCACAGTTGCGCGGGGGAAGAGGGCCAGCTTACAGCTGCTTGCAGCTTTAATGTTTATTAGGGCCCGAGCCACTGACAAAGTCAGTGGGCGACAGCCCGATTGTAATTGTTAGAATTTTTTTTTTCTTCTTCTCCATCTAAGATCTCATTTTTGGGGTAGTGAACGTCCATGAAAACTCACCATTTTTTGCAGGGACCTCAAGACTGGCGAAAAATGTAATGTTTTGAAGGAAATATGAATGACCCCAGAAAAATGGCTCTACAGTGCCACCTAACATGTGGCGTCAACTCCAAACAGTTTTCTAGAACAATATTCATAGAAATCTACAGCCCCACTTAGTGGTTCCACCTAAAATGTGAAGTCAGTGGGGAGTGGCACACTCTTACTTTCTCGCAGAAAGATGAAAATCGAGTGAAATGTTTATCATGTCAAGACATGCAAAAAACTCCATAGAAGTGATGGTCTACACCCAACAGGAAGTTGGCCATTTTGGCACAAAGTGGGAGTGACCTGATTTTCACCTCGCACAATTGACGCGCATTTGATCGAACTCTTCCTAAGGTTTTTGCCCAATTGAGCTCATTTGTGGCGACAATCATCTATGCCCATCTGCCATTAAAAGTTATCGAAAACTTTTTTTTAAGTTGGACGGTTTGGCCATGGGGTGTGGCAAACTTTGATGCCTTGCCATGATCATTCTATGACCATTCTGACGGCAACAACTCTGGTACGCATTGTCGGATTTCAACCAAATTCAATATTATGGATATCAGTCCAATTCCAAACAGTTTTATAGAAAAATATTCATATAACTCTACAGCGCCACTTAGTAGTTAAAGGAAGAATTGCTGAAAATTCTTTTCTTTATTACTCATGCGCCCCTTGCCAGAATGACGTGAAATTTTATGACATTCATCAGACCAAAGGGATGATCATAACTGCACATCACCTTTACCATGAGGTCACACTTGTTACCATGGACACACCCTCCTCGCCATTCAATCCGTGATCTTGTTGGGGTGGCTGTGAATGCCCCGGAGTCACGAAATCTGAAACATAGGTTCGGGTGACTGTCATATGTTTTCCTATGTGGCTGGGCAACACATTATTGACAGGGAAGTGTTGCCATGGCTACATGGCAAACATTGACTCCTCGTCATGGAACATCAGATCACCAGATTTTCTATGATGGATATTACTCCTGCTCCTCCTACAAAAAAATGATTCATTTATAGCACCACCTACTGCTCACAGGAAGTACTGTGCTAAATGGTTTACTTCATTATTCATGCAGTGCTTGACAAAACGACGGGAAATTTTCTGAGCCAGCTAGGTAAGACGGGCGCCGGGGTCCACGGTTGTGCAGGGGTTGAGGGCCTGCTTACAGCTGCTTGCAGCTTTAATTTGGGCCCAAGCCACTGACAAAGTCAGTGGGCGAGAGCCGGATTGTAATTGTTAGAATTTTTTTTTTTTCTTCTTCTCCATCTAAGATCTCATTTTTGGTGTAGTCAACGTGCATGAAAACTCACCATTTTTTGCAGGGACTTCAAGACTGGCAAAAAAATTAATATTTTGCAGGAAATGTGAATGACCCCACAAAAATGGCTCTACAGCACCACCTAACATGTGGCGCCAATTCCAAACAGTTCTCTAGAACAATATTCATAGAAATCTACAGCACCACCTAGTGGTTCCACCTAAAATGTGAAGTCAATGGGGAGTGGCACACACTTACTTTCGCGTAGAAAGACAAAAATCGGGTGAAATGTTTATCATGTGAAGACATGCAAAAAAACTCCATAGAAGTAATGGTCTACACCCAACAGGAAGTTGGCCATTTTGGCAGCAAGTGGCGGTGACCTGATTTTCACCTCATGCATTTGATCGAACTTGTCCTAGGGATTTAGTCCGACTGAGCTCATTTGTGGTTACAATAATCTATACCCATGTGTCATTAAAAGTTATTGAAAACTTTTCATGGCACTCAATGGTTTGGCTGTAGCGGTGTGGCAAAGTTTGATGCCTCGCCATGATTATTCTATGACCATTCTGATGGCAATAACTCTGGTATGTATTGTGTGATTTCAGCCAAATTCAATATTATGGATATCAGTCCAATTCCAAACAGTTCTGTCGAACAATAATCATAGAAATCTACAGCACCACCTATAGGAGGCAGAAAGTATTGCATCAGAAAGTTTGCATCATGTTGCTTTTTTTTTTTTATTTAAGTTTTTGTAAAGGGTATACAGGTCATTACAGCATTGCTTTGTTTACATTTTCATCACATGTTCCCTTATTTTTTGCTATTTGACAACATTGGTAGGATAGTTATTACAACACCCCCCCTTTTTTTTTTTAAAGTGAAAGAAAAAGTGAAATTAAGGAGAATTAAATAAAAAAAAAACCAATAAACAAACAAACAGAACAGCAAAAAACAAACAGAAAATTAAGTAATTAAAAGTAAAAGAGCATCTGAGTAGTGTTGGAACAAAGAGCGGTGCCATTATTGAAATGGTATTTGTCAAAGATTAGATCTAATGGAAGATACATATGCGATCCAGGGTTGCCAAAAGTTCATGAACCCATCCATGTCCTGTCTCAGTGCGAATGTCAACTTTTCCATTGAGTAAATGTCTTGAATCACGTTAATCCAATCTTCAGGTGTAGGACAGTCCTTCAGCATCCATTTTTTAGTTAGGGCTTTTTTACTTGCCAATATTAAAACATTGAATAAGTATTTATCTCCTCGTCTTTCCAGTGAGTCCGGTAGTAAACCCAAATACAAAGTTACAAAAGAAAAGGGAACTGTTATTTTGAATATTTTCCCCAATACTGTCTGTACGTTGGTCCCATATTGGTGGATAACTGGGCATGACCAAAACACATGAAAATGATTTGCAGTCTTTTCACCACACAAGCGCCAACAGTTCAACCCCTTATGGGTAAATTTGTTTTGTGCAGGTGTTCTGAAAAATCTTACCAAGTTTTTCCATCCAAATTCTCTCCACTGCAGGGATGAGGTACTTTTCCATTGCTGTCTATTTAGCTTTTCCCATATTTCCAATTGTAAAGTGAAATTCCCCTCTTTTTCCCATTTCTCTTTTATATATGATGTGTTGTCTCCTTTTAAGTCTTGAAGACCTTGGTATATTTTAGAGATGTATCTGATCCCTGGGATCCCTTTATATGCCATTAAGAAGACTTTCAGAACACCTGACTGGGCCCTTTCCAAATCCTCCTTTTTAAGTATATTGTTTATGTGGTGTCTAAGCTGAAAGAACCTGTAGAGATCTTGATTTATTAGACCTTGTTTTTTCAAATCTTCAAAACTTCTTAAAGTTTGCCCCTTAAAAAAATCGTAATATTTTATCAGCCCTTTCTCTTTCCACTCTTTAAATCTAGTGTCTGTTTTATTGGGGGTAAAGTCTTGATCGTAGGCAATCCATTGCAGAAGTCGTTAGGGCTCTTTGGCTTGATTCTCTCTGACTATCTTAAACCAAATTTTTAGCGGGGTCTCTATCCACGGGTTAGTGTTATTCAAGAGTTTAGTTAAGGCATTGTTCCCTATTATCGCCTGTAGGGGGATGTCACTTGTTATTTGGCATTCCATCTCCTTCCATTGTGCAGTGTAGACTGGGTTACATATCTCTACTAAAGTTTTAATTTGTGCAGCTATAAAATAGTCCCTGATATTTGGCAGCGCGAGCCCACCTTTGTCTTTGTTTAGCTGTAGGGTTCTATATCTGATTCTAGGTCTCTTACCCTGCCATATGAATCTTGAGATCCTTCTGTCCAGCTCCTGCCATGTTTTTTTGGGAGGTTCTACCGGTATTGTTTGGAAAAGGTATAGAAGACGTGGAAGTATATTCATTTTGACTGCTTCAATTCTTTGTGCAGTACCTAAGAATGGTATCATATTCCATCTTGCTAGGTCAGATTTTATTTTTGTCACCAGTGGATCATAGTTTAGTGTTATAATTTTGTTGAGTTGTTTCGGGATATTGACCCCCAGATATTTCATAGATTCCATCTCCCAGTTAGTTTTGAGTTCACTTAGTGAAAAATGATTTGGGTCATAGTTGAATGTTAAAACTTGGGTTTTATGCATGTTTAATTTGTACCCCGATAAATCTCCATAGTCTGAAAAAACTGAGATTAGTTCTGGTAGAGAAGTGTCTGGCTGCCCTAGGTATATTAAAATGTCATCAGCAAAGAGTGCCATTTTATGTTCCTTCTGACCAAGTGTAATACCTTGAATTTCTTGATTTTGTCTTATGCATTGGCTCAGAGGTTCTATGAAGATTGCAAAGAGCAGTGGAGACAGGGGGCAGCCTTGACGACATCCTCTTTCCAGCTCAAAAGATGATGATAAATTACCGTTAATCCTTATTTTAGCTGTTGGTTTTTTATATAATGCCTGTATAGTTCTAATGAAGTTGTTATGAAAATTGAAACTGGATAAGATTCTATATAGGAAAGACCAGTCAACCGAATCGAATGCTTTTTCAGCATCTAATCCCAGTATGACTGCATTTAAGTTATATTTTTTTATATGATGAATTATGTGTAAAGTGCGTCGAATGTTGTCTTGTGTCTGTCTTTGTCTTATAAAACCTGTTTGGTCTAAGTGAATTAAGTCTGTCAGTATGTTTTCTAACCTTTTGGCAAGGATAGTGGTAAAAAGCTTATAGTCCTGATTTAATACACTGATTGGTCTGTAGTTGGAGCATTCTAGTTTATCCTTCTCAGGTTTAGGTATAACTGCAATGACCCCTTCTCTCCAGGAGGGGGGATTTCCCCTGTGTGGAGGACGTAGTTAAATGTTTTCAGGAGGAGAGGAGATAGTTGCTGTTTAAAGGTTTTGTACCATTCTGCTGTATAGCCATCTGCTCCTGGGGATTTGTTAGCTTTAAGTTTCATAATTGCTTTTTTCCAATTCTTTAGGTTGTATTTCTGACAGTAGGGTTTTATTTTGTGATTCCGTAAGTTGGGGAAGGTTTAATGTGTTTGGGAATGTCTCGGATGCGTTTTTATGTTTTTTGTGGGAGTATAAGTTCTTGTAGTAATTCTCGAAGCTTTTAAGAATATCCTGAGTTCTGAATTTTATTTCCTTTGATACTGGGTCTCTGATTTTGTAGATTGCTCTTTCTGTTTGTCGTTTCCTCAATTTATAGGCTAGTAATTTTGCCGATTTACTGTCTGCTTCATAGTGTTTTTGTTTCAGAAATGTAAGTTTCTTCTGGATTTCTATTGTGTAGATCTCATTCATTTGATTTTTAATTTCTTTAATCTTGAGCGAGCCATTAGAATGAGTGTTGTCTTTGTGTTCTTTTTCTAGGTTCTTGAGTTCTGACTCTAGTGTGATTAGTTTTTCTTGTCTCAGTTTCTTTTGGGTTGCCAGTTTTGCAATAATTTTTCCCCTTATTACAGCTTTGCACGCATCCCACAGTATTAAAGGGGATACTTCTCCATTATTGTTTTCTTCCAAATATCTGAGAATATCTGATTCCAATTCATCTTTCAGTGGTCCTTTCAGCACATTTGAATTCAACCTCCAGGAAAATGTATTATTTGTGTATTTTTGGATGTTTAAGTCCATATAGATCGGACTGTGGTCAGAGAGATCCATCAGTCCTATTTTACATGTTTTTACTCTTCCAATGTCTCTATTAAACATAAAAAAGTAATCAATCCTTGAGTAAGATGAATGTGGCGTTGAATAAAAAGTATAATCTTTTACATTGGGGTTGAATTCCCTCCGTACGTCACAGATTCCCATTTCTTTTAGTAGCATCCGAGTATTCCTATTTTGGGTGTTATTTTGATGTGAAGAATTACCTGTTGCATCCCAGTATGGATTCAGTCTTAGATTGAAGTCTCCACCACATATCACTAAACCTTGGGCTTTAGTTATCATTAGGTCAAATACATTTTTATAAAATTTCCATTTAGCCCCTGGTGGTGCATATACATTCAGCAGGGTGATATCTTCTCCCTCTAGCCGCCCAGTTACCAAACTGTACCTCCCTTCTTTATCTTTATGTTCTGATTTTTTTTCAAATGTAATTTTGGTTGATATCAATGTCGCTACTCCCCTCCTCCTCCCTGATTTATATGAAGATGAAGAGATCATTTTAAACCCTTGTCTATTGAGTTTAGTGTGTTCCACGTCTGTTAGGTGGGTTTCTTGTAAAAATATTATTTCTGCTTTGTCTTTTTTCATTTTGCGTAGAATCTTGGATCTTTTAACTGGATTCAGGATCCCTTTTACATTATATGAGGCTATTTTGGTTACACCCTGTTTCTCCATTGTATTTTCTTATTTAGTATAACAGTGTGGTGGCCCTCTTTTTTGCTACTCAGAAACTGAAAGAACATTAAGAACATAAAAAACATTAAGAACATAGTGTACGAAACTTTAAAACAAAAAACTGTCAAAAAAACTTCCTGAGCTGGGGTCTCTTTAAAGACCCTGTAAGAGCCCTGATGGAGTGTAGGCTCTGAGGGAAATTCCTCAAACTCTGTTACGTGTTGAGGGCCCTCTCTTACCCCTGTAAGTTGTCCCATGTTTTTAACGTGAATTTCAGATCCCAATCCGAATTTGTAATGATTTTTTTTTTTTTTTTTATGCCTATACCCTATGAGATTGTGTGCACCCTCCCACCCCCATCACAGCAAACATTCACTCTAATACAGTATTTGTTAGTGTGGAGAGAACATGTGGGTCATTGTTACATTTCTATTTTAACATGATTCCCCCCCCCCCTTTAAATTAAGAAGACATTTGTTTCTAATGCTAAAACTGCTCCATGAAAGGTTTTACCACATGCTGATTCTGCATCTCCTTTAATGTTTGTTACCTTGTAGGAGGGGGGGTGGAAGTGCAGAGTGACTGAAAAGAAAAGAAAAAAAAAAAAAAGACAAAAAGGTCGCTATTCCTTCCTGGAACTGGAAAGCTTATCATTGTAGCTCTGGGGCTGGGTTTCCCGCTGCTGGCCCGTGGATTTTGAAGGTCTCTGAGTGGACCACGTTTGAGCTCTGATTTTCTCGCTCAGATTCGCTGCGGGTTTAAACACCGTTACCGGGAGTCCTCTCCTTGCCATGTCAGTTGTTGCTTCTTCCGCTGAATTGTAGAGACATGACTCTTCACCGTAAAAGACCCTTAACTTCACCGGAAATGGCGTCTGAAAGCGTAGATTCTGTTCCCGTAGAACCTTTTTGGTGTCGTTATATTCCCGTCGCTTTTTAAGAACCTCAGGGGCGTAATCGTGCTCCACGAAGACTTTTCTCTCATGATGCATAAATCCTTTTTTCTGCCAAGCCCGTCTTACAACGTCTTGTTTTATTTTGAAATTGGCGAATCTCACCACCATGGAACGTGGGGGCGCTTCCGGCGCTGGCTTAGCGGCTAATGTACGATGGGCTTTTTCTATCTTCAAATCGGTGGTTTGTGGAATATCCAACTTCTCTCTCAATAAGGATTCCACGCATTCCGCCATTGTGTTGAAACCATCTTCAGCTCCTTCTTTCAGACCGTGAATTCTGATGTTATCTCGTCTCTGTCTTCCTTCTTGGTCGGTTAGCTTAGCCTCCAGCCTTGACTGTTTTCTGTGTAAATCCAGCACAGAATCTTCAAGCACTTTTACTCTTTCTTCAGCTTCCAAGATTCGGTTTTCGGCCTGGTCCATTCTGCTGTTCGCCCTTTTTAGATCCTCTCTGAATTCAAGAAATTTGGCCCGAAATCGTCGTAATTCGTCAAATAGCGATTTCAAGCTAATCCTTTTGTTAGCTAGGCCCAGGTCCTCGTCTTCTGAACGGAGGTCCTCCGGTTCAGATTCTGCGGTCGCTGTGCGTCCTGACCTGGGGAATGTCAGTTTCCTCTGCTTTTGGTTAGGCATGGTGTTATTGTCTTTTGATTTTTAATCTTCCAAAAATCCGTTAGGTCTGATTTTGAAGATGTTTTCCTTGGATTGGGGTCTGGGAGTTTCAGCGTTAGGTTGCTATCACCATGGCGTCCAGACCGGAAGTCCATCATGTTGCTTTTTTAACACCTCGGGAATGGAATGTCGGATTGGCACCAAGACAGGTATGATGTATACGGGTATGCCTCCAAACAATTATAGCTATGAATATTCATGAGTAGCAATAGCACCCTCTCTTGGAGACATGGTTACACCAAAGGTTTTCTTCAATATCCCTGAAATAAACAGTCTGATTGTCACCATAAATGGTACCAATCATCTATACCCATATGCCATCAAAAGCTTTTGAAAAGTTGTCCAAATGCCCGATGGTTTGGTGGAAGGGGCGTGGTCAAGTTTGCAGTATCGCCATCACCCTTCCAATGACTATCTCTGGCATACATTGACTGATTTCAGCCAGATTTTGTGTGGTGAACAGGTAGCCAATACTGATAATTTCGACAATAAAGAATGACACATAGTAACATCACCCCTACCGCCAATGGACAGGAAGTGGCCATGACTCACATGTAGAATGTCCGATTGCTGCCAAACTTTATATGATACTAGTCAGACCCAGGAACGACTTTTGTAATGATAACAAACATAGATATAGTGCCCTCTAGGAATAAAACAAAGCTTTACAACTCAGGCATACTTTGTCCAAATTCAACCAAATTTCAGCTCAAGTAGGTTCATTTTGTCTTTTAATTATTTACCTTTTGTTCTTATTAAAGACAAAAATAGAAAGATGTTTTTACCTTCTTTACATGTTTCAACTGTTCACTGCAGCAAGCTGCAGTGAACAGTCGAAACATGAACAGTTTTTACTGTTCATGTTTACAATACAATAAATTGACTTGTCCCTTGGGGAAAAGAAATTAACAGAACAGGGGAAGGAATGGGAGTAACAGTTTTTACCTTCTTTACATGTCGAAACATGTAAAGAAGGTAAAAACATCTATTTTTGTCTTTAATAAGAACAAAAGGTAAACAAAGCAATCAAATTTTGTGTTGTGCATCGGTAGCCTACATTGAACCTTTGTATAATGAAAAATGACACATAGCTATAGTGCCCCCTAGCAGAAAAAGCAAAGCCTTATAACTTTGAAATACTTAGTCCAAATTCAACCAAATTTTGTGCGGTGGATGGGTAACCTCGCATAACTGTGAGTAGAGTAACTGCCGCGGGTGCGAGGGCAAACGCAATCAGGGTAGACCAAGGCTCAGATTTAAAGACACTGTAAAAAGAAACTTGAAGAAGTTGGACATAGACAGGAGTTCCTGGCAGCAGAAGGCTAAGGACAGAGCTGTGTGGAGGAATCTGATCAGACCTAAATGAAACTGTCATTGTCGCCCACGACAGACTGCTATGATGATGATGGGATGGGTAACCAACACTGAACCTTTCTATAATGAACAATTACACATAGCTCTAGTGCCCCCTAGCATAAAAACAAAGCTTAATAACTCTGGCATACTTTGACCAAAGTCAACCAAATTTAGCGTGTTGAATAGGCGGCCAATGGTGAACATTTCTATAATATACAATGAGACGCAGCAGTAGCACCCCCTACAGCCAATGGACAGGAAATTGTCATAACTCACACGTACATCATCTAAATGGACCCAAACTTGATATACATGGTACTAGTACCACCCAGAACAGATCTGTCTGAATATACCACATATAGCTATAGTGCCCCCCAGGTTAAAAAAACACAAACATTAGCTTGTCTAAATTCAAACAAATTTCCTGCTGAAATTTTCACCAGAAGTGGCCTTCAGGCTTTAGATTAACACATTAGACTTTTGAGGTAATCACAAGCTTACACAGTACCTCTGCCGAGGCGCTCTCTTGCAATGTAGAGATGGACGGACTGATGATGGATGGTGGTATGGATGGATGAACAGGCGAATGGATTGATGGATGAATAGATGGCAGATGGAAGGGCGTATGGCGTTATGGAAGGACGGATGGACAAAGAGTAGGAGAGAGAGAGTTGGGGAGGGAGGAATGGAGCCTGCACGGGGTTGTGCGCTCTGAGTGGCAAGGCCAAGGTCTAGCAAGGACGCGAGGGCCCGTTTATCACTGCTCGCAGCTTTATTTTATTGTATTTCACTTTATTAATCAGTCAGATTTATGTTGTGATTTCATGATGTCATTACACATTCTTGTAGTTTTCACTGCTTTTTGGTGGGATTAATAAAGTTGTAATTCTGAATCTGAATAAAATATTTTAAATACAGACCTTTGATTTGTAAAAAAAAAATCTTCATTGACTCCCACATAATCACACAATATAATCAATATTAATCATATCATGAAACAGATAGTTAAAAAGATTAATAAAAAGCTTCAGTAGTTGCTCAAAAATATTTTTCAATCACTTGAGTCCAGCCATTGTAAATCTAGACATCCTGAGGGATTCTGGGTCGCCCGCTGGTGCACTCGCACTCCTCTTTGTGATTTGTCCCTTCGTGTTGAGTCCGTTCTTTGGTCTGACAGGTGGGGCAGCAGGCGGTGAGGGCATCCTGTCTGCAGCGGGGACAGGACAGGACCAGCTGGCAGCAGGACTGGGTGGAGCAGAGCTGGTACCGGTCCCAGGGAGAGCCGCAGTACCGGCAGTCTAAAGACATGGTAAAGTAGTGAGTAAAGTATTACTGCTGGTGGATTCAAATTTAAATACAGAAATACTTTGCTGTCCTCCAAGTTTGCACAAAAAGGAAAAAATTATTTGGTATTGGTGCTTATACGATATAGAAAACGCAAAACTAAACTAAAAAAGTTTGAAAATTTATATGGGAAAAAGCAGCCAATCTTTGTGGAAAGAATACATTTTTATGAAAAATACACAAATCTATGGTGAAAAAGTCACAAGTTCACATGAAAAAAAAAATATCCCAAATGCAGGTGGAATGAAGTTGCCATAGTAGAAATTTGCATAGAAATTTCCATCTTATTTAAGAAAAGTGTCAAATTTTTGTAGAAGGAACAGAAAATTTATGTTAAAAACAACCACAAATATATTTGAACACAGCTGCAAATTCAAGTGGGAAAAAAGTCACAAAATGATTTGGAAGAAGTCATAAATTCACTTGAAAAGGTCACTCAGGTATCTGGGAAAAAAAATGCAGTTTTACTAGGGGGAAAAAAAAAAGCATATTTGCATAGAAAAAGTTGTAATTTTATGTGATCAAAATTGCAAAGTTCTGTGGAAGAAATGAAAAATCTTCATACAAAAATTCTGTAGAAAAAGTCAGAAATTCAAGTGGAAAAGTCACAAAATTCAGTCAGAAAGTTACTTGAAAACAAGTCAAATTTACATGACATACAGTATGTGGAAAAAACTGCAGATTTACTAGAAAATTTAAAACAGAAAATTTACATGGAAAAAAGTGTTGTTTTGTTCCATAGCAAAAGTAGCAATTTTTTGTAAAAAGAAGCAAAAATTGAAAAAAAAAAAAAGTTTTAATCTAAAATATATGGAAAAAACCCATCATGCTTTGTGGCTCCATGCAGATCTTTTTTGGACAAAATTTCCTCAGAATGGCTCCTTCAGTGACAGAGGTTTCCAACCTTTGATTTAAACACTGACCTGAGATGATGTCACTGTTGGAGGAGATGGCATAGCGCTCATCGAACACAAACAGCTTCCCTCGATAGTATCCCTCTGGAAAATGCTCCAGGTATTTATGGATTCCTCCTTTGAGCTGGTAAACCTCCTTACACACATCCTGCAGATGGAACGGCACATAAACGTTAAAAAGAAACAAACAGCACGGGCTTCAGAATGAGCGACAAACAGGTGAACTAGAGATAAAAATGGCACCCTCTTATGGAGAAACATCAGCTTGTAAACCTTGTGAACTAAACAAAGGAGCTGAGACTCCCAGATAGGTGAGCGTACTTTGGAGCGGAGGTAGGCGGAGCCGCGCTCACAGCGGATCCCCCCGGTGCAGTACATCAGGACCTTCTTGTCTCTGAACAGTTCCAGGTTCTGGTCCACGTAGTCAGGGAAGTAGCTGAACTTCCGGATGTCTGGGGCCAAGCAGCGAGTGAACTGCCCCTGAGGTGTTGCCAAAAAAAAACAAAACAAAAAAACCCCCACAAAAACACTTTAATTCAACCAGTCTGTGTTTGCACCATGTTTTAATTTAACTCAAAAATAAACTCTTCACCACAAAATACTGCACAACAAGAGTTGAACTGGTTAATAATTTCTCACTCCAGACATTTGAGGCACTAATGATTAAAGTCAAGTTTATTTTTGTAGGACCAAACTTACAGCATGTTAAAAGAAATGACAAAAGGTAAGAAAATAGAATAAACAGAAGACAGCAAAGCAATAAATCAAATTTAGCTAATAAGTTAGCTCTGAATAGTTTAGGGTTAAAATACATTTTAGATCTTTTGGTCCATTATGAACCACCCAGAGCCCTCAGGTCGTCAGGCCTACTATCTGTGCCCAGAGTTAGACCCAAACATGGTAAATGGTGTTCACTTATATAGCGCTTTTCTTCTCATCTAGGATGACCAAAGCGCTTTACAGATCCTAAAATCCACCCATTCACACAGGTGCTAACCAGGCCACCAGGAGCAACTGGGGGTTCAATGTCTTGCTCAAGGATACTTTGACAAGTGGACAGCAGACAGAGCAGGAATCGAACCCATGACCCTCCGATCAGTAGTCGGTCACACTACACCTGCGCCGCCCCCGCTGCCCCCATGGGAGGCAGTGTTCAGCTTTGTGATGGCTGTATCAACAGCCACACAACGGAAATGATAATTTGGTAATATTCACCCAACTAACACATCATTTAGATATATTCTTTACATCAGTTCACATTTAATTTAATTTGCAGCAACATAAAGTAAAACAATGTTTTGACATTATGCTGTTCTAAATGGTGACATGGACATTGGTTTTAGATTGTTTTGTCATTAATGTATATAAGCTGCATTAATTAATTTTTCTCCAGTTTCTGAGTTACCTGCTGGCTCACTCCTTCCCGTCTGGTGTCAAAGAGGAGGGTGAGGGTGAAGCTGGTTTAAATGCAGAGGCCAATAAAGTGGACTGAACCATCTGCCATGACATGGGGGAAAATGGAGCTACTTTGTATTGCATTCTGTAGTTTCTACCTTTTAATTTAAGATGGTTTATTCTGCTGGTATATAGGTTGAGTTTTTCCTCATTTACTCGGGTCAGTTTGGTGAGTTTGTGTCTTGCTATATTGAGCCTTATTTTTTGAGTAGAGTTCTGTTTAGTTGGCCTCTTTTAAACAAATGGACTATTTTTATTATGTGTTTTTAAGCTTTCTGTTCACTGGTGTATAATAAAATCCAGATTTTGAGAATTATACCGTGTCAGTATATCTTTTGACTGCTTGGCCCTCACAAGTTTTGATGCTCCTCACATACATATGGAACAAACTCCCAGAAAACATCAGGGCTGCTGAAACTCTCAGCTGCTTTAAATCCAGGTTAAAAACTCTCCTATTTGCCACGCCCTTTCTGTAGAACAACTGTTGATCTCCCACACTGCACTATAACTTTTATTTCTTGCACTTTATCTTGTCTAATTCTATTTTAGCTTGTTTGTTTGTCTTTAACTTATTTTTTGAGTTTTTAAATTCTTATGTTTTTCTTTTGTAACTTGCTGTAATGCTTTAATGTTTTATGTAAAGCATTTTGAATTGTCTTGTACATGAAATTTGCTATACAAATACACTTGCCTTGCCTACAGATTCTATGAAAGTCAATAGTTATTTAAATCATGTTAAATTCTGCTTGTTTTTTTAGGGGTGGGGGAGTGGGGGGGACTATATTTACTGTTAAATTATGGGTTTAAACACTCAATTTCAGACTTATTTTCTACTCTGTGTTAGTGCTGCAATGATTAGTCGATCTTCAGAAAATTGACAACTAACTTGATCATCAACTAATCACCTGTGTCCCCTTTTTCAGGAAAAAAATCTAAAAAAAAAAATAAAAAATTCAGACTCTAAAACATGAAAGAGTGCCACTTTTCATGTGTGTGCATTATCAGTTAAATTATTGTTTTGTATTGCCCAACAGTTGTGTTGCAACAAACACTCTTGTTTAAGCTATCAAGTTTGATGGGCCATTATATTTAGCTATGGGGACCTTTTATAAAACATTATATTGAAGGCAGTAACTGAAAACAAGGTGATACTCTCAAGTGTGCAGAAACAGGTGGGGTTAAACATGCACTGGAGCCCCTAACAAGAGCTGTGCCAACAGGAAGTGGAGACGGCGGACATGAGAGACACAATTGCGACTAATCAAAAAAATATTCATTACATTAATTGACTGCCAAAATAGTCATTAGTTGCAGCCCTGCTCTGTGTTAAAGATCTCATTCAGTGAAAAATGGTGTCTTTGTAGGTTTTAACCTTCTGAAACACTCACTTCTCTTAAAAAACAGCTGGAGAGACTTCACCAGCGGAAGGCTGCAGGTCCTGATGGCATCTCTGCCTGGATCCTGAGAACCTGTGCCAACCAGATAGCTCCGGTACTGAAACACCTATACAACCTGAGCCTGAGTCTGGAGAGAGTACCGGTGCTGTGGTAAACGTCCTGCCTGGTTCCTGTGCCCAAGAAGTTGTCTCCATCGGAACTGAGTGACTATTGACCAGTTGCCCTCACATCTCATGTGATGAAGGTCACGGTCACTTGTCTTAGCCCACCTGAGGCCACAGGTGAAGACGTGGCTGGACCATCTGCAGTTTGCATATCAGTCCCATTTAGGAATTGAAGACGCTGTCATCTACCTGCTGCAACAAGCCGATTTGCACCTGGATGGAGGAGGAGACACTGTGAGAATCACATTCTTTGATTTCTCCAGTGCATTTAACACCATTCAGCCACTGCTGCTGGGTGAGAAACTGCAGGTGATGGGGTTCAACAGCTCTGTGATCTCCTGGATTACTGACTACCTGACAGGCAGGCCACAGTTTGTCTGGCAGTTTGTCTGGCTGGGCAGTGTCTTATTTGATGTGGTGGTTAGTGATACAGGAGCTCCACAGGGGACACTGCTTCTCCTTTTCTCTTCTTGTCCCTGTCTTGTCCCTGGGCAAGACACTTCGCCCCCAATTGCTCCTGGTGGGTCTGGAAGCACCATGTTAGGTAGCATGCCGCCATCAGTGTGTGAATGTGTGTGTGAATGGGTGGATAGCAGGATCTGTAAAGCGCTTTGGTCATCAAGAGATGAGAATAAAAGCACGATATAAGTGAATGCCATTTACCATTTACCATTTTTCACCTTATACACCACTGACTTTCAGTACAACTCCGAGTCAT
This sequence comes from Pholidichthys leucotaenia, assembly GCA_020510985.1. Classification (NCBI taxonomy): domain Eukaryota; kingdom Metazoa; phylum Chordata; class Actinopteri; order Cichliformes; family Pholidichthyidae; genus Pholidichthys; species Pholidichthys leucotaenia. The sequence continues at coordinate 300,606,595 of CM035840.1, forward strand.
GCCACCTGTAGAAATTCTCTGATGACTCAGCTGTTGTTGGGTGTATAAGAGGGGGAGAGGAAGGCCCACAGGGCACTGGTAGACAGATTTGTGGAGTGGACCGAGCAAAATCACCTGAGGCTGAATGTCAGCAAGACCAGAGAGATGGTGATTGACTTCAGGATGAAGAGGATGCTTTCACAGCCACTGTGGATTAGGGGGGAGGATGTGGAGGTAGTGGAGGACTACAGATACCTGGGTATCATGATCAGCAATAGATTGGACTGGAAATCTAACACCGATGCTGTGTACAAGAAGGGGATGAGCAGACTCTGCTTCCTGAGGAAGCTGAGATCCTTCAACGTGTGCAGCGAGATGCTGGAGCTTTTCTACCAGGCAGTTGTCGCCAGCGCCATCATCTTTGCTGCTGTCTGTTGGGGTAGCAGTATCAGAGCCAGCAACACCAACAGACTCTTTTTTACTATTTTTTTTTGGACTTATTTTGTACCCGTAGGTAGATTTGTTCTGCAGTCCGGTGACAAGCCACCAGCTGCCAGTCGCTGCGTGCGCAAGCGCTCCTTAACTCCCTAACCTGCATGTTTTTGGCAGGTTAGACTCGACAAGATTATCAAGAGGGCTGGCTCTGTAGTTGGTCTCAGGCCGGAGACCTTTGAGACTGTGGTGGAGAGGAGGACACTGAACAAACTGTGATCCATCATGGACAATCCTGATCGCCCCCTCCACCACACACTGGACAGACAGCGGAGCACTTTCTCCAGCAGACTGCTACAGCTTCACTGCCAAACAGCCAGGTACAGGAAATCTTTTCTGCCACATGCCATTTCACTGTACAATAACTCACTCTAATGTTGAATTTTGGTCATAACAATGCTGCTATACTGCACCTTGCAGTATAACTGGTACCTCGCATTTCACCCTGCGCCTTATAATCTTTCATTCTACAGTCAGTACTATCCATAGATTCATAAGAATCATCATCTATTTAACCTAGTAGTAGCCTATGTTGTACATAAAGTTATCTAAGCATTTTTTACCTCCCTGGGTAACTCCTTTCCTGTTTTGCTGTGTGTATTTCTGTTGGTTTGGATTGTCTACTGTGTCATGCTGCTGTTACACTGTAATTTCCCACATTGGGAATCATAAAATCCATCCATCCATCAATCCATCTGTAGCGTCACTCTTCACCTTAAAGAAATTGTTTCACCCAAAAGTCTGGTCAAGAATTGTTTCCTTCACCTAAGAACCACAGTTTGAAAACACATTCCATGGTAAAAGGGATGATAAGGATCCCATTTCGTGCCAGGAATGGATTAGTCTGCAATCATAAATCCCGGAACTTCTTCCCCAACCAGCCAGTTTTATACTTCAAGAACTGTTTAAAACCTTTCAGATACATTGAAACACATCCCACAGGTCTCTAGGAATTATCCACAGCTCAACATTACCCCCTGGTGGACAACTCCGGAATATGTTTGCTGTTGCCTCTACAAGCTAAACTGGGGGTTACTAAATGAAATGACTTCCTTTTAACAAAAACTCTAAAATCTCAGATTATTTTCTTTTTCAGGACACCCTGGAAAATCAAGCAGGACTCTGACATACCATTCTGGTTTGAAATGTTTCATTATTCATTGACTTTAAATGTGTTGTATATTTGAAAATGCTTAAATGAATCTTATTCTAATGCATGTTAATTATAGAAGGACAAGTTTATAAAAGTGCATGCTCACTGAAAGTTAGCCATGAATCACTGAAGTTAGCTTAGATTTTATATATAAGTATATAAGTTTTTTTTTTTTTCTCTCGGCGCCACACGAGTAGGCTGCCTTTTGCAACAGCGGCTCGATTCCGAGTCTTTTTCCCTTCCTCTCTCTTTTGATCCGTCTTTTTTTTTCACCCCACTTATATCACGGACACACAGATCGTCCTAAATGTCTCCTGAGCCGGTGGACGGAGCCACTGTTTATAGCAGGATACGATACAGCAGAGAACAGCTGCTAGCATTCAACCGCCACCCGGTCCCATTGGAAAAACTCGACATACCGAGAGAACTGAGGCGAAAACGCCGCGGCTGCCGGGCTGGAGTAAGGCGGAGGACAAAAAATATAAGGTACAGACCCTCCCTTCCATCTGTTGTCATGGGAAATGTACGGTCGATACTGGGAAAGTTAGATGAGCTAGCGGCTATCTCCCGTTATGATAGCACATACCGGGAGTGCTCTCTCCTTTTGTTTACTGAGACGTGGCTAACTGAACTAGCAGCAGATGCTAACATTGAGCTGGAGGGTTTTCACATGATACGAGCTGACCGAACACCAGACAGTGGCAAGGCTAGGGGCGGTGGAGTGATAATGTATGTTAACAACAACTGGTGCAGACCGGGACATATCACTGTTAAACAACGACACTGCAGCAAAGACATTGAGTTGCTAGCTGTTAGCATGAGGCCTACATATCTCCCGAGAGAACACTCACACGTGATCTGCATTGTTGTTTATGCAAATCCGACGGCGAACGCTGGGACAGCACGTGACGTCATCCATTCAGTAACCAGCAGGCTGCAGACAGAACACCCAGATGCTCTTCTCCTCATCTCAGGCGATTTCAACCATGTTTCACTGTCTCCCATTCTACCCACGTTCACCCAGTATGTCACATGCCACACTAGAGACAATAAAACACTGGATTTATTCTACGCAAACACTAAGGAGGCGTACACCTCATCACAACTCCCCCCACTCGGGAGATCGGATCACAACTTGGTTCATCTCCGGCCGGTGTACAAACCCCTAGTGCACAGACAACCTCCGGCCATGCACACTGTGGAGTTATGGTCTGAGGAGACAATGGACACCCTAAAGGGCTGTTTTGAAGCCACCGCCTGGAAGCAGCTCTGCGATCCACATGGTGAGGACATCGATGGCCTCATTCACACCTTCACGGGCTACCTCAGCTTCTGTGTGGACAAATCCGTTCCCACCAAGACCATACGGCGTCACTCAAACAACAAACCCTGGATCAACCCTGAGATAAAAACACTTCTGAGAGAGAAGAAGAGGATCTTCAGGTCAGGGAACAGGGAGATGCTGAAGTCCGTACAGAGGGAGCTGAGGAGAAAGATCAGAGAAGGCAAGGACAGCTTCAGGAAGAAGATGGAGGACAAGCTGCAACAGAGCGACATCAGCGGGGTCTGGAGAAACCTCAAAACCATCTCGGGGCTCCAGAATACCTCCCCCCAGGCCACAGGGGGCAGGGAGTGGGCGAACAACCTGAATCTGTTTTTCAATAGATTTGACCAACCGCCCTCCCCCCTGACTGCACAACAACCACTGCTGCCTCTAAAGAAATCAAGTCCTGCTGCCCACTCCCCACTCCACCAACACCCCCCCCACTCCCAACACACAGCCCCCCATCCTGACCCTGACCAGGACCCAGGTGAGGACGGAGCTGAGGAAGATCGAGGCGGGGACGGCGCCGGGACCGGACGGCATCAGCGCAAAGCTCCTCAAGTCCTGTGCAGACCAGCTGTGTGGGATTGTGACGTATATCTTCAACATGAGCCTGAAACTGGGGAGGGTACCACAGCTGTGGAAAACATCTTGTGTGGTACCTGTACCAAAAACTTCCCACCCCAAAGACCTGAACAGCTACAGACCGGTGGCCTTGACGTCCCACTTGATGAAGACCCTGGAGAGACTGCTCCTTGCTCACCTCCGCCCCCTGGTGGAACCAGCGATGGATCCACTCCAGTTCGCCTACCAGCATGGCATTGGGGTGGAGGATGCGGTGATCTTCCTCCTTCACCGTTCTCTGTCCCACCTGGAGAAGCCCGGGAATATGGTGAGGATCATGTTCTTTGACTTCTCCAGTGCTTTCAACACCATCCAACTGATGATCCTGAAGGACAAGCTGCTGCGCGCAGGGGTGGACCAGCACCTGTCATCATGGATCCTGGACTACCTCACGAACCGGCCTCAGTTTGTGAGAACCCGGGACTGTGTGTCCGACACGATCATCAGTAGCACGGGGGCCCCCCAGGGAACGGTGCTGGCTCCCTTCCTGTTCACTCTTTATACTGCGGACTTCTCACACAACACAACACACTGCCATCTACAGAAGTTCTCTGATGACTCTGCGATCGTTGGCCTCATCTCCAATGGAGATGAAGCTGAGTACAGAGGGCTTATCCAGGACTTCGTGGACTGGTGCCATCGGAACTGCCTCCAGATCAACGCGAGGAAAACTAAGGAGCTGGTGGTGGACTGCCGCAGGCATGGGCAGCCCCTCACAGTACCAGTAAATATACAGGGAACAGACATCGAGATGGTGACATCCTATAAGTACCTGGGTATTCATCTGAACAATAAACTAGACTGGTCACACAATACTGATGCACTCTACAAGAAGGGACAGCGCAGGCTGTTCCTGCTGAGGAGACTCAGGTCTTTTGGTGTACAAGGGGCGCTGCTGAAGTCATTCTATGACACGGTGGTGGCATCAGCCATCACTTTTGGAGTGGTCTGCTGGGGCAGTGGCATTACTGCAGCCGATAGGAAGAGACTGAACAAACTGATTAAGAAAGCTAGCTCTGTCCTGGGGCAGCGCCTTGATCCGATGGAGGAGATAGGAGAGAGAAGGACGGTGGCTAAACTGTCATCTCTGCTGGAGTCCGAGTTCCACCCTATGCAGGACATACTGAATGCACTGAGGAGCTCATTTAGCAGCAGACTACATCATCCCAGGTGCACAACCGAGAGGTTTCGTAGGTCCTTCCTACCAACGGCTGTCAGACTGTACAACCTAAGCAGGGCTGCTCGCAGAGATAGCAAAAAGACGTAACAAACTAATAGTTTTTTGAATGCAAAAGATGCAATAGACTTACACAATGGTCCCCTCCGGCATACAACTAGGAACATACCGGTCGCTATGGAGGGTGAGAATATGTATGGGCACATAATCATACCATGTAGGATAACTAAGTAGACGGTTATGCTGTTTCATTCCATCTAGCAACAATGCTCTGCACTGTGTGTGTTTATATATTTACATATTTATTCCATCTAGCTACAATGCTCAGCACTGGGTGTGTTTATATATTTATATATCTACATATTATTCCATCTAGCTACATTGCTCCGCACTGTGTGTGTTTATATACTTGCATATTTATTCCACCTAGCTGCAATGCTCCGTACTGTGGGTGTTTATATATTTACATATTTATTCCATCTAGCTACAATGCTCTGCACTGTGTTCATATATTCATATATTTATTCCATCCAGCTACAATGCTCTGCACTGTGTGTCTGTGTGTGTGTGTATATATATATATTTTATAGTAATACGTACATATGTATATTAGCTGCTCTTGCTTGCTTGTTTTTTTCTTGCCTTCTGATTGTTGCTCTGAGTGTTGCTATCCCTGTGCTGTTGCAATCCTGGAATTTCCCCGTTGTGGGACTAATAAAGGCTTATCTTATCTTATCTTATCTTATAATGTAATTTTCACAGTTATTATGTGTGTTTGCCTTCTAAAAACTTATGCCAGTCATTTGATTGGTACCAGCCAATCACCAGGCCGTCTGTTGGACGACGGCCCCTTTCATTCTATTGGCCGGTTACAGACAAAGGACCACTTTCTTACTGGAGCATAACCCATTCAAATCTCCCACCATAGCTGATAATTGGTTCTTCCTGCTGCCAGTCATATGTCATGACCCAAGAATGGCGCTCAGTTAAATAGGGAGAAATGCCCTAGTAGTTCAGTTTTTGTGTTCTCTAAGGTTTCTTTTTGTTGTTTTGAAGTTAAGTCTTTTCCTGTTCTTTCTGAAGTTTTTTTTTTTTTTTTGTCGCTTCTGTGTGAGTTTCCTGGTACCTGAGGAGGGCTTATCTTTTCTTTCTTGCTCCTCCAAAGCACCATTTTTTCCCCTCTCCTCAGACACCGTGTTTATTCTGTTAAACCTTTTCCATTGATTTTCCTTAACTTACCACGTTAAAGTGGACTGATAGTGATTTTTGAACTTTTTCCCTTGAGACTGCCTCACCCACGTACCACAAGGTCAGAAGAACTAGGATTTTGTGGGTGGAACTGGTTTTTTTTTGTTGTTTGTTTTTTTTTTTTTTTTAAGTTTTTGTAAAGGGTATACATGTCATTACAGCATTGCACTGTTTACATTTTCATCACATGTTCCCTTTTTTTTGTTTTCTGACAACATTGGAAAAATAATTATTACAACACCCTTTTTTTAAGTGAAAGAAAAAGAGAAATTAAAGAAAAAACAAAAAAAACAAAAAACAAAACGAGAAAAAAAAACAAAAACAAAAGAGCAAAAAAAAAAATTAAAAAAAAATGAAAGAGTATCTGAGTAGCATTGGAACAAAGAGAGGTGCCATTATTGAAATGGTATTTGTCAAAGATTAGATCTAATGGAAGACACATATGCGTTCCAGGGTTGCCAAAAGTTCAAGAACCCATCCATGTCCTGTCTCAGTGCGAATGTCAACTTTTCCATCGAATAAATGTCTTGAATCACATTAATCCAATCTTCAGGAGTAGGACAATCCTTCAACATCCATTTTTTTGTTAGAGCTTTTTTACTTACCAATATTAAAACAGTGAATAAGTATTTTTCTCCTCGTCTTTCCAGTGATTTTGGTAGTAAACCCAAATACAAAGTTACAAAAGAAAAGGGAAATGTTATTTTGAATATTTTCCCCAATATTGTCTGTACAATATTGGGGAAACTACTGGATAACTGGTCATGTCCAGTTATCCACCAATCCAATATTGGTGGATAACTGGACATGACCAAAACACATGAAAATGATTTGCAGTCTCTTCACCACACAAGCACCAACAATTCAACCCCTTACGAGTAAATTTGTTTTGTGCAGGTGTTCTGAAAAATCTTACCAAATTTTTCCATCCAAATTCTCTCCACTGCAGGGATGAGGTACTTTTCCATTGCTGTTTATTTAGCTTTTCCCATATTTCCAGCTGTAAAGTGAAATTCCCCTCTTTTTCCAGTCACTCTTTTATATATGATGTGTTGTCTCCTTTTAAGTCTTGAAGACCTTGGTTTATTTTAGAAATGTATCTGATCCCCAGGATCCCTTTATATGCCATTAAGAAAACCTTCAGAACACCTGACTGGGCCTTTTCCAAATCCTCCTTCTTAAGTATTTTGTTTATGTGGTGTCTAAGCTGAAAGAACCTGTAAAGGTCTTGATTTATTAGACCTTGTTTTTTCAAATCTTCAAAACTTCTTAAAATTTGCCCTTTAAAAAAAATCGTAATATTTTATCAGTCCGTTCTCTTTCCACTTTTTAAATCTAGTGTCTGTTTTATTAGGAGTAAAGTCTTGATCAAAGGCAATCCATTGCAGTAATCGATAGGGTTCTTTAGTTTGATTCTCTCTGACTATCTTAAACCAAATTTTTAGCGGGGTCTCTATCCACGGGTTAGTGTTATTCAAAAGTTTAGGTAAGGCATTGTTCCCTATTATCGCCTGTAGGGGGATGTCACTTGTTATTTGGCATTCCATCTCCTTCCATTGTGCAGTGTAGACTGGGTTACATATCTCTACTAAAGTTTTAATTTGTGCGGCTTTAAAATAGTCCCTGATATTTGGCAGCGCGAGCCCACCTTTGTTTTTGTTTAGTTGTAGGGTTCTATATCCGATTCTAGGTCTCTTGCCCTGCCATATGAATCTTGAGATCCTTCTGTCCAGTTCTTGCCATGTTTTTTTGGGAGGTTCTACCGGTATTGTTTGGAAAAGGTATAGAAGACGTGGAAGTACACTACCGTTCAAAACTTTGGGGTCACTTAGAAATTTCCTTATTTTTGAAAGAAAAGCACTTTTTTTCAATGAAGATAACTTTAATCAGAAATACACTCTATACATTGCTAATGTGGTAAATGACCATTATAGCTGCAAATGTCTGGTTTTTGGTGCAATATCTACATAGGTGTATAGAGGCCCATTTCCAGCAACTATCACTCCAGTGTTCTAATGGTACAATGTGTTTGCTCATTGCGTCAGAAGGCTAATGGATGATTACAAAACCCTTGTGCAATCATTTTAGGTCTGCAATGCTGTAATTGCTGCAAATGGAGGATTCTTTGACGAAAGCAAAGTTTGAAGGAAAAAATTATTATTTCAAATACAAATCATTATTTCTAACCTTGTCAATGTCTTGACTATATTTTCTATTCATTTTACAACTCATGGTGGTAAATAAGTGTGACTTTTCATGGAAAACGCAAAATAATTGTCTGGGTGATCCCAAACTTTTGAACGGTAGTGTATATTCATTTTGACTGCTTCAATTCTTTGTGCAGTACCCAAGAATGGTATCATATTCCATCTTGCTAGATCAGATTTTATTTTTGCCATCAGTGGATCATAGTTTAGTGTTATAATTTTGTTGAGTTGTTTCGGGATATTGACCCCCAGATATTTCATAGATTCCATCTCCCAGTTAGTTTTGAGTTTGCTTAGTAAATATTGATTTGGGTCATAGTTGAATGTTAAAACTTGGGTTTTATGCACGTTTAATTCGTACCCCGATAAATCTCCATACTCTGAAAAAACTGAGATTAGTTCTGGAAAAGAGGTGTCCGGCTGCCCCAGGTATATTAAAATGTCATCAGCAAAGAGTGCTATTTTATGTTCCTTCTGACCAAGTGTAATACCTTGAATTTTTTGATTCTGTCTTATCCATTGGCTCAGAGGTTCTATGAAGATTGCAAAGAGCAGTGGAGACAAGGGGCAGCCCTGACGACATCCTTTTTCCAGCTCAAAAGATGATGATAATTTACCGTTAATCCTTATTTTAGCTGTTGGTTTTTTATATAATGCCTGTATAGTTCTAATGAAGTTGTTATGAAAATTGAAACTGGATAAGATTCTATATAGGAAAGACCAGTCAACCGAATCAAATGCTTTTTCAGCATCTAATCCCAATATGGCTGCATTTAAGTTATATTTTTTTATATGATGAATTATGTGTAAAGTGCGTCTAATGTTGTCTTGTGTCTGTCTTTGTCTTATAAAACCTGTTTGGTCTAAATGAATTAAGTCTGTCAGTATATTTTCTAACCTTTTGGCAAGGATAGTGGTAAAAAGCTTATAGTCCTGATTTAACACACTGATTGGTCTGTAGTTGGAGCAGTCTAGTTTATCCTTTTCAGGTTTAGGTATGACTGCAATGACCCCTTCTCTCCAGGAGGGGGGATTCTCCCTGTGTGGAGGACATAGTTAAATGTTTTCAGGAGGAGAGGAGATAGTTGCTGTTTAAAGGTTTTGTACCACTCTGCTGTAAAGCCATCTGCTCCTGGGGATTTGTTAGCTTTAAGTTTCATAATTGCTTTTTCTAATTCTTTAGGTTGTATTTCTGACAATAGTGTTTTATTTTGTGACTCAGTAAGTTGGGGAAGGTTTAATGTGTTTAGGAAGGCTTCGGATGCGTTTTTATGTTTTTTGAGGGAGTACAAGCTCTTGTAGTAGTTCTCGAAGCTTTTAAGAATTTCCTGAATTCTAAATTTTATTTCCTTTGATACTGGGTCTCTGATTTTGTAGACTGCTCTCTCCGTTTGTTGTTTCCTCAATTTATAGGTTAGTAATTTTGCCGATTTGCTACCTGTTTCATAGTGTTTTTGTTTAAGAAATGTAAGTTTCTTCTGGATTTCTATTGTGTAGATCTCATTTATTTGTTTTTTAATTTCCTTAATTTTGAGCGAGTCATTAGAATGAGTGTTGTCTTTGTGCTCTTTTTCTAGTTTCTTAAGTTCTGACTCTAATGTAATTAGTTTTTCTTGTCTCAGTTTCTTTTGGATTGCCAGTTTTGCGATAATCTTTCCCCTTATTACAGCTTTGCATGCGTCCCACAGTATTAAAGGGGATACTTCTCCATTATCATTTTCTTCCAAATATCTGAGAATATCTGATTCCAATTCATCTTTCAGTGGTCCTTTCAGTACATTTGAATTTAACCTCCAAGAAAATGTGTTATTTGTGTATTTTTGGATACTTAAGTCCATATAGATTGGACTGTGGTCAGAGAGATCCATCAGTCCTATTTTACATGTTTTTACTCTTCCAATGTCTCTATTAAACATAAAAAAATAGTCAGTCCTTGAGTATGATGAATGTGGTGCTGAGTAAAATGTATAATCTTTTACACTGGGGTTGAATTCCCTCCACATGTCACAGATTCCCATTTCTTTTAGTAGCATCCGAGTTTTCTACTTCTATTTTGGTTGAGATCAATGTCGCTACCCCCCTCCTCCTCCCTGACTTATATGAAGATGAAGAGATCATTTTAAACCCTTGTCTATTAAGTTTAGTGTGCTCCACGTCTGTTAGGTGGGCTTCCTGTAAAAATATTATTCCTGCTTTGTCTTTTTTCATTTTGCCTAGAATCTTGTATCTTTTAACTGGATTCAGGATCCCTTTTACATTATATGAGATTATTTTGGTTACACCCTGTTTCTCCATTGTGTTGTCTTATTTAGTATAACAGTGTGGTGGCCCTCTTTTATGCTACTCAGAAACTGAAAGAACATTAAGAACATAAAAAACATTAAGAACATAGTATATAAAACTTTAAACCAAAAAACTGACAAAAGATCTTCCTGAGCTGAGGTCTTTTTAGTGACCTTAGAAGAGCCGTGATGGTGTGTTGGCTCTGAGGGAAATTCCTCAAACTCCGTTACGTGCTGAGGGCCCTCTCTTACCCCTGTAAGTTGTCCCATGTTTTTAACGTGAATTTCAGATCCCAATCCGAACTTGTAATGATTTTATTTTATTTTTTATTTTTTATGCCTTTACCCTATGAAATTGTGCACAACCTCCCACCACCATCACAGCAAACAGTCATGTTAATACAGTATTTGTTAGTGTGGAGAGATCATGTGGTTCATTGTCACATTTCTATTTTAACAAGTTGGGTTTTTTTTTTAAAGACTTATTTGTTTCTAATATTATGTCTGTTCCATGAAATGTTTTACCACTTGATACTTGCTGATTCTGCATCTCCTTTAATGTTTGTTACCTTGTAGGAGGAGGGTTGGATGCGCAGATTGACTAAAAATATCGTTATTCCCTCCTGAAAACGCTCAGTTTTTCCTTATAGCTCTGGCGCTGGGTTTCCCGCTGCTGGCTCGTGGATTTTGAGGGTCTCTGTGTGGACCACGTTTGAGCCTTGATTCTTTCGATCGGGTCTGCTGCGGGTTTATACACCATTACCGGGAGCCCTCTTTTCGCCATATCCGTGGTTGCTTCTTCCGCCGAGTTGTAGAGACACATCTCATCTCTGTAAAACACCCTCAGCTTCGCCGGAAATGGAGTCTGAAAGCGCAGTTTCTTCTCTCGTAGTACCTTTTTAGCGTCGTTGTATTCCCGACACTTTTTAAGGACCTCTGGGGCGTAGTCGTGCTCCACAAAAACTTTTCTCTCTTGGTGCATAAATCCTTTTTTCTGCCAAACCAGTCTTACAACCTCTTCTTTTATTCTGGAGTTGGAGAACTTCACCACCACCGATCTTGGTGGCGCTTCCGCCAACGGCCTTGGGGCTAATGTATGGTGTGCCCTTTCGATCTTCAAGTCGGTGGATTGGGGAATTTCCAACTTCTCTCTCAGTATGGATTCCACGCATGCAGCCATTGTGGTGAAACCGTCCTCGACTCCTTCTTTCAGACCATGAATTCTTATGTTGTCTCTTCTTAGTCTTCCTTCTTGGTCGGTTAGCTTAGCCTCCAGTCTTGACTGTCGTTTAAGTAAATCCAGCACGGTTTCTTCCAGCCCTTTTATTCTTTCCTCTGCTTCCATGATTCGGTCCTCAGCCTGGTCCACTCTGCTGTTTGTCCTTTTTATTTCGTCTTTAATTTCACGAAATTCGGCCCAACACTCGGCGAAATTGTCTTAATTCTTGAAGTACCATTTTTAAGCTAAACTTGTTGCTAGCTTCATTCAGTTCCTCCGCTTCTGAATGGATGTCCTCCGGGTCAGATTCTCCGGCCGATGCGTGTCTTGGCCTGGTAAATGTCGATCTCTTCTGTTTTCCTTTAGGCATAATGACTTTGTCTTTTGATTTTCACTCTTCCAAAAATCTGTTAAATCTGATTTTCAAGGTATTTTCATGGATCAGGTCTGGGAGCTTCAGCGTTAAGCTGCTATCACCATGGTGTCCAGACCGGAAGTCCGGGTGGAACTGTTTTACATACAGTGGGGTAAAAAAGTATTTAGTCAGCCACCAATTGTGCACGTTCTCCCACTTAAAAGTTGAGAGAGGTCTCCAATTTTCATCATAGGTATACCTCAACTATGAGAGACAAAATGAGAGAAAAAAAATCCAGAAAATCACATTGTCTGATTTTTAAAGAATTTATTTGCAAATTATGGTGGAAAATAAGTATTTGGTCAATAACAAAAGTTCATCTCAATACTTTGTTATATACCCCTTGTTAGCAATGACAGAGGTCAAACGTTTTCTGTAAGTCTTCACAAGGTTTTCACGCACTGTTGCTGTTATTTTGGCTCATTCCTCCATGCAGATCTCCTCTTGAGCAGTGATGTTTTGGGGCTGTCGCTGAGCAACATGGACTTTCAAGTCCCTCCAAAGATTTTCAATGGGGTTGAGATCTGGAGAATGGCTAGGCCACTCCAGGACCTTGAAATGCTTCTTATGAAGCCACTCCTTCGTTGCCCGGGCGGTGTGTTTGGGATCATTGTCATGCTGAAAGACCCAGCCACGTTTCATCTTCAATGCCCTTGCTGATGGAAGGAGGTTTTCACTCAAAATCTCACGATACATGGCCCCATTCATTCGTTCCTTTACACGGATCAGTCGTCCTGGTCCCTTTGCAGAAAAACAGCCCCAAAGTGTGATGCTTCCACCCCCATGCTTCACAGTAGGTATGGTGTTCTTTGGATGCAACTCAGCATTCTTTCTCCTCTAAACACGACAAGTTGAGTTTTTACCAAAAAGTTCTATTTTGGTTTCATCTGACCATATGACATTCTCCCAATCCTCTTCTGGATCATCCAAATGCTCTCTAGCAAACTTCAGACGGGCCTGGACATGTACTGGCTTAAGCAGGGGGACACGTCTGGCACTGCAGGATTTGAGTCCCTGGCGGCGTAGTGTGTTACTGATGGTAGCCTTTGTTACTTTGGTCCCAGCTCTCTGCAGGTCATTCACTAGGTCCCCCAGTGTGGTTCTGGGATTTTTGCTCACCATTCTCGTTATCATTTTGACCCCACGGGGTAAGATCTTGCATGGAGCCCCAGATCGAGGGAGATTACCAGTGGTCTTGTATGTCTTCCATTTTCTAATAATTGCTCCCACAGTTGATTTCTTCACACCAAGCTGCTTACCTATTGCAGATTCAGTCTTCCAGCCTGGTGCAGGTCTACAATTTTGTTTCTGGTGTCCTTTGACAGCTCTTTGGTCTTGGCCATAGTGGAGTTTGGAGTCTGACTGTTTGAGGTTGTGGACAGGTGTCTTTTATACTGATAACGAGTTCAAACAGGTGCCATTAATACAGGTAACAAGTGGAGGACAGAGGAGCCTCTTAAAGAAGAAGTTACAGGTCTGTGAGAGCCAGAAATCTTGCTTGTCTATAGGTGACCAATTACTTATTTTCCACCATAATTTGCAAATAAATTCTTTAAAAATCAGACAATGTGATTTTCTGGATTTTTTTTTTCTCATTTTGTCTCTCATAGTTGAGGTATGCCTATGATGAAAATTGGAGACCTCTCTGATCTTTTAAGTGGGAGAACTTGCACAATTGTTGGCTGACTAAATACTTTTTTGCCCCACTGTATATTTTTCCTTCAGCCTGTGGTTCTTGTCGGCTGGTGGACATCCCAAAGTTGTGGGCCAGGAAAGGATCTGTTGCCTAGGAGAAGATGTCACACCTGCCCCGGGGCCAGCCGCTCACTCCTACTGGCTCCACTCTACGGTCGCCCCGCTGTTGAGTCTGTGAAAGCTATAACCGCTGTAATGATCTGAAAGGACTGCTGGCAGTCATTTCCCCTTTTTGCCATCTGCTGGCGTTCAAGATCATCGCTGGACTCTGAGGACACAGCTGTTCGTAAGCCAGACTCCAACTTTCTGTCTGCTGGGCTAAATGTGATGTCTAATTCTAATTAAATATGCCCATAAGCTATGATAGGAGCTATAAAGCTGAAGGAAAAATAATATTCTCCTTTTCAATAACCTCCGTTCTTTTTGTAGAGTAACTCAGAATTTCCTTTTTCATATAATCAGCTTTTATCGTTTTTGCCATAAAATTGCATCTGTGGCGGTTTGGTGTAAACCCCCACAAAGAGACTGGACAGACACAGCGCTCGGCTAGAGGCAATTAAAAGAACAGTGAAATGTGTGTATTAATGTCTACAGGCAGCCCCACTTCTTCTGGCTCTCTACGTTATCTATGTTAATGTCACCTTTCATGCATTGTGTTCATGCGTCCTGTCCTTACTGTGACCTAGGGACCGAGATCAATATGTCTCTCAAATGCAAATGTCTCATGCCTGTTCTGTTATCTCTTTGATCATACCAACTGCTGGGGAATGCTCTTTGATGTATTGTTGTAGTTAGGTATATATGCTGCAACTCTGTAACTCAAACTCTCTCTCTCGTTCTGATTCTGCAACTGCTACTGCTGACACATTGTGTCTCTCTGGAGAGCCGCTGGGCTCGCTCCCGGTGCGCATGCACGGCGCCGAGAGCGGAGCTCGTGACGGCGGTATGATTTAATAAAACATACTTAAAACCTTAGCATCGCTGCTTATTTTTTCAGGCCGCTGCACATCCAATTTTATGCATATTTTTGTTACAGTTACTTCACAGTCTCCCATTGCATTACAGTTACAAATTCAAAATCTGTTTTCTCTTGTTTCCACAAAGGTTTAACTATAGACTTTATGCTCAGGAATCTGTTACCAGTTAATATGATATTTGATACTTGCTGATCATTTCACCTGCTTACAAATCAACTGAATGTAATGTCACTTGAGTTTGATTATTAAAACTGTAAATGGTATATAGAAGTTTCTGCTTCATTTCTTTTGTGTGTGCTTTCCTGGGTCATGGCAGAAGAATTCACGAATACTGAGACTGGTTAATGAAAGGTTCAAGGAGTAGTTATTAATAAATTGTCCAAGTTTGGACTGGTGCCCCTACGAGTGTTTCCCTCTTGTTTGTGAGTGTTTGTGGTCACGAAGTAAACCTCCGTTTCCACACACACCTCTAAGTATAAATTAAATAATCCTTGTATCTAATCACACTTACGATTAATTGTTCCTAAATATATATATTGGTCCCCCGGTGTGAGGCTGCGCGCACCTGAAAAGCAGATGCAAAAAAGAATAAGAAGTCATAAGCTGTGTGTGTCTTTTGCCCAAATTTCATCCACTTTATACGGTGAGCTTCTCTGTCTGCTGCCCTCCAGGGAAGCCCCAGGAGGTGTGGTCAGTGGCTGTGTGCTTTTCTGTGCCTCCTGCAGCGAGGCTGTGTCTTTCTGATAACACGGGGGGGGGGGGGGATCCACCTCACTCGCCTGAGCTGAGTTGAGAGATTCTGTTTAAAGCATGCTAAAAGTTCCAAAAAGCGTGATCATACGCTGAATTAATTAAGATAAAGGCCTGGAGAAGCGGAATCGTGAAAAAATCCGATTTGTCTTTTGTGAATTCAACTCAAAAATTCCCGGTGAGGTAAACTGAATTAACCAATTTTTTTCCCCCTCAAGTGTTCAGTGAAGAATCTAAATCACGCTGGACACGCAGCCTGATAAAAGTTACTGAGAGGAAATTGTTTGAGGTAACAGCGCTGAATTGTACACAAAGTTAAATTTGTAAGATTATTCTTGCATGAATAAAACCAAATTAAGGAGATTAACTCTCCAGTTTTGAGAAAAAAAAACAAGGTGTGATTGGTGGTCGGTAGACCGCGTCCAAATTCATGGGACATGTGCGTGCTCACATTCGTGCCTGACTGAAATGGCAACGAGTACAAGAACTGCGCATGCACAGATTAAGCAGTGCAGATGCCTTTTTGAAAGTCCGAGCGACGTCACTGTGTCTCCTCCTAGAGTGCAGAAAGAACTGCCTCCATCTTGTGGTCAATTATAAGAATTGCATTCCTTTCATGAAGTTACACCCAAATTAAAACAAAGCGCGAATCTATTAAGCCAATTTATAACCAAATCAAGCTTCCAAATTAACTTCAAAGCAATCCATATTATTCAGAATAACTTAAATTTAAAACCAATTTAAAGTTTCGATGCCAAGAACAGAAGGAAAAGAGAAACTTGTTGGGTTTTGAGGTTGTTCTCATGGGTGGAATAACTTCTACTGCATATACACACAAACATGACACCGTTTTGTAGGCACAAAAACTCCCATCACATTACTCTGCACAAGCAGCTGAATTAGTTGTTGGAACTGAAGATTGTAAATTAGGCCAGGGAAAAGCACTCACAGTGTATAGTGAGTGCTTTTTCTATAGTGAGTGTGAGTGCTATAGTGAGTGCTTTTCTAGATACATGGGGTTTCCCATGTATCAGCGGGAAGGGGGGGGGGGTATGATCTCTATGCTGAACCAATCCTTCACTGCTTATGGGTTTAGCCAATTTGCTACTCAATTTTGTAAAAAATGCCTAATCTGTACAGAAAACAATGCTCAAGGGAATTTAAGGCCTGAAAAAGTCACCTTCCCTGCATCAACTTACCCATTTCAAAACATTTGCATGGACTTCATTGAATTAGATAAATGTGAAGGCAAACGATATTGTTTGGTCATTTGTGACATGTTTACCAAATGGACAGAAGCCTTCCCTTGCACTCATCCAAACGCTGCTACAGTGGCAAACAAAACAAAACAAAACAAAAAAAAAACAAAAAAAACAAAAAAAAAACTGTTAGCAGAAATTGTGCCAGATTTGGAATACCTGAAAAGATTACCTGAAAAGATTTACTCAGATAATGGAACACATTTTGTAAATCAGATTATATCACACTTAGGCACAGCACTTAACATTAACTTGAAAAACCACTCAGCTTACCATCCACAATCCGCAGGAACGCACAAATAGGACCATTAAAGAAAGGCTTAGAAAAACAGTGCCAGAAACAGGACAAAATTGGATATATTGCCTACCCATAGTTCTATTTTACATGAGAATAGTTCCCACCAATGGGGGGTTATCCCCATTTGAAATAATGTATGGCAAACCTTACCTACTCCCACCATTAAGGCCATTTAATTCAGGTGATGAGGAAGTGTACTTAGCTGATTACAGGCGAAGAATGTTGACTGACAGAGATATTCTTCATGCTGCTTTTCCCAGGAAGGACCACGGTGAAGCACCCATCTTGGCCAAACCGGGGGATCTGGCCCTTATCAAAGCCATCAAAAAGAAAAACTGGGCTGACGCTCCCTGGCAAGCCGTGAAAGTCGAAGGACGTGACTCTTGGGTGCATTTGACACACTGCAAACTTTAGCCCACTCAAAACCCTCAGCAAGAGACTGTTTAATCCACATTGCAAACTTTATCCCACTAAAAATCCTCATCAAGTGACTATTTAACTGTCTAATTGTTTCTCTCTATACAAATGTCGACTGATGGTACCCTTGTGGTGTCCAGCAATGGCTTGTATAGCGAAACAACTGTTGTTTGTCATGGAGAGACAAAATGCCAGAGAGAGAAGGTTGGCAGCAGAAGGATATGAATGGTACACCTGCTTTTTCATCATCATCCTTGTGCTGACACTTTTGTTTTGGTTGTTTTTAGGGACAACGTTACCTATTTATCGCAGGGCTAGGTACGTTACTCACACGCATCATGACTGGCTAGAAGGACCAGGCTAATGACGATCATGTTTATGCTGGTAATGTGTGGTGGAAGTATGCTAACTACACAGCCAAATCAGCTAATCTTTCAAATTATTATGTGTGTTCTTTGCTCCCATGCTCAGCTGGCCAAATATCTGTTACTGCTAAACCAATGGAGCTGTCAGAAGCTGTTTGTTTCTCGCAAGAGGCTATGCATGGAAATAGTACAGAAGCCATTAACTTGGATCACACCTGCCACATTGTCTATGACTCCACTGACCAGAGACATGATGACACCCCTTACTCTGTGAAGGCAAGGCTAACCTCGCCGGGGAATTTTTCCTTTAGTCTAAAAGGGTGTGGAAATGTCTCTTTGGGAAGTTTATCATTTTCCAGGTGTGCAACGGTATATAGTACATCTCACCCTTGTACTGCTACCTGCCGGACCGGCAAAGTGGGCAAAAGCTGTCCTGAAGATCCTTATTGTCAGTCTAGAAGTCTGGAAGGCGATGTCACCCTGCAGGAGCTCTGTAGTGCCACAATTTGTGATTCTCATAAGTATGGCACGCATATGGTGACAGGGGATTAGTGGCTGTGAGGCCATCATGCCTACTCGCACCTGCCCATGAATTGGAGAGGGGTGTGTGCCCCCGTAGTGGTGACTGACCATACCATCATATTGTCGGCAGGACAAGCAGGCAGGGTAAAGAGAGATGTCTCATTTCAACCACATGATCCCATCTGGGGCACAGGTGTGCCGAAAGAATTCAAGTTAGAAACTACGGGGCAGAAGGTACTTCATTCCATGCTTCCTTGGGTGGGAGTGGCTAAGAACACCTTGTGGATTGAAACAACTAATTATAGATTACAATCATTTGTGAATTTTTCTTTGTCCTTTTTTTTCTGGTATAAATGAGGAGTTAATGGTTCTTAGACTTATGTTGACCCAAAACAGAATGGTTCTTGATCAAATAACTGCCACCCGAGGGTGTGTGTGTGTGTGTGCAATTGTGGGTGATTATTGTTGTACTTTTATTCCTGAAAATGATGCAGATGGTTACGTGATTGCCTCAGCCATAACAGAACCTGACTGCTTTGCAGGCTGCCATGGCCAAGGACAATGTTACTGATGAACATACTTGGTTAAGTTGGTTACTCTGTTAATGGAGAAGTCTCATCATGAGCCTGTTAATGATTTTTGTGGTATTATTTTTGGTCTTTTCTTGTGTCATTCCCTGCATCCGTAGTATGATGCTGAGACTTGTGCATGTTAACTTAGTGATGTATCATGGAGCAGTTGCCGGGGATGATGGAGATGATGAACAAACGATGTGACTTCAAGGTGTCTCTCCATGACCCAAGTACTGAGTAAAAGTATGATTGACATGTAGAAAACCGAAAGGAGCTGCATGATCATGATGTGAAGCTGAAATGTACTACCTGTAAATACATTTTATGAAGTATGAAACATTATTTTTACTTTTATTTTGTTTTTGTGACTCTTATTTCTGTTTTTACATTTTATTATTATTGTTGTTGTTTTGTTTTTATCTTTTATGTTTGTTTTTATGCAAGCTGCAATAACACACGTGGCTATGACACACATATCATTATTATATCGTTACTATTATTTTATTATTTTGATTTCACTGTTTTTACCATTAATTACGTTCATCATTAATTCATGAGTTTTATTGTTCCATTTCTCCTCCTAAACGACTAAAATGTTAGCCGGTGCCTGGGGCAGCAGGGCCGATGGCGGACTTTCCCCATCACTAGCTAGTTAGGATCTGTTGCACGCAAATACACTGGAGCTTAGCATAGCTGCCAGATGGGGTTTTAGATGCTATAAATTGTTCTTTTATGATGCCTTGCATGGCATCAAAGGGGGGAAAATGATAGAAAAGTTTCATATTTGTAATTTGCTTTGTCTCAGAGTCTGTGTGAAAGTGCTGAAGATGCTGATGCAGCTGTATTGTGTTATTGCTTTGTTTTAGTTCGCATGTACTGTTCTGGTGTGACTGGTGCTGAGAGAGTGTGACGGTTCCTGAGAAAGAGATAATCTGTACACCAAGTTTTGACCAGATGGACTGAACCAATCACCATGGACATTTTCTCCACCTCTCGGATAACGGAGGGCTTAAAGGACTGAGTGATGTGTGTTTGAGTCAGAATGATGTGCGAATAGGCTCTGAGACTGTTTTTGTATTGTTCTCCACTGGCCAGTGTAATTAAATTTGCTGAAACTTTGATCCTGCCTGATTCTTCACTGAAGGTTAAGAAGAATTTTTCCAATGAAAGGGTTAATGTATAGTTAGTGCCAGAATAATAATTCTGTAGGTGATCTCCCATTATGCCCTACACATATTCCATACAAATTCTGTTTGCATGCTTATGAACAATTATGTTATGTTATGGTATATTGATAACAGGAATGAGACAAAGGTATAGAGCCCTCTCTGTCTTTTCTCTCTCTCTTTTGAGTCAGGTCTTTCACATTAGATACACACCCAAAAACAGCATTCTCACACACTCTTTTGATAGCACATTTAAACTGGCCAATCAGAAGGTCGCGTATAAGCCCCTCCTATTGTAGTAGATCGCCCCACCTGAGAGAATAACTGTAACGTGCACCCAGAAGTCGGGGTTCAGTCTGACCAGCTCCAGAGGGAGCTGCGTCACGCTGCACCCAGCGCTGCTTGCTTTACATGTGACTTCTAAATAAATGTACCATCCTTTAAATTGAAGAAATCTCCGGTTTGTTCTTGGACCTTTCAATCAAAGAATCGGGTATTTTTCTAACAATTGGTGCCGGTGACCCGGATTGAAGTATCTCGAGACGAGCCTGGAAAAAAAACTACATAGAAAGGACCCACATCGGAAGGACCCTTTTGCAGGCCACTGTGGCGCCTGAATAAAAAGGTAAGCAGAGCCTTTTTCTACAAAATTCTGCAGTTTGGCCACTCTAAATTTACAGTTGTCTGATAAAGGGGTATATCCAATCTCGAAATTTATCATTTGGTTGGGAGTCACATGTAAAGTTTAAACAATAGTTTGAAAAGTTAAAGAGTGCACGTGTTCTATGTTCAGTCTGAGATAGAACAGACCGCGGTCAATGGATATATATTACGGGTATATAGTCCATCAAATAAAACCATTTTGGAGTCAGTCTGAACCAAAATGACGAGACTTAGGAACTAGAGTGACTAATAATCACCCTGGAATGTCTCCTCAAATGAAAAGAGCCAGGTTTTAGCAACCTGATGCCGGGGGGAGCCATTGAAAGCGTTCGACCCGATGCCACTCTGGGAGTGAAGCCGCGATCAGTTAATTTGCTGGATACAAGACATTGCTTGTTCTCGGGGCCGAAACAGACCCCTAGGGAAAGTGTCCGCTGTATATCAGAGTTAAATTAAGCTACCGCTTCGTAGGGGGACCTGCCGAGGCCTCTGTGAAAGTAGCCTCTGTTTAACAAAAGATAAAATGAATCGGCGAGGTTCAGGGATGCAGTCTGTACCCAGGACTTAATAAGACTTGGGCAACGGCCGTGCCAGTCTTCTCAAATGAAAACAGTCAGGATTAGAACCTGATGCCACGTAAGTGGAGTATTCTGGTTACAGTCTGTGCTGAAATAAAGAGACTTAGGGAAGCGGAGTCTTCGTCTCCTCAAATAAAGGACCCGGATTAGCCAGGGAGCCAACAAATTTCAGTTACAGTCTGTGCTGAAATAAAGAGACTTAGGGAAGCGGAATTCCACCGTCTTCGTCTCCTCAACTATGGGAACAAGGGTTAGCCTGGTCCCGAATGTCTGTAATTCTGTGTTTATAAGGGATAAAAATGTGATTTGAGAAATACCAGGGGTTGGAAATATTAACTAATGGCGGCCTCCGGACCGCATGGTCAGAACAAAGGGAAGTAACCCCCACCACCGAGTGGAGGTGCAATTGGTAAAACAGGTTACTGAGAGGAGAACTGTTTGAGGTAACAGCATTAAAATGAAGCGCGAAATTAAAGCTGGGATTAAGGAGGCAGTGCTCCATTTTTCTTAAACTTAAAAAAAAAAAAAAAAAAAAAAAAAAAAAAGCACATGGTTTGTGAACAATAGGCTCAGCGGCCATTTTGCACGTGTCCCATTTACTGCGCTCTACAGTTCAACTCTAAAATTAGGCAGAGGGAACTGGAGAATAAGGAGATTTATTCCTCAACAAAACTGTAGGAAATCCTACACTATATAAAGGTGAGAGAATTTTTTTTTTATTTAAGTTTTTGTAAAGGGTATACAGGTCGTTACAGCAATGCAGTGTTTACATTTTCATCACATGTTCCCTTATTTTCTGATATCTGACAACATTGGAAGATTAATTCTTACAACACCCCTTTTTTTTTTTTTTTTTAAAGTGAAAGAAAAAGTGAAATTAAAGAGAAAAAAAAAACAAAAAACAAATAACAAAAAAAACAAACAAACCAGTAAAAAACAAACAAAAAGAAAAAGTAAGTAAATAAAGATAAAAGAGCATCTGAGTAGCATTGGAACAAAGAGCGGAACCATTATTGAAATGGTATTTGTCAAAGATTAGATCTAATGGAAGACACATATGCGGTCCAGGGTTGCCAAAAGTTCATGAACACATCCATGTCCTGTCTCAGTGCGAATGTCAACTTTTCCATCGAATAAATGTCTTGGATCACGTTAGTCCAATCTTCAGGTGTAGGACAGTCCTTCAACATCCATTTTTTAGTTAGAGCTTTTTTGCTTGCCAATATTAAAACATTGAATAAGTATTTTTCTCCTCGTCTTTCCAGTGAGTCCGGTAGTAAACCCAAATACAAAGTTACAAAAGAAAAGGGAACTGTAATTTTGAATATTTTCCCCAATATTGTCTGTACCTTGGTCCAATATTGGTGGATAACTGGGCATGACCAAAACACATGAAAATTATTTGCAGTCTTTTCACCACACAAGCGCCAACAGTTCAATCCCTTATGGGTAAATTTGTTTTGTGCAGGTGTTCTGAAAAATCTTGCCAAGTTTTTCCATCCAAATTCTCTCCACTGCAGGGATGAGGTACTTTTCCATTGCTGTTTATTTAGCTTTTCCCATATTTCCAGTTGTAAAGTGAAATTCCCCTCTTTTTCCCATCTCTCTTTTATATAAGATGTGTTGTCTCCTTTTAAGTCTTGAAGACCTTGGTATATTTTAGAAATGTATCTGATCCCTGGGATCCCTTTATATGCCATTAAGAAGACCTTCAGAACACCTGACTGGGCCCTTTCCAAAACCTCCTTTTTAAGTATATTGTTTATGTGGTGTCTAAGCTGGAAGAACCTGTAAAGGTCTTGATTTATTAGGCCTTGTTTTTTCAAATCTTCAAAACTTCTTAAGATTTGCCCTTTAAAAAAATCGTAATATTTTATCAGCCCTTTCTCCTTCCACTTTTTAAATCTGGTGTCTGTTTTATTAGGAGTAAAGTCCTGATCATAGGCGATCCATTGCAGAAGTCGATAGGGCTCTTTAGTTTGATTCTCTCTGACTATCTTAAACCAAATTTTTAGCGGGGTCTCTATCCACGGGTTAGTGTTATTCAAAAGCTTAGGTAAGGCATTGTTCCCTATTATCGCCTGTAGGGGGATGTCACTTGTTATTTGGCATTCGATCTCCTTCCATTGTGCAGTGTAGACTGGGTTACATATCTCTAACAAAGTTTTAATTTGTGCGGCTTTAAAGTAGTCCCTGATATTTGGCAGCGCGAGCCCACCTTTGTCTTTGTTTAGCTGTAGGGTTCTATATCTGATTCTAGGTCTCTTGCCCTGCCATATGAATCTTGAGATTCTTCTGTCCAGCTCCTGCCATGTTTTTTTGGGAGGTTCTACCGGTATTGTTTGGAAAAGGTATAGAAGACGTGGAAGTATATTCATTTTGACTGCTTCAATTCTTTGTGCAGTACCCAAGAATGGTATCATATTCCATCTTGCTAGGTCAGATTTTATTTTTGTTACCAGTGGATCATAGTTTAGTGATATAATTTTGTTGAGTTGTTTCGGGATATTGACCCCCAGATATTTCATAGATTCCGACTCCCAGTTAGTTTTGAGTTTGCTTAGTGAATAATGATTTGGGTCATAGTTGAATGTTAAAACTTGGGTTTTATGCATATTTAATTTGTACCCCGATAAATCTCCATACTCTGAAAAAACTGAGGTTAGTTCTGGTAAAGAAGTGTCCGGCTGCCCTAGGTATATTAAAATGTCATCAGCAAAGAGTGCTATTTTATGTTCCTTCTGACCAAGTGTAATACCTTGAATTTTTTGGTTTTGTCTTATCCATTGGCTCAGAGGTTCTATGAAGATTGCAAAGAGCAGTGGAGACAGGGGGCAGCCCTGACGACATCCTCTTTCCAGTTCAAAAGATGATGATAAATTACCGTTAATCCTTATTTTAGCTGTTGGTTTTTTATATAATGCCTGTATAGTTCTAATGAAGTTGTTATGAAAATTGAAACTGGATAAGATTCTATATAGAAAAGACCAGTCAACCGAATCGAATGCTTTTTCAGCATCTAATCCCAATATGACTGCATTTAAGTTATATTTTTTTATATAGTAGTAGATTAGTTTATTTGACAGGGACAGTGCAATAAACATAGACAATTAATCAAAGACAATCAATCTGATGTGTTGCACATAGAGTGTATAGCTATTAGCTAATTTGCAACTCTTGTCCCTGGATGGGCTTTAGAAAAAAGAATCAAGATAAAAATATACACAATAACCACATACATCAATGCAGAAAAATTATAAATACACAATTATAAATATTATAAATATTATAAATACACAAATATAACAGCCTGACTCACCTTTAACATAAATATTATAAATACACAAATATAACAGCCTGACTCACATTTAACACATATAACATAACTCACATTTGCCTATTTCAGGCCTTCCTCCCTCCGTCACTCACTATAAACAAACACATTTATTCCTTCCCTTCATTCACTCTCACTTTGCAGACAAATAATTCATACATGAGTACATTCTTGTTTATTTTTCAGCCAGTTTTTAACATTTTTAGTGAATGTTTTAAAGTCCGTTATTATTTTAATTTCATTTGGCATTGTGTTCCAGATGTGACTGCCCTTTATAGAGAAAGCTGTTTGTCCAAATGTGGTTCTGCGGTGGAATATTTTACAGTTATTGTTAACAGAACTCCTGGTGGCTCTGCTGCTGTCCTGTCTTTGGACGAAACCAGCAAGTGGCTCGGGTGCTGATTTATGGAAACATTTGAACGTTAATTTCAGAAGACAGAGGTCAATGAAGCTCTCAAAACTCAATAGGTTGTATTTTTTTAAAGCATTACAGTGATGCCACCTAATGGGCTTTTTGTCCAAGATTTTTAGGGTTTGATTATATAATGAACCTATATGTCTTATTGTGGAAGGGGCTGCTTGAGCCCAGACTGTCAAACAGTATGATATATGAGAAAAAATGATGAATTATGTGTAAAGTGCGTCGAATGTTGTCTTGTGTCTGTCTTTGTCTTATAAAACCTGTTTGGTCTAAATGAATTAGGTCTGTCAGTATATTTTCTAACCTTTTGGCAAGGATAATGGTAAAAAGCTTATAGTCCTGATTTAGTACACTGATTGGTCTGTAGTTGGAGCACTCTAGTTTATCCTTTTCAGGTTTAGGTATAACTGCAATGACCCCTTCTCTCCAGGAGGGGGGGATTTCCCCTGTGTGGAGGACATAATTAAATGTTTTCAGGAGGAGAGGAGATAGTTGCTGTTTAAAGGTTTTGTACCACTCTGCTGTATAGCCATCAGCTCCTGGGGATTTGTTAGCTTTAAGTTTCATAATTGCTTTTTCCAGTTCTTTAGGATGTATTTCTGACAGTAGTGTTTTATTTTGTGACTCCGTAAGTTGGGGAAGGTTTAATGTGTTTAGGAATGCCTCGGATGCGTTTTTATGTTTTTTGTGGGAGTATAAGTTCTTATAGTAATTCTCGAAGTTTTTAAGAATATCCTGAATTCTGAATTTTATTTCCTTTGATACTGGGTCTCTGATTTTGTAGATTGCTCTTTCTGTTTGATGTTTCCTCAATTTATAGGCTAGCAATTTTGCCGATTTACTGCCTGCTTCATAGTATTTTTGTTTCAGAAATGTAAGTTTCTTCTGGATTTCTATTGTGTAGATCTCATTTATTTGGTTTTTAATTTCCTTAATCTTGAGCGAGTCAGTAGAATGAGTGTTGCCTTTGTGTTCTTTTTCTAGGTTCCTAAGTTCTGACTCTAATGTGGATAGTTTTTCTTGTCTTAGTTTCTTTTGGGTTGCCAGTTTTGCAATAATCTTTCCTCTTATTACAGCTTTACATGCATCCCACAGTATTAAAGGGGATACTTCTCCATTATCGTTATCTTCCAAATATCTGAGAATATCTGATTCCAATTCATCTTTCAATGGTCCTTTCAGGACATTTGAATTTAACCTCCAAGAAAATGTATTATTTGTGTATTTTTGGATATTTAAGTCCATGTAGATCGGACTGTGGTCGGAGAGATCCATCAGTCCTATTTTACATGTTTTTACTCTTCCAATGTCTCTATTAAACATAAAAAAATAGTCAATCCTTGAGTAAGATGAATGTGGAGTTGAGTAAAATGTATAGTCTTTTACACTAGGGTTGAGTTCCCTCCACACGTCACAGATTCCCAATTCTTTTAGTAGCATCCGAGTCTTCCTGTTTTGGGTGTTATTTTGATGTGGGGAATTACCAGAAGCATCCCAGTATGGATTCAGTCTAAGATTGAAGTCCCCACCACATATCACTAAACCTTGAGCTTTAGTTATCATTAGGTCGAATACATTTTTATAAAATTTCCAGTTAGCCCCTGGGGGAGCATACACATTCAGCAGGGTGATATCTTCTCCCTCTAGCCGCCCAGTTACCAAACTGTATCTCCCTTCTTTATCTTTGTGTTCTGATTTTTTTTCAAATGTAATTTTGGTTGATATCAATGTCGCTACTCCCCTCCTCCTCCCTGATTTATATGAAGATGAAGAGATCATTTTAAACCCTTGTCTACTGAGTTTATTGTGTTCCACGTCTGTTAGGTGGGTTTCTTGTAAAAGTATTATTCCTGCTTTGTCTTTTTTCATTTTGCCTAGAATCTTGGATCTTTTAACTGGATTCAGGATTCCTTTTACATTATATGAAATTATTTTGGTTACACCCTGTTTCTCCATTGTGTTGTTTTGTTTAGTATAACTGTGTGGTGGCCCTCTTTTGTGCTACTCAGAAACTGAAAGAACATTAAAAACAAGAAAAACATTAAGAACATAGTGTAAAAAACTTTAAAACAAAAAGCTGTCATAAGAACTTCCTGAGCTGAGGTCTTTTTAAAGACCCTGTAAGAGCCTTGATGGAGTGAAGGCTCTGAGGGAAATTCCTCAAACTCTGTTACGTGTTGAGGGCCCTCTCTTACCACTGAAAGTAGTCCCATGCTTTTAACGTGAGTTTCAGAACCCAATCCAAACTTGTAATGATTTTTTTTTTTTCCTTTTATGCCTAAACCCTGTGAAATTGTGTGCACCCTCCCACCCCCATCACATCAAACATTCACGCAAAAACAGTATTTGTTAGTATGAGGAGAACATGTGGATTATTGTCACATTTCTATTTTAACAAGTTTTTTTTTTTTTTTTTATTACAAAGACTTATTTGTTTCAAATAATATGATTGTTCCATGAAATGTTTTACCACATGCTGAATATGCATCTCCTTTAATGTTTGTTACCTTGTATGAGGGGGGTTGGATGTGCGGATTGATTCAAGAGAAAAGGAAAAAAAAAAAAAAAAAAGGTCGCTATTCCAACCTGAAAACGGATAGTTTATCCGCGACGCTCTGGTGCTGGGTTTCCCGCTGCTGGTCCGTGGATTTTGAGGGTCTTTGTGTTGTCCATGTTTGCGCTTTGATCTTCTCACTCGGGTCTGCTGCGGGTTTAAATACCGTTACCGGGAGCCCTCTTTTCGCCATGTCAGCTGTTGCTTCTTCCGCCGAATTATAGAGACACGTTTCATCGCCGTAGAAGACCCTTAACTTCGCAGGAAATGATGTCTGAAAGCGCAATTTCTTCTCTCTTAACACCTTTTTCGCGTCATTGTATTCCCTGCGCTTTTTAAGGACCTCCGGGGCGTAATCGTGTTCCACGTAGACTTTTCTCTCCTGGTGCATAAATCCTTTTTTCTGCCAGGCCAGTCTTACAACCTCTTGTTTTATTTTGAAATTGGAAAATCTTACCAACACCGAACGTGGGGGCGCTTCCGCCGCCGGCCTAGCGGCTAATGAACGATGTGCCTTTTCTATCTTCAAGTCGGTGGTTTGTGGAATATCCAATTTCTCTCTTAGTAAGGATTCCACGCATTCTGCCATTGAGTTAAAACCATTTTCGGTTCCTTCTATCAGACCATGAATTCTTATGTTGTCTCTTCTTTGTTTTCCTTCTTGGTCGGTTAGCTTAGCCTCTATAGCTGCTTGTCTTTTGCGTAGGTCTAGCACAGAATCTTCGAGCACTTTTATTCGATCCTCTGTTTCCAAGATTCGGTTCTCGGCCTGGTCCACTCTGCTGTTTGTCCTTTTCAATTCTTCTCTGAATTCCCGAAATTCGGCCGTAACATCTCGGCGAAATCGTCGTAGCTCCTCAAATAGTGATTTCAGGCTAACCCTTTTGTTAGCTATCACCAGTTCCTCGTCTTCTGAACGGAGATCTTCCAGTTCAGATTCTCCGGCCGATACGTGTCCTGGCCTGGAGAATTTCAGTTTCTTCTGTTTTCCTTTAGACATGATGATTTTGTCTTTTGATTTTCACTCCTCCAAAAATCCGTTAAGTTTGATTTTCAAGGTGTTATCCTGGTGTAACATAAAATATGGGAATATTAATAAATAATAAATATGATCAGGTATGAATTATTTAATTTATATTGATGTATTGGAATCTGAGCTCAAATCTCATTTCATATACATCAGAAAAGCTAATAACACTCATAAGGGGCACCAGCTTCTATCTTTAAGAAGCAATTTGATCTTTAATTTCACCTTATACCTGTTTGATCACTCAATAAATTAATCAATAATCAGTCTCAAAAATTTTCTGTGAATTCGATACCTGGGCTTGAAACAGACTCAGAATGAAATAAATTCCCAACAACTTCTCATTTTTAAATATTTATTAAACAAAATGATTAATAGACATCGAAATAATTTCATTAATCATAAAATCAATCTTGTAAATGATAGATTAACAATGTCAATATTTTCGGAACCAGGGTTAAACTGAGAAACGAATTTCTATCAGTTTGAGTTAACAGATTATCAAAAACAACGCAAATTTATGGAGAAAGTTTGCTAATTATGAAAAAGTCCTAAATTAATCTTAAGAAAATAAAAACGGAATTTTAATGAAAAGGAGAGTTATGTTAAGGGCTTCTTAATTTGCATCTGATTAGATATATAAATTAGTACCGAACCTCAAGTTTAATTCAGCAGATGAATTAAAGTTTTTTCAGCTCACGTGATCCTCAGTGATGGCAGTTCTGTCGTCCTTTTTCAGCCCAAGACTTTGTGGATGTGAGGGAAATATCTGCCAGCAGATACTTCAAGGGTTCACAGCTCGACCTTTAGATTCAAGCGGTCGAAGGAGGCTGGATTCTGGGCTGCATGACCCACAGTTGAAACGGGTCTTAGCCAGATGGTGCCGACGTCTCTTCAGAGTGATGTGGGACAGCTGTGTGTTGATCCTACAGCTGCACGTTATGTGGGAGCTGCGTCTTTCTTCAAGAGGTCTTCGGTAATAATTAAGAGATATCTAATCCAATTTCAAATTAGAAAAGAAACTTTCGGACTTTAGATAAAAATAGTTTTGAGAGGTGCTTGGTCAAGAAAAATATTATAAAAATAAAGTCAAGATTAAAGTTTACCTTAAAATTAAACAAACGGCGGTTTACAGAAAGTTTAACAAAAAGTGATAAATTAAGAATTGGAGTTTGACTCCGATTAAGAATTGAGCTCAAAGAAAAAGGAATTCCTAGGCATTTAAGAGAAGAAGAAAACACAAAGTTACATAAACAAATTATCTGCTGTGTTCAGAAAAGCGCCATGTGGTCCTTTGTTCTCCCTTGCTGTGTGTAGACAATGGAGGAGATCAGAAAGAAGGGAGCAGGCGAAAAGAGAATCCGGAGCAGAAAGAGACTGGGAAAAGAGTCTCTCTCCTTTTTATAAGCTCTGTTGAGTTTCGCGGGATTCCGGCCTGACCGGAATCTCAGCCAATGAGAGTCCTTCGTGGGCGGGCTCGATGAACTTTTAGTCCAATGAACAAACAGTCTATTGTTCGGAGTCCTTTGGAGTGACGAGTTGTCGTGCAGAGATTGGCTGTGGGAGTCACATGGTTTTAGAGGCAGACTCATACATGATATCAGTCCACAGGAATACAGTTTTAAATACATTGGAATGTACTGTTACACACTTATGTATAACTAAACTAACCTTAGTGTATCTTATAAGCAGTGCTTCTGAATCAACATGCAGGAATAAACATTCATTTAACATTACCATGCATATATATATATATATAAAATCACAGATTAATGCATTTCACACATATTTTCCACATCAAAAACATCAGAGTCCATCTGCATTTTCATAGTCCTGAAAAGAATGAAGGTTTAGAATTGAGTTTGTAATAATGTACTTTAAAGTTGTTTACTGTTTAAATCCAGCATGTCCACAGTTTAAGGAAATTAGCTGAGTCGTGGATCTGTGTAGGTTTTATGGGGGCAATAAAAGTGAAGCTGGACATTGGGGGAAATTCCTTAGGCTGGTTTTAACAAAAGAAGGGGATTTCAGCTGTGGCCTGGGGGAAGAAAATCCATTTCTTTGCATTATTCCTGGATGAAACAAAAATGTCTTTAAGCAGAAAAATAATTGTTGCTGAGCCAAAGTGAGATGATGCTACACTGGATTGGGTCTGAGAGCTTCAGTGTTAAGCTGCAGTCGCCATGGCGTCCAGACCGGAAGTCCCAAAGGTGAGAGAATTTAAATGCAAAATTGCAGGTTGGTATAGATAAGCAAATATATAAATGAATTAAATTATAAATACAAAAATAATTAAATAAATACAACAAACGAAAATATGAATGAATAAAATAAATAGGAGTTTTTGTTGTGGAGATGAGAGTGGGCAGAATATGGAAATGGAAATTTGTTTTTGAAGAAAATTGAAAACTGATGAAATGTTAAAGTTTTGTGCAGGACGCAAGACAAAAAAAAAATATGGAGAAACGATTGGAGGAAGAAAAAACGTAAGAATAAGAGACTTATGCTGCAACGGTGAGAACAAATGCAAAATAATCAATAAACACGATATAACAGAAAAGGACAAAAACACGCTGTTTAATAGCTTGTTTCTCTCCATTAAATTTGAGACAGTGTTGGCTGTGGACGACCCCTCCCCCAGCAGCTGCCTCCTCCTTCACACAGTGACCTCCTCCTCCCTCCACTTCGCTGTCCCACTCCAGCAATCAAAGAAAGCAACACAATGGATCAAAAGAGGAACAATTGAGCACACCAGCAGAGTGAGTCCTCACACATCTGATATTGTATAGTATTCCTGTATATGTATCAAGCCGCTGAGGCTGGTAGAAAATTAAGGTTGTTGTTCTCTATTTGTGAAATGTGGGGTGATTCATCACTCAGTTGATATCTGTACTGTATTCCTGTGTGTGTATCAACCAGTTGAGACTGATTAACACCTATATGAAATGTCTCTAGCCTGTAAGCCCGGCTCCCTGGGGTCTGTGCTATCCTAGATAAGGGCTAGATGGTTGACAAAGGTCCCAATCACAGATCAAAAGAAAGGAAGGGAGAAATTTGCCAGATGGGTTAAACAAATGCAGGACAGAGGAATGTTCGCAGGATGTGAAAACAGCCCCCCCACCAGGGAGACCTAGCTATACAGTATTGTTGCCTTCCATATCAGAGATGTGCCAAGACCACATACTGAGCAGACACAATACATGACCAATCTTCAAAAAAGCCATACCCATGCCCCATCTAAGTTGACCTGTCAGTATCAGCTGCATGACCACAGGAGGTCAGAATAGTCAGAGGCCCCCGTGGGACTAATACTTCCTATATTAAGCAATTTGGCCACTGAGCTCAAACACTCACAAGGGCCCCCGAGGGGTCCCCCAAAATTAGCAACACAACAGGTATCCTTCCCTACAGGATGTTGAAAAAGAACCGGCTTTGATATTAAGCCGTTCTGTTTCAAGGGGGGAGAGGTCAAGATGAGAGGTCAAGACAGGAACAAATAGAAAAGTTACTAGTCCACTAAGGTTTGAAGGCTCCATTAAAGGAATAGAACAATGTATCAAGGAAGAGGAATCCAACGGGGTCAAATTAAACAATGGCTCCTCTGATTGCACAATTCAACATAAGTTATCCAAAAAGCATGATGGCTGAGGCTGCAGCTTATACTGCCCACCCATTCTCCATCTAAGAAGCTTAACATAAGGTTTGAGCATGGAGGTGCAAAATATGATAAAAATGCTGATTTACAATCACAAGTTAAGACAAGGGTTGAAAATTTATGCAAAAAGGTATAAGGGTAAAGCTGCAAGGTTTGGAGGAAATTGCACAATTGAGGAAATTTGCCAAATATTCCAAGTACTTAAAGCAGCAATGAGGCATTAGGTGTCCATTCTTTCAGTGCATTTCCTTAATTGTGGATATTAACATTTATTTAGTAATGAGCAAACACTCACAGCGAAGATTATAGCCTTACTACATACTCAGTTATTTAAAATCAATCTAACACCCCAGTTATGTTCCTCCCCAACAGAGGGTATGCATTTGATGTTACTCACCACATAATGATGTGATATATGATACGTAACATTTCAGGAATATGACAGTAATGAGGAATGTGATTTTTCCTGATTCGGCGGTGGCCAAGCTGGGTCAGGGTAAACTACATTCACTCCACAATTTACCAAGGAATATATAAAATGAGGCATTCAAGGAAAAAATTTGAATCAAATTCTAATTGGGCAAAACGTCCACCTTTCGCTTGACTGAAAGTGTGACACAGCTTTTAATCATTTATTTAAATTCAACTGGACAAACTGATCTTATTTATCAATGCTGAAGCATATCAAAATGCACAGGTGGTTATTTTGTTTTTCTTAAATGAAATTGGTAAACTAGTTAAGCTGTGACTATTGAAACCTTATTGAACAGAACTCTTGGAAGACAAAGGTCCGCAAGGTTCAATTACAGTAGTGCAGATAATATCTGTTGGCACGGTGAAGAGTTGATCTTATTATCCCATCTTGTATTAATTAGGAAAACTAAATGAAGACTTTGAAGCAGTTCCTTTCTTGACTCAATGTTGGAAATCTAGATAAGAAGGGAAAAGAAAATTTGGAGAAAAACTGAACTTATTTATGGAATGGCTGACACAAGGGGAGCCTGAGGCTCCCCATGAATCTGTTTCTCTTATAAAAGGAGGACAAGGGGGGAGGACAGCGAGGAGGAGGAGGAAGAGGGAGCACGCCCCACAATGGCCGCTGCTGGCAGGAGAGGCGTCCACCTCCACCACTGAAAACTGAACTGCATACTTAAAGACTAGAACAGATAAGTGGACTCACTTCTACACGTATGCAGAAAATTAGCAAAAATTAAATTATTGCATGTAAAGTAAGAATTCTGGGTAATGACATACAGGACTCTGAGTCAGAAAAATAACGATCAAATTCTGCAAATGACAAGCTACCAGTAGAACACCTATCAACATCTGTAAAAGTAGCATTGTACCCAATGTACTATAGGCAATTGAATGGATCTGATCCAAATTGTGAACTACCATCATTTGCAAATCCATCCTCTAGATTGGTCATAAAATTAGACTGATAAACAAGGAAATGTGTGGAAGCATCCATTGTCCTAATTGAAGAGGATAAGAGGCATTTCAACCAATGGGGGGTTCCACACATCCCGCTGGTTAGACCCAAACACATGGATTGGAAAATGTTGGACATATTGTCATCTCTAGTGCAGAATAAAGCCATCCATGGAAAAGCAGTAAACAGAATATTCTCCCAAAATAAAACCATAAGCATTGTCTCTCAATTGGGTAACCACAGCACAAAAGGCGGCACAAAGATGCCCAGAAATCTCCTATATGACCAATCTTAACATTAACATGAGGGGATGAGGAAAATTTGAAGCAAATTCCAAATTGGTTATGGTAAAGGGATAACCAAATGCAGATCTAATAAAAGGAGCAGAGTACGACACTATAGGCCATATACTGAGAAGCCCAGAAGGGCGTTAACAAATGCAATTTTCCACAGTGGGAGTCGTCAGCAAGTCTTAGACCAACTGCTGGGTTGAGAGGAAGAGCTGAGGACCCCAAGACGAAAGATGATGACGAGGAAGACCGTTCTGCCATCACAGATTATTTGTAAACACAGTGTGCTAATGATAATACATAAATCATACATAGCTCACCACACGGATGTAGGGGTGTGAGACTTATAGGGTTCTTGCGTTACTTATCTCCATCATGCTAATTACGGTTAGGTAATCTGAATAAGGGAGAAGGTTAGAAACTCTGAATGCCTGAATACAACAATGCATGAATAAGGATGTCTCCTAACATTGAATAATATTGTTTACTACCTACCCACTGAACATGTAGGTCCCATCACCCAACACACACATCACAACACAAACACCACATGCAGATTTCATATAGTCAGCAATCACACACTCAAGGCTACTGGGAGATAACTTACAACAACACATGGATAACTACAGTTGTAGTGAATAAGGATAAAACTGTACAGGCTCCATGCATTGTGATGGCAACCCCTCAGACCATTATTGGTCCTGCCCCGGCTGAGCCCTTTGTATCGGCACTTGATTAAAGGTGTAGGGTACAGGGAAGATGCATGCCGGAGAGCACCAGACCATCATGACGTGGGCCTGCAACATAGAGAGGTCGTAGGGCGAGTGACTGTATGACTTCAGTCCCCAGAAGAAGAATGGACTGGTACCTGAGCGCATCCACCGCACCTCCAGCATCCAGGGTGGAGACAGGAGCTCGAGCCTTACCAACACCAGCGTGTCCACCTCTTTCCAGCGACAGGGGGGTGGCATCCCTGGGACAGCATCACTGAGCTGCTCACTGGCTGGACTGGATGTTACATACCCTCTGCTGCACCCACCAGACTGTCCTGTAGACCTCATGGGATGAGGTGTGCCTCTGAGAGCGGGGACACAGTTGTTTCGTTCCTGTGTCGCCAAGACGGAACTGTGCTCCACAGCTGCAGATACGGGAAGCAGACACAGAGAAAGGTCGAACCTCTGTCGCAACCGTGTGATGAGTGCAGCTGAATGATGTGAGCCCTGGCAAGGGTCAACCGGTGGACAAAGGTTTCATGAACTTTGTGGACTGACTCTATTCGACCCTATGACCCCTACATGGTCCACTCCACTGAACAAAGAACAATGATCATGAGGAGACCTCGAGGGGGGTACAGGACCTGGTGACAGTTCACCTCTGAGACATCGCTGCACCGTGCTAAGGTGTCCACAAGGGGGGAGGCACGGGTAGCAGAACCAATGGTGCAAGCCTCTTGGGTTGACACACAATGCAGGGACCTGCCTTATTCACCATCTGTTAATTGCTAGAGTGTCTCACACCATACATGGTTGACATGATAAAATCATGTCAAAGGGGGGATTGAAAGGGTTAATGTATAGTTAGTGCCAGAATAATAATTCTGTAGGTGATCTCCCATTATGCCCTACACATATTCCATACAAATTCTGTTTGCATGCTTATGAACAATTATGTTATGGTATATTGATAACAGGAATGAGACAAAGGTATAGAGCCCTCTCTGTCTTTTCTCTCTCTCTTTTGAGTCAGGTCTTTCACATTACACACCCAAAAACAGCATTCTCACACACTCTTTTGATAGCGCATTTAAACTGGCCAATCAGAAGGTCGCGTATAAGCCCCTCCTATTGTAGTAGATCGCCCCACCTGAGAGAATAACTGTAACGTGCACCCGGAAGTCGGGGTTCAGTCTGACCAGCTCCAGAGGGAGCTGCGTCACGCTGCACCCAGCGCTGCTTGCTTTACATGTGACTTCTAAATAAATGTACCATCCTTTAAATTGAAGAAATCTCCGGTTTGTTCTTGGACCTTTCAATCAAAGAATCGGGTATTTTTCTAACACCAACAAGTACCCAACGATCCAATGCCGAAGTGTTCACAAGCAGATCCTTTTAAGCACTGGCAGTGAAGAGGCAGCAGGTGCGTTCATTCACGCAGGTGTGTTGATGACCTGCGGAGCCAGGAAACAGATGAGGAACCTCCCACAGAAAGGGAGGGGGAGCGCACCCGCCCGATCATCACAATGTAGTTGACAACCTTTGGACCAGCCCATTAAAAATACATATTTAGCGGGTAAAGGGCTATTCACACCAATCACGATCATAATAACTATAAAATTATACTTTCAAAAATTGTTCTAAGTAAGCATCCACACCAATTAACGATACTGCTCTAACAGCAGAGCCAATCTTGAACTGTGCTCCACACTGGCTTCACCCCGCCACACGTTTGTCCTGCTGCAAGATGAGACCATTTATCCTGCTGCTGCTGCAATCAGAAATGTTAAAGGATTTTTTTTAAGTAGACCAGTACCTTGGGTAGAGAAAAAATAAGAGGAAAAGCAAAAAGAGTTAAATTATTCACCTGACTTTTCTCTCAGCTCCACACCGAAATGGCACCAGTAGGATGAAGTGAGCACACAGCGCAGAGTCCCATGGCCTTGCAAATAATTCATAATAGGATAATAATAATAATAATTATTATTATTATTATTATTATTTTAGCTTGGATGCCATTTCAGAGGGCCGCTTTATGTATCCAAATACAGTCTGTGATCATTTCTCCTCCACCTATTGCACACTCAGATTCTGCTGAAAGCAGAAAGATGTCCCCACCCTCTGTCATTTATTTCAGCCCTGCTGTTAAAACAGGTTACAGTGGTGGTCGGATGTTTTTTGATTGGCTTTAAGTGTTTTTATCGTTAATAAAATTGGGAGTTGTAGTTTTGTAATCTCACATTGAGAGGTTATTAAAATTGCCATTTGAGAAAACTACAGCCTTCCAAAGTGGCTAGTGGGAGTGGCTGTCTTACCGGCCACTGCTGAAATCTACCCGCCATTCAGAGGTTGGTGGGTGTTAATGTCAAGCCCTGGTGGGGAGCCAAAGGCGTTAGCTTAAGAGCTAGCAGTGTTACTAGCAAATTAGCTTACCAAGTGCAGTTTATACCGTTATTTTCTTTAGATTTCCGTCACCCTAATTAGGGATGAGCCAATACCACTTTTTCAAGTCCAATACAGATACTGGGACTTTTGAGTATTGGCTGATACCAATCTAAACCTGATGCTATCTCTCTTATTTAAAACAATAAAAGTACAGAACATACTTTGGTAATGACTAGTTGCATTTTGCACACATATAAAAACATAAATCTTAAAAGTCAAAGAATATATTACAAATTAGACTCAGTTCAACAACGCTGCTGCTTTTTTATTTTAAACTTTGCAACATTGGCAGCATTTCACTGGTCAGCACCATGTAAACATGCATTCTGAAGTTTTAAGTGCAAGTTTATGCAAAACCTTTAAGCTAAGTATTTAAGTAAATATTCAGATAAAATTAAAGTACCACTTTATGCATGAGGTAAAAAATGCTGTAGATGTGAAAGTAAAGGAACTAACCCTTTAAGTTGTATTTTTGTCATCCATTATTATTATCATAAGTATTCTCCTGGTCCTTGGTTTATTTAGTAGTGTTTCTGATATTCTCTGTCCATTCTTAGATTTTAGGCTTGCTCTTATTTTGAAGTCATTCCTGTTCCATTTCCTGTAACCCTGTTGTTCTAGTCCTGCTTCCAGTTCACTGTTATGATTTGCTATTTACGTTTCTGTTACCTACCTGTCATCAGCTGTAATTCTCTGCCAAAAGGTAAACCATGTTATGTCTTCATTTCTGTCATTTTCCACGCTTCCGTCTGATTCGTACTTTAAGTTTTGTTCTTTTGGTTATGTTTCACATTTAGCATCTTTCAGCCTCCGATCTGGAAAAGCAGTGGCTGCTGATGTGCAACACACTTCCTTCTGCTCAGTTCTTGACAGAATTCACCATACTTCTTTGCCGTGATACTTCTGCAAGCATTTTATCAAGTTGGTGGTGTTAAAATTGTAAATGCTAGTACCACACAGCAAACATACCGAGACGAGTCCCACAGACAGGCTCTACTGATGTGACACTCGTTGCTTCTGTTTACGGAAGCCGCATGCAGCGTGGCTGAGAACATGATCGTGCCTTCATTTTAATATTATTAGTGTATCGGATCGGTAAATTACTTTTATTCCTTACCAATGCCGATCCAGCCATTTTGTCTGAATCAAACCCGATACAGATACGGCGGATCGGATCAGCACATCCCCAACCCTAATAGACATCTCTGTTTCCACCTGGTTCACTAATTCACAGTCGATAATCTCACGTCATTCTGTCTCATTTTGTTATATTTTCAGACATCAAACTGTTAGCATAAGCTTGACTAGGCAGTTGGAGTTGGTCATTCTAGTGCCATTACAGCTCGCCTTAGCGCTGGGCAATTAACCAAAATAAAACCAAAATTGGCATTCAGGGTGTAGAACTGACATAATCTTGCTCTTATCGACTTTTTCAGCTTTTCCCCTCTCCCTGATGTGTGTGTGTGTGTGTGTGTGTGTGTGTGTGTGTGTGTGTGTGTGTGTGTGTGTGTGTGTGTGTGTGTGTATAAAGAGCTATTCATCTGCTGCCCCTTTAAAATCCACCCATGGAGATACATGTGTGGGCACGCAATGCCGCACCCTGGGAGCAGAGCAGTTAGCATTGTTTGGAAGCAGCAGAACACTGCAGAAAAAATAAAATGGCCTATAGCGAAAAGAAATGCGGTCTCCGTCCATATAGTATGTGATTGACTCTTTATTTCATTCAAAGATGCCAAGAAATAGTTAGCAAAGTGCACAGAAGCTAACATGTAGATGTCTTAAGCTAAGTCAGTATTAGCTGCTAAATAGCTACCTGCATCAGTTGAACCATTTTATAGTGGAAAATGAATGACAAAATGGACAAGCCAAGGCTGCATTCAAGAACCCAATGAGAGACTCATAATCACTATATGGTGATATGCAATCATGGCTACATAAAGGACTCCTCCAATGCAGCTAACAAGCTAATTAGTCACTGTTGGAGTCATGTGACTCACAGATCCTTAACAGGTATGTAAACAAACACTGTCTTCTGCACTGGACAATATTTATTTGTGTGTGAAATGACAATAGGTCTGTTCTTTATTTTATTATGCTCATTTACTACTGCACTGCAGTAATATGATGCTATACTTGTATAATATTGCTTAATTATGAGTCTTGTCAGTGAACTATGAAGGAGAAGAAAGGAGGAAAAAAAAGAAAAAACAATAAAAACCGACATGAAAGGGTCAAATAACCATGATGCTGATTAAAGGTCAAAATTGCCGAGTCCTACATTAGCGGGTGGATGCTGTACAGCACACTGCCTGACATTAACTTAACTACTGATCCGGCCAGTCTGAATCACTGTTTTCTGTAAATTCTATTTATCCCTACAGGAATCCTTGTTCATCTAACAACACTTGACCACATACGTAATGTTACTCTTAGACATTATTTTAGCTTTGTTAAAGTTTTATTTTCTCTAAGTGAGATCCACGTCGGCTAGCCTAAGCTATCAGTTTAGCTACTCATTCACAAATGATTCTGGGCTTACTGTACTCCAGGGACTGGTCATATCCTTGTTCGGGAAGGAAGATGGCGGCACAGCGGCTATCTGCCGTGGCCTCTCCCACTGTTAACACAGCATCTTTGTTTGAGCCCCTATCTTTGTGTCATCGAGCGACAAGAAAGGGACAAGAAGGGGAAATATGTCTATAATTGTCAGACTCTTGAATGCACGATACAAACATTCTGGTTGTGAGAATTTGAAGCATTGGGTGGGCGAGCTGAGCAAGTTGGGATTATTGCATAGGACAATCGCAGGTTCACTCCTTACACCAGTGAGGAGGAGATGCATGCGGTGTGAGAGAACAAGGAAGCGGGGTAAATGTGGAGGATTACGTACCAGGATAACGGCTATTCCATACAGGCCGGCAGTTCCTACCATCATATTGGCCAACGTGCGGTCCCTGGATTGTAAAATGGATTACATCAGACTGTGGACAGCTTCAAATCCTCAGGCTGGCAGGGGTAGGAACCTTTCTGTGTGGAGTTTGCATGTTCTTCCTTTGTTACGTGGGTTTACTCTGGGGGCTCTGGTTTCCTCCCACAATCCAAAGACATGCATGTTAGGTTAATCGGTTGTTCTAAATTGTCCCTAAATATGTCTCCTATAGGCCCTTAGAATAGAGGGTTAGTACTAGTGAAGCGTTTTGAGTGGTCTTTGAGACTAGAAAAGCGCTATGTAAGTACAGATCCTTATCCCTTATCCCCAGCGTAGCGTGAGGAACTGCTGTGTGTTGGTTTTTATGGAGATGTGGCTGAGTCATAACATTCTGGATGCTGCGATTCAGCTGGAAGGGTTAACTCTCCACAGAGCAGACAGGACAGCTGCGTCGGGTAAGCGAAGAGGCAGGGGGCTGGCTGTTTACATTAATAACTTGTGGTGCCAGGATGCAAAGGTGATCACCGTTCATTGTACACCTAACATCAAGTACATGACTGTGAAATGCAGACTGTTTTATCTGCCGCGGGAGTTGGCGGCTGTCTTGATTGTAGCAGTCTATGTGGCTCGAAGTGCTAATGTGAGCGAGGCTATGAGTAACTTGTATCACAACATCAGTTCGCTGCAGACAGGCCACCCAGATGCTTTTATCATCATTACGGGTGATTTTAACCAGGCGAACTTCAAGTCTGTTTTACCTAAATTCCATAAGCATGTGAACTGTGCTACTAGGGGCAATAATACACTAGATCATGTGTATACAAACATTAGGAACTGCTACAGAGCAGCCGCTCTCCTCCACACTGGAAACTCTGATCACCTAGCTGTTAGGCTTGTACCTGCATACAAGCCAATTGTGAAACAAATTAAACCCATTTTCAGAGAAGTGAGATTGTGGCCCCAGGAGGCTATTCCAATATTACAAGACTGCTTTGAGAACACAGTGGGAGATCTTTAGAGAAGATGCAACAAAGGACAGAGTCACTCATCTGCAGGAATATGCAGAGTCTGTCATGAGGTACATAAATAAATGCATAGATGACGTAACTGCTATCAAAAGCATCAAGAAAAGAGCAACTCATAAGCCCTGGCTGAATGAAGAAGTGGGCCCCTTGCTTAGGGTGCGGAATTCAGCTTTTAAGTCAGGAGACACTGCTGCACACAGGCTGGCAAGACAAAATCTGTCCCGGGGCATCCGGGAGGCCAAAGCTAAACAGGCAGAAGCTAAACAGCCACTTTATGAACAATAAAGATTCACGGCAGTTGTGGCAAGGTTTTAATACAATTGCTGAAAATAAGCCCCCTCCTCCACAGGCCAGCCACAAGGATGTCTCACTACCAGACAGGCTCAATGACTTTTATGCACGTTTTGAAGCTGGGAATGGCAGCAATAATGATGAGGTACAGACACCTTTATCATCATCATCATCCACTGAGCAGGCATTTCAGGTGACAGCCGCCCAGGTTAGAAGTTTTTGACAGGGTTAATTCACGCAAAGCAGCAGGACCTGACAGTATTCCCGGGTGTGTGGTGATGGAGTATGCTGAACAGCTGAAAGATGTCTTTGCAGACATCTTTAACACCTCCCTCTCTTAGGGTGCTGTGCCCACCTGCCTGAAGAGTGCCATCATAATCTCCGTGCCAAAGAAACCAAACCCTGACTGCCTTAATAATTTTCATCCTGTGGCATTAACACCAATAGTGATGAAATGTTGTGAATGGCTTGTTTTGCAGCACATTAAGGCCCAGCTCCCCCCACAGTTGGACCCCCTGCAGTTTGCATATAGAGCTAATCGCTCAACCAAAGACGCCATCTCCTCTGTACTTCACCTCACCCTAGCACATCTGGAGGAGAGGAATACCTATGTTAGGCTCCTCTTCAGTGACTTCTCCTCTGCTTTTAATACCATCATTGTAGGGCAGTTGGTGGAAAAACTATGGTTGCTGGAGGTGGACCTTAGCACGTGTGCCTGGATTCTCAACTTCCTGATGCAGAGGCAGCAATGAGTCAAGGTGGGCAGTTCTATCTCAAACATCGGAACTGTGAGTACAGGATCT
The DNA here is from genome assembly GCA_020510985.1 of Pholidichthys leucotaenia. Classification (NCBI taxonomy): domain Eukaryota; kingdom Metazoa; phylum Chordata; class Actinopteri; order Cichliformes; family Pholidichthyidae; genus Pholidichthys; species Pholidichthys leucotaenia. The sequence continues at coordinate 300,648,896 of CM035840.1, forward strand.
CCTCAGGGCTGTGTCTTGAGCCCCCTGCTGTTTAGCCTGCTCATTCACGACTGTACTGCCACATTCAGCACTAATCACATCATTAAGTTTGCTGATGATATGACGGTAGTTGGTCTGATTAATGAAAACAATGAGTCTGCGTACAGAAGGGAGGTGCACCAGCTAACAACATGGTGCACATTACATAATCTTCACCTTAATGTGGAGAAGACTAAGGAGATGATGATCGACTGCAGGAAGGCAAGCAAGCACCATCACACACCGCTGTTTATTGGGGGCACTTTTGCGGAGAGGGTGAACAATGTTAAGTTTCTGGGGACTTACCTCGCAGATGACATGGCCTTTAACACCAACACCACAGCCATTATTAAAAAGGCTCATCAGCAACTCTACCCTCTCCGGTGGCTAAAAAAGGCAGGTCTTCCCACTCAGCTCCTCACTACTTTTTACAGAGGCACCCTGGAATCTGTCCTTTCATATGGTCTGACTACCTGGTTTGGGAATTGCACAGCTTTAGAGAAGCAACAGCTGAATAGGGTTGTAAAAACAGCCAGTAAGATCATCAGTGTTCCCCTCCTCTCCTTGGAGGAGATTTACAATAAACGCTGTGCTAACAGGGCTGTTAAATGGTAAAATGGTAAATGGCATTCACTTATATAGCGCTTTTATTCTCATCTCTTGATGACCAAAGCGCTTTACAGATCTTGCTATCCACCCATTCACACACACATTCACACACTGATGGTGGCATGCTGCTTAACATGGTGCTTCCAGACCCACCAGGAGCAATTGGGGGTGAAGTGTCTTGCCCAGGGACACAACGGCAATATATCTGGGGAGAACGGGATTCGAACCGCCAACCATGCGGTTATTGGACAACCTGCTCTACCTCCTGAGCCACTGCCGCCTGTTAACATTGTTAAAGACTGCTACCATCCTTCCCACAGTTTGTCTTCTCTTCTGCTCTCAGGGAAGAGGTACAGGTGTCTTCAGGCCAGGACAGCCAGAATGTTGAACAGTTTTTTCCACATGCAGTCAGGATTATAAATGAACTGTGCCCTATTCCCCTGCCAGTTGCTTTTCCTACCTCTCACCTCTGCTAAACTTTTATATGTATTCTGTTAGGTTGGTCTGACCATAGTGTTTAACTGATATACTATTGTTGTATTTTATTTTTATGCTGTTGTTTTTAAACTGATTGTCTATGTATATTGTGGTACTGTGTTATGCTGGGAGATCATAATTTTGTTTTTTATGTGCATGCACATACTAAATGACAATAAAGAAATCTTGAATCTTGAATCAGGGACGGGTCATATCCTATTGACCACTGAAACCATACACCCCTGCCCATCATTGATGCTTTATCTCATTTGTCCTTTAAGACAATTAAATGCGGTCTTAGGGATTTAAAGAGACCCTGCACTGAAACGAGCCATTCTGAGAAAGGCTGCAAAAGATGATTTGTAATGATGCTGCAATAATTAAATATTTAAAGGCAATTTCACCAAAATACTGTATGTCACAAACATTTCATTAAGACCTGTGGGAGCTGTCAACGTGGAAAAATTGCAGCGAATGGGATCTTTAAATCTGGCTGAGATTTGAGATCTGAGGATGAGAAATGGAGCTTCTCAGAGCTTCTCAGGTGCAGTCAATGGCCCCTTTAAAGTAAAGATACGTAACTGAATATAATAGTTGCAAAACTATCTTGAAGAAAAATTTCTACTCACAATTTTACTCTCGTAAAAATTGCGGCAGTCCAGGAGGATGGTGTCACTGCAGGAATCCCCTTTGGCCAAAAGAGCTTCAACCTCTTTATGAAACTCTTCAGGCTCCAGATGAACCCCTGAGAGTGAAAATAGATGTCAAACTGGCACTATAACTTGGTCAAACATAGAGAAGCAATCAGAGCAGCCATCTTGGGCATCTTGCCACTTAATTGGTGTAACAGAGATATCTATCTATAAATACAAGGAAGCTCTGTCTGTGAATGAATGAATTTATTCGGTAATAATAATAAACATACATACAATAAGAATACACAAAAGAACAACCGAAAGGGTGTAGGCTGAAGCTAGTGCTTACATAGTGCCTACCCCATTACAATTTTAAAATCAATAACATAAAAGTTTAAGTCATACCCAAAATCAACAAAGAAAATCAAATAGAACAAGTAGACAAAAAAAAAACAAAACAAACAAAAACCTTTAAGTTATTACAAGTTTATCTCCCAGCATTTACAGTGAGATACTGGGAGATTTTCTCATCTTTGTACATTTTTTTTTTAATTGCTTCAGAGTTGAACATGTTTTAATATTTTCAGAGCAACAGTTCCACAGTTTAACTCCAGTGACAGACATGCAATGATACTTTGTATTTGTTCTAACCTTTGGTTTATTAAAAACAGGGTTACCTCTTAGCTCATATTTGCTTTCCCTTTTTTTAAACAGTCTCTGAATATTAACAGGTAATTGGTTATTTGCTTTGTACATGATTTGAATGACATTATAATCTACTAGATCTCTAAATTTAAGAGTATGTAACTGAATGAATATTGGATTTGTTGGTTCACAGTAAGGTTTCTTTGATACAATGAGTACGGCTTTTTTCTGTAATAAAGCGATTAAGTTTGTGTTTGTTTTATATGTGTTTCCCCAGATCTCCATACAGTATGTCATATAAGGAACAATCAGTGAATTATATAAAATGCAAAGAGATTTCTGACACAGGAGATCCTTAACTTTATACAGTACGGCAATGGATTTAGACATTTTAGTTTTGACATAATTTATGTGTGATTTCCAGTTTAGTTTGTTATCAACAATGACCCCTAGGAACTTGGTTTTGAAAACTGTGTCAGTTTCAACATTGTTTTTTTCCCACAATATCTTTATTGAACCTTTTTTTTAACAAACATGATACAAACAATCAAACACTAACGCTAAAGTACTGCAAAAAAAAAAAAAAAAATGCACTAAAAAACACCAACAACCACCAACAAAATCAAATCTTCAACAATGCTCCTCTGTTTAGTCTAGACAATCCAATACATAAGTATACATATTATGTTCACCAGTTTGGAATTTACAAGGTCCACACACATCATTCACCTTCTTCTTCAAGAGTTATGTTTAAATTTTTTACATAATCAACTAGAAAAGCACTCGGAGAGCGCAGACCTCCGCCAAGCGCCACAGTTCCCCCCATACAGTGTTTGTGTGTACGTTGTCAGATTCCTTGACCATGAAAACATCTGAGTAGCAATTGGATTCACAATGATAGGATTAGTGGTTCAGTAGTAAAAGCATTACCTCCTTGGCGGAGGTAATAAACTGAAGTGTTGGTGTTGTGTCCATGTCCTGCATCTGCAAACTCCCAGGCTGGGGGCGTTGCAATTGAATGAACGAATGAATTAATCTTTATTTCGAATAGATTAAGAGTACAGGTTAAAAGAAAGTGAATAATATAACAAAGGGGGTAATAAAATCCAACAAGGTCAAATTAGACAATAGCTCCTCTGATTATACAGTTCAACATAAGTTATCCGAAATATGTGATGGCTGAATCCGCAGCTTATATTGCCCACCCATGTTCCATGCAAGAATTCAAAAGAAAAAACAAAAGAAGTCATGACACAACTGCGTACAACCCACAGGCCAATGGGTTATGTGAGCGTTTTAGATCACTGAAAGCAGCACTGAGGGCTTCACTGACGGATGCCAATTAGGTAGACGGGTTGGCGTGGGTTTTATTCAAAATTCAAACGTTTATTTCAAACTCAGGGTTCATATTAAATGCAGAAGTAAAAGGAGTAGAAAATAAATAAATAAATAAAAGTTTATACAGATCAGCAGACAGTCGGCGGTCTTGTAACAACAATAACATACAATACTGGACTCAGTATAAAATGGAACGCCACCACTTCCAAATGCTGAAGTGTGAGTGACGAGTTGACAATTGCTGATATAAGATGATCGTTACATGGCAGCAACCTTCTCATCAAACTGTAAACATCGTTACGTATCAACTCGCCAAAAGACGGAATGTTCACAGACACAAACATCTTGCTTGCACTCGACCTTTGTGGTACATCTAATCTTTATCTTTATTGGGGTTGCGCTCCGCGGCCAAAGATGATTTGGAAAATTCCCCGGCAGAGAGCTTCTTTTTGCGGAGCTACTATGGCTGACCGGGGAATTTCTGCCAAATAATCTAGCGGTGGACAGCTGGCCGTCTGAGCTTTTGCAGCGTTGCGCAAACACAGGCACACAACACGCTGTCGAGCAGCTGGTTTTTGCGCAGCGCCTATGGCTGCCCGGGGAATTTCTGCCAAATAATCCGGTGGCGGACAGCTGCCCGTCTCAGCTTTTGCAGCGTCGCGCAAACACAGGCACGGTGTTTTCCGCGTGCTTTTGTGCCTAAAACGTTGAAGAAGGCGGAGTTTATGTTGGTCAGACACGATGACCAGCGCCCTCCATTGCGCCTGCGCACATGTTGAAAATAGCCGTATGTCACAGTGTTAAAGAATGCTTTAAAAAATTCCTGTATCCAGATGGTGATCCGGATCATCCCCAAAATTTAATCAGTTCTTCCTTGTACCATTTCCAACAACGCCTGAAAGTTTCATGGAAATCCGTCCAAGACTTTTTGAGTTATCTTGCTAACCAACAGACAGACAGACAGACAGACAGACAGACAGACAGACAGACAAACAGACAAACCCCGGCAAAAACATTACCTCCTCCTGGCCTTTTCGGCCTGGCGGAGGTAATAAAAGGTCTCCATATATTCTCAAACACAATTTCCTTTGATTTCAATATATATGTTATTCTTTCTAATGGAAGGTTTGTTAACATCTGTCTTAACCACTGAGTCACATCTGGTCTATGAGTCTTTTTCCATAATAGTGCAATACATTTTTTGGCATTAAGCAAACTGAGGTCTATGAATGTTCTTTCACTTTTATTAAAATTATGCTTTTCTGGGTACAGACCCAACAAAAACAGTTTAGGATTCAATATGATTTGTTTTGAGATTATTTTTTCAACTGTTACCCTCACCTCTTCCCAAAACATTCTTATTAATCTACATTCCCATATACAATGAAATAGGGTTCCTTTACTTTCCATGCATTTTGTGCATGTATCTGGTATATTTTTGTTATATCTATTTAACTCCTCCGGTGTAACATACATCCGCATTAACCATTTGAAATGTATCAATTTAAGGCGTACATTTATTGATTTGGTTTGAGCTTCTGTACAAGCCAATTCCCATTGTTCCTCTGAAATTTCAGTTTGCAGATCTTCTTTCCAGTAGTTTAATCTTTTCAGTGAATTTTCACTTGAAGATAGTGTCAATGAGTTATAAAACTCTGAAATAATACCCTTTCTTTTACTATCTTTCATCAACATTTTTTCCAAGGATGAATAGATAGGTCGAGTGAGAGCTTTATTTTGATTTGATCGAATAAAGTTTCTAAGTTGAAGATATTTAAAAAAATGTGTTCTATTGAGATTAAATTTGATCCTCAGCTCTTCAAAAGACATTATGTTTTCTGTACATGGCAAATATAAATTCTGAATCTTTTGTATCCCTTTTAAATTCCATACTTTAAATACAGCGTCCGCTCTCCCTGGTTTAAAATATTGATTACCCCATATTGGACTAAATTGTGACAATAACTGTGGTTCTTTTAAATAGTTTTTAGCTTCACACCATATTTTGATCATATGCTTTACAAATGGATTTTTAACTTGTTTTTGTAATTTTTTTTGCCGAATCTGAGTATATGAATATGGGAAGAGGTAAAGGTAAATTGTATGATTCCATTTCAGTCCAGTGAGGGAGATCATTTGATGAAAAATAATATGTCATAGACCTCAGCTGTGCCGACCAATAATACAACATAAAATTTGGACATTTCAGACCTCCACGATCAAATGGTAAATATAATAAAGACAGACGTAATCTAGCCCTCCTGTTGTTCCATATAAATTCCACTAACTTTTTTTTAATTCTTGAGAATAAATCTAAAGGTGGTGGTAAGGGAATGTATTGAAATAAATAAAGTATTTTAGGTAAGATATTACTTTTAAGTATATTAATTCTCCCGATCATCGACATTGGTAGTGACATCCATCTCTGAAGTAACTCATCAATATCTGTCATTAAGGCTTCATAATTGACACTGGCGATTGATTCTAGCTTAGGCACAATTTGGATTCCTAAATATTTAAACTGATTTACAACATTGAATTGATTTACCTCAGGGGCTGGGTAATTTCTCTGGGTCTCATTTAGCATTAATATTGAAGATTTAATTTTATTTATTTTATATCCTGATATTTCCCCAAAATTCTTTATTAAATTCAACAAGGTCGGAATTGATTTTTTAAGATTCGACATAAACAAGATTATGTCATCGGCATACAGGGAGATTTTATGTTCTGTTGGTCCAACTTTAATTCCATATATTTGTGACTGTAGACGTATCGCCATCGCTAAAGGTTCAATTGCCATAGTAAACAGTAAAGGTGAAAGTGGACAGCCTTGTCGACATCCTCTATTGATTTTTATTGATTTTGAAATATTGTTATTTGTTAGGATTTCTGCTGTAGCATTATTATATATTATCTGAACCCATTTTATGAAATTATTTCCAAGTCCAAACCTTTGTAAGACTTCAAAAAGAAAGGGCCATTCAACTCTATCAAAGGCTTTTTCGGCATCCAGTGATAAGAGAGCTGTATCCGGTGCTTCTTTATTAGAATAAATAATATTAAATAGTCTTCTTACATTATGGAAGCCTTGTCTTCCCTTTATAAAGCCATTCTGATCTCGATTAATAATATTTGGTAAAATTTCTTGTATTCGTCTTGCTAAAATTTTACAGATTATCTTAAGGTCGGCATTTAATAGGCTTATTGGTCTCATATTTTCACATTTATTAGAGGGCTTACCTGGTTTTGGCAACAGTATAATTAAGGCATTATTCATATATGATGGTAAATTACTATTTTGAAATGCTTCTAAAACCATTTCCAAAAAAGGTTTTGTTAATTTATTCTTAAATTTTTTATAAAGGTCAACTGGAAGACCATCTGGTCCTGCACTTTTTCCTGATTTCATATTATCAATGGCTAGTCCAACTTCCTTCTTCAGTCCTATCAAGCTTGGTTGGCTTGTGGGACTCCCGAAGCAGCTGAGGTGTACCGGCAGGCCAAGCGGAGTGCAGCTCGGGTGGTTGCTGAAGCAAAAACCCGGGTATGGGAGGAGTTCGGTGAGGCCATGGAACAAGACTTTCGGTCGGCTTCAAAGAGATTCTGGCAAACTGTTCGGCGGCTCAGGAGGGGAAAGCAGCTCCCCGTCCACACTGTGTATGGTGCGGATGGGACACTGTTGACTTCAACTGGGGATATCGTCGGGCGGTGGAAGGAATACTTCGAGGATCTCCTCAATCCCACTGATACGCCTTCCACAGAGGAAGCAGGGTTTGGGGACGAGGGGGATGACTCGCCTATCACAGGGGCTGAGGTCGCCAAGGTGGTTAAAAATCTCCTTGGTGGCCGGGCCCCGGGGGTGGACGAGATTCGCCCCGAGTACCTCAAGGCCCTGGATGTTGTTGGGTTGTCATGGTTGACACGCCTCTGCAACATTGCGTGGAGGTTGGGGGCAGTGCCTTTGGCATGGCAAACCGGGGTGGTGGTTCCTCTCTTCAAAAAAGGGGACCGGAGGGTGTGCTCCAACTTTAGAGGGATCACACTCCTCAGCCTCCCTGGGAAGGTCTATGCCAAGGTATTGGAGAGGAGAGTCCGGCCGTTGGTCGAACCTCGGATTCAGGAGGAGCAATGTGGTTTTCGTCCTGGCCGTGGCACATCGGACCAGCTCTTTACCCTCTCGAGAATTCTTGAGGGTTCGTGGGAGTTTGCCCAACCAGTTTACATGTGTTTTGTGGACTTGGAGAAGGCATTTGACCGCGTCCCTCGTGGATTTTTGTGGGGGGTGCTTCGGGAGTATGGGGTATCGGGCTTGTTGTTACGAGCTATTCGGTCTCTGTACGACCGTTGTGAGAGTTTAGTTCGCATTGCCAACACTCGGTCGGAGTCATTCCCAGTGAGAGTTGGACTCCGCCAGGGCTGCCCTTTGTCACCGGTCCTGTTCATAATTTTTATGGACAGGATTTCTAGGCGCAGCCAGGGAATGGAGGGTGTCATGCTTGGTGACCACAGGATCTCATCTCTGTTGTTTGCAGATGATGTTGTCCTGTTGGCTTCATCCAGCAATGACCTACAGCTCTTGCTGGGACGGTTTGCCGCTGAGTGTGAAGCGGCTGGGATGAGAATCAGCACCTCCAAGTCCGAGTCCATGGTCCTCAGCCGGAAAAAGGTGGATTGTCCTCTCCGGGTTGGGGACAGGCTCCTGCCCCAAGTGGAGGAGTTTAAGTATCTTGGGGTCTTGTTCACGAGTGAGGGGAAAATGGAGCGAGAGATCGACAGACGGATTGGAGCAGCATCTGCAGTGATGCGGACGTTGTACCGGTCTGTTGTGGTGAAGAGGGAGCTTAGTTCTAAGGCAAAGCTGTCGATTTACCAGTCAATCTACGTTCCTACTCTCACCTATGGTCACGAGCTTTGGGTAATGACCGAAAGAACGAGATCGCGGATACAAGCGGCTGAAATGAGCTTTCTCCGTAGGATTGCTGGACTCACCCTCAGAGATAGGGTGAGGAGCTCAGTCATCCGGGAGAGGCTCAGAGTAGAACCGCTGCTCCTCCACATTGAAAGGAGTCAGTTGAGGTGGTATGGGCATCTGATTAGGATGCCTCCTGGACGCCTCCCACTTGAGGTGTTTCAGGCACGTCCCACTGGGAGGAGACCCCGGGGCAGACCCAGGACTCGGTGGAGAGACTATGTCTCCCAGCTAGTCTGGGAACGCCTTGGTATCCCCTCTGAAGAGCTGGAGCAGGTGGCTGGGGAGAGGGAAGTCTGGGCTTCTCTGCTTGAACTGCTGCCTCCGCGACCCGGACCTCCGGAAAAGCGGTAGACGATGGATGGATGGATGGATAGTCCAACTTCTTCTTGACTAATTTTAGACTCCAGTATCTCCCTATTTTCATTTGGAATACACGGTATAAATAGTTCGTTCAAAAACCCATGTAGTTTTGTTAAGTCAGATTCATTTTTGGTATCATATAATTTTTCATAGTAATCTCTAAAGGCTCTATTAATTTCTAAAGGATCTATAACTACCTGTCCATTACTTATAATACTGGTAATTGGTGTTTTAGATTCTAAGTGTTTAATCTGCCATGCCAATAACTTTCCTGATTTTTCACCTTGTTCATAAAAAGATTGTTTCAATCTTAGAAGACTCGAGGCAGCTCTATTCGCTGATTTTTTTGTCATATTCATCTCTCAAAATCAGTAATTCGTTCTCCAACCTTGGATCTCTTCCTGCATATACTCTTTCTTGAAGAATTTTTATTTTATGTTCCAATTGGACTCTCTCCTCTCGAGTCTTCTTAGATTTTGAACCTGTATAACTAATAATATGTCCCCTAATAAAAGCTTTGAAAGCCTCCCACTTTACACATGCTGATGTTTGTGTAGTATTGATGTCAAAGAACTCATCTATCTGTTTTTCTATGTATTTAACAAATTCCTCATCCTGAAGCTATTTATGCTGAAATTGCCATCTACTTGGTTCCTTTGTCAATTTCTTATCTACATATATTAGACAGCAGGGTGCATGATCAGAGATCACGATGTTATCATAAAAACAGTTTTGAATCTTGGACCTTAATTCTGTGGAGATCAAAAAATAATCTATACGTGAGAATGTCTTGTAGGTATTGGAATAACAAGAGTATGCTTTAACTTGTGGTTTCATTTCTCTCCATATATCTATCAATTTCAATTCTTTCATAAAATGATTAATGGTCATCCAACATCCATTGTGCGTACAGTCCAGTCCTGTTGATCTATCTATACTGGGATTCAATGTACAATTAAAATCCCCTGCTATTATATGTTGCCCTGTAAGTGATGATAAGATAAGAAATAAATTAGCAAAGAACTTTTGATCATCTATATTGGGACCATATAAGTTCACCAAATTTATATTTTCTAATAGCAAAGATCCTTGAATGATTACATATCTTCCAAATTTGTCTCCAATTACATTTTTCACTTGAAATGGTACTGATTTATGTATGAGAGTCATAACTCCCCTGGCTCGGGATGAAAATGATGAGGTGAAAACATTTCCTTGCCATCTACTCCTAATTCTTTTTACATCCTCCTCTATTAGATGAGTTTCTTGTAAAAACACAATTTTTGAACCCATGTCTTTTATTTTATTCATAACTTGTTTAAGTTTTTTTAAATTTTGTAGACCTCTGCAATTCCATGAAGTTAAATTAAGATTAACGCTTTGATTTATGATCAATAGGGAGTTTGGGATTACCTTGCAGTGTAAACATGCTCAAACAGAAAAGCAAAAAGATGAGTGGTTGAACATTCACCCTACAAACTACACACAAACAAATTCCCCCTTCCCACATTTGTGGCAATCCCCCCAAAAACAAAAGAAAAATTCCGTCTCCCGATATAGCCATCGACCGTTCCACACCCACGAGGATCAGCCAAAGCCACTCCTTCTTCATCCTCCCAATCACCCTAACTCTACTGCTTTTAATAACATAACATTAACTCTCTTCTGTAATTTTCCAATTTAACTCCAAAATTTTATAGCAATTTTGTACTTTTTTTTTTAAATTTTTTTTTAATATGTAATACAATCTATATTTTGTAATCTTGTTATATGCTTCTAATCAGTTAAATGCTCAAATATTCTACCCTATATTCTGTTCATGCTTAGCTCCCACCAGTCTCTTCCTGGATCTTCTTGATGAGCTCCTGCGCCTCCTCGGGGGTCTTGAAGATGTGTGTTCTGCCCTCATGTGTGACCAGAAGTCTTGCAGGGTGAATCACTCCATGACGAATCTCAAGGTTGCGCAGTTCTTTACGGATGGGGTCAAACTGCTTCCTTAATTGTTGGATTCCTGAGGCCAAATCTGGGTAGAACCGCACCTGCTGATCTTGGTATTTAATTTCTCCTTTGGCCCGCACCGCGTTGGAGATCGTCATCCTGTCTCTGTAGCTGAGAAACTTCATAATTAACGTCCTCGGTGCTGCCTTGTTACCTCTCGGTGGGCCAATTCGGTGGGAGCTTTCCAAGACGACTGATGATTTTAGCTCCGCGTTGTTCAGCGCCTCCGGGATCCACCCCTCCAAAAAGGAGCACGAATCACGACCTTCGGCTCACTCCGGTAAACCCACCAGCCTCAGGTTGTTCCGTCTGGACCGGGACTCCAAGTCCAGAACGTTATTTTCCAGATCTTTATTTTTTTTTTCCAAAGTGCGCACCTTTATTTGAAGTCCGCTGATTTCATCCTCCGCACTGGAAACACGAAGCTCCGCCTGCGTCACTCGCTCCACGCAGTCACCCAACTCCTTTCTCATTGCATCCAACGCTGCCATAATCCCATCAAGTTTAGCGGAAAAGTCTGCTCTCATTGAGCTAATGGCAGCCAGCACTGCACCTGTGCCGCCATCATCAGCAGTTACCGCACCACTGCTAGTTTCATCCGCCATATCCGCAGCTTTTTCTACTGCGCCACAAACTTTAAAGTCCGTTAATTTGGACTGCTTCGGCGATTCAATTTTTCCCCCGCTTGATTTCCCAGCCTTAGTCTTCCCCGGCATATCCTCACCCAAACGCTGGGAAAAGTTCTGTTCCAAATGAGAGAGTTATTTGCCGAATCTTTATTTCCAGGAGCAGAGCAGAGTGATACGTGTCCTTCTAGGCGGCCGCCATAACTGGAAGTCAGTTTCAACATTGTTTATTTTAATTTTTCTGTCATTATATAATTTGCGGTTTCCAAATATTATACATTTTTCCAAGGTGAATAATTTATTGGTGGTGAACCTTTGATTTATTTGTTTAAGTTCATTTTCTACTGAATCCAGAAGATTAAGATATTCTCCACTACAAAAAAAAGTTGTGTCATCTGCAGATAAAATACACTTGAACAATTTAGACACAGAACATAAATAATATACAAAATAAACAGCAATGGACCGAGCACAGAACCCTGTGGTACCCCACACGTCATCTTCAGCAACTCAGAGTCTGTATTATTCACATGAACATATTGATATCTGTCTTCTAAATAGGTGTTTAACCAGTCAAAAGCAATTCCTCTGATGCCGTACTTATGTAATTTACTGAGGAGTAATTTATGGTCAACTGTATCAAATGCCTTTTGTAAGTCCAGAAATATTCCAACTGTGTATTCTCTTCTATCTGTTGCATCCGTAATCTGTTCAACAAAGTCCATGAGTGCCAGTGAGGTGTTCCGGTTCTTCTTGAATCCATACTGTTGTTCGCAGAGTATATTGTGCTTATCAATGGAATCATTTAGTCTCTTAACAAATATTTTTTCCAGTATTTTGGAGAACTGAGGTAACAAGGAGATGGGTCTGTAGTTTGGCAATAAGTGTTCGTCACCAGTCTTATACAGAGGAACGACTCTTGCTATTTTCATTTTCTTTGGAAATTTACCAGCAGTAAGTGACATGTTGCATATGAAAGTGAAGTGTTTAACAATACAATCAATAATACATTTAACCAAGAACATACTGAAATCATTACAATCAGTTGATTTTTTGTCTTTGAATTTGTTAACAATGTCAAGAATTTCTTTTTCATCCATTTCTTCCATAAACATTGAGTAAGCGTTTATGTTGATGACATTGTCAGCACCACTTGTATTTGCTGATGATACAGTGGAGTTGGCGATCTTTTTTCCTATATTAACAAAATGTTCATTAAACGTGTTGGAGATCAAGCTGTTTTCACTGATTATTCCATTTTCTGAATTTAAATAACAGATATGGTTGGAATTTATTTTTCCTGTCTTTGTTATATTATTCTCTTTGTTATACACCTTCCATATATTACATGTACTAGTTTTATTATTTTCCAATAATTTACTGTAATATGTTTTTTTACTCGATCTTAAAATACTAATGAGTTTATTTTTATAAGTCTTGTATTTCTTTTCTGCTTCCACAGTTCTTAATTTCAGAAACGTTTTGTATAACAAGTTTTTCTTTTTACAAGCATTTTGCAGGCCCTTGGTGATCCAAGGCTTGTCTCTGTATTTAACTTTAGCTTTCTTTACCACTAGAGGGCAATGTTTTTTATATAATTGTGATAAAATAGTGACAAATTCTCCATATGCTGTGTCAATGTCATCAACATAAACACCGCTCCAGTCTTGTATTTTTAAATCATTTCTAAGATTGTTGATTGCGGTTTCTATTACATGTCGTTTAAAAACCTTATCTATTTCAAAGTTATGTGTTACACCAGTGTGTGAAGAAACAAAAACAGGCAGATGGTCTGTCACATCATTGATAATAAGACCAGCAGTTACATTCCCCTCAGTGACATTTGTGAAAATGTTATCAGTAAGTGTTGCTGAATGTGTTGTTATTCTAATGGGACATGTTATTGAAGGGTAGAAACCCATACAAAACATAGAATTTATGAATTCACTTATTTGGATATGGTCATTTGGATTTAATAAGTCAATATTGAAGTCTCCACAAATAAATATCAGCTTCTTATTACCTACTGCACTGAAAAGCTCAGACAATTTTTCTTTGAAAACATCAATATCGGTACCCGGTGCTCTATAAATACAACTTATTATGATGATTTTTGTAGTTGTAATTAATTCCACAGTTACACACTCCCATGATGTTTTCCATTTCAAAAGACATATTATCTACAACTTGGCTCTTGGGGCTGTTTGCTTTCGGCTTTAGGACTGTGACTAGGATTCTTCTTTGACTTGGCACAGAGGCGTCGTCTCTTCGAATTTAGTCTGCTGGTAGGATCATTAGCTTCCCCAGGCGAGCCCGGGTACTGGCGGAGGGCGCGACGAGAACGCTGATCCATTGCCCCGTAGGAGAGGAGCAAACAATGGAACACATCATAGAGGCTTGCCCGCTCCAAAGACTGGAAGGAGGATTACACACCCTCCATACAGCAAACCAGGAGGCAACTGCTTGGCTTAAGGACTTTGCATTCGCTAAATAAATACAACTTGGCTTTGGTAGCAGGACCTGATATATAAACCAACACCACCACCCCTTTTTTTTTTACCTGCTTGTGGTATTTTTTTTTTTTTGTACTTATTTTGTACCCGTAGGTAGATTTGTTTTGCAGTCTGGTGACAAGCCACCAGCTGCCGGTCGCTGCGTGCGCAAGCGCCCCGTATCCCTAACCTGCATGTTTTTGGCATGTGGGAGGAAACCGGAGAAATCCCAGAGTAAACCCACGCAAACACGGGGAGAACATGCAAACTCCACACAGATCACTGTTGGCCGGGGCCAGGGATCGAACCCACGATCTCATGATCCCCACGATGCCCCGGCCGAGGGTAAACTGATATGATATGACTATGATATAAATCATAGCCTCTCATTTGCACTGTATGAAGTTGGTCATTTTTTAGCCAAGTCTCAGAAATTGCAACGGCAGAAAAATTTGTTATATTGCAACAAACTGTCCTGGATTTTGGAAAAAATCATATTGAGACTTCTACTATTAAAGTGTATTATTGACAATGATTGGTCAGAAATAGTATTTTTTAGTTGGTCTGAGCTAAAGTCTTTACACTGATGCTTTATACTGTTGAAAAAGTGATTTTCAGGATCGGTTTCATATTCAACACTGTGTGGCTTATGCTCAGTATATTTGTACCCTTTAAAAATGAGGTTATTTCCTATAAAGGTTTGCATCTTAATTATTCCAGTCAATGGAAACAAATGCACAGTTTATATCTCTTAGATGATAATGAAATGGCAATCATTTCTGGTTAATTTTTGGCTCCATTGATTTTGGTGTACTGTTACGGGGGTGGCGTGGGTGAATAATGAGTCTGTCATACCTTAAGTAGGCTATGTCCCCCCGTGTTCTTGCAGCTTTCAGCTCTGGCATTAATTCTTTTCTCTTCCTTCTTACCAAATCAGTGAAGTCCTCACTGATGAAGATTTTTGTTCAGGGACAAAAATCCCTTTGAGGGACTTGGCTCTTTGAAGAATGGTCATCTTGTCCTTGTGCCGCAGGAACTTGACCACAATGGGCCTCGGTCTTTCTCCTCCAGGTTTCCCGGTGCGGTGGGCTTTCTCCATCTCAATCCCTGGTGGTAACTGTAGTTTCTCCATGAGAATATTTTTAATCTTCTCCTCCATGTCAGCCCAGGTTTCTCCTGGTGCCTCCACAACACCATCAAAGACTAGATTATTTCTCTGGGATTGTCCTTCCAGGTATTCAAATTTGTCGGTGATAGTCAACAGACTGTCACACACTTTAAAAACATCTGATTGCAGCACATTGTTGCAGTCTACTTGTTTAGACAAATCAGCTTTTATGTCATCTACGTCTTTCTGGGTGAACTGTAGACTGGTTTTAATGTCCTGCAACTCTCTCGTCATCGTGTCCACTCTTGCATTAGCTGAGTCCATGATCACTTTGATAAGGCTTTTGAAAGTTTCCTGTTATTGGTTTAACAATGCAGAAAACAATTCTTTTTGCTGTTGCAGTAAGTCATTTGCCTGTGCGAGGGACACATATTCCTCCTCGGATTTGGCCTCTGCATTTGGCTTAGGTGGCATTTTGCCGCAGTTTTGTGATAATTTGCAGTGGACAAGGAGACAAGAGTCTGTTTCCAAGAATATTTCAGTGTTGATGAAAAATTCAAGCAGCAACAACAACAGGAATGCGTGTAAGGCCTGAAGCCTGATGGAGGTGGCTGCAAGGCCTGGTGGTGGTAACTGCCTGTGAGGCCTAGTAGTAATGGCTGCTCGTCTGCTTCTAAGGCAGAAAGGCCCAATTCTAAATCCACCAGAATCTTCCCCCAAGCCACCAATCCACTGCCAAGTGTCAACCAAATCACCTCCAAAAGTCCAGAACTAGCCACAGGTCTGTGTGTCTGTTCCTCACATATCTCTCAAACCGTTCGTCAGACTGACTTCAGATTTTATACGTGTTTTGCTGATGTTACGAGGGTGTGCATCCTTGAGTATGGAGTTGTTCAGTCAAACTATGTAATTTTTATCAATAAAAGTTTAGTCATCACTCTTTCCTCATGCTCCATGCTGTGACTTCTAGAATTGTGGGCGGGGTTTTGGATTGACTCTATACTGATTGGATAATACTTGGCCTCACGACATCAGTCACTACAGCACTCCATGAGCAAAACAAGGAAGCGAAAAGGGACAAATTTGACTAAAAAAAGATAATACTTAAGATTTAATGCTTAAAAAATTATACCATAAAGTTGCCGTGATTGTGTAGGTCTAAAGGATAATTCGGCATATGTGGAGAACACGAGGCACGTGAGCAGACTGGGCGAAGTGTCAGTGGGGACTTGGGTCTGACAAACAACACCGGTGTATCAACACACAACATGCCGGGAGAAGCAGAGGCCTGACCGGGCAGACCACAGTCCTTCGCGAGGAGGCACACCCAGCCTGCCCGGTCAGTGGTAGACGGTAGTCCTGGCTGCTGCTTCACCCGTGTGCCACCACTGTCCTTTGCAGGACTGCGAGTTCCCAGTGGCGCTCCTCCCGCGTGAGTATCTAAAAATTAAAAACTTAATAATAATACCACCATGATTGTGGAGTGGAATGGCTGGAAGGACTTAATGGCCAAACAGGACACAAAAATGCCCAAATAATGAAATTAATCATTTTTAGTTAAATATTTACTGACAAATGGGCAACACTGATGTAACGGTTGCAGTCAAACAGGTCCTTCTGCTGTGTATAAGAATGTTGGCTGTTTTGTATTTAATTTGATTGATTACAATTTTAAAAACCTTTTAATAACAAAATATTGCTACAATATAAAATGATGCACTACAATGGGTCTCAAATATTTGTAAACGTGTCCTGTTGTAGTACTGCATGAGTTTATTGACGATACACAGAAGAAATTCAATATTACACTGAACTCCATCACTGAACAGTGATATAAACTAAAATAATTATAATGATGACTGAACAACTCCCGTTCCCCAAAGTGCAAGATACACTATTATGAATATAAGTCATAAAAGATCACACAAGTAAGTGAGCTGACAAACAAATAAACACGGGATCTGAAACAGTCGCTAATATTGGATGTCCCATTCATTTTCAATAATTAAGTATTCTATAATTAATATTCATACAATCAAATAAATCTTAGTGCCATTTAGTCCCTTTCATATTTGTCAAAGTCTAACATGTGTGATTGCCTACATATAGGCTACACCTCTTTGTATTCCACTTTCAAACACAGCCTACATTTGGGCCTGTAAAGCCTGACGGGGAAACCTGTTTCAGACAGGACTACTTGCGTTCTACGGGCAATGAACTAGTTAATATAAACACCGAGTACCTGCCAGCTGGTAGGAAACCACATCAGGATCCACTCCCATGGGAACAATCTCCTTATACACCCCGACTTTGAGATCAGTGAAACACTCTGCACCACCATCACTGCTCTGAACAAACATGACAGAAAACGACACAGCACTCATCAAGCTCCACCAACTGGAACATAAAACAGGAGCGACTATAAGAGAGCCGACAGTACCGCCATAAAACATGAGTTTTCTCTATGTAATTCAAACCTTAAAATCCTCTTTTTTCATCTTGAAGACAGGATGTGAACGCATCGCTTCCATGTAAATGTCAGTACTCACGATGGTGCCGCCCACTGTTCCATTGATGCCTTCAGTCGCTACCCTCACCTGAAAAAAAAGACATGTGTTTTTTGTTCCTGACTTGCAGCAGCAGCATACAGGGCCGTTTCTAGCTTTTTGGGAGCCCTATGCAAAATTTTGTTTACAGGCCCAATAAAGTTGCAAATTCATGAGAAAAAAAGTCCCAAATTTATAAGAAAAAAATTGCAAATTTGTAAGAAAAAAGTAGTAATTTTGTGAGGAATAAATCTCAAATTTATGAGGAAAAAAAAAAAAGTCACAAATTCATAAGTTGCTAATTTGTGAGAAAAAAGGTGCAACTTTGGAGATTTTTCATTTTTGCAAATTTCTTTAAAAATTGCAAATTCATGAGGAAAAACATTGCAAATTTAGTAGAAAAAATTGCAAAGTTACAAGCAAAAAATTGCAATTTATGAGGAAAAAAGTCACAAATTTACAAGAAAAAATTGCAAATCTGCAAGAAAAAATTGTGAACTTCACAAAAAAAATCAATTTATGAGAAAAAAACTGCAAGAAAAAAGTAGCAAATTTATGAGGAAAAATCACAGATTTACATGAAAAAAGTTGCAAATTCATAAGGAAAAAAGAGGCAATTTTTATGAGAAAAAAAGTTGGCAAATTTATGTTAAAAAATTAGCAAATTTACAAGAAAAAGTTGCAACTTTATGAAAAAAAGTAGAAGAAAAACTTAATTCTCCCCTCCAAAAATGTTGAGACTGAACTCGCGGCTTGGGAGTCCCACTACTGGTTTCGTGGGTTCACAGCATTTGTGTACTCTGCTTTACTGGCAGAAACGGCACTGGCCCCAAACTCGGAGGCTGAAGCATCCATTCACCTTGCCGGTTAGCTGAAGCTTCTGACACAAAGCTTTCTGCCAGGCACACATGACGTGAGGATCCTCCAGCTGACAGTAGTGATAGTAGAGGAGAACCTTGCCTGGACCACTGACAAAACAAAGAGAACAGAGAACAGCATGAGTTCAAATTCAGAAACAAGTTCATACATGCCATCGGAATCAGAAATTCTCTGCGATGTGTCCAGTGGGTTATAAACAGAAGTGAAATATTTACACGGTCGGTGAGAATGTCCAGAAAGTATGAATGAATGACTGACAGGTCTTCTAGCCTCTCTACAGCCTTTTTCAGCTGATTCTAATTGGACGACACATGGAAAGTGAGAAATAAGCTGTTTGGTGTCTGTTTCCGTTTCTATTCAGCCCCAACGACAGCTGGTTTAAAAGTTTAGCATGACTTCTCTGTAGCCAGTGCAGCGTATGTGAGTAAAGCTGACTAAAATCAAGTTCATGCAAATGAGGATGTGGACCACTCAAAGTCTTTCATAACCATGTTGTTACGCAGAGCCGTTTCTGGCTAGAAAGCAGGGCACATTTTTGGGGGGAGAATTAAAGTTACCTTCAACATTTTTCTACTGAATTTGGAATCTTGCTCTTAAATTTGCAACTTTTTTCTTTTAAATTTGTGATTTTCTGAAAAATGTATAACTTTTCTCATAAATTTGATACTTTTTCTTGTACAGTAAATTTGCGATTTTTTCTTGCAAATTTCTTATAAATTTGCAATTTTTCTTGTAAATATGATTTTTTCCTATAAATTTGAAATTTTTTATTTGTAAAAATGCTGTTTTTATCATCCTAAATTCATGACTTTTTTTGTCAATTTGTGATTATTCTGAAAAATGAATAACTATTTTCTCATAATTTTGATACTTTTTCTTGTAAATTTGCTAAATTTTTCTTGTAAATTTGCAGATATTTTCTTGCAAATTTCTTATTTTTTTCCTCATAAATTTGTGATTTTTTCTTGTAAATATATGACTTTTTCCTATAACTTTGCAACTCTTACTTGGTAAATTTGCTGCTTTTTTCATCATAAATTTACAGCTTTTGTCTTGCAAATTTGTGAGTTTTCTATTGTAAATTGGCAATTTTTTTCCTCATAAATTTTCAATTTTTTTCTCTCATAACTTTGTGACATTTTTCTTGTAAATTTGCAACTTTTTCTTTATAAATGTGCTGCTTTTTCATCATAAATTTGCAAATTATTTCTTGCAAATGTGCAGTTTTTTTCCTCATAAATTTTCAACATTTTCTTGTAAATTTGCAAATTTGCAATTATTTTCTTGTAAATTTGCCATTTTTCTCATAAATTTGTGACATTTTTCCTGTAAATCTGCAAGTTTTTCTTTGTAATTTGCTGCTTTTTCATCATAAATTTGCTATTTTTTTCTTGTAAATTAGAGAATTTTTCTTGTAAATTTGCGACTTTTTTATTGTAAATCTATGACTTTTTCCTATAAATTTGCAAATTTTTCTTTGTAAATTTGCTGCTTTTTTAATCATCAATTTGCAACTTTTTTCTTGTAAATGTGACCTTTTTTGCTTTTTTTTGTAAATTTGCAATTTACAAACAGAATTTCCCTCTGGGGATTAATTTATCTAGTAAGTAAGTATTTAAGTATTTATCTAATTTATCTAAGTATTTATCTAATTTTTTCTCATAACTTTGTGACATTTTTCTTAGAAATTTGCAACTTTGTTTTTGTAAATTTGCTGCTTTTTTATCATAAATTTGCAAATTATTCCTTGCAAATTTGAATTTTCCTTCATAAATTTTCAACATTTTCTTGTAAAACTGCCATTTTTCTAATAAATTTGTGACACTTTTACTGTGAATTTGCAACTTTTTTTCTTTGTAATTTGCTGTTTTTCCATCACAAATTTACAATTACTTTCTTGTAAATTTGTGATTTTCTTCTTGTAAATTTGGAACTTGTCAGAAATTTTCTTTTTTTAATCTCAGAAATTTGTGAGTTTTCTCATATATTTATGACTTTTTCTCATACATTTAGGACTTTTCTTGAAAATGTGAAATTTTTTCCTCATAAATTTACAACTGTTTTCCATGTAAATTTGCAACGTTCATATGGCCGCTGGTTAAATTTTTATTTGGTGTAATTGTTTATTTTTTCTCTTCATCCTGACAATGACCCAAGTTTATTTTTTTATGCTTTTGTTACAAAAATATGGAATGGGCTTCCACCTTGTCAGCTGCTCCTCAGAGACATGGCTGATGTCAGGGATCCACATGGAGATGTCCACCTCATCGCTCTTCTTCTTCTCCTCCTTGCTCCGCTGCTGCGTTTCAGGCTCCTCTTCCAGCTGGTTTAACAAACGCTCGTACTCAACCTGCGTGAGCTGCTGTATTTCAGCGTTGTGAGTCCTGGCCACGTGTTTGTGAATGGCGGTGTGTTCATTGTAGGTCTGGCCGCAGCAACTCCAACACAAGTTCCCTCCCTCCACACTGAAGTCCCTCTTGGACGCAACAAAGGCAGCAAATGACTGAAGAGGGGAAGGCAGGAAAGGATTTGATTATGGAGGATCAATCAGTTATTTTAGATTAAAAGCAAATTTCAAACAAAAAAGCTGGGCTCTTTAACTTTCTATAAAAGCAGCACAGTTTGGTTGTTGAATTTTCTGTACAGACTGGGCTCTATATAATGGTTTAAAATGCATTATTAATGATTAATTGCCTTTTTGTTGTCTTATATTTAATCTGTACTTCCTTCCCACTTAATCTTTACCTCTAACCAGTAGGTGATTTGAGGGGGGAAGCTATGTCCCTTAGCAAAATGACCGTAAAGCACCCCCCTTGTTAACCCGCCATTCCCCCATCCCCATTCATAGGTGTAAAGGGCGACTGGGGGGACAGTGGCCCCCAACCTGGAAGAAAAAGAGAATGGCTCCCACAGTATATCTCATAGAAATACAGTGATGTGAAAAAGTGTTTGCCCCTTCCTGATTTCTCATTTTTTTGTATGTTTGTTACACTTAAATGTTTCACATCATCTATCTATAAATTCACAAAATCTCTGTGTGTTTGTGTGTCTGTCTGTCTGTTCCACGCATATCTCTTGAACTGTTTGTCAGACTGGCCTCCGATTTTAAATGTGGCTTCCTGAGGTTATGAGGGTGTGCATCCCCGAATATGGAGTCGCTCAGTCAAAATATGTAATTTTTATCAATAAAAGTTTTAGCCACCACTCTGTGTCTCTTCATGAGCTGGCTTCAAGAAGTGTGGGTGGGGTTTCAGATTGACTCCGTGCTGATGGGACAATACGCAACATCACAACCATGCTGATTGGATAAGAAACAGCATCACGACCCGTCAGTCACCACAGTGTTCCCGGGACAAAACAAGGAAAGGAAAATTAGAAAGATAGAAAAAGATAATACTGAAGATTTAATGCTTAAAAAAATTATACCATAGAGTTGCCATGATTGCGTAGGTGTAAAGGATAATGCACCATATGTGAAGAATGAGGTGCACAAGCAGACTGGGTGGAGCGTCAGTGGGGACCGGGTCTATGGAAAGTCAAAAGAGTCAAAAATCATCAAATTATAATGCAAATTTTAATTAGTAGAACGCGTTATATAATATAAAAACGCTGTTCAATTACACCACCTGGTGTATGGTGTAAGAATACACCACCTGACGTAAAACACGTCACCTCACGTTTTATGATAAAGAGGTACCACCCTGATTTCCCAGAGCCTGTAGAGTCAAAGACAGCTCATCCAACCAGCACACTCCAAAGGCAGGCAAGACCAGAAGATCCCTGATGAGATAACATGAATCATCCCTGTAATCCCCTATGCTGCTGCTGGCTTAAGCACACCCTGTTTAAAAATAAAGTTTATAAAAGCAGTCACTTGTGTCACTCTAAATTTTAGTAATTTAAACAAATAAGAAATGCGGGCCCAGCATATATGTGAGATGAAATTTGTATACACAAGTTCTACTGAAACACCATAATGAGCTTGTGGTGCAGGGTGTTAGAGCACTGTGTGTTAACATTTTGCACCTAGTCAAACATGGATTTGAATCCCTGCTTAAGCAATGCAATATTTTAAATGTTGTTTTACAGTTTCGTTAATACATATTCTTAATGTAATATTATACATCTTATAAAGTACTTATAAATTTAAAGCAGCCTTTTGAATATATGCATTCATTTATCCCCACATACAGTGGGGTAAAAAAGTATTTAGTCAGCCACCAATTGTGCAAGTTCTCCCACTTAAAAGATGAGAGAGGTCTCCAATTTTCATCATAGGTATACCTCAGCTATGAGAGACAAAATAAGAAAAAAAAAAATCCAGAAAATCACATTGAAGGATTTTTAATGAATTAATTGGTAAATTCCTCGGTAAAATAAGTATTTGGTCAATAACAAAAGTTCATCTCAATACTTTGTTATATACCCTTTGTTGGCAATGACAGAGGTCAAACGTTTTCTGTAAGTTTTCACAAGGTTTTCACACACTGTTGCTGGTATTTTGGCCCATTCCTCCATGCAGATCTCCTTTAGAGCAGTGATGTTTTGGGGCTGTCGCTGGGCAACACGGACTTTCAACTCCCTCCAAAGATTTTCTATGGGGTTGAGATCTGGAGACTGGCTAGGCCACTTCAGGACCTTGAAATGCTTCTTACGAAGCCACTCCTTCATTGCCTGGGCGGTGTGTTTGGGATCATTGTCATGCTGAAAGACCCAGCCACGTTTCATCTTCAATGCCCTTGCTGGTGGAAGGAGGTTTTCACTCAAAACTCACGATACATGGCCCCATTCATTCTTTCCTTTACACGGATCAGTCGTCCTGGTCCCTTTGCAGAAAAACAGCCCCAAAGTATGATGTTTCCACCCCCATGTTTCACAGTAGGTATGGTGTTCTTTCTCCTCCAAACACAACAAGTTGAGTTTTTACCAAAAAGTTCTATTTTGGTTTCATCTGACCATATGACATTCTCCCAGTCCTCTTCTGGATCATCCAAATGCTCTCTAGCAAACTTCAGACGGGCCTGGACATGTACTGGCTTAAGCAGGGGGACACGTCTGGCACTGCAGGATTTGAGTCCCTGGCGGCGTAGTGTGTTTCTGATGTAGCCTTTGTTACTTTGGTCCCAGCTCTCTGCAGGTCATTCACTAGGTCCCCCCATGTGGTTCTGGGATTTTTGCTCACCGTTCTCGAGATAATTTTGACCCCACGGGGTGAGATCTTGCATGGAGCCCCAGATCGAGGGAGATTATCAGTGGTCTTGTATGTCTTCCATTTTCTAATAATTGCTCCCACAGTTGATTTCTTCACACCAAGCTGCTTACCTATTGCAGATTCAGTCTTCCCAGCCTGGTGCAGGTCTACAGTTTTGTTTCTGGTGTCCTTTGACAGCTCTTTGGTCTTGGCCATAGTAGAGTTTGGAGTCTGACTGTTTGAGGTTGTGGACAGGTGTCTTTTATACTGATAACGAGTTCAAACAGGTGCCATTAATACAGGTAACGAGTGGAGGACAGAGGAGCTTCTTAAAGAAGTTGTTACAGGTCTGTGAGAGCCAGAAATCTTGCTTGTTTGTAGGTGACCAAATACTTATTTTACTGAGGAATTTACCAATTAATTCATTAAAAATCCTTGTAATCCTGTGTAATGTGTGGCTTTTTAATTTTTTAAATTGGCATCTTTTATCATATCTCTGCACCTTCGTACCTAATTTACATTTATACGTTTGTACCTTATGCTAAATTGGTGAATACCCCCCACCCCTTGTTCAAAAATAACATCGCCCAACTGTTGTAACTGTTATCACCTACATTTTACCTCCTTCCTTCCCTCGTCTCCTCTGTGCTTCTTGTGTCCTACCTTCTCAGACCCCATTTGTTTATTTTCTCCACATCCCTCTCCTCTTCTTGTCTCAATCATTCTAATCTCGTCTTCAAATTTCCTCCTCTTTTCATTTGGTCTCTCCTTGTCTCCTCTCCTCTTATTCCTTTACTATCCATTTCTATGCCATCTTTCTCTCTAATTTTTTTCTCCGTTTCCTCTCACCTTCCTCCTGCAGAAACTGTAGTATCTCCTCTGTGAGGATGAGAGTTGTTTCTCTTGTTTTGATCCATTCTGAGCTGAAAACTCCACCTCCATGTTCATCAGCTCCGGGCACATTGTGCCGCTCATGTCGGATAAACTGGCCTTTTAAAATGATCTCCAAGTCTGTTCGCTACTAAACAGATTTAAATATATTACATAAATATCGTTAAAACAGGCTACAGCCAAAACGCGGTACCAGAGAAAATGAGCAAAGACAGCCATGGAAGACGGAAGAGAATGGCTGGTGAACCTTCCGGTTGACTGACCCGGATGTACCTCACTAAAATAAGACCGCTGTTATTTTTTTCCGTTGAATGACAGAAGCAGGCGCCTGTTTTCCCGACCTGGTGTTTTGTCGACATTTGCATCCTTTGGTTGTTTGACATTCAAGGCAGAAAAAAGGGATTAAAAAATGTCCAGGAGGCGGCACAGCGACGAGAATGACGGTGAGTTAATGGATGTTTTTAAGATGTTAGGCTAACTAGCTACAAGCTAGCAAGTTTTGGTGCATCCACGCGTGTCATTTTTTGTCTAATTTTGCGAAGTCTTGTTTGGGTTTTGTCTCCGCTATCTGTAAAGTACAAAAACTGTTATTATAGGTTGATACTTATTCATAAATTTTGTGCTTAACGCGAGAACGTTGAACAAACAAATCCCAAAAGCTGCATTGACTGGCACCGTTAGCTTCTGAGTTAGCTGGTTTCCGTGAACTGGTGTATTTTAATTAACGACGGCGGCAACCGAGCACCGTGGCTCCTGTTTCAGGTGTGTTGATAATGTACCATGTGGGAATGATTACAAGGATCATTCAATATCATGTATTTTCGTAAATCAGAGGCAGTACTAGCAGGTACAGTGGGAAATACCCTGTGTCTATTCTAGCTCTGTGGTTTCATTTGCTTAATTTTAACGTCACATTGCGTTACATATGCATGTACATTAGTAAAGGGAAAACGTTTTGGTTTTTAATTTTTCATCATGTAATCCAAAAAATAAACTTTCATATTGGGCGGCACAGTGGAGGAGTGGTTAGCACTGCGGCAGCACAGCAACTCACCCTTGGCTGGGGGATCCTGGGTTTGATCCCAGCCGCCGACCAACAGTGTTCTGTGTGGAGTTTGCATGTTCTCCCCGTGTCTGAGTGGGTTTACTTCGGAATTTCTCCGGTTTCCTCCCACATGCCAAAAACATGCAAGTTAGGTTAATTGGCATTAAAAAAAATGGGGATTCTAAATTGTCCTTAGGTATGACTGTGAGAGTGAATGGTTGTCTGTCTTTGTGTTGGCCCTGCGATGGACTGGCGATCTGTCCAGGGTGTACCCTGCCTCTTACCAGCCCCCCCCCCCCCCGCCACCCAAAAAGGACTAAGCGGAAGAAGATGAATGAATGAATGAATAACATATTGTGACATTGCAAGGGTTCACACAAGAAGGAGAGATGACTTTGACGAAACAGGCTTTATTTATACACACACTCACAACATAGAATGGAGGGGAGGTCATTTACACAGGCCCTCGTTTCGCTCATGGTAGCACAGACACATGATTTGGCACATAAAAGGGGAACAACGCTTTCACAACTGGTCTTATTACACAGTTATAATGGCACACATGAATAACACTTAGAACACACAGATACAGTATTTAAATCCTCCGCGGCGCAAGCATGCCGGAGGTTTTAAATACTGAAGCATGCCCCCCCCCCCCCCCCCCGACTGGTTTCTGTCCCCAGAATAATAAAGTCCAACTTAAAAGTCCAACACAAATCCGTCCAGGTGTCAGGGCAGCCGCCGTTGTCGGTAACCAGCACGAACAGGCCTGCTACTGTCCCTTCGCGCCTCCGCCGGGGTATCTGGTCGGGATGAAGCCTCCCACTCGACCACCTGTGGGGCAGATGACTGGTACGGGGCGAGACGGTCACAATTAAGCACCACGACCCGGTTCCTTTTCTGCAGCATCACCCTGTACACTACATCTGACAGTCTCTGTAGGACCATGCACGGTCTCGACCAATGGCTCGCCAGTTTTGGCGACAGTCCCTTTTTGCACAATGGGCAGAAAACCCAGACTCGATCCCCTGGTGCAAAGTCCCTCCCCTGGCAGCGGGAGTTGTACGCCCGCTTCTGCCGACTCCCTGCCGTTTCCACGGCCTCCCGAGCCAGTTCATGCACCGTGTGGAGATGTTCTCTCAAGCAAAACAAATAATCCAGCCCTGGTTTGCCCTCCACCTCCGGCTCGGGAGGAGGGGGGGTGCAACACTACATCCACTGGTGTGCGCAGCTTGGGTCCAAACATCAGCGCTGCAGGGGTGCACCAGGTGGATTCCTGAGCTGCCGTCTGGTACGCCCACAGAACCAAGGGCAGATGCAGGCCCCAGTCTTGCAGTCACTGGTCCATTAGGACGGGGAGCTGGGTGGTTGGGGTCCAATTGAAACGTTCAACCAGGCCGTCGCTCTGTGGATGCAGCGTGGTGGTCCAGGTCTTCCGGATGCCCAGCCGCCTACAGACCTCCCGGAAGACCTCTGCCTCGAAATTCCGTCCCTGATCGCTGTGCAGCTCCTCTGGTGCGCCGAACCGACAAAACCGCTTGTCCACCAGCTTTGATGCTGTGGTGGCAACGCTCTGATCAGGGACCGCATACCCCTCAGGCCATTTGGTGAAGTAATCCATTGCGACCAGCATGTAGTGGTTCCCTCGATCCATGGTCAGGAAAGGGCCCAGAATGTCCACTCCTACCCGCTCCATGGGTGCTCCCACCCGGTACTGCTGCAAGGGGGCGTAGGATTGTTGGGTTGGCCCTTTCTGAGCCATGCAGGTATCGTAGCGGTGGACATGGAGCCCTACGTCCTGGTGACATCCGGGCCAGTAGAACCGGGCCCGAAGACACTGCAGAGCCTTCGTCACCCCAAAGTGGCCCGCCCTCACCACCCTGCGGACCAATTGGAACACGTTGAGGCGGAGCCGCCGGGAACCAGCAGCTGCCAGACGTGACGCTGCCCAGCTGGAGTCTGCCACTGCCGATACACAACACCCTCATTACAGCGAAGTTTGGCCCACTGGGAATGTAGGGCCTTGGTCTCTGGGTCCAGCGTGGATACAGCCTCCCAGTCAGGCCGCTGGCCCGCATCCGGCCACTGCTGAACCCAGGAGATGACTGGGTCTCTGTCCTGCTCGCTCTGCAACTGCTGCGTGCCGAGGGCCTCTGTGACGTCATCGCTGGGGAGAGCTGACTGATTATCTGAGGAGGAGCTGTGCACCGCTGTGTTATTCCTGCTCACAGCAGTCCGGAGAGCAGCATTCCGTGGGACGGCTTGGTCTTGGTCCTTTGCCCGCTGGCAGTGCCGACAGTCCTCCGCAGCACAGGCATGCTGAGACAACGTGTCAGCGTTGGCATGGAGGCGACCTGCCCGATGCACAATCTGAAAATCATAATCCTGCAGTGCCTCCAGCCATCTCGCCAACTGTCCATCCGGCGCTTTAAAATTCAGCAGCTAGGTCAGGGAAGCATGATCTGTCCTGAGCTGAACCCCACCCCCACCCCCCAGTACACATACGGGCAAAAATGGTGAAACCCCTGGATGATAGCCAACAGCTCTCTGTGAGTAACACAATAATTCCTTTCGGCTCTGCTGAGAGTGCAGCTGAAAAAAGCAACTGCCTGCTCTCCATATTCTTCCTCCTGGGATAACACCGCCCCGATGCCCTGGTTGCTGGCGTCCATATCCACAATGAAAGGGCAGTTCGGGTCGGGATACTGTGGGATGGGGGCTCCAATGAGCGCTGAGCAAAGCCGGGAAAAAGCAGCAGCACAGATCTCACTCCACTCAAACATGCGGTCCTTCTGTGTCAGCTGATGCAGCGGGCTGGCGATGGTGGCAAAATCCTTCACAAACCTCCTATAATAGGAGGCCAGTCCGAGAAAACTCTGTAACTCTCCCATGTCCTGTGGCACTGGCCAGTTTTTCACCGCTGCCACGTTCTCTGGATCGGTGGCGACTCCTGCTGCGCTGAGGACGTGGCCCTGGAAGGTGGTTTCTCACTGAAATAAGTGGCATTTCCACAGGTGTAGCCCGGCCTGTCAGATGGTGTCTAAGGAGGTTGGACAGGGCGTCATCAAAGTCAGCTGCGTGAACCAGCGGGTCATCCAGATAAACAATGCAGTGGCTTCAGGGCACATGAGCCAACACTCGCTCCGTCAGACGTTCAAAGGTGGTCGGGGCGTTGCAAAGTCCAAATGGCATCACCTTGAACTGCTACAGTCCCTGCCCGATGGAGAAGGCTGTTTTCTGGCGGGCCTCCGGTGACAGCTCTGCCTGCCAATAGCCACTGCGGAGGTCCAGAGAGCTGAACCAGCTGGAGCCGGTGATGTAATCCAGCGCTTCATCAATGTGGGGCAGAGAGTAGGAATCCTTGCGGGTGACATCATTCAGGTGCCAGTAATCCACACAGAACCGCCATGAGCCGTCCTTCTTCTTAACTAGAACCACCGGTGCCACCCAGGGGCTGCTGGAGGGCTCAATAACATCCGCCTCCAGCATTTCCCGTATTTTTTGTTCTGCCACCACCCACCTTGAAAAAAAGCAGATGGCGGGGGCGGAGCCGGGTCAGCCTGGTCTCACCAGTGTCGATCTGGTGCTGCACCAAGCTGGTCTGGATGCATTCCTCATCCTTGGCAGCGAAGACGTCAGTGTAGCAGTCCAACAGCTCCCGCAGCTGGCGTCTCTGTCCCGATTCTAGTCTGCTGGAACAATTCCTCTACCGCCTGCTGTGTTTCTGCTGACACAGTGACCCGCTTTGCTGCCCCCCCCCCCCGTCTCTGTTGGCGATTGTGCTCCCTCTGCTCGTGCTGGTGGCGCTGCTGTGTTCAGTTCTAGCAGCGACCTGTCCGGTTTGGTCCGTTCTGGCGGCCCCTTGATCACGCAGGCCCCCGGGTTCCTTCTCTGGATCCTGCTGCAGAGCATGATGGTCCGAGCTCCCAGCAGGAGAGACAATCTGACGGTGTCAGTTGTGTCAGTCTGCGCCCTATGCTGTAAGCAGATCAAGTCTAATAATGCAGGGCTCTTGAATGTTGGCCAGTCAGAACGGGTGGTTTGTATTCTGGCCGGCCACCCCCACCACAAGAACTCTCCGCCCTCCCAGTCTGACGCACTGACCGGTGGCTGTGGTGATGCAGCGCCCGGTGGGTTCCCACCCCTGCGGTTCTGCCTCATCCGTACTGGGCAGCACTCTGGGTCGGACCAGGGAGATGGTAGAACTGGTGTCGATATGGGCCTGGATTGGCGTGCTGTCCAAGCTTCACTGTAGGTATATCCCTAATGAGTGTCCAATTCGGCCCAAATGTGGTGACAGTTCATTGGGGAAAATGTCTGTGGGAGGCGGCAGATCCCCATCCATACCACCTCACTCTAGTTTAAAGTCGGTGAGGGGGCGGTTTGACGTGGGGTGGATGCCGGGCAGTACCGCGCGATGTGTCCTGGCTTCACGCAGCAGAAGCACCCTTCCTCGCACCACCGTTGCCATCTTCTCACTGGCCACGCTGCTATGGTCCGCGCAGTTCCTCTTCCTCCTCCTCACTCTCAGCTGTGGCCTGGAAAGCCCTCTGCCTCAGTGACGACACATCAGCTGCATAATCCATCAACAGTCCCACCTGCTCCGCTTCTGCCACAGCCGTCTCCCAGTTGTTCGCGGCGTGAATCCGGATGTGGTCCTGGAGCCGGGCCGGGCGAAGCCCCCGGATGAAGTGCTGGAGAGCAAGCTTCTCCACTGCCCCCGGCTTGAAATCCGGGAAGCCACACTGCGTGAGCAGTCATATGTCCACTGCATAGGCTCCCAGGCTTTCTCGGCTGCCTCGCCAGCGGTTGGCCAGCTGTTCCTGGGCGTGCTCAGCGTTGGCTGCTCTCCCAAACCGCCTTTGGAGCGCTTCTTGTAGCGCTGGCCAGCTGTGACGTTCCTCAGGTCGGAGGTCAGACAGCGTGCGGAGAGCCCCACCCTCCAGGGCCAGCGCGACCTGCACGGTGGTCTCTTCAGGTGTCCAGCCATTCAGCGCAGCTGCCAGCTAGACCTGGACCAGATAGTTGTCCAGCAGAGTTTCGCTGTCAAAGTGGGGGAGTTTGACCCAGTGGGACGGTCGCCTCTTGGTCGATCGCCGTCCCTGGTCACAGTAGAATCGCCGTCCCGTCCCGTCCTTCCCTGAAAAGGGTGGGAAGTGGTACCGGTTTGCTCTGCTTGGCCCGCTCTGCCTTGAAAAAGGCAGAAGGCGGGGTATGCTGGCCCCGTCGGGTCCGCTGCTCCATTCGTCCCGGCTAGCAGCTCCGGGGGTCGGTATGTCGGCTCTGTTGTTCATCTCCAGCTGAGTGATGAGCCACTCGAGCTGCTGAATCGCCGTCTTAATTCTGGCTTCCCTCTTCTCCTGTGATCCCACTTCTGACACCAGTGTGATGTTGCAAGGGTTCACACAATAAGGAGAGATGACTTTGATGAAACAGGCTTTATTTATACACACATTCACAACACAGAATGGAGGGGAGGTCATTTACACAGGCCTTTGTTTCGCTCATGGTGGCATAGACACATGATTTGGCACATAAAAGGGGAACAACGCTATCACAACTGGTCTTATTACACAGTTATAATGGCACACACAAATAACACTTAGAACACGCAGATACAGTATTTAAATCCTCTGTGGCACAAGCATGCCGGGAGACTCCCGCCCCCTTATCACAGCCCCGACGTTACATTATACCGTGTAGGTAAACTGACATACTCTATTTCACTGCAACTATCATGTTCCTGGTACTAAACCACTCCTGAACTAGAGACCATTCAGAAGCATCTTAAGTGGGATTATGAGAAAAAGAACTGGACTGTTGCTCAGTGGTCCAAAGTCCTGTTTTGTAGTGAAAAGACGTTAATTTAATTGGAAATCAAGCTAGTGTAGGGGTAAGAGTGGTGAATCACAGAATCCAAGGTGTTTCAAGTCCAGTGTGAAGTATTCAGTGTGATGATACTTTGGGGTGCCATGTCATCTACTGGTATTGGTCCACTCTGTTTTATCAAGTAAAAGTCACCACTGTTGTCTACCAAATTTTAGAGCATTTCATGCTTCAATCTGCTGAAACGTTTTATGCTGATGCAAACTTCCTTTTCTAGCAGGACTTGGCACCAAAACTACTATGAAATGGCTTGGTGACCAACCGCGGTGGAGGAGTGGGTAGCACAGCGGCAGCACAGCAACTCACCCTTGGCCGAGGGATCCTGGGTTCAATCCCAGCCCCTGACCAACAGTGAGAGTGGAGTTTGCATGTTCTCCCTGTGTCTGCTTGGGTTTACTCCAGGATTTCTCCGGTTTCCTCCCACGTGCCAAAAAACCCCAAAACATGCAAGTTAGGTTAATTGGAGACTCTAAAGTGGCCCCAGGTGTGAATGTGTGTGTGAATGGTGAAAGTGTTGGGCGCCGCTCTTGTAGCTGCCTCATCCACTCATGTGGATGCCGTGTAATTTCCCCATTGTGGGACTACTAAAGAAATCTAAATAATATTACTGTGCTTGACTGGCCTGACCTGAACCCCATAGATTCTGTAGTCTACTTATACTTATTTCTGTTATTAAAACAATAGGCTAAAACCCTGTTAACAGTTTGGGTCTTTCATCATATGACCTGTCATAACCATAATAATCATGTGGTGAAGTCAGACTGTACTGATATCTATACCACAACTTATCCAATCGATTTTTAAAAGCATTTACTGATGGTGCAGAAACGGTATGCTCAGGGAGCCAATTCCAAGAGTTCACTGCCCTTAAATTTTGTTGTATTTTGTGTCATACAATTTCTTTTGCAAGTCTCTTAGAGTGACCTCTTAGTTGGTCTTATTTCTCCAACTTTATATACTTGGCATCCACTATCAACCACCAAAGTTCTAATTATCAACATCACTACCAGAAGAGATCAGCATTGGTACAGAGCCACTAGTCAAGTGCAAGATTTTCAAGTATCTAGGGAGTACTGTTTCAGAGAATGCTAGGCTGGAGGATGAACTGTCTCTCAGAATGGGAAGAGCGAGCGCTGTGTTTGGAAACTTGAGGGAGAGACTGTGGAACAATCGACATGTGTCTATCCGTGTGAAATGCAAAATGTATAGAGCGACATTACTGGCTACTCTATTGTACGGTGCTGAAACTTGGACTGTCTACTACAGAGTGCAGGTGAAGAAACTTCACGTGTACATGATGAGACACCTTCAAGCCATAATGAACATCTCATGGAAAGACAAGATAACCAACATAGAAGTGTTGAAACGAGCTGGACTACCATCAATGGAGGACATGCTAATACAGATGAACCTGAGATGGCTCGGACATGTTGAGAGGATGGACCACCAGCGTCTCCCTCGGCAGTTACTCTACTCACAGTTATGCGAGGGCAAACGCAATCAGGGTAGACCAAGGCTCAGATTTAAAGACACTGTAAAAAGAAACTTGAAGAAGTTGGATATAGACAGGAGTTCCTGGCAGCGGAAGGCTAAGGACAGAGCTGTGTGGAGGAATCTGATCAGACCTAAATGAAACGGTCATTGTCACCCACGACAGACTGCTATGATGATGATGATGATGATGATGATGATGATGATGACTGAATAACATCCTGGTATATGTTTATGTATCTATCAGATCCCCTCTGGCTCTTCTATAAAAATGACTGGGCAGGTGTATGTCGTTCTCTCAAGCGCTGCTCATAAGGCTTATCTGCCAGCTCTGGTATCAGTTTGGTAGCTCTGCACTGTACACCCTCAAACAGTTTACAGTCCTTTATTTACATTGGGGACCAAGATGAGTATCCATATTCCAAAAGTGGTTGAGTAAAGGATGTGTGTAATTTAACAAGGCTTACCCTGTCTAAAACTACATAAGTCCTGTGAATAAGACCAAGGATCTTATTTGCTTTTGTGACATGCACTTCACAGTGGGTACTAAAGTTAAGCTGACAGTCTTTTTTCTTGGCTAACCTCTTGCAGCTGGATACCCAGGTCAGAAGTGTTCTTCATGTAATACAGTGGTCTCCAACCTTTTTTGCGCCATGGACCGGTTTAATGTCAGACAGTATTTTCAGGGACCAGTCTTTAAGGTGTGGCGGATAAATACAACAAACGAACATGATACGACCGACATAAAAACTTCAGATTCAGGTTACTTTATTTGTACCTGTAGGTAGATTTGTTTTGCAGTCAGGTGACATCCATATTTACAAACCACAATTACATTCAACATGAACACAAACACAGGCACACATGTAGCTGATTATAAACATGATAAAAGTACTCAAGGCTCCACCAATCAGGACATAGGACAAAGAGATAAGAGAAAAAACAAAGAGATAAGAGAGAAGGGTCATATTAAAAAAGTTAAAGACTAGTCAAAGAGGTTAAAAACTCAAGTCTAAAACCCAATAAAAGATTTAGAACCCAAATAAAAAACCTACAAAAATAAGTAAATATAAAATTAATAAATAGGTAACTAAATTATGTGCAATATATTGTTACATCTTGTTGAACTCTTTAACAGCAGCAGGAACAAAGCTGCTTTTGTAGCGCTGGGTTTTACTTTTTGGGACAGCAAACCTCCGTCTGGAGGGAAGAAGCTAAAAGTGGCAGTGCAAAGGGTGGGAGTCATCATTTAAAATGGAGGTAGCAATCCTCTGTACCTGTCTGGTGTACAGGGATGTCAGGCTCAGCTGTGACTCACCAAGCAAACGACTGGACCATCTAACTACCTGATCCAAGGATTTCCTCTGTTTCAGTTTTATCTGACCAAACCATGACACTAAAGAAAAGGATAAAACAGATTCAATAAAAGCCCGATAAAACATTGTCATTATGGTTCGGTCAATTTGGAAGCGTGCAAGTTTATTTAAACAATGTAAATGTTGCCGACCCTTTTTGCACACCCTTTCACAGTTCTCTTCAAAGTTTAAATTACTATCAATAATCGTCCCAAGATATTTGTAGGATTGTACACATTCAGTGGTCTGGCCTTTTAGTACAGTGACTTCGTGCCTGGGAGTTTTCCTCCTAAAGTCAATTATCATATCTTTAGTTTTTGTCGTATTCAGCTGCAGGTAGGAATCCTCACACCAGTGAACAAAATCATCAACTACTGGACCGTGGTCACTCTCACCATCCTGGAGGAGACTGACAACAACTGAATCATCAGCATACTTTATAATGTGTCTGTTGTCATGTCTGCTCCGACACATGTTTGTGTACAGGATGAAGAGTAGTGGTGACAACACACACCCCTGAGGAGAGCCAGTAGAAGAACACTTTTGGTCAGACAATGTACCATTGACCCTTACTCTCTGTGTCCTGTTGGTTAAAAAATCCAGAATCCAACTCACCAGATTATTACTCAAATCAAATTGTTGCAGGAGCCTTTCAACTAAAATATGAGGTTGGATTGTATTAAAGGCGGAAGAAAAGTCCACAAATAAAAGCCTGGCGTGTGTCCCATTAAAGTCCAGATGTTTAAAAAGCATGTTAAACAGAGTGACAATGGCATCCTCTGCTCCTCTGTGAGGCCTATAGGCAAACTGCAGAGGATCCAATGCATGCTCAGTCTGCTTTAGGACCTCAAATCTGACCAGTTTTTCAAAAATTTTCATTAAAATTGAAGTCAAGGCAACTGGTCTAAAATCATTTACCATTTTAGGACAGCTGGATTTTGGAACGGGGACAACCACAGCATCTTTCCAGATCTTAGGCACATGTTGTGTCTGTAAGGACTTATTGAAAATGTAGTGAAATACAGGACTCAATTCATGTGCATAGGACTTTACCAAGCGCCCACATACAGTATATTATCAGAGCCCTGACTTTGTATTTTCTAAATATAATAATAAACGTGAATCCACTGTGTACTCGTTTGCAACTTTAGCAGTGTCCTCTTAACATCGCGACAACAACAACATAACATGAGTAACATCCTCTCTGCCCACAACGCTCTCTAGTTGCTATGGTAACATTTAAACATGCCTTCAAAATAAGATACACCACAAACACAAATATAAAGTGCATAAAAAATACAACTCACCACAACGCTGAATCAGTGGCAGCCCTGAGCTTGTTTTTCTGCAACGAGACGGTCCCATCTAGGGGTAATGGGAGACAATGACACCCGAAGTGTGTTGCTTATGTCCAGTCTACTTCGTAATTTTGTTTTGGTTGGTGTCACTGCAGAAAACCCCGCTTCACACAGATATGATGTCGGAAATGGCAACAGGGTTTTCAGTGCTGTTGTGGCGATCTCAGGGTATTCAGCTGTGACTTTAATCCAGAACACCGGCAGAGCTGTTGTCTTGAACATACCTGCTGTCATTTGCGATCTCCAGCAGTTGATCTTGTTCTTGAACAGACATGTTGGATTCACCTGGTTTGTTGAGAAATGTGTTGTGCATCCATTCTTTGGCAGTTCGTGTATTTTTTGTCGTTGGAAAGTAGCGCTCGAACTCTTTTAAAAGCAAAGACAGGTGATCGTGCACCAGCTGGGAGAATGAAGGCTCAGGCTCAGTCTCTTCTGAAATCCCCGCTAATGTTTGAAACATGTCAAATATACCTCCATTCACGCGCCGTCCCCACAAACCCAATTTGGCTTTAAATGCAGCTACTTTATCGGCCAACTTGAAGACAGTTGTCATTTTCCCCTGAAGTGACAGATTGAGTTCATTGAGCAGGCTGAATATGTCGCACAAGTAAGCGAGTTTTGCGACTGATTCCCCGTCACTGAAATGTGCTGCCAGCGGTGACTCCTTTTCTGAGAGAAATCTCTGCAGCGGCTCTCGTAATGTCTGCCGTCTAGCAGTGGCCTTAAATTTTAGCGGTAACGTATCACGTCACCGAGACAAGCGTCTTGACGTGCGTCAAGAGTGAGCCATAGATGGATGTAAGTGAGAGAATCCGGTAATTTTTCAAAATAAAGCATCATTCAGACTCGGATAATAAATAAAACGGACGTATTGTAAGTTATTTATTTTTTCTGTGCGGCCCGGTACCAAATGACCCACGGACCGGTACCAGTCCACAGCCCGGGGGTTGGGGACCACTGATGTAATATACATGGCCTATGTTTGTATTTCCCAGATTTAATACCGTACATTTTTCTGGGTTAAACTTCAGTTGCCATGACTTATTCCAGTCAGTTAACCTAAGATCTTCCTGCAATGTCACAGTCATCATCCTTCTTAATGTTCATAAAAACTTTAATATCATCAGCAAACATCAGTATGTTGCTGTGTACTACATCAGGCATGTCATTGACAAAAATAAACAAAAGTGGCCCAAGATCTCGTTCCTGCAGAATCCCACTGAGGACAGTTGTCAAAGATGAGCATCTACCATCAACAATAATCTGCTGTTGGCGATACTGGAGAAAACTTGAAACCCAGTTTAAAATATTGCCCTGAATAACATACTTTCAGTTTCAAGAATAGCCATTTGTGTGGGACTGAATCAAAGCACCTTGAGAAATTCAAGTAAACAACATCTATATCATCACCATTTAGTGATGGCCAGATGAGGCTTTCTTGAAGCCTTGAAGCTTTTCATCATATTGGTTCATATGGACGAAGCCTCATATGAAACTTCATTTGCTCTACTAAGCCATCTACTAGACAAAAAGCACACATGTAGATTTTTACAAGGACATTATTGGTTTGATGTGTATTTTTTCATTTCAATAAATGTACGGTCCTTTAAGAAATATCAGTAATCATAAGGGGAAAAAGGAGAAGAAAACTGGGGTGACTACAGTGAATGTGCTTGTGTTACTTAACTATTTTTATTAAGAAATAATAACTTTTCAACAGTC
This sequence comes from Pholidichthys leucotaenia, assembly GCA_020510985.1. NCBI lineage: Eukaryota > Metazoa > Chordata > Actinopteri > Cichliformes > Pholidichthyidae > Pholidichthys > Pholidichthys leucotaenia. Next base: position 300,686,541 of record CM035840.1, read on the forward strand.
TTTGGACTAAGGTGATTTATTTATTATTTTTTTTTTAATTTCACCAGCTTTTGAGAATACTCACTCACACGGCACAGAGGATGCAGGTGGGTGATTTTTAACAGCAGAAAATGTACATAAGTAAACACACACTGAAAAAGAACCATGGAGTGAACATGAAAAAAGATCAGTCTGTAGCACACAGTCTCAGCTTCTCATTATGTGTACTGGAATGTGTCTGCAGTTTTGGGTGTGTGCATATTTATATACATTTCCTGCTGTTAAAAATGGTCATGGGTCTTTTTCACCATTAACTCAAGGTCCATAGTTGAAGCAGACAGCAACAATGTAATACTGATGACACTGAAATCACGCTAAACAAAGACTCGAAACTGCAACCTTCAGCTCCAGAGTCCAACGTCCTACACATGAGCCACAATGGCATGCTGTGTGAAGGTACTAAATTAGAAGGTGTTGACCGACTACATTGGATTCATTAGATTTGGAGAGATTACATAGAACACTTAATGCCTCAGGCTGAAATTGAGAATTCTTAAATAAAGAAGCTCATTGGAATCCTTTGTGGGTGACAAGTATAATTTAAGAAACAAGTTAATATCAAAATCATAGAAAATTGTATCCATGGTAAACACACATTGTTTAGTTATACATCATCAATGCACACCTCGATACGTGCTTTGCAAAATATTTCCTGGATTACTTGGTGCACACTCCGAAGCTCCGGTGCTGGAAGTCCCATCACTACCACCATTATGAATAATTTCAGTCCAACAGTCTAATGCTGTTAACTGAGTGACACATAAGCGACCTCTAATAAAACCATGTTGGCAGTAAAGTCAAGCAATAGATGAGAACAGCTTGCCTGGGGACACCACTTTAGTCAGTGTGTGAGTTTGCACTTCTCTTGGTTTATTCCTGTCAACTAATGTTTTAGTTCTCAATCTGATCTCTTTGTTTTCTTTGTAACAAGATTAAAGAAAAAAATCTCACACACGATTGCTTCCAGGTGCTGGTTGAGGCTCTTTAAGCTCTGATTTTTGTGTCACTTTCATCATTTTAGGAGGTCAAGCCCATAAAAGGAGAAGAACATCTGAGCCCATTGAGATTGAAGACCGTCTGGAGTCGCTGATATGTCGTGTGGGAGAAAAAGTGAGTAGACCCTACAGGAACGCCATTATTGAGCATGAGTGGCTTCACTAGTGATCAGACTCTCAACAGGTAGTTTGTGCTCTGTTGAGCCAGAGATGAGTGTAACAAACTCGCTACACTGCAGGCCATTCCTTCTGTCCTCGGTTCAGTTTCAGTGGAGCCAACATGGAGAGTTGCTGGAGTCTTCCTCCTATGAAGCGATACACAGAATTCGTGCTGGTCAAGTTTGCCTGGCAATTTAAAAAATGTCATTAATGATTTAGTTTTAATAATTTTTTGCATTTCTAATAGCCTCTCCTTGACTTGCAGTTTAAAAAAAAATCTGAATTAAAAGCCTAATGGTACATGTCCTTCAAATTTCCTTTCAGAGTACATCGTCGCTGGAGAGCAACTTGGAGGGCCTTGCCGGTGTCTTAGAAGCCGACCTCCCAAACTACAAAAACAAAATCCTCCGTATCCTCTGTGCTGTGTATGTTCACTCTGTTTCTGTGTCCACATGCAGTAAAGTGATTAAAATAAATCTTTATGGGTGGCAAGTGTTGCTAAAATTGCCATTTGTTGACAGCGCTCGCCTCTTGCCTGAGAAGCTGACTGTGTACACGACTTTAGTTGGGCTCCTCAATGCCAGGAACTACAACTTTGGAGGCGAGTTTGTTGAGGCCATGATCAGACAGCTGAAGGAGACTCTGAAAAACAACTTGTACAATGAAGCCGTTTATTTGGTGCGTCAGCTTTGAAGAGTGATCCCTCATACTGTCTTTAAATGAATCAGTATATCACAAACCTTTCTTATTACACTTTTGTAACATGTTTCTGTTATCAGGTTCGTTTTCTGTCCGACTTGGTCAACTGTCATGTGATTGCTGCCCCCTCCATGGTGGCCATGTTTGAAAACTTTATCAGTGTTACTCAGGAGGAAGACGTGCCACAGGTACACCCATTAAAGTTTTTATGTTGCATGAAAGTAACATGGGATTTCACTGTATGAATCATCATACATTCGCACCATTCCTTTGGTTGTCTTTCATGAGTTTTGATTTGGCTTTTATTTACTGGAAAATATGCAGTTGCACTCAGAAATATTCATCCCCTCCTGCAAGATGGTAATAAATAAAGTCAGGGGCCAGGAATTTATATTTGTCTATTTTTAAGTATAAAAAAGTATTGCGGTTTAAATGGAGGAAAAAAAAAACCCATCTTGCAAGCATGTTTGCAGGAAAAAAAATCAGTTTGAGAAGGGGGAAAATGCCAAATTACGTATGAAGTTAGGAAAAAGGCAAATTTATGAGACAGTAGGTAAAGTCTCAAATTTAATAGTGGGGTAGATAAAACCTATGGAGGGTTTAGGGTTCGATATTGTATACTTTATTGATCCCCAGAGGGGAAATTGAGGGCATCCACCTGGATGGATGAAGCAGCCACGGTACGGCGCTATCCCTTTACCATTGACACACACATTCACACCTAGGGCCACTTTTAGTCTCCAGTTAACCTAACCTGCATGTTTTTCACACCCATGTTTAAAACAAAGGAGTTTTTATTAAGACTAATTTCTATGTTTGCCATTTTGTATAATAAAGGCACATTTCATCCGTATTGATGTAGACTGGCTTAAATACTTTGATAACTTTGAACTTTTATACAGAAACTCAAACATTTGTTAGTAGTTGCATCCCTGGGTTTTGTTCTGGTCTCCACGTGTGCTAAAATGTGGTGTAATTTGCATGTTCAGGTGCGGTCAGACTGGTTTGTGTATGTCGTTCTGTCCTGCCTGCCCTGGGTCGGTAAGGAGCTTTACGAGAAGAAGGACGTTGAGATGGACCGACTCCTCAGTCAGATTGAAGGCTACCTCCAGTAAGAGTCTCATTTATTTGCTTTCTTTATTAATTACATTTTCATGTGTTTTTTAGGTAATTGTTTGCTCTTCTGCCTTTGTCATTAGCAAATCAATTCTTTACCTTGGAAGTTCATTTGATTCTCTTTTGTTGTCCATATTTTTCAGGAAGAGAGTGAAGACTCACATCTCTATGCTGCAGGTGTGGACTGCAGCACAACCTCATCCACAAGAAGAGGTGAGGCATCTCTGTTTTCACCCAGCAGGTCGGGCAGAAATCATGGCTGTGATCGCTCAGACCAGCTAATGCTACTCAGCTATCACAGCCATAATATAACAAAATAAACCAGAGTGGTGCAAGATATATAATCCACTGTGGATTAACGAAGCAGCTGGTCTAGTATTGTGATTACAATTAAGAGCCATGAAATCCCTGGTTGCACTGATTTACAGCACAGCCACAGTACCCGTGTTATGCTGGGGGGTGGGGGGGGCATAGGTCAGAATGATGTGAGATATAATATTGATTGTGGATTAATCAACAAGCAGGACCACGGGTGTCCAGTGTGGTGACTAGACAGAGAAGAGTTCCATAAACCACAGTTGGGCCACTAGTTGAGCTAGCTGCACTGTAGCTATGTGAGCTCCGAGACTCGGTGGAAAACTTCCTGTTCCCCTCCTCTGAGAGAGTGTACCAGACTGTCCAGGAGGCAGGTCTGTATCGGGTCTGTTAGGTAATGATGTGATAACCTCGCAGAAGAGAACAGCCAATCCAAACGAGGGCTTTGGACTTTACAGGCCATGTAATGTCACAAAATGGGGGATCTCTAATAACATGTGGTTTGATGTAGACTGGTTAGCTGTAGTACAGGGTTTCTACCGGTATTAAAATGTATTAAGTCATTAAATGGATTTTGCTGAAATTATGCCCTTAAATGGCATCAAAAAACATTAAATTTGATTCTCATTAGCATTGAAAATTCTTTCAGTAGTTTTCAGAAAATACTTCCATCCATTGTCTACCACTTATCCAGGGGAGAAAAATACTTATAATACATAATTATTAACTTTGATTCACCATATATGTACATTAGCGTAAACTTGTAGATCCAAACGTGCCGAACCATTGCTTTCAGCCGGTCCTTTGGAAAGCAACAGGCAGGCTTGCTGGACCGGGCAGAGGAAAAGATGCAGGGACAAATGCAATGAACTGAAAATTGTCGAGACAGAACTGGAATCAAAAGCTAGCAAACTAAAGCACATGCATTAATCCTCATCTGTAATAATAATAATAATAATAATAATAATAAAAAACCTTTGTAATTGCTGTAACATTCTGTATCATTTCTGTAGCACTTGTTTGTTTTGCATTCACTGTTGATGGCATTAAAAAGCATTAAATTAAATGTGCCAATTGCTGCAGAAACACTGTAGTAACCATGGTTATTGTATAAAACCTCAGATTCTTCACCCTCCTTTATTCTCTCCATCCTTCCTTCAGTACCTGGACTGCCTCTGGGCTCAGATTCAGAAGCTGAAGAAGGACCGCTGGCAGGAGCGTCACATCCTTCGTCCATACATCGCCTTCGACAGTGTTCTCTGCGAGGCCTTGCAGCACAACCTTCCCCCCTTCACCCCACCGGGCCACATGCCCGACGCCCAGTACCCCATGCCCCGGGTCATCTTCCGCATGTTTGACTACACCGATGCCCCAGAGGTATTTTTATGGACGCGGTACTTCTCATTAGGTCAAGCAGGATGTGATACTGGTGTCTGCTGAAAATCAGATGGATGTGTGGTCATTAAAAGCAACGTTTGTATGTATTAAAGGTTCACAATTTGTCCCATGTGTCCTCAGGGGCCCGTCATGCCCGGCAGCCATTCTGTGGAGAGGTTCGTCATTGAAGAAAACCTGCAGTGTATTATCAAAACTCACTGGAAAGAGAGGAAGACGTGGTGAGTTGCTGGATCCTAGTTTTCTACATTTACAAGTTCACCTGAACATCTGTAAACTGTGCTTTTACCTTTCAGTGCTGCTCAGCTACTCAGCTATCCAGGAAAAAATAAGATCCCACTCAACTATCACATCGTGGAGGTAAATGTTGAAGCTTTTCTTCGCTTGGTAAAACAGTCTTTCTGAGCTGTTAAGATAAAATTGATTGGATTTTTTGGGTTCCCAGGTGATCTTCGGAGAACTCTTCCAGCTCCCCTCTCCACCTCACATCGACGTTATGTACACGGCGCTGCTGATCGAACTCTGCAAACTGCAGCCTGGATCGCTGCCTCAGGTCGTATCCTTGTCACAAATGACCTGTGCGCTGTTTCTTAAAAAGAAAAAAAAAAAAAACAACTAAAACTGATTGTTCCAAGAGAACGTGTGGTTGATCAGAAAAAACCCCAAATATTATAATAAATTAGCACAGATGATAAATTATCACCTGGGTGTCCAGAAAGTTCTTACACAATCATAAAATTGTTTATTCAAAGTTAAGGCCTTAATTATCCTCAAAAATCTCAATGAATCGTTAACTTTGTCATTAAAAATCCCACAGATATCCAGTGTAATTTAGTCAATGTTTGAAGCTGATAGATGATGTAAAACTTAATTCTGAAATACTGTGAGCTTAACTCCTGCCGTCAGCTGGCCCAGGCCACAGAGATGCTCTACATGAGGCTGGACACCATGAACACCACCTGTATAGACAGGTAGTCAGTATTCCTGAACATTGACTTCTGCAGTTGACTGGAAAAACTTCACTGAAGTCTATGATCTCACCTATGCCCCTCCTCCCCCCACAGATTTATTAACTGGTTTTCTCATCATTTGAGCAACTTCCAGTTTCGGTGGAGCTGGGACGACTGGTGAGTGTTGGTGCAGAGAGATTTATGATGTCGTTAATTAATACTTTGTTTAAAAAAACAAACATGTTCCCTCTCTGAAGGGCTGACTGCCTGACCCTGGATCTAGAGAAGCCCAAACCCAAATTTGTTAAGGAGGTGCTGGAGAAATCTATGAGGTATTAAAGCTTTATTTGTGTTTTCCTTAAATTTGAAGTAGGTGAAGTGATTTTTCTCTCCTAAACATGGAAATAACATGTTTTTGCCGTACTTATTGTAAAAGTATTAGCCGTATAACTGAATTCAGCTCTACTTTATTAGATGTTGATTTCCTGTCATGGTGTTTTGGTTCATTGAAGGAAAAAGATTACAGAGCTGGAAAAGAATTGGAAGATATAATAACCAGACTAAAGTCTTGCAGTTACAAGAAGATCCATGAAAATTAAAATACAATAACTTGGATGATCTTCAGCTGTTTAACCTCTGCAGGAAGTTTATCCAGTAGTTCCTGTTTTTTTTTTTTTTTTTGCATATTGCTGTTTAAGGTTTGTAGTTCTAGTTTTAGTCCCTGAAAATCCCCTTTCAGGAACCATTTTAGCTCCCACTTGACAGCCAAGCAAATCCATGGGGAAAAAGTTGTGAGCTATCATTCTGAAGTCATACAGTTGATTTGAGTTCACCATTATTACAGGTAAACCAATACAGCATGTCATAACGTTGTCCTCCATCTTGCTCACACGATTACATCATCAAACAGTTGATGGAAACACCATCAAACGCCTTGATGGAAATTTGATGAGAACAGTTCTTCAAGGAGTTTCTCCACATTCTTTTGAGAATGGCTATAGGAATTATAAAGTTCCAAGGTTCAGTCAACATTGATGTTTTTAATCATAAATTTAGTATTTATTATACAATTAAAACCATATCTGTTCAAAATGTTAATCTTTCACCAAATCCATAATTTTATTTTTATTTTTTGCCTGGAATTGTCCAAATATGGCGTTGTTGCTGCTTCAGGCTTTAATATGTCAGAATTTGACCATTGCTGTTGTTTTCTTTGTTCTCGTTTAAATCTGTTAAATGTTTTCTGGTCTCAACTTGCCTGTTCCTGTGTGCAGACTGTCGTACCATCAGAGGATCGTGGATATCGTCCCTCAGACGTTCTCCGCCCTCATCCCAGCTGAACCCATCTTTATTTATAAATACGCCGATGAAAGCGCCTGTAAGGAAGTCAGCCAGATGACATTTAAACGTTTGTTGTAAAACTTGATTTTTTTTTTCTTTGTTTTAGTAATTGCTCCTGACCTCCCAGTTATAACTGATTCTTACTCATTCTGATGTTAGGAAAAATCAGTGTTAAATTCTACTTAAACTACTTTTTTACAAAACGGCACCTGTCTTCTACCTCACAGCTTCGTTGCCAGGTTACCAGGTCTCCATCACTGTGGGAAATGCCATCAAGAACCGAGCGACCATCGAAGAGATCCTCACCATCCTCAAAGAAGTCCCACACCCAAACCAGGAGGACGATGATGGTGGGTTTCCCTTTTAGTTGATTTAGTGATTGATGTAATTATGTCTTTTTCCCCCACTTTGTTTTAGGAAGAGGATTTAAGACTTTTTGAAAATGTGATTATAGAAATGAAAAACTGAATATTTCCTTTACTCCATTTTCTCTGCTGGATTTTCAAAAGCACTTTGACTGACTTAGTGTCAAATGCATTTTCCCTCTACATACTTTTTTTAAGCTGATTTTTTTCCCTCTTTCCCTCCAGATGAAGGTGAGACCTTCAACCCTCTGAAGATCGACGTTTTCTTGCAGACGCTTCTCCACCTGGCAGCCAAATCCTTCAGCCACTCCTTCAGTGCCCTCGCCAAGTATGTTTATCCTACAATAAAACACGTCACATGTTCATGTTTTTTAATTGTAAACCGATGGGACATGCATCAATGTAGGGCCAAGCAATATGACCTTAAATCAGCATCATGGTTAAGGGAGAATTATTATACAAGAAGTGTAGCATCATATCACTGCAGTGCAGTAGTAAAGGAGTATAATATAATAAAGATAGGTATATTGTAATTTCATATGCAAACATTGTCCAGTACAGAAGTCAGTGTTGTTTACATACCTTTTAAGGGTTTGTGGGTCATGTGACTCGTGAAGGCAGCTAATCGGCTTGTTAGCTGCTTTGGGGGAGTCCTTCATGCTTCCATGTTTGCATTACCACCATATAGAAAATGGCTGAATTGACATGGTTTGCAATGACAGGCTAACAGCGACTTAGCTTCAGGCATCTACACGTTAGTTTCCATGCACTTCGCTCACTTTTTCTTGGTATCTGCAGATGAAAAAAAGAATAAAGTATCACACACTACGTGGACGGAGACCATATTTCTTTTTAAGATTTTTAATTTTTCTGCAGTATTTCGCTGCTTCCAGGATGCAGAATTATGTGCCCGTACATGCAACTCTGCAGGCACATCTTAAAGGGGCAGTACATGGAAAAAACTATACACACGCACGCAACAGGGAGAGGGGAAAAACTGACATGAGCAAGTTGAGGTTGGTTTGACACCCCGAATGTCTGTTTGGGCTTTAGTTTGGTTAGTTTTCTGTCCCATCTGAGTGCTGATTTTGACATTGTGCATCACAGTCCATTGGCTCTCTTTAAGGACTGAGCCATGTCCCGTTTGTCTGTGTTGAACATTTGGCTTTTCATGTGAATCTCGGTCAAATCATATGTGTTGAAAAGCTTAGAGCTTTTGACCTCACCTCCATCTGATGTTGCAGGTTTCATGAGATCCTCAAAATGCTGACAAACAGTGACGAGGGGAAGCTGCACATCCTCAAAGTGGTTTACGAAGTGTGGAGGAACCACCCACAGGTACACGGAGTCAGTATTCATCTGTTCAAACGTGGAAATAAAATACAGGGGTTAATACAGTATTTTATTTATTTATTGCTGTGTTCCAGATGATCGCAGTGTTGGTGGACAAAATGATTCGGACACAGATAGTGGACTGTGCTGCTGTTGCCAACTGGCTCTTCTCTCAGGACATGGCTCACGAATTCACCAGGTGGGACGCAAAACATCAACGCCATCAGTGGTTGTGGTTACATGCACACTACTGAACTGATTATAATCAGATTTCTGGAGTATCTGAATATTCTAGTTATTATGTAAATAGAATAATCTGATTTTGTCAGATAAAAGGCCATTATGAGATTACGTGAAATCAGATAAACACAGCTGATGTATTAATCTGTTTATTCAATCAATTCAGTGTAAATTGAATAAGGTCGTCACAATACGAAAATTTCAAGCTGGATACCAATACCTGGGAAAAAGTCTGATATTCAAAGATTCAAAGATTTTTATTTGTCAGGACTTATACATGTACAGGACATACAGTAGAACTGAAATGCCGTGTCTCTCCCTCTTAGTGGCGTGTGCAATATATAAGACAAGAAGGAATACGGATGGAAAACAACAATCTATGTACAGTAATGCTACCCATAGTGCAAATAATGGTAAAAATACAGCAATCCTATGTACAGTAAACCGTAATGCCGGTAAATTGCAAGTTCAATGCAGTAATGGGGGTGTATACAGTGACAGACTGGTCTGCACGTGATCAGTATTGCAATGACAGACAGCAGCAGGTGTGGCATTTGTGCAAATGGTTGCAGTAAGGTTCAAGACATACTGTTGGTGTGCCAAGTCTTTCTGTGCAAACAGCTGAGGTAGAGTTAGTGTGTGTGTGTGTGGGGGGGGGGGGCAGAGTTCAGGGTCCTGATGGCCTGGTGAACAAAGCTGTTTAGCATTCTTGTGGAGCGGTACCTTCTCCCTGAGAGGCTGAAGAAGGAGTGTGAGGGGTGGGAGGTGTCGCCTGCAATGTTGATGGCTCTGTGGGTAAGGCAGATGTCTGAGAGGCAGGGCAGAGGGGCACCGATGAACTTGCTGGCTGCTTTCACTGTGTGTTGTAGTGTCTTCCAGCAGGAGGCGGTGACGCTTCTGTACCACACAGTGATGCAGCTGGTGAAGATGCTCTCAGTGGTGCCCTGGTGGAATGAGCACATGATGGGGGGTGGGGACTCAAGCTCTCCTCAGTTTGTGGAAGAAATAGAGGCGAGTTTGAGCCTTCTTGGCCAGTGATGTGGTGTTGTTGAACCAGGAGAGGTCCTCAGAGATATGCACCCCCAGGAACTTGGTGCTGCTCACCCTCTCCACAGTTGCTCCATCGATGATCAGAGGGGGATGCTGTGTGTGTCCTCTCCTGAAGTTGACCACAATCTCCTTGGTTTTTCCCACATTCAGGAAGAGATTATTGTCTTTACACCACTGGACCAGTTGACTCACCTCATTTCTGTAGTTGGCCTCCTCGTTGTTGGTGATGAGGCCCACCACCGTCTTGTCGTCTGCAAATTTGATGATGTGGTTGGTGCTGTAGGCTGGTACGCAGTCATGGGTCAGCAGGGTGAAGAGCAGCGGGCTGAGTACGCACCCTTGTGGGGCACCTGTGCTCAGTATGATGGTCTTGGAGGTATTGCTGCCAACCCGCTCGTTCTGTGGCTTCCCTGTGAGAAAGTCCAGCACCCAGTTACAGAGAGAGGTTTTGAGTCCAAACTGTCTTGAGTTTTTGTATCAGGTGCTGGAGGATGATTGTGTTGAATGCTGAACTGAAGTCCAAGAACAGCATTCACATGTAGGAGTTCTTTAAGTCCAGGTGGGTGAGAGCTGGATGGAGAGCAGCAGAGATGGCATCTTCTGTGGATCTGTTTGACCTGTATGGAAACTGAGATGGGTCGTGGGAGGGAGGGAGGGTGGACTTGATGTTCTTCATGACCAGCTGCTCGAAGCACTTCATTATGATGGGGGTCAGTGCTGATGGGCCAGTGATCGTTGTAGCTGGATGGGACGGGCTTCTATGGGACTGGTATTATGGTAGCAGTTTTTAAACATGTGGGGACAACAGCTTGACTCAGGGAGATGTTGAAGATGTTGGCCAAGACATTCATGAGCTCCTCTGCACAGTCCTTCAGGACGTGACCCGGTATGTTGTCTGGTCCAGCTGCCTTGTGTGGGTTGATCCTGGAGAGGATATACTCTCCTCACACACACAGCAAGTACAATGTTATCTTAAATCTTTGAATAATTACTAGAGTCCCATTTTTCACAATATTTCTCCCCTTTGTCCCGTTGGAGTCGAAATCTGAAGGTCATCTTCTCCATTGGTTCAATAGCATTCACTATATTAATGAAAAGAACAATGGTTGGGGAGCTTCTCTGGAGCCAACATTTTGTAATGGCTTTCTTACTTGCTGCAAGAAATATCTTCACCAACTATCTGTCCTTTTTAGGACTAATTTGTAATTATTCTCAGGTAGAGGTAGGAGAAAGAAAAATCAGGTTTGAGTCCCGCAGTCTCTGAAATAAGGTGTCCCACATCCCCCCAGAAAGATTGAATATGTGGACATAACTAAAATATATGAGCATGGTCTGTCAAAGTAGATCCACACTCCCTCCAGCAGGACTGTGAAGACCTGCTGTTTTGATTTTTGATGGGGGGTTATAAAAAAACTGAATCAGAGACTTCCAGCACATGTCTCTCCAAACTAAAGAGCTGGTGGTGGAACACTGAGTCTCCCAGACTTGGTGCCACTCCTCCTCTGTATGACCACATCGACTGTTTCCTCCCAGCGTTGCCTAATGTATGCTGTAGAAATTTTATTCATTACAGTAAGGGCCCTATACAGACTTCCCATAATACCTTTAATAGTACCAGAATTATATGCATTGATAAATATTTGTATAATTCTTGAGGGCTCAACTGAACCAGTACTTCGTATTTCTTTAAGAAAGTAGTGTCGAACTTGCAAGTAACAGTAAAAGTCATCCTTCCCCAATTCATAGCGTCGACAAAGAGCTTCAAAACTATAGAATTTATCCTTTTCCATCATTCGACACAGAGCAGTGAGGCCTCGCTGGGCCCATGGGCGGAACCTATGGTCCTGCAATGCCGGGGGAAGTGTGGGTCATATGCTGGCCAACTTAACAATTTGATCTCCCTCTCTATATGGAGTTTATTAATAACTTGTGACCAGATTTTTATAGAGAAAATCACATAGTGGGTTTTGCAGCTGAGGAGTATTGTTAATTTTATTTGGACATCCCAAAACTGACTGAGTAGGAAAACTCATTAGAGACAACTCATTGTCCTTCTATTTTGCTTCATATGCTGGGTTACACCAACATACCAGAGGCCTCAACTGTGCTGATACATAATGATCTCAAACACAGCAGGGACAAGCCTCCCTTCTCCCGTGGCAGCTGCAGAGTCAGATATCTCACTCTAGGTCTCTTGTTATTCCAAATGAACTCTGATAAAGGTTTATCCCATTCCCTAAACTGAGTTATGGGTATTTCTATTGGAAGTGCTGCAAACAAGTATAATAATCTCGGGAGGACACTCATTTTTATTATCCGAATTTTGCTGCTAAGTTCAAGGGGAAGGAAATCCCACCCATTCAGATCATCGTATATGTTCTTATTAATATTCTTATAATTGACATCATACAGTTTTGAGAGGTCATTTGTCAGAAAACCCCCCCAAATATTTGATGCTGGGTTTGTCCCAGTTAAACGGATATTTTCTTTTCAGTTCTTGTGATGGGCTACAGTTAAAAGTCAAAACCTGGGTTTTTTGAACATAAAGAACATAACCAGAAAAACTCCCGTATATGCTCAGTATTTTCGTTAAAGATGGGATGCCACATTCAGGTTGTTGGAGTGTTACCAGAACATCGTCTGCATATAAATAGATTTTATTTTTCACTCTACCTATGTGTATACCTTCTATATTTGATTCTTCCCGGATGGTTTGGGCCAAGGGTTCAATAAAGAGACTAAAAAGTGATGGGCTGAGAGGGCACCCCTGCCTACAGCCTCTCTGTAAGGCTATAGGGTTTGAGAGGCTCCCATTAGTTTTAATTCTTGCTATTGGAGATGAATACAGTGTTCTAATGCAGTCTACAGATGTTTTGCAAAAAACAAACTTCATTACTTGAAATAAGAAATCCCAACTGACTGAATCAAAAGCCTTCTCAGCATCGAAGGATTGCACCAATATTTGATTGAGAAATATAATCAATAATATGAAGAGCTCTTCTTATGTTATCATGGGTCTGCCTGTTTCTAACAAAGCCTGTTTGATCTTCGTCTGTGAGGGAGGGTATCACTGTCTGAAGTCGGTTAGTGAGTATGGCTGTGTATAATTTATAATCCTGCATTTAACACACTGATTGGCTGGTAATTTTTACCTTCTGTTCTTCATTTGGTATCACTGAGATCAACGCTTCCCTCCAGGATGGTGGCAGGACCCCATGTTTCAGAGTGTAGTTGAAGGTTTTGAGTAGGGGAAGCAGTGATTCTCTCATGCATTTATACCACTCTGAGGGAAATCCATCACAGCCTGCAGATTTGTTGGTTCTAAGCTTAGAGATTACACTATCGATCTCCTCAGTTGATATTTCGGATACAAGTTTATCATTTTGAATTTTGCTGATAGAGGGGAGGTCTAAGGTGTAAAGAAATTTCTGGATTGTTGATCTGTCCGCTTTATCCCGCTGTGTGTATGATTGTTTGTAATATGTTACAAAAGCTTCCTGGATTTCTTTCTGTTCAGTAACAATCCTATTTGTTGCAGGGTCCTTATTCTTATGAATGGTTGTTTCTGCTTGTGCTTTTTTAATTCTCCATGCAAGTAGTTTGGATGCTTTAGGACCCGCCTCATAATATCTTTGTTTCATGTACTTTAGTTTTTTCTCAATTTCTTCACTATAAATTTTTTCTATCTCCTGTTTAATAGTTCTCATTTGTTCTAATATAGCAGAACAAATTTGTTTGCTCTTTGTTTGCGCAGATTTATTTGTTCTAATATATATATTTACTGGCACTGTGGGCCAGCTCCAACTTCCCCATTTGATCCTGCAGATCAAGTATCTTTTTATCCTTTACCTTTTTCAAATATGCTGTCTTAGCTATAATTTCTCCTCTAAGACGAGCTTTAGACGCATCCCACAAGACAACTGGAGTCACTTCCCCATTGTCATTCTGTTCCAAATACTCTTTCAGTTTTTCTTTCATTTCTGTTTTGAATACATTGCTGTTTAATAGACTCGTATTCATTCTCCAGATAGTATTTTTGGGCCTCCCCTCCATATGTATTTTAAGGTTCAGTGACGAGTGATCTGAAATGTCCCTTTGTCCAATTGTACAACCCTTAACTTTATGGTAGTCCTGATTATACATGAAGAAGTAATCAATTCTTGAATAATTATGCCTAGCCGAATAGAAAGTGAACTGGGAAGTGGATCTATGCATTTGTCTTCAAATATCAATTAATCCCAATTCTTGTAATATTTCATTTATTTGCTTCTCAGCTAGACTTGTTTTCCTTGTTCTGTTTGTGGTGTCTAATTTTGAGTTCAGGACTATATTGAAATCACCTGAACAAATAAGTGTACCATAGGTTTCTGTAGCAGTCAAATTGAATAATTTCTTAAAAAATGTGACCTTGCTCCCTGGCGGAGCATAGACATTACACAATGTAACTTCCTTATGTTCCAGTTCTTCACCAATATAAATCTTCCCTCTTTGTCCTTATATTCTGGGATAAATTCAAAGTTAATGGAGTTAGAGATTAGTATGGCAACACCTCTTTTCTTTACTTTATCAGAAGCAAAAAATACCTTTCTATAGCCCATTTTTTTAAGTTTCTCATGTTCTGCATTAGATAGATGTGTCTCTTGCCAGAAAGCAGTATTCACCTTTTCCCGTTTTAACTTGGCTATTAACTTACTTCTTTTAATGGGGCTTTTAATACCATTAACATTCAAAGACTGAATATTATAACACTGCATATCAAATGAGCTTCATGCATGTATTTATGTACCACTAAATTCCCAGACTTCAAAGAACAATTATAACTTGGCACATTAACAGAACATTTCGCCAAAACAAAATCAACCATAACAAAACTGAAATGAAACAAAGCTTCCGAATCTGAGAGGAATCTATTATCTCTCATTGTGGAGGGAATTGCTGCCACTCAGTGGGGCCCCTCTGTATTGTAGGTACGAAAAAAGGAAAAAGGTGGCCAGTTGTCTGCATTAGCATATTATTATACATCTGGACGTTTTAAGAAGAAAAAAAAAAAGGGGGGGGGCATCCTCCTCTGGATCTCGTTACGTCATGTGTGTAGGTCTATTATGATTAATAACATCAATATTTGATAAATCAAGGTTTGTTACCCAAGTTCAAGAGAGAACAGGGTTGGAAGCAAAAAAACACGACTCATCCATCTCGGGAACCTCCATGGCTTGTCTCTGGAATCCCCTCAGCTTTTCCCGGATGATCTCCTGGTAGTCGTGCGCACTCCCAACACGCTTCTCCTTCACAGTGTGCCAAGATGCAAGGTTGTTGATGGTTTCCACAGTGATATCGCTGGATCTGCTTGCTGGTATGGGCCCCACGGTGTTGCTCCGGCTCCTCAGGTCCACAGCTGCCTCCTTTGCGCTGTTATAAGAAACGATCCCCGAGTTGAAGTGCACGCGTATCCGTGGGAGAGTTGCCTGGAGGCGAATCTTATTAGCTTTAAGGACTTTTTTGATTGGGATGTACTCCTTCCTCCTCTGCTGGACGGCCTCTGCATAATCATAGTCGAAAAACACCCATCTCTCTTGTATGTAGATCGTTTTCCTCCAAGCTGCTTGGAGGATCTTTTCTTTCATCATGTACTTTGAGAACTGCACCGCCACAGAGTGAGAGGGAGCACTCGCGGGCAGCTGTGGGCCCAACACCCTATGCACTCTCTCTATACCGAAGCTTCTCTCTGATCAGGGGCCAACAGCTTCTCCCAATTGCATTTGGATCAAGTCTTCCAAGAAGCACACCACAGATGAACCCTCAGCTTTCTCCGGGATGCCATAGATGCGTGTATTGTTGCGGCGGGAGCGCCCCTCTAAATCAGTAATTTTAGCCTGAAGGGACTTCTGGTTGTCGAGCAGCTGTATAAGAACATCTCTGACCCTGCTGTCCCACATTTCCCTTCCAGCCAGGCTCTCTTCCATTCCCAAAAGACGCTTTGTGATGTCCTCCATTTTGTCAGTGGCAACAAACTTTTTTATCGAGGCCTTCCAAATGGGTTTTCAGATCTTCACGTAAACTGGTTCTGACCTAAGCCAGTTCCTTCTGATGTGCTGTTTTGTGCTTCAGAGCGGCCAAAGAAGTCATTTAAGTTGTTAAGCAGTGTGATATCACTGACAGGTCTGAGGTGGAGGTTTGTAGTTGGTGAGGGTCTGTATGCCACGCCAGAGAGACTGCATTTCTGGTGTTGCTGAAGTGTCCGGATATTTTCTTGCTGTACTGTCATTTTACTTCCTTGATGCCACGGGACAGGTTGGCCCTAGCTGTTGTTAGTCCTGCAGTGTCACCGGCCCTGAAGGCTGCGTTCCGAGCCCTCAAGAGCCTGTCGACCTCTGCTGTCATCCATGGTTTCTGGTTAGCATGAGCAGTGATGGTTTTGCAGTTAGTGACATCATCAATGCCTTTAACCATGTATGCCACAATAACTTCAGTGTACTCCTCAATGTTTGTGTGTTCATTGTGAGTGGCTGCATGCTTGAAAATGTCCCAGTCTGTAGTGTTAAAGTGTTATGTGATAAAAAGTAACTAATTTATGAGGAAACGGGTTGCAAATGACAAACATTTTTGTGTGAAAACTCATGAATTTGAGAAGTCATACATTTACTAGAAAAAAGTTTTACCAAAAAAGTTTCCAATTTATGCAAAAAGGTTGTAAATTTATGAGGAAAAAGTAGTAAATTGATATTATGGTTATACACTGATTCTCTGACAGTGCAAATTCAGCTAATGAGTTTTTCCTGAAAACTGAATTACTAAAGTGCATGAAGACATCACATCTGATCATGAGTTGATTATTGCCAGTTATTATTGTCATGTAAATGAGCTGAGTGTCACGTACAAAAGTTTTTGTACACACCAAGTTTTTTTTTTCCTCCCATGTGACTCTGAAACATTTAAAAAAAAAAAAAAAAAAAAAAAAACTCTCTTAACTTGATCCAGACTTTACATCTGGGAGATTCTGCACTCGACCATCCGAAAAATGAACAAACATGTCCAGAAGATCCAGAAGGAGCTGGAGGAGGCCAAAGACAAACTGGAGAAACAGCAGCACAAAAGGGTAAACCTTCGTGTATGCCGTTGCAATAAAAAGTCGTAAAATTTGCTTGAATATAACTTGTTTATTGACTTAGCCTGTGAATGAATTTAGTTGCACCGTTCCTCTTTCTTGCCTAACAGAGGGACAGCGGTGACGATGAAGACATGGACAAGAACAGTGAGGATGAGGAGGGTCAGCTGGAGGAGCAGATTGAGAGGCTGCAGGAGAAGGTGGAGTCAGCCCAGAGTGAGCAGAAGAACCTCTTCCTCGTCATCTTCCAGGTACGGACAGACTCTATGGTAACTGAGGGCAGACATCTTTAAATTTACAGCTGTTCATCTGGCATCTGGAGCTGCTCAGTCAGCAGTCTGGGTTTGAATTATACTTTCAGTATTTAGCCATGTATTTATGCATTTACAGGGTTTTTGACTGTTTTATTTATGATTCAATTCAAGCTGGAAAGATGAAAGTACAGAATAAAAATGACAATTCTGCAGTTTTTTTCCCTCTAAATGATGTTTGTCCTCCTTCAGCGTTTCATCATGTTGTTGACGGAGCATCTGGTTCGCTGTGAGACGGGCAGCGTTGACATCAGCACGCCGTGGTACAAAAACTGCATCGAGCGGCTGCAGCAGATCTTCCTCATGGTAAGATGTAAAACACGCACACAAAATGACAACATGCTTATTGGGTGGCATCGAATGTGCAGGTCTGGGTTCTGTTTGTTACACCAAACTCAAATCATCAGGCTCAGACGTTCTGCTCGATCAGGGGTGTCCAATCATGTGCCATGGAGGGCCAAGACCCTGCAGGTTTTCTCTTCTACCCAGTCTCTTCAGCAGGTCTTTCCACTGATCAGCAGTCAGTGGGAAGACGTTCAGTGAAATCTGCTGTTGAAGACACTGGTTGGAGGTGAAGCCTGCAGGGTCTTGGCCCTCCATGGCACATGATTGGACACCCCTGTGCTAGATGCACAGAAATGCAGCTAGTAGAGGTTGAAATGAGTTAGGAATGTTTTTAGTTCCAGTGTGACAAAAATATATTTTGTTAGCTACAAAAAAATAAATTTAAAACTCTTAAAGGCGTGATGTGCATTTTTGATGATGCGCGTCAATACCACGACACCTGTAATACAGACGATAGGCCCCTTTTGTTATTTTGTAAATGTAAGGCGTTAAATAAGCGACTTTCGCATCTTGGCTTGCTCAAAGCATCATGGGAACGTGGCTACCAAACATGCTGTATCAATACATTTAATTTATGGAAAGTTCCTGATCTACAAGCATATTGTATGCGTAGGCGTCTTCCCGGTTGTACCCGCAAACGCAAAGATGAACTAGTGGCGCTTGCATTCGCGGCCACGTTGCAGAAATTGGCCAAAATGGCCCCCCTGTATGTACGCTAACATAGATTTTTTGTTGTCAAAGGACCAAGCACCCTTACTTGCGAGACTCTGAAACTACTACAAAGAAGGTAAGCGAGTGGTTTGACAGCTCAACTTTAGTTTTGTCATTTTGAGTAAATTTCACTACAAGGCATAGCCTGCTTACTTAGATCTATAGGTCAATACTACTATAGTTTTAAGTACCACACGTTTTCAATGATTTGCAATTTTATTTTATACCAGCCTACTTATCAGTGGCCTTAATTACATGTGTGTGTAGATCAAGCTTCATTACCAATATACAAAGAACTATATCCTAGATCCAGGCCTGCCTGTCCGTACCTACTACTTCAGGGTTTAGACTCGTGTCAGTTAGGCTAGAACTTGAACAATACACAACACTATTTATAATATAGACTTACTGCTTTAATCCAACAGTTACGTCCGTCTGGATCCTTCAGCTCCGTGGGCAATGTATATAACGTGAATGGCAGCGGACATGTGCACACGCTGGTCCCGAAGTTACATGCATGTATGCTGCAAGTTTGCTTTTTCCACCGCCCTAGATGATACATGCCATTCCACACTTCACTATGGCACAATGTGCACCTGGCATAACGGCGATTTAAAGCTTAAAGCAGACTTTAAGCGGCAGTTGTTCAGGTGTGACAGTACTGTCTCTATACAAAAGCAAGGATGCTACCGGAATGTTTGGTAGTCATCAACTTTGAACTCACATAGTCCGTACATGCGCACTCATAATGCAAAAGTCGCTTATTAAACAGATGTCCTTAAAATGTCTTAAATTTAATATCAGTATTATTTACTATTATGAAGATATAGGAAAGAGTTGCTGGTTAAGAAGAGGAATGACAGTTGGCAAGCAGCAGCATGGTTTCATGTCAGAAATTACGACTTACTGCAATGGTTGCTTTCAGAGTGATGGAGGAGTACAGAGAAGGTCAGAAGGAGTTGCACTGTGTCTTTGTGAATCTAGACCAGTGGTCCCCAACCTACGGCCCGCCTTCGCATTTGGCACGGCCCCCTGAACAATACCAGAGATGCTTACCTCCACCTCCTCCTGCACAGAGCTTTTCCCACACCTCGCTTCCAAAGCCGGCCGAGTGCCGTCTTGTTCCCCTGCTGAGCGTGTGCTCAGCCATGCATTCTGTGCCATGCATTCTCTGTGTCACTGTATAAAAGAGCTGACTGTACATGCCTCACTATCGCACTTAGAATTCGCTCTTAGACAACTACTCAGGGCTCACTCACAGCGTGCAGCCAGAGCGCTGGGTGAGCGTCGTGATGGAGGAATAAAACACCTTTAAACTTCGGCTTGCTGTGTCCGCCTGCACTTATTTTTTCCTCCACACTTGTGACCTGACGTGAACGGACTGTCTCTCCCTTCTGCCCAGGGATGAGAATCCTCCGCGGATCCGAGGAATTCCTCGGATTTGATCATGTCTAGGGTCATTCTCGTGAATCGTCTAAATTCGAGGAGAAAATTTTGGGGGGGGGGGGGTGTCTGTTATGAGCGGCGAGTCGTGTTTTCGATCGGCTGCTCAAATCCACCGCGCAGAACGCGCTACCCAGCGAGATCAGGAATGTAATGTAACAAGGCCACTGATTGGCTGATACTTATTGAAGCAACCAATCGACGATTTTGTTATTCCTTTGTCATATCCCACACGCGGAGCGAAATGCAAATGGCGGACAATTCAATCAACCAAGTTTTCCCGATTTCGTGAAAATGGTGAACCTAAAACTCACGAAAGACAACAAAGCAAGAAGACAAGGGGATAAGGAACAAGTTTCGTTGGGAATGGCTTGAAAAAAACCAGAAACATCTCAAAGTTGTGGCTACAAGGAGATCGAATTACTCACTCGTGCTGCGTTTAAAATGATCGATGGACACGGTTAAATTCAGATGCCAGTCAAAGTTCATCACAATCGGCCCCGATTACAGCAATTAGTGATCGGAAGACACATTCCGAGGTAAGATTTTTTTCTCGTTATAAGTAATGTACTTGAGAATTTTCGCGTAATGAATTTGTTATGAAATAGCACGTGTAAGTTGTGATGTCATGCCTGTTTTGAAACAGTAATTGATAATTTGAAACACTAATTAAACATCTTTTAGGTTTTACTTACTTTCTTAGATTATCTTTCAAATATTAAAATATACTAATATGCAACTTTTTATATTCCTAGTAACACTAACAAATGCACACATTAATAAATCAAAATGCTTGCAGAATGTCAGTATATTTTAATAAATGGGTGATGGACTTGGTGATGGAATTTTGTTAATATTTATAATTTATTTTACTAGGTTAAATTATTTTGTCTGTTCTAGAACTATGTAAATGTAATTCTGTGTCAGTTCTACGGGCGGCTGTGGCGCAGGTGTAGTGTGACCGACTACTGATCGGAGGGTCATGGGTTCGATTCCCACTCTGTCTGAAGTCTGCATGTCGAAGTGTCCTTGAGCAAGAACTGAACCCCCAGTTGCTCCTGGTGGCCAGGCTAGCGCCTGTGTGTGTATGGCAGCTCTGCCGCCATCAGTGTGTGAATGTGTGCGTGAATGGGTGGATAGCAGGATCTGTAAAGCGCTTTGGTCATCCAGAGATGAGAAAAAGCGCCATATAAGTGAACGCCATTTACCATTCTAAATATTAAATAGTAATAAAATATAATTTAGTATTATTACATCAACATACCATTCAGATATCATAAATTTACACATGTGATGCAGCACCAGATTAAAAAGGTAAACTATAAATGCATTTGTACTTCTAACTTTAAATACAAGACCACATTTGAGCTTTCTAAAACACCAGATTTCGTTAGCTTCTGGGGGGCGTTGCCCCCCAGACACCCCACCAAGGCTCCGCCTTGGATCCGGCTTGGGGGACGCAGGACTAACTAAGACCCCCGGCTTAGTTTCCTCTTTTTTTCCCAAACCCCATTCTCATCCCTGTCTGCCGCGCTGTGGACTATTTTTTTGCCTCCACACTGGTAAGCGTTATGATTTTTTTTTTTTTTCAGTCTGGCCACGCGATCGAGACTAATACACGCATAGAACGTGACATTCTCTTCCACCTTTCTGCAGTCTGTGCCCCTATCTGAACCCCCCCCCCCCCCCCCCCCCCCAGAAAAAAAAAAAATCCTAGACATCCTAGACATGCGATCGTCATCCCTGTCAAATAAAATGGAATAATGGCAAAAAGGTTAGGTAAGAGAAAAATTGATTCAGAATGCAGGGTATTTAACCTGCAGTGGACAAACGATTATTTTTTTGTTCAATGCAAAGAAAAGGTTGTTCAACAGTGGTGTCTACAAGCCTACTGGAACCTACAAAAGGATTATAAGGAAAAAACACAAGAACTTTGAGAGACTGCTCATATGAGTCATTTAAGTAAGAGATTCTGCTCAACAACTAAGCTAAACTTCTACCTGTTAAGGTTGTGCACGGTACAACAGAAAGTTAATGTTCCATGGACTTTTTTTCTGTGAAGAACCCAGAGAGGGTTATTTGGTTATTATTTATTTCATAAATAGTGTTATTTATTTCATTAATAGTGTTATTATTTATTTTCTGACTTTTCTTCCTGTGAAGATCCCGGAAAAGGTTATTAATATTTGGTTATGTGTGGCTTTCTGGAAAACAATAAATGTTTACGTTTAGGCACCCCTGCGATCGTCACACTTTTTCTGTTACAAACTGTCCCCGGCCCCCATCAGAGAAGGCAAAAGTTATGTGGCCCTCACAGGAAAAAGTTTGGGGACCCCTGATCTAGACAAATCAGACAATAGGGTGCTAACAGATGAGAAAATCAGGAGTGGCAGAGAAGTATGTGATGGTGGTGCAGGGCATGTATGAGGACAGTGAGATGGTGTTGAGGTGTGCTGCAGGAGTGACAGATGGATTCAAGATGGGGGTGGGGTTACATCAGGGATCAGCTCTGAGCCCCTTCTTGTTTGCCATGGTGATGGACAGGCTGACGGATGAGTTGGGCAGGAGTCTCCGTGGACCGTGATGTTTGCAGAGGACACTGATCTGTAGTGAGAGGAGAGAGGGATAGTGGATATACGAGGGGGGTTGAAAATTTCATAGGCTGACTAAAAAGGAGTTATACTCCTAGGTGCTGAACCAGTAGTATTTGTGCTTCAGTGGCCGAGGAACAAGAGGGTAGAGCTGAGAGTGAGAGAACTGTCAAGAGTATGGATACAATAAACCATGTTTGGTCAAATTTGACCACGCCATAGTCAGCCTATGAACTTTTCAACCTCCCCTCATATTGGACAAAGGATGTTGAAGATGGAGCTAAGCTGCCAGGCAGGAGGAAAAGAGGAAGACCAGAAAAGATTGATGGATGTAATGATGGAGGACATGGAGAGGGTTGGTGTGAGAGAAGAAGACGCAAAAGATAGGGTGAAGTGGAGGCAGATGATCCCATCACCACAAAAAAATTTCACCCCCGTTGGTGCTCCAAGTCAAATGTAATGGTGCTGCATGAACACGCCGACATTTCAATCTCTCTCTGACGTCTTGCAGTATCACGTGACCATCCAGCCGTACATGGTGACCCTGGAGAACCTGCTGTTCACAGCCGAGCTCGACCACCACATCCTGGCCGTCTACCAGCAGTTCTGCGCCCTGCAGCTCTGATCAGTGTTTACACACAGTTCCTGCTGTGATAACATGACACATTAGAAAATACCAGCTCTTGTATCAAGAAACTCATCTTTTTTTGTGTGTGTTCAGTGCCATTCACATCAGTCACAACAGAGGACATCTTCAGCAGTAGGCATTCAAACAAGAGTCTGTTTGACTTGCTGTAGTAGTCCTTTTTTATTTGAATTTTTTTGTTTTGTCGTTTTTGTCCTTGTCTTCGTCTTCAGTCTAGTTAATTTTTACCTCCCGCTCATGCTCTTCAAGAGTCCTTTTAAAACTGTATGAACACTGAGCTGGAGAAACATTCATAGGACAGGACTGCTAAGGTGGACCGATGGATTATGTATCTAGAAAATGCTCTACTTTTTTATATTTGTTTTATGTGAAATTGGAAAGAAATTAAAACTCTCCAGTCTTTATCCTCCTGCTCACTGTGTTGTTTTATTGAGTCCAGGATGAAACTGATTGTCAGGAAAAAAAAACCTGACAAAAGATAATGTCAAAAGCTATTAAACATCATTGGATGCTTTATTTTACTCCTGCATTATTGTGGGAAGCTTTGAACAGGAGAAAGCTGTTGGAAAAAATGTGAGGAAAAAGTTACAAATTTATTAAATGGGACAAATGACCTTTTTACACAAGTTGACACAATTCCCAGAGGTCTTAATGAAATATCTGTGACATGACTTGACTCAAAATACCTCAGGAACAACACCATTTTCAATCTACTGTATTTTAACCAGGCTTCATCAGAACTCATTTCAGTGCATGTTTCTTTAAATCCTCATGATCACAACCAAGAAGTTTGGTTGAGGTGGGGCAGGTGCCATTTTGAGGCTAATGCTATCTGGTTAGCTACTGTATTAACTGTGGAGAGCAAAGGCAGACTGAGCTAACTCACACCTGAATACGATTATGTAAAAGCCCAAACAAAGCTTTATTGGGGGCAGGGTGTGTGTGACATGATTGGTTGCAAAGATGTGACCAGTCCCTGGGGTACAAAAAGCACAGAAATGATCCTGAATGAGATATGGCTAATTCTGATATTCCCTGAGAATGGAGCAGGTAGTAGGGAGTACCGTTGAAGTACACTGTGAATGGGAACGTAGCTTTTGTATTGTTTCTGTGCCCGGTTAGCCAATTTAACTCTTTCAGGTTTTTTCCTCAAATCAAGAAAAGGTAAGTCCAGCCTTGATGGGTGCTGCTGCTCTACTCTTGGCCAGGATAGCTGTCTGTCTGCAAACGTAGATGAGCTGGGAGCCCAGCCAAGGCCTTGGCGTCATGGTTAGGGTGTTAAGATTCAAAGATTTATTTGTCAATACTTCTATACGTACAGGACATACAGGAGAATTGAATTGCCATTAGCTTAGCAAGCATGTTTTATATTCTTTAGATTTCAGTCACTCAAATCAACATCCCTGTTTCCTCCTAGTTCACGTCATTCTGACTTATTTTATATTTTTGCCATGCTGCTACATCAATCTGTTAGCATTAGCTTGGGAGGATGATCCTGTCGCTGTCCACCAATTATGCATTATTCATTCTTTGAGACAAATTTATGTTGGTCGGCACCAAGCTAGAAGCCGGCAGGCCAAGATGAGCGATAGTAATCTAATAGGGAGCGGGAGTTAAACGTGGCTCTTAAGTAATCTAAAAGGACATGCACTGAAACAAGCCCTTGTGAGTAAGGCTGCAAAAGGTGATTCACAATGATGCAGCAATGATTAAATATTTAAAAGTTATGTGACACAAATGTCACAAACATTTCATTAAGGCCTGTAGGAGTTGTCAATGTGGTAAAAGTGCAGTGAATGAGACCTTAAAATGAATGGCAATGAAGCTGGGAGGGTGGTATCATTCCAAAATCAAAACTGCTGGTGTAGACAGCAGTGCCGAGACAAAGGCCGAGCCTAACAAGGTGACAGGGTTGTGTTTTTCAGTTGGTAGTCACTCCAGATACCCAAAAGCACTGGAAGAAGTGTCCTCTTCAAATAAAAGCAAATTTATAAGATAATTTAAGAAGAAAAAAAAAGTTGAGTAAAGCCATTGTTTACTAAGGTGCTGATGCCTCGGTGACTGTGGCAGGGAGGCATGGGGGGGTAAAAAGGCACACTGCCACCTCTTCTGGGCCGACATAGTTATGACAGTACCTTTTTTCCCGGCTCCATTGATGGTAAAGGTGAGGTAAATTTGTGTTTATTTTGAAAACAAAGCCTTATATTGAAATTCTGGCAAATTAAAAGTCAAGAAAAATCCAATGATACAAGCCTTTAGTTCCACTTAATTTTGACCAGGTGGACTGAAGCTGATAACAGACAGCCAGCCAGCCACACACACCGACGCATTGAGTGATTGCCAAATGCCTCCATTGCACTGAGGCATAATGAGTTAAATGAAGGTAACAGTCAAAGTAAGTTATACATAAAATGGCAGGAGAACAAAGACCTAAAAAGGTACTATTCAAACTGAAAGCACCAAGGTGCTGATCCCTCTGTGCCAGAGCCTTGGTGGAGGTATGCGTTCTCGGATCATTACCAAAATGTTATGGGTTCCTCTCTAGCACAAGGACCACCTCTGGTAAAAGTTTCATTCAAATCCATCCAGTAGTTTTGGAGTGCATGCATGTGCAGTGACAATCTGCAGTTCACATGCCCGTACTGTTGGAGGCAGCTAAGAACCACGACACTGATTTGAACAACATAAAAGAAGAGCACAGTAGCAGGTGTTTTAAATGGCGGAGGTGATGAAGGTACATGAGTACAATGACAGTCAAGTTGAACAGGAGCTTTTGCTGTTTAGTGGCAGAGGAAGAAAACACGGGAAAAAAGACGGACATTTGTTCACACAGTATTGGCAGATTGCTCAGCACTTCCCTCTGGTGGGAGTTTCCAGGTGCATGCGAGGAATGTTGGGACTTGTAGTTTTTAGCGATGAACTGAAAATTCCAGGAAGAAAATACCTTGTCCTTCCTCTGCAAAACTAAACAGCAAAACCAGTGTGAAAACAATCTGATGAATAAATGTAGTTGCTGAATGTGTTTTTTTTTTTTTTTTTTTTTTTTTTTTTTTTTTTTTTTTAGTAACCGCTGTTTTATAACAGTTCAGTTTGAGCTCAACTGACAGCAAGTCATCCATGTGCTGTAAAAAATGTACTGCTGCCTTTAGTGGCCCAGTATAGTTATTACAATACCCTTTTTTGATTTTTGATTTTTTGATTATTTTTTTTTTGATTTTGTATACTTTATTGATCCCCAGAGGGGAAATTTTTTCCTAGCTTCATTGACAGTAAAGGTGAGTTAAATTTGTTTATTTTGAAAGCAAAGCCTTATCTCGGAATTCTGGCAAATTAAACGTTGAGAAAATATATACACAATGATGTAAGCCTTTAGTTGCACTTAATTTTGATTGGGCTAGCTGAAACAGACAGGCGGACAGACGGATACACACACACACACACACACACACACACACGCATTGAGCGATTACTGTATGCCTCCATTTTCACCAAGGCATAATAAAGGCACCAAGAGCACCGAGGTGCTGATGCCTTTGTGCCTGTGGCATGGGGGGGCTGTAAAAAAGTTACACTGCCACTAGTGGGGGGGGCATCGTTGTTACAATAGCTTTTTTTGCAGCTGCATTGATGGCAAAGGTGAGTTAAATTTGTGTTTATTTTGAAAATAAAACCTTATCTGGAAATAGTGGCAAATTAAAAGTCGAGAAAATATTGTGATACAATGATACAAGCCTTTAGTTCCAGTTGATTTTGAGCAGGTGAGTTGAAAAGCTGCTAACAGACAGGCAGATGCAGTGGTGTAAAAAAGTGTTTGCCCACTTCCTGATTTCTCATTTTTTTTGTATGTCACACTTAAATGTTTCAGATCATCAAACAAATTTAAATATTAGCAAAGACAACACAAGTAAACACAATATGCAGTTTTTAAATGAAGGTGTTTATGATTAAGGGGAAAAAAATCCAAACCTACATGGCCCTGTGTGAGGAAAGTGATTGCCCCCTAAACCTAATAACTGGTTGTGCCACCCTCAGCAGCAACAACTGCAGTCAAGCGTTTGTGATAACTGGCAATGAGTCTTTTACAGCGCTGTGGAGTAATTTTGGCCCACTCATCTTTGCAGAATTGTTGTAATTCAGCCATATTGGAGGGTTTTCGAGCATGAACTGCCTTTTTAAGGTCATGCCACAGCATTTCAATCGGATTCAGGTCAGGACTTTGACTAGGCCACTCCAAAGTTTTCATTTTGTTTTTCTTAAGCCATTCAGAGATGGACTTACTGGTGTGTTTTGTACCATTGTCCTGCTGCAGAGCCTAAGTGCACTTCAGTTTGAGGTCATGAACAGATGGCTGGCCATTCTCCTTCAGGATTTTTTGGTAGACAGAATTCATGGTTCCATTTACCACAGCAAGTGTTCCAGGTCCTGAAGCAGCAAAACATCCCCACACCATCACACTACCACCACCATATTTTACTGTTGGTATGATGCTCCTTTTCTGAATTGCTGTTACTTTTACGCTGGATGCAATGGGACACACACCTTCCACAAAGTTCAACTTTTGTCTCATCAGTCCACAGAGTATTTTCACAAAAGTCTTGGGGATCATCAAGATGTTTTCTGGCAAAACTGAGATGAGCCTTAATGTTCTTTTTGGTCAGCAGTGGTTTTCATCTTGGAACTCTTCCATGCAGGCCATTTGGGGGGCAATCACTTTTTCAAACGGGGCCATGTAGGTTTGGATTTTTTTTTACCCTTAATAATACCTTTAATTAAAAACTGCATTTCGTGTTTACTTGTGTTATCTTTGTTTCATATTTAAACTTGTTTGATGATCTGCAACATTTAAGTGTGACAAACATACAAAAAAAAGAGAAATCAGGGAGCAGGAAAACACTTTTTCCCACCACTGTACACAGACACATGGAGTGATTACCGTATACCTACGCTGCCTTTGCACCGAGGCATAAAAATACAGAAGCACAAGAATAAAATTAGGATCGCAAAGAAAAAATCCTGGAGTAACAGATTTTATTAATGGAATGCATGTATAGTTACATGATGGCATAGCAGGTAAAAATATAAAAATTTCCAAAAGTAAAAGTAAAATTATGGATATTAAATCAGAACGGTTTGGAATGTTTCACACTTATGCATAATAAATGTTGAGAGTTTCTTAAATAATCTTGCAAACAACTAAGTTTTTCCAAACAGTTTATTAAAATAGAGTAGCAGTTTCTGATATAAACAGTAAACATGCAATATTCTCATTTAGCTTCCAGCCTGTTATCTTCACAACTGCTCTGACTGATGACCCTCAGGTTCACCACCGTGGACCTCAGAGAGACAAAGAGGAAAGAAAAACAGCATAAAAATATGATTGTTACAGATGTGATATACACTACTCACAAAAAGTTTGGGATATTTGACTTTCGAGTGAAACTTATGGAAAATGTAAAAAGTTCACACTACAATGACATTATATCATGAAAGTCGGGCATTTAAGTAGAAGCATGCAATGGTGATTTCCTCATCTCAAACAATTTATTGAAACAAAAGCCAACAACAGTGGTATGTATACCACAACAAAAAATGTCAGTGTCTCAACTTGTCATGTGCCCTTGAGCATCAATTACAGCTTGACAACAACGTCTCATACTGTTTACAAATTGACTTATTGTCTGCTGAGGCATGGCATTCCACTCTTCTTGAAGGGCAGCCCTCAGGTCATTGAGGTTGTGGGGTGCAGGGTTACGAGCCTCTACACAGTGATTCAGTTGATCCCATAAGTTTTCTATAGGATTCAGATCTGGAGAAAGTGCAAGCCACTCCATTTGAGGTACCCTAGCCTCCAGCAGCCATTCCCTAATGATGCAACCTCGATGAGCTGGAGCATAGTTGTCCATGAAGATGAAATTAGGCCTGTGTTGTTCATGCAGGAGCACAGTGACTGGATTAATGATGTTATTCAGGTAGTATTTGCTTATCACTGTACCACTCACAAGGTGTAGGGCAGTTCTGTATTGACTAGACACCCCTGGCCAGACTAACAGCACCACCACCAAAGGCTTGTCTGGTGACAACAGTGGCTGATGCATAAGATAAGATAAGATAAGCCTTTATTAGTCCCACAATGGGGAAATTCCAGGATTGCAACAGCACAGGGATAGCAACACTCAGAGCAACAATCAGAAGGCAAGAGAGAAAAAAAAAGAAACAAGAGCAGCAAGTATACATATGTACATATATATATATATATATATATAATATAGACACAGTGCAGAGCATTGTAGCTGGATGGAATAAATATGAGTATATAAACACAGTGTGGAGCATTGTAGCTAGATGGAATAAAGATATATATAAACACACAGTATGGAGCATTGCAGCTAGATGGAATAAATATGTATATAAACACACACAGTGCGGAGCATTGTAGCTAGATGGAATAATATGTAGCTATATAAACACACAGTGCGGAGCATTGTAGCTAGATGGAATAAATATGTAGATGTATAAACACACCCAGTGCGGAGCATTGTAGCTAGATGGAATAAATATGTAAATATATAAACACACACAGTGCAGAGCATTGTTGCTAGATGGGATGAAACAGCACAACCGTCTACTTAGTTATCCTACATGGTGTGGTTTATATTAATCATATATCCCATAACCTACATATGTATAAGCATGTGAGAATGTTTGGTGACTACATATGTAAAGCGACTTCACACCTCAGAACAGGACAAAGGGTCTCAACCGCCAGTGAAGATCAAAGAGCATCCGAGGCACTGCGGTGGAGACCAGATAGGTCGCCCTGACCTCCCAGGGCCAGGTGGAGGGGTACGGAGACAAAAGGAGGGGAATTAAGTTAATGGGGGATGTCAGCTTTGATATGCATGTCTTTTGTTGTGTGTGAGTATAAGTACACAGAGCCGAATGTGTTCGCCCTCTTACTTCTTCTGCTGTTGCACTAGATGAGACTTGTTAGAGGAGCGAAGCTGATAATAAACTTTGGTTTATAAGTCACATCGCCTCATTATTCCAAGCTCCTCTACACTGGTGACCCTGACGCGAGGATGGACCAGAGGCGTTCCCCCGCGATCGACTCATCTGTGGCGACCCAGGCAGACGCCGGCGCCCATGCAGACAGGGGAACAGATGGACGACGTTCCCCCACGGCAGAAGTGATAGAGAGGGCTCAACCGAGCACCAGCGCCGCTGCGAGAGCCGAAGGAAGGCACTCTCACCCTGCGGACACATCAGTGACGGTCCACACAAATGCCGTCACCGTCAAGCTGCCGGACTTCTAGCAGGAAGACCCCGCCTCGTGGTTTCTGCAAGCTGAAGCCCAGTTTGCACTTGCGGGCATCACGGCTGACCATACAAAGTTCTATCACATCGTCGCCAAACTCGACGCCGCCACTTCGAGATGTGTGCGGCGCATCATCCAGCGGCCGCCGGCCCAGGACAAATACAGAGAACTGAAAGCGACCATTGTGGCGAATTTCGTCCCCTCTGCCGAGGAGAGAGCCGAGAGGATCCTGGCGGTCTACGGCCACAGAGGATGCAGACCCAAGGCCCTCATGGAGGACTTGCTGCAACTCAAAGAAGAGGACAATGACAATTTCCTCTTCCAATTTATATTCCTCAGTACGCTGCCGCCACACATGACAGGGACACTTGCCAACATGCGATGCAGTACCCAGCAAGACTTCCGCACCCTGGCTCGCAAAGCGCAGCGACTCGTCAACGCCTGCAGGGAACAGACACCCACAGCAGCATCCGCAGACCTCAACGCTGATGTCCGGGGAGCCACGAACCACGGAGCAGAATCCGCCCGCCGTGACAGCGACACGGCCAAGACGTAACAGACGGAGCGACGTCTGTTATTACCACCACCGCTTCGCCGAGAAGGCCTACAAGTGCGTTCCCCCCCCTGCAAATT
Organism: Pholidichthys leucotaenia; assembly: GCA_020510985.1. Lineage (NCBI taxonomy): Eukaryota > Metazoa > Chordata > Actinopteri > Cichliformes > Pholidichthyidae > Pholidichthys > Pholidichthys leucotaenia. Next base: position 300,717,637 of record CM035840.1, read on the forward strand.
CACGATTTCGGGAAACGCCAAAGCCGAGAACCGTTAACAGCGGCGGTTCTCGGCGAAAAAAGCAAGCTTCTATATGTGACGGACGGACACACCGGCAAGCAGTTCCTCATTGACACGGGAGCTCAACTGAGTTTTATCATGCCCTCCCAAGCAGACCGGGCCATGGGCCCCCGGGGCAATGGAGCGGTGGCAGCCAACGGCTCCATCATCGACACTTTTGGCGAAAGGAACCTTCCCCTCCGCATCCATGGCCGCAACTACAGATGGACATTTGTTGTAGCGGCGGTGAGTTTTAAATTGTTGGGCGCAGATTTTTTGTGTGCACATGGGTTATTAGTCGATCTAGCGAACAGACGCTTGGTTAATGCATTGTCCTTTGCTTCTATTCCCTGCTCAGCTCGAGTTTCTCCACCACCCGTGCAGGCCAGCGTCACTACAGCAGGAGGTAAGTTTGATCAACTCCTCACCCAATTTCCAGCACTCACAATTCCCAAATTCTCAGCTACAGTGGCTAAGCACGGGGTCGAACACTTTATTCCCACAATGGGCCCACCCGTATTCGCCAAAGCTCGGCGCTTAGACGCGACCAAGCTCGCCATAGCTCGGGACGAGTTTACCACCCTTGAAAAACTAGGCATTATCAGGCGCTCAAAAAGCCCCTGGGCGTCACCGCTTCACATGGTCCCGAAATCCGACGGTTCTTGGAGACCGTGCGGCGATTACCGCAGATTAAACAATGCAACAGCGCATGACCGCTACCCTATAAGATAAGATAAGATAAGATAAGCCTTTATTAGTCCCACAACGGGGAAATTCCAGGATTGCAACAGCACAGGGATAGCAACACTCAGAGCAACAATCAGAAGGCAAGAAAAAACAAGCAAGCAAGAGCAGCTAATATACATATGTACATATTACTATAAAATATATATACACACACACACAGACACACAGTGCAGAGCATTGTAGCTGGATGGAATAAATATATGAATATATGAACACACAGTGCAGAGCATTGTAGCTAGATGGAATAAATATGTAAATATATAAACACCCACAGTATGGAGCATTGCAGCTAGGTGGAATAAATATGCAAGTATATAAACACACACAGTGCGGAGCAATGTAGCTAGATGGAATAATATGTAGATATATAAAAACAGTGCGGAGCATTGTAGCTAGATGGAATAAATATATAGATATATAAATATAAACACACCCAGTGCAGAGCATTGTAGCTAGATGGAATAAATATGTAAATATATAAACACACACAGTGCAGAGCATTGTAGCTAGGTGGGATGAAACAGCATAACCGTCTATTTAGTTATCCTACAAGGTATGATTATGTGCCCATACATATTCTCACCCTCCATAGCGACCGGTATGTTCCTAGTTGTATGCCGGAGAGGACCATTGTGTAAGTCTATTGCATCTTGCATCTATTGTGTAAGTCTATTGCATATTCCTCACATCCAAGATTTTTCACTACATCTGGCGGGTGCGCGCATTTTTTCAAAAATAGACCTGGTCCGCGGCTATCATCAAGTCCCCGTTAGAGCGGAAGACATTCCTAAAACAGCTGTAATAACCCCCTTCGGTCTTTTTGAATTTTTGCGGATGCCTTTTGGCCTCAAAGGCGCGGCTCAAACCTTTCAGCGGATGATGGACGCAGTATTACGCGACCTCCCTTTTGTGTTCGTCTACCTCGACGATATGCTGGTAGCCAGCTCGTCTGAGGAAGAACACGAGCAGCATCTCACTATGGTTTTTCAGAGACTAGAAGAGCACGGGTTAATAATCAATCCAGCCAAATGCAAATTCGGCGTGTCACAAATTGATTTTTTGGGACACAGAGTTTCACCGAAGGGGGCAGTCCCACTGCCAGACAAAGTTCACGCAGTAAAAAGTTTCCCACGGCCACAAACGGTCAAATCGCTGCAAGAATTTTTGGGAATGGTTAATTTTTACAACTGTTTCCTCCCCCGCGCAGCTCAGCTCATGCAGCCCCTATATGACGCGCTCAGAAAACAAAAACCTTCCAACGCGGTCGAATGGACCCCGGAGCGCGAACACGCCTTCGCAGAAGTAAAAAGTGCCCTAGCTAATGCTACATTGTTGGTTCACCCTGATCCCTCGGCCCGCATTGTGCTAACCACAGACGCTTCAGACCTGGCCATAGGGGCGGTTGTAGAACAACACGTCGGCGGAACCTGGCAACCTTTGGCATTTTTCAGCAAATCGCTAAACCAAACTGAGCGTAAATACAGCACCTTTGACAGGGAGCTGCTAGCGCTTCATTTATCCATCCGCCACTTCAAGTTCCGGTTGGAGGGGCAGCATTTCACGGCTTTTGTAGACCACAAACCGCTCACCTTTGCGATGGCTAAAATTTCTGAACCGTGGTCAAGCAGGCAACAAAGACAGCTAGCTGCGATTTCAGAGTTCACCACAGACATTCGACATGTGGCAGGCAAACTTAATGTGGTAGCAGACTGCCTCTCTCGCGCTGTGACATCGCCAGAGCGCGAGGAGACAGATTATACTACCTCAGCCGCAGAACTCTTCGCCAATGCGGACACATACGCAGCCCCAATCCACGTAGGGATAGATTATGCAGCCATGGCGGAGGAGCAAAGTAGTGACGCGGACGTGCGCGCACTCCTGTCTGGACCAACAGGGTTAAGGCTGGAGGAAAGGGGTTTACGCGACGGTGTGTCCCCCCTAATATGCGACATCTCTTTCTTTCAAAGGTCTTTTTATTATTATTAATTAAAGTATCAATACAATACAAAGTATTAGAAATTTTCATTTTTGTTTCAACCAAACAGTAAAAAACTAGAACTTAAAGCCAACAAATGTAAATGCTTCAAAGCACAAAAACCTTTAAATAAACAAAAAAAAAAAAATACAAAGAAAAATTGTGTGCGTGAAGTAGGGGTGGGGTAAAGGGGATATGAGCTACTCAGAAACTATAATCGTGGGTCGTTCAAAGAAATCAAGAAACGGGCGCCATAATTTATAGAATTTGTTTTCAGAGCCACAGACTGTATATCTGATTTTTTCTAAATCCAAACAGGACATTATATCTTTTATCCACTGTAAATGTGAAGGGGGCGAAGAGTCTTTCCACTTCAGTAATACAGCACGTCTGGCCAATAATAATGAAAATTTGAATACTTTTAATTTGGAACTTGGCAAGACAAGTTCTGGAGCCGCACCAAAAATGGCGCATAATGGATCAGGTTTAATTTGATATTGCAGGACTTCAGACATAGTGATAAAAACAGAATGCCAAAAATTCATCAATGCAGGGCAGGACCAATACATGTGAAGCAAAGTGCCAGGAGCGCTACCACACTTTTCACAAGTTGGGTCTATATCCGAGTAAATACGTGCTAACTTAACCTTGGACAGGTGCATCCGGTGTACAATCTTAAATTGAATAAGAGCGTGACGAGCACACATTGATACAGTGTGAACCTGGCCAAGAATAGAGTCCCACAGTTCATCAGTAAAAGTAAAATTAAGATCTTGTTCCCAGTTCAATTTGATAGCGGCCAGAGAAGAAGATTGTAAATTTGAAATTAAATTATATAAAACTGACATTACCCCCTTAGAAGTTGGTTTAACTAATAAAAAATCATCTAGAGGATTATCAGAAGGTTTTTGAGGGAATTGTTTTGTCATGGTTTGCACATAATGCCTGACCTGGAGGAAGCGGAAAAAATGTGTAGAAGTGATGTCGAATTTGGTGGAAAGTTGAGAAAAACTTGCAAATTGACCATCAAAATATAAATCCGCAAAAGATTTTAAACCTTTTCTGTGCCATATATGAAATGCACTATCAATAGTTGATGGGGTAAATAAATGATTTGCGGCAATTGGACTTCTAATGGAAAAAAACTGAAGACCGAAATTTTTCCTGAATTGAGACCAAATTCTAAGAGACTGACAAACTACTTTATTATTACCCAGTGTAGACAAAGCAAGGGGAAGTGGTGAACCTAAAATTGCCGGTAGGGAAGTTTGATTGTCCACATGTGACTCCATAAGGATCCAAATAGGTGATTTGGGTTCCAGATAAAAATGTTTCCAATATAACATGCACCTGATATTTGCTGCCCAGTAGTAAAATTGAAAGTTAGGCAGAGCCATGCCACCTACTGATTTGGGTCTTTGAAGAAAAACTTTCCTCAATCTCGGATGTTTACCATTCCAAATAAATGAGGTAATCAGAGAGTCCAAAGACTTAAAAAAGGATTTAGGAATAAAAATGGGGAGACATTGAAACAAATATAAAAACTTTGGAAGTAACATCATTTTTACAGAATTGATTCTGCCAATTAAAGACAAGGATAATGGGGACCATTTGGAAAGTATTAACTTGCACTGGTCAAGTAAGGGGAGAAAATTATTTTTAAACAAGTAATTAAATTGTTTAGTGACACATATCCCAAGATAATTAAAATGATCAATAACAACCTTGAAAGGAAAATTTTCAAAATCCTGAACTTGAATCTTTTCATTAATCAGAAACAGTTCACTCTTATTAAGATTAATTTTATAACCAGAAAACCTACTAAAACTATCCAAAATATTAAGTATAGCGGGTAATGAAGTAAGTGGGTTGGAGAGAAATAATAAAAGATCATCAGCATAGAGTGAAACCCTATGCTCAATGCCACCCCTACGAATGCCTAGAAAGTCCCGGCTCCCACGGATTGCAATAGCTAACGGCTCAACTGCCAAAGCAAAGAGCAACGGGCTCAAAGGACAGCCTTGCCTCGTACCACGGTAAAGTCTAAAATAGTCAGAATAGCGACAATTAGTTAACACTGAAGCTAAAGCATAGAGAAGTTTAATCCAGGAACAGAAGGAAGGACCAAAACCGAACCTCTCCAAAGTAAAAAACAAATACTCCCACTCAACCCTATCGAATGCCTTTTCAGCGTCCAAACTAATAAGACATTCAGGTATGTTGTGGTGAGGAGTATAAATAATATTAAACAACCGCCGCAAGTTAAAAAAAGAATGGCGATTTTTAATGAAACCGGTTTGGTCCTGTGAAATTATAAAAGGAAGAATCTTTTCCAACCTTGAAGCTAACAACTTTGACAAAATTTTAACATCGGTATTTAACAAGGAAATAGGCCTGTAAGAAGCACAATCAACAGGATCCTTATCCTTTTTAAGCAACACAGTGATACAGGCCTGATAGCATGAAGGAGGAAGTGTACCAGAGTCAAGCGACTCTGTAAAAACTTGACAAAGGAAAGGGGCGAGGTCATCAGAGAATTTTTTGAAAAAATCAGCGGAAAACCCATCAGGTCCTGGAGATTTTCCTGATTGCATGGATGATATTGCCAGCTGAATTTCTTCTTTTGTGATGGGAGCTTCTAAAATTTGCCGAGATTCTGAAGAAATCGAAGGAATATCAATAGAATCCAAAAAAATTTCCAAATCCTTTAAGTTTGTTGTATATTCTGAGGTATATAATTTGAAATAAAATGACCTGAAAATATCATTAATCGCTTGTTGGTCAGATGTCACCTCTCCTTTATCTGTCCTAACTCCAGTAATAATTTGCTTAGCTCTAATACCACGTAGTTGATTAGCTAGAAGTTTACTGGTTTTTTCGCCATGTTCATAAAATTCACTCTTGTTCCTTATTAAACAACCTTCAATTTGTCGAGTAGAAAGTAAATTAAGTTTAGTTTGTAATGTCATACGTTCCTTGTACAGAGCGGGTGATGGAGATTGAGCATATTGTCTGTCAATGTCCAGGATTTGATCTAAAATAGCCTTCTGTTCCTGCATTAAGGATCGTCTTTTAAATGCTGCCAATGAAATAAATTCCCCCCTAAGAAATGCCTTCATGGCCTCCCATATCGTTTTATTTGGCATACCAGGAGTTTTATTTTCTTTCAAAAAAAAATTAATTTTAGAAGAAATATTCGCAACCAATTTTTCATCTGTAAGTAATAATGGATCCAATCTCCAATGCTTTCTCATGGAGTCACATCCATGGAGGATCATTTTAAGTACAAGAGGGGCATGATCAGAAACCGAGATGCTATCATAACTGCAAGAGCAAAGGTTATTAATTAATAAATTGTCAACAAAAAAATAATCTATTCTGGTATAAGTATGGTGTACGTGAGAGAAAAAAGAATAGTCCCTGCCGTTAGGATGTAAAAAACGCCAAGGATCTGTAAGGCTATATTCCTCAAGAAAAGACTTAACATAAGTTGCAGATTTATTAAGACTAGCAGGTTTTGAAGATGAGCGATCTAAGATCGGATCCATATACAAATTAAAGTCACCCCCAAGAATTAGAGAATGAGTATTTAAATCTAGAAGTTGCGAAAAAAGGTTGCGAAAAAAGTGCACATCATCAAAATTCGGTGCATACAGATTAGCCAAAGTGACATGTTTATCGCCAAGTTTACCTGATACTATTACAAATCGTCCATTTTTATCTGATACAACATTAGAGGGAATAAATGGGATATTTTGATCAATAAGAATAGCAGCGCCCCTGGCCTTAGCTTTAAAATTTGAATGAAAAAATTGTCCTGACCAACATTTTGACAAACGCAAGTGGTCGGAATCCTGCAAATGGGTTTCCTGCAAAAACAGTACCCCAGGCTTAAATTGCTTTAGACGTGACATGACTCTCTTTCGTTTAATTGGATGGTTCAACCCCTTCACATTCCAGCTTACCAAAGTAAGATTACTATTCATTCAAAGAGTAAAATTTATATATTATGTTGTGTAGCCCAAAGAAGAATAAAGTGAGGTACGGGTAAAAAAAAAAAAAAAAGGGAAGGGGTAAGGGGGGTGTAAATAAAACCATAACAAAAAAACAAAACAAAAATAAATAAATAAAAAAATAAAAATAAAAAATAAAAAAATCCAACAACCAAACCTATAACAACACTCCAGCCGGTTGCAAAAAAACAGCAACCGCTCCATCTCCTGCTCTATTTTCATCCTAACAGAATGCTCCCATACAACTGGCTTCAATCCTGCATAATATGAACGTTTTACCCTAAAAAAAAAAATAAATAAATAAGATAAAATTAAAAAAAAGAATTAAGTAAACAACAACGTATAGGGAGCCAATTTTACCTTGTTTTTAAACATCTGAAAATGCATCAATGTCCAGTCAGTGCAGCTTCAATGAAGTAACAAGCAGCCCAGCGCGGCAGCTGGTCAACCCAGGAATGTCCAGTTCAAGGCGAAAATTGCTGGTTTCTCTCCCTAGTTTGCATGAAGCAGGTGGCCTCCGAGACGGACGCCAGCCACTGGTTTTTGCCGTCTGGAAGAGTTATCCGGAGCCTGGCGGGGAAAAGAAGAGAAGGACGAAAACCTCTCTTGTACAACTCGGACATAACCTCCTTATATTCGGCTCGTTGCTTCTGAACGTCGGCGTTATAATCCTCGTAGAACTGAAGTTTATGCCCACGATATTCCAAAGTCCCACGGCGTCTCCGCGCTTCTCTCATCACCAAGTCTTTGGTCCGAAACCGGTGGAAACAAATAATGACAGCGCGCGGCTTCCCATTCGGACTCGGCTTGGACATGAGGCTGCGGTGGGCTCTATCCAGCTCTGGGGAAGATGGCAAAGTTTGTGCGCCAAAGACGTCCACCAACAGCCGAGAAAAAAATTCAGATGGCCGTGGACCCACATCAAAGGACTCCGGCAGACCCACCAGACGAATATTCAGCCTCCTGCTTCTTCCCTCCAGGTCAGAAAGTTTGTTTTTCAAAAGTTTGTTCTCCTCCTGCATTGACTCGCATGTAACTTCAAGCGCCGCTAGGCGCTGGCTGACGTCCTCCGCGTTGTTTTCAAGGTCGCCAATGCGTTGCTCCTGGTTCGCCACATCTGCTTGAATTTTGTCCAGCTTACCATTAATAAGTTCAAATGAAGCTTTGAAGTCAGCAGCTATGGACATTCTGTGTTGCTCAAGCAAGGCAACAAGTGCAGGGTTTAGGCTGATATTAGCATCCTCAGCTAAGCTGGTGTTAATATTGTTCCCTGCTGCCTCCTTTTCAGTCTGCTTTCTTGTTTTGGACATATTTCAAAACAGATTCTGCACGTATTAAATGTCCAAAACATTAACAGCTTACAGCAAAATAGGGTTTAAAAAGTAAAGAAAAAAATATAGCAGGAGCCAGCAACGCACACACCTACTCCATTGCCAGCACACCTCAATATATATATATAATATGCGACATCTCAACCAGCCGACCTCGCCCGGTAGTCCCAGCTGCATGGCGCCGCCGTATTTTCGACTCAATTCACTCCCTCGCGCACCCAGGTGTGCACGCTTCGGTTAAAATGGTCGCCGAAAAGTTTGTGTGGCCTGGCCTGCGCAAAAACGTAAAAGAATGGGCAAAGACTTGCATTTCTTGTCAGCGCGCCAAAATACACAAACACACAAAAGCCCCTCTAGAGCCTTTTCGAATCCCTGCTAGAAGGTTCAACCACGTTCATGTCGACCTCGTGGGACCACTACCTTCCTCCCAAGGTTTCACACATCTGTTAACAATGATAGACTGTACTACGCGCTGGCCGGAGGCGGTCCCTCTGGCGTCAACCACAGCGGAGGAAGTCGCTCGCGTTTTTTTGACAAACTGGGTGGCACGTTTCGGCGTCCCATCGGACATCACGTCTGATAGGGGGCCTCAATTTGTCTCAGAGCTTTGGTCAGCCATGGCCAGCAGCTTAGGAGCGACAATTCACCGCACCACCGCTTATCACCCTCAGGCTAATGGGTTATGCGAGCGTTTTCACAGGTCTTTAAAGGCCGCCCTCAGAGCCTCACTAACGGATACAAATTGGGTAAATAAACTTCCTTGGGTTTTATTGGGGTTGCGTGCTGCACCCAAAGACAGGGATGGCAATTTTCCACCGATCCGCGGATTTCCGCCGATTTTATCATCTGTCATAATTTTGTACCTTTACCTTGTTCTCAATAAAGTTTGGGAAAAAAAAACACATACACGCTTGGCGCTTCCCCGAAGTCTCGCGATAACCTGGATGTACTCAAGCTACTGCTGTATTGTAAACAGCCCTGCGATTGGATAGTTGCAAACGATTGGACCAATCAAATGGCTCATATGCTTTGTCAAAAATTCATTTCGGCTTGTTCTCAGGGATGTGATTTTTCCGGTAATTCACCGAATTCCGCTTTATTTTTATATTATATGTACGTTAAGTACGTTAGCGGCTTGTGGTTCACGAACGCAGTTAAAGTGTGCCCTTTTAGCCAGAACCGGAAGTTGCGTATGCCAGGTAGAGAGCCATTAACTCTCTGTGAACACGCTGTATTTACGCTCACTGTCGTGCAAAGACCTGCTTAAAAAAAAGGTGAGCGGCTGCCAAGAACCGGCAACGCATTGCTTCACGACGGCCGCTATGCCCATGTCCGAGGCGTCAATAATGAGCGCTGTTTTAACCTCAGAACGCCTGCTCCCGTTCAGGAGTCCAGTCGACTCTGTCCGCCGGCTGTATGAGCTGGGCTGCGCGGGGGAGGAAAATGAGCTGCTCAAGACTCAATGGAGATTGAAACTGGTGATCTGAAATGAATGCTGAAATTATAAAAAGTAATGGTATGTTGGAATTTTATTTCTATTATGGAATAGATAAAATTAACTGATTTTGATTTGATCAAGTGTTAAAGCATGTGATGGATAATGCTTGTTGGAAGATTTACCTCCGCCAAGGAGGTTATGTTTTCATCGGCGTTGGTTTGTCTGTCTGTCTGTCTGTTTGTTAGCAAGGAAAAGTGATGGACGGATTGTCATGAAATTTTCAGGAAAGGTGTGTAATGGCACGGGAAACAGATGATTAGATTTTGGTGATGATCTGAGAGTGCATACCTCCACCAAGGGCTTTTTTGTATTTGTGCAGCAGGATTACACAAAAACTACTGGATGGATTTGGATAAAATTTTCACCAGAGGTGGTTCTTGGGCTAGAGAGGAACCCATTATATTTTGGTGATGATCTGAGAATGCATACCTCAGCCAAGGCTCTTATCTTCTCACAGTGTGTTAGCAACAATACTCCAAAACTGATGGACAGACTTTGATGCAATTTTCACCACAAGTGGCTATAGGGCTACACACAAACCCTTTACATTTTGGAGTTGATCCATGACAAACGGAAGGAGCCTTGGCGGAGGGATGCGCTCTGAGTGCTTTTCTAGTTTAGGAATGCTATCTTCTTGGAACATAAGTCAATATTATACAGTAATAAGTGGCATTCAGCTGTTTGTTTTATGTCATGTAAGCACAGTTCTGGTACTTAAAAATCATAAAAACCCAGGAGCTTCGGGGAGCGAAGTGACAGTAAAGGTAAAAATTGGCTCAAAGTTCAATGAGGTAACAGAAACACTCGGACAGTTTCTGAAGAAACCAGAAAAGGAGATGAAGTTCAAAGTTCAGAGACTGACACAGCTTGCTGCCAAAAGGCAGAAAGTTTCACATTAGAAGTCACTTGGTGACCAGTATAAATAGTGTAAAAACCTCTAATAGAACTGTTAAATATGTTGGACTAAAGACAGTGAGACAACATTGAAGAAAAAGTAAGTTAACTTTTCATTAAATGTAATGATTTATCTAAGTCTAGTATTTCATTTTTTTAATCATTTTTTTCAGTCTAAATTACTTCTGTTTTACTGAAAACCTCCCAGCTTCAGGGGGGCTGCGCCCCCCCCCGCCCCCCCCCCCCGTAAGTCAATCGACCAAATTAGATTTCAGCTGAAATCAGAATTTCCTGTTGCCATCCCTGAAAGAGGATCTAGACGCCTCCCCAGCAGAATTAGTTTTTGCACAACCTCTCAGGCTCCCAGGTGAATTTTTACCAGAGAACCCAGAGCCAGGGCATCTTCCAGCCCCGAGGTTTTTAGGCAGCAACGGACCGGACTCTCTCCCCGGGCCGGCACTTCACTCTTTTCCACGGGTTTTTGTCCCCCAAGCTTTAAAAAACGCTGAATTTGTTTTTGTTAGGCATGAAGCTTTAAAACCAACCTTCCGCCCACCATACGATGGACCTTTCAGAGTGCTGGAACCTGGTGATAAGCATTTTGTGCTTGATTTTGGGGACAGAAAAGAAACAGTCAGCATTGACAGACTTAAACCTGCCTTCTTGTTGAGAGACGAGCCTGCACGGTTGGTGAGAGCACCTCGGCGGGGTAGACCCCCCAAGAGAAAAGACTCAGCCCCCCGGCAGGGAACAAATAATCACTCTACCTTCCCAAGCTGCAGATTCCTTACAGGAAGGTCCCACCAGGACGCCCGAACGGACCCACAGCAGATTCGGAAGAAGATTTAAGCCCAGACGGCACAGGGACTGATGCAAACTACTCAAAAGTTGTTCACTAATTGTGCTGTAACAGTTTAGGACTGACTTGTGATATTACTATGCTGTTATGATTACCACTGAATTCTCTACAGGAGCATAGCTGCTGGAAAGTTTCTTCTTTGTCAAGAGGTGTAGCAGTTACGCAGTCTACACAGCCATCATCGAGTCCATCCTCACCACCTCCATAACCGTGTGGTACGCAGGAGCCACTGCCAGGGACAGACTAAGGCTGCAGCGCGTCGTGTGCACTGCTGAGAAGGTGATCGGCTGCAAGCTCCCATCTCTCCAGGATCTGTACATCTCCAGGACCCGGAGGCGTGCTGGCCGGATCATAGCCGATCCCTCACACCCTGGTCACGTACTGTTTGCCCCTCTCCCCTCAGGTAGAAGACTTCGGTCCATCCAGACTAAAACCTCCCGTCACATGAACAGCTTCTTCCCCTCTGCCATCAGACTGCTGAACACTAAGTGACTTATTGACTCTCGTGCACTATGTACAGCAGCTCAACCAGACTCATGTCAATCATCACTGTTTTCTTCCTGCATTACCGACTGCACTATATGGTTCTCCACATTATCTGCTGCTCACTAATATATTTTAACTGCTGACCAGTATTACTCACTCTTATTCTACACTTTATTGCATGTATAGTTTATTTCTTTTATTTTATCATGTTTAATGTTGCAGCATTGCACCGAGACAAATTCCTAGTTTGTGTACTACATGAACAATGGCAATAAATCTGATTCTGATTCTGAGTTAGTATGTCATAATAATTTTCTTAAAATGTGAATTTTTCTATTGCCCTTTTCTTAGTCATTTGGGGGGGGGGCTGTGGTCTATATTAATCATATATCCCATAACCTACATATGTATAAGCATGTGAGAATGTTTGGTGATTACATATGTAAAGCGACTTCACACCTCAGAACAGGACAAAGGGTCTCAACCGCCAGTGAAGATCAAAGAGCATCCGAGGCACTGCGGTGGAGACCAGATAGGTCGCCCTGACCTCCCAGGGCCAGGTGGAGGGGTACGGAGACAAAAGGAGGGGAATTAAGTTAATGGGGGATGTCAGCTTTGATATGCATGTCTTTTGTTGTGTGTGAGTATAAGTACACAGAGCCGAATGTGTTCGCTCTCTTACTTCTTCTGCTGCTGCACTAGATGAGACTTGTTAGAGGAGCGAAGCTGATAATAAACTTTGGTTTATAAGTCACATCGCCTCGTTATTCCAAGCTCCTCTACACATGGTACGATTATGTACCCATACATATTCTCACCCTCCATAACGACCGGTATTTTCCTAGTTGTATGCCGGAGGGGACCACATGTGTAATGGCAATAAAGTTGAATCTTATCTCATCTCATCTCATTGTATAAGTCTATTCCGTCTTTTGCATTCAAAACTATTAGGTTGTCACGTCTTTTTGCTATCTCTGCGAGCAGCCCTGCTTAGGTCGTACAGTCTGACAGCCATTGGTAGGAAGGACCTGCGAAACCTCTCGGTTGTGCACCTAGGATGATGTAGTCTGCTGCTAAATGAGCTCCTCAGTGCATTCAGTATGTCCTGCATAGGGTGGAACTCGGACTCCAGCAGAGATGACAGTTTAGCCACCGTCCTTCTCTCTCCTATCTCCTCCACTGGGTCAAGACGCTGCCCCAGGACAGAGCTAGCTTTCTTGATCAGTTTGTTCAGTCTCTTCCTATCGGCTGCGGTAATGCCACTGCCCCAGCAGACCACTCCAAAAGTGATGGCTGATGCCACCACCGTGTCATAGAATGTCTTCAGCAGCGCCCCTTGTACACCAAAAGACCTGAGTCTCCTCAGATGGAGACTCTACAGATCGTTCTTGTAGAGTGCATCAGTATTGTGTGACCAGTCTAGTTTATTGTTCAGATGAACACCCAGATACTTATAGGATGTCACCATCTCGATGTCTGTTCCCTGTATATTTACTGGTGCTGTGAGGGGTTGTCCTTGCCTGCGGCAGTCCACCACCAGCTCCTTAGTTTTCCTCGTGTTGATCTGGAGGCAGTTCCGATGGCACCAGTCCACAAAGTCCTGGATAAGCCCTCTGTACTCAGCTTCATCTCCATTGGAGATGAGGCCAACGATCGCAGAGTCATCAGAGAACTTCTGTAGATGGCAGTGTGTTGTGTTGTGTGAGAAGGCCGCAGTATAAAGGGTGAACAGGAAGGGAGCCAAAACCGTTCCCTGGGGGGCCCCCGTGCTACCGATGATCGTGTCGAACACACAGTCCCGGGTTCTCACAAACTGAGGCCGGTTAGTGAGGTAGTCCGGGATCCATGATGACAGGTGCTGGTCCACCCCTGCGCACAGCAGCTTGTCCTTCAGGATCATCGGTTGGATGGTGTTGAAAGCAGTGGAGAAGTCAAAGAACATGATCCTCACCACATTCCCGGGCTTCTCCAGCATAGCGCTCTTCTTGACGTCTCCAACATTGGCAGCCATATGAGGCGCCTTGTATGGCTGCCGCGTCATTAGGGAGCGCTTAGAAACGAGCGCACCTTAGTGATAAGTAAAATTCCTTGTATGTTGTAAGCATACTTGGCAATAAAGTTGATTCTGATTCCATCATTTCTGCTCAACATGAAGTGACTTTCATCAGAGAACAGCACTGAGGCCCACTGGTCCCTTCTCCAGCATAAATGCTCCCTGACCCATGCAAGACAATGATGCCTGTGCCTGGTGGTGTGGTCAGGTACCCTTGCAGGTCATCTAGCACGCAGACCACATTGATGTAAACTGTTTCGAATGGTCTGACATGACACTTGGATGCCTCTCACCTCCTTTAAATGTGCCTGGAATTGATTGGCATTCATCATCTGGTTCTGTAGGGCACTGTTCACAATAAAGCGGTCATCAGCGTGGGATGTGGCCAAAGGATGCCCATTTCTATGACTTTCTGCAACTCTTCCAGTCTCTCTGTATCTCTGTTGCAACCTGCTGATGACATTCTGTGACATTCTAAGCTCAGTGGCCACTTCCCTTTGAGAACATCCTGTTTGAAGTCTCGCAATGGCGAGGTACTGTTGATCAATTGTTAGGTGTCATCTTGGTCTCATGATGTCAAAATGTGAACAGCATGATGAAGAGGACTGTTTAAATACCAACTCTGACTGAAACAGAAAATTTATTGGTCGATTCATGGATCAAACACCTGTTGTGAATTTTGCCCTTACGCACCTTGGTAGAGAACAGCAAGTTATGCAAAAAGTACTGAAGCATTGAACCGTTGGACATTCATTCATTCATTCATTCATCCATTTTCTTCCACTTAATCCTTTTTTTTCGGGTTGCGGGGGGGCTGGAGCCTATCCCAGCATCTTTGGGCGAGAGGCAGGGTACACCCTGGACAGATCGCCAGTCCATCACAGAGCCAACACAGAGAGACAGACAACCATTCGCTCTCACAGTCATACCTAAGGACAATTTAGAATCCTCAGTTTGATGCCAATTAACCTAACTTGCATGTTTTTGGCATGTGGGAGGAAACCGGAGAAATCCCGGAGTAAACCCACGCAGACACGGGGAGAACATGCAAACTCCACACAGATCACTGTTGGTCAGGGGCTGGGATCGAACCAGGGATCCCATGGCCAAGGGTGAGTTGCTGTGCTGCCGTAGTGCTAACCACTGTGCCACTGCGCTGCATGTGCATTCAAAATGTTAGAGAAGGTCAAACTGGACTGTATCGTCCTATGCTCATGATTAGCCTCCACATCCTTCCCTTTTACCCTCTACATTGGTGACCCCGGCGTGATGGACCGTCTACTCCCTTTCACCACACTGAGGACTCTGGAGTACCAGAGATCGCCTGCATCCTTTTCATCCACACTGGAGCATGCACACCTGTTCCTCTTTCCACATTGGAGACCTCAAGGGCCGGAGGTTGCAAGTGGCACAGGGACCGAGATGCACCAGGATCAGCGAGACAAGCACACCACAGAAGCAGCCTGTAAGAGGAAGTTCAGTGCCATCTGCGTTGTTTGAATCAAGCTCCTCGACCCTGGCTTCACCTCCCGACAGTGGGGTTTCTGCGCACAGAAGCCCCGTGCGCATGCCGCAGGATTACGAGGACAGCGCAACTTAAAGCTATGTGGCCACGGACACGCGCACCACGCACCAGGGACAAACCGGCTCCAAGAACTTATACATTGTCCTCAGCCGCTGCACATTCCCGGGGAACACGGCCGATCGCCATCCTCGGATCCTTTAGGCTTTGTGCATCGCACCTAAAGCAGCCGGGCAGCCTTGCCCACAGGACTTGTATTTGTTTCTCAGCCGCCGCGCAACCACGGAGAATTAAGCCGATTGCTTTCCCCGGTACCTTTAGGACTGCCCCCGCACCTAAAGCAGAATCACCAGTTTCCCTGACACAGCTTAAATTTTTTTCACAGCCGCGACACACCCTCGAGGAATTGGGCCGTTCACCTTCCCCAGATCCTTGCAGGAACGAGCCCGCACGAAGAGGAGTCGACAGACTTATTTTTTCACAGCCGCCGTGGATCGCCGGAGGGTTTACAGGAAAAGCCCCTCACCTGAGGCTGATCTGCACTCAATTTTTGCGCAGCCCAGACGCTTTTAACGTCAGGGGCTGGCACTCCATTGTTTCCCTCCCACCTCCCTCTTGTCCTCCATATTGTTCTTCCCGCACCTCTCTCCCAAAAACCTGCCGATTGCCGGCCTTGTTCCGTCAGCATGATGCACACCGGACCCCATGCGCCCACAAACCACGGCCGTTCAACATGTTGGAACTTGGAGTGGAGCAGAAAGTGCTTTTCACCCCTCCCCCTTTCCCCCCACAGACTGACATACCCTCCGACACACTTCACCAGCAGGACAGTTCGACCAGAGCGGCGACCCCCCGCTGCAGCCGCCATGGGCGCCAACTTGAGCCCAAAGGACCTGGGGGTTACAGACCCTTCTGAGTGTTCGGGGGGGGAGCTGTGTGGTGGACACAATATACAGTGTGTGGGGGATTGTCCCTCACACCCAGAAAGCAGAACAATGGCCCTAAAGAGAAAGAGCCCTGGGGGGTTAATCAGACTGGACTGTTAAGTGATGCACCCCCCGAGGAAAGAAAGAATAACCCGGCGCCGCTGAGACCAGAAGATAGCGGTCAAAGCGTGAATATGGGCATGAATATGTTAATGTGTCACACAATTCCTTTGTACACACACATGCATAATGCACCAGCCCAGCTCTCTATGCATGATTATTAAAGCTATAAAAGCAGAATGCAGAGAGTTGAGAGTCTTCTACAGGGGACTTGGCCCCAGTGGCTTACGCTGGGGTCACAGGCTGTACATACAGTATATGTTAGAGGGTTAATAAAGGTTCTGTGTCGTCCTACGCTCATGCCTTGCCTCCACATCCTTCCCTTTTACCCTCTACAATAGTGCATTTTAGGTGCATCCTGAAATTTCACCGGCAAGCATATCCCTAAGTTTTTGTGAATAGTGCGTATGTAAAAAAAAAGCATGTCATGTTTCTCCTCAGCGTAATAAATTACTTGGTTTAGTGAGTGAATCATTTTAAAGGGAGTGAATGAAGCTTATCACATAGTGGTGTTTTATATTACTGACATTAGTATTAAGACTTTAAAAAAATCAGCTGAACTTTAGAGAAAACAATTTAACAGGTTAAATTAATGCAACCAAGCAGTTCCTGTATGGGGAAAAAAGAAAAAAAAATCAGACACTGGAAAAAAGAAACGTGATGTAACATCAACTTTAAGAATTAACCTCTTGCACTCCGGTGTACCGCGGACGGGCACGTCTCTGCGTCCCAGAGCGCACGAGGGCACACGAGAGCGCCCTTGTGCACTCTAGGACGCACGAGGGCGCTGCGTCCAAGCGCGCACTGAAAAAAAAAAAAAGCTGCATTTGTTCTTCCACTACAGACACAGCCGTGAACAGATTAGTTCATCTGATTGACCTCTCATTCGACTAATAGCCTTGAATTGGGTTTCTGAAACCTTGAAGAACCAATGACTGAAAACCTAGCAAGAAGGACCCGCCTACCAACGCTGTGAATGCAGCGAGCCAGTTGAAGCACAGAAGTTCGCGAGCTGTTTTGTGTAGAGCTGGGTGAAGAGAGACTGACTGCTGCAGATGAAAAAAGGACCCGCAGGAAGAACCTGCTACAGACCCAGCAGCACGGAGACCACCCACAAGTGCGACCTGCACTTATTCCAGCAGAATAGACGTTTAGGATTCTCTTCCATGGTCATCATAGACCGACGGAGGCCGATGACGAAAGTCGTAAATCATTCGCCAAAACTGCAATCATGGAAGCGCAAAACCGCAATAATGGAATTATGTTTTGACCGGGAACCACGAGCGGACCAGCGTCGCGTTCGTCTGACAGTGAGGAAGAGAAGTTCGCCAGGACACTGTTGCTGTGAAGAGGTAAGTGTTATAAGCTAAATTATTCTTTATCCCTGAAAATTGTAGTCCAAATGATCCTGAAGGACAAGCTGCTGCGCGCAGGGGTGGACCAGCACCTGTCATCATGGATCCTGGACTACCTCACGAACCGGCCTCAGTTTGTGAGAACCCGGGACTGTGTGTCCCGACACGATCATCAGTAGCACGGGGGCCCCCCAGGGAACGGTGCTGGCTCCCTTCCTGTTCACTCTTTATACTGCGGACTTCTCACACAACACAACACACTGCCATCTACAGAAGTTCTCTGATGACTCTGCGATCGTTGGCCTCATCTCCAATGGAGATGAAGCTGAGTACAGAGGGCTTATCCAGGACTTCGTGGACTGGTGCCATCGGAACTGCCTCCAGATCAACGCGAGGAAAACTAAGGAGCTGGTGGTGGACTGCCGCAGGCATGGGCAGCCCCTCACAGTACCAGTAAATATACAGGGAACAGACATCGAGATGGTGACATCCTATAAGTACCTGGGTATTCATCTGAACAATAAACTAGACTGGTCACACAATACTGATGCACTCTACAAGAAGGGACAGCGCAGGCTGTTCCTGCTGAGGAGACTCAGGTCTTTTGGTGTACAAGGGGCGCTGCTGAAGTCATTCTATGACACGGTGGTGGCATCAGCCATCACTTTTGGAGTGGTCTGCTGGGGCAGTGGCATTACTGCAGCCGATAGGAAGAGACTGAACAAACTGATTAAGAAAGCTAGCTCTGTCCTGGGGCAGCGCCTTGATCCGATGGAGGAGATAGGAGAGAGAAGGACGGTGGCTAAACTGTCATCTCTGCTGGAGTCCGAGTTCCACCCTATGCAGGACATACTGAATGCACTGAGGAGCTCATTTAGCAGCAGACTACATCATCCCAGGTGCACAACCGAGAGGTTTCGTAGGTCCTTCCTACCAACGGCTGTCAGACTGTACAACCTAAGCAGGGCTGCTCGCAGAGATAGCAAAAAGACGTAACAAACTAATAGTTTTTTGAATGCAAAAGATGCAATAGACTTACACAATGGTCCCCTCCGGCATACAACTAGGAACATACCGGTCGCTATGGAGGGTGAGAATATGTATGGGCACATAATCATACCATGTAGGATAACTAAGTAGACGGTTATGCTGTTTCATTCCATCTAGCAACAATGCTCTGCACTGTGTGTGTTTATATATTTACATATTTATTCCATCTAGCTACAATGCTCAGCACTGGGTGTGTTTATATATTTATATATCTACATATTATTCCATCTAGCTACATTGCTCCGCACTGTGTGTGTTTATATACTTGCATATTTATTCCACCTAGCTGCAATGCTCCGTACTGTGGGTGTTTATATATTTACATATTTATTCCATCTAGCTACAATGCTCTGCACTGTGTGTTCATATATTCATATATTTATTCCATCCAGCTACAATGCTCTGCACTGTGTGTCTGTGTGTGTGTGTATATATATATATTTTATAGTAATACGTACATATGTATATTAGCTGCTCTTGCTTGCTTGTTTTTTTCTTGCCTTCTGATTGTTGCTCTGAGTGTTGCTATCCCTGTGCTGTTGCAATCCTGGAATTTCCCCGTTGTGGGACTAATAAAGGCTTATCTTATCTTATCTTATCTTATCTTATCAAAATGACTTTTGACCAATCGGTAAATTACAACTGTGCGGCGCATGAAGTCCGAAGTGCGTGTGCCACGGTACACGGTTCGTGCGCCGCGTCTGGACCGTGAAGGCCCCCCCCCCGCTACTCTTCTGTAGCGAGGGGGTGGGGAAGCCGCGGTGACTGCACCGTGGTCGCCACATTGCCACGAGTCTATTCCGTCATGTAGCAATGGCCGATGTCCGTCCTCTAGCGAGGGGGGGGGGGGCAAACCCCCCCCCACACACACACACACACACAGCCCTGAGTGTCACCTGTCATTAGAGCCCAAGGTGAAGCTCCTATATTGAATCATTCCAGGGATGGCAATTTTCCGCCGATCCGCGGATTTCCGCCGATTTTATCATCTGTCATAATTTTGTACCTTTACCTTGTTCTCAATAAAGTTTGGAAAAAAAAACACATACGCGCTTGGCGCTTCCCCGAAGTCTCGCGATAACTCGGATGTACTCAAGCTACTGCTGTATTGTAAACAGCCCTGCGATTGGATAGTTGCAAACGATTGGACCAATCAAATGGCTCGTATGCTTTGTCAAAAATTCATTTCGGCTTGTTCTCAGGGATGTGATTTTTCTGGTAATTCACCGAATTCCGCTTTATTTTTATATTATATGTACGTTAAGTACGTTAGCGGCTTGTGGTTCACGAACGCAGTTAAAGTGTGCCCTTTTAGCCAGAACCGGAAGTTGCGTATGCCAGGTAGAGAGCCATTAACTCTCTGTGAACACGCTGTATTTACGCTCACTGTCGTGCAAAGACCTGCTTAAAAAAAAGGTGAGCGGCTGCCAAGAACCGGCAACGCATTGCTTCACGACGGCCGCTATGCCCATGTCCGAGGCGTCAATAATGAGCGCTGTTTTAACCTCAGAACGCCTGCTCCCGTTCAGGAGTCCAGTCGACTCTGTCCGCCGGCTGTATGAGCTGGGCTGCGCGGGGGAGGAAAATGAGCTGCTCAAGACTCAATGGAGATTGAAACTGGTGATCTGAAATGAATGCTGAAATTATAAAAAGTAATGGTATGTTGGAATTTTATTTCTATTATGGAATAGATAAAATTAACTGATTTTGATTTGATCAAGTGTTAAAGCATGTGATGGATAATGCTTGTTGGAAGATTTACCTCCGCCAAGGAGGTTATGTTTTCATCGGCGTTGGTTTGTCTGTCTGTCTGTTTGTTAGCAAGGAAAAGTGATGGACGGATTGTCATGAAATTTTCAGGAAAGGTGTGTAATGGCACGGGAAACAGATGATTAGATTTTGGTGATGATCTGAGAGTGCATACCTCCACCAAGGGCTTTTTTGTATTTGTGCAGCAGGATTACACAAAAACTACTGGATGGATTTGGATAAAATTTTCACCAGAGGTGGTTCTTGGGCTAGAGAGGAACCCATTATATTTTGGTGATGATCTGAGAATGCATACCTCAGCCAAGGCTCTTATCTTCTCACAGTGTGTTAGCAACAATACTCCAAAACTGATGGACAGACTTTGATGCAATTTTCACCACAAGTGGCTATAGGCCTACACACAAACCCTTTACATTTTGGAGTTGATCCATGACAAACGGAAGGAGCCTTGGCGGAGGGATGCGCTCTGAGTGCTTTTCTAGTTTAGGAATGCTATCTTCTTGGAACATAAGTCAATATTATACAGTAATAAGTGGCATTCAGCTGTTTGTTTTATGTCATGTAAGCACAGTTCTGGTACTTAAAAATCATAAAAACCCAGGAGCTTCGGGGAGCGAAGTGACAGTAAAGGTAAAAATTGGCTCAAAGTTCAATGAGGTAACAGAAACACTCGGACAGTTTCTGAAGAAACCAGAAAAGGAGATGAAGTTCAAAGTTCAGAGACTGACACAGCTTGCTGCCAAAAGGCAGAAAGTTTCACATTAGAAGTCACTTGGTGACCAGTATAAATAGTGTAAAAACCTCTAATAGAACTGTTAAATATGTTGGACTAAAGACAGTGAGACAACATTGAAGAAAAAGTAAGTTAACTTTTCATTAAATGTAATGATTTATCTAAGTCTAGTATTTCATTTTTTTAATCATTTTTTTCAGTCTAAATTACTTCTGTTTTACTGAAAACCTCCCAGCTTCAGGGGGGCTGCACCCCCCCCCCCCCCCCCCCCCGTAAGTCAATCGACCAAATTAGATTTCAGCTGAAATCAGAATTTCCTGTTGCCATCCCTGTCATTCAAAAGTTACAGACGTTTTTCCAAACTGTGCCATTTGGCACAGTTCAAAAACGCCTGGGAACTACCTGAGGAAAAAGCTGTGTAATATATTCATTTTTTGTGGTATTGTTACAAAATTTTGACCTCAGCTGGATAACACTTGGTTCTACATTTCTGTTGCATTTTCCAGCCCGGATCTGAAGCTGTGTGTTATTTGCAAGCATTTGTATCCAAAAAAACACCCAGGCCAAATTTATTTTCTTCAAGTTCAGTATGTTTAGATGACTGTAACTCAGTGGCCGGAGCACTTAGAGAGATTATGACTGTTTTGCCAAAAATTCAAAGTGTTTTCTTTTAAATGAGACCAACCCCATGAAGATGCTGCAAAGGATTGAAGAACAGCTTTCGATTTACTTTGGGCACATTATTTTTTGGCGTTTTTAGGGAAATTGACCGGAGTGCAAGGGGTTAAATATTGCAGTTGTAGGGGTTATTAGTGTTTTAATACTGAAATGGCTGCATAATTTATGCACAAAACTTACTCTGTGCAGGTGTCTGCTGTTTTCTGCCATGTTTTTTGAGGCGAGGAATGTTGGGACTTATTGTTTTTACCGATGAACTGAAAACTCCAGGAAGAAAATACCTCGTCCTTCCTCTGCAAAACTGAACAGCAAAATCAGTGTGAAAACAATCAACGTGATGAATAAATGATGGGCGCATGCGCACGCAGCAACCAGCAGTGGGTGAAAAGTTTGGCGTCTTAGTCTCTGTTTTTATGCACTTTAATGTGTTTTAACGTAATTCTCTGTGCCATTTTTGTCCTTGAATGTTTGTGGACTATAAAACGAAGAGCTCTTTGTTCCATCAGTATGGATTTTTTCAGAATCAGAATGAATTTTATTGCCAAGCATGCTTTTACACATACAAGGAATTTTACTTGACATTAAGGTGCGCTCATGTTAAGCGCTCCTCAATGACAAGGCAGCCGACAGGCGCCTCTTTTTTTTTTTTTTTTTTTTTTTTTTCAGAAAAACAAGATTTTCTTCTTGTTATTGCACTGTGGCTCTTCTCTTACCGGCTTTTTGCCTGGGACGTCAGCGCTGTCACGCCGGTAAGAATGCAGTATTCCAGAGATGTGTTACTGCAGCTAAACATCGATAATCCTGCGTCTGTGACTGAGGTTGTGCTGCAACTGCCGGACTTTATTTTAAGAGACTTTCATGGACACAGCAATGAAAAGAGAGACAAGAGGAGGAAACGCGGAAAGCGTGGAGGTGTAAGATTAAACCTGTGGAGACGTCAGCTTAACCGCATTCCTCTTCCTTCCATTATTATGGGGAACGTACAATCCCTGAGAAATAAAGTGGATGAAATTCAAGGAAATGTCTGATATCAGAAGGATTTCAAGAACTGCTGTGTTATGGCTTACATGGAGATGTGGCTTACAGAGCATAACCAGGACCCGGACCTGAGTATTCCCGGCTTTGGAGCCCCACTTCGCTTGGATCGGCAGGAAGAGGTAACGGGGAAACGTCAGGGAGGCGCCGTATGTTTGTATATTAATAAACAGTACTGTACATCTGTCACGGTCAGAGAGCGCATCTGTACGCCAGATGTGGAATTTCTGTTCGTATCGCTACACCCCTTTTATCTGCCCCGCGAGTTCCCTCAACTTTTCATAACAACTTTGTACATTCACCCGAGGGCGGATGCTGCCTCCAGCGCCGTCTTTGATGTGGTACAGCGGTTGCAGTCGGTTTCTCCAGAGGCTCCAAATTTTATCCTTGGGGATTTTAACCATGTGTCTTTCAAGAAGACATTTAAAAACTTTTATCAGTGCGTCTCCTGCCCAACCAGGCGGGAAAAGACATTGGACCTGTGCTACAGATCTATAAAGGGGGCCTATAAATCTCTTCCCCTTCCTCCTTTTGGCTCCTCAGATCACAACTGTGTACATTTGCTGCCCACATATAAAACTGCTCTCAAAAGAGAGAAGATGAAGACCAGGGACACAAAGGTCTCAACAGATGATTCAGTGCTCTGCCTCCAGGAATGTTTTAACTGTACGGACTGGGAGGTTATCACACTGTCCTGCGGGGATGATTTGAACTCTTTGGTGGATGTGATATGCTCTTACATGGCTTTTTGCATGGATATGATTGTTCCACATAACCCAACAATAAGCCGTGGGTTACCAAATCAGTTAAATCATGCTTACAGAGGAAAGCACTTGCTTTTAAACAGGGGTTTGTTTCTGAGCTGCAGGTTGCCACAAAAGAGCTGAAGTCCAAAATTTTAAGAGCAAAACAGAATTATAAATCAGAATTGGAAAGCAAGATGGCAGCAAAGAAGCTTGGTTCAGCCTGGGCTAGTATGAAAACCATTGCAGGCCTTCAGAGCACAGAGCGCAGTAATCGTGTGTTTTTAGATGGTTTTAATTCAGATAGAGCTGGCTAATGCTCTTAATTGTTTTTATGGTCGTTTTGATTTCTTTGATTTTAGCACAGAAACCCAAGGTTTGAAACAGAAACTCAAAGACAATCAACACTTTAATATTGAGGTGCAGGATGTTAAAAGGTTGTTCTGTGCTGTAAAAGTGAACAAAAGTCAGGGCCCTGATAATATATCTGGACACCTGGTAAAGTTTTGTTCACTGGTGTGAGGATTCCTACCTGCAGCTGAATACAACAAAAACTAAAGATATAATTATTGACTTTGGGAGGAAAACTCCCAGGCACAAAGTCACTGTACTAAAAGGCCAGACCATTGAATGTGTGCAGTCTTACAAATACCTTGGGACGATTATTGATAGTAATTTAAACTTTGAAGAGAACTGTGAAAGGGTGTGCAAAAAGGGTCAGCAACATTTGCATTGTTTAAGAAAACTCGCACACTTTCAAATTGACCGAACCATAATGACAGTGTTTTATCGGGCTTTTATTGAATCTGTTTTATCCTTTTCTTTAGTATCATGGTTTGGTCATTTAAAACTGAAACAGAGGAAATCCTTAGACCAAGTAGTTAGATGTTCCAGTCGTTTGCTTGGTGAGTCGCAGCTGAGCCTGACATCCCTGTACACCAGACAGGTAGAGAGGATTGCTACCTCCATTCTAAATGATGACTCCCACCCTTAGCACTGTCACTTTCTGTTTCTTCCCTCAGACGGAGGTTTGTTGTCCCAAAATGAAAACCCAGCGCTACAAAAACAGCTTTGTTCCTGCTGCTGTCAAAGAGTTGAACAAGATGTTGCAATATATTGCACATAATTTAGTTATCTATTTATGAATTTTATTTTATATTTATTTATTTTGGTAGGTTTTTTATTTGGGTTTTAAATCTTTTATTGGGTTTTGTGGTCTATATTTATCATATATTCCATAACCTACATATGTTGAAGCATGTGAGAATGTTTGGTGATTACATATGTAAGGCGACTTCACACCTCAGAACAGGACAAAGAGATCTCAACTGCCAGTGAGGATCATAGAGTTTCCCAGGCACTGCGGTGGAGACCGGAGGAGCTGCCCTGACCCCCCAGGGCCATGAGGAGGAGTACGAAGACAATGGGGGGATTAAGATAATGAGGGATGTCAGCCTTTGATATGCATGTCTTTTGTTATGTGCAAGTATAAGTTCATAGAGCCGGAGGTGTTCGGCCTCTTTTTCCTTCTTCTGCTTCTGCACTTAGATGAGACTTGTTAGAGGAGCTGATAATAAACTTTGGTTTATATATCATACCGCCTCGTTCTTTCAAGCTCTTCTACACTGGTGACCCTGACGCGAGTATGGACCAGAGGCGTTCCCCCGCGATCGACTCATCTGTGGCGACCCAGGCAGACGCCGGCGCCCACGCAGACAGGGGAACAGATGGACGACATTCCCCCCCGGCAGAAGTGATAGAGAGGGCTCAACCGAGCACCAGCGCCGCTGAGAGAGCCAAAGCAAGGCACTCTCACCCTGCGGACACATCAGTGACGGTCTACACAAACGCCGTCGCTGTCAAGCTGCCGGACTTCTGGCAGGAAGACCCCACCTCGTGGTTTCAACAAGCTGAAGCCCAGTTTACACTGGCGGGCATCACGGCTGACGATACGAAGTTCTATCACATCGTTGCCAAACTCGACGCCGCCACTTCGAGGTGTGTGCGGAGCATTATCCAGCGGCCGCCGGCCCAAGACAAATATGAAGTACTGAAAGCAACCATCGTGGCAAATTACGTCCCCTCAGCCGAAGAGAGAGCCGAGAGGATCCTGGCGGTCTACGGCCACAGAGGATGCAGACCTAAGGCCCTCATGGAGGACTTGCTGCAGCTTAAAGAAGAGGACAATGACAACTTCCTCTTCCAATTCATATTCCTCAGTACGCTGCCGCCACACATGAGAGGGACGCTCGCCAACATGCGATGCAGCAACCAGCAAGACTTCCGCGTGCTGGCCAACAAAGCTCAACGGCTCGTCAACGCCTGCAAGGAGCAGACACCCATAGCAGCATCCGCAGACTTCAACGCTGATGCCCAGAGCCACGGGGAGCCGCAAACCACTGAGCAGAAGATAAGATAAGATAAGCCTTTATTAGTCCCACAACGGGGAAATTCCAGGATTGCAACAGCACAGGGATAGCAACACTCAGAGCAACAATCAGAAGGCAAGAAAAAACAAGCAAGCAAGAGCAGCTAATATACATATGTACATATTACTATAAAATATATATATACACACACACACACACAGACACACAGTGCAGAGCATTGTAGCTGGATGGAATAAATATATGAATATATGAACACACAGTGCAGAGCATTGTAGCTAGATGGAATAAATATGTAAATATATAAACACCCACAGTATGGAGCATTGCAGCTAGGTGGAATAAATATGCAAGTATATAAACACACACAGTGCGGAGCAATGTAGCTAGATGGAATAATATGTAGATATATAAAAACACAGTGCGGAGCATTGTAGCTAGATGGAATAAATATATAGATATATAAATATAAACACACCCAGTGCAGAGCATTGTAGCTAGATGGAATAAATATGTAAATATATAAACACACACAGTGCAGAGCATTGTTGCTAGGTGGGATGAAACAGCATAACCGTCTATTTAGTTATCCTACATGGTATGATTATGTGCCCATACATATTCTCACCCTCCATAGCGACCGGTATGTTCCTAGTTGTATGCCGGAGAGGACCATTGTGTAAGTCTATTGCATCTTTTGCATTCAAAAAAAACTATTAGTTTGTTACGTCTTTTTGCTATCTCTGCGAGCAGCCCTGCTTAGGTTGTACAGTCTGACAGCCGTTGGTAGGAAGGACCTACGAAACCTCTCGGTTGTGCACCTGGGATGATGTAGTCTGCTGCTAAATGAGCTCCTCAGTGCATCCAGTATGTCCTGCATAGGGTGGAACTCGGACTCCAGCAGAGATGACAGTTTAGCCACCGTCCTTCCCTCTCCTATCTCCTCCATCGGATCAAGGCGTTGCCCCAGGACAGAGCTAGCTTTCTTAATCAGTTTGTTCAGTCTCTTCCTATCGGCTGCAGTAATGCCACTGCCCCAGCAGACCACTCCAAAAGTGATGGCTGATGCCACCACCGTGTCATAGAATGACTTCAGCAGCGCCCCTTGTACACCAAAAGACCTGAGTCTCCTCAGCAGGAACAGCCTGCGCTGTCCCTTCTTGTAGAGTGCGTCAGTATTGTGTGACCAGTCTAGTTTATTGTTCAGATGAATACCCAGGTACTTGTAGGATGTCACCATCTCGATGTCTGTTCCCTGTATATTTACTGGTGCTGTGAGGGGCTGCCCATGCCTGCGGCAGTCCACCACCAGCTCCTTAGTTTTCCTCGCGTTGATCTGGAGGCAGTTCCGATGGCACCAGTCCACAAAGTCCTGGATAAGCCCTCTGTACTCAGCTTCATCTCCGCTGGAGATGAGACCAACGATCGCAGAGTCATCAGAGAACTTCTGTAGATGGCAATGTGTTGTGTTGTGTGAGAAGTCCGCAGTATAAAGAGTGAACAAGAAGGGAGCCAGCACCGTTCCCTGGGGGGCCCCCGTGCTACTGATGATCGTGTCGGAAACACAGTCCCGGGTTCTCACAAACTGAGGCCGGTTCGTGAGGTAGTCCAGGATCCATGATGACAGGTGCTGGTCCACCCCTGCGCGCAGCAGCTTGTCCTTCAGGATCATCGGTTGGATGGTGTTGAAAGCACTGGAGAAGTCAAAGAACATGATCCTCACCATATTCCCGGGCTTCTCCAGGTGGGACAGAGAACGGTGAAGGAGGAAGATCACCGCATCCTCCACCCCAATGCCATGCTGGTAGGCGAACTGGAGTGGATCCATCGCTGGTTCCACCAGGGGGCGGAGATGAGCAAGGAGCAGTCTCTCCAGGGTCTTCATCAAGTGGGACGTCAAGGCCACCGGTCTGAAGCTGTTCAGGTCTTTGGGGTGGGAAGTTTTTGGTACAGGTACCACACAAGATGTTTTCCACAGCTGTGGTACCCTCCCCAGTTTCAGGCTCATGTTGAAGATATACGTCACAATCCCACACAGCTGGTCTGCACAGGACTTGAGGAGCTTTGCGCTGATGCCGTCCGGTCCCGACGCCTTCCTCGCCTTGATCTTCCTCAGCTCCGTCCTCACCTGGGTCTTGGTCAGGGTCAGGATGGGGGGCTGTGTGTTGGGAGTGGGGGGGGTGTCGGTGGAGTGGGGAGTGGGTAGCAGGACTTGATTTCTTAGAGGCAGCAGTGGTTGTTGTGCAGACAGGGGGGAGGGCGGTTGGTCAAATCTATTGAAAAACAGATTCAGGTTGTTCGCCCACTCCCTGCCCCCCGTGGCCTGGGGGGAGGTATTCTGGAGCCCCGAGATGGTTTTGAGGTTTCTCCAGACCCCGCTGATGTCGCTCTGTTGCAGCTTGTCCTCCATCTTCTTCCTGAAGCTGTCCTTGCCTTCTCTGATCTTTCTCCTCAGCTCCCTCTGTACGGACTTCAGCATCTCCCTGTTCCCCGACCTGAAGATCCTCTTCTTCTCTCTCAGAAGTGTTTTTATCTCAGGGTTGATCCAGGGTTTGTTGTTTGAGTGACGCCGTATGGTCTTGGTGGGAACGGATTTGTCCACACAGAAGCTGAGGTAGCCCGTGAAGGTGTGAATGAGGCCATCGATGTCCTCACCATGTGGATCGCAGAGCTGCTTCCAGGCAGTGGCTTCAAAACAGTCCTTTAGAGTGTCCATTGTCTCCTCAGACCATAACTCCACAGTGTGCATGGCCGGAGGTTGTCTGTGCACTAGGGGTTTGTACACCGGTCGGAGATGAACCAAGTTGTGATCCGATCTCCCAAGTGGGGGGAGTTGTGATGAGGTGTACGCCTCCTTAGTGTTTGCGTAGAACAAATCCAGTGTTTTATTGTCTCTAGTGTGGCATGTGACATACTGGGTGAAAGTGGGCAGAATGGGAGACAGTGAAACGTGGTTGAAATCGCCTGAGATGAGGAGAAGAGCATCTGGGTGTTCTGTCTGCAGCCTGCTGGTTACTGAATGGATGACGTCACGCGCTGTCCCAGCGTTCGCCGTCGGATTTGCATAAACAACAATGCAGATCACGTGTGAGTGTTCTCTCGGGAGATATGTAGGCCTCATGCTAACAGCTAGCAACTCAATGTCTTTGCTGCAGTGTCGTTGTTTAACAGTGATATGTCCCGGTCTGCACCAGTTGTTGTTAACATACATGATCACTCCACCGCCCCTAGTTTTGCCACTCTCTGGTGTTCGGTCAGCTCGTATCGTGTGAAAACCCTCCAGCTCAATGTTAGCATCTGCTGCTAGTTCAGTTAGCCACGTCTCAGTAAACAAAAGGAGAGAGCACTCCCGGTAAGTGCTATCATAACGGGAGATAGCCGCTAGCTCATCTAACTTTCCCAGTATCGACCGTACATTTCCCATGACAACAGATGGAAGGGAGGGTCTGTACCTTATATTTTTTGTCCTCCGCCTTACTCCAGCCCGGCAGCCGCGGCGTTTTCACCTCAGTTCTCTCGGTATGTCGAGTTTTTCCAGTGGGACCGGGTGGCGGTTAAATGCTAGCAGCTCTTCCCTGTTATATCGTATCCTGCTATAAACAGTGGCTCCGTCCACCGGCTCAGGAGACATTTGGGATGATCTGTGTGTCCGTGATATAAGTGGGGTGAAAAAAAAAAGTGATCAAAAGAGAGAGGAAGGGAAAAAAAACTCGGAATCGAGCCGCTGTTGCAAAAGGCAGCCGACTGGTGTGGCGCCGAGAGGTATGAACCAGCCCGCGGTGACAGCGACACGGCCAAAATGTAACAAACGAAGCGACGTTTGTTATTACCACAACCGCTTCGCCGAGAAGGCTCACAAATGCGTTCCCCCCTGCAAATTTACGATTTCGGGAAACGGCAAAGCCGAGAGCCGTTAACGGCAGCGGTTCTCGGCGAGAAAAGTAAGCTGTTATATGTGACGGACGGTCACACCGGCAAACAGTTCCTTATTGACACAGGAGCTCAACTAAGTTTTGTCATGCCCTCCCAAGCAGATCGAGCCATGGGCACCCGGGGCAATGGAGCGGTGGCAGCCAACGGCTCCAGCATTGACACTTTTGGCGAAAAAAGCCTGCACCTCCGCATCCACGGCCGCAACTACAGATGGACATTTGTTGTAGCGGCGGTGAGTTTTAACTTGTTGGGTGCAGACTTTTTGTGTGCACATGGGTTATTAGTTGATCTAGTGAACAGACGCTTGGTTAATGCATTGTCCTTTGCTTCTATTCCCTGCGCAGCTCGTATTTCTCCACCACCCGTGCAGGCCAG
This sequence comes from Pholidichthys leucotaenia, assembly GCA_020510985.1. Lineage (NCBI taxonomy): Eukaryota > Metazoa > Chordata > Actinopteri > Cichliformes > Pholidichthyidae > Pholidichthys > Pholidichthys leucotaenia. The sequence continues at coordinate 300,748,159 of CM035840.1, forward strand.
CATCACCACAGCAGGAGGTAAGTTTGATCAACTCCTCACCCAATTTCCAGCACTCACAATTCCCAAATTCTCAGCCACAGTGGCTAAACACGGGGTTGAACATTTTATTCCCACAACGGGCCCACCCGTATTTGCCAAAGCTCGGCGCTTAGACGCAACCAAGCTCGCCATAGCTCGGGACGAGTTTACTACCCTTGAAAAATTAGGCATTATTAGACGCTCGAAAAGCCCCTTGGCCTCACCACTTCACATGGTTCCGAAATCCGACGGTTCTTGGAGACCGTGCGGCGATTACCGCAGATTAAACAATGCGACAGCGCATGACCGCTACCCAATTCCTCACATCCAAGATTTTTCACTGCATCTGGCGGGTGCGCGCATTTTTTCAAAAATAGACCTGGTCCGCGGTTATCATCAAGTCCCAGTTCGCGCAGAGGACATTCCTAAAACAGCTGTAATAACCCCTTTTTTTTTTTTTTTTTTTTTTTTTTTTTTTTTTTTTTTTTTGTTACTTATTTGTACCCGTAGGTAGACATGGTTTGCAGTCTGGTGACAAGCCACCGGCTGATCTAGGCCTTTTTGAATTTTCGGCCTTTTTGAATTTTTGCGAATGCCTTTCGGCCTCAAAGGCGCGGCTCAAACCTTTCAGCGGATGATGGACGCAGTATTACGCGACCTCCCTTTTGTTTTCGTCTACCTCGACGATATGCTGGTAGCCAGCCCGTCTGAGGAAGAACACGAGCGGCATCTCACTATGGTTTTTCAGAGGCTAGAAGAGCACGGGTTAATAATCAATCCAGCCAAATGCAAATTCGGCGTGTCACAAATTGATTTTTTAGGACACAGAGTTTCTCCGAAGGGGGCAGTCCCACTTCCAGACAAAGTTCACGCGATAAAAAGTTTCCCACGGCCACAAACGGTCAAATCGCTGCAAGAATTTTTAGGAATGGTTAATTTTTCCAACCGTTTCCTCCCCCACGCAGCTCAGCTCATGCAGCCCCTATATGACGCGCTCAGAAAACAAAAAGCTTCCAACGCGGTCGAATGGACCCTGGAGCGCGAACACGCCTTCGCGGAAGTAAAGAGCACCCTAGCTAACGCCACATTGTTGGTTCACCCCGATCCTTCGGCCCGCATTGCGCTAACCACAGACGCTTCGGACCTAGCTATAGGGGCAGTTGTAGAACAACATGTCAGCGGAATCTGGCAACCTTTGGCATTCTTCAGCAAATCGCTAAACCAAACTGAGCATAAATACAGCACTTTTGACAGGGAGCTGCTAGCGCTTCATTTATCCATCCGCCACTTCCAGTTCTGGTTAGAAGGGCGGAGTTTCACGGCTTTTGTAGACCACAAACCGCTCACCTTTGCCATGGCTAAAATTTCCGAACCGTGGTCAGGCAGGCAACAAAGACAGCTGGCTGCGATTTCAGAGTTCACCACAGACATTCGACATGTGGCAGGCAAACTTAACGTGGTAGCAGACTGCCTCTCTCGCGCTGTGACATCGCCAGAGTGCGAGGAGACAGATTATACTACCTCAGCCGCAGAAAACTTCACTAACGCGGACACATACGCAGCACCAATCCATGCAGGGATAGATTATGCAGCCATGGCAGAGGAACAAAGTAGTGACGCGGACGTGCGCGCACTCTTGTCTGGACCAACAGGGTTAAGGCTGGAGGAAAGGGGTTTACGCGACGGCGTGCCCCCCCTAATATGCGATATTTCAACCGGCCGACCGCGCCCGTTAGTCCCAGCTGCATGGTGCCGCCGTATTTTCGACTCAATTCACTCCCTCGCGCACCCAGGTGTGCGCGCCTCAGTTAAAATGGTCGCCGAAAGGTTTGTGTGGCCTGGCCTGCGCAAAAACGTAAAAGAATGGGCAAAAACTTGCATTTCTTGTCAGCGCGCCAAAATACACAAACACACAAAAGCCCCTCTGGAGCCTTTTCCAATCCCTGCTAGAAGGTTCGACCACGTTCATGTCGACCTCGTGGGGCCACTACCTTCCTCCCAAGGTTTCACACACCTGTTAACAATGATAGACCGCACCACACGCTGGCCAGAGGCAGTCCCTCTGGCTCGCTCGCGTTTTTTTGACAAACTGGGTGGCACGTTTCGGCGTCCCATCGGACATCACGTCCGATAGGGGGCCTCAATTTGTCTCGGAGCTTTGGTCAGCCATGTCCAGCAGCTTAGGGGCAACAATTCACCGCACCACCGCTTATCACCCTCAGGCTAATGGGTTATGCGAGCGTTTTCACAGATCTTTAAAGGCCGCCCTCAGAGCCTCACTAACGGATACAAATTGGGTAAATAAACTTCCCTGGGTTTTATTGGGGTTGCGTGCTGCACCCAAAGAGGATCTAGACGCCTCTCCAGCAGAATTAGTTTTTGCACAACCTCTCAGGCTCCCAGGTGAATTTTTACCAGAGAACCCAGAGCCAGGGCATCTTCCAGCCCCGAGGTTTTTAGGCAGCAACGGACCGGCCTCTCTCCCCGGTCCGGCTCATCACTCTTTTCCACGGGTTTTTGTCCCACAAGCTTTAAAGAACGCTGAATTCGTTTTTGTTAGGCATGAAGCTTTAAAACCAACTTTCCGCCCACCATACGATGGGCCATTCAGTGCTGGAACCTGGTGATAAACACTTTGTGCTTGATTTTGGGGATAGAAAAGAAACAGTCAGCATTGACAGACTTAAACCTGCCTTCTTGTTGAAAGACGAGCCTGCACGGTTGGCGAGAGCACCTTGGAGGGGTAGACCCCCCAAGAGAAAAGACTCAGCTCCCCTGCAGGGAACAAATAATCACTCTCCTCCCCAAGCTGCAGATTCCTTACAGGAAGGTCCCAGCAGGACACCCAAGCGGACCCACAGCAGTTTCGGGAGAAGATTAAAACCCAGACGGCACAGAGACTGATTCAAACTACTCAACAGTTGTTCACTAATTGTGCTGTAACAGTTTAGGACTGACTTGTGATTTTACTCTGCTGTTATGATTACCACTGAACTCTCTTAGGGGCATGGCTGCTGGAAAGTTTCTTCTGTGGCAAGAGGTGTAGCAGTTAGTATGTCATAATAATTATCTTAAACTGTGAATTTTTCTATTGTCCTTTTCTTAGTCGTTTGGGGGGGGGGGGAGCGCTGTGGTCTATATTTATCATATATTCCATAACCTACATATGTTGAAGCATGTGAGAATGTTTGGTGATTGCATATGTAAGGCGACTTCACACCTCAGAACAGGACAAAGAGATCTCAACCGCCAGTGAGGATCATAGAGTTTCCCAGGCACTGCGGTGGAGACCGGAGGAGCTGCCCTGACCCCCCAGGGCCATGAGGAGGAGTACGAAGACAATGGGGGGATTAAGATAATGAGGGATGTCAGCCTTTGATATGCATGTCTTTTGTTATGTGCAAGTATAAGTTCATAGAGCCGGAGGTGTTCGGCCTCTTTTTCCTTCTTCTGCACTTAGATGAGACTTGTTAGAGGAGCTGATAATAAACTTTGGTTTATATATCATACCGCCTCATTCTTTCAAGCTCTTCTACAGGTTTTAGACTTTTGAGTTTTTAATCTCTGACCTAGTTTTTAACTTTTTTAATATGACCCTTCTCTCTTCTCTATTTGATTTTTCTCTTATCTCTTTGTCTTATGTCCTGATTGGTGGAGCCTTGAGCACTTTTATCGTGTTTATAGTCAGCTTCATGTGTGCCTGTGTTTGTGTTCATGTTGAATGTAATTGTGGTTTGTAAATATGGATGTCACCTGACTGCAAAACAAATCTACCTACGGGTACAAATAAAGGAACCTGAACCTGAAATGGTGTAGTTGCTGAATGCGTGTTTTTTTTTTTTTTTTCCAGTAACAACTATTTTATAACAGTTTAGCTAAAGATCAACTGTGACAGGAAATCATCCATGTGCTGTAAAAAACTCGCACTGCTGCCTCTAGTGGCCCTGCCTAATTAATACAACACCCTTTTTCCCAGCTCCATTGATGGAAAAGGTGAGCTAAATCTGTGTTTATTTTGAAAACAAAACCTTATCTCGAACTTCTGGCAAATTAAAAGTCGAGAAAATATGGTGATATAAGCCTTTAGTTGCACTTAATTTTGACCGGGCGAACTGAAAAGCTGGTAACAGACAACCACACACAGATGCATTGAGTGATTACCGCATGCCTCTGTTCACCGAGGCACAATAATTTCTTTAGAGACTATACTTCCTTCTCTGACTACCCACCTTTCATTACTACACTCATTACATCATCACACACAACTGACCACAAAGTCAAGAAGATGAACACATTTATTGGCTTTAAAAGTTATTCACAATGGTTTATAAATCAATCATCTGCCATAGATGGGTCATTTATTATGCAGTCAAAAATACTAAGTTGACACTTTATTTTATTGCACAAAACCACAATTGTAGCCATCTGAGGCTTCAACATCTTTCAGTCAACCAAGTTTCAACTTATCTGTGGTCCTTAAGGATGCATCACGGTTACAAAGAAATAATAATCAATGTTACAACAGTATTACAAATATTTTTTACATTCATGCAACAACCTGGCTTTAAATAAGTTTTAAAGCAGTGACAACCATGTTGTTGGGAGTAAATTGGTGAACAATAACTGTACTGTGTAGTATTTCAAGTTCAGGTGGATGATATCAAGAGTTCATGACTCCAGACTGACAGAAATTCAGAGAATTAAAAAAAAAAAAACGTACCTGGGTTTTTGTTCCCAAGACATCCATGATGGTGGCCTCGCCACCAGTCGGTATTAGTGGTAACAGTAATATGATCACAATGACAATCAAAACCTGAGACCTTCATTTCATTGATATTTTTTAATATGGCTGGAATAACAAAAAAAAGTGCAAAAAGATGAGAATGTGCCACATCTTGTACATATAAATCCAAAATACATTTACAATCAGACTTTAAGTGTCCTGAACAAAAAACTGTCATCCAGCGTTCTAATCTGGTTATGAGCTCATTTACATTAAATGTGATGTTATTAGCAGCCAATCAGAGCCCTTTTTGCCCCCCCTCACTGTCTGACATTAAATCAGACTGAACTTTTCCTGTTTTAGGTCGGTTAGGATTACCAAAATTATTTCTATTTGCTAAATAACCCAGCCACAGGGAGTGCACAAGCCAGTGTACTCCTAGTGCCGGTCCCAAGCCCGGGTAAATGGGGAGGGTTGTGTCAGGAAGGGCATCAGACGTAAAACCTTTGCCAAATCAAACATGTGGATCATGACGAATGAGACTTTCATACCGGATTGGTCGAGGCCCGGGTTAACAACAACTGTCACCAGTGCTGTTAACTGACAGGGTGCTGGTGGAAATTGGGCTACTGTTGGTCAGAGATCGAGGAGGAGGAGAGGGAGAAGGCATGTTAGGAGGGAGAGAGTCAAAAGGAAAGGTAGAAGGGTGGAGGTGAGAGTAGGGATTATGACTGGTAAAGGCAGAGTTGGCTGATATGATAGAGAAGAAAGGTAGATATACTGTGTGTTCAAGAAACCAAATAGAAGGTCAACAAGGCTAGGAGCATTGGTTGGCGGGGAATTTAAATTGTTCTACCATGGTGGAGATAGGAAGAGAAATGGTGTAGGAGTAATCTTGAAGGAAGAGTATGTGAAGAGTGGTCAGGAGGTAAAGAGAGAGTCAGACAGAATCATGAGCTTGAAGCTAGAAGTCAAAGGTGTGATGTTGAATGTTGTCAATGCGTATGCCCCACAAATTGGATGTCAGGTAGAAGAGAAAGAGGAATTCTGGAGTAAGTTGGATGAAGTGGTAGAGAGTGTTCCCAGGGGAAAGAGAGTGATGATTGGAGTGGGCTTTAATGGACATGCAGGTAAAGAGAACAGAGGTGATGAGGAGGTTCTGGGTAGGTATGGTCTTAAGGAGAGAAATGTGGGAGGACAGATGGTCATGGATTTTGCTGAAAGGATGGAAATGGCTGTGGTGAACACATACTTCAAGAAGAGAGAGGAACATAGGGTGATTTACAACAGTGGAGGAAGGTGCACACAGGTGGACTACATCTTATGCAGAAGGAGAAATCTGAAAGAGACAGGAGACTGCAAGGTGGTGGCCAGGGAGAATGTAGCTAGACAGCATCAAATGGTAGTCTGCAGGATGACTTTGGAAAGTAAGAAGAGGAAGAGATTGAAGGCAGAGCCAAAGATTAAGTTGGGGAAGTTACAGAAGGAAGAAGGTTGCACAGAGTTCAGGAAGGAGTTGATACAGGCTCTGGGTGGTAGGGAAGAATTACCAGATGGCTGGGAAAGTACAGCAAAAGTATTGAGGGAAATGGGTAGAAGGGTATGCGGTGTATCCAGTGGACAGAGGAAGGAGGACAAGGAGACTTGGTGGTGGATTGAGGAGGTAGAGAAAAGTATTCAAAAGAAGAGGCTGTCAAAGAAAAAGTGGGATAATCAGGAAGATAAAGAAAGTAGACAGGAGTATTTGGAATCTAGGCGCATGACAAAGAGAGGTGGCAAAGGAAAAGTCATATAGTGAGCTGTATGAGAGGCTAAATACTAAGGAAGGAGAAAAGGACTTGTATTAATTGGCTAGACAGCGAGATGGAGCTGGAAAGGATGTACAGCAGGTTAGGTTGATTAAGGACAGAAATGGTAATGTACTAACAAATGACGAGAGTGTGTTGAGAAGGTGGAAGGAGTACTTTGAAGAGATGATGAATAAAGAAAATGAGAGAGAGGAGGATGGATGAAAGGTGGTGAACAAGGAAGTCCCGAGGATTAGCAAGGCAGAAGTGAGGGCAGCTTTGAAAAGGATGAAGAATGGAAAGGCGGTTGGTCCAGATGATGTACTGTACCTGTGGAGGTATGGAGATGTTTAGGAGAGATGGCAGTGGACTTTTTAACCAGATTGTTTAACACAGTCTTTGAGAGGGAGAGGATGCCTGAGGAGTGGAGAAGAAATATATTGGTACCAATTTTCAAGAACAAGGGTGATGCTCAGAGCTGTAGTAACTACAGAGGCATAAAGTTGATCAGCCACACTATGAAAATATGGGAAAGAGTTGTTGAAGCCAGGTTAAGAGGAGAGGTGACAATCAGTGAGCAGCAGTACAGTTTCATGCCAAGAAAGAGTACTACAGATGCAATGTTTGCTTTAAGAGTGTTGATGGAGAAATATAGAGAAGGTCAGAAGGAATTGCACTGTGTCTTTGTAAATCTAGAGAAAGCATATGATGGGGTGCCAAGAGAGGAAGGGTGGTACTGTATGAGAAAGTCAGGAGTGGCAGAGATGTGAGGGTGGTGCAGGACATGAATGAGGACAGCGAGACGGTGGTGAGGAGTGCTGTAGGAGTGACAGATGGATTCAAGGTGGGGTTGGGATTACATCAGGGATCAGCTCTGAGCCCCTTCTTGTTTGCCATGGTGATGGACAGGCTGCTAGACGAGGTCAGGCAGAAGTCTCCGTGGACCATGATGTTTGCAGATGGCATTATGATCTGTAGTGAGGGTACAGAGCAGGTGGAGGAGAACCTGGAGAGGTGGAGGCATGCTCTTGAGAGAAGAGGAATGAAAGTCAGTAGAAGCAAGACAGAATACATGCGTTACACCAGCAGGTGTAATGGTGAAGATGGAAAGAGTAGAGGTAGTGAAGGTAGATGAGTTCAAATACCTGGGGCTAAATATCCAATGCAATGGAAAATGCACAAGAGAGATGAAGAAGAGAGTGCGGGCAGGGTGGAGTGGGTGGAGACGAGTGTCAGGGGTGATTTGTGACAGAGGGATAGCAGCTAGAGTGAAAGGGAAGATTTCCAAGACAGTAGTGAGACCTGCTATGATGTATGGTTTGGAGACCATGGCGCTGACAGAAAGGCAGGAGGCAGACCTGAAGGTGGCAGAGAGGCAAGGCTGAGATGGTCTGGATATGTACAGAAGAGGGATAGTGAATATACTGGACAAAGGATGTTGAAGGAGGAAAAGAGGAAGACCACAGAGAAGACTGATGGATGTAGTGAAGGAGGACATGGAGAGGGTTGGTGTTACAGAGGAAGATGTGGGGGATAGGGTGAGATGGAGGCAGATGATCCGCTGTGGCGACCCCAAAAGGGAGCAACTGACAGGTGATTACCACAGTTTTATAAATTCATAAATTTGCCACTTTTTCACCCAGTCTCTTAAGTTTACCCCTCCCCACCCCGAGTCTTGTAAATTAACAATTCTTTCCCCCAGTTTTATAAATCTGCAAGTTTTTCTAAGTTTCATCTTTGCAACCTTTTCCCCAAATTTCATAAATTTATGACTTCTCTCCAAGTGATATATTTTTGCATATTTTCTCCCAATCAAAAGTTTCCAAGCCCTCGATGTATTAGATCATCTTATAATGATCAGCTTTACATTAAAGTGTCTTTTACCAAAGTATAACAAATGTACAAAAGAGCAGTCAGACTGGCACTCTCATATGGCAACAAATGGAGTTACAGTGTAATCTTGTATTTTTAACTCCAAAGGACTTTTCATAACAGTGTTTTATACCATGTAAATAAAGTACCTGCATTATGTTTACAGATGTGTATCTGTATGTGAAACTCCCACTTGACACATGTGCAGTACTGCAGAAAACTTCTGAAAACTCAGGGTTTAACGACACCTTATAGCTACAGATTGAAGAAGTCAAATGCCATGCCTCCCCTGCTGGATTTGTGACTCCATTTGTACTGTACATTAGTTAACAAGTAAAGTAAGTAAGTAAATTTTATTTACAGTGTATAGCACCTTTCACAGATATAAAAATCAAAAAGTGCTTCACAAAACAGTAAAAATAAAATACAGACAGGGTAGACTGAAAAACACAATAAAATACAATAAATAAATAAAACCCTTATCTAGCTAAAAGCCAGTTTAAAAAGAAAAATATTGAAGCTGCTTTTTAAATACATCAACAGTGTCTAAGCAATGAAGGAAAAAGGGAAGAGCATTCCATAGCTTTAGTGCAACAACTTCAAAGAAGCGATCGCCTCGTGTCTTGAAATAGGTTTTTGGGACAGCAAGTTAACATTTGGCCTGCTGACCTCAGACTACGGGTGGGGGTATAGAGCTGTAGCAGGTCCGAGATACTGCATAAGGAGGAGCTTGACCATACGAGGCTCTGGAAGTTAAGGTCAAGATTTTAAAATGTATTCTAAAACTGGTAACCAGTGCAGAGAGGCTAAAACAGGCATAATATGGACCCGTTTCCGTGTTCCAGTTAAAAGCCTTGCAGCAGAGCTCTGAACGACCTGAATGTGGTCGAGTTCCTTGTTATTTAAACATGTAAAAAGACTATCACAACAGTTCAGGGACACAAGGGATTTCAATTTGGAAATATTGCGGAGATGGAAAAACAGTTCTCTATTAATTGTTTAGAATGACACTCTAAAGACATTGCTGAATCTAAAATAACATCTAGGTTACAAACATAGGGCTGGACAGAAGAAAGGACCCGTGTACCGTTTTATTAAAAGAATGACAATGTCGGGGCAACAATTAGAGTTTCTGTTTTCTCAGAGTTCAGTTGTAAGTAATTATCACTTAACCACGTACTGGTTGATGCTGGACAAGCAGTTAGCTAAGGAAGTTAGTTTGTGGAACTCAGTGGGCTTAAAAAATGAGGACGAAAAAATAACAAATAATATTGCTTGTTCTGCTGGAGACTCATCTAGCCGCCTCTATGCCAACGATACAGTACTTTATGCCTCCGTTCTCTCCCCAGACACTGTAAATAAATCACTTCAAGACAGTTTCTTTCAGATACAACAGGCCTTCTCCACCCTGAAGTTCCAGCCAAACACCATCAAAAATAAAGTCATGTGGTTTGATAAAAACAGTTCTTTGTCCCTTCCAATGCAACACATCCAAACTTTGAACGGCGCTACTTTAGAACACGTCACTGACTACAAATATCTGGGAATTTGGCTAAACTCATTGTCCTCCTCACATCATATCAGTAGGCTGCAGTCAAAGATTAAATCTAAAATTGGTTTTCTGCACAGAATGCGTTCCTCTTTCACTTCCTCTGCAAAGCTGGCTTTTGTTCAGATAGCCATTCTTCCCATGTTGGACTATGTTGATGTTATTTACAGGACAGCATGGAAGACTGCGCTGTAGAAGCTTTATGGGCATCATCATTCTGCCATTGGCTTTGCCACTAATGCTCCTTTCAAAACACACCACTGCACACTTTACTCCTCTGTTAAATAGTCATCTTTGCATAGCCGCTGGCGTGTCCACTGGTTTATGTTGATCTACAAAACTCTCCTTGGTCTCTCCCCTCCCTACCTGTGTCGCTTATTACAAACTACTGCTGTCTACAACACATGTTCTACTCACCTTGTTCTGCTTCAAGTCCCTAAAACAGAAACTACCTTTGGGTTGTCATAATTTCAGTCTGCTGCAGCTCCAGATTGGAATGAGCTGCAAAAAATACTAGAAATGGACAATCTCATTTCCTAATCCACTTTCAACAAATCTACTGACCTAAATGAAACAGTCATTGTGGCCCCCGACAGACTGCTATGATGATGATGATGATGATCATGCACAATGTATCAAGGTATACTTCTGCTTTTAACTGATTTTATTTTTATCCCAATTCCCCTTTCTCAAGAGGCTTTGCCTTTTGCCAGGCCATCATTGTAAATAAGTGTTCTTAATGACTTACCTGGTTAAATAATCCAGCCATCTATCTTCTACCACTTTTCCAGGGATCCGGGTCACAAAGACAATACTCTGCCTCCCCAGCCACCTCCTCCATCTCTTCAGAGAGGACACAGAGTGTTCCCAGGGGAGTTGGCAGACATAGTCTCTCCAGCGTGTCCTGGGTCTGCCCCGGGTCTCCTCCCAGTGGGATGTCCCCAAAACACCGTAAGTGGAGGCATCTTTATTAGATGCCCAAACCACCTCAACTGGCTCCTTTCAGTGTGGGCTACTTTGAGCCTCTCCCGGACGACTGAACTCCTATCCTATCTATCTCTCCCATCCTATCTAGCCTAGGGGCAGCTGTGGCGCAGGTGTAGTGTGGCCAACTACTGGTCGGGGGATCAGGGGTTTGATTCCCGCTCTGTCTGCAGTCTGCATGTCGAAGTATCCTTGAGCAAGACACTGAACCCCCAGTTGCTCCTGGTGGGTCAGGCCAGCACCTTGCATGGCAGCTCCGCCACCATCAGCGTGTGAATATGTGTATGAATGGGTGGATAGCAGGATTTGAGTGGTCTTTGTGACTAGAAAAGCGCTATATAAGTGCAGGTTAGTTAGTTAGTTAGATTTGTAATGTGCTTTGGTCATCTAGAGATGAGAAAAAAAGCACTATATAAGTGAACAACCATTTATCTCTAAGGGTGAGTCTAGCAATCCTACGGACAAAGCTCGTTTCAGCTGCTTGTATCCACAATCTCATTCTTCGGTCATTACCCAAAGTTCATGACCATAGGTGAGGGTAGGAATGTAGACTGATCAGTAAAGCAGCTTTGCTTTCTAACTCAGCTCCCTCTTCACCACAGCAGACTGGTACAATGTCCGCATAACTGCCGATGTTGCTCCAATTTGTCCATTCTCCCCTCACTCCTGAATAAGACCCCAAGATACTTGAACTCCTCCACTTGGAGCAAGGCTTTGTCCCTGATCCAGAGAGGACAATCCACCCTTTTCCAGCTGAGGACCATGGACTCGGACTTGAAGGTGCTGATTCTCATCCCAGCCGCTTCACACTAAGTAACAAACCATCTCAGCAAGATCTGTAGGTCATTGCTCAATGAAGCCAACAGGACAACATCATCTGAAACAGCAGAGATGAGATCCTGTGGTCACCGAACATGACACCCTCCATTCCTTGGCTGCACCTAGAAATCCCATCCATACATATTATGAACAGGATCGGTGACAAAGGGCAGCCCTGATGGAGTCCAGCTCTCACTGGAAAGGAGTTTGGCTGGATGTTGGCAATACGAACCAAACTTTTGCAATGGTTGTATAGAGCCAGGACAGCTCGTAGCAACGTGCCCGATACCCCACACTCCCGGGGTTAAATAAAGGTTAAAAAAACAAAAACAAACTGATGATCTGCCATCTGGCATGTTCAAGCCATGGGTGAGCCTCGTCTGCTTGGCGTGTCCCGCACCATCAGCACAAAACAAATCCCATCTGAGTTTTTTTTTTTTGGGGGGGGGGGGGGCGGGATTCAACATGTTGAATTGGGGTCTATTGTCAGTGGAAGAGAGCATTCTGATTGTCTGTTGAAATAGCGAATGAGCGAGTGAGAAAAGAAACAAATACAATGAATGAAAAATAAACCAGCTCTGTATGACCACTGTAACCACTGAGAATTACTGTATACCATCCCCATTTATATTAGCTGTCAAAGGACTTCCTGTTTCCCTATCAAGTGACGAGTAAAGACAAGCGCCACCTGCTGATGTAGAGTTATTTTCTCTGACACATGCGCAGAACATACAACCTTGTCTGCCATTGCCTGTAGTCTTTCCAGTGTGTCCAAGTGCAATTTTTTTTATGGCGATAACAAACTTGACAAAAGGGAGCGCAACAGGATGTCGTCCATTGGGTTTTGTTAGATGTCGGCTTGGTGTGTCTCTAGCCTTATAGTCAGAAATGGCTCTGGTTCTCACAGTACCTGAGTTTTCACCCCAATGGTCCTCCATTTCTCCACAACAACGTTCCACTATGAGGACATGCAAAAACTGACACAGGAAATGATGTGGCCATTGCAGGAAACAAGACTTTCAAAATGGTTGCCTGATAAGAATAGATGTTATTAATTCTTTGTACAGTGATTAATCTGAAAAACCAAATGAAAAGAAAAATAAATAAATATGTGTCCAGGAATTAATGGCTTTCTGTTGTCAGCTCTCTGACATCCCTTTTCCCATCATCCCTCGTCCTGTACTCTCACTGGATGTAGCTGGTTCATGACTATCCCAGATATTTAGCATGGTTGGTGGCATCTGACCACGCCCTTGCAGAGCTCACACAGAGATTGGTCAACTGTGGATTTCCCTCTGATCAGAGGCTTTTTGTTAGTATGTGGAGAGCGTGAAAAGATGAGGCTGAGTTTATTTCTCAATTCAAGTTTATTCACATTCACGTATCTCCAACATCCTCTCAAAACAGAAAGAGAACCATCCTCCCACGTCTGTCCTTTTTATACCCGGGACATCAAAGTACAGAGTCACATTGTCTTTAAATCCCAAGACACAATACATCATCCCCCAGGTCTTCTCCCCTCCACCTAAAACCCTGGTGGTCAGGAAGTCTCTCAAGGCCATCTCTAAAGATCACATTTCGCACCCTCCTGTTATCCCCAGGAGACCCAGACTTATTGTTCATTCTGAGACATGAGGCAACAGTAATATACATATGCAGCCTAAGCAACTCAAATATGTGTGCCACATGACCCCCCCCAAACGTCTAAGATGAAACAATACAACACAGTCTGCATATCACGATAAAATCACAAACATCAGTCCACGTGCTGTTTGGGCTTCAATCGTCTTCCGAACCTGCTGTAAGCGGGCTTTACCACTCCCGCGGCTCCATCCTGCTGTGAATCTGCTATCTGAGGATGAGAACTGTTAGTCAATCCCCGTGGGAGCTCTGGGGCATGCTCCCTGGGAGGTCTGCCGCGTCGAGGAGCCCTCGCCAACTGCACAGCTTCGTCAGCCATCACAAAAGCAGGTTTGAGTCTGTCTATGCCAACTGTTTCCCTCCTGCCCCCCAAATCTAGCAAAAAATGCTTATCATCTGTTTCCAGCACTCTAAATGGGCCATCATAAGGCGGTCGCAGAGTTGGGCGCTGAGCATCGTGTCTGACAAAAACAAACTCCGCATTTTTTAAAGCCTTAGGTACAAAAACACGCGGAAAACTGTGATGAATGGGGCCAGGAAGCGTGCTCGCTGAGCAGGGGGGCACTCTGGCGCAGGATTATCCGGGAGAAACTCCCTGGGCAGCCGGAGTGGCTGCGCAAACACCAACTCAGCTGGGGAGGCTTTTAAGTCCTCTTTAGGTGCAGAGCGCAACCCCAATAAAACCCATGGTGGCCTGTTTACTCAATTTGCATCCGTAAGCGACGCTCTGAGGGCTGCTTTCAATGACCTATGGAAACGTTCGCATAAACCATTAGCCTGGGGGTGGTACGCGGTAGTGCGGTGGATCGTTACCCCCAGGCTGCGGGCCATCGCTGACCAAAGCTCGGAAACAAATTGAGGACCTCTGTCATATCCAATGGAACTCCAAAACGCGCTACCCAAGCCGTTAAAAACAGGCCTTAACCCTGTTGGTCCAGACTGGAGCGCGCACACGTCCGCATCGCTAACCTGATCCGCGGCCATGGCTGCATAATCTATCCCCACACGGACCGGGGCCGCGCGTACTTCCGCGCCGCTAGCCTGCTCCGTGGCCATGGCAGTATAATCTACCCCTACACGGACTGGAGCAGTTATGGCGCGCGAGAGACAGTCTGCCACTACATTAAGTTTACCCGCTACGTGTTGAATATCGGTAGTAAACTCTGAGATTGCAGCCAGCTGCCTCTGCTGCCGGCCTGACCACGGCTCCGAAACCTTGGCCATCGCGAAAGTCAGCGGCTTGTGGTCGATGAACGCAGTGAAACGACGACCTTCCAGCCAGAACTGGAAGTGGCGAATGGCCAAGTGGAGCGCTAACAACTCTCTGTCGAACGCGCTGTATTTTCGCTCGGTATCACGCAAAGTCCTGCTGAAAAAAGCGAGCGGCTGCCAAGCCCCAGCAACATGCTGCTCTACTACCACGCCTATGGCCACGTCTGACGCGTCAGTAGTGAGCGCTATGCGAGCCGTTGGGTCTGGATGTGCTAACAACGCAGCGTTTGCCAGGGCTGTTTTGACCTCCGAGAATGCGCGCTCAAGCTCCAGGGACCATTCGATTGTATTTGTGGGTTTTTGCTTTTTAAGCGCGGCATACAGTGGTTGCATGAGCTGCGCTGTGCGGGGGAGGAAACGGTTATAAAAATTCACCATTCCCAGAAACTCTTGTAACGCTTTGAACGTTTGTGGCTGGGGAAAATTTGTTACTGTGCGCACTTTGTCGGGCAGAGGAACCGCTCCATCTGAGGAGACGCGGTGCCCCAAAAAATCAATCTGTGTCACCCCGAACTGACACTTCGCTGGGTTGATTATTAACCTGTGCTCTCCCAACCTCCGGAAAACTGCCGTGAGGTGATTTTCGTGTTCGTCTTCGGACGCGCTGGCTACCAAAATGTCGTCCAGGTAGACGAACATGAAGGGGAGATCGCGCAACACCGCGTCCATCATGCGTTGGAACGTCTGCGCGGCGCCTTTAAGCCCAAACGGCATGCACAAAAACTCGAACAAGCCAAATGGGGTTATTACCGCTGTTTTGGGTATGTCCTCAGCGCGCACTGGGACTTGATGGTAGCCGCGAACCAAGTCTATTTTGGAAAAAACGCGCGCCCCCGCCAAATGTATGGAAAAATCTTGAATATGCGGGATTGGGTAACGGTCGTGTGCTGTAGCGTTGTTCAACTTGCAGAAATCACCGCAAGGTCGCCATGAGCCGTCAGCTTTAGGGACCATGTGAAGCGGGGAAGCCCATGGGCTCTTCGAACGCCGAACGATGCCCAACTTTTCAAGATTGGCGAACTCCTCGTGCGCTATGGTCAGTTTAGCTGCATCCAAGCGCCGAGCTTTTGCAAAAACGGGGGGACCGGCTGTAGTAATAAAATGTTCCACTCTGTGTTTAGCCACGGCTGCTGAAAATGTGGGAACCGTGAGTGCTGGAAACTGGGTGGGGAGTGTGTGGAACTTACCGCTTGCCGTAGCGACGTTGGCTTGTGCTGTGGGTGGGGTCACTCGCGCTGCACAGGGAATAGAGTAAAAAGAGAGTGCATTAACCAAGCGTCTATTAGGGAGATCAACCAACAACCCATGTGAGCACAGAAAATCAGCACCTAACATGTTGAAACTCACCACCGCTATAATAAAAGTCCACTCATATGTGCGGCCGTGCAGGGACAGAAGCAGTCTTCTCACCGAAGGTCTTAATGCTCGAGCCGTTCGCCGCCGATGCTCCGTGACTCCCGGGGCCTGCCAGCCAGTCAGCATAGGTTGGCTTGATGAAACTCACTTGGGAGCCTGTGTCCACGAGGAATTGCCTCCCCGAACGCGCATCCGTCAAGTAGAGCAGCTTGTTCTGTTCACCGAGGGCCGCGGCTGCTACCGACCCTCGGCTCTGGCGTTTCCCGAGCTCTTGAACTGACACGGTGGTATACACTTGCGTGCCCTCTCTGCGAAGCGACGATGGTAGAAACAGAGGTCATCTGCTCCGCGATGTTTGGCCTTCACCACCGCCGTTGCCGGTGGGTCTGCTGCCGCCGCCTCTGGCCACCTGCCATCTCCGGCCCTCGTGTCGAGTCCTGTCGCTGCTGTGGTGGCCGCAAGCTGTCTGCTGGCGTTGAGAATCCGCTGTGCCTCCTGGGCCAGCGTGCGGAAGTCCCGCTGGGCCAACAACGGTGAACCGGCCAGGGTCGCCCTCGTCTCTGACGGTAGGGTTCTCAGGAAAATGTGGGTGAAGAGCAGGTTGTCGCCGTCTGAGCCCCTCAGCCTCAGCATGTCTTCCATCAGGTCGACGGGTGTGCTGTCTCCCAAGTCGTTCAGGGCCAGGAGTCTCTCCGCTCTTTCCTGGACTGAGGGAGTGAAACGCTGGATGAGCGCAGCTTTCAACCCGCTGTATTTGTCTTCGGCCGGTGGGCACTGCACCAGGCTCCGCACATGACAAGCCGTGCGGTTGTCGAGCTTGGCGATAACGTGGTAGAATTTCGTGTCATCTGCCGTTATTCCCCGGAGAGCGAACTGAGCTTCGGCCAGGAGGAACCAGGAGTCCGGATTGTCCTGCCAGAAATCTGGTAGTTTGACTGAGACTGCGTTCGCCTGGCTGGTTCCTGGCGAGTCCGGCTCGGGGGAATTTCTTTTGTCCATGATACGTCTTAAGGTCACCAGTGTGGAGAGCGTGAAAAGATGAGGCTGAGTTTATTTCTCAATTCAAGTTTATTCACATTCACGTATCTCCAACATCCTCTCAAAACAGAAGGAGAACCATCCTCCCACGTCTGTCCTTTTTATACCCGGGACATCAAAGTACAGAGTCACATTGTCTTTAAATCCCAAGACACAATACATCATCCCCCAGGTCTTCTCCCCTCCACCTAAAACCCTGGTGGTCAGGAAGTCTCTCAAGGCCATCTCTAAAGATCACATTTCGCACCCTCCTGTTATCCCCAGGAGACCCAGACTTATTGTTCATTCTGAGATGTGAGGCAACAGTAATATACATATGCAGCCTAAGCAACTCAAATATGTGTGCCACAAGTAACCTCTAGAATTTGGTGGCAACTTCAAAATCCAGTTTAAGGCGATTTAGTGTGAACAAATCCAGAAACATTAACTATTTCTGAGGACTGCCTGTGGGATTTACCTCCAACACAGATTAAACTTCACACAGTTCACTTGGCCACCACAAGGTGTCACTGAAACCTGAGTTTCAAAAAGTTCCACACAGTACGAGTACCTCTAAATATGAGTGTGTATTATTAATCATCCCTCCAGGATTTCGCAGAATGTTTTTATTATTGTTGCGGCCCAAAAAGCCTGAATTCGCGGGAGCTTTTTTAAAAAGTTGCGATAAAAGTTGCAATGTTTTTAGAGTGTTTTTTGCACTAAAAGTTGTGGGAAAAATTACAAATTTTAAAGCAGATGGGTTTTTTTTTTTCCAGTTTACTGCAGTGATATTCTATATAACAATACAAGAAAAGCACAGGATTATCAAAAGTTTCCTATTACAGTGATTTGTAAATTAAGCAGAAACCTGCTATATAGAAAAACTCTTTTGTGCAACAGCCAATACAGACTTTAACACAATATCCATTACAACAGCTAAATTGCATTGAATGCATGTTAAAGAGTATAGCTTTGGAAATTATTGGCAGCACCTTTATTTGAAAACTCCCTACAGTCCCCAACCACTTGGTACAGAGCGGCGAGGAAAAAATAAATAATTTATTCTTAGTCTGTATTGTCTATCGGAGTCTGTTTTTTTCTGAAAAAAATTACAGACAATATTCCCTCTATTCCCGTGCCTAAGTCCTACCTGTCTGCTGCACATTGGTCTTGAAACACACACTTGTTTCTTCAGACACACATCTTTCATTTACGGCGGGACGATTGGGGGGGTGGGGGGAGTGGCGTTTGTCCGTCCAGACTGAAGATTCACAGCTTTAAAGCTCATTGACAAGATGTAGTAATGATTTTACCTCTAAAGACGTATAAAATGTTCAAACCCTGGCTGTAGTGTTAGATTTGAGCATTTTACTTGTGGTTTTATGGCGTTTGTCCTCACACGCACTCCCGTAACAGGGTGGTTTTGGGGCAGGCGGACATTTTTCAACACAAACCCAGCACTTCATACACGCGGTCAAGACGGAGATGTGGTGAGACGTCCATTGGCAGGCTGGGAGAGACGGAGGAAGGGACGGTGTTGGAAACCTCGTGGGTGGGTGTTTTATTTTAGTCACACACTCTGTTTTTGCTGAAGTGTTCCGTTAATGTTCAATGTAAACAGGGAAGTGAACCTGGTGCAGTGATGCATTTGGTTGGTTAGACTGAGCGTTTGAGCACCAGTCAGACAAATTTGATTGGTGAAATTGGTGGAAGTTGACAAGGATTGGCCAAAATTGCAGGAAAAGTTGCGGTGATTGGACAAAGTTGCAAGGTCGCGCAAAAGTTGCGCTGATTGACTGATTTCACATGAACTGATGCAATCGCAACATTGTGAAATCCTGGAGGGACTGATTATTATTGTCAATATTACCATTATAAACTCTGGTAATTAGGATGGTCCCAGACCAAAGACAATCATGCCACTGTAATGTGTCATTTTTTCAAAAAGGTGTCACCTACAGACTTTCAGTACCTGGGAATGGCAGAAATCAATCAATTTCGTGCAAGTAAAACAGGAAGTACACATCAAAAGGATGGTGGTTCAGCTCTGACAGGTTTCATTAACCTGGCATCGACCCTTCCCAGTTATGATTAGGCTTAGAACTTTTACAACAGCCCCTGGATATTTTTGGCCCAAATACCACACAAAACAAATTCAAAGAGTGCAGGAATGTCTTCGTGTAAAAAAAAACAAAGCAATAACCCACAGAGTACCTTTTGCTCTCACTCATTATTATCTCTACAAAGGTGGACCTTGGACCACAGAAGAACCTGTTAGACTTTAAATATAATCAGAATTAAGGGGCAGATCCAAGACACCCCCCCCCCCCCACACACACACACACTTTCATTAACACTGCTGGTTTGTTGACATGTCCATTATTTTCTATAAGAACTATGCAGGGACCTTTGTGCCTAAATTCATCGATTCATCATGTACATGTGAGGTATGTGTGCATGATCAGGGCTGTTTCTGGCTCTAAAGCAGAGTAGGCACATGCTATCAGCCCAAGATACAAGTTCACCTTCAACAATTTTTGCGGAAGAAATAAAATTACCTTCAGCTTTTTTCCTGAAAAAAAAAATTCTAATTATTTTCTTGTAAATTTGGTATTTTTTTCCTCCTAAACTGACTTTTTCCTCATATAAATTTTTAATTTTTTTTTCTCATAAATTTGCAATTTTTTTCCTCATAAATTATCAACTTTTTCTCATAAATTTGAAACAAAAAGCTACAAACAGCCCTGTCAGCCCTGGAGTGGATCCAAATAAAATTCTTGATCTAGAACTGAAATGTTGGTGGAGGTTTGCACTCTCTGAGCAGTTTCTCGATCATTTTCAGCTGCTACTTCAGCTGTCCAGGTCTGGTTCGGACTCACTGGTGGTTGAGTCGTTTCGTCGGTTGTGCGCCGCTCGTTCTTCTGCCTCCAGGCGTCGGTAGCGGGTGTTGAAGAACAGGAGGAAACAGCAGGTGAAGAAGGTGCAGAGTCCTGCCATCACCATCACGGGCACTGAGGGCAAAACAACGGAGGGAGGAAGAATTAAACAAAGACTTATTCTGTATACGTACAAAAACAAAAGTGACAAATAATAAGAGCAAAAAACACTTTCACATGGAAAAAAGGTGGTAAATCTTTGATAGAACAAAAACCTCAAATTTCAAAGTGAATTTGGTTACCGGGCTCAAATGTTATATGATAGGGTATCATGGTAAGACATACCCCTCCAGCTGAGGACGGCGTCCCCACAGGTGGACAGGGGGGAGTCAGCGAGTCGTTTGGTCAGAGTCTGAAGGACGATGATGTAGACGACTGACTGGACCTGTCTGGAAGAAGAACTAAGTCAGGATTGCGTCAATTTATAACGAAGAGTGCTTTATGTGGTCCCAACTTTTGGACTTTGCAGTTTGGTTCGGGCCAAAATTTTGAGTGTCAAACCTCCGAACCGCGGTCCGGACCAAAGGGCCAATATCTGGTCTGGCAAAAAGAGATGGTCTCAATCTGGATCAAACTGAACCTTGGTCTTGTTTGTTCAGAGTGTGAAAGCTAAACTAGTTCATCAAATAATGTGATGGAGTCTGAACCAGCTTCAGTACAAATGTCGTCATGACAACAGGACGCAAGTGCCATCAGGTAAAGCTGTCTAGTTCGCTTGGAAAAGGAGCAGTGTGAAACCAAACATAACTGGACCAAATGTAGACGACGGAACAAAAACATGAACCTTTGTCTGGACTCTCAGGTGTGAAAGCGGCCGAGTGTGATAAACGGTCAATAAAAACAGCTGAGGGATGAAAATAAACCACCCTGCCATGACAGTTTTTACTCTGAAATATGAGCATTTTTATAAGCTTGTTTCTTTTTTCTTGTCAATTTTGAGTTTTTTCACTAAATTTAAAGCTTTTTCCTCTTAACTTTATTTTTTTCCGTCTACTTTTCTCATGAATTTGCCAATATTTTTGTAGTAAATTTAAAAAATTGTTCATAAATTTGTCAAGTTTCTTCCACCTTTTTCTTTTCTTTTTTTTTTGTAAGTTTGTGCAACATTTTTTCTTTATCCCCCTCATAGATTTGCAACTGTTTTCTTGTAAATTAGCAGCTTGGTTCTCATAAATTTGCCTTTTTTGTATAAATTTGGAATTTTTGCCCTCTATGTTTGTGACTTTTTTACAGTTATGCAAATTTTTCTCAAATTTTCTATTGACATACCTAAATTGGAGACTTTTTTTCTTGAAAATTTACTACTTTTTCCTAATATATTTGCAACCATTTTCTCAAAAGTTAGCAACTTTTCTTGGACTTTTTTTTTCTTGTAAATTTGAGATTTTTTGCAACTTTTTCTGCTTAATTTGTATAATTGCTTCTCTTAATTTTGCTAATTTTCTTCTCAAATATTTGCTTTTTCGAAGTAAATACCTGTATGACACTTTTGTAAATTTGAAGATTTTTTTCCTTCTTAACTGTGAAACTTTTTACTTTTTTCTTTAAATTTCATTTTTCCTCATAATTTTGAGACTTTATTCTTTATTCTTTATTATTCTTATAGAATATAGAATATAATTCTTTATTATTATTCACCCTGGATCAACCCTGAGATAAAAACACTTCTGAGAGAGAAGAAGAGGATCTTCAGGTCGGGGAACAGGGAGATGCTGAAGTCCGTACAGAGGGAGCTGAGGAGAAAGATCAGAGAAGGCAAGGACAGCTTCAGGAAGAAGATGGAGGACAAGCTGCAACAGAGCGACATCAGCGGGGTCTGGAGAAACCTCAAAACCATCTCGGGGCTCCAGAATACCTCCCCCCAGGCCACAGGGGGCAGGGAGTGGGCGAACAACCTGAATCTGTTTTTCAATAGATTTGACCAACCGCCCTCCCCCCTGACTGCACAACAACCACTGCTGCCTCTAAAGAAATCAAGTCCTGCTGCCCACTCCCCACTCTACCAACACCCCCCCACTCCCAACACACAGCCCCCCATCCTGACCCTGACCAGGACCCAGGTGAGGACGGAGCTGAGGAAGATCAAGGCGAGGAAGGCGCCGGGACCGGACGGCATCAGCGCAAAGCTCCTCAAGTCCTGTGCAGACCAGCTGTGTGGGATTGTGACGTATATCTTCAACATGAGCCTGAAACTGGGGAGGGTACCACAGCTGTGGAAAACATCTTGTGTGGTACCTGTACCAAAAACTTCCCACCCCAAAGACCTGAACAGCTACAGACCGGTGGCCTTGACGTCCCACTTGATGAAGACCCTGGAGAGACTGCTCCTTGCTCACCTCCGCCCCCTGGTGGAACCAGCGATGGATCCACTCCAGTTCGCCTACCAGCATGGCATTGGGGTGGAGGATGCGGTGATCTTCCTCCTTCACCGTTCTCTGTCCCACCTGGAGAAGCCCGGGAATATGGTGAGGATCATGTTCTTTGACTTCTCCAGTGCTTTCAACACCATCCAACCGATGATCCTGAAGGACAAGCTGCTGCGCGCAGGGGTGGACCAGCACCTGTCATCATGGATCCTGGACTACCTCACGAACCGGCCTCAGTTTGTGAGAACCCGGGACTGTGTGTCCGACACGATCATCAGTAGCACGGGGGCCCCCCAGGGAACGGTGCTGGCTCCCTTCCTGTTCACTCTTTATACTGCGGACTTCTCACACAACACAACACACTGCCATCTACAGAAGTTCTCTGATGACTCTGCGATCGTTGGCCTCATCTCCAATGGAGATGAAGCTGAGTACAGAGGGCTTATCCAGGACTTCGTGGACTGGTGCCATCGGAACTGCCTCCAGATCAACGCGAGGAAAACTAAGGAGCTGGTGGTGGACTGCCGCAGGCATGGGCAGCCCCTCACAGTACCAGTAAATATACAGGGAACAGACATCGAGATGGTGACATCCTATAAGTACCTGGGTATTCATCTGAACAATAAACTAGACTGGTCACACAATACTGATGCACTCTACAAGAAGGGACAGCGCAGGCTGTTCCTGCTGAGGAGACTCAGGTCTTTTGGTGTACAAGGGGCGCTGCTGAAGTCATTCTATGACACGGTGGTGGCATCAGCCATCACTTTTGGAGTGGTCTGCTGGGGCAGTGGCATTACTGCAGCCGATAGGAAGAGACTGAACAAACTGATTAAGAAAGCTAGCTCTGTCCTGGGGCAGCGCCTTGATCCGATGGAGGAGATAGGAGAGAGAAGGACGGTGGCTAAACTGTCATCTCTGCTGGAGTCCGAGTTCCACCCTATGCAGGACATACTGAATGCACTGAGGAGCTCATTTAGCAGCAGACTACATCATCCCAGGTGCACAACCGAGAGGTTTCGTAGGTCCTTCCTACCAACGGCTGTCAGACTGTACAACCTAAGCAGGGCTGCTCGCAGAGATAGCAAAAAGACGTAACAAACTAATAGTTTTTTGAATGCAAAAGATGCAATAGACTTACACAATGGTCCTCTCCGGCATACAACTAGGAACATACCGGTCGCTATGGAGGGTGAGAATATGTATGGGCACATAATCATACCATGTAGGATAACTAAGTAGACGGTTATGCTGTTTCATTCCATCTAGCAACAATGCTCTGCACTGTGTGTGTTTATATATTTGCATATTTATTCCATCTAGCTACAATGCTCCGTACTGTGGGTGTTTATATATTTATATATCTACATATTATTCCATCTAGCTACATTGCTCCGCACTGTGTGTGTTTATATACTTGCATATTTATTCCACCTAGCTGCAATGCTCCGTACTGTGGGTGTTTATATATTTACATATTTATTCCATCTAGCTACAATGCTCTGCACTGTGTGTTCATATATTCATATATTTATTCCATCCAGCTACAATGCTCTGCACTGTGTGTCTGTGTGTGTGTGTATATATATATATTTTATAGTAATACGTACATATGTTTATTAGCTGCTCTTGCTTGCTTGTTTTTTTTTCTTGCCTTCTGATTGTTGCTCTGAGTGTTGCTATCCCTGTGCTGTTGCAATCCTGGAATTTCCCCGTTGTGGGACTAATAAAGGCTTATCTTATCTTATCTTATCTTATCTTGTCAATTTACAGCTCTTTCTTCATAGATTCACAACTTTTTTCACAAATTTACAACTTTTTCTTGAATGTTTTTTCTTGTAAATTTAAGACTTTGGCATACAAACTTTTTTCTTCTTAGATTTACAATCAACTAACTTTTCCTTGTTTTTTTTTCCTTGTAAAATCAAACCTCTCTCAAATTTTAAACTTTTTTCTTCTTTGCAAAAAAATTTCCTCCAAAATTCATTTTTTCCTCCGTTCCCCCCCCCCCAATACATTTTTTTTTTTTTAAACATCAGTGTTGCTATTTTTTCCCCTCATAAATCTTTCTTTTGAGGCCTCTGGGCTGTCCTGGTTGTAGAAGAAAGAGTTGCGTGTGGCTCCTGAGCCACAGGTTGCAGACCCCTGGTCTATGTGACAACTGTGAGGTACCCCGATATGAAGATGAATCCGGCCGACGTGGCTTCACCGACTGGATAGGAACATTCCACTGACAACTCCATGGCCACAGGGTAAATGGAGAACCCGAGCAACCCAAAGACAGAACAGACGGAGGCCACGGCCACTTTCTGCTGAGGCATCAGGGACACCTAAGAGGGAGAAGGAAAACAGTCCAGAAATTTTACCCATGTAAAAGTAGTCGTTTCCAGTTTTGGGGGGCCCTGTGCAAAATTAAGTTTGGAGGCCCATGAAGAAAAAAAAATACACCATTTTATAGAATAAAAATTTAACCAACATCCATATGAATGTTGCCAATATGAGAAGGAAAAAAGTTCCATATTTACAAGAAAAAAAATTATGATGAAAAAGTAGCAAAGTTATGGCAAAAAAATGCAAATTTATGAAAAAAGTTTCACATTTTTGAGTATAAAAAAACTGTAAATTTTCAAGAAAAAAGTTGCAAATTTATGTGGAAAAAATGCTGCAAATTTGTTAGAAAATGTTGCAAATGTGTGTGGAAAAAAGTAGCTTTTTTTAATATAAAAAAGTTGCAAATTTTCAAAAAAAAAAGTCAAAAATTTATCTGGACAAAAAATCCTGAAAGTTTGTTTAGAAAAAAGGTTGCAAATTTATGAGAAGTTGGAAATTTATGACAAAAAAGTTGCAGATTTATGAAAAAGTTGTATTTTTTCAAATTAAAAAAAATGTAAATTTACATGGAAAAAAATGCTGTAAATTTGTTAGAAAAAAGGTTGCAAATGTATGAGAGAAAGCTGCAAATTTATGACAAAAAAGCTGCAAATTTATGAGAAAACAGTTGAAGATAAATTAGATTTTCCCCTTAATAAATGTTGAGGGTGAACTTGTAGCTTGGAGGCTGAGGGGGGCCTTGGCATACTCTGCTTTATAGCCAGAACTAACTCTGGGCATACAGTACCTAATATACTGTAGACTACTTAATTGAACGTCAAATCCCCAAAGTCCTCTTACAAAACCCTGCCTATTTCAACAGTTTTTAAAAGGAAAAAGAACAGGAAAAAACAACATTGAACACCTCAAATATCAAGGATACCAAAAATGACGAGTCATTTAGAAGAAAACATGTTGGTGTTCTCACCACGGAGAAGGCGATACAGGCCAGAGAACTTAAGCTCAGGTTGATCTTTAGAGCTTCAATGAACTTCTTGGTCTTATCAACATAGAGACCCAGAGCGCCGGCGCCAACGATACCAAACACGATGAAGAGGGCGCCGCACAACCCGGCAAAGTCCTGCAGAGGTGATTTTTTTTAATGAAAACTTGCTGTAAATATGTGTCCCTCTATTCTTTCCACTCATTTAACACCAGTTCTTTCTGCCCGTGCGGAATTAGTCCACAGCATCTTAGTCACGTACTCACGTTTGTGTATCCTTGCACACACAGGATCTGGTCCAGCAGTGTGGAGAAGCAGGTGAAGATGGCGATGCCGGAGCCGAAGCACAGCAGCAGGATGAGGTAGGGTCTGTTTATCAGTAACTGCACAGGGGGAGACAGGAAGTCAAATGACAAAATCAACAGTGAGAAAATGATTATGGGTCAAATTTTTAAAAAGAATAGGCAGCAGGTTTATATTTAAACACTTTGATACTGGCATTGGTTTATAGACATTTTTAATTTTAACGATGCTTGGGGAACATGGAAGTTCCTCAACATTTTCTGGGAGGAGAATTAAAAATACCATCAACTTTTTTTCGTCTAAATTTGCAGGTTTTTTCCTCATAAATTTTCTTTTTGCTCCTCATAAATTTATGACTTCTTTCTTGAAAATTTGGAACTATTTTCCTTATAGAATTTGCAAGTTTTCTTGTCTTGCTGACCCATGACTGCGTACCAGCCTACAACACCAACCACTTCATCATTTGTGGACGACACGACGGTAGCGGGACTCATCACCAACAACAATGAGGCCAACTACAGAAATGAGGTGAGCCAACTGGTCCAGTGGTGTAAAGACAATAACCCCTTCCTGAATGTGGGAAAAACCAAGGAGATTGTGGTCAACTTCAGGAGGGGACACACACACAGTATCCCCCTCTGATCATCGATGGAGCAGCTGTGGAGAGTTCCTGGGGATGCACATCTCTGAGGACCTCTCCTGGTCCAGCAACACCACATCACTGGCCAAGAAGGCTCAAACTCGCCTCCATTTCCTCCGCAAACTGAGGCGAGCACGAGTCCCACCCCCCATCATGTGCTCTTTCTACCAGGGCACCACTGAAAGCAGCCTTACCAGCTGCATCATGGTGTGGTATGGAAGCTGCACCGCCTCCTGCTGGAAGACTCTACGATACACAGTGAAAGCAGCCAGCAAGATCATCGGTGCCCCTCTGTCCCCCCTCTCGGACATCTGCCTCACCCACAGAGCCATCAACATGGCAGGCAACACCTCCCACCCCTCACACTCCCTCTTCAGCCCCCTGCCCTCGGGGAAAAGGTACCGGAGCCTCTGGACCTGCTCCACAAGACTGCTAAACAGCTTTGTTCACCAGGCCATCAGAATCCTGAATTCTGTCCACCCACCCCCCAGACCATAATGCACTCCCCCGCACAATAACTACCTCAGCTGTTGGCACAGAAAGACTGGCACACCAACAGTAATACATTTGCTGCTGTATGTCTCTGCACTTTACTGCAAACATTTGCACAAATGTCATACCTGCTGCTGTCTGCTATTGCAATATTGATCATGTGCAGACCAATCTGTCACTGTCTGCACCTACACTACCACATCGAACTTGCAACTACGAGTATTACTGCTCTAGTTTTTCTGTATATAGGATTGCTGGGTATTATTGTTTATCTTTATTTGCACTATGGGATGTCTGGGTTTTTTCTTTTGTCGTTTGCACTATGGGTAGCATTACTGTACATAGACTGCTGTTGTTTTTTTCCAGCCTTATTCCTTTTTTTTTTATTGCGCACACCACTGAAGAGAAACAGCATTTCAATTCTCCTGTATGTCCTGTACGCATAGTAGTACTGTATTGACAAATAAAATCTTTGAATCTTTAAATATGTGATTTTTTTTTTTTTTTGTAAATTTGTTACTTTTTTCAAAAATTTGCAACTTTTTAAAATACATTTACTTTTTCCATGTAAATTCACAATGTTTTTTCCCTCAAATTTGTGACTTTTGTAAATTTGTAACTTTTTTCTTGGAATTTCATTTGCAATTTTTTTCTTGCTAAATTTAGTTTTTTTTTTTCCTCCTCATAAATTTACATTTTTATTCTTGTAAAGTTGCAAAAATTTCTCTCCTAAATTTGTGACTTTTTCTGGCAAATTTGTCTTTTTTCTAGTAAATTTGCAAATTTTTTTCCTAGTAAATTTGCTACCTTTTTTCTTGTAAATTTGCAGCTTTTTTCCCCTCACATTTTCTTTTTCCCCTCATGAATTTATGATTTTTTTCTTGTAAATATGTGATTTTTTTTTGTAAATTTGTTACTTTTTCAAAAATTTGCAACTTTTTAAAATACATTTACTTTTTCCATGTAAATTCGCAACTTTTTTTCCCTCAAATTTGTGGCTTTTGTAAATTTGTAACTTTTTTCTTGGAATTTCATTTGCAAATTTTTTCTTTCTAAATTTAGTTTTTTTTTTCTCCTCATAAATTTACATTTTTATTCTTGTAAAGTTTAAACAATTTCTCTCCAAAATTTGAGACTTTTTCTTGTAAATTTGTAACTTTTTCAGAAATTTTCTTTTTTTTTTCCTCAGAAATTAAGGACTTTTCTTGAAATTTTGCAACTTTATTCCTTAGAAATTTCCAAGTTTTTCTTGTAATTTGTTTTGCAAATTTGCTACTTTTTTCTCATAAATTTACAAAATATAAACATACATTTTTATCCAATAAATTAGCATATTTTTCATAAAAATTCACAGCCTTTCTGTCAGATTTGTGACTTTTGTAAATTTGTAGCTTTTCTTCATGATTTGCAGATTCTTTCCTTGTAAATTTACAGTTTTTTTCCTCATAAATTTGCAAGTTTTTTTTCTTGTAAAATTGCAACATTTTCTCTCCTAAATGTGACCTTTTTCTTGTAAATTTGCATTTTCTTACTAGTAAAGTTGCAAATTTATGAGAAAAAAAACAATTCAAGGTAATTTTAATTCTCCCCCCAAAAGCATTTTGTCTTTTTTAAGTCCCAGCTATTTGCTCATGGTTGCAGATCCAAAGCCTTCAGAAATCAGATCATAGTTATGAGGCTGGAAATCCATCTAAAAGCTCTCGAAAGTAATAGAAATCAACCACTCCACTGTCTGGAAAACCTACAAGTGAGAATATTTAAAACGACCACCATCATGTCAGGTTCAGGCTGTCCCAGCTCAGCCCAAGAAGATTAAAATGGTCTCCAGCAATCCTAAAATGTCAACATGGACCTACGGGAAGTTCTTTCCACAGCTGATATCACTGTATGTTCATTCTGATTCATTAAATAAAACTCCTTCACATAAGTTTGAGTCTCTGGAATTTTCTGCTTTGGTGGGTCTTACCAGTTTGAGCCCCTGTACGAACGGCTCGGAGCTGGAGGACTCTGCACCAGCTGACGGCGGCGTTGGGGGGGTGCTGCTCCGTATCCCCAGTGTTGCTAGGAGGCAGATGATGCATGCGGGCACCATATAGGCAAGAAGCTACAGAGAAGGGAAAATGCAGATAGTCATGATCAATTAGGCAACTTGTAGGACCTTTAAAGGTCAGATGACTAAATTTCACTACGAAGATGGAAGTAGTTAATTTAAGAAAATTTATGAATGAAGTGTGATCGAAGCTGCTGTAAGTCACCAGATTTGGGATTTGAGCAGACGTCTCCACCATCACAGGAGAGATGATGTTGGCGAGGAGGATGCCCAGCGGGTTGGCTGAACAGATAAAACAGAGGTGTTCAGGTTCCTGTTCCACATTAAAACTGCTTCAGTCACAAATCAGTTTCTCTCCCTGGTTTTAGTCCAACAGTAATATCTGAAAACATTGCCACCGTCCATTATCTTTTACAAACAACATTCTAACACCTGATTGTAAAAATTAAACTATAATTTCAGTTTTTCCCCGGACTTTTTCTACATCTAGCCCCAAACTTATTTCGCCAAGTCCACACAGATATTTGCCAACATGGCATGGCAAAATTGAACTCCTCCAGAGAATTTCCCACTGCACTTTAAAGGTCCCATTTATTCAAACATGGGGTGAGTTTTAACCTTCTAAAATTCTTTCTTGGGTCATATGACTAGAGTAAAAATGTTAAAATCTCTCTTTACATAGAAATAACTATATTTTAACATTTTGGCAGAATAGGCAGAAGCCAGTTTTGCTCTTCGGGATCTTTTTCCCCAACGTCACTGACAAATACTCTGGTCTTTAGTTACAACCATCATCGTGTTATTGGCTGTGATGATTCAGTCCCCACCCAGATGAGGGGGAGCCCAGGGCGTTAGCTTCAAAGCCAACAGTATTATTCCAGAGTTAGCTTAGCAAGTGCAGTTTATATTATCATTTTCTTTAAATTTCAGTCATCCTAATAGACATCCCAGTTTCAACCTGGTTCACTAATCCACAGTCGATAATATATCTTGTGTCATTCTGGCTTGTTTTGTTATAGTTTCTCTGTGATGCTACATTGAGCCATGAGCATTAGCTTAGGTAAGGGGTCAGAGTCGGTCAGTCTAACCGCATTAGAACTCCCCTGCCGTTAGGTTAATTGTCAATCCGGCTGGTTTTGATTGCCATTTTCTATAAATTCTATTCACCCCCACTGGAATCCTTGTTCAACTACCAACACTTAAGATAAGCCTTTATTTTTTTCCACAATATGTTTATTGAACCTTTTTTTTTTTTTAACAAACATGATACAAACAATCAAACACTAACACTAAAGTACTACAAAAAAAAAAAATACCCTAAAAACACCAACAACCACCAACAAAATCAAGTCTTCAACAATGCTCCTCTGTTTAGTCTAGACAATCCAATACATTAGTATACATATTATGTTCACCAGTTTGGAATTTACAAGGTCCACACACATCATTCACCTTCTTCTTCAAGAGTTATGTTTAAATTTTTTACATAATCAATAAAAGGTCTCCATATATTCTCAAACACAATTTCCTTTGATTTCAGTATATATGTTATTCTTTCTAATGGAAGGTTTGTTAACATCTGTCTTAACCACTGAGTCACATCTGGTCTATGAGTCTTTTTCCATAATAGTGCAATACATTTTTTGGCATTAAGCAAACTGAGGTCTATGAATGTTCTTTCACTTTTATTGAAATTATGCTTTTCTGGGTACAGACCCAACAAAAACAGTTTAGGATTCAATATGATTTGTTTTGAGATTATTTTTTCAATTGTTACCCTCACCTCCTCCCAAAACATTCTTATTAATCTACATTCCCATAAACAATGAAATAGGGTTCCTTTACTTTCCATGCATTTTGTGCATGTATCTGGTATATTTTTGTTATATCTATTTAACTCCTCCGGTGTAACATACATCCGCATTAACCATTTGAAATGTATCAATTTAAGGCGTGCATTTATTGATTTGGTTTGAGCTTCTGTACAAGCCAATTCCCATTGTTCCTCTGAAATTTCAATTTGCAGATCTTCTTTCCAGTAGTTTAATCTTTTCAGTGAATTTTCACTTGAAGATAGTGTCAATGAGTTATAAAACTCTGAAATAATACCCTTTCTTTTACTATCTTTCATCATCATTTTTTCCAAGGATGAATAAATAGGTCGAGTGAGAGCTTTATTTTGATTTGATCGAATAAAGTTTCTAAGTTGAAGATATTTAAAAAAATGTGTTCTATTGAGATTAAATTTGATCCTCAGCTCTTCAAAAGACATTATGTTGTCTGCACATGGCAAATATAAATCCTGAATCTTTTGTATCCCTTTTAAATTCCATACTTTAAATACAGCGTCCGCTCTCCCTGGTTTAAAATATTGATTACCCCATATTGGACTAAATTGTGACAATAACTGTGGTTCTTTTAAATAGTTTTTAGCTTCACACCATATTTTGATCATATGCTTTACAAATGGATTTTTAACTTGTTTTTGTAATTTTTTTGCCGAATCTGAGTATATGAATATGGGAAGAGGTAAAGGTAAATTGTATGATTCCATTTCAGTCCAGTGAGGGAGATCATTTGATGAAAAATAATATGTCATAGACCTCAGTTGTGCCGACCAATAATACAACATAAAATTTGGACATTTCAGACCTCCACGATCAAATGGTAAATATAATAAAGACAGACGTAATCTAGCCCTCCTGTTGTTCCATATAAATTCCACTAACTTTTTTTTTATTCTTGAGAATAGATCTAAAGGTGGTGATAAGGGAATGTATTGAAATAAATAAAGTATTTTAGGTAAAATATTACTTTTAAGTATATTGATTCTCCCGATCATCGACATTGGTAGTGACATCCATCTCTGAGTTAACTCATTGATATCTGACATTAAGGCTTCATAGTTGACACTGGCGACTGATTCTAGCTTAGGCATAATTTGGATTCCTAAATATTTAAACTGATTTACAACATTGAATTGATTTACCTCAGGGGCTGGGTAATTTCTCTGGGTCTCATTTAGCATTAATATTGAAGATTTAGTTTTATTTATTTTATATCCTGATATTTCCCCAAAATTCTTTATTAAATTCAACAAGGTTGGAATTGATTTTTTTAGATTCGACATAAACAAAATTATATCATCGGCGTACAGGGAGATTTTATGTTCTGTTGGTCCAACTTTAATTCCATATATTTGTGAATGTAAACGTATCGCTATCGCTAAAGGTTCAATTGCCATAGTAAACAGTAAAGGTGAAAGTGGACAGCCTTGTCGACATCCTCTATTGATTTTTATTGGTTTTGAAATATTGTTATTTGTTAGGATTTCTGCTGTAGCATTATTGTATATTATTTGAACCCATTTTATGAAATTATTTCCAAGTCCAAACCTTTGTAGGACTTCAAAAAGAAAGGGCCATTCAACTCTATCAAAGGCCTTTTCGGCGTCCAATGATAGGAGAGCTGTATCCGGTGCTTCTTTATTAAAATAAATAATATTGAATAGTCTTCTTACATTATGGAAGCCTTGTCTACCCTTTATAAAGCCATTCTGATCTCGATTAATAATATTTGGTAAAATTTCTTGTATTCGTCTTGCTAAAATTTTACAGATTATCTTAAGGTCGGCGTTTAATAGGCTTATTGGTCTCATATTTTCACATTTATTAGAGGGCTTACCTGGTTTTGGCAACAGTATAATTAAGGCATTATTTATGTATGATGGTAAATTATTATTTTGAAATGCTTCTAAAACCATTTCCAAAAAAGGTTTTATTAATTTATTCTTAAATTTTTTATAAAGGTCAACTGGAAGACCATCTGGTCCTGCACTTTTTCCTGATTTCATATTATCAATGGCTAGCCCTACTTCTTCTTGACTAATTTTAGACTCCAATATCTCCCTGTTTTCATTTGGAATACACGGTATAGATAGTTCGTTCAAAAACCCATTTAGTTTTGTTAAATCAGGTTCATTTTTGGTATCATATAATTTTTCATAGTAATCTCTAAAGGCTCTATTAATTTCTAAAGGATCTATAACTACCTGTCCATTACTTATAATACTGGTAATTGGTGTTTTAATTTCCAATTGTTTAATCTGCCATGCTAATAATTTTCCTGATTTTTCACCTTGTTCATAAAAAGATTGTTTCAATCTTAGAAGACTCGAGGCAGCTCTATTCGCTGATTTTTTGTCGTATTCAGCTCTCAAAATCAGTAATTCATTCTCCAACCTTGGGTCACTTCCTGCATACACTTTTTCCTGAAGACTTTTTATTTTATGTTCCAATTTAGCTCTCTCCTCTCGAGTCTTCTTAGATTTTGATCCTGTATAACTAATAATATGTCCCCTAATAAAAGCTTTGAAAGCCTCCCACTTTACACATGCTGATGTTTGTGTAGTATTGATGTCAAAGAACTCGTCTATCTGTTTTTCTATATACTTGACAAATTCCTCATCCTGAAGCCATTTATGCTGAAATTGCCATCTACCTGATTCCTTTGTCAATTTTTTATCTACATATATTAGACAACAGGGTGCATGATCAGAAATCACGATGTTATCATAAAAGCAGTTTTGAATCTTGGACCTTAATTCTGTGGAAATCAAAAAATAATCAATACGTGAGAATGTCTTGTAGGTACTGGAATAACAAGAATAGGCTTTAACTTGTGGTTTCATTTCTCTCCATATATCTAACAATCTCAATTCTTTCATAAAATGATTAATAGTCATCCTACATCCAATGTGCGTACAATCCAGTCCTGTTGATCTATCCACACCTGGATTCAATGTACAATTAAAATCCCCTGCTATTATATGTTGCCCTGTAAGTGATGATAAGATGAGAAATAAATTAGCAAAGAACTTCTGATCATCTATATTGGGACCATATAAGTTCACAAGATTTATATTTTCTAATAGCAAAGAACCTTGAATGATTACATATCTTCCAAATTTGTCTCCAATTACATTTTTCACCTGAAAAGGAACTGATTTATGTATGAGAGTCATAACTCCCCTGGCTCGGGATGAAAATGAAGAGGTGAATACACTTCCCTGCCATCTACTCCTAATTCTTTTAACATCCTCCTCTATCAGATGAGTTTCTTGTAAAAACACAATTCTTGAACCCATGTCCTTTATTTTATTCATAACTTGTTTAAGTTTTTTTAAATTTTGTAGACCTCTGCAATTCCATGAAGTTAAATTAAGATTAACACTTTGGTCCATGATCAATAGAGAGTTTGGGATTACCTTGCAGTGTAAACATGCTCATACAGAGAAGCAAAAACATGAGTGGTTGAACATTCATCCTACAAACTACACACAAACAAATTTCCCCTTCCCACACTTGTGGCAAACCCCCCAAAATCAAAAGAAAAATTCTGTCTCCCGATATAGCCATCGACCGTTCCACACCCACGGGGAACAGCCTAAGCCACTCCTTCTTCATCCTCCCAATCACCCTAACTCTACTGTTTTTAATGACGTAACATTAACTCTCCTCTGTAGTTTTCCAACTTAACTCCAAAATTTTTAACAACTTTGTACATCATAGTTTTTTTTTTGTTTGTTTTGTTTTTGTTTTGTTTTTTTAATATATAATACAATCTATATTTTGTAAACTTACTATTTACTTCAAGTCAGTCAGATGCCTGTGCAAATGCTTAATTATTCTACCTTATATTTTGTTCATACTTAGCTCCCACCAGTCTCTTCTTCTTCTTTGATCTTCTTGATGAACTCCTGCGCCTCCTCTGGGGTCTTGAAAATGTGGGTTCTGCCCTCATACGTGGTCAGCAGTCTCGCAGGATAGATTACACCATGACGAATCCCAAGGTTGCGCAGCTCCTTACGTACGGGATCAAACTGCTTCCTCAATTGCTGGATTCCTGTGGCCAAATCTGGGTAGAACCGCACCTGCTGGTCCTGGTGTTTAATCTCTCCTTTTTTAGCTCGTGCAGCGTTGAAGATCTTCATCCTGTCTCTGTTGCTAAGAAACTTCATAATTAAGGTCCTCGGCGGTCCCTTATCTCTCCGTGGGCCAATACGATGTGCTTTTTCCAGAACCACTGCTGATTGCAACTCCTCGCTGCCCAGCACCTCCGGAATCCACTTTTCCAGAAAGGAACATACGTCCCGACCTTCTGATTCCTCTGGAAGACCCACCAGCCTCAAATTATTCTGTCTCGACCGAGATTCCAAATCCAAAATATTATCTTCCAGAGATTTTTTTTTTTTTTCCAAAGTGCGCACCTTTAATTGAAGACGGGTGACGTCATCTTCAGCACTAGCGAGACGGAGCTCCATCTGCGCCGTTCGTTCTACACAGTCACCCAATTCCTTTCTTATTCCTTCCAACGCTGTCATAATCCCATCAAATCTAGAGGAAAAGTCCGCTCTCATTGAACTCATGGCAGCCATCAGCGCATCTGCGCCATTCCCCGCAAACATCGCACCGCCGCCAGCTTCCTCCGCCATATATGGAGTTTTGTTTGCTGCGTCACAGACCTGAAAGTCCGTTAATTTGGACTGTTTCGGCGGCTCGCTTTTTCCTTTTCCTGGTTTTCCAGCCTTAGGCTTCGCCGACATATCCTCGCCCAAATGCTGGGATACGTTCTGTCCCAAATGAGAGAGTTATTTGCCGATTTTTTTTCTCCAGGAGCAGAGCAGAGCGAGACACGTCCGTCCTACGTGGCAGCCATAACCGGAAGTCAAGATAAGCCTTTATTAGTCCCACAACGGGGAAATTCCAGGATTGCAACAGCACAGGGATAGCAACACTCAGAGCAACAATCAGAAGGCAAGAAAAAAAAAAACAAGCAAGCAAGAGCAGCTAATATACATATGTACATATTACTATAAAATATATATATACACACACACAGACACAGTGCAGAGCATTGTAGCTAGATGGAATAAATATATAGATATATAAATATGAACACACCCAGTGCTGAGCATTGTAGCTACATGGAATAAATATGTAAATATATAAACACACACAGTGCAGAGCATTGTTGCTAGATGGGATGAAACAGCATAACCCTCTACTTAGTTATCCTACATGGTATGATTATGTGCCCATACATATTCTCACCCTCCATAGCGACCGGTATTTTCCTAGTTGTATGCCGGAGGGGACCATTGTGTAAGTCTATTGCATCTTTTGCATTTAAAAACTATTAGTTTGTTACGTCTTTTTGCTATCTCTGCGAGCAGCCCTGCTTAGGTTGTACAGTCTGACAGCCGTTGGTAGGAAGGACCTACGAAACCTCTCGGTTGTGCACCTGGGATGATGTAGTCTGCTGCTAAATGAGCTCCTCAGTGCATCCAGTATGTCCTGCATAGGGTGGAACTCGGACTCCAGCAGAGATGACAGTTTAGCCACCGTCCTTCCCTCTCCTATCTCCTCCATCGGATCAAGGCGCTGCCCCAGGACGGAGCTAGCTTTCTTAATCAGTTTGTTCAGTCTCTTCCTATCGGCTGCTGTAATGCCACTGCCCCAGCAGACCACTCCAAAAGTGATGGCTGATGCCACCACCGTGTCATAGAATGTCTTCAGCAGCGCCCCTTGTACACCAAAAGACCTGAGTCTCCTCAGCAGGAACAGCCTGCGCTGTCCCTTCTTGTAGAGTGCGTCAGTATTGTGTGACCAGTCTAGTTTATTGTTCAGATGAACACCCAGGTACTTATAGGATGTCACCATCTCGATGTCTGTTCCCTGTATATTTACTGGTGCTGTGAGGGGCTGCCCATGCCTGCGGCAGTCCACCACCAGCTCCTTAGTTTTCCTTGCGTTGATCTGGAGGCAGTTCCGATGGCACCAGTCTACGAAGTCCTGGATAAGCCCTCTGTACTCAGCTTCATCTCCATTGGAGATGAGGCCAACGATCGCAGAGTCATCAGAGAACTTCTGTAGATGGCAGTGTGTTGTGTTGTGTGAGAAGTCCGCAGTATAAAGAGTGAACAGGAAGGGAGCCAGCACCGTTCCCTGGGGGGCCCCCGTGCTACTGATGATCATGTCGGACACACAATCCCGGGTTCTCACAAACTGAGGCCGGTTCGTGAGGTAGTCCAGGATCCATGATGACAGGTGCTGGCCCACCCCTGCGCGCAGCAGCTTGTCCTTCAGGATCATCGGTTGGATGGTGTTGAAAGCACTGGAGAAGTCAAAGAACATGATCCTCACCATATTCCCGGGCTTCTCCAGGTGGGACAGAGAACGGTGAAGGAGGAAGATCACCACATCCTCCACCCCAATGCCATGCTGGTAGGCGAACTGGAGTGGATCCATCGCTGGTTCCACCAGGGGGCGGAGGTGAGCAAGGAGCAGTCTCTCCAGGGTCTTCATCAAGTGGGACGTCAAGGCCACCGG
This sequence comes from Pholidichthys leucotaenia, assembly GCA_020510985.1. Lineage (NCBI taxonomy): Eukaryota > Metazoa > Chordata > Actinopteri > Cichliformes > Pholidichthyidae > Pholidichthys > Pholidichthys leucotaenia. The sequence continues at coordinate 300,785,687 of CM035840.1, forward strand.
TCTGTAGCTGTTCAGGTCTTTGGGGTGGGAAGTTTTTGGTACAGATACCACACAAGATGTTTTCCACAGCTGTGGTACCCTCCCCAGCTTCAGGCTCAGGTTGAAGATGTACGTCACAATCCCACACAGCTGGTCTGCACAGGACTTGAGGAGCTTTGCGCTGATGCCGTCCGGTCCCGACGCCTTCCTCGCCTTGATCTTCCTCAGCTCCGTCCTCACCTGGGTCCTGGTCAGGGTCAGGATGGGGGGCTGTGTGTTGGGGGTGGGGGGGTGTTGGTGGAGTGGGGAGTGGGCAGCAGGACTTGATTTCTTTAGAGGCAGCAGTGGTTGTTGTGCAGTCAGGGGGGAGGGCGGTTGGTCAAACCTATTGAAAAACAGATTCAGGTTGTTCGCCCACTCCCTGCCCCCCGTGGCCTGGGGGGAGGTATTCTGGAGCCCAGAGATGGTTTTGAGGTTTCTCCAGACCCCGCTGATGTCGCTCTGTTGCAACTTGTCCTCCATCTTCTTCCTGAAGCTGTCCTTGCCTTCTCTGATCTTTCTCCTCAGCTCCCTCTGTACGGACTTCAGCATCTCCCTGTTCCCCGATCTGAAGATCCTCTTCTCTCTCAGAAGTGTTTTAATCTCAGGGTTGATCCAGGGTTTGTTGTTTGAGCAACACCGTATGGTCTTGGTGGGAACGGATTTGTCCACACAGAAGCTGAGGTAGCCCGTGAAGGTGTGAATGAGGCCATCGATGTCCTCACCATGTGGATCGCAGAGCTGCTTCCAGGCGGTGGCTTCAAAACAGCCTTTTAGAGTGTCCATTGTCTCCTCAGACCATAACTCCACTGTGCGCATGGCCGGACGTTGTCTGTGCACCAGGGGTTTGTACACCGGCCGGAGATGAACCAAGTTGTGATCCGATCTCCCGAGTGGGGGGAGTTGTGATGAGGTGTACGCCTCCTTAGTGTTTGCGTAGAATAAGTCCAGTGTTTTATTGTCTCTAGTGTGGCATGTGACATACTGGGTGAACGTGGGTAGAATGGGAGATAGTGAAACATGGTTGAAATCGCCTGAGATGAGGAGAAGAGCATCTGGGTGTTCTGTCTGCAGCCTGCTGGTTACTGAATGGATGACGTCACGCGCTGTCCCAGCGTTCGCCGTCGGATTTGCATAAACAACAATGCAGATCACGTGTGAGTGTTCTCTCGGGAGATATGTAGGCCTCATGCTAACAGCTAGCAACTCAATGTCTTTGCTGCAGTGTCGTTGTTTAACAGTGATATGTCCCGGTCTGCACCAGTTGTTGTTAACATACATTCTCACTCCACCGCCCCTAGCTTTGCCACTGTCTGGTGTTCGGTCAGCCCGTATCATGTGGAAACCCTCCAGCTCAATGTTAGCATCTGCTGCTAGTTCAGTTAGCCACGTCTCAGTAAACAAAAGGAGAGAGCACTCGCGATATGTGCTATCATAACGGCAGATAGCCGCTAGCTCATCTGCCTTTCCCAGTATAGAGCGTACATTTCCCATGTCAACAGATGGAAGGGAGGGTCTGTACCTTATATTTTTTGTCCTCCGCCTTACTCCAGCCCGGCAGCCGCGGCGTTTTCGCCTCAGTTCTCTCGGTATGTCGAGTTTTTCCAATGGGACCGGGTGGCGGTTGAATGCTAGCAGCTCTTCCCTGCTGTATCGTATCCTGCTATAAACAGTGGCTCCGTCCACCGGCTCAGGAGACATTTGTGTCCGTGATATAAATGGAGTGAAAAAAAGGACGGATCAAAAAGAGAGAGGAAGGGAAAAAGACTCGGAATCGAGCCGCTGTTGCAAAAGGCAGCCGACTCGTGTGGCGCCGGGAGAGAAAAAAAAAAAAAAAAAACCAAACAAACAAAAAAAAAAAACTTGACCATATACTTCGTTTTTAGATGTTATTTTTAGCAGCTAACCACTTTGGGACACCATTCATTCATCCACTAATGTTTCTGTGCTTATTGTACTGCAGGGACTGGTCATGTTCTATTAACCAATGAAACCACACACCCCTGTCCACCGGTGCTTTATTTCATTCATTCGTTAAGATGAATTTACGTTAGTTGGCTCAGGCTCCCTACCCAAGCTAGGAGCTAGCCAGCTAAGATTAGCAACAGTGATGAAAGAGAGAGGGTGGAGTTAAATGCAGCTCTTGGGCATTTAAAGAGATATGCACTGAAATGAAGCATTCTGAGCAGGGCTGCTAAGAACGATTCACAATGATGCTGCAATAATGAAATAATCAAAGACGATTTGGCCAAAGCATGTCATACATGTCATAAACATTTCACTAAGACCTGTGGGAGCTGTCTAGATGTGGAAAAAGTGCAGTGAATGGGAATGGGAATGTAGATTTAAAAAAAAAAGAAGAATTAAAACAAAGGTTACAAAATGACAACTTCTGATTTGTTTGTCCACAATTAGTTAACCCTTTCAGAGTCTACACGTGCAGTATACAGCAGAGAGTGTACGTTTTTGTTTTGTTACAGATGAATAAACTGCATTCCAAATTCTGCTCACAGAGGACCAATGAGGTCTCAGGACCTATCACTGCCCTTACAATTTAAAGTACTATTACTATTATTATTTGCACTACGGGAAGCATTGCTGTACATAGTATTACTGTACATAGGATTGCTGTGTTTTATCTTTATTTGCACTACAGGTAGCATTACTGTACATAGACTTCTGTTGTTTTCATCCTTATTCTTTTTTTCTTATGTATTACCTACACCACTAAGAGAGAGAGAAATGGCATTTCAATTCTCCAGTATGTCCTGTGCATGTTGAAGTATTGACAAATAAAATCTTTGAATCTTGAACTGAATCTTTGAATGACTGATGTTGTGAATTTACCATATACAAATAAAGCTGAACTGAAATGAATCAACAAGCATAAGTTCATAGTAATCTAGGTAACGCACACCAATGTAATAAATATTTTATACAGGGTAATCTAGCTTTCAGTAAAAGTTCAAAAGAAGTCACTCACACATTGAGGCGATGGTGTTGGCGGTAGCTCTCTGATGGTCGGGGAACCACAACGCCGCCAGCTTGGTGGGAGCAAAAATGATGAGTGGCTGAGCCAGGGCACCGAGAGTCTGACCCCCCATCACCAGCGGGTACTGGATTTTAACACTCTCCACCCGCAGCGTGCCAAGGAAGCGCAGAAGGGCCCCGAGCATGTTCAGCCAGGACCCCAAAATCAGCTGAAAAGGCAGCGTGGTGAAAGGTAAAAATGCTGTGATGGACTCAAAATAAATTCCCTCAAAATTTATGAGAGCTAAATGTGTCTGAAGAGACAAGACATCCTGCTCAGTTTTATATCTTTCCCAGAACTATTTCTTTCACATATCTGGTGCTTTGTGTTTCGTTCAAAAGGTAAACCCCAGGGTCCACTAAATACTGCAGGAACTGAAAACATCTGTCCCCAGTAAAATAAGACAGGCAGGTTGGTACCGTAATTCGTAGCCCAAGGGTGTCCAGCATCCACGTGGTCCCAAAGCTGAGTGGTATGGCCACCACCATGAAGACCAGTGATAACCAGTTGATCTCATCCAGGCCCACCTTCAGGTACTGGGCAGACTGGTTGGCTACGGGTGCAAAGGTAAGCCATATCTGGGAAGATGAATAAAAAGATTTTCCAGTCAAAAATAAGCTCTGACTTCCTTTTGGAAAAGTAGCTGCTACTATTTCACTGTACAGCCACAATTCCTAAAAGTCTGGGATGTTGTCTATTTAATCTAAATAAAAACAGAATGCAATGATCTGCCAATCTCATAAACCATTATTTTATTCATAATAAATTCTGGAAGTGTTCCTGAGCACAGAATCATGCCAGTTTTTAATGCAGTGCCACCTGAGGGCACAGGCACCACAGGCATCCATTATTGATTTTCAGCTATGTCTTGCACACAGAGATGTTTCCAGAGTTTCTGAATCTTTTGATGACATTATGCACTGAAGACGATGGAATATTTGATGTCTTCACAATTTTACATTGAGGAATATTATTCTGAAATGGCACCACAATTCATAGACAGTTCTGAGCAGATTATAGAACCGCTACCATCTTTGCTTCTGAGAGACTCTGCCTCTCTAATGTTCTGTTTTTACACACAGTCACGTTGAATTGTTGCCCATTAACTCAATTACCTGCAACATGTTTCTTAATCTGTTTCTTTTTAGTGCCACTTACTTTTCCAATGTTTTGTTTGCCCTGTCCCACCTCTTTTGAGGTGTGCTGCTGCCAAAAACAAACTCAAGATAAGTTATTATTTTTCATAAAATAGTAAAATGTCTCACTCTCAACATTTTGATATACACTACTCACAAGAAGTTAAGGATATTTGGTTTTCGGGTGAAATTTATGGAAAATGTAAAAAGTTCACGCTATGGGGTAACCCCCACAACAGCCACGGACAAACAGAGCGCTCAGCTGGGGCAATTAGCAGAGCAATGAGATGTGTGTGTTGAGATCAACAGGCAGCCTCTCCGTGTCTAGTTCAGGCGCCAGTATCCTGTGGGTATGTATGACTCAAATGCAAACATTCATGCTTCCTGCTCTCATTGTGGTACAAATGTCACATGCCTGAATGCATTTCCTTTGATGATAAAATGCCTTTGATGTATTGTCTGTTGCTGGGTATTTACTGTAAGTGGCTGAATTCATATGTTCACTCTCTGTTCTTCTTCTGACTGCTTCTGACTACTGCTCATGACAGCCTGAGAGCCCGCTCCAGCATGCTTATACAGCAGCTGGGGTGAGCTCCGTGATGGCGATGACTGATGAATACACTTCCTTAAAAACTCCAGTCGCCGTGCCTTATTTTAACATCGCCACAAAGCTACAGTGATATTATATCATGAAAGTAGGGCATTTATAAGTAGAAGCATGCAATGGTTATTTCCTCATCTCAAACAATTTATTAAAACAAAAGCCAACAACAGTGGTGGGTATACCACAGCAAAAAATATCAGTGTCTTAATAACTTGTCATGTGCCCTTGAGCATCAATTACAGGTTGACAACAACGTCTCATTCTGTTCACAAGTCGACTTATTGTCTGCTGGGGCATGGCATTCCACTCTTCTTGTAGGGTGGCCCTCAGGTCATTGAGGTTGTGGGGTGCAGGGTTATGAGCCTCTACACAGCGACTCAGCTGATCCCATAGGTTTTCTATGGGAGCTCATTCACTGAGGAGCTCATTTAGTAGTAGACTACATCATCCTAGATGCGTGACCGAGAGGTTTCGCAGGTCCTTCCCACCTACGGCTGTCAGACTGTATAACCTAAGCAGGGCTGCTCGCAGAGATGGCAAAAAAACATGATGACCTAATAGTACTGAATGCAAAAGACGCAACAGACTTACACAAATGGTCCCCACCAGTATACAACTAGGACAATATCAGTCACTATGGAGGGTGACAATATGTATGGGTACATATTCATACCATGAAGGGTAACTAAATAGATGGTTATGCTGTTTAGTCCATCTAGCTACAATGCGCCGCACTGTGTATATATATGTATATTTATATATATATATAAATATACATATATATACACAGTACGTATGTATACGTATGTATATATATGTATGTACGTATGTTCATACATACGTATGTATAAATATACATACGTATGTACGTATGTATATTCATACATACGTACATATGTACGTATGTATATTCACTGCTCTTATTTTCTTATCTTCTAAATTATTGCTCTGAGTGTTGCTATCCCTGTGCTGTTGCAATCCTGGAATTTCCCCATTGTGGGACTAATAAAGGCTTATCTTATCTTATCTTATAGGATTCAGGACTGAAGAAAGTGCAGGCCACTCCATTTGAGGTACCCCAGCCTTCAGCAGCCGTTCCCTAATGATGCAACGTCAACGAGCTGGAGCATTGTCGGGCATGAAGGTGAAATTAGGAAATTAGACCTGTGTTGTTCATGCAGGGGCACAATGACTGGATTAATGATGTTATTCAGGTAGTATCGGCTTGTCACTGTACCATTCACAAGGTGTAGGGCAGTTCTGTATTGACTAGGCACACCTGCCCAGACTGAAACATCATCACCACCACCAAAGGCTCATCTGGTGACAACAGAGGTTGATGCATAGCGCTGTCCTTGACGTCTCCAACATCGTTGGCAGACCATCATTTCTGCTCAACGTGAATCAACTTTTATCAGAGAACAGCACTGAGGCCCACTGGTCCAATGTAAATGCTCCCTGGCCCATGCAAGACGATGATGCCTGTGCCTGGTGGTGTGGTCAGGTACCCTTGAAGGTCGTCTAGCACGCAGACCATGCTGATGTAAATAGTTTTGAATGGTCTGACGTGACACGGGTGCCTCTCACCTCCCTTAAATGTGCCTGGAGTTGAGTGGCATTCATCATCTGGTTCCACAGGGCACTGTTCACAATGAAGCGGACATCAGTGTGGGATGTAAATGGTAAATGGTGCTCACTTACTTACTTTTTCTCATCTCAAGATGACCAAAGCACTTTACAGATCCTGCTATCCACTCATTCACACACACATTCACATACTGATGGCGGAGGATCTGCCATACACAGGAGCTGGCCTGACCCACCAGGATCAACTGGGGGTTCAGTGTCTTGTTCAAGGACACTTTGACATGCAGACTGCAGACAGAGTGGGAATCGAACCCCTGACCCTCCGGTCAGCAGTCGGCCACACTACACCTGTGTTTTCTGTGACTCGTCCAGTCTCTCTGTATCTCTGTTGCAACCTGCTGATGACACTCTGTGACACTAAGCTCAGTGGCCACTTCCCTCTGAGAACATCCTGTTTGAAGCCTCCCAATGGTGAGGTACTGTTGATCAATTGTTAGGTGTCATCTTGGTCTCATGATATCAAAATGTGAACAGCATGATGAAGAGGACTGTTTAAATACCAGTTCTAATTGAACCAGAAAATTTATTGGTCGATTCATGGATCAAACACCTGTTGTAAATTTTGCCATTAAGCACCTTGTTAGAGAACAGCAAGTTATGCAAAAAGTACTGAAACATTGAACAGTTGGACATGTGTATTCAAAAGGTTAGAGAAGGTTAAATTAAGTTCACCTGTAAAGGTCATAGTGCATTTTAGGTGCATCCCGAAATTTCACCCGAAAGCCAAATATCCCTAACTTTTTGTGAGTATTGTATTTTCTATGTTCTATTGTGAATTTAAAAAAAAATGGTTTATGAGATTTGCAAAACACTACATTCTGTTTTTATTTAGATTTTACTCAGGTTTCCCAAATTTTTGAAATTGGAGTTGTAATTTCTTGTATTATTTTATAAAAACAAAATGGAATATTTATCATATCATGGATTTATGAGTTTTTTTGGGGAAAAAAATTGTATTTGTAACTTGGGAATCAATTGTGCCTGATAAGAAATTGGACACAGATACAGTAAGATACTATCTAGGGCTGCACAATATGAGAGAAACATGCAATATGTGTTATTATTGTTGAATATTTTGATAATGTTATGGCTTGCAATGTCTAAATAAATACTTTATAATTTAAAAAAAAAATAGATAAATGTGACCAGCCATGGAAATACCAGGAACAAGTCTCCTGAAGGGTATTTTGAGTTATTTACAGATTCTAAAAGTGTGGAATCTAAGCTTTCCATTGATGTCTAACACATGGAAATTCAATTCAACTTTATTTATATAGCGCCATTTCACAACAACAGTCATCTCATAGCACTATCAACTGTAGGGGGAACCCCCACAGTTGCAGAAAGACCCCAGCAATCAGGCGATCCCCTGTGAGCAAGCACTTGGCGACGGTGGAGAGGAAAAACTCCCTTTTAACAGGAAGAAACCTCCAGCAGAACCAGGCTCAGGGAGGGGCAGATGCCTCCCTGAAATACTCCTGAAATACGAAAAGATTTGAGGAAGATGTGGCCATTTGAACGTTAGCACCTCTCAAACTACTTCTCTGAGAAAATCAGGTTCTAAGTTTCCAAGGATTGTCACCTTCCAGGGGATCCAGGTGGGAGGTGCTAACAAAAGCTGGTCACTTGCATGATTGAGGATGAACCCAACCCCCTTAAGCTGGATTCATGCTGCACCTCCTCTGTCCGCGTACGTGTAACCGGAAACCCCGTGTGACGAAATTTACGTCATCATCTCCAGTTCGGTAGTGTATGCAGGACTTTACTGCGGACAACTGCGTGCAGCCCAAATTTTATGACTGCACGGCCTGCCCACGACCTGAACACGTTGACAGAGCATACGCAAGATTGAACGTCCCATTCACGAGGTGGCGCTACCAACACAACATGCAAAGACAAAGTAGACGAGGAAGACAATGAGGAGACGGAAGATGAGAATAAACATACATGAATCCTTTTGTAGCAGTAGCAGCTTGAGCGGAGAAGAGCACTGGAAAATGGTAATTCCTCCTTTTCCTTGAAATGGTGCCATTGTTCTTGCTACAAAAAATGTGCATCGCTTGGTGGTGCAATGGTTAGCACTGTTGCCTTACAGCTAGAAGGTTCCTGGTTCGAATCCCCAGGCTGGCAGGGGTTGGAACCTTTCTGTATGGAGTTTGCATGTTCTCCCTGTGCTGTGTGGGTTTACTCCGGGGGCTCCGGTTTCCTCCCACAATCCAAAGACATGTATGTTAGGTTAATTGGTTGTTCTAAATTGTCCCTAGATATCTGTTTCCTATAGGCCCTTAGAATAGAGGGTTAGCATTAGTGAAAGCGCTTTGAGTGGTCTTTGTGACTAGAAAAGCGCTATATAAGTGCAGGTTAGTTAGTTAGTTAGTTAGTTATAGCCGGTGAACAAACTGGCGTGCTGGCACATTTATGCTACCCATAGGGCTGGGGCGAAACTACAAATAAGAGCTGTGCACCTGCATCAGCCACTTGGCCTGGTAGACGAAAAAAGTGAGCATGCACAATGCCGCATGCGCACCGAGATCTTCCAAAGCGCATGTGGGCCAAAGCGGACCAGAGGGGAAATGCAGCATGAATAAGGCTTACAGTGCTTATCAAAAGGAGCTCTGCTTAAGTAGCCATGTGCTTCTACCTGAACGTGCTGCTGATTGGCTGAAATGAGCATGAGAATTCGAGCATGAACCACCTTGTTAAGGTCATGCTGCAGCATCTCAATCACATTCAGGTCAGGACTTTGACAAGGCCTCTCCAAAGTCTTCATTTTGTTTTTCTTAAGCCATTCAGAGGTGGACTTGCTGGTGTGTTTTGGATCATTGTCCTGCTTCAGAACCCAAGTGCACTTCAGCTTGAGGTCACAAACTGATGGCTGGACATTCTCTTTCAGGATTTTTTGGTAGACAGCAGAATTCATAGTTCTTTACCACAGCAAGTCTTCCAGGTCCTGAAAGCAGCAAAACAGCCCCAGACCATCACACTACCACCACCATATTTTACTGTTGGTATGATGTTCCTTTTCTGAAATGCTGTGTTACTTTTACACCAGATGTAATGGGACACACACCTTCCAAAAAGTTCAACTTTTGTCTTGTCAGTTCAGAGTATTTTCCCAAAAGTCTTGGGGATCATCAAGATGTTTTCTAGCAAAACTGAGACGGAAGGATCATTCTCGGTGGAGTGGCAAGTTGCAGCCCGGCCCAGCATGGAGGCTGGAGGGTTGCCCACTTGCTGCGGATCTCCCTGACTCGCTCTGAAGCGCTGGCCCCCAGCGAGCAGACTGTCAAGCTCACTTCGCCAGCGAGCAGCTCCGAGACAAGTAGGCACACCGTCTCTCCCGCATGGAAGTGAAGGAGGCGAGCTTGCTGGGGGCCAGCACTTCAGAGCGAGCCAGGGAGATCCGCGGCGAGGGGGCAACCCTCCAGCCTCAATGCAGGGCTGGGCAGTGACTCTCCTCTCCACCGAGAATGATCCTTTCGCAGGTTCAGGTTTCGCGTCTTCTTCTAACTACTGGTGGGTGGGAGTATGGGTGGAGCTAATTAAAATATTCATAGAGCCACACATATTTAAGTAGGTGGAAGGTGTAAAAACTCTTTCCAAGCAATTCTAAGGCAATTAAAGTTTTTTTTGTGGGTAAAAAGCCTCAATATACTATTTTGAGCAATACATATTTGTTTCTGAGGTTGTTTTAAGGTGACTTTAGAGCCGCCAGACTGTGTCTTTAATTTAATGAAAGGTTGGCTGTATTACATTGGTTTATCAATATCAGATCACACAGCAGAGCGACATGGAGCCGGCCGTGAGGATGCAAACCTACACAGCCAGCCAGAATCAGAATCAACTTTATTGCCAAGTATGCATAACACATACAAGGAATTTTACTTATCACTAGGTGCGCTTATGTTAAGCGCTCCCTAATGACGCGGCAGCCATACAAGGCGCCTCATTTCAGTGGGGGGTAAAGAGGAGGAGGGGGGAAGGGGGTGACACATTAGGCAGAGAGAAAAAAAAACAGTTATCAAAATATGGCTCGAATGAGCCAGATTGTGATCACATAGAAAAAAAAACCCTCTAAGCACATTTAGCAGACAATACAGATCCACACATTAACAAAGAAAAAGAGAGAGACCAGTGTGTGTATGTCAGTCATGTGATATCAGTATGAGTGCAATGTGAATGTGTCAGTTACTGGTGCACAACAAAAAATCCTCTCCTAGGCAATGGCTAGATGTTATATTCATGTATTCTAAACATAGATAAGCATGTCCACAGAGTCCATCTCTCTTCAGTGCATGCCAGATGGTAAAACTCCATGTTAGTCACATGATAACGCTGTCCTTGGAGAGTTCAGACTTGCTGCACATCAGCAATTGTTTGGGTTGAGAGAAGCCAAAACTCCCTTCTGCTTTATCTCTTCTCCTGGAGGAATGAGACACTCAAGGATGCCGAATCAAGGCCTAATAAGCACAGTTCACTTAGAGCATAGAAATTTCCTCTCTCATGCAATTCTGTGCATCACAATTTACATACATAGGCTTTAAAATCATTCCCTGGAGGGCACCCAGCGACTCCAAGATGTATCCCACCTTCCGATTCAGTTTGCCAAACATAGATAAACATGTCCACAGAGTCCATCTCTCTTCAGTGCATGCCAGATGGTAATTCCATGTTAGTCACATATTTGCCGCTATCAGTGCTCTCCCCAGCTGGTCGAATTAATTGAAGGAGCTTTGCCGGGTCTGCATTTTGATTAGCTCTTCCAAACTTCTTTAATTTTCGATACACCAGGAAAACTCCAGAGCCAATCAGTAGAAATCCTGTGATCATAAAGCCAAAACAGGTAGATGTCTTCCACATCTTCAATCGAATCATGCAGACACATGAATTCCAATTGTTCCATGAGTCTCTCCACTTGGGCTCCCCCTGGCCCGATTTACTGTTAAAAAGTGGTGTCAATAGCATTAAAGCCCAGCTCACCAAATCCATAATTTCCGTTTGGATCGAGATGAAGCAGAAGAAGAGCGAGACACAGACAGGACACAGCAAGCTGGGATCAGTAAGGGGAGGAGGAGAAGGGAGAGGAGAAGAAATGCATCTGCTCTCTCTGATAGCCGGAAGAAGAAGGCCAACGGGAGATGGAGACCTTGCTGGTCCTGTTCACACTGTGCTTGCAGCGATACCATGGTGATTGTGGAGAGAAATGGTCAAATTGATTATATATCATATGCAGCCACATAGCGTGTTCATTAGGTGAGCATGATCACAGCGAAACGGGCAAGCCACAGGATTGGTGGCTGGTATTTTTCGTATCCAGAGTGTGGACCCACAACGTCGGCCAGCTGGGGAATACGTTTGGGCTAAAATCCTCTGGAACGTCAGCAAAAATACATTTCGGCCACTTTTCTCTTCAAGATGCATCCTGTGGGAGTTTGTGTAACGATCTCGTTGTTGTCTTGCATTGGTTGAGTGCTCAGTGTCTCCTAAACATGTTTGCAAATGGCTCCCATTTGCTGAGTTGCGTTGTTAAAAAAGAGAACACGAGGGCAGGAAACGGGGCTGGATTGGATCAATTGGGCTGGCCAATAATAGAGCAGCGGGTGGTATCAAGGCTGAGTTCTCCTTTTCATGACGTACAGGAGCAAACCCGAAAGAGTTCCACCAGCTCCTCACTCACAGAACCAATATAAAGGCTGTGTGTTTTTTTAAGAGAAGTGAATGTTTGACTTTTTTGATAATTATGTGACCACTAGATGCATTTCAGAAGGTTAAACCCTACAAAAACACAAATTTTCAGTGAATGGGACTTTTAATTTAATATTAATGTAATCTTATATGGCATTTCTTATAAAGATTTATGAATTCCAACAGTTGTATATGTGGTTAAATGTTTCTCCTGCGTATTTCCTCCAGTGATTAAAGCTTTCAAACTTTAAATGTCTTTTAGTCATATGACCCAAATGCACGAGAAGGGAAACGAAATGACTGGATTTGCTCAGCTCACGTGATGACTAAGCTATTTCTGTGACTTATCCGCCTGTCTTTTGCTCTCACGTGACGCCACCTAATATGCAACATTCTGCTGGGATAAATGAGAATGTTACAACACCGAGCTGGAAAGACAAGTTTAAAAAAGAGAGGGAGAGAGACTATGGAGAATCATTAATAATTAAAGGGAGTATATCATTTTGGAGTATAAATAAACAGAGAACAAGAGAGCAAAAAAGCCTAAAAACCTGTTCTCTCTACCCAACAGCAGCACCAGCAGGTTTTAGTAGACAGTGAAGAAAAAAAACTGACTTATGCAGCCAAGCTGATGTGAGTCAGTCAGCTGATTCATCAGATCCACAATGTCAGTCTTGTTCACACCAGCAATGAATGCCTCTATATTTCACTTTTTCCACACATCAACTATTTTTCTAATCTTCTCATGTCATGCATTCTACAGCTTACATCTTCACATTATCATCTCTGCCAAGGAGGTAATGTTTTCCTCCATGTTTGTTAGTTTGTTTGTCTGTCAGCAGGATTATGCAAAAAAACTATTGCATGGATTTAGATGAAACGTTCAAAGGTGGCTCTTGGGCTGGAGAGGAATCCATTCCATTTTGGTGATGATCTGAGAATGCATACAGTGCATCCGGAAAGTATTCACAGCGCTTCACTTTTTCCACATTTTGTTATGTTACAGCCTTATTCCAAAATGGATTAAATTCATTTTTCCCTCAAAATTCTACACACAATACCCCATAATGACAATGTGAAAAAATATTTTTTGATATTTTTGCCAATTTATTAAAAATAAAAAACTAAGAAATCACATGTACATAAGTATTCACAGCCTTTGCTCAATACTTTGTTGATGCACCTTTGACAGCAATTACAGCCTCAAGTCTTTTTGAATAAGACGCCACAAGCTTGGCACACCTATCTTTGGGCGGTTTCACCCATTCCTCTTTGCAGCACCTTTCAAGCTCCATCAGGTTGGATGGGAAGCGTCGGTGCACAGCCATTTTCAGATCTCTCCAGAGATGTTCAATTGGATTTAAGTCTGGGCTCTGGCTGGGCCACTCAAGGACATTCACAGAGTTGTCCTGAAGCCACTCCTTCAATATCTTGGCTGTGTGCTTAGGGTCGTTGTCCTGTTGAAAGATGAACCGTCACCCCAGTCTGAGGTCAAGAGCGCTCTGGAGCAGGTTTTCATCCAGGATGTCTCTGTACATTGATGCATTCATCTTTCCCTCTATCCTGACTAGTCTCCCAGTTCCTGCCACTGAAAAACATCCCCACAGCATGATACTGCCACCACCATGCTTCACTGTAGGGATGGTATTGGCCTGGTGATGAGCGGTGCCTTGTTTCCTCCAAACATAAGGCCTGACATTCACGCAAAAGAGTTCAATCTTTGTCTCATCAGACCAGAGAATTTTGTTTCTCATAGTCTGAGAGTCCTTCAGGTGCCTTTTGGCAAACTCCAGGCGGGTCACTATGTGCCTTTTTTTTTTTTTCCACAATATCTTTATTGAACCTTTTTTTTTTTTTTTAACAAACATGATACAAACAATCAAACACTAACACTAAAGTACTACAAAAAAAAAAAAATGCACTAAAAACACCAACAACCACCAACAAAATCAAGTCTTCAACAATGCTCCTCTGTTTAGTCTAGACAATCCAATACATAAGTATACATATTATGTTCACCAGTTTGGAATTTACAAGGTCCACACACATCATTCACCTTCTTCTTCAAGAGTTATGTTTAAATTTTTTACATAATCAATAAAAGGTCTCCATATATTCTCAAACACAATTTCCTTTGATTTCAGTATATATGTTATTCTTTCTAATGGAAGGTTTGTTAACATCTGTCTTAACCACTGAGTCACATCTGGTCTATGAGTCTTTTTCCATCACTATGTGCCTTTTACTAAGGAGTGGCTTCCGTCTGGCCACTCTGCCGTACAGGCCTGATTGGTGGATTGCTGCAGAGATGGTTGTCCTTCTGGAAGGTTCTCCTCTCTCCACAGAGGAATGCTGAAGCTCTGACAGAGTGATCTTCGGGTTCTTGGTCCCCTCCTTGACTAAGGCCCTTCTCCCCCGATCGCTCAGTCTAGATGGCCGGCCAGCTCTAGGAAGAGTCCTGGTGGTTCAGAACTTCTTCCATTTATGGATGATGGAGACCACTGTGCTCACTAGGACCTTTAAAGCAGCAGAAAGTTTTCTGTACCCTTCCCCAGATGTGTGCCTCAAGACAATCCTGTTTGAGAGATCTACAGACAATTCCTTTGACTTCATGCTTGGCTTGTGCTCTGACATGCACTGTCAATTCTGGGACCTTATATAGACAGGTGGTGTACCTTTCCAAATCATGTCCAATCAACTGAATTCACCACAGGTGGACTCCAATTAAGCTGAAGAAACATCTCAAGGATGATCAGTGGAAACAGGATGCACCTGAGCTCAATTTTGAGCTTCATGGCAAAGGCTGTGAATACTTATGTACATGTGATTTCTTAGTTTTTTATTTTCAATATATTTGCAAAAAATATATTGAAAAACTATTCACACAGAACGAAACATGGGTTCATCACTAAGATCCAGAGACTAAAGCCCAGCTGAAGCAATAGAAACATTATGACTTGCCACCTCTGAGCAAGACACGTGCCCAACCCTTGGCGGGCAAGGTCATGTTCAGTCTTTTGGGACCAGCATGAAGTATTGATGATGGATTTCCTAGCAAAGGGTACCACAATTACAGGGACTTACTATACTTCATTGCTGCAAAAAATTGTAGAAGGCCATCAAACTGAGAGACATGGCATGCTGACCAAAGATGTCTGCCTCCTGCAAGACAAGGCCCCAGTTCACAACTCGCATGCTGTCCAGATGAAAGCACGGTCCTGCGGCTATGAAAACCTTTCTCACACCTCTTACCACCTCGAGCTTGCACCATCTGACTTCCACTTCTTTCCAAACATGAAGTCATTTTTGAAGAGCAAGCACTTCCAAGATGATGAAACACAGATTTATGAGGTCAAGACATAGCTTCTGACACAACCTGCAGACCTTTACAGGTGAGGTCTCCACAGCTGCATAAAGCGATGGGAGATGTGTGTGACCCTTGTCATGTCGAGAAAGACTAATAACTGTGCCAAGTCTGGCACTACGGCAGCACAGCAACTCACCCTTGGCCATGGGATCCCTGGTTCGATCCCAGCCCCTGACCAACTGTGATCTGTGTGGAGTTTGCATGTTCTCCTCGTGGGTTTACTCCGGGAGTTCTCCGGTTTCCTCCCACAGGCCAAAAGCATGCAGGTTAGGTTAACTGGAGACTCTAAAAGTGGCCCTAGGTGTGAATGGTAAAAGGATAGCGCCGTACCGTGGCTGCTTCATCCATCCAGGTGGATGCCCTCAATTTCCCCTCTGGGGATCAATAAAGTATACAAAATCAAAAAAATCAAAAAGTTTGGTTCCTCTCAGTCCATGCGAAATGACTCAGGGGAAATCTTTAATGTACAGCCCCCATGTTTTAGTGCATTATGTATGATTTCTGTGATATTATGTGGCCATGGGGGAAAATAATATGGGCTCTTTAAAATATAAGGGCTAAGGACCTGTACTTATATAGCGCTTTTTCTAGTCTCAAAGAGCTTCACTAGCACTAACCCTCTACTCTAAGAGCCTATAGGAGACAGATATCTAGGGACAATTTAGAACAACCAGTTAACCTAACATGCATGTCTCTGGATTGTGGAGCCCCCGGAGTAAACCCACGCAGCACAGGGAGAACATGCAAACTCCACACAGAAGGGTTCCTACCCCTGCCAGCCTGGGGATTCGAACCTGGAACCTTCTAGCTGTAAGGCAACAGTGCTAACCACTGCACCACCGTGCTGCCCAATATGGAGAAAATTACCTGCTTTGATGGAGGTTTGCACACTTTGAGTGCCATTTCTTTCTTTTTTTTTTAAAGAATTTTCATTGTTTGCATCCTTGCTGTAGAGGAACATAATTTGTTACTTGTTTTTTTTTTAATTAAAATAAGTTTACAGTTTGCATTCACGCTCCAATTATTGGCATGTTTATTATTTTCATTTTAAATGTACTATAGCATTTACTTGTTGGTTACGTCTGGCAACACTGAAAGAGTCGCCGGACCTGGCAACACTGAAAGAGTCGCCGGACCTGGCAACACAGGGTCCGGCTTTTCCGCCCGGCACGGTTTTCCCCGTTACGTAATGACAGCGCTCCCCGGTGCCGGAACGACGCTTAGAACAGCGTCCCACCTACACAGTTTATGGTTGTCCACAGCTGACCTTTACCATCGTTATGAATGAAAACTCACCGTAGCGTTGGAGCAGTTTAATAAACACAGCACCAGCAGCACGAACCACCTCCTCCTGTAAACTCTGAAAAACAGCCTCTTCTCTTCGGTGTTCGGTCCAGGGAACACGGCAGAATAACCCGTCCGGATATCCTCAGGGTTTTCCATTTTAACTTTAATAAAAGTGAACCATTGGGCTATGTTAGCTAGCTTAACATTTCAAAATTTAGTTGTTTTTTTTTTTTTTTAAAGTCCACCGACGAGTCCATAAAAAAGTAAAAATCTGTGTATTTCCATTAAAAAAACATACGCAAAATCCATTCTGTTAGCCATTCTGGTGGAGGACGGTGACATTTCATTTTAAAATTGAACTAAAAAGTCGATTCAAAGGCTAAACATGAACGAAGATCTTCATTCTCGTAACCGTCATTTTAATGTTCAAAGATGTTCTAATATATGAGGGAGCACTCTGCCAATAAATGAACTCCGCTATAAAAACAAAGATCTTCTGTAACAGGACAGATCACTCTGGGGTCAAAGGCAAAAGAGACAACGTTAAAGTGACACTCCGCCAAAAATCATTTTTTTCCATTGCTAACATGTCTGTAACATGTTTTTTTATGACTTACAAAACATATCAAGAGCGAAATCACCCAAATATGTCAGGTCTCGGTTTTTTTTGTTTTGTTTTAAAGTTTCATTTAAGTCCTGCCTCCTGAAAAAAGGCAATTTTGGACTGAGTGTTCTTGGTGACGTAACTGTAATGGGTGTTATATATTAATTGTGATTATTATTATTATTGTATGTTGTGGGCGACAGCTACACATTTCCGGTTCTGCTGCCACCCAGGTGTTATGTATGTAAATAAGATAAGATAAGATAAGATAAGCCTTTATTAGTCCCACAAAGGGGAAATTCCAGGATTGCAACAGCACAGGGATAGCAACACTCAGAGCAACAATCAGAAGGCAAGAAAAAAAACAAGCAAGCAAGAGCAGCTAATATACATATGTACATATTACTATAAAATATATATATACACACACACACACACACACACACACAGACACACAGTGCAGAGCATGGATGGAATAAATATATGAATATATGAACACACAGTGCAGAGCATTGTAGCTAGATGGAATAAATATGTAAATATATAAACACCCACAGTACGGAGCATTGCAGCTAGGTGGAATAAATATGCAAGTATATAAACACACACAGTGCGGAGCAATGTAGCTAGATGGAATAATATGTAGATATATAAAAACACAGTGCGGAGCATTGTAGCTAGATGGAATAAATATATAGATATATAAATATAAACACACCCAGTGCTGAGCATTGTAGCTAGATGGAATAAATATATAGATATATAAATATAAACACACCCAGTGCTGAGCATTGTAGCTAGATGGAATAAATATGTAAATATATAAACACACACAGTGCAGAGCATTGTTGCTAGGTGGGATGAAACAGCATAACCGTCTATTTAGTTATCCTACATGGTATGATTATGTGCCCATACATATTCTCACCCTCCATAGCGACCGGTATGTTCCTAGTTGTATGCCGGAGAGGACCATTGTGTAAGTCTATTGCATCTTTTGCATTCAAAAAAAACTATTAGTTTGTTACGTCTTTTTGCTATCTCTGCGAGCAGCCCTGCTTAGGTTGTACAGTCTGACAGCCGTTGGTAGGAAGGACCTACGAAACCTCTCGGTTGTGCACCTGGGATGATGTAGTCTGCTGCTAAATGAGCTCCTCAGTGCATCCAGTATGTCCTGCATAGGGTGGAACTCGGACTCCAGCAGAGATGACAGTTTAGCCACCGTCCTTCTCTCTCCTATCTCCTCCATCGGATCAAGGCGTTGCCCCAGGACAGAGCTAGCTTTCTTAATCAGTTTGTTCAGTCTCTTCCTATCGGCTGCAGTAATGCCACTGCCCCAGCAGACCACTCCAAAAGTGATGGCTGATGCCACCACCGTGTCATAGAATGACTTCAGCAGCGCCCCTTGTACACCAAAAGACCTGAGTCTCCTCAGCAGGAACAGCCTGCGCTGTCCCTTCTTGTAGAGTGCATCAGTATTGTGTGACCAGTCTAGTTTATTGTTCAGATGAATACCCAGGTACTTGTAGGATGTCACCATCTCGATGTCTGTTCCCTGTATATTTACTGGTGCTGTGAGGGGCTGCCCATGCCTGCGGCAGTCCACCACCAGCTCCTTAGTTTTCCTCGCGTTGATCTGGAGGCAGTTCCGATGGCACCAGTCCACAAAGTCCTGGATAAGCCCTCTGTACTCAGCTTCATCTCCGCTGGAGATGAGACCAACGATCGCAGAGTCATCAGAGAACTTCTGTAGATGGCAATGTGTTGTGTTGTGTGAGAAGTCCGCAGTATAAAGAGTGAACAGGAAGGGAGCCAGCACCGTTCCCTGGGGGGCCCCCGTGCTACTGATGATCGTGTCGGAAACACAGTCCCGGGTTCTCACAAACTGAGGCCGGTTCGTGAGGTAGTCCAGGATCCATGATGACAGGTGCTGGTCCACCCCTGCGCGCAGCAGCTTGTCCTTCAGGATCATCGGTTGGATGGTGTTGAAAGCACTGGAGAAGTCAAAGAACATGATCCTCACCATATTCCCGGGCTTCTCCAGGTGGGACAGAGAACGGTGAAGGAGGAAGATCACCGCATCCTCCACCCCAATGCCATGCTGGTAGGCGAACTGGAGTGGATCCATCGCTGGTTCCACCAGGGGGCGGAGATGAGCAAGGAGCAGTCTCTCCAGGGTCTTCATCAAGTGGGACGTCAAGGCCACCGGTCTGTAGCTGTTCAGGTCTTTGGGGTGGGAAGTTTTTGGTACAGGTACCACACAAGATGTTTTCCACAGCTGTGGTACCCTCCCCAGTTTCAGGCTCATGTTGAAGATATATGTCACAATCCCACACAGCTGGTCTGCACAGGACTTGAGGAGCTTTGCGCTGATGCCGTCCGGTCCCGACGCCTTCCTCGCCTTGATCTTCCTCAGCTCCGTCCTCACCTGGGTCTTGGTCAGGGTCAGGATGGGGGGCTGTGTGTTGGGAGTGGGGGGGGGTGTCGGTGGAGTGGGGAGTGGGTAGCAGGACTTGATTTCTTAGAGGCAGCAGTGGTTGTTGTGCAGACAGGGGGGAGGGCGGTTGGTCAAATCTATTGAAAAACAGATTCAGGTTGTTCGCCCACTCCCTGCCCCCCCGTGGCCTGGGGGGAGGTATTCTGGAGCCCCGAGATGGTTTTGAGGTTTCTCCAGACCCCGCTGATGTCGCTCTGTTGCAGCTTGTCCTCCATCTTCTTCCTGAAGCTGTCCTTGCCTTCTCTGATCTTTCTCCTCAGCTCCCTCTGTACGGACTTCAGCATCTCCCTGTTCCCCGACCTGAAGATCCTCTTCTTCTCTCTCAGAAGTGTTTTTATCTCAGGGTTGATCCAGGGTTTGTTGTTTGAGTGACGCCGTATGGTCTTGGTGGGAACGGATTTGTCCACACAGAAGCTGAGGTAGCCCGTGAAGGTGTGAATGAGGCCATCGATGTCCTCACCATGTGGATCGCAGAGCTGCTTCCAGGCAGTGGCTTCAAAACAGTCCTTTAGAGTGTCCATTGTCTCCTCAGACCATAACTCCACAGTGTGCATGGCCGGAGGTTGTCTGTGCACTAGGGGTTTGTACACCGGTCGGAGATGAACCAAGTTGTGATCCGATCTCCCAAGTGGGGGGAGTTGTGATGAGGTGTACGCCTCCTTAGTGTTTGCGTAGAACAAATCCAGTGTTTTATTGTCTCTAGTGTGGCATGTGACATACTGGGTGAAAGTGGGCAGAATGGGAGACAGTGAAACGTGGTTGAAATCGCCTGAGATGAGGAGAAGAGCATCTGGGTGTTCTGTCTGCAGCCTGCTGGTTACTGAATGGATGACGTCACGCGCTGTCCCAGCGTTCGCCATCGGATTTGCATAAACAACAATGCAGATCACGTGTGAGTATTCTCTCGGGAGATATGTAGGCCTCATGCTAACAGCTAGCAACTCAATGTCTTTGCTGCAGTGTCGTTGTTTAACAGTGATATGTCCCGGTCTACACCAGTTGTTGTTAACATACATTATCACTCCACCGCCCCTAGTTTTGCCACTCTCTGGTGTTCGGTCAGCTCGTATCATGTGAAAACCCTCCAGCTCAATGTTAGCATCTGCTGCTAGTTCAGTTAGCCACGTCTCAGTAAACAAAAGGAGAGAGCACTCCCGGTAAGTGCTATCATAACGGGAGATAGCCGCTAGCTCATCTAACTTTCCCAGTATCGACCGTACATTTCCCATGACAACAGATGGAAGGGAGGGTCTGTACCTTATATTTTTTGTCCTCCGCCTTACTCCAGCCCGGCAGCCGCGGCGTTTTCGCCTCAGTTCTCTCGGTATGTCGAGTTTTTCCAGTGGGACCGGGTGGCGGTTAAATGCTAGCAGCTCTTCCCTATTGTATCGAATCCTGCTATAAACAGTGGCTCCGTCCACCGGCTCAGGAGACATTTGGGACGATCTGTGTGTCCGTGATATAAGTAGGGTGAAAAAAAAAAAAGTGATCAAAAGAGAGAGGAAGGGAAAAAAAAAAAAAAAAAAAAAAAAAACTCGGAATCGAGCCGCTGTTGCAAAAGGCAGCCGACTGGTGTGGCGCCGAGAGAAATAGATGGTATTAGTAAGATGGCGGCCGGGGTGGACGGGGAATACACAGGGGTGGTTAACTGCTGAGTTCCAGTGGTGACACCACTCCAGGTATAAAGGATGTTGGCGGAAGAGGCTAGTCCTCTTTCGTCGTGGACACCTGGCCTGCTGGAGAGTGCCGTAAGCCTAAGAGTGTATTGTGTACAGTATCTGTAATAAAGTGCCGTAAATAGTAGTTCCTGTCTACTACTCATTGCCTATATTATGGATACTGTGGAGGCACGGAATAAGTGCAGGCAGGACACAGCGAACTGAAGTTTAAAAGGGTGTTTTATTCATCCTCCATCACGAGAGTTCACCCCAGCGCTGTGGGAGCGTGCTGGAGCGAGCCCTGTGTCTCTAGTAGCAGCAAGTCATCAGAGTGGTCAAAAAGAGAGAGTCAGAGAGCAAGCGATATGCAGTTGACTTATATACCCAGCTAGACAATGCATGCATGGCATATTAGCATCACAGTAAACAGCAGGAAGGCATGGACATTTGCATTACAGTCACACATATCAATAGCAAGATTACTGGCACCGGAATTAGACAAAGAGAGGCTGCCTATTGATATCAGTCCATACATCTCACTGTTCTGCTAATTGCTCCAGCTGAGCACTCTGCTTGACCCGTAGGCTGTGGGGGTCACCCACACCACTCCCCCCCAGAGGGCTCAGCAGGGGGCTGAGGCGTCGATTGTCCGGCTTTGGAAGCAAGCTGCGGGAAAGGCTCTGTGCCGGAGGAGGGGGAGGAAGGGGGTGGGGGTAGCTAGTGCTGGCCAGGGACGGCAAAGTTGTCCGGGCCGCGCAAAAATTGCGTGTGGATCCGCGAAGGTGAGGTGCTTTCCCGTTGAACGTGGCGGAGATCCACAGCGGCTGTGAGAAGAAAAATTTGTCTCTGACTCCTCTCGCGGTTCAGTCTTGCGAGGATGCGTAGCGGCCATGAAGAAAAACAGAAGCTGAAGCTGTGTGGGGGACTTGGTGTTTTGGCTTTAGGTGCGGGCACAGCCCTAAAGCCCTCGGGGACAGCTGACGGCTGGATTCCCATTGTGCGCCGTGGCTGAGACCCATACATCCTGTGTGCGGGCTACGTGTCTGCTTCAGGTGTGTGAGCAGCCCTGAAGGTTCCGGGAATGGCGGTCGACCGTGTTTCTCGGGCGTGTGCAGCGGCGGAGGACGATGGCAGTCTGTGGAGCCGGTATTGTCCCGTGCGTGGTGCGCTGTCCTCGTAACCCCCCGGTGTGCGTGCGGGGGTTCAGTGCATGGCAGGTCCGCTGTCGCGAGGCGAGTCAGGGTCAGGGAGCTTGATGGAAATCAGCGTCGTCGGCGCCGATGGTCTTCCCTGTTTTGGCTGTTGCTGTCGTTCGCTCGTGCCGGGTCATGGTGCGTTCTGGTCCATGCGCTGCGTTCTCCGTCCGGCCCTGGAGGTCGCCGTCGTGGAGAGAGGACGAGGTGCGTGCGCGCTCGTGTGGATGCAGAGGAGCGGTGAGAGGGAGTAGACGTTCGTTGTCCCTCGGCCGGTCCCAGCGTGGATGTCCAGATCTCAGGCGAGGGTCGCACCATGACGCTTTCTGCAGCTTTCCCGGTCGTGGATGATCTCCGGGGGAGTTCGCCTGGTGTTGGCTCTGCGTCGAGGTCTCCCTGTGGCAGAAGGGAGGGCAGTCCATTTGCATCAGGCTGCTGCATTCATTCGTCGTCGGAGTCACCGCCGGGGGCTGCGTTCGTTCGTCGTCAGCGTGTTCTTTCTTTCGGGGTCACCAGTGTGGAGGCACGGAATAAGTGCAGGCAGACACGGCGAACTGAAGTTTAAAAGGGTGTTTTATTCATCCTCCATCACGAGAGTTCACCCCAGCGCTGTGGGAGCGCGCTGGAGCAAGCCCTGTGTCTCTAGTAGCAGCAAGTCATCAGAGTGGTCAAAAAGAGAGAGTCAGAGAGCAAGCGATATGCAGTTGACTTATATACCCAGCTAGACAATGCATGCATGGCATATTAGCATCACAGTAAACAGCAGGAAGGCATGGACATTTGTATTACAGTTACACATATCAATAGCAGGATTACTGGCACCGGAATTAGACAAAGAGAGGCTGCCTATTGATATCAGTCCATACATCTCACTGTTCTGCTAATTGCTCCAGCTGAGCGCTCTGCTTGACCCGTAGGCTGTGGGGGTCACCCACAATACAACATTTGGTGACGAGGTAAAAGCGGTTATGGAGAGGTCCGTTGCCAACTTTCGGCCATTTTTGGAAACCCTGGACAAGCCACTCGTGCCTTGGCCTCGGTGGTTTGCAGCTTTTACACATTATTTAGTAGTTTTGAACCTCGGCGAGCTTGAAAAGCTTCGCACGAGGGCTGTTTTGGTCCATAATTTAGGCATGGAGGGGCAAAGGATACTGGAGAGCCTAGGAGGGGCCGAGAGTTTTGATGAAGTGGTGGAACTCATGGTGCACTACTTTTGCGTGCCGGAAAATGTCAAGGTCCGACGCATTCAGTTTCGACAACACCACCAGCGGTCAGGGGAATCCGTGAAGAGATTTCTGACGGACCTCCGAGGGCTGGCGAGGGAATGTAAGTTTGGGCCACTGGAGGATGAGTTGATACGGGACCAGTTGGCGGAACACGTCCGCTGTCCAGCAGCCCGGTCAAGGCTTTTAACTCATCCGGGTGAGCTGACGTTGGCCACAGCTATCGAGCTCACTCAACAATTCGAGGCAGCAGACACCATCATGAGGGGCATGACTGAAGGGGCTGCTCTGAATAAGGATGAGTCTTGCGCTAAGGCACTGGTGCTGGACCCTGAAGATGAGAACTGCGGAGAAGAGGATTATGCCTCCGTGGTGAAGATTAGGTCCGCCCCAGGTCTGCCCCGTTGTTATGGCTGTGGGTCCCCTAGTCACCACTATAAATCCAGGATATGTCCGGCGAAAGGCAAACGTTGTGGGAAGTGTGGTTTGCTGAATCACTTTGCCAGGATGTGCGCAAACTTTGAGCATAGGGACCGGCGTGGCGAGGTGGGTCCCTCGCAGAAGACTCCCACGATCGTCCACATCATTTCCCCGGAGACTACGGGACAGATTGGGTGTGATGTGATGCTGGATGGCATCGAGGTTCCTCTGGTGGTGGATACGGGAGCTGTTATCTCCGTTTTGAACCTGGCGACCATGAAGAGTTTGTTTCCCCACCGACAGATAAGAAAGCAGGAGAGACATTATTTTGGCTATGGATGGAACAACTGGCCGTTTTGAGCTTTGTGGAAATGGAGGTGTGGTACAAGTCTGTTATTGTACCCAAGGCCCGTGTTTATGTCACCGCTGCGGGCGTTAACATCATGGGGTGCAATCCTTTTTATAGCCTGGGTTTCTCCATAGCGAATGTGTCGGGCAAGGAGTGGTCGGGGTGTGGACTTTGAGGCCGACCAGCTC
Organism: Pholidichthys leucotaenia; assembly: GCA_020510985.1. Lineage (NCBI taxonomy): Eukaryota > Metazoa > Chordata > Actinopteri > Cichliformes > Pholidichthyidae > Pholidichthys > Pholidichthys leucotaenia. The sequence continues at coordinate 300,810,594 of CM035840.1, forward strand.
CAGTAGTGGATGGCGAGGAGGTGTGGGACTCAGACTGGCTGGATACAACAAGTGGAGAGCACGTTTGACGTCACGCGACGCCACCCCGGGACGGACCCGATGCTGGTCACCATGCTGCCCTGGATGAGGGTGCTGGACGGCACGCTGGGATCCCCAAGGTGGCCCATAAGGACGAGGTACCCACGCTGGGGACTGAGGGGGTGAGACCTGAGAGCGTGGTCGTGAAGCGCTCACAACGACAGCCTGCCAAGAGGAAGATGACCTGTACCCGCGAGTCGACCGGATTGGAGAAGGAGGCCAGTCGGAAGCATGTGATCCTGATAAGAAGAAAAGGGCTTCCCTGCAGGTTGGAGACGAAGTTCGGCCCAGGGTCGAGGCTTGGATGAGAGGGGATCACGGGTCATGTGAGCGGTGTGATGACCAGAGGCGGTTCCGAGTGGAGGCTGCCCAGAGTGATGGGTATCTGCGCATGTCTGACCAGACCAGGATGCATCCGAATGAGCTGCGTCTGACAGTGGAGGAGAGGAGACGGCGCAGCAGGAGCCCGGAGGTCAAAAGACGGAGGCGTTTGGAGAGAGACCCATCCAAGGACTGAGGGTGTTTTACTGTGTGTATTTTGATTTTAACCCAGGTCCTGGTGTACATAGTTAACCACTGCTATTTTGGTGCCCCGGTTGTCATTGGTTGAAAAAAAAGAAAAAAGTAAGAAGATGACATTTTATGAGTAAAATTTTGTAACTTGTGTGTTTATAAGGGCAAAGTTTTTGTCACGACTCGCCGCTCATCATCTGCCTCAGCTGCGCGCACACCTGCGCCTCATCAGCCGCGGGCTATTTAGCCCACTCAGCCCTGTGCAGCGGTCTGGAGCCGTCTGTTCGCATCGGCACTTCTTCGCGTTTGGATCACATCCTGATCATCAGCGAAACTACGCTTCACGTAAGCATCCCTTACCTTTTCCAAGTCTTCTCCCCTGTGCACAGGTGGATTCCCTGGCGGCGGATACCCCGTCATCACCACCCAATCCTCACCATCGTCACAGGCTCTGCAGGACGCTGTCTTCCGGGCTTCTCCCTTGGCCAACGCCAGCCACCTGCCACCCACAAGTAAGCAGCACACAGCTCATTATTCCTGTTCAGGTGTGGTGCCCTTTACCCCTGTCCTTTTCTTTCTCCATAGGGTTGTCCGGCTGTACGGCGCACTGCTCTGCTTCCTGTGCATCAGAGTTCACCCTCATCACATGTACATATCTCACACATCCATCCAGACACACCTGCTTGTTGAATAAAGCTGTTAAATCTATCCTGAGCCTGCGTGCGTGTTTCCTGAGCCGGACATTATGTCAGTATGGCTCCAGCCGAGCGGCTCAGCAGACAGCAGGCTCCCATGCCGTCTTTCCACCCTCGAGGCTCGGGTGGATTTAATAGCCCACCAACAGCAGGTGATATTGAACCAGTTGGTAAATATCACTCACCGGTTAGACCGCTTGGACCCCCAGCAGGCGTTCCCCTCGGCTCGTCAGGGAGGGGTAGCTCCCGCCGCTCCGGTGGCCGGCCAGTCTGCCGCGGGAACGCCAACCCGACTCACACCTATCCCAATCCCCGCCCGCTTCAGCGGGAAGCTCGGCGGAGTGAGGGGGTTCATCATGCAGTGTGAGTCGGTGTTTTTGCGCGTTCCCGGGGATTTTCCCTCAGACCACAGCCGAATTGGCTATATTGGTAATCTTCTGGAGGGGCGAGCGTTAACTTGGGCTTACGCCGTTATGGCGAAGCCCAGTTACGCAAACCTCTCCTACAGCCAGTTCGTGCAGAGCTTTCTCGAGGTGTTCGACCATTCCCGGCGTGATAGCGTCCTCACTGACCGCCTCCTTGGCCTCCAACAGGGAAGCCGGTCAGCGGCGGACTACGCTATCGACTTCCAGGTCGCAGTAGAGGAGATAGGCTGGGATGAGGTGTCACTTTGTGGCATCTTCCTCCGCAGCCTCAGCTCGGGTCTGAGGGATGAGCTGGCCGGTCAAGACCTTCCGGAGACACTCTCTCCCTGGCGTTGCCTCCTCCGGAGTCTTCCGAGGAATCGGAGGCGATGGTGGTTGGTCGGTCAAAGCTCCCCCTAGCGGAGAAACAGCGCCGCCGGGAGTTGGGCCCCTGCATGTATTGCGGAGGTAATCAACATACCGTGGAGCATTGCCTGGAGAAGCCAAACGGGGAGGTCCGCGAGTCACTGTAGGGGGCCTCGCGGACTCTAACCGGTCAAATCCCCTCACTAGTTTATCACTGCCCATTCGTTTCTGTCACAATGCCACGGGGCACCGCACACACGCACTGGTGGACTCAGGAGCAGAGCAGAGCTTTGTTTCAAAGAGCCTGGCAACCCAATTGGGCATCCCCTGCCACCCTCTGGCCGCTCCTCTCAGCCTGGTCACCCTCTCTCGTGCGCCCCTCGGACAAGTGACTCATCGCACCCAGCCGGCCCCTGTTATTATCTCAGGTAACCACCAGGAGGATCTCACCCTGTACGTTCTGTCCTCCTCTGTGTCACCTGTCATCCTAGGGTACCCCTGGTTGCGTCTGCACAACCCTGTGCTGGATTGGCAGACAGGAAGAATCGCCACCTGGAGTTCCTTCTGTATGGGTACCTGCCTACAGTCCACAACCTGCGCCCCGTCTTTCCGCCCTCCGGCCAAGGACGCCGCGCCTCCGGATCTCTCTCTGGTGCCCTCGGAGTTCCATGACCTGGGTCTCGTATTTAGTAAGTCCAGAGCGATGTCTCTCCCTCCTCACCGGCCCTACGACTGCGCCATCAACATCCGCCAGGGGGCGCCCCTGCCATCCGGACGCCTCTACAGCCTGTCAGCGCCGGAGCGAGAGGCAATGGATAGTTACATCAAGGAGTCACTCAACGCGGGAATCATCCGTCCCTCCTCGTCTCCGCTCGGCGCAGGGTTCTTCTTCGTGTCTAAGAAGGATGGGTCACTCCGCCCCTGTATCAGATTTTCGGGCCCTGAATGACATCACGGAGAAGGACCGTTACACCCTGCCTTTAATGGACACTGCCTTCCACTCCCTCCAGGGGGCGACCTGGTTCACCAAGTTGGATCTCCGCAGCGCATACCACCTCGTCCGGATCCGGGAGGGGGATGAGTGGAAGACGGCCTTTTGAACGCCTAGTGGTCACTTTGAATATCTGGTGATGCCGTTTGGACTGACCAACGCCCCCGCTGTATTTCAACGCCTAATCAACGACGTCCTGCGTGATTTCCTTGGCCTCTTCGTGTTCGTGTACCTGGATGACATCCTCATCTTCTCCAGGTCATGGGAGGAACACCAGGTTCACGTGAGGCGGGTCTTACAACGGCTGCTGGAAAACAGGCTGTACGTCAAGGCCGAAAAATGTGAGTTTTACGCTAAGACCACCTCCTTTTTAGGATTCGTAATCTCACACAACCAGGTCCTGCCTGACCCCACGAAGGTCAAAGCGGTGGTTGAGTGGCCCACGCCGACCTCCAGGAAGCAGGTCCAACAGTTTATTGGGTTTGCCAACTTCTACCGCCGTTTTGTGCCCAATTTCGGTGCCATCGTTGCCCCGTTGACCCGTCTCACTTCCCCCAAGAACCCCTTCCGGTGGACCGAAGAGGTCGCAGCTGCGTTCCAGCCGTTGAAGATGGAGTTCTCCTCCTCCCGAGTCCTGACCCAGGTTGACCCCGCACTGCAGTGTTTGGTGGAAGTCGACGCGTCTGATACGGGAGTGGGGGGGTGCTATCCCAGCGATCACCCACCGACGGGGTCAAGCAACCCTGCGCCTTCTTCTCATGGCGTCTGTCTCCAGCTGAGCGGAACTACGACGTCGGGGACAGGGAGCTTCTCGCCATCAAGCTCGCCCTGCAGGAGTGGCGCCACTGGCTGGAGGGGGCTGCGTTGCCGTTCGTGGTGCTGACGGACCACAAGAACCTGGAATATCTTAGATCTGCCAGACGTCTGAATGCCCGCCAGGCGCGCTGGTCCTTGTTCTTCGCCCGGTTCCGCTTCACCATCACCTACCGCCCTGGCTCTAAGAACGGCCTGCCCGATGCCCTGTCCAGGCAGTTTGCCCCCGAGACGTCAGAGGAGCAGGGTCATACCATTCTGCCCAGCTCGTGTGTGGTAGGGGCGATTTCCTGGTCCATCAGGGACAAGATCCGGAGGGCGCAGGAGACCGAACTGGACCCTGGCGGCGGATCGGAGGGAAGGCTGTTTGTTCCATCTACAGTCCGGGGGGAGGTCATCCATTGGGTTCACACCTCCAAACTCGCCTGTCACCCTGGTGTTTCCCAGCTAGTGGACCTCCTCCAGCGTTCCTTCTGGTGGCCAGGTCTTCAGAGGGACGCCACCAACTACTTCCGGGCATGCCCTGTGTGTGCCACTGGCAAGTCAGGAAATTCTCCCCCGCGGGCCTGCTCCAGCCCCTGCCGATCCCGGGCAGGCCCTGGTCCCACATAGCCCTCGACTTCGTCACCGGTCTCCCGACCTCTAACACCTATGACGCTGTGCTGACCATCGTGGATCGTTTCTCCAAGGCTGCCCACTTCGTGCCACTTTGGGGCCTCCCAACGGCACGGGAGACAGCGGACCTTCTGGCTCAACACGTGGTTAGGCTTCACGGGATACCGGTGGACGTCGTCTCGGATTGGGGGCCCCAGTTTGTCTCAGAAGTTTGGAAGTGTTTCTGCAACGCCTCGGGGGCCACAGTAAGCCTCTCCTTCGGCCACCACCCGCAATCCAATGGGCAGTGCGAACGGGCCAACCAGGAGCTGGAAGCTGCCCTACGCTGCGTCACTTCCTCCAACCCGTCTTCCTGGAGCATGCATCTGGCCTGGGTAGAGTACGCCCACAACACTGCACGGTCTTCTGCCACAGGAATGTCCCCCTTCAAGGCGTCCTTGGGATATGATCCACCGTTGTTCCCGGAGCAGGAGGGTGAGCTGGCCGTTCCATCCATCCAGGCGCACCTGAGACGTTGTCGGAGTCTGTGGACCAAGGCGCGCAATGCGCTTTTACGCATGGCGACGCGCAACAGCACCACGGCGAATCGCCACAGGAGACCGGCCCCTGCCTACCAGGTGGGCCAACGAGTCTGGTTGGCCTCTCAGGACATTCACCTCAAGGCTGAGAAGAGGAAGTTGGCCCCACGCTTCATTGGTCCCTTCACCATTTCGAAAATTATTAACCCGGTGGCTGTGCATCTGGCTCTCCCCCCCTCCCTCTGCATATGTCCCACCTTCCACGTATCCAAAATCAAGCCCGTGGTCTCCGATCCCCTCTGTCCCCCGCCCGCGGCGCCGCCCGCGCCTTTGATGATCGACGGCCACCCGGCCTGGAGAGTCGCTTCCATCATGGACTCCCGGCGCCGAGGTTGCGGGCTGCAGTACTTGGTGGACTGGGAGGGATTCGGCCCTGAATGGAGGCCCTGGGTGCGCTCTTCCTTGGTGTTGGACAGGAGTCTCATCACGGAGTTCCATTGGGCGCACCCGGACAAACCAGCGCCAGGAGGCGCTGCTGGGGGGGGAGTACTGTCACGACTCGCCGCTCATCATCTGCCTCAGCTGCGCGCACACCTGCGCCTCGTCAGCCGTGGGCTATTTAGCCCACTCAGCCCTGTGCAGCGGTCTGGAGCCGTCTGTTCGCATCGGCACTTCTTCGTGTTTGGATCACATCCTGATCATCAGCGAAACTACGCTTCACGTAAGCATCCCTTACCTTTTCCAAGTCTTCTCCCCTGTGCACAGGTGGATTCCCTGGCGGCGGATACCCCGTCATCGCCACCCAATCCTCACCATCATCACAGGCTCTGCAGGACGCTGTCTTCCGGGCTTCTCCCTTGGCCAACGCCAGCCATCTGCCACCCACAAGTAAGCAGCACACAGCTCATTATTCCTGTTCAGGTGTGGTGCCCTTTACCCCTGTCCTTTTCTTTCTCCATAGGGTTGTCCGGCTGTACGGCGCACTGCTCTGCTTCCTGTGCATCAGCGTTCACCCTCATCACATGTACATATCTCACACATCCATCCAGACACACCTGCTTGTTGAATAAAGCTGTTAAATCTATCCTGAGCCTGCGTGCGTGTTTCCTGAGCCAGACATTATGTCAGTTTTACTGGCTGAGAATATATTGTGATTACTGGATATGGTGAGAGTGAATTGGTGCACTGTTGATTTGATATATGCCCGAATTTAGATGTGTAAAGTGAAAGTTAGAGAAGTGGAAATAGTGAATTATGATTAAGTTATTTAATTCTATTGATTGGTAATTTATGCTACCTAAATTGCCCAACACGTATTGTTTTACTGTGTGCCCAAATGTGGAGTGGGTGTTGGGGTGGGGGCTGCCAGTGGTGCTTTCAGTGTATGTTGTGATTGTTATTCTTTGTGTTCATAAGGAGCTGTTTATGGGATTATTTTATTTAGAGACACGGCTTTTTAAGTTGGACTGTTTAAGTATGACGGGTGGAATAACCTGCCTAGCCGTGTAGAGGGCGCTGGCAGTCTACCCGGCCCCCCAGCCTTTGTTGTGTGGATGGATAGGCAGTTTGTTTCTTTTTGTATATACTTTTATTAGAGAGTGTATCGGGTGCCAAATTCGGGTGGGTTATCAAAATTCAAGATTCAAAGGCTTTATTATCATGTGCACAGTTAAGAAATGCTACATTTCCTGAGCAATGAAATTCTTACTTTGCTCTCCCAACGAATGCCAAGTTAAAGGTACAGAAACAACAATTCTGATAGGTCATGACACACTAACACAGTAACTCAATCCTAGTACTGATGGATGCTAAGACACATACACCAGCACACAGTTAGGCAGTAGAGGAATGAAAATGAAGTCACCGGATGACTAAAGTGATAGTGGTATATTGATATCAGAGATGATGTGAACCTGAGATAGCATGAACCTACAGTGGGGCAAAAAAGTATTTAGTCAGCCACCAATTGTGCAAGTTCTCCAACTTAAAAGATGAGAGAGGTCTCCAATTTTCGTCATAGGTATACCTCAACTATGAGAAACAAAATGAGAAAAAAAATATTCAGAAAATCACATTGAATGATTTTTAATGAATTAATTGGTAAATTCCTTGGTAAAATAAGTATTTGGTCAATAACAAAAGTTCATCTCAATACTTTGTTATATACCCTTTGTTGGCAATGACAGACGTCAAACGTTTTCTGTAAGTCTTCACAAGGTTTTCACACGCTGTTGCTGGTATTTTGGCCCATTCCTCCATGCAGATCTCCTCTAGAGCAATGATGTTTTGGGGCTGTCGCTGGGCAACACAGACTTTCAACTCCCTCCAAAGATTTTCTATGGGGTTGAGATCTGGAGACTGGCTAGGCCACTCCAGGACCTTGAAATACTTCTTACGAAGTCACTCCTTCGTTGCCCGGACGGTGTGTTTGGGATCATTGTCATGCTGAAAGACCCAGCCACGTTTCAACTTCAATGCCCTTGCTGATGGAAGCAGGTTTTCACTCAAAATCTCACGATACATGGCTCCATTCATTCTTTCCTTTACACGGATCAGTCGTCCAGGTCCCTCTGCAGAAAAACAGCCCCAAAGCATGATGTTTTCACCCCCATGCTTCACAGTAGGTATGGTGTTCTTTCTCCTCCAAACACGAGAAGTTGAGTTTTTACAATAAAGTTCTATTTTGGTTTCATCTGACCATATGACATTCTCCCAGTCCTCTTCTGGATCATCCAAATGCTCTCTAGCAAACTTCAGACGGCCCTGGACATGTACTGGCTTAAGCAGGGGGACACGTCTGGCACTGCAGGATTTAAGTCCATGGCAGCGTAGTGTGTTGCTGATGGTAGCCTTTGTTACTTTGGTCCCAGCTCTCTGCAGGCCATTCACTAGGTCCCCCCGTGTGGTTCTGGGATTTTTGCTCACCGTTCTCGTGATAATTTTGACCCCACGGGGTGAGATCTTGTGTGGAGCCCCAGATCGAGGGAGATTATCAGTGGTCTTGTATGTCTTCCATTTTCTAATAATTGCTCCCACAGTTGATTTCTTCACACCAAGCTGCTTACCTATTGCAGATTCAGTCTTCCCAGCCTGGTGCAGGTGTACAATTTTGTTTCTGGTGTCCTTTGACAGCTCTTTGGTCTTGGCCATAGTGGAGTTTGGAGTCTGACTGTTTGAGGTCGTGGACAGGTGTCTTTTATACTGATAACGAGTTCAAACAGGTGCCATTAATACAGGTAACGAGTGGAGGACAGAGGAGCCTCTTAAAGAAGAAGTTATAGGTCTGTGAGAGCCAGAAATCTTGCTTGTTTGTAGGTGACCAAATACTTATTTTACCGAGGAATTTACCAATTAATTCATTAAAAATCCTTCGATGTGATTTTCTGGATTTTTTTTTTTTTTTGTCATAGTTGAGGTATACCTATGATGAAAATTGGAGACCTCTCTCATCTTTTAACTGGGAGAACTTGCACAATTGGTGGCTGACTAAATACTTTTTTCCCCCACTGTATGTACAGTGTGCAAATGAGCAGCGTGCAACCTGATGTAACCTGAGATGGCATAGACTTATGTACTGTGTGCAAATGAGCAATGTGCAACAAGCAGTGTATAATTACAAATTATTGGTAAGTAGCAGCAGAGATGATATGGACATCAGACAGGTGATACTATATCTACCGTACAGGTGAGCAGTGTGCGAATTTAGCAGCCGGTGTGTGAGTTCCTAGATGCAAAGCTGCGTTAGAGTTTTGGGAGTTGTCTGTTCATGAGTCTGATGGCAGTGGGAAAGAAGGAGTTTTTGAGATGAGATGAGATGAGATTCAACTTTATTGTCATTACACATGTATGACAATAAAGTTTTTTCAGTCTGGTTGTCCGGCATTTCACACTTCTGTACCTGAGGGTAGGAAGTGTGAACAGTCTATGTTGGGGGTGGGTGGGTTGGTACCCCACCAGAGTATAAAAAGCCAACCCGGAAGAGGCACGGTCTCTTTATGACCAGCGCCTCTGCCTTGACGGGAGCGCCTTTGTGTTGTGTGAGTTCATCTGTATGCATGACATTTTTTTGAAGGGGGGAAGAATGTTATGTATGTAAATAGATGGTATTAGTAAGATGGCGGCCGGGGTGTACGGGGAATACACAGGGGTGGTTAACTGCCGGTTCCGGTGGTGATGCCACTCCGGGTATAAAGGATGTGGGCGGAAGAGGCTAGTCCTCTTTTGTCATGGACGCCTGGCCTACTGGAGAGTGCTGTAAGCCTAAGAGTGTATTGTAAATAGTATCTGTAATAAAGCTCAGTAAATAGTAGTTCCTGTCTACTACTCATTGCCTATGTATATTATGGATACAACACCAGGGTATAAAAGGCCAACCCGGAAGAGGCACGGTCTCTTTATGACCAGCGCCTCTGCCTTGATGGGAGCGCCTTCATGTTGCGTGAGTTCATTATTAAAGTTACATTATACTGCACCTTCAGCCTCATCATTGGAGCACTGGTTATGGACATAACATTTGGCGATGAGGATAAAGTTATGGACAGAGGAGTTTCTAGTATTCGGCCATTTTTGGAGCACCCAGGCGAGCCACCAGTTCCCTGGGTGAGGTGGTTTGCAGTGTTCCAAAATTATTTGGTGGCACTGAACCTCAGCGGATTGGAGAAACTACGTGCATGAGCGATACTGGTCCATCATCTCGGCATGGAAGGTCAACGTATTCTCAGCATATTGGGAGCGAGTAATAGTTTTGAGGACGTGGTTGAGCTAATGGCGTGCTTCTTTCGCGCTCCTGAGAACGTCATCATCCAACGGATCCAGTTCCAACAGCGACGCCAGCGGCCGGGAGAGTCGGTGAATGGTATGTTGCGGACCTGCGCCAGCTGGCTTGAGAGTGCCAATTTGGGGCTTTGGAGGAAGAAATGGTCTGCGATCAGTTAGCGGAGCACACACTTTGTTCTACGGCACGGTCCAGGCTCCTCATGCACTCTGGTGAACTGACGTTGAATGCAGCTGTGAAGATAGCTCAACAGTACGAAGTAGCAGATAAACTATCAAAGGACCTTGGTGGGAGAACAACATTGAGGCAGTCTGACTCACAATCAGTGGCGCAGGCTGTGGACCTGGGTAGCGATGATAGTGCAGAAGATAAAGAAGACTACGCTACCGCTATTAAAATTAGGTCTGCCCCGGGGTCGCCCAGGTGGCTGCGGGTCCACCAGGCACCAATACAAGGTGAGAGAGTGTCCGGCAAGGGGCAAACACTGCGGCAAGTGTGGACTCCTACATCATTTCGCCAGGGTCTGCAAAAAGTTTGAGCGAGGGGAATGGCGACACAAGACAGGTTTCCTCGCCATGACTCCTATGGTTCACACCATCTCCCCGAGCACAGACGGGCGGATTTATTGTGATGTGATAGATAGATAGATAGATAGATAGATAGATAGATAGATAGATAGATAGATAGATAGATAACTTTATTGCCTGTCCCAATCAGTGACAGAAGTTCTTCTTAGACATGGCTACAACAATATAACACATTCAACACTCTCTAAGACATGTTCAAACTCAAACATGTCTTTCAGAGTGGACGGCGTGGAAGTGCTGTTGTTGGTGGACACAGGCGCAGCAGTGTCCACGTTGAACTGGCCTACTGTGAGGAGTTCGTTCCCGTATTACCATGTACGAGGATTGTCAACGCCGTATTGTGGCTATGGAGGTAATAGACAAGCCATTGTGTGTTCGCTGGAGCTGATGGCGAGGTACAAGTCGGCTGTGGTCTCAAACACCCAGTTTGTGGTGACTATGAGGGGGTCAAATGTGATGGGCTGCAACCTGTTCTACGGACTGGGCTTTACAATCACCAGTGATACTGGAGAGGAATGGTCGGGCCATAGTTTGTGGAACCGACTGGCTTCGTGCGTGGTGGATGATACAATATGGGATGAAGACTGGCCTAGTATTCTGGGATATGGACAGGACCAAAACCACCCAGGGCTATTACGGGGCAGTTCCGGTGCCAGGGCCCAAGTTACCCTGGATATGGGAACTGGGCGGCATGGTGGGTCGCCCGCGACAGCGGGTGGAGCTGTGAGGACAGCTCCCTCTGCTTCCGGAGTTCGGCCTGGAGATACCGAGAAGTGAGGGGCTGCAATGGCTTCGCTGGCGTCTAAAATGAGAGAGAGTGGGGCAGGACCAACTGGCACGGTGGACAGATGTGCCAGTCGGCCCTGCCCCGACTGGCACGAGTCGGGCTTCGCATGGGGTTGGTGTAGTGGTTTGACCCAGAGAGGAAGCCCAGTCTAGACGTCGTGGACGTTTGAAGCCAAGTCGAGCTCCCCTGTGGGTCGCTGACATTGTTTGACCCAGGACAGAGGCTCAGCTAAGAGGAGTTCACTGCAAGAGGAAATGACAAAAGGACCAGGGACAGCTGCATGTGGTGGCCGTCTGGGAGGACGGTTATCTTCAGATGTCCGATGGGTCGTGGAGACACCCCAGCAAACTGAGACGTGCCGGTGAGGAGAAGGAGGTGTCGGGGCGCCAATGTGGTTCATCTCCGGGGGCAAAGCGTAGAAGAAACTCTGGTCAGGACCCGCCAGACGGGTCTCCGGGGGGTGGTCTCCCCATCGAGACTGTATGGTGGCAAGGGGGTGATATGTTTTGGGGTTAAGCTATTAATATGCTCATGTTTGAAATGTCAATGTGTGCACTGCCAGGACTACGTTATTGTTGTGTTAATGTGGTATATGCATAAAAGTGGCTGAGTTGAGTGCTCATTTTTAAAAAAGAGAGAGTGTGGGCTACTTTTATCGGGGGGTTTGTGCAGAATTTGTTCATAGGTGTGTATTGCCCGAGCCATGGAGGTGATATGTTTCACACTTACTCGCTGTGGGACTGTCCTGTGTGTGTGCAAAAAAAAAAAAAAAAAAGGCCCAGCACTGTTTGTATTGTTGCATTGGCTTGCATGTGTGATATGTGATTTGGTTTTGTTGTGGGGGGCTGGCACAGCGGGGTGTGAATGCACATATTGTCTGTTTGTTCCGTGTTTTGAAATGGCTTTGATTGTACATATGTTTTGGGGTTATTTTACATGTTATACTGGGAACACGCCAGCTTATTCTGTCCTGTGGACTGTTTTATATTAGAAATGGCAAAATAACCCATCTGGCCATGTGGAGGTGGGGCAGTAGTTCACCTGTCCCCCTCTAGTTTTAGTTATTTGTGTGCATGGATAGGCCCTGTTATTGTATTTACTGTTAGTGTGTGATTCGGGTTGAAATTTGGGTGGGTCTAATGGTGTGTGTGTCTTGGACTTTTCTACGAGGGGTGGAGGTTGTTATATATTAATTATGATTATTATTATTATTGTATGTTGTGGGTGACGGCTACACCTTTCCGGTTCTGTCGCCACCCAGGGTATAAAAGGCCTACCCAGAAGAGGCACGGTCTCTTTACGATCAGCGCCTCTGCCTTGACGGGAGCGCCTTCGTGTTGTGTGAGTTCATTAATAAAGCTACAGTACGTTATACTGCACCATTGGCCTCATCATTGGAGCACTGGTTATGGACATAACAACGGGGTCTGTCGTGTTGAGCCAATCAGGATTCTGGCCTAATTGAAGTTAGCCTCCAGGCAGAGTATAGTATTTAAGATGATTTTTACCATTAGACTGTTTTTAAGGACTGATGCATTATCCTGGGTCACCATGCACACAACTGGGGAGGTCCTTCAACCGGAAAGTCTTTTTTATAACAGGATTTATGCTGTGTAATGTAGCGTTAGCCACTATTAGCCTTGTGGGATGTGGGTGGACAGATGCTGGTGTTTGATGAAGGAGGAAAAGTGAAAAGATTTTGACACAAAACTGTAAGACAGTGAAAGTTTTTTTTGTAAAAAAACCCAAAATGTCTTTAAAGGTGCCAAATCGTTAACAAAAAATAAACCATTGTATATAATAATAATAGTTGTACATTGCTAATTTGCAAGAGAAAAGTTGCAAATTTACAATAAGAAAAAGGTGAAAATTACAGTGGAAAATAAATTTATGATAAAGAAACTGCAAATCTACAAGAAAAAAATTCCAAATGTATGAAAAAAAAAATCAAATTTGCAAAAAAAAACCTTCCAAACTTACATGGAAAAGTAGCAGATTTATGAGAAAATCTTGCAAATTTACAAGAAAAAATGTTGCAAATTTACAAGGACAAAATGGCACAATTATGAGAAAAACAGTGAAGGTAATTTTAATTCAGTCATCTTCAACCGCTTAATCCTTTTCGGGTCACAGTGGGGCTGGAACCTATCCCAGCATCTTTGGGCGAGAGGCAGGGTACATCCTGGACAGATCGCCAGTCAGTTGCAGGGCCAACACAGAGAGACAGACAACCATTCACACCTGAGGACAGTTTATAATCCCCAGTTGATGCCGGTTTACCTAACCTGCAGGCTTTTGGCCTGTGGGAGGAAACCGGAGTATCTGGAGAAATCCCATATAGACACGAGGATAACATGCAAACTCCACACAGAAGAGTCACCAATGGTCAGGGGGTGGGATCGAACCTACAACTTTCTTGCTGTGCTGCCATAGTGCTAACCACTGCACTGCCAAGCTGCCCAGTAAAATGTTGAGGGTGAACTTGTTGCTTGGGGCCCCCTTATGGCTGAGGACATTTTCCTACTCCTGCTTTATTGCCAGAAATGGCTCTGTGCCCCATACTTTACAAGTTTTTTATGGATCAATTTTAAGTTCACAGCTTTATACTTCAACAGTTACACAACACCCTATTTATGTGGAAATTACTGTTAAAAATTACACACATCAGGTGCGTAATTCATAGCAAAATTTGATCCGGATCAAAACACAATTTCTCTCTTGCCATTGACTCCGAATACTTGTTTATTTTTAAGTTAGATCCCATGATGCAGCTGTAAAGGGGCGGAACTTAAGATTGATAGAGAGCCTAAGTCACGCCCTCTCTACTTCCGCATATGGGACCTTAAATCAGGAAAATTCTGCAGTGAAATGAATGGCAAGAGCAAAATTATCTTTAGATCCCGATCAAATTTTGCCACAAGTTACACATGTGATGTCTGCCAATTTAAAAGATAACTTTCCACGTAATTAAAGTTGTCGGTTGTGGTACAGTGGCGGCCACTTCCTCTTCCGCCACTGCACCGCCTTATAAATACCAGCGGGCATCTTTATCCAGCCTCTTTGTCGATGCCTCTGCCTAACAGTTGTATTGTGCCTACTTCTATTAATAAAGCTGAGTTCTACTGTGCACCTGGCCTCGTCCTTCAAAAGGTAATTTCATACATAACATCGGTTATCGTACAATAACAGAGTAATATTTAGTTTTTGTTAAAACGATTAGCAGACAACAACTCCCATCATCCCACATCACCAGACACGATCATGGCGGGAGAAAACCTCACCTCGTGTTTCCTGACCGATGAAAGAAGGATCCAAAGAGGAGAAAAACAAGACAAAGGTATTGTTTTGTATTTTGAGAGCTGGAGGTGATCCAGAGGACTGTTACTTACTTCTCCCAGGGTGCGCTTTGAACACGTGACGTCAGGTATGTGCCTCTGTGTTTGAAGTCTTTTAATTTACATATTTTCATAACCTTATACCTTAACAGTTAGACAACAACCTTCACTGTTATTTACGTGGAAAGCTAGCTTTTAAATTGACAAACATCATATGCGTAACTCATGGCAAAATTTGATCAGGATCAAAAGATAATTTCGCTCTTGCCATTCATTTTAATGGAGATTTTTTTCCGATTTAAGGTCCCATGTGTGGAAGTAGAGGGGGCGTGACTTAGGCTCTCTATATTAGTGTGCTCCTAATCTGATTGGGTAAAAGCTTTCTGATTGGGCCAATCACCTGTAAGGAGGCAGTTGGGGTGCATTTGTTATAAATTGTAGAACTGAAGGCGGGGCTTACTGGTTTGTGATGTTATAAAATCCAGGAAGTGCAATCCTAAAAGCTCAACTAAATAAAGTTAGTGTGTATTTCTTTGAGAAGTGAACATTTTAAAAGTTTAGTAATTTTTTTATGAGGCTGAAACCAACAAAAACACCATTTTGCATGTAGGCCCTTTAAAGGCAACCAAGGAAAGATTTGAATATTAGCAACCCTGGTGAGTTTTGCTGTATTGCAGTATGTGCATTTGTCTTCCTCAATGCCTTTACTTGAACAGAATACCTTTGAGGACTGCACTGTCTTAAGGCATGAATAATGTTTTCATCATTTCTCTGATATGATGGATAGGTGGAGCAGCTCCTGCTTCCTCTATTTCATAGAACATTTCTGAAAAACTAACAACTGTTCCTTATCTATATAAAATGCTGACCTACATCATTCCCAGAGTGCATCAAGAGATATAAGCTTAATTAAATACACAATGATTTATTTAGCAATTTGGGCATTTTTAAAATAATTTACAGCTGAACAAATGAGCCTCTTTTTCTGTGAATATATTAAACAGTTTTATTATTATTATTATTATTTTAATCTATAAAGTTAACACCATCTTTCGTGTTTCTGGAAGCTTCTTGTCCTTCCCGTTTGTGTGTCAGGCTGAGTTTCACTGTGGAAACTGCTGATACCTGATCTGGGTGACTCACTGAGCTCCACCCATTGAGCTCCACCTGGACAACAGGTGTCACTCACTGGTGCCTTCAGCTGCTGTGGTTTTCTTTGTTTTGTTTTTTTACCCATTCTGTTTCAGTAGCAGGACTAAAACAAAATTCAAATATAGGTAGAAATCTATTGTTTTTTTTCTGGTTTTGGAAACATGAGTTAAGAAGAACTGAAAATAACTGGGATTCATTTATTTTATTCATTACTAGTTAATAGAAACTAAAAGTTAAGCTCTTTGGAATAAAGTGTGTGAGATAACATAGACATGAGCACAGACCCTATTTACACATCAGAAATCTTCTGTGAACTCATCTTGTTTAAAAAAAAAAACATCTAACAGATGCAGAATTTTTAGGCCTGCAGCAGCCCAGAAACTCATATTTACAGGAGCACATGAATGCAGCACCTTGCAGAGATGGTCTATGGTGAAGATGGATAACTCTGTTGTGGTGGAGGAGCACCGTATCAATGAAGAGGTGATCCTTATGAGCAGTGTTTGGAGACTGTGGGGAGGAAGAAATCCACAACAACAGGCAAAAGACTGTATCAGAACCAGTGTAAATTTGAGTTTACTGGCTGAAAGGAGAATTATGTGCTATATATGACATATGTATAAGAAAGTCAATAAGTAAAAACTTCATTCTGTCAACACACAAATAAGGACAATATTTTTTTTAAGTTGTCATTGACTGCACATTTCCCGCATGTTGACTGCTCCCACAAATCTTAATGAAATGTTTGTGACATATTTTGGTCAAATTTTCTTTAATTATTTAATTATTGAGCGTGTGAATCGTCTTTCGCAGCCTTCTTCAAAATGGTTTGTTTCAGTGCATGTTTCTTTAAATGCCCCAAAAGTGCAGTTAACTCCACCCGCCATCTTACATCACTATTGCTAATCTTAGCTGGCTAGCTCTAGCTTCTATCATCTTGGGCTGATGTGGGCCTGGTGGACTGTCTGTCAGCACCTTGCCAGTGAAGCAAGCGCTTACGCAGTTAGACTGACCGATGCTGACCCCCTAACCAAGGTTATGCTAATGGTTCAATGAAGCATCACGGCAAAAATATAACAAAATAAGCCAGAATGATGTGAGATATATTATCAGCTGTGGATTAGTGAACCAGGTGGAAACAGGGGTGTTTATTAAGGTGACTGCATTCTCAAGAAAATAACAATAAACTACGCTTGGTAAGCTAACTCCCAAGCACCCCACTCATGTTTGCAGACAGACAGCTTGGCTGGCTAATGACAGAGAAGTGGGCAGGAATCAAGGCAGGGCTGACCATGTTTATGACATTCTGTAACAAACAAGAGTTAAAACGGCTTCTCAGACACAAAAATGATATTAAGGATTATTGTTATTATTATGACTTTCTTCCTAGCTAATTTGATGGTTGTTTACATTAATAATAATAGTCAGTCCCTCGAGGATTTTGCGATGTTGTGATTGCATCAATTCACGCAAAATCAGCCAATCAGAGCAACTATTGTGCGACCTTGCAACTTTGTCCAATCACCGCAACTTTCCCCCAATTTTGGCCGATCCTTGTCAACTTCCACCAATTTCACCAATCGAATTTGTCTGACTGGTGCTCAAACGCTCAGTCTAACCAACCAAATACATCGCTGCACCGCGTTCACTTCCATGTTTACAATAAGCATTAACAGAACACAAAAACAGTGTTGTGGAGAAAGGAAGCAGGCAAAGCAATGGGCTTGACAACACATGAACTTTATTCTTTCTCCATCATACAGTACAGCAAAAGAGAATCCCGGGTCTCTGTGCATTCCTGTGTGGCACATTAACATGACATAACGCCTGCACCGCTCTCACACCCTTTCCTCTTCCAGTGGCTCCGGCAGATCCTCCTCTCCCCGGGGGGTGCATAGTCCTTACTGTCCTGTCTGATACACCCGGTGACACCTCCTCTTTCGGTCCATTGTTCTCCCCTTCCCCAGCATCCTTCTCTGAGTGAAGAACCCCCACACCATGCCCCTACACAGCCCCCCCAAACACACAGAAAGGGCATTAACACCCCCCGTCCTTTGGGCTTGAGCCGGCGCCCATAGCGGCTGTAGCGGGGGGTCACCGATCCAGTCGAACTGCCCTGCTGGCGAGATGTATAGGACGGCACGTCAGTCTGTGGAGGGAAAAAGGGAGGGGGAGAAAACACATTAGCCTCATGAGTGCAGGTCCCTGCTGAGGGACCACCAACAGTGGGCGTCCGTGCCGGGGAGCTTGGGCCAACACCACCTGCTCGTCTGCCAACACAAAAGTGGGCTTCAGCCTGTCGATGCAGACCGTCTCCCTACGTCCCCCCAGGTCGAACACAAAATGCTTCGCCTCAGGTTCCAACACCTTGAACGGTCCGCCGTACGGTGGGCGCAGCAGGGTCCGGTGCACATCGTGCCTGACAAAAACAAAACTGGCATTTTACAAGCATTTTGGGACGAAGGTGCGGGGAAAACAATTTTGGGCCGGGCCCAGTACGTTAAAAGCCTCCGTACTGTGCAAAAATTGCGTGGTCAGCTTGGCCCCAGGCGCGGGGTTTTCTGGTAAAAACTCTCCGGGGATCCGCAGCGGCTGAGAAAAAACGAGTTCTGCTGGGGAGGCTGCCAAATCCTCCTTAGGTGCAGAGCGCAACCCTAAAAGAACCCAGGGCAGGCGGTCGACCCAATTAGTGTCCATGAGCGAAGCTCTGAGCGCTGCTTTAAGCGACTTATGAAAACGCTTGCATAACCCGTTAGCTTGGGGGTTGTATGCGGTAGTGCGGTGAATTTTGACCCCCAGGCTCTGGACCATCGCGGACCAGAGTTCCAAAACGAATTGTGGACCCCTGTCAGAAGTGATGTCTGACAGGGATCCGAACCGTGCAGCCCAAGCCGACAAAAAAGCACAAGCCACTTCTGCGGATGTGGTAGAAGCCAGCGGGACCACTTCAGGCTAGCGTATGGTGAGGTCCATAATTGTTAAAAGGTGTGTGAAACCTTGCGATGGTGGGAGGGATCCCACCAAATCCATGTGGACGTGGTCGAACCTCCTGGCTAGGATTTGGAACAGCTCAAGGGGGGCTCTGGTGTGCTTGTGCACTTTGGCCAGCTGGCACGTGATGCATGCTGGAGCCCACTCCTTCATGTCCTTGCACAAGCGCGGCCAGACGAATTTTTCCCCCACTAGCTTCACCAAAGTGCACACTTCCGGATGCGAAAGGGAGTGGACCCACTCCAAAATGCGACGGTGCCAATGGCTCGAAACCACCGAGCGCGGGCGGCTGGTGGAGATGTCGCAGCGCAAGGGGGAGCACCCTTCTTGCACCACCTTGCTCTCCAGCCTTAACCCAGTAGGCGCAGACTGGAGTGCACAAATGTCCGTGTCCCCGGCTTGCTCCCCGGCCATCGCAGGGAAATGTATTCCCATGTAGACCGGGGAGACTAGTGCGCGCAACAGACAATCGGCCATGACGTTGAGCTTACTGGCAATGTGTTGAATGTCAGTTGTAAACTCCAAGATCGTGGCCAAATGTCGTTGCTGCCGGGCTGACCACGGTTCCGCGACCTTGGACATTGCATATGCCAGCAGCTTATGGTCCACGAATGCGGTGAACTCGTGCCCTTCTAGCCAAAACTGGAAATGGTGCGTCGCCAGGTGTAGAGCCAACAACTCTCTGTCGAACGTGCTGTATTTGCGTTCGCTGTCGCGCAAAGTCCGACTCAAAAATGTAAGCGGCTGCCATGAACTGGAAACGTACTGCTTTACCACTGTTCCTATGGCAACATCAGATGCATCCGTACAGTGAGCGCTATCCATGCGAGGAGATCGGATGAGTGAGCAACGCGGCATCCGCAAGCGCTGTTTTGGCGTTCGTGAAAGCCTGCTCTCGCTCGGGAGTCCAGTTGACGTTGTCTGCGGGCTTCTTTTTTTTCCCAGAGTGGCATGCAACGGCTGCATCAGCTGGGCTGCCTGGCGAAGGAAACGGTTATAAAAATTGACCATCCCCAAAAACTCCTGCAGGGCCCTCACGGTCTGCGGA